>CAWVQO010000333.1:0-1200000 GCA_963932275.1 Andrena praecox | reverse complement strand
GGACAAGACGGCGGCGGGCCAACCTTGTCCCGGGGTCGTGGGGACGACCCTATAGTCGTCGGACATTTCGGTGGCTTGCCAACTTTGGCCCGGGGTCGTGGAGACGACCCTATAGTCGTTGGACATGACGGTGGCGGGCTAATCTAGTCCCGGGGTCGTAGGGACGACCCTATAGTCGTTGGACATGTCGGCGATTGGCCAACATTGGCCCGGGGTCGTGGGGACGACCCTATAATCGTCGGACATGTCGGCGGCTGGCCAACTTTGGCGCGTGGTCGTGGGGACGATCCGATTGTCGTCGGACATGTCGGCGGCTGGCCAGTCTAGTCCCGGGTCGTGGGGACGACCCTATAGTCGTCGGACATGTCGGCGGCTGGCCAACTTTGGCCCGTGGTCGTGGGGACGATCCGATTGTCGTCGGACATGTCGGCGGCTTGCCAACTTTGGCCCGGGGTCGTGGGGACGACTCTATTGTCGTCGGACATGACGGTGGCGGGCCAATCTAGTCTCGGGGTCGTGGGGACGACCCTATAGTCGTCGGACATGTCGGCGGCTGGCCAACTTTGGCCCGGGAGTCGTGGGGACGACCCTATAGTCGTCGGACAAGACGGTGGCGGACCAATCTAGTCCCGGGGTCGTGGGGACAACCCTATAGTCGTCGGACATGACGGTGGCGGGCTAATCTAGTCCCGGGGTCGAGGGGACGACCCTATAGGCGTCGGACAAGACGGCGGCTGGACATCTTTGGCCCGGGGTCGTGGGGACGACTCTATAGTCGTCGGACATGTCGGCGGTTGGCCAACTTTGGCCCGTGGTCGTGGGGACGACCCAATAGTGGTCGGACTTGACGGTGGCGGGCCAATCTTGTCCCGGGGTCGTGGGGACGACCCTACAGTCGTCGGACATTTCGGCGGCTTGCCAACTTTGGCCCGGGGTCGTGGGACGACCCTATAGTCGTCGGACTTGACGGTAGCGGGCCAATCTAGTCCCGAGGTCGTGGGGACGACCCTATAGTCGTCGGACTTGACGGTGGCGGGCCAATCTAGTCCCGGGGTCGTGGGGACGACCCTACAGTCGTCGGACATTTCGGCGGCTTGCCAACTTTGGCCCGGTGTCGTGGGGACGACTCTATAGTCGTCGGAAATGTCGGCGGCTGGCCAACCTGGACCCGGGGTCGTGGGGACGACCCTATTGTCGTCGGATATGACGGTGGCGGGCCAATCTAGTCTCGGGGTCGTGGGGACGACCCTATAGTCGTCGGACATGTCGGCGGCTGGTCAACTTTGGCCCGGGGTCGTGGGGACGACCCTATAGTCGTCGGACATGACGGTGGCGGGCCAATCTAGTCCCGGGGTCGTGGGGACGACCCTATAGTCGTCGAACAAGTCGGCGGCGGGCCAAGCTTGTCCCGGGGTCGTGGGGACGACCCTATAATCGTCGGACATGACGGTGGCGGGCCAATCTAGTCCCGGGGTCTTGGGGACGACCCTATAGTCGTCGGACATGTCGGCGGCTGGCCAACTTTGGCCCGGTGTCGTGGGGACGACTCTATAGTCGTCGGAAATGTCGGCGGCTGGCCAACCTGGACCCGGGGTCGTGGAGACGACCCTATTGTCGTCGGACATGACGGTGGCGGGCCAATCTAGTCTCGGGGTCGTAGGGACGACCCTATAGTCGTTGGACATGTCGGTGATTGGCCAACATTGACCCGGGGTCGTGGGGACGACCCTATAGTCGTCGGACATGTCGGCGGCTGGCCAACTTTGGCCCGGGGTCGTGGGGACGACCCTATAGTCGTCGGACTTGACGGTGGCGGACCAATCTAGTCTCGGGGTCGTGGGGACGACCCTACAGTCGTCGGACATTTCGGCGGCTTGCCAACTTTGGCCCGGGGTCGTGGGGCCGACCCTATAGTCCTCGGACATGACGGTGGCGGGCCAATCTAGTCTCGGGGTCGTGGGGACGACCCTATAGTCGTCGGACATGTCGGCGGCTGGCCAACTTTGGCCCGGGGTCGTGGGGGCGACCCTATAGTCGTCGGACATGTTGGCGGCTTGTCAGCCTAGTCCCGGGGTCGTGGGTACGACCCTATAGTCGTCGGACATTTCGGCGGCTTGCCAACTTTGGCCCGGGGTCGTGGGGACGACCCTATAGTCGTCGGACTTGACGGTGGCGGGCCAATCTAGTACCGAGGTCCTGGGGACGACCCTATAGTCGTCGGACATTTCGGCGGCTTGCCAACTTTGGCCCGGGGTCGTGGGGACGACCCTATAGTCGTCGGACATGTTGGGGGCTTGTCAGCCTAGTCCCGGGGTCGTGGGTACGACCCTACAGTCGTCGGACATTTCGGTGGCTTGCCAACTTTGGCCCGGGGTCGTGGAGACGACCCTATAGTCGTCGGACATGACGGTGGCGGGCCAATCTAGTCCCGGGGTCGTGGGGACGACCCTATAGTCGTCGGACATTTCGGCGGCTGGCCAACTTTGGCCCGGGGTCGTGGGGACGACCCTATAGTCGTCGGACATGTTGGCGGCTTGTCAGCCTAGTCCCGGGGTCGTGGGTACGGCCCTATAGTCGTCGGACAAGTCGGCGGCGGGCCAACCTTGTCCCGGGGTCGTGGGGACGACCCTATAGTCGTCGGACATGTCGGCGGCTGGCCAACTTTGGCCCGGTGTCGTGGGGACGACTCTATAGTCGTCGGAAATGTCGGCGGCTGGCCAACCTGGACCCGGGGTCGTGGGGACGACCCTATTTTCGTCGGACATGACGGTGGCGGGCCAATCTAGTCTCGGGGTCGTGGGGACGACCCTATAGTCGTCGGACATGTCGGCGGCTGGCCAACTTTGGCCCGGGGTCGTGGGGACGACCCTATAGTCGTTGGACATGACGGTGGCGGGCTAATCTAGTCCCGGGGTCGTAGGGACGACCCTATAGTCGTTGGACATGTCGGCGATTGGCCAACATTGGCCCGGGGTCGTGGGGACGACCCTATAATCGTCGGACATGTCGGCGGCTGGCCAACTTTGGCGCGTGGTCGTGGGGACGATCCGATTGTCGTCGGACATGTCGGCGGCTGGCCAGTCTAGTCCCGGGTCGTGGGGACGACCCTATAGTCGTCGGACATGTCGGCGGCTGGCCAACTTTGGCCCGTGGTCGTGGGGACGATCCGATTGTCGTCGGACATGTCGGCGGCTTGCCAACTTTGGCCCGGGGTCGTGGGGACGACTCTATTGTCGTCGGACATGACGGTGGCGGGCCAATCTAGTCTCGGGGTCGTGGGGACGACCCTATAGTCGTCGGACATGTCAGCGGCTGGCCAACATTGGCCCGGGAGTCGTGGGGACGACCCTATAGTCGTCGGACAAGACGGTGGCGGACCAATCTAGTCCCGGGGTCGTGGGGACAACCCTATAGTCGTCGGACATGACGGTGGCGGGCTAATCTAGTCCCGGGGTCGAGGGGACGACCCTATTGGCGTCGGACAAGACGGCGGCTGGACATCTTTGGCCCGGGGTCGTGGGGACGACTCTATAGTCGTCGGACATGTCGGCGATTGGCCAACTTTGGCCCGTGGTCGTGGGGACGACCCAATAGTGGTCGGACTTGACGGTGGCGGGCCAATCTTGTCCCGGGGTCGTGGGGACGACCCTACAGTCGTCGGACATTTCGGCGGCTTGCCAACTTTGGCCCGGGGTCGTGGGACGACCCTATAGTCGTCGGACTTGACGGTAGCGGGCCAATCTAGTCCCGAGGTCGTGGGGACGACCCTATAGTCGTCGGACTTGACGGTGGCGGGCCAATCTAGTCCCGGGGTCGTGGGGACGACCCTACAGTCGTCGGACAAGTCGGCGGCGAGCCAATCTAGTCCCGCGGTCGTGGGGACGACCCTATAGTCGTCGGACAAGTCAGCGGCTGGCCTACATTGGCCCGTGGTCGTGGGGACGACCATATAGTCGTCGGACATGACGGTGGCGGGCCACTCTAGTCCCGGGTCGTGGAGACGACCCTATAGTCGTCGGACATGTCGGCGGCTGGCCAACTTTGGCCCGGGGTCGTGGGGACGACCCTATAGTCGTCGGACATGTTGGCGGCTTGTCAGCCTAGTCCCGGGGTCGTGGGTACGGCCCTATAGTCGTCGGACAAGTCGGCGGCGGGCCAATCTAGTCCCGGGGTCGTGGGGACGACCCTATAGTCGTCGGACATGTCGGCGGCTGGCCAACTTTGGACCGGTGTCGTGGGGACGACTCTATAGTCGTCGGAAATGTCGGCGGCTGGCCAACCTGGACCCGGGGTCGTGGGGACGACCCTATTGTCGTCGGACATGACGGTGGCGGGCCAATCTAGTCTCGGGGTCGTGGGGACGACCCTATAGTCGTCGGACATGTCGGCGGCTGACCAACTTAGGCCCAGGGTCGTGGGGGCGACCCTGTAGTCGTCGGACATGTTGGCGGCTTGTCAGCCTAGTCCCGGGGTCGTGGGTACCACCCTACAGTCGTCGGACATTTCGGCGGCTTGCCAACTTTGGCCCGGGGTCGTGGGGACGACCCTATAGTCGTCGGA
Source organism: Andrena praecox (assembly GCA_963932275.1). Classification (NCBI taxonomy): domain Eukaryota; kingdom Metazoa; phylum Arthropoda; class Insecta; order Hymenoptera; family Andrenidae; genus Andrena; species Andrena praecox. The sequence continues at coordinate 1,195,440 of CAWVQO010000333.1, read as the reverse complement.
CATTTCGGCGGCTGGCCAACTTTGGCCCGGGGTCGTGGGGACGACCCTATTGTCGTCGGACAAGGCGGTGGCGGGCCAATCTAGTCCCGGGGTCGTGGGGACGACCCTATAGTCGTCGGACTTGTCGGTGGCGGGCCAATCTAGTCCGGGGGTCGTGGGGACGACCCTACAGTCGTCGGACATTTCGGCGGCTTGCCAACTTTGGCCCGGGGTCGTGGGGACGATCCAATTGTCGTCGGACATGTCGGCGGCTGGTCAACTTTGGCCCGTGGTCGTGGGGACGACCCTATAGTCGTTGGACATGTCAGCGGCTGGCCAACTTTGGCCCGGTGTCGTGGGGACGACCCAATAGTCGTCGGACATGTCGGCGGCTGGCCAACTTTGGCCCGTGGTCTTGGGGACGATCCGATAGTCGTTGGACATGTCGGCGGCTGGCCAACTTTGGCCCGTGGTCTTGGGGACGATCCGATAGTCGTTGGACATGTCGGCGGCTGGCCAACCTAGACCCGGGGTCGTGGGGACGACCCTATAGTCGTCGGACATGTCGGCGGGTGGCCAACCTATTCCCGAGGTCGTGGGGACGACCCTATAGTCGTCGGACATGTCGGCGGCTTGCCAACTTTGGCCCGGGGTCGTGGGGACGATCCAATAGTCGTCGGACATGTCGGCTGCTGGTCAACTTTGGCCCGTGGTCGTGGGGACGACCCTATAGTCGTTGGACATGTCAGCGGCTGGCCTACTTTGGCCCGGTGTCGTGGGGACGACCCAATAGTCGTCGGACATGTCGGCGGCTGGCCAACTTTGGCCCGTGGTCGTGGGGACGATCCGATAGTCGTTGGACATGACGGTGGCGGGCCAATCTAGTCCCGGGGTCGTGGGGACGACCCTATAGTCGTCGGACTTGTCGGTGGCGGGCCAATCTAGTCCGGGGGTCGTGGGGACGACCCTACAGTCGTCGGACATTTCGGCGGCTTGCCAACTTTGGCCCGGGGTCGTGGGGACGATCCAATAGTCGTCGGACATGTCGGCGGCTGGTCAACTTTGGCCCGTGGTCGTGGGGACGACCCTATAGTCGTTGGACATGTCAGCGGCTGGCCAACTTTGGCCCGGTGTCGTGGGGACGACCCAATAGTCGTCGGACATGTCGGCGGCTGGCCAACTTTGGCCCGTACTCGTGGGTACGACCCTATAGTCGTCGGACATGACGGTGTCGGGCCAATCTAGTCCCGGGGTCGTGGGGACGACCCTATAGTCGTCGGACATGTCGGCGGCTGGCCAACTTTGGCCCGGGAGTCGTGGGGACGACCCTATAGTCGTCGGACAAGACGGTGGCGGACCAATCTAGTCCCGGGGTCGTGGGGACAACCCTATAGTCGTCGGACATGACGGTGGCGGGCTAATCTAGTCCCGGGGTCGAGGGGACGACCCTATAGGCGTCGGACAAGACGGCGGCTGGACATCTTTGGCCCGGGGTCGTGGGGACGACTCTATAGTCGTCGGACATGTCGGCGGTTGGCCAACTTTGGCCCGTGGTCGTGGGGACGACCCAATAGTGGTCGGACTTGACGGTGGCGGGCCAATCTTGTCCCGGGGTCGTGGGGACGACCCTACAGTCGTCGGACATTTCGGCGGCTTGCCAACTTTGGCCCGGGGTCGTGGGACGACCCTATAGTCGTCGGACTTGACGGTAGCGGGCCAATCTAGTCCCGAGGTCGTGGGGACGACCCTATAGTCGTCGGACTTGACGGTGGCGGGCCAATCTAGTCCCGGGGTCGTGGGGACGACCCTACAGTCGTCGGACATTTCGGCGGCTTGCCAACTTTGGCCCGGTGTCGTGGGGACGACTCTATAGTCGTCGGAAATGTCGGCGGCTGGCCAACCTGGACCCGGGGTTGTGGGAAAGAGCCTATAGTCGTCGGACAAGTCAGCGGCTGGCCAACATTGACCCGTGGTCGTGGGGACGACCCTACAGTCGTCGGATATGTCGGCGGCTGGCCAACTTTGGCCCGTGGTCGTGGGGACGACCCTATAGTCGTCGGACATGACGGTGGCGGGCCAGTCTAGTCCCGGGTCATGGGGACGACCCTATAGTCGTCGGACAAGACGGCGGCTGGACATCTTTGGCCCGGGGTCTTGGGGACGACCCTATAGTCGTCGAACAATTCAGCGGCTGGCCAACATTGGCCCGTGGTCGTGGGGACGACCATATAGTCGTCGGACATGACGGTGGCGGGCCACTCTAGTCCCGGGGTCGTGGGGACGACCCTATAGTCGTCGGACATGTCGGCGGCTGGCCAACTTTGGACCGGTGTCGTGGGGACGACTCTATAGTCGTCGGAAATGTCGGCGGCTGGCCAACCTGGACCCGGGGTCGTGGGGACGACCCTATTGTCGTCGGACATGACGGTGGCGGGCCAATCTAGTCTCGGGGTCGTGGGGACGACCCTATAGTCGTCGGACATGTCGGCGGCTGGCCAACTTTGGCCCGGGGTCGTGGGGGCGACCCTATAGTCGTCGGACATGTTGGCGGCTTGTCAGCCTAGTCCCGGGGTCGTGGGTACGACCCTATAGTCGTCGGACATTTCGGCGGCTTGCCAACTTTGGCCCGGGGTCGTGGGGACGACCCTATAGTCGTCGGACTTGACGGTGGCGGGCCAATCTAGTACCGAGGTCCTGGGGACGACCCTATAGTCGTCGGACATTTCGGCGGCTTGCCAACTTTGGCCCGGGGTCGTGGGGACGACCCTATAGTCGTCGGACATGTTGGGGGCTTGTCAGCCTAGTCCCGGGGTCGTGGGTACGACCCTACAGTCGTCGGACATTTCGGTGGCTTGCCAACTTTGGCCCGGGGTCGTGGAGACGACCCTATAGTCGTCGGACATGACGGGGGCGGGCCAATCTAGTCCCGGGGTCGTGGGGACGACCCTATAGTCGTCGGACATTTCGGCGGCTGGCCAACTTTGGCCCGGGGTCGTGGGGACGACCCTATAGTCGTCGGACATGTTGGCGGCTTGTCAGCCTAGTCCCGGGGTCGTGGGTACGGCCCTATAGTCGTCGGACAAGTCGGCGGCGGGCCAACCTTGTCCCGGGGTCGTGGGGACGACCCTATAGTCGTCGGACATGTCGGCGGCTGGCCAACTTTGGCCCGGTGTCGTGGGGACGACTCTATAGTCGTCGGAAATGTCGGCGGCTGGCCAACCTGGACCCGGGGTCGTGGGGACGACCCTATTTTCGTCGGACATGACGGTGGCGGGCCAATCTAGTCTCGGGGTCGTGGGGACGACCCTATAGTCGTCGGACATGTCGGCGGCTGGCCAACTTTGGCCCGGGGTCGTGGGGACGACCCTATAGTCGTTGGACATGACGGTGGCGGGCTAATCTAGTCCCGGGGTCGTAGGGACGACCCTATAGTCGTTGGACATGTCGGCGATTGGCCAACATTGGCCCGGGGTCGTGGGGACGACCCTATAATCGTCGGACATGTCGGCGGCTGGCCAACTTTGGCGCGTGGTCGTGGGGACGATCCGATTGTCGTCGGACATGTCGGCGGCTGGCCAGTCTAGTCCCGGGTCGTGGGGACGACCCTATAGTCGTCGGACATGTCGGCGGCTGGCCAACTTTGGCCCGTGGTCGTGGGGACGATCCGATTGTCGTCGGACATGTCGGCGGCTTGCCAACTTTGGCCCGGGGTCGTGGGGACGACTCTATTGTCGTCGGACATGACGGTGGCGGGCCAATCTAGTCTCGGGGTCGTGGGGACGACCCTATAGTCGTCGGACATGTCGGCGGCTGGCCAACTTTGGCCCGGGAGTCGTGGGGACGACCCTATAGTCGTCGGACAAGACGGTGGCGGACCAATCTAGTCCCGGGGTCGTGGGGACAACCCTATAGTCGTCGGACATGACGGTGGCGGGCTAATCTAGTCCCGGGGTCGAGGGGACGACCCTATAGGCGTCGGACAAGACGGCGGCTGGACATCTTTGGCCCGGGGTCGTGGGGACGACTCTATAGTCGTCGGACATGTCGGCGGTTGGCCAACTTTGGCCCGTGGTCGTGGGGACGACCCAATAGTGGTCGGACTTGACGGTGGCGGGCCAATCTTGTCCCGGGGTCGTGGGGACGACCCTACAGTCGTCGGACATTTCGGCGGCTTGCCAACTTTGGCCCGGGGTCGTGGGACGACCCTATAGTCGTCGGACTTGACGGTAGCGGGCCAATCTAGTCCCGAGGTCGTGGGGACGACCCTATAGTCGTCGGACTTGACGGTGGCGGGCCAATCTAGTCCCGGGGTCGTGGGGACGACCCTACAGTCGTCGGACATTTCGGCGGCTTGCCAACTTTGGCCCGGTGTCGTGGGGACGACTCTATAGTCGTCGGAAATGTCGGCGGCTGGCCAACCTGGACCCGGGGTCGTGGGGACGACCCTATTGTCGTCGGATATGACGGTGGCGGGCCAATCTAGTCTCGGGGTCGTGGGGACGACCCTATAGTCGTCGGACATGTCGGCGGCTGGTCAACTTTGGCCCGGGGTCGTGGGGACGACCCTATAGTCGTCGGACATGACGGTGGCGGGCCAATCTAGTCCCGGGGTCTTGGGGACGACCCTATAGTCGTCGGACATGTCGGCGGCTGGCCAACTTTGGCCCGGTGTCGTGGGGACGACTCTATAGTCGTCGGAAATGTCGGCGGCTGGCCAACCTGGACCCGGGGTCGTGGAGACGACCCTATTGTCGTCGGACATGACGGTGGCGGGCCAATCTAGTCTCGGGGTCGTAGGGACGACCCTATAGTCGTTGGACATGTCGGTGATTGGCCAACATTGGCCCGGGGTCGTGGGGACGACCCTATAGTCGTCGGACATGTCGGCGGCTGGCCAACTTTGGCCCGGGGTCGTGGGGACGACCCTATAGTCGTCGGACTTGACGGTGGCGGACCAATCTAGTCTCGGGGTCGTGGGGACGACCCTACAGTCGTCGGACATTTCGGCGGCTTGCCAACTTTGGCCCGGGGTCGTGGGGACGACCCTATAGTCGTCGGACATGACGGTGGCGGGCCAATCTAGTCTCGGGGTCGTGGGGACGACCCTATAGTCGTCGGACATTTCGGCGGCTGGCCAACTTTGGCCCGGGGTCGTGGGGGCGACCCTATAGTCGTCGGACATGTTGGCGGCTTGTCAGCCTAGTCCCGGGGTCGTGGGTACGACCCTATAGTCGTCGGACATTTCGGCGGCTTGCCAACTTTGGCCCGGGGTCGTGGGGACGACCCTATAGTCGTCGGACTTGACGGTGGCTGGCCAATCTAGTACCGAGGTCCTGGGGACGACCCTATAGTCGTCGGACTTGACGGTGGCGGGCCAATCTAGTCCCGGGGTCGTGGGGACGACCCTACAGTCGTCGGACATTTCGGCGGCTTGCCAACTTTGGCCCGGGGTCGTGGGGACGACCCTATAGTCGTCGGACATGTTGGCGGCTTGTCAGCCTAGTCCCGGGGTCGTGGGTACGACCCTACAGTCGTGGGACATTTCGGCGGCCTGCCAACTTTGGCCCGGGGTCGTGGGGACGACCCTATAGTCGTCGGACATGACGGTGGCGGGCCAATCTAGTCCCGGGGTCGTGGGGACGACCCTATAGTCGTCGGACATTTCGGCGGCTGGCCAACCTAGACCCGTGGTCGTGGGAACGACCCTATAGTCGTCGGACAAGCCGGCGGCTGGCCAAATTTGGTCCGTGGTCGTGGGGACGATCCGATTGTCGTCGGACATGTCGGCGGCTTGCCAACTTTGGCCCGGGGTCGTGGGGACGACTCTATTGTCGTCGGACATGACGGTGGCGGGCCAATCTAGTCTCGGGGTCGTGGGGACGACCCTATAGTCGTCGGACATGTCGGCGGCTGGCCAACTTTGGCCCGGGAGTCGTGGGGACGACCCTATAGTCGTCGGACAAGACGGTGGCGGACCAATCTAGTCCCGGGGTCGTGGGGACAACCCTATAGTCGTCGGACATGACGGTGGCGGGCTAATCTAGTCCCGGGGTCGAGGGGACGACCCTATAGGCGTCGGACAAGACGGCGGCTGGACATCTTTGGCCCGGGGTCGTGGGGACGACTCTATAGTCGTCGGACATGTCGGCGGTTGGCCAACTTTGGCCCGTGGTCGTGGGGACGACCCAATAGTGGTCGGACTTGACGGTGGCGGGCCAATCTTGTCCCGGGGTCGTGGGGACGACCCTACAGTCGTCGGACATTTCGGCGGCTTGCCAACTTTGGCCCGGGGTCGTGGGACGACCCTATAGTCGTCGGACTTGACGGTAGCGGGCCAATCTAGTCCCGAGGTCGTGGGGACGACCCTATAGTCGTCGGACTTGACGGTGGCGGGCCAATCTAGTCCCGGGGTCGTGGGGACGACCCTACAGTCGTCGGACATTTCGGCGGCTTGCCAACTTTGGCCCGGTGTCGTGGGGACGACTCTATAGTCGTCGGAAATGTCGGCGGCTGGCCAACCTGGACCCGGGGTCGTGGGGACGACCCTATTGTCGTCGGATATGACGGTGGCGGGCCAATCTAGTCTCGGGGTCGTGGGGACGACCCTATAGTCGTCGGACATGTCGGCGGCTGGTCAACTTTGGCCCGGGGTCGTGGGGACGACCCTATAGTCGTCGGACATGACGGTGGCGGGCCAATCTAGTCCCGGGGTCTTGGGGACGACCCTATAGTCGTCGGACATGTCGGCGGCTGGCCAACTTTGGCCCGGTGTCGTGGGGACGACTCTATAGTCGTCGGAAATGTCGGCGGCTGGCCAACCTGGACCCGGGGTCGTGGAGACGACCCTATTGTCGTCGGACATGACGGTGGCGGGCCAATCTAGTCTCGGGGTCGTAGGGACGACCCTATAGTCGTTGGACATGTCGGTGATTGGCCAACATTGGCCCGGGGTCGTGGGGACGACCCTATAGTCGTCGGACATGTCGGCGGCTGGCCAACTTTGGCCCGGGGTCGTGGGGACGACCCTATAGTCGTCGGACTTGACGGTGGCGGACCAATCTAGTCTCGGGGTCGTGGGGACGACCCTACAGTCGTCGGACATTTCGGCGGCTTGCCAACTTTGGCCCGGGGTCGTGGGGACGACCCTATAGTCGTCGGACATGACGGTGGCGGGCCAATCTAGTCTCGGGGTCGTGGGGACGACCCTATAGTCGTCGGACATTTCGGCGGCTGGCCAACTTTGGCCCGGGGTCGTGGGGGCGACCCTATAGTCGTCGGACATGTTGGCGGCTTGTCAGCCTAGTCCCGGGGTCGTGGGTACGACCCTATAGTCGTCGGACATTTCGGCGGCTTGCCAACTTTGGCCCGGGGTCGTGGGGACGACCCTATAGTCGTCGGACTTGACGGTGGCTGGCCAATCTAGTACCGAGGTCCTGGGGACGACCCTATAGTCGTCGGACTTGACGGTGGCGGGCCAATCTAGTCCCGGGGTCGTGGGGACGACCCTACAGTCGTCGGACATTTCGGCGGCTTGCCAACTTTGGCCCGGGGTCGTGGGGACGACCCTATAGTCGTCGGACATGTTGGCGGCTTGTCAGCCTAGTCCCGGGGTCGTGGGTACGACCCTACAGTCGTGGGACATTTCGGCGGCCTGCCAACTTTGGCCCGGGGTCGTGGGGACGACCCTATAGTCGTCGGACATGACGGTGGCGGGCCAATCTAGTCCCGGGGTCGTGGGGACGACCCTATAGTCGTCGGACATTTCGGCGGCTGGCCAACCTAGACCCGTGGTCGTGGGAACGACCCTATAGTCGTCGGACAAGCCGGCGGCTGGCCAAATTTGGTCCGTGGTCGTGGGGACGACCCTATAATCATCGGAAATGTCGACGGCTGGCCAACTTTGGCCCGTGGTCGTAAAGACGACCCTATAGTCGTCGGACAAGACGGTGGCGGGCCAATCTAGTCCCGGGGTCGTGGGGACGACCCTATAGTCGTCGGAAAAGTCGGCGGCTGGCCAACTTTGGCCCGTGGTTGTGGGGACGACCCTATAGTCGTTGGACATGACGGTGGCGGGCCAATCTAGTCCCGGGGTCGTGGGTAAGACCCTATAGTCGTCGGACAAGACGGCGGCTGGACATCTTTGGCCCGGGGTCGTGGGGACGACCCTATAGTCGTCGGACATGTTGGCGGGTTGTCAGCCTAGTCCCGGGGTCGTGGGGACGACCCTATAGTCGTCGGACATGACGGTGGCGGACTAATCTAGTCCCGGGGTCGTGGGGACGACCGTATAGTCGTCGCACATGTCGGCGGCTGGCCAACTTTGGTCCGTGGTCGTGCGGACGATCCAATAATCGTCGGACATGTCGGCGGCTGGCCAACTTTGGCCCGTGGTTGTGGGGACGACCCTATAGTCGTTGGACATGACGGTGGCGGGCCAATCTAGTCCCGGGGTCCTGGGGACGACCCTATAGTCGTCGGACAAGACGGCGGCTGGACATCTTTGGCCCGGGGTCGAGGGGACGACCCTACAGTCGTCGGACATTTCGGCGGCTTGCCAACTTTGCCCCGGGGTCGTGGGGACGACCCTATAGTCGTCGGACATGTCGGCGGCTGGCCAACTTTGGCCCGTGGTTGTGGGGACGACCCTATAGTCGTTGGAAATGACGGTGGCGGGCCAATCTAGTCCCGGGGTCGTGGGTAAGACCCTATAGTCGTCGGACAAGACGGCGGCTGGACATCTTTGGCCCGGGGTCGTGGGGACGACCCTATAGTCGTCGGAAATGTCGGCGGCTGACCAACCTGGACCCGGGGTCGTGGGGACGTCCCTATTGTCGTCGGACATGACGGTGGCGGGCCAATCTAGACTCGCGGTCGTGGGGACGACCCTATAATCGTCGGACATGACGGTGGCGGGCCAATCTAGTCCCGGGGTCGTGCGGACGACCCTATAGTTGTCGGACATGTCGGCGGCTGGCCAACTTTGGCCCGGTGTCGTGGGGACGACTCTATAGTCGTCGGAAATGTCGGCGGCTGGCCAACCTGGACCCGGGGTCGTGGGGACGACCCTATTGTCGTCGGACATGACGGTGGCGGGCCAATCTAGTCTCGGGGTCGTGGGGACGACCCTATAGTCGTCGGACATGTCGGCGGCTGGCCAACTTTGGCCCGGGGTCGTGGGGACGACCCTATAGTCGTCGGACAAGACGGTGGCGGACCAATCTAGTCCCGAGGTCCTGGGGACGACCCTATAGTCGTCGGACTTGACGGTGGCGGGCCAATCTAGTCCCGGGGTCGTGGGGACGACCCTACAGTCGTCGGACATTTCGGCGGCTTGCCAACTTTGGCCCGGGGTCGTGGGGACGACCCTATAGTCGTCGGACATGACGGTGGCGGGCCAATCTAGTCCCGGGGTCGTGGGGACGACCCTATAGTCGTCGGACTTGACGGTGGCGGGCCAATCTAGTCCCGGGGTCGTGGGGACGACCCTACAGTCGTCGGACATTTCGGCGGCTTGCCAACTTTGGCCCGGGGTCGTGGGGACGACCCTATAGTCGTCGGACATGTTGGCGGCTTGTCAGCCTAGTCCCGGGGTCGTGGGGACGACCCTATAGTCGTCGGACATTTCGGCGGCTGGCCAACTTTGGCCCGTGGTCGTGGGGACGATCCAATAGTCGTCGGACATGTCGGCGGCTGGCCAACTTTGGCACGTGGTCGTGGGGACGATCCGATTGTCGTCGGACATGTCGGCGGCTGGCCAACCTAGACCCGGGGTCGTGGGGACGACCCTATTGTCGTCGGACATGGCGGTGGCGGGCCAATCTAGTCCCGTGGTCGTGGGGACGACCCTATAGTCTTCGGACATTTCGGCGGCTTGCCAACTTTGGCCCGGGGTCGTGGGGACGACCCTATAGTCGTCGGACATTTCGGCGGCATGCCAACTTTGGCCCGTGGTCGTGGGGACGACCCTATAGTCGTTGGACATGACGGTGGCGGGCTAATCTAGTCCCGGGGTCGTAGGGACGACCCTATAGTCGTTGGACATGTCGGCGATTGGCCAACATTGGCCCGGGGTCGTGGGGACGACCCTATAATCGTCGGACATGTCGGCGGCTGGCCAACTTTGGCGCGTGGTCGTGGGGACGATCCGATTGTCGTCGGACATGTCGGCGGCTGGCCAACTTTGGCCCGTGGTCGTGGGGACGATCCAATAGTCGTCGGACATGTCGGCGCTTGGCCAACTTTGGCGCGTGGTCGTGGGGACGATCCGATTGTCGTCGGACATGTCGGCGGCTTGCCAACTTTGGCCCGGGGTCGTGGGGACGACCCTATAGTCGTCGGACATGACGGTGGCGGGCCAATCTAGTCCCGGGGTCGTGGGGACGACCCTATAGTCGTCGGACATTTCGGCGGCTGGCCAACCTAGACCCGTGGTCGTGGGAACGACCCTATAGTCGTCGGACAAGCCGGCGGCTGGCCAAATTTGGTCCGTGGTCGTGGGGACGACCCTATAATCATCGGAAATGTCGACGGCTGGCCAACTTTGGCCCGTGGTCGTAAAGACGACCCTATAGTCGTCGGACAAGACGGTGGCGGGCCAATCTAGTCCCGGGGTCGTGGGGACGACCCTATAGTCGTCGGAAAAGTCGGCGGCTGGCCAACTTTGGCCCGTGGTTGTGGGGACGACCCTATAGTCGTTGGACATGACGGTGGCGGGCCAATCTAGTCCCGGGGTCGTGGGGACGACCCTATAGTCGTCGGACATTTCGGCGGCTGGCCAACCTAGACCCGTGGTCGTGGGAACGACCCTATAGTCGTCGGACAAGCCGGCGGCTGGCCAAATTTGGTCCGTGGTCGTGGGGACGACCCTATAATCATCGGAAATGTCGACGGCTGGCCAACTTTGGCCCGTGGTCGTAAAGACGACCCTATAGTCGTCGGACAAGACGGTGGCGGGCCAATCTAGTCCCGGGGTCGTGGGGACGACCCTATAGTCGTCGGAAAAGTCGGCGGCTGGCCAACTTTGGCCCGTGGTTGTGGGGACGACCCTATAGTCGTTGGACATGACGGTGGCGGGCCAATCTAGTCCCGGGGTCGTGGGTAAGACCCTATAGTCGTCGGACAAGACGGCGGCTGGACATCTTTGGCCCGGGGTCGTGGGGACGACCCTATAGTCGTCGGACATGTTGGCGGGTTGTCAGCCTAGTCCCGGGGTCGTGGGGACGACCCTATAGTCGTCGGACATGACGGTGGCGGACTAATCTAGTCCCGGGGTCGTGGGGACGACCGTATAGTCGTCGCACATGTCGGCGGCTGGCCAACTTTGGTCCGTGGTCGTGCGGACGATCCAATAATCGTCGGACATGTCGGCGGCTGGCCAACTTTGGCCCGTGGTTGTGGGGACGACCCTATAGTCGTTGGACATGACGGTGGCGGGCCAATCTAGTCCCGGGGTCCTGGGGACGACCCTATAGTCGTCGGACAAGACGGCGGCTGGACATCTTTGGCCCGGGGTCGAGGGGACGACCCTACAGTCGTCGGACATTTCGGCGGCTTGCCAACTTTGCCCCGGGGTCGTGGGGACGACCCTATAGTCGTCGGACATGTCGGCGGCTGGCCAACTTTGGCCCGTGGTTGTGGGGACGACCCTATAGTCGTTGGAAATGACGGTGGCGGGCCAATCTAGTCCCGGGGTCGTGGGTAAGACCCTATAGTCGTCGGACAAGACGGCGGCTGGACATCTTTGGCCCGGGGTCGTGGGGACGACCCTATAGTCGTCGGAAATGTCGGCGGCTGACCAACCTGGACCCGGGGTCGTGGGGACGTCCCTATTGTCGTCGGACATGACGGTGGCGGGCCAATCTAGACTCGCGGTCGTGGGGACGACCCTATAATCGTCGGACATGACGGTGGCGGGCCAATCTAGTCCCGGGGTCGTGCGGACGACCCTATAGTTGTCGGACATGTCGGCGGCTGGCCAACTTTGGCCCGGTGTCGTGGGGACGACTCTATAGTCGTCGGAAATGTCGGCGGCTGGCCAACCTGGACCCGGGGTCGTGGGGACGACCCTATTGTCGTCGGACATGACGGTGGCGGGCCAATCTAGTCTCGGGGTCGTGGGGACGACCCTATAGTCGTCGGACATGTCGGCGGCTGGCCAACTTTGGCCCGGGGTCGTGGGGACGACCCTATAGTCGTCGGACAAGACGGTGGCGGACCAATCTAGTCCCGAGGTCCTGGGGACGACCCTATAGTCGTCGGACTTGACGGTGGCGGGCCAATCTAGTCCCGGGGTCGTGGGGACGACCCTACAGTCGTCGGACATTTCGGCGGCTTGCCAACTTTGGCCCGGGGTCGTGGGGACGACCCTATAGTCGTCGGACATGACGGTGGCGGGCCAATCTAGTCCCGGGGTCGTGGGGACGACCCTATAGTCGTCGGACTTGACGGTGGCGGGCCAATCTAGTCCCGGGGTCGTGGGGACGACCCTACAGTCGTCGGACATTTCGGCGGCTTGCCAACTTTGGCCCGGGGTCGTGGGGACGACCCTATAGTCGTCGGACATGTTGGCGGCTTGTCAGCCTAGTCCCGGGGTCGTGGGGACGACCCTATAGTCGTCGGACATTTCGGCGGCTGGCCAACTTTGGCCCGTGGTCGTGGGGACGATCCAATAGTCGTCGGACATGTCGGCGGCTGGCCAACTTTGGCACGTGGTCGTGGGGACGATCCGATTGTCGTCGGACATGTCGGCGGCTGGCCAACCTAGACCCGGGGTCGTGGGGACGACCCTATTGTCGTCGGACATGGCGGTGGCGGGCCAATCTAGTCCCGTGGTCGTGGGGACGACCCTATAGTCTTCGGACATTTCGGCGGCTTGCCAACTTTGGCCCGGGGTCGTGGGGACGACCCTATAGTCGTCGGACATTTCGGCGGCATGCCAACTTTGGCCCGTGGTCGTGGGGACGACCCTATAGTCGTTGGACATGACGGTGGCGGGCTAATCTAGTCCCGGGGTCGTAGGGACGACCCTATAGTCGTTGGACATGTCGGCGATTGGCCAACATTGGCCCGGGGTCGTGGGGACGACCCTATAATCGTCGGACATGTCGGCGGCTGGCCAACTTTGGCGCGTGGTCGTGGGGACGATCCGATTGTCGTCGGACATGTCGGCGGCTGGCCAACTTTGGCCCGTGGTCGTGGGGACGATCCAATAGTCGTCGGACATGTCGGCGCTTGGCCAACTTTGGCGCGTGGTCGTGGGGACGATCCGATTGTCGTCGGACATGTCGGCGGCTTGCCAACTTTGGCCCGGGGTCGTGGGGACGACCCTATAGTCGTCGGACATGACGGTGGCGGGCCAATCTAGTCCCGGGGTCGTGGGGACGACCCTATAGTCGTCGGACATTTCGGCGGCTGGCCAACCTAGACCCGTGGTCGTGGGAACGACCCTATAGTCGTCGGACAAGCCGGCGGCTGGCCAAATTTGGTCCGTGGTCGTGGGGACGACCCTATAATCATCGGAAATGTCGACGGCTGGCCAACTTTGGCCCGTGGTCGTAAAGACGACCCTATAGTCGTCGGACAAGACGGTGGCGGGCCAATCTAGTCCCGGGGTCGTGGGGACGACCCTATAGTCGTCGGAAAAGTCGGCGGCTGGCCAACTTTGGCCCGTGGTTGTGGGGACGACCCTATAGTCGTTGGACATGACGGTGGCGGGCCAATCTAGTCCCGGGGTCGTGGGTAAGACCCTATAGTCGTCGGACAAGACGGCGGCTGGACATCTTTGGCCCGGGGTCGTGGGGACGACCCTATAGTCGTCGGACATGTTGGCGGGTTGTCAGCCTAGTCCCGGGGTCGTGGGGACGACCCTATAGTCGTCGGACATGACGGTGGCGGACCAATCTACTCCCGGGGTCGTGGGGACGACCGTATAGTCGTCGCACATGTCGGCGGCTGGCCAACTTTGGCCCGTGGTCGTGCGTACGATCCAATAATCGTCGGACATGTCGGCGGCTGGCCAACTTTGGCCCGTGGTTGTGGGGACGACCCTATAGTCGTTGGACATGACGGTGGCGGGCCAATCTAGTCCCGGGGTCCTGGGGACGACCCTATAGTCGTCGGACAAGACGGCGGCTGGACATCTTTGGCCCGGGGTCGTGGGGACGACCCTACAGTCGTCGGACATTTCGGCGGCTTGCCAACTTTGGCCCGGGGTCGTGGGGACGACCCTATAGTCGTCGGACATGTCGGCGGCTGGCCAACTTTGGCCCGTGGTTGTGGGGACGACCCTATAGTCGTTGGACATGACGGTGGCGGGCCAATCTAGTCCCGGGGTCGTGGGGACGACCCTATAGTCGTCGGACATTTCGGCGGCTGGCCAACCTAGACCCGTGGTCGTGGGAACGACCCTATAGTCGTCGGACAAGCCGGCGGCTGGCCAAATTTGGTCCGTGGTCGTGGGGACGACCCTATAATCATCGGAAATGTCGACGGCTGGCCAACTTTGGCCCGTGGTCGTAAAGACGACCCTATAGTCGTCGGACAAGACGGTGGCGGGCCAATCTAGTCCCGGGGTCGTGGGGACGACCCTATAGTCGTCGGAAAAGTCGGCGGCTGGCCAACTTTGGCCCGTGGTTGTGGGGACGACCCTATAGTCGTTGGACATGACGGTGGCGGGCCAATCTAGTCCCGGGGTCGTGGGTAAGACCCTATAGTCGTCGGACAAGACGGCGGCTGGACATCTTTGGCCCGGGGTCGTGGGGACGACCCTATAGTCGTCGGACATGTTGGCGGGTTGTCAGCCTAGTCCCGGGGTCGTGGGGACGACCCTATAGTCGTCGGACATGACGGTGGCGGACCAATCTACTCCCGGGGTCGTGGGGACGACCGTATAGTCGTCGCACATGTCGGCGGCTGGCCAACTTTGGCCCGTGGTCGTGCGTACGATCCAATAATCGTCGGACATGTCGGCGGCTGGCCAACTTTGGCCCGTGGTTGTGGGGACGACCCTATAGTCGTTGGACATGACGGTGGCGGGCCAATCTAGTCCCGGGGTCGTGGGTAAGACCCTATAGTCGTCGGACAAGACGGCGGCTGGACATCTTTGGCACGGGGTCGTGGGGACGACCCTATAGTCGTCGGAAATGTCGGCGGCTGACCAACCTGGACCCGGGGTCGTGGGGACGTCCCTATTGTCGTCGGACATGACGGTGGCGGGCCAATCTAGACTCGCGGTCGTGGGGACGACCCTATAATCGTCGGACATGACGGTGGCGGGCCAATCTAGTCCCGGGGTCGTGCGGACGACCCTATAGTTGTCGGACATGTCGGCGGCTGGCCAACTTTGGCCCGGTGTCGTGGGGACGACTCTATAGTCGTCGGAAATGTCGGCGGCTGGCCAACCTGGACCCGGGGTCGTGGGGACGACCCTATTGTCGTCGGACATGACGGTGGCGGGCCAATCTAGTCTCGGGGTCGTGGGGACGACCCTATAGTCGTCGGACATGTCGGCGGCTGGCCAACTTTGGCCCGGGGTCGTGGGGACGACCCTATAGTCGTCGGACAAGACGGTGGCGGACCAATCTAGTCCCGAGGTCCTGGGGACGACCCTATAGTCGTCGGACAAGACGGCGGCTGGACATCTTTGGCCCGGGGTCGTGGGGACGACCCTACAGTCGTCGGACATTTCGGCGGCTTGCCAACTTTGGCCCGGGGTCGTGGGGACGACCCTATAGTCGTCGGACATGTCGGCGGCTGGCCAACTTTGGCCCGTGGTTGTGGGGACGACCCTATAGTCGTTGGACATGACGGTGGCGGGCCAATCTAGTCCCGGGGTCGTGGGTAAGACCCTATAGTCGTCGGACAAGACGGCGGCTGGACATCTTTGGCACGGGGTCGTGGGGACGACCCTATAGTCGTCGGAAATGTCGGCGGCTGACCAACCTGGACCCGGGGTCGTGGGGACGTCCCTATTGTCGTCGGACATGACGGTGGCGGGCCAATCTAGACTCGCGGTCGTGGGGACGACCCTATAATCGTCGGACATGACGGTGGCGGGCCAATCTAGTCCCGGGGTCGTGCGGACGACCCTATAGTTGTCGGACATGTCGGCGGCTGGCCAACTTTGGCCCGGTGTCGTGGGGACGACTCTATAGTCGTCGGAAATGTCGGCGGCTGGCCAACCTGGACCCGGGGTCGTGGGGACGATCCTATTGTCGTCGGACATGACGGTGGCGGGCCAATCTAGTCTCGGGGTCGTGGGGACGACCCTATAGTCGTCGGACATGTCGGCGGCTGGCCAACTTTGGCCCGGGGTCGTGGGGACGACCCTATAGTCGTCGGACAAGACGGTGGCGGACCAATCTAGTCCCGAGGTCCTGGGGACGACCCTATAGTCGTCGGACTTGACGGTGGCGGGCCAATCTAGTCCCGGGGTCGTGGGGACGACCCTACAGTCGTCGGACATTTCGGCGGCTGGCCAACTTTGGCCCGGGGTCGTGGGGACGACCCTATAGTCGTCGGACATGACGGTGGCGGGCCAATCTAGTCCCGGGGTCGTGGGGACGACCCTATAGTCGTCGGACTTGACGGTGGCGGGCCAATCTAGTCCCGGGGTCGTGGGGACGACCCTACAGTCGTCGGACATTTCGGCGGCTTGCCAACTTTGGCCCGGGGTCGTGGGGACGACCCTATAGTCGTCGGACATGTTGGCGGCTTGTCAGCCTAGTCCCGGGGTCGTGGGGACGACCCTATAGTCGTCGGACATTTCGGCGGCTGGCCAACTTTGGCCCGTGGTCGTGGGGACGATCCAATAGTCGTCGGACATGTCGGCGGCTGGCCAACTTTGGCACGTGGTCGTGGGGACGATCCGATTGTCGTCGGACATGTCGGCGGCTGGCCAACCTAGACCCGGGGTCGTGGGGACGACCCTATTGTCGTCGGACATGGCGGTGGCGGGCCAATCTAGTCCCGTGGTCGTGGGAACGACCCTATAGTCTTCGGACATTTCGGCGGCTTGCCAACTTTGGCCCGGGGTCGTGGGGACGACCCTATAGTCGTCGGACATTTCGGCGGCATGCCAACTTTGGCCCGTGGTCGTGGGGACGACCCTATAGTCGTTGGACATGACGGTGGCGGGCTAATCTAGTCCCGGGGTCGTAGGGACGACCCTATAGTCGTTGGACATGTCGGCGATTGGCCAACATTGGCCCGGGGTCGTGGGGACGACCCTATAATCGTCGGACATGTCGGCGGCTGGCCAACTTTGGCGCGTGGTCGTGGGGACGATCCGATTGTCGTCGGACATGTCGGCGGCTGGCCAACTTTGGCCCGTGGTCGTGGGGACGATCCAATAGTCGTCGGACATGTCGGCGGTTGGCCAACTTTGGCGCGTGGTCGTGGGGACGATCCGATTGTCGTCGGACATGTCGGCGGCTGGCCAACCTAGACCCGGGGTCGTGGGGACGACCCTATTGTCGTCGGACATGGCGGTGGCGGGCCAATCTAGTCCCGTGGTCGTGGGGACGTCCCTATAGTCTTCGGACATGACGGTAGCGGGCCAATCTAGACCCGAGGTCGTGGGGACGACCCTATAGTAGTCGGACATGTCGGCGGCTGTCCAACTTTGGCCCGGTGTCGTGGGGACGACTCTATAGTCGTCGGACATGTCGGCGGCTGGCCAACCTAGACCCGGGGTCGTGGGGACGACCCTATAATCGTTGGACATGACGGTGGCGGGCCAATCTAGTCCCGGGGTCGTAGGGACGACCCTATAGTCGTCGGACTTGTTGGCGATTGGCCAACATTGGCCCGGGGTCGTCGGGACGACCCTATAGTCGTCGGACATTTTGGCGGCTGGCCAACCTAGTCCCGGGGTCGTGGGGACGAGCCTATAGTCGTCGGACATTTCGGCGGCTTGCCAACTTTGGCCCGGGTTCGTGGGGACGACCCTATAGTCGTCGGACATGTCGGCGGCTGGCCAACTTTGGACCGGTGTCGTGGGGACGACCCTACAGTCGTCGGACATTTCGGCGGCTTGCCAACTTTGGCCCGGGGTCGTGGGGACGACCCTATAGTCGTCGGACATGACGGTGGCGGGCCAATCTAGTCCCGGGGTCGTGGGGACGACCCTATAGTCGTCGGACATTTCGGCGGCTGGCCAACTTTGGCCCGGGGTCGTGGGGACGACCCTATAGTCGTCGGACATGTTGGCGGCTTGTCACCCTAGTCCCGGGGTCGTGGGTACGACCCTACAGTCGTCGGACATTTCGGCGGCTTGCCAACTTTGGCCCGGGGTCGTGGGGACGACCCTATAGTCGTCGGACTTGACGGTGGCGGGCCAATCTAGTCCCGGGGTCGTGGGGACGACCCTATAGTCGTCGGACATTTCGGCGGCTTGCCAACTTTGGCCCGGGTTCGTGGGGACGACCCTATAGTCGTCGGACATGTCGGCGGCTGGCCAACTTTGGACCGGTGTCGTGGGGACGACCCTATAGTCTTCGGACATGACGGTAGCGGGCCAATCTAGACCCGAGGTCGTGGGGACGACCCTATAGTCGTCGGACATGTCGGCGGCTGGCCAACTTTGGCCCGGGGTCGTGGGGGCGACCCTATACACGTCGGACATGTTGGCGGCTTGTCAGCCTAGTCCCGTGGTCGTGGGGACGACCCTACAGTCGTCGGACATTTCGGCGGCTTGCCAACTTTGGCCCGGGGTCGCGGGGACGACCCTATAGTCGTCGGACATTTCGGCGGCTTGCCAACTTTGGCCCGGGGTCGTGGGGACGACCCTATGGTCGTCGGACTTGACGGTGGCGGGCCAATCTAGTCCCGAGGTCCTGGGGACGACCCTATAGTCGTCGGACTTGACGGTGGCGGGCCAATCTAGTCCCGGGGTCGTGGGGACGACCCTACAGTCGTCGGACATTTCGGCGGCTTGCCAACTTTGGCCCGGGGTCGTGGGGACGACCCTATAGTCGTCGGACATGTCGGCGGCTGGCCAACTTTGGCCCGTGGTTGTGGGGACGACCCTATAGTCGTTGGACATGACGGTGGCGGGCCAATCTAGTCCCGGGGTCGTGGGTAAGACCCTATAGTCGTCGGACAAGACGGCGGCTGGACATCTTTGGCCCGGGGTCGTGGGGACGACCCTATAGTCGTCGGAAATGTCGGCGGCTGACCAACCTGGACCCGGGGTCGTGGGGACGTCCCTATTGTCGTCGGACATGACGGTGGCGGGCCAATCTAGACTCGCGGTCGTGGGGACGACCCTATAATCGTCGGACATGACGGTGGCGGGCCAATCTAGTCCCGGGGTCGTGCGGACGACCCTATAGTTGTCGGACATGTCGGCGGCTGGCCAACTTTGGCCCGGGGCCGTGGGGACGACCCTATAGTCGTCGGACATGACGGTGGCGGGCCAATCTAGTCCCGGGGTCGTGGGTAAGACCCTATAGTCTTCGGACATGACGGGAGCGGGCCAATCTAGACCCGAGGTCGTGGGGACGACCCTATAGTCGTCGGACATGTCGGCGGCTGGCCAACTTTGGCCCGGGGTCGTGGGGGCGACCCTATACTCGTCGGACATGTTGGCGGCTTGTCAGCCTAGTCCCGGGGTCGTGAGTACGACCCTACAGTCGTCGGACATTTCGGCGGCTTGCCAACTTTGGCCCGGGGTCGTGGGGACGACCCTATGGTCGTCGGACTTGACGGTGGCGGGCCAATCTAGTCCCGAGGTCCTGGGGACGACCCTATAGTCGTCGGACTTGACGGTGGCGGGCCAATCTAGTCCCGGGGTCGTGGGGACGACCCTACAGTCGTCGGACATTTCGGCGGCTTGCCAACTTTGGCCCGGGGTCGTGGGTACGACCCTACAGTCGTCGGACATTTCGGCGGCTTGCCAACTTTGGCCCGGGGTCGTGGGGACGACCCTATAGTCGTCAGACATGACGGTGGCGGGCCAATCTAGTCCCGGGGTCGTGGGGACGACCCTATAGTCGTCGGACATTTCGGCGGCTGGCCAACTTTGGCCCGGGGTCGTGGGGACGACCCTATAGTCGTCGGACATGTTGGCGGCTTGTCAGCCTAGTCCCGGGGTCGTGGGGACGACCCTATAGTCGTCGGACATTTCGGCGGCTGGCCAACTTTGGCCCGGGGTCGTGGGGACGACCCTATAGTCGTCGGACATGTCGGCGGCTGGCCAACTTTGGCCCGTGGTTGTGGGGACGACCCTATAGTCGTTGGACATGACGGTGGCGGGCCAATCTAGTCCCGGGGTCGTGGGTAAGACCCTATAGTCGTCGGACAAGACGGCGTGCCGGACATCTTTGGCCCGGGGTCGTGGGGACGACCCTATAGTCGTCGGAAATGTCGGCGGCTGACCAACCTGGACCCGGGGTCGTGGGGACGTCCCTATTGTCGTCGGACATGACGGTGGCGGGCCAATCTAGACTCGCGGTCGTGGGGACGACCCTATAATCGTCGGACATGACGGTGGCGGGCCAATCTAGTCCCGGGGTCGTGCGGACGACCCTATAGTTGTCGGACATGTCGGCGGCTGGCCAACTTTGGCCCGGTGTCGTGGGGACGACTCTATAGTCGTCGGAAATGTCGGCGGCTGGCCAACCTGGACCCGGGGTCGTGGGGACGACCCTATTGTCGTCGGACATGACGGTGGCGGGCCAATCTAGTCTCGGGGTCGTGGGGACGACCCTATAGTCGTCGGACATGTCGGCGGCTGGCCAACTTTGGCCCGGGGTCGTGGGGACGACCCTATAGTCGTCGGACAAGACGGTGGCGGACCAATCTAGTCCCGGGGTCGTGGGGACGACCCTATAGTCGTCGGACATTTCGGCGGCTGGCCAACTTTGGCCCGGGGTCGTGGGGACGACCCTATAGTCGTCGGACATGTTGGCGGCTTGTCAGCCCAGTCCCGGGGTCGTGGGGACGACCCTATAGTCGTCGGACATATTGGCGGCTTGTCAGCCTAGTCCCGGGGTCGTGGGGACGACCCTATAGTCGTCGGACATTTCGGCGGCTGGCCAACTTTGGCCCGTGGTCGTGGGGACGATCCAATAGTCGTCGGACATGTCGGCGGCTGGCCAACTTTGGCCCGTGGTTGTGGGGACGACCCTATAGTCGTTGGACATGACGGTGGCGGGCCAATCTAGTCCCGGAGTCGTGGGGACGACCCTATAGTCGTCGGACATGTCGGCGGCTGGCCAACTTTGGCACGGTGTCGTGGGGACGACTGTATAGTCGTCGGAAATGTCGGCGGCTGGCCAACCTGGACCCGGGGTCGTGGAGACGACCCCATTGTCGTCGGACATGACGGTGGCGGGCCAATCTAGTCCCGGGGTCGTAGGGACGACCCTATAGTCGTCGGACATGTTGGCGATTGGCCAACATTGGCCCGGGGTCGTCGGGACGACCCTATAGTCGTCGGACATGCCTGCGGCTGGCCAACCTAGTCCCGGGGTCGTCGGACTGGACGGTGGCGGGCCAATCTAGTCCCGGGTTCGTGGGGACGATCCTACAGTCGTCGGACATTTCGGCGGCTTGCCAACTTTGGCCCGTGGTCGTGGGGACGACCCTATAGTCGTCGGACATGTCGGCGTTTTGCCATCTTTGGCCCGTGGTCGTGAAGACGACCCTATAGTCGTCGGACATGACGGTGGCGGGACAATCTAGTCCCGGGGTCGTGGGGACGACCATATAGTCGTCGGACATGTCGGCGGCTGGCCAACCTACTCCCGGGGTCGTGGGGACGACCCTATAGTCGTCGGACATGTCGGCGGCTGGCCAACATTGGCCCGTGGTCGTGGGAACGATCCAATAGTCGTCGGACATGTCGGCGGCTGGCCAACTTTGGCCCGTGGTCGTGGGGACGACCCTATACTCGTTGGACATATCAGCGGCTGGCCAACTTTGGCCCGGTGTCGTGGGGACGACTCAATAGTCGTCGGACATGTCGGCGGCTGGCCAACCTAGACCCGGGGTCGTGGGGACGACCCTGCAGTCGTCGGACATGTCGGCGGCTGGTCAATCTAGTCCCGGGGTCGTGGGGACGACTCTATAGTCGTCGGACATGTCGGCGGCTGGCCAACTTTGGCCCGTGGTCGTGGGGACGATCCAATAGTCGTCGGACATGTCGGCGGCTGGCCAACTTTGGCCCGTGGTCGTGGGGATGACCCGATAGTCGTCGGACATGTCGGCGGCTGGCCAACTCTGGCCCGTGGTCGTGGGGAGAATCCAATAGTCGTCGGACATGTCGCCGGCTGGCCAACTTTGGCCCGTGGTCGTGGAGACGATCCGATAGTCGTTGGACATGACGGTGGCGGGCCAATCTAGTCCCGGGGTCGTGGGGACGACCCTATAGTCGTCGGACATGTCGGCGGCTGGCCAACCTTGTCCCGAGGTCGTGGGGACGACCCTATAGTCGTCGGACTTGACGGTGGCGGGCCAATCTAGTCCGGGGGTCGTGGGGACGACCCTATAGTCGTCGGACATGTCGGCGGCTTGCCAACTTTGGCCCGGGGTCGTGGGGACGACCCTATAGTCGTCGGACTTGACGTTGGCGGGCCAATCTAGTCCCGAGGTCGTGGGGATGACCCTATAATCGTAGGACATGACGGTGGCGGGCCAATCTAGCCCCGGGGTCGTGGGGACGACCATATAGTCGTCGGACATGTCGGCGGCTGGCCAACCTACTCCCGGGGTCGTGGGGACGACCCTATAGTCGTCGGACATGTCGGCGGCTTGCCAACCTTGGCCCGGGGTCGTGGGGACGATCCAATAGTCGTCGGACATGAAGGCGGCTGGTCAACTTTGGCCCGTGGTCGTGGGGACGACTCTATAGTCGTCGGACATGTCGGCGGCTGGCCAACTTTGGCCCGTGGTCGTGGGGACGATCCAATAGTCGTCGGACATGTCGGCGGCTGGCCAACTTTGGCCCGTGGTCGTGGGGACGACCCGATAGTCGTCGGACATGTCGGCGGCTGGCCAACTCTGGCCCGTGGTCGTGGGGACAATCCAATAGTCGTCGGACATGTCGGCGGCTGGCCAACTTTGGCCCGTGTCGTGGGGACGATCCGATTGTCGTTGGACATGACGGTGGCGGGCCAATCTAGTCCCGGGGTCGTGGGGACGACCCTATAGTCGTCGGACATGTCGGCGGCTGGCCAACCTTGTCCCGGGGTCGTGGGGACGACTCTATAGTCGTCGGACATGTCGGCGGCTGGCCAACTTTGGCCCGTGGTCGTGGGGACGATCCAATAGTCGTCGGACATGTCGGCGGCTGGCCAACTTGGGCCCGTGGTCGTGGGGACGATCCGATAGTCGTTGGACATGACGGTGGCGGGCCAATCTAGTCCCGGGGTCGTGGGGACGACCCTATAGTCGTCGGACATGTCGGCGGCTTGCCAACTTTGGCCCGGGGTCGTGGGGACGATCCAATAGTCGTCGGACATGAAGGCGGCTGGTGAACTTTGGCCCGTGGTCGTGGGGACGACCCTATAGTCGTTGGACATGTCAGCGGCTGGCCAACTTTGGCCCGGTGTCGTGGGGACGACCCAATAGTCGTCGGACATGTCGGCGGGTGGCCAACCTAGTCCCGAGGTCGTGGGGACGACCCTATAGTCGTCGGACATGACGGTGGCGGGCCAATCTAGTCCCGGGGTCGTGGGGATGACCCTATAATCGTTGGACATGACGGTGGCGGGCCAACCTAGTCCCGTGGTCGTAGGGACGACCCTATAGTCGTCGGACATGTTGGCGATTGGCCAACATTGGCCCGGGGTCGTCGGGACGATCCTATAGTCGTCGGACATGTCGGCGGCTGGCCAACCTACTCCCGGGGTCGTGGGGACGACCCTATAGTCGTCGGACATGTCGGCGGCTGGCCAACATTGGCCCGTGGTCGTGGGAACGATCCAATAGTCGTCGGACATGTCGGCGGCTGGCCAACTTTGGCCCGTGGTCGTGGGGACGACCCTATAGTCGTTGGACATGACGGTGGCGGGCCAATCTAGTCCCGGGGTCGTGGGGACGATCCAATAGTCGTCGGACATGTCGGCGGCTGGCCAACTGTGGCCCGTGGTCGTGGGGACGACCCAATAGTCGTCGGACATGTCGGCGGCTGGCCAACATTGGCCCGGGGTCGTCGGGACGACCCTATAGTCGTCGGACATGTCGGCGGCTGGCCAACCTAGTCCCGTGGTCGTGGGGACGATCCGATAGTCGTTGGACATGACGGTGGCGGGCCATTCTAGTCCCGGGGTCGTGGGGACGACCCTATAGTCGTCGGACATGTTGGCGGCTGGCCAACTTTGGCCCGTGGTCGTGGGGACGACCCTATAGTCGTCGGACATTTCGGCGGCTTGCCAACTTTGGCCCGGGGTCGTGGGGACGACCCTATAGTCGTCGGACATTTCGGCGGCATGCCAACTTTGGCCCGGGGTCGTGGGGACGACCCTATAGTCGTTGGACATGACGGTGGCGGGACAAAATAGTCCCGGGGTCGTGGGTACGACCCTATAGTCGTCGGACAAGTCGGCGGCGGGCCAACCTTGTCCCGGGGTCGTGGGGACGACCCTATAGTCGTCGGACATGACGGTGGCGGGCCAATCTAGTCCCGGGGTCGTGGGGCCGATCCTATAGTCGTCGGACAAGACGGCGGCTGGATATTCTTGGCCCGTGGTTGTGGGGACGAATCTATAGTCGTCGGACATGTCGGCGGCTGGCCAACTTTGGCCCGTGGCCGTGGGGACGACCCTATAGTCGTCGGACAAATCGGCGGCTGACCAACTTTGGCCCGGGGTCGTGGGGACGACCCTATAGTCGTCGGACTTGACGGTGGCGGGCCAATCTAGTCCCGGGGTCGGGGGGACGACCCTATAGTCGTCGGACAAGTCGGCGGCTGGCAAACTTTGGCCCGTGGTCGTGGGAACGACCCTATAGTCGTCGGACAAGTCGGCGGCTGGCCAAATTTGGCCCGTGGTCGTGGGAACGACCCTATAGTCGTCTGACAAGTCGGCGGCTGGCCAATTTTGGCCCGTGGTCGTGGGGACGACCCTATAGTCGTCGGAAATGTCGGCGGCTGGCCAACCTAGACCCGTGGACGTGGGAACGACCCTATAGTTGTCGGACAAGTCGGCGGCTGGCCAAATTTGGTCCGTGGTCGTGGGGACGACCCTATAGTCGTCGGAAATGTCGGCGGCTGGCCAACTTTGGCCCGTGGTCGTAAAGACGACCCTATAGTCGTCGGACAAGACGATGGCGGGCCAATCTAGTCCCGGGGTCGTGGGGACGACCCTATAGTCGTCGGACATGACGGTGGTGGGCCAGTCTAGTCCCGGGTCGTGGGGACGACCCTATAGTCGTCGGACATGTCGGCGGCTGGCGAACTTTGGCCCGTGGTCGTGGGGACGATCCAATAGTCGTCGGACATGTCGGCGGCTGGCCAACTTTGGCCCGTGGTCGTGGGGACGACCCTATAGTCGTTGGACATGTCGGTGGCGGGCCAATCTAGTCCCGGGGTCGTAGGAACGACCCTATAGTCGTCGGACATGTCGGCGGCTTGCCAACTTTGGCCCGGTGTCGTGGGGACGACCCTATAGTCGTCGGACAAGTCGGCGGCGGGCCAACCTTGTCCCGGGGTCGTGGGGACGACCCTATAGTCGTCGGACATGTCGGCGGGTGGCCAACTTTGGCCCGGGGTCGTGGGGACGACCCTATAGTCGTCGGACTTGACGGTGGCGGGCCAATCTAGTCCCGGGGTCGGGGGGACGACCCTATAGTCGTCGGACAAGTCGGCGGCTGGCAAACTTTGGCCCGTGGTCGTGGGGACGACCCTATAGTCGTCGGACAAGTCGGCGGCTGTCCAGCTTTGGCCCGGGGTCGTGGGGACGACCCTATAGTCGTCGGACATGTCGGCGGCTGGCCAACTTTGGCCCGTGGTCGTGGGGACGATCCAATAGTCGTCGGACATGTCGGCGGGTGCCCAGCTTTGGCCCGTGGTCGTGGGGACGACCCTATAGTCGTCGGACATGTCGGCGGCTAGCCAACATTGGCCCGGGGTCGTGGGGACGACCCTATAGTCGTCGGACATGTCGGCGGCTGGCCAACTTTGGCCCGGTGTCGTGGGGACGACTCTATAGTCGTCGGAAATGTCGGCGGCTGGCCAACCTGGACCCGGGGTCGTGGGGACGATCCGATAGTCGTTGTACATGACGGTGGCGGGCCATTCTAGTCCCGGGGTCGTGGGGACGACCCTATAGTCGTCGGACAAGTCGGCGGCTGTCCAGCTTTGGCCCGGGGTCGTGGGGACGACCCTATAGTCGTCGGACATGTCGGCGGCTGGCCAACTTTGGCCCGTGGTCGTGGGGACGATCCAATAGTCGTCGGACATGTCGGCGGCTGGCCAGCTTTGGCCCGGTGTCGTGGGGACGACTCTATAGTCGTCGGACATGTCGGCGGCGGGCCAATCTACTACCGGGGTCGTGGGGACGACACTATAGTCGTCGGACATGTCGGCGGCTGGCCAACTTTGGCCCGTGGTCGTGGGGACGACCCTATAGTCGTTGGACATGTCGGTGGCGGGCCAATCTAGTCCCGGGGTCGTGGGGACGACCCTATAGTCGTCGGACAAGACGGCGGCTGGACATCTTTGGCCCGGGGTCGTGGGGACGACCCTATAGTCGTCGGACATGTCGGCGGCTGGCCAACTTTGGCCCGTGGTCGTGGGGACGACCCAATAGTCGTCGGACATGTCGGCGGCTGGCCAACTTTGGCCCGTAGTCGTGGGGACGATCCGATAGTCGCCGGACATGACGGTGGCGGGCCAATCTATTCCCGGGGTCGTGGGGACGACCCTATAGTCGTCGGACATGTCGGCGGCTGGCCAACTTTGGCCCGGTGTCGTGGGGACGACTCTATAGTCGTCGGACATGTCGGCGGCTGGCCAACTTTGGCCCGGTGTCGTGGGGACGACTCTATAGTCGTCGGAAATGTCGGCGGCTGGCCAACCTGGACCCGGGGTCGTGGGAACGACCCTATTGTCGTCGGACAAGGCGGTGGCGGGCCAATCTAGTCCCGGGGTCGTGGGGACGACCCTATAGTCGTCGGACATGTCGGCGGCTGGCCAACTTTGGCCCGTGGTCGTGGGGACGACCCAATAGTCGTTGGACATGTCGGCGGCTGGCCAACTTTGGCCTGTGGTTGTCGGGACGACCCTATAGTCGTTGGACATGACGGTGGCGGGCCAATCTAGTCCCGGGGTCGTGGGGACGACCCTATAGTCGTCGGACAAGATGGCGGCTGGCCAACTTTGGCCCGTGGTCGTGGGGACGACCCAATAGTCGTCGGACATGTCGGCGGCTGGCCAACTTTGGCCCGTGGTCGTGGGGACGATCCGATAGTCGTTGGACATGACGGTGGCGGGCCAATCTAGTCCCGGGGTCGTCGGGACGACCCTATAGTCGTCGGACATGTCGGCGGCTGGCCAACCTAGTCCCGTGGTCGTGGGGACGATCCGATAGTCGTTGTACATGACGGTGGCGGGCCATTCTAGTCCCGGGGTCGTGGGGACGACCCTATAGTCGTCGGACATGTTGGCGGCTGGCCAACTTTGGCCCGTGGTCGTGGGGACGACCCTATAGTCGTCGGACATTTCGGCGGCTTGCCAACTTTGGCCCGGGGTCGTGGGGACGACCCTATAGTCGTCGGACATTTCGGCGGCATGCCAACTTTGGCCCGGGGTCGTGGGGACGACCCTATAGTCGTTGGACATGACGGTGGCGGGACAAAATAGTCCCGGGGTCGTGGGTACGACCCTATAGTCGTCGGACAAGTCGGCGGCGGGCCAACCTTGTCCCGGGGTCGTGGGGACGACCCTATAGTCGTCGGACATGACGGTGGCGGGCCAATCTAGTCCCGGGGTCGTGGGGCCGATCCTATAGTCGTCGGACAAGACGGCGGCTGGATATTCTTGGCCCGTGGTTGTGGGGACGAATCTATAGTCGTCGGACATGTCGGCGGCTGGCCAACTTTGGCCCGTGGCCGTGGGGACGACCCTATAGTCGTCGGACAAATCGGCGGCTGACCAACTTTGGCCCGCGGTCGTGGGGACGACCCTATAGTCGTCGGACTTGACGGTGGCGGGCCAATCTAGTCCCGGGGTCGGGGGGACGACCCTATAGTCGTCGGACAAGTCGGCGGCTGGCAAACTTTGGCCCGTGGTCGTGGGGACGACCCTATAGTCGTCGGACAAGTCGGCGGCTGTCCAGCTTTGGCCCGGGGTCGTGGGGACGACCCTGTAGTCGTCGGACATGTCGGCGGCTGGCCAACTTTGGCCCGTGGTCGTGGGGACGATCCAATAGTCGTCGGACATGTCGGCGGCTGGCCAGCTTTGGCCCGTGGTCGTGGGGACGACCCTATAGTCGTCGGACATGTCGGCGGCTAGCCAACATTGGCCCGGGGTCGTGGGGACGACCCTATAGTCGTCGGACATGTCGGCGGCTGGCCAACTTTGGCCCGGTGTCGTGGGGACGACTCTATAGTCGTCGGAAATGTCGGCGGCTGGCCAACCTGGACCCGGGGTCGTGGGAACGACCCTATTGTCGTCGGACAAGGCGGTGGCGGGCCAATCTAGTCCCGGGGTCGTGGGGACGACCCTATAGTCGTCGGACTTGTCGGTGGCGGGCCAATCTAGTCCGGGGGTCGTGGGGACGACCCTACAGTCGTCGGACATTTCGGCGGCTTGCCAACTTTGGCCCGGGGTCGTGGGGACGACCCAATAGTCGTCGGAAATGTCGGCGGCTGGTCAACTTTGGCCCGTGGTCGTGGGGACGACCCTATAGTCGTTGGACATGTCAGCGGCTGGCCAACTTTGGCCCGGTGTCGTGGGAACGACCCAATAGTCGTCGGACATGTCGGCGGCTGGCCAACTTTGGCCCGTGGTCGTGGGGACGATCCGATAGTCGTTGGACATGACGGTGGCGGGCCATTCTAGTCCCGGGGTCGTGGGGACGACCCTATAGTCGTCGGACTTGTCGGTGGCGGGCCAATCTAGTCCGGGGGTCGTGGGGACGACCCTACAGTCGTCGGACATTTCGGCGGCTTGCCAACTTTGGCCCGGGGTCGTGGGGACGACCCTATAGTCGTCGGACTTGACGTTGGCGGGCCAATCTAGTCCCGAGGTCGTGGGGACGACCCTATAGTCGTCGGACTTGACGGTGGCCGGCCAATCTAGTCCCGGGGTTGTGGGGACGTCCCTACAGTCGTCGGACATTTCGGCGGCTTGCCAACTTTGGCCCCGGGTCGTGGGGACGACCCTATAGTCGTCGGACTTGACGGTGGCGGGCCAATCTAGTCCGGGGGTCGTGGGGACGACCCTACAGTCGTCGGACATTTCGGCGGCTTGCCAACTTTGGCCCGGGGTCGTGGGGACGACCCTATAGTCGTCGGACTTGACGGTGGCGGGCCAATCTAGTCCCGGGGTTGTGGGGACGACCCTACAGTCGCCGGACATTTCGGCGGCTTGCCAACTTTGGCCCGGGGTCGTGGGGACGACCCTATAGTCGTCGGACTTGACGTTGGCGGGCCAATCTAGTCCCGAGGTCGTGGGGACGACCCTATAGTCGTCGGACTTGACGGTGGCCGGCCAATCTATTCCCGGGGTCGTGGGGACGACCCTACAGTCGTCGGACATTTCGGCGGCTTGCCAACTTTGGCCCGTGGTCGTGGGGACGATCCAATAGTCGCCGGACATGTCGGCGGCTGGCCAACTTTGGCCCGTGGTCGTGGGGACGATCCGATAGTCGTTGGACATGACGGTGGCGGGCCAATCTAGTCCCGGGGTCGTGGGGACGACCCTATAGTCGTCGGACATGTCGGCGGCTTGCCAACTTTGGCCCGGGGTCGTGGGGACGATCCAATAGTCGTCGGACATGAAGGCGGCTGGTCAACTTTGGCCCGTGGTCGTGGGGACGACCCTATAGTCGTTGGACATGTCAGCGGCTGGCCAACTTTGGCCCGGTGTCGTGGGGACGACCCAATAGTCGTCGGACATGTCGGCGGGTGGCCAACCTAGTCCCGAGGTCGTGGGGACGACCCTATAGTCGTCGGACATGACGGTGGCGGGCCAATCTAGTCCCGGGGTCGTGGGGATGACCCTATAATCGTTGGACATGACGGTGGCGGGCCAACCTAGTCCCGTGGTCGTAGGGACGACCCTATAGTCGTCGGACATGTTGGCGATTGGCCAACATTGGCCCGGGGTCGTCGGGACGATCCTATAGTCGTCGGACATGTCGGCGGCTGGCCAACTTTGGCCCGGGGTCGTGGGGACGATCCGATAGTCGTTGGACATGACGGTGGAGGGCCAATCTAGTCCCGGGGTCGTCGGGACGACCCTATAGTCGTCGGACATGTCGGCGGCTGGCCAACCTAGTCCCGTGGTCGTGGGGACGATCCGATAGTCGTTGTACATGACGGTGGCGGGCCATTCTAGTCCCGGGGTCGTGGGGACGACCCTATAGTCGTCGGACATGTTGGCGGCTGGCCAACTTTGGCCCGTGGTCGTGGGGACGACCCTATAGTCGTCGGACATTTCGGCGGCTTGCCAACTTTGGCCCGGGGTCGTGGGGACGACCCTATAGTCGTCGGACATTTCGGCGGCATGCCAACTTTGGCCCGGGGTCGTGGGGACGACCCTATAGTCGTTGGACATGACGGTGGCGGGACAAAATAGTCCCGGGGTCGTGGGTACGACCCTATAGTCGTCGGACAAGTCGGCGGCGGGCCAACCTTGTCCCGGGGTCGTGGGGACGACCCTATAGTCGTCGGACATGACGGTGGCGGGCCAATCTAGTCCCGGGGTCGTGGGGCCGATCCTATAGTCGTCGGACAAGACGGCGGCTGGATATTCTTGGCCCGTGGTTGTGGGGACGAATCTATAGTCGTCGGACATGTCGGCGGCTGGCCAACTTTGGCCCGTGGCCGTGGGGACGACCCTATAGTCGTCGGACAAATCGGCGGCTGACCAACTTTGGCCCGGGGTTGTGGGGACGACCCTATAGTCGTCGGACTTGACGGTGGCGGGCCAATCTAGTCCCGGGGTCGGGGGGACGACCCTATAGTCGTCGGACAAGTCGGCGGCTGGCAAACTTTGGCCCGTGGTCGTGGGGACGACCCTATAGTCGTCGGACAAGTCGGCGGCTGTCCAGCTTTGGCCCGGGGTCGTGGGGACGACCCTATAGTCGTCGGACATGTCGGCGGCTGGCCAACTTTGGCCCGTGGTCGTGGGGACGATCCAATGGTCGTCGGACATGTCGGCGGCTGGCCAGCTTTGGCCCGTGGTCGTGGGGACGACCCTATAGTCGTCGGACATGTCGGCGGCTAGCCAACATTGGCCCGGGGTCGTGGGGACGACCCTATAGTCGTCGGACATGTCGGCGGCTGGCCAACTTTGGCCCGGTGTCGTGGGGACGACTCTATAGTCGTCGGAAATGTCGGCGGCTGGCCAACCTGGACCCGGGGTCGTGGGAACGACCCTATTGTCGTCGGACAAGGCGGTGGCGGGCCAATCTAGTCCCGGGGTCGTGGGGACGACCCTATAGTCGTCGGACTTGTCGGTGGCGGGCCAATCTAGTCCGGGGGTCGTGGGGACGACCCTACAGTCGTCGGACATTTCGGCGGCTTGCCAACTTTGGCCCGGGGTCGTGGGGACGACCCAATAGTCGTCGGAAATGTCGGCGGCTGGTCAACTTTGGCCCGTGGTCGTGGGGACGACCCTATAGTCGTTGGACATGTCAGCGGATGGCCAACTTTGGCCCGGTGTCGTGGGAACGACCCAATAGTCGTCGGACATGTCGGCGGCTGGCCAACTTTGGCCCGTGGTCGTGGGGACGATCCGATAGTCGTTGGACATGACGGTGGCGGGCCATTCTAGTCCCGGGGTCGTGGGGACGACCCTATAGTCGTCGGACTTGTCGGTGGCGGGCCAATCTAGTCCGGGGGTCGTGGGGACGACCCTACAGTCGTCGGACATTTCGGCGGCTTGCCAACTTTGGCCCGGGGTCGTGGGGACGACCCTATAGTCGTCGGACTTGACGTTGGCGGGCCAATCTAGTCCCGAGGTCGTGGGGACGACCCTATAGTCGTCGGACTTGACGGTGGCCGGCCAATCTAGTCCCGGGGTTGTGGGGACGACCCTACAGTCGTCGGACATTTCGGCGGCTTGCCAACTTTGGCCCCGGGTCGTGGGGACGACCCTATAGTCGTCGGACTTGACGGTGGCGGGCCAATCTAGTCCGGGGGTCGTGGGGACGACCCTACAGTCGTCGGACATTTCGGCGGCTTGCCAACTTTGGCCCGGGGTCGTGGGGACGACCCTATAGTCGTCGGACTTGACGGTGGCGGGCCAATCTAGTCCCGGGGTTGTGGGGACGACCCTACAGTCGTCGGACATTTCGGCGGCTTGCCAACTTTGGCCCGGGGTCGTGGGGACGACCCTATAGTCGTCGGACTTGACGTTGGCGGGCCAATCTAGTCCCGAGGTCGTGGGGATGACCCTATAATCGTAGGACATGACGGTGGCGGGCCAATCTAGTCCCGGGGTCGTAGGGACGACCCTATAGTCGTCGGACATGTTGGCGATTGGCCAACATTGGCCCGGGGTCGTCGGGACGATCCTATAGTCGTCGGACATGTCGGCGGCTGGCCAACCTACTCCCGGGGTCGTGGGGACGACCCTATAGTCGTCGGACATGTCGGCGGCTTGCCAACTTTGGCCCGGGGTCGTGGGGACGATCCAATAGTCGTCGGACATGAAGGCGGCTGGTCAACTTTGGCCCGTGGTCGTGGGGACGACTCTATAGTCGTCGGACATGTCGGCGGCTGGCCAACTTTGGCCCGTGGTCGTGGGGACGATCCAATAGTCGTCGGACATGTCGGCGGCTGGCCAACTTTGGCCCGTGGTCGTGGGGACGACCCGATAGTCGTCGGACATGTCGGCGGCTGGCCAACTCTGGCTCGTGGTCGTGGGGACAATCCAATAGTCGTCGGACATGTCGGCGGCTGGCCAACTTTGGCCCGTGGTCGTGGGGACGATCCGATTGTCGTTGGACATGACGGTGGCGGGCCAATCTAGTCCCGGGGTCGTGGGGACGACCCTATAGTCGTCGGACATGTCGGCGGCTGGCCAACCTTGTCCCGGGGTCGTGGGGACGACTCTATAGTCGTCGGACATGTCGGCGGCTGGCCAACTTTGGCCCGTGGTCGTGGGGACGATCCAATAGTCGTCGGACATGTCGGCGGCTGGCCAACTTTGGCCCGTGGTCGTGGGGACGATCCGATAGTCGTTGGACATGACGGTGGCGGGCCAATCTAGTCCCGGGGTCGTGGGGACGACCCTATAGTCGTCGGACATGTCGGCGGCTTGCCAACTTTGGCCCGGGGTCGTGGGGACGATCCAATAGTCGTCGGACATGAAGGCGGCTGGTCAACTTTGGCCCGTGGTCGTGGGGACGACCGTATAGTCGTTGGACATGTCAGCGGCTGGCCAACTTTGGCCCGGTGTCGTGGGGACGACCCAATAGTCGTCGGACATGTCGGCGGGTGGCCAACCTAGTCCCGAGGTCGTGGGGACGACCCTATAGTCGTCGGACATGACGGTGGCGGGCCAATCTAGTCCCGGGGTCGTGGGGACGACCCTATAGTCGGCGGACTTGTCGGTGGCGGGCCAATCTAGTCCGGGGGTCGTGGGGACGACCCTACAGTCGTCGGACATTTCGGCGGCTTGCCAACTTTGGCCCGGGGTCGTGGGGACGACCCTATAGTCGTCGGACATTTCGGCGGCATGCCAACTTTGGCCCGGAGTCGTGGGGACGACCCTATAGTCGTTGGACATGACGGTGGCGGGACAAAATAGTCCCGGGGTCGTGGGTACGACCCTATAGTCGTCGGACAAGTCGGCGGCGGGCCAACCTTGTCCCGGGGTCGTGGGGACGACCCTATAGTCGTCGGACATGACGGTGGCGGGCCAATCTAGTCCCGGGGTCGTGGGGCCGATCCTATAGTCGTCGGACAAGACGGCGGCTGGATATTCTTGGCCCGTGGTTGTGGGGACGAATCTATAGTCGTCGGACATGTCGGCGGCTGGCCAACTTTGGCCCGTGGCCGTGGGGACGACCCTATAGTCGTCGGACAAATCGGCGGCTGACCAACTTTGGCCCGGGGTCGTGGGGACGACCCTATAGTCGTCGGACATGTCGGCGGCTGGCCAACTTTGGCCCGTGGTCGTGGGGACGATCCAATAGTCGTCGGACATGTCGGCGGCTGGCCAGCTTTGGCCCGTGGTCGTGGGGACGACCCTATAGTCGTCGGACATGTCGGCGGCTAGCCAACATTGGCCCGGGGTCGTGGGGACGACCCTATAGTCGTCGGACATGTCGGCGGCTGGCCAACTTTGGCCCGGTGTCGTGGGGACGACTCTATAGTCGTCGGAAATGTCGGCGGCTGGCCAACCTGGACCCGGGGTCGTGGGAACGACCCTATTGTCGTCGGACAAGGCGGTGGCGGGCCAATCTAGTCCCGGGGTCGTGGGGACGACCCTATAGTCGTCGGACTTGTCGGTGGCGGGCCAATCTAGTCCGGGGGTCGTGGGGACGACCCTACAGTCGTCGGACATTTCGGCGGCTTGCCAACTTTGGCCCGGGGTCGTGGGGACGACCCAATAGTCGTCGGAAATGTCGGCGGCTGGTCAACTTTGGCCCGTGGTCGTGGGGACGACCCTATAGTCGTTGGACATGTCAGCGGCTGGCCAACTTTGGCCCGGTGTCGTGGGGACGACCCAATAGTCGTCGGACATGTCGGCGGCTGGCCAGCTTTGGCCCGTGGTCGTGGGGACGATCCGATAGTCGTTGGACATGACGGTGGCGGGCCATTCTAGTCCCGGGGTCGTGGGGACGACCCTATAGTCGTCGGACTTGTCGGTGGCGGGCCAATCTAGTCCGGGGGTCGTGGGGACGACCCTACAGTCGTCGGACATTTCGGCGGCTTGCCAACTTTGGCCCGGGGTCGTGGGGACGACCCTATAGTCGTTGGACATGTCCGCGGCTGGCCAACTTTGGCCCGGTGTCGTGGGGACGACTCTATAGTCGTTGGACATGACGGTGGCGGGCCAATCTAGTCCCGGGGTCGTGGGGACGACCCTATAGTCGTCGGACATGTCGGCGGCTTGCCAACTTTGGCCCGGGGTCGTGGGGACGACCCTATAGTCGTTGGACATGTCCGCGGCTGGCCAACTTCGGCCCGGTGTCGTGGGGACGACTCTATAGTCGTCGGACTTGACGGTGGCGGGCCAATCTAGTCCCGGGGTCGTGGGGACGACCCTATAGTCGTCGGACATGTCGGCGGCTGGCCAACCTTGTCCCGAGGTCGTGGGGACGACCCTATAGTCGTCGGACAAGTCGGCGGCTGGCAAACTTTGGCCCGTGGTCGTGGGGACGGCCCTATAGTCGTCGGACAAGTCGGCGGCTGTCCAGCTTTGGCCCGGGGTCGTGGGGACGACCCTATAGTCGTCGGACATGTCGGCGGCTGGCCAACTTTGGCCCGTGGTCGTGGGGACGATCCAATAGTCGTCGGACATGTCGGCGGCTGGCCAACTTTGGCCCGTGGTCGTGGGGACGACCCGATAGTCGTCGGACATGTCGGCGGCTGGCCAACTCTGGCCCGTGGTCGTGGGGACAATCCAATAGTCGTCGGACATGTCGGCGGCTGGCCAACTTTGGCCCGTGGTCGTGGGGACGATTCGATAGTCGTTGGACATGACGGTGGCGGGCCAATCTAGTCCCGGGGTCGTGGGGACGACCCTATAGTCGTCGGACATGTCGGCGGCTGGCCAACCTTGTCCCGAGGTCGTGGGGACGACCCTATAGTCGTCGGACTTGACGGTGGCGGGCCAATCTAGTCCGGGGGTCGTGGGGACGACCCTATAGTCGTCGGACATGTCGGCGGCTGGCCAAAATTGGCCCGAGGTCGTGGGGGCGACCCTATAGTCGTCGGACATGTCGGCGGCTGGCCAACCTAGTCCCGAGGTCGTTGGACTGGACGGTGGCGGGCCAATCTAGTCCCGGGTTCGTGGGGACGATCCTACAGTCGTCGGACATTTCGGCGGCTTGCCAACTTTGGCCCGTGGTCGTGGGGACGACCCTATAGTCGTCGGACATTTCGGCGGCTTGCCAACTTTGGCCCGGGGTCGTGGGGACGACCCTATAGTCGTCGGACTTGACGGTGGCGGGCCAATCTAGTCCGGGGGTCGTGGGGACGACCCTACAGTCGTCGGACATTTCGGCGGCTTGCCAACTTTGGCCCGGGGTCGTGGGGACGACCCTATAGTCGTCGGACTTGACGGTGGCGGGCCAATCTAGTCCCGGGGTTGTGGGGACGACCCTACAGTCGTCGGACATTTCGGCGGCTTGCCAACTTTGGCCCGGGGTCGTGGGGACGACCCTATAGTCGTCGGACTTGACGTTGGCGGGCCAATCTAGTCCCGAGGTCGTGGGGACGACCCTATAGTCGTCGGACTTGACGGTGGCCGGCCAATCTATTCCCGGGGTCGTGGGGACGACCCTACAGTCGTCGGACATTTCGGCGGCTTGCCAACTTTGGCCCGTGGTCGTGGGAACGACCCTATAGTCGTCGGACAAGTCGGCGGCTGGCCAAATTTGGCCCGTGGTCGTGGGAACGACCCTATAGTCGTCTGACAAGTCGGCGGCTGGCCAATTTTGGCCCGTGGTCGTGGGGACGACCCTATAGTCGTCGGAAATGTCGGCGGCTGGCCAAATTTGGTCCGTGGTCGTGGGGACGACCCTATAATCATCGGAAATGTCGACGGCTGGCCAACTTTGGCCCGTGGTCGTAAAGACGACTCTATAGTCGTCGGAAATGTCGGCGGCTGGCCAACCTGGACCCGGGGTCGTGGGGACGACCCTATTTTCGTCGGACTTGACGGTGGCGGGCCAATCTAGTCCGGGGGTCGTGGGGACGACCCTACAGTCGTCGGACATTTCGGCGGCTTGCCAACTTTGGCCCGGGGTCGTGGGGACGACCCTATAGTCGTCGGACTTGACGGTGGCGGGCCAATCTAGTCCCGGGGTTGTGGGGACGACCCTACAGTCGTCGGACATTTCGGCGGCTGGCCTACTTTGGCCCGGTGTCGTGGGGACGACTCTATAGTCGTCGGACATGTCGGCGGCTGGCCAACCTAGACCCGGGGTCGTGGGGACGACCCTATAGCCCTCGGACAAGTCGGCGGCTGGCCAACCTTGGCCCGTGGTCGTGGGAACGACCCTATAGTCGTCGGACAAGTCGGCGGCTGGCCAAATTTGGTCCGTGGTCGTGGGGACGACCCTATAATCATCGGAAATGTCGACGGCTGGCCAACTTTGGCCCGTGGTCGTAAAGACGACCCTATAGTCGTCGGACAAGACGATGGCGGGACAATCTAGTCCCGGGGTCGTGGGGACGACCATATAGTCATCGGACATGTCGGCGGCTGGCCAACTTTGGCCCGTGGTCGTCGGACTTGCCGGTGGCGGGCCAATCTAGTCCCGGGATCGTGGGGACGACCCTATAGTCGTCGGACATGTCGGCGGCTGGCCTACTTTGGCCCGGTGTCTTGGGGACGACTCTATAGTCGTCGGACATGTCGGCGGCTGGCCAACCTAGACCCGGGGTCGTGGGGACGACCCTATAGCCCTCGGACAAGTCGGCGGCTGGCCAACTTTGGCCCGTGGTCGTGGGAACGACCCTATAGTCGTCGGACAAGTCGGCGGCTGGCCAAATTTGGCCCGTGGTCGTGGGAACGACCCTATAGTCGTCTGACAAGTCGGCGGCTGGCCAATTTTGGCCCGTGGTCGTGGGGACGACCCTATAGTCGTCGGAAATGTCGGCGGCTGGCCAACCTAGACCCGTGGTCGTGGGAACGACCCTATAGTTGTCGGACAAGTCGGCGGCTGGCCAAATTTGGTCCGTGGTCGTGGGGACGACCCTATAGTCGTCGGAAATGTCGGCGGCTGGCCAACTTTGGCCCGTGGTCGTAAAGACGACCCTATAGTCGTCGGACAAGACGATGGCGGGCCAATCTAGTCCCGGGGTCGTGGGGACGACCCTATAGTCGTCGGACATGTCGGCGGCTGGCCAACCTAGACCCGGGGTCGTGGGGACGACCCTATAGTCGTTGGACATGTCGGCGGCTGGCCAACTTTGGCCCGTAGTCGTGGGAACGATCCGATAGTCGTTGGACATGGCGGTGGCGGGCCAATCTAGTCCCGGGGTCGTGGGGACGACCCTATAGTCGGCGGACTTGTCGGTGGCGGGCCAATCTAGTCCGGGGGTCGTGGGGACGACCCTACAGTCGTCGGACATTTCGGCGGCTTGCCAACTTTGGCCCGGGGTCGTGGGGACGACCCTATAGTCGTCGGACATGACGGTAGCGGGCCAATCTAGTCCCGGGGTTGTGGGGACGACCCTACAGTCGTCGGACGTTTCGGCGGGTTGCCAACTTTGGCCCGGGGTCGTGGGGACGACCCTATAGTCGTCGGACATGTCGGCGGCTGGCCAACTTTGGCCCGGTGTCGTGGGGACGACTCTATAGTCGTCGGAAATGTCGGCGGCTGGCCAACCTGGACCCGGGGTCGTGGGGACGACCCTATTTTCGTCGGACTTGACGGTGGCGGGCCAATCTAGTCCGGGGGTCGTGGGGACGACCCTACAGTCGTCGGACATTTCGGCGGCTTGCCAACTTTGGCCCGGGGTCGTGGGGACGACCCTATTTTCGTCGGACTTGACGGTGGCGGGCCAATCTAGTCCGGGGGTCGTGGGGACGACCCTACAGTCGTCGGACATTTCGGCGGCTTGCCAACTTTGGCCCGGGGTCGTGGGGACGACCCTATAGTCGTCGGACTTGACGGTGGCGGGCCAATCTAGTCCCGGGGTTGTGGGGACGACCCTACAGTCGTCGGACATTTCGGCGGCTTGCCAACTTTGGCCCGGGGTCGTGGGGACGACCCAATAGTCGTCGGAAATGTCGGCGGCTGGTCAACTTTGGCCCGTGGTCGTGGGGACGACCCTATAGTCGTTGGACATGTCAGCGGCTGGCCAACTTTGGCCCGGTGTCGTGGGGACGACCCAATAGTCGTCGGACATGTCGGCGGCTGGCCAGCTTTGGCCCGTGGTCGTGGGGACGATCCGATAGTCGTTGGACATGACGGTGGCGGGCCATTCTAGTCCCGGGGTCGTGGGGACGACCCTATAGTCGTCGGACTTGTCGGTGGCGGGCCAATCTAGTCCGGGGGTCGTGGGGACGACCCTACAGTCGTCGGACATTTCGGCGGCTTGCCAACTTTGGCCCGGGGTCGTGGGGACGACCCTATAGTCGTTGGACATGTCCGCGGCTGGCCAACTTTGGCCCGGTGTCGTGGGGACGACTCTATAGTCGTTGGACATGACGGTGGCGGGCCAATCTAGTCCCGGGGTCGTGGGGACGACCCTATAGTCGTCGGACATGTCGGCGGCTTGCCAACTTTGGCCCGGGGTCGTGGGGACGATCCAATAGTCGTCGGACATGAAGGCGGCTGGTCAACTTTGGCCCGTGGTCGTGGGGACGACCCTATAGTCGTTGGACATGTCAGCGGCTGGCCAACTTTGGCCCGGTGTCGTGGGGACGACCCAATAGTCGTCGGACATGTCGGCGGGTGGCCAACCTAGTCCCGAGGTCGTGGGGACGACCCTATAGTCGTCGGACATGACGGTGGCGGGCCAATCTAGTCCCGGGGTCGTGGGGATGACCCTATAATCGTTGGACATGACGGTGGCGGGCCAACCTAGTCCCGGGGTCGTAGGGACGACCCTATAGTCGTCGGACATGTTGGCGATTGGCCAACATTGGCCCGGGGTCGTCGGGACGATCCTATAGTCGTCGGACATGTCGGCGGCTGGCCAACCTACTCCCGGGGTCGTGGGGACGACCCTATAGTCGTCGGACATGTCGGCGGCTGGCCAACATTGGCCCGTGGTCGTGGGAACGATCCAATAGTCGT
Organism: Andrena praecox; assembly: GCA_963932275.1. Taxonomy (NCBI): domain Eukaryota; kingdom Metazoa; phylum Arthropoda; class Insecta; order Hymenoptera; family Andrenidae; genus Andrena; species Andrena praecox. The sequence goes on along the minus strand of CAWVQO010000333.1, from coordinate 1,155,367 downwards.
CGGACATGTCGGCGGCTGGCCAACTTTGGCCCGTGGTCGTGGAGACGATCCGATAGTTGTTGGACATGACGGTGGCGGGCCAATCTAGTCCCGGGGTCGTGGGGACAATCCAATAGTCGTCGGACATGTCGGCGGCTGGCCAACTTTGGCCCGTGGTCGTGGGGACGATCCGATAGTCGTCGGACATGAAGGCGTCTGGTCAACTTTGGCCCGTGGTCGTGGGGACGACTCTATAGTCGTCGGACATGTCGGCGGCTGGCCAACTTTGGCCCGTGGTCGTGGGGACGACCCGATAGTCGTCGGACATGTCGGCGGCTGGCCAACTCTGGCCCGTGGACGTGGGGACAATCCAATAGTCGTCGGACGTGTCGGCGGCTGGCCAACTTTGGCCCGTGGTCGTGGGGACGATCCGATAGTCGTTGGACATGACGGTGGCGGGCCAATCTAGTCCCGGGGTCGTGGGGACGACCCTATAGTCGTCGGACATGTCGGCGGCTGGCCAACCTTGTCCCGGGGTCGTGGGGACGACTCTATAGTCGTCGGACATGTCGGCGGCTGGCCAACTTTGGCCCGTGGTCGTGGGGACGATCCAATAGTCGTCGGACATGTCGGCGGCTGGCCAACTTTGGCCCGTGGTCGTGGGGACGATCCGATAGTCGTTGGACATGACGGTGGCGGGCCAATCTAGTCCCGGGGTCGTGGGGACGACCCTATAGTCGTCGGACTTGACGTTGGCGGGCCAATCTAGTCCCGAGGTCGTGGGGACGACACTATAGTCGTCGGACTTGACGGTGGCCGGCCAATCTATTCCCGGGGTCGTGGGGACGACCCCACAGTCGTCGGACATTTCGGCGGCTTGCCAACTTTGGCCCGGGGTCGTGGGGACGACCCTATAGTCGTCGGACATGTCGGCGGCTGGCCAAAATTGGCCCGAGGTCGTGGGGGCGACCCTATAGTCGCCGGACATGTCGGCGACTGGCCAACCTAGTCCCGAGGTCGTCGGACTGGACGGTGGCGGGCCAATCTAGTCCCGGGTTCGTGGGGACGATCCTACAGTCGTCGGACATTTCGGTGGCTTGCCAACTTTGGCCCGTGGTCGTGGGGACGACCCTATAGTCGTCGGACATGTCGGCGTTTTGCCATCTTTGGCCCGTGGTCGTGAAGACGACCCTATAGTCGTCGGACATGACGGTGGCGGGACAATCTAGTCCCGGGGTCGTGGGGACGACCATATAGTCGTCGGACATGTCGGCGGCTGGCCAACCTACTCCCGGGGTCGTGGGGACGACCCTGCAGTCGTCGGACATGTCGGCGGCTGGTCAATCTAGTCCCGGGGTCGTGGGGACGACTCTATAGTCGTCGGACATGTCGGCGGCTGGCCAACTTTGGCCCGTGGTCGTGGGGACGATCCAATAGTCGTCGGACATGTCGGCGGCTGGCCAACTTTGGCCCGTGGTCGTGGGGACGACCCGATAGTCGTCGGACATGTCGGCGGCTGGCCAACTCTGGCCCGTGGTCGTGGGGACAATCCAATAGTCGTCGGACATGTCGGCGGCTGGCCAACTTTGGCCCGTGGTCGTGGAGACGATCCGATAGTTGTTGGACATGACGGTGGCGGGCCAATCTAGTCCCGGGGTCGTGGGGACAATCCAATAGTCGTCGGACATGTCGGCGGCTGGCCAACTTTGGCCCGTGGTCGTGGGGACGATCCGATAGTCGTTGGACATGACGGTGGCGGGCCAATCTAGTCCCGGGGTCGTGGGGACGACCCTATAGTCGTCGGACATGTCGGCGGCTGGCCAACCTTGTCCCGGGGTCGTGGGGACGACTCTATAGTCGTCGGACATGTCGGCGGCTGGCCAACTTTGGCCCGTGGTCGTGGGGACGATCCAATAGTCGTCGGACATGTCGGCGGCTGGCCAACTTTGGCCCGTGGTCGTGGGGACGATCCGATAGTCGTTGGACATGACGGTGGCGGGCCAATCTAGTCCCGGGGTCGTGGGGACGACCCTATAGTCGTCGGACTTGACGTTGGCGGGCCAATCTAGTCCCGAGGTCGTGGGGACGACACTATAGTCGTCGGACTTGACGGTGGCCGGCCAATCTATTCCCGGGGTCGTGGGGACGACCCTACAGTCGTCGGACATTTCGGCGGCTTGCCAACTTTGGCCCGGGGTCGTGGGGACGACCCTATAGTCGTCGGACATGTCGGCGGCTGGCCAAAATTGGCCCGAGGTCGTGGGGGCGACCCTATAGTCGCCGGACATGTCGGCGACTGGCCAACCTAGTCCCGAGGTCGTCGGACTGGACGGTGGCGGGCCAATCTAGTCCCGGGTTCGTGGGGACGATCCTACAGTCGTCGGACATTTCGGTGGCTTGCCAACTTTGGCCCGTGGTCGTGGGGACGACCCTATAGTCGTCGGACATGTCGGCGTTTTGCCATCTTTGGCCCGTGGTCGTGAAGACGACCCTATAGTCGTCGGACATGACGGTGGCGGGACAATCTAGTCCCGGGGTCGTGGGGACGACCATATAGTCGTCGGACATGTCGGCGGCTGGCCAACCTACTCCCGGGGTCGTGGGGACGACCCTGCAGTCGTCGGACATGTCGGCGGCTGGTCAATCTAGTCCCGGGGTCGTGGGGACGACTCTATAGTCGTCGGACATGTCGGCGGCTGGCCAACTTTGGCCCGTGGTCGTGGGGACGATCCAATAGTCGTCGGACATGTCGGCGGCTGGCCAACTTTGGCCCGTGGTCGTGGGGACGACCCGATAGTCGTCGGACATGTCGGCGGCTGGCCAACTCTGGCCCGTGGTCGTGGGGACAATCCAATAGTCGTCGGACATGTCGGCGGCTGGCCAACTTTGGCCCGTGGTCGTGGAGACGATCCGATAGTTGTTGGACATGACGGTGGCGGGCCAATCTAGTCCCGGGGTCGTGGGGACGACCCTATAGTCGTCGGACATGTCGGCGGCTGGCCAACCTTGTCCCGAGGTCGTGGGGACGACCCTATAGTCGTCGGACTTGACGGTGGCGGGCCAATCTAGTCCGGGGGTCGTGGGGACGACCCTATAGTCGTCGGACATGTCGGCGGCTTGCCAACTTTGGCCCGGGGTCGTGGGGACGACCCTATAGTCGTCGGACTTGACGTTGGCGGGCCAATCTAGTCCCGAGGTCGTGGGGATGACCCTATAATCGTAGGACATGACGGTGGCGGGCCAATCTAGTCCCGGGGTCGTAGGGACGACCCTATAGTCGTCGGACATGTTGGCGATTGGCCAACATTGGCCCGGGGTCGTCGGGAAGATCCTATAGTCGTCGGACATGTCGGCGGCTGGCCAACCTACTCCCGGGGTCGTGGGGACGACCCTATAGTCGTCGGACATGTCGGCGGCTTGCCAACATTGGCCCGTGGTCGTGGGGACGACCATATAGTCGTCGGACATGACGGTGGCGGGCCACTCTAGTCCCGGGTCGTGGGGACGACCCTATAGTCGCCGGACATGTCGGCGGCTGGCCAACTTTGGCCCGGGGTCGTGGGGGCGACCCTATAGTCGTCGGACATGTTGGCGGCTTGTCAGCCTAGTCCCGGGGTCGTGGGTACGACCCTACAGTCGTCGGACATTTCGGCGGCTTGCCAACTTTGGCCCGGGGTCGTGGGGACGACCCTATAGTCGTCGGACTTGACGGTGGCGGGCCAATCTAGTTCCGAGGTCCTGGGGACGACCCTATAGTCGTCGGACTTGACGGTGGCGGGCCAATCTAGTCCCGGGGTCGTGGGGACGACCCTACAGTCGTCGGACATTTCGGCGGCTGGCCAAATTTGGCCCGGGGTCGTGGGGACGACCCTATAGTCGTCGGACATGACGGTGGCGGGCCAATCTAGTCCCGGGGTCGTGGGGGCGACCCTATAGTCGTCGGACATGTCGGCGGCTGGCCAACTTTGGCCCGTGGTCGTGGGGACGATCCAATAGTCGTCGGACATGTCGGCGGCTGGCCAACTTTGGCGCGTGGTCGTGGGGACGACCCTATAGTCGTCGGACAAGTCGGCGGCGAGCCCACCTAGTCCGGGGGTCGTGCGGACGACCCTATAGTCGTCGGACAAGTCGGCGGCCGGCCAACCTAGTCCGGGGGTCATGGGGACGACCCTATATTCGTCGGACATGACGGTGGCGGGCCAGTCTAGTCCCGGGTCGTGGGGACGACCCTATAGTCGTCGGACATGTCGGCGGCTGGCCAGCTTTGGCCCGTGGTCGTGGGGACGACCCTATAGTCGTCGGACAAGTCGGCGCCGGGCCAACCTAGTCCCGGGGTCGTGGAGACGACCCTATAATCGTCGGACAAGCCGGCGGCTGGCCAACTTTGGCCCGTGGTCGTGGGGACGACCCTATAGTCGTCGGACAAGTCGGCGGCTGTCCAACTTTGGCCCGGGGTCGTGGGGACGACCCTATAGTCGTCGGACTTGGCGGTGGCGGGCCAATCTAGTCCCGGGGTCGTGGGGACGACCCTATAGTCGTCAGACATGTCGGTGGCGAGCCAACCTAGACCCGGGGTCGTAGGGACGACCCTATAGTCGTCGGACATGTCGCCGGCTGGCCAACTTTGGGCCGTGGTCGTGAGGACGACCCTATAGTCGTCGGACATAACGGTGGCGGGCCATTCTAGTCCCGGGGTCGTGGGGACGACCCTATAGTCGTCGGACAAGTCGGCGGCGGGCCAACCTAGTCCCGGGGTCGTGGGGACGACCCTATAGTCGCCGGACAAGTCGGCGGCGGGCCAACCTAGTCCCGGGGTCGTGGGGACGACCCTATAGTCGTCGGACATGTCGGCGGCGGGCCAGTCTAGTCCCGGGTCGTGGGGACGACCCTATAATCGTCGGACAAGCCGGCGGCTGTCCAACTTTGGCCCGGGGTCGTGGGGACGACCCTACAGTCGTCGGATATGTCGGCGGCTGGCCAACTTTGGCCCGTGGTCGTGGGGACGACCCTATAGTCGTCGGACATGACGGTGGCGGGCCAGTCTAGTCCCGGGTCGTGGGGACGACCCTATAATCGTCGGACAAGCCGGCGGCTGGCCAACTTTGGCCCGTGGTCGTGGGGACGACCCTATAGTCGTCGGACAAGTCGGCGGCTGTCCAACTTTGGCCCGGGGTCGTGGGGACGACCCTATAGTCGTCGACAAGTCGGCGTCGAGCCAACCTAGTCCCGTGGTCGTGGGGACGACCCTATAGTCGCCGGACAAGTCGGCGGCGGGCCAACCTAGTCCCGGGGTCGTGGGGACGACCCTATAGTCGTCGGACATGTCGGCGGCTGGACAACTTTGGCCCGTGGCCGTGGGGACGACCCTATAGTCGTCGACAAGTCGGCGTCGAGCCAACCTAGTCCCGTGGTCGTGGGGACGACCCTATAGTCGCCGGACAAGTCGGCGGCGGGCCAACCTAGTCCCGGGGTCGTGGGGACGACCCTATAGTCGTCGGACATGTCGGCGGCGGGCCAGTCTAGTCCCGGGTCGTGGGGACGACCCTATAATCGTCGGACAAGCCGGCGGCTGGCCAACTTTGGCCCGTGGTCGTTGGGACGACCCTATAGTCGTCGGACAAGTCGGCGGCTGTCCAACTTTGGCCCGGGGTCGTGGGGACGACCCTACAGTCGTCGGATATGTCGGCGGCTGGCCAACTTTGGCCCGTGGTCGTGGGGACGACCCTATAGTCGTCGGACATGACGGTGGCGGGCCAGTCTAGTCCCGGGTCATGGGGACGACCCTATAGTCGTCGGACAAGACGGCGGCTGGACATCTTTGGCCCGGGGTCTTGGGGACGACCCTATAGTCGTCGGACAAGTCAGCGGCTGGCCAACATTGGCCCGTGGTCGTGGGGACGACCATATAGTCGTCGGACATGACGGTGGCGGGCCACTCTAGTCCCGGGGTCGTGGGGACGACCCTATAGTCGTCGGACATGTCGGCGGCTGGCCAACTTTGGACCGGTGTCGTGGGGACGACTCTATAGTCGTCGGAAATGTCGGCGGCTGGCCAACCTGGACCCGGGGTCGTGGGGACGACCCTATTGTCGTCGGACATGACGGTGGCGGGCCAATCTAAGTCTCGGGGTCGTGGGGACGACCCTATAGTCGTCGGACATGTCGGCGGCTGGCCAACTTTGGCCCGGGGTCGTGGGGGCGACCCTATAGTCGTCGGACATGTTGGCGGCTTGTCAGCCTAGTCCCGGGGTCGTGGGTACGACCCTATAGTCGTCGGACATTTCGGCGGCTTGCCAACTTTGGCCCGGGGTCGTGGGGACGACCCTATAGTCGTCGGACTTGACGGTGGCGGGCCAATCTAGTACCGAGGTCCTGGGGACGACCCTATAGTCGTCGGACATTTCGGCGGCTTGCCAACTTTGGCCCGGGGTCGTGGGGACGACCCTATAGTCGTCGGACATGACGGTGGCGGGCCAATCTAGTCCCGGGGTCGTGGGGACGACCCTATAGTCGTCGGACATTTCGGCGGCTGGCCAACTTTGGCCCGGGGTCGTGGGGACGACCCTATAGTCGTCGGACATGTTGGCGGCTTGTCAGCCTAGTCCCGGGGTCGTGGGTACGGCCCTATAGTCGTCGGACAAGTCGGCGGCGGGCCAACCTTGTCCCGGGGTCGTGGGGACGACCCTATAGTCGTCGGACATGTCGGCGGCTGGCCAACTTTGGCCCGGTGTCGTGGGGACGACTCTATAGTCGTCGGAAATGTCGGCGGCTGGCCAACCTGGACCCGGGGTCGTGGGGACGACCCTATTTTCGTCGGACATGACGGTGGCGGGCCAATCTAGTCTCGGGGTCGTGGGGACGACCCTATAGTCGTCGGACATGTCGGCGGCTGGCCAACTTTGGCCCGGGGTCGTGGGGACGACTCTATAGTCGTCGGACATGACGGTGGCGGGCCAATCTAGTCCCGGGGTCGTGGGGACGACCCTATAGTCGTCGGACATGTCGGCGGCTGGCCAACTTTGGCCCGTGGTCGTGGGGATGATCCAATAGTCGTCGGACATGTCGGCGGCTGGCCAACTTTGGCGCGTGGTCGTGGGGACGATCCGATTGTCGTCGGACATGTCGGCGGCTGGCCAACCTATACCCGGGGTCGTGGGGACGATCCTATTGTCGTCGGACAAGGCGGTGGCGGGCCAATCTAGTCCCGGGGTCGTGGGGACGACCCTATAGTCGTCGGACTTGTCGGTGGCGGGCCAATCTAGTCCGGGGGTCGTGGGGACGACCCTACAGTCGTCGGACATTTCGGCGGCTTGCCAACTTTGGCCCGGGGTCGTGGGGACGATCTAATAGTCGTCGGACATGTCGGCGGCTGGTCAACTTTGGCCCGTGGTCGTGGGTACGACCCTATAGTCGTTGGACATGTCAGCGGCTGGCCAACTTTGGCCCGGTGTCGTGGGGACGACCCAATAGTCGTCGGACATGTCGGCAGCTGGCCAACTTTGACCCGGGGTCGTGGGGACCACTCTATAGTCGTCGGACATGTCGGCGGCTGGCCAAATATGACCCGGGGACGTGGGGACGAGCCTATAGTACTCGGACAAGTCGGCGGCTGGCCAACTTTGGCCCGTGGTTGTGTAGACGACCCTATAGTCGTCGGATATGTCGGCGGCTGGCCAACTTTGACCCGTGGTCGTGGGGACGACCCTATTGTCGTCGGAAATGACGGTGGCGGGCCAATCTATTCCCGGGGTCGTGGGGACGACCCTATAGTCGTCGGACAAGACGGCGGCTGGACATCTTTGGCCCGGGGTCGTGGGGACGACCCTACAGTCGTCGGACATTTCGGCGGCTTGCCAACTTTGGCCCGTGGTCGTGGGGACGACCCTATAGTCGTCGGACATGTCGGCGGCTGGCCAAATATGACCCGGGGACGTGGGGACGAGCCTATAGTACTCGGACAAGTCGGCGGCTGGCCAACTTTGGCCCGTGGTTGTGTAGACGACCCTATAGTCGTCGGATATGTCGGCGGCTGGCCAACTTTGACCCGTGGTCGTGGGGACGACCCTATTGTCGTCGGAAATGACGGTGGCGGGCCAATCTATTCCCGGGGTCGTGGGGACGACCCTATAGTCGTCGGACAAGACGGCGGCTGGACATCTTTGGCCCGGGGTCGTGGGGACGACCCTACAGTCGTCGGACATTTCGGCGGCTTGCCAACTTTGGCCCGTGGTCGTGGGGACGACCCTATAGTCGTCGGACATGACGGTGGCGGGCCAGTCTAGTCCCGGGTCATGGGGACGACCCTATAGTCGTCGGACAAGTCGGCGGCTGGCCAACTTTGGATCGTGGTCGTGGGGACGACCCTATAGTCGTCAGACATGACGGTGGCGAGCCAACCTACTCCCGGGGTCGTGGGGACGACCCTATAGTCGTCGGACAAGTCGGCGGCGGGGCAACCTAGTCCCGGGGTCGTGGGGACCACCCTATAGTCGTCGGACATGACGGTGGTGGGCCAGTCTAGTCCCGGGTCGTGGGGACGACCCTATAGTCGTCGGACATGTCGGCGGCTGGCCAACTTTGACCCGTGGTCGTGGGGACGACCCTATAGTCGTCGGACATGACGGTGGCGGGCCAGTCTAGTCCCGGGTCATGGGGACGACCCTATAGTCGTCGGACAAGTCGGCGGCTGGCCAACTTTGGCCCGTGCTCGTGGGGACGACCCTATAGTCGTCGGATATGTCGGCGGCTGGCCAACTTTGGCCCGTGGTCGTGGGGACGACCCTATAGTCGTCGGACAAGTCAGCGGCTGGCCAACACTGGCCCGTGGTCGTGGGAAAGAGCCTATAGTCGTCGGACAAGTCAGCGGCTGGCCAACATTGACCCGTGGTCGTGGGGACGACCCTACAGTCGTCGGATATGTCGGCGGCTGGCCAACTTTGGCCCGTGGTCGTGGGGACGGCCCTATAGTCGTCGGAAATGACGGTGGCGGGCCAATCTAGTCCCGGGGTCATGGGGACGACCCTACAGTCGTCGGACAAGTCGGCGGCGAGCCAATCTAGTCCCGCGGTCTTGGGGACGACCCTATAGTCGTCGGACAAGTCAGCGGCTGGCCAACATTGGCCCGTGGTCGTGGGGACGACCATATAGTCGTCGGACATGACGGTGGCGGGCCACTCTAGTCCCGGGTCGTGGGGACGACCCTATAGTCGTCGGACATGTCGGCGGCTGGCCAACTTTGGCCCGGGGTCGTGGGGACGACCCTATAGTCGTCGGATATGTCGGCGGCTGGCCAACTTTGGCCCGTGGTCGTGGGGACGACCCTATAGTCGTCGGACATGACGGTGGCGGGCCAGTCTAGTCCCGGGTCATGGGGACGACCCTATAGTCGTCGGAAATGTCGGCGGCTGGCCAACCAGTACCCGGGGTCGTGGGGACGACCCTATTGTCGTCGGACATGACGGTGGCGGGCCAATCTAGTCTCGCGGTCGTGGGGACGACCCTATAATCGTCGGGCACGACGGTGGCGGGCCAATCTAGTCCCGGGGTCGTGGGGACGACCCTACAGTCGTCGGACATTTCGGCGGCTTGCCAACTTTGGCCCGGGGTCATGGGGACGACCCTATAGTCGTCGGACATGTTGGGGGCTTGTCAGCCTAGTCCCGGGGTCGTGGGTACGACCCTACAGTCGTCGGACATTTCGGCGGCTTGCCAACTTTGGCCCGGGGTCGTGGGGACGACCCTATAGTCGTCGGACTTGACGGTGGCGGGCCAATCTAGTTCCGAGGTCCTGGGGACGACCCTATAGTCGTCGGACTTGACGGTGGCGGGCCAATCTAGTCCCGGGGTCGTGGGGACGACCCTACAGTCGTCGGACATTTCGGCGGCTGGCCAAATTTGGCCCGGGGTCGTGGGGACGACCCTATAGTCGTCGGACATGACGGTGGCGGGCCAATCTAGTCCCGGGGTCGTGGGGGCGACCCTATAGTCGTCGGACATGTCGGCGGCTGGCCAACTTTGGCCCGTGGTCGTGGGGACGATCCAATAGTCGTCGGACATGTCGGCGGCTGGCCAACTTTGGCGCGTGGTCGTGGGGACGATCCGATTGTCGTCGGACATGTCGGCGGCTGGCCAACCTAGACCCGGGGTCGTGGGAACGACCCTATTGTCGTCGGACAAGGCGGTGGCGGGCCAATCTAGTCCCGGGGTCGTGGGGACGACCCTATAGTCGTCGGACTTGTCGGTGGCGGGCCAATCTAGTCCGGGGGTCGTGGGGACAACCCTACAGTCGTCGGACATTTCGGCGGCTTGCCAACTTTGGCCCGGGGTCGTGGGGACGATCCAATAGTCGTCGGATATGTCGGCGGCTGGTCAACTTTGGCCCGTGGTCGTGGGGACGACCCTATAGTCGTTGGACATGTCAGCGGCTGGCCAACTTTGGCCCGGTGTCGTGGGGACGACCCAATAGTCGTCGGACATGTCGGCGGCTGGCCAACTTTGGCCCGTGGTCGTGGGGACGATCCGATAGTCGTTGGACATGACGGTGGCGGGCCAATCTAGTCCCGGGGTCGTGGGGACGACCCTATAGTCGTCGGACTTGTCGGTGGCGGGCCAATCTAGTCCGGGGGTCGTGAGGACGACCCTACAGTCGTCGGACATTTCGGCGGCTTGCCAACTTTGGCCCGGGGTCATGGGGACGATCCAATAGTCGTCGGACATGTTGGCGGCTGGCCAACTTTGGCCCGTGGTCGTGGGGACGACCCTATAGTCGTCGGACAAGTCGGCGGCTGTCCAACTTTGGCCCGGGGTCGTGGGGACGACCCTATAGTCGTCGGACTTGACGGTGGCGGGCCAATCTAGTCCCGGGGTCGTGGGGACGACCCTATAGTCGTCAGACATGTCGGTGGCGAGCCAACCTAGACTCGGGGTCGTAGGGACGACCCTATAGTCGTCGGATATGTCGGCGGCTGGTCAACTTTGGCCCGTGGTCGTGGGGACGACCCTATAGTCGTTGGACATGTCAGCGGCTGGCCAACTTTGGCCCGGTGTCGTGGGGACGACCCAATAGTCGTCGGACATGTCGGCGGCTGGCCAACTTTGGCCCGTGGTCGTGGGGACGATCCGATAGTCGTTGGACATGACGGTGGCGGGCCAATCTAGTCCGGGGGTCGTGGGGACGACCCTACAGTCGTCGGACATTTCGGCGGCTTGCCAACTATGGCCCGGGGTCGTGGGGACGATCCAATAGTCGTCGGACATGTTGGCGGCTGGCCAACTTTGGCCCGTGGTCGTGGGGACCATCCAATAGTCGTCGGACATGTCGGCGGCTGGCCAACTTTGGCCCGGGGTCGTGGGGACGACCCAATAGTCGTCGGACATGTTGGCGGCTTGTCAGCCTAGTCCCGGGGTCGTGGGTACGGCCCTATAGTCGTCGGACATGTCGGCGGCTGGCCAACTTTGGCCCGGGGTCGTGGGGACGACCCTATAGTCGTCGGACATGTCGGCGGCTGGCCAACTTTGGCCCGTGGTCGTGGGGACGATCCAATAGTCGTCGGACATGTCGGCGGCTGGCCAACTTTGGCGCGTGGTCGTGGGGACGATCCGATTGTCGTCGGACATGTCGGCGGCTGGCCAACCTAGATACGGGGTCGTGGGGACGACCCTATAGTCGTCGGATATGTCGGTGGCGGGCCAATCTAGTCCGGGGGTCGTGGGGACGACCCTACAGTCGTCGGACATTTCGGCGGCTTGCCAACTTTGGCCCGGGGTCGTGGGGACGATCCAATAGTCGTCGGACATGTCGGCGGCTGGTCAACTTAGGCCCGTGGTCGTGGGGACGACCCTATAGTCGTCGGACATGTCGGCGGCTGGCCAACTTTGGACCGGTGTAGTGGGGACGACTCTATAGTCGTCGGAAATGTAGGCGGCTGGCCAACCTGGACCCGGGGTCGTGGGGACGAACCTATAGTCGTCGGAAATGACGGTGGCGGGCCAATCTAGTCCCGAGGTCATGGGGACGACCCTACAGTCATCGGACAAGTCGGCGGCGAGCCAATCTAGTCCCGCGGTCGTGGGGACGACCCTATAGTCGTCGGACAAGTCAGCGGCTGGCCAACATTGGCCCGTGGTCGTGGGGACGACCATATAGTCGTCGGACATGACGGTGGCGGGCCACTCTAGTCCCGGGTCGTGGGGACGACCCTATAGTCGTCGGACATGTCGGCGGCTGGCCAACTTTGGCCCGGGGTCGTGGGGACGACCCTATAGTGGTCGGATATGTCGGCGGCTGGCCAGCTTTGGCCCGTGGTCGTGGGGACGACCCTATAGTCGTCGGAAATGACGGTGGCGGGCCAATCTATTCCCGGGGTCGTGGGGACGACCCTATAGTCGTCGGACATATCAGCGGCTGGCCAACTTTGGCCCGGGGTCGTGGGGACGACCCTACAGTCGTCGGATATGTCGGGGCTGGCCAACTTTGGCCCGTGGTCGTGGGGACGACCCTATAGTCGTCGGACATGTCGGCGGCTGGCCAACTTTGGCCCGTGGTCGTGGGGACGACCCTATAGTCGTCGGAAATGTCGGTGGCTGTCCAACTTTGGCCCGGGGGTCGTGGGGACGACCCTATAGTCGTCGGACATGTCGGCGGCTGACCAACTTTGGCCCGGGGTCGTGGGGACGACCCTATAGTCGTCGGATATGTCGGCGGCTGGCCAACGTTGGCCCGTGGTCGTGGGGACGACCCTATAGTCGTCGGACAAGTCGGCGGCGGGCCAACCTAGTCCCGGGGTCGTGGGGACGACCCTATAATCGTCGGACAAGCCGGCGGCTGGCCAACTTTGGCCCGTGGTCGTGGGGACGACCCTATAGTCGTCGGACAAGTCGGCGGCTGTCCAACTTTGGCCCGGGGTCGTGGGGACGACCCTATAGTCGTCGGACTTGACGGTGGCGGGCCAATCTAGTCCCGGGGTCGTGGGGACGACCCTATAGTCGTCAGACATGTCGGTGGCGAGCCAACCTAGACTCGGGGTCGTAGGGACGACCCTATAGTCGTCGGACATGTCGCCGGCTGGCCAACTTTGGGCCGTGGTCGTGGGGACGACCCTATAGTCGTCGGACATAACGGTGGCGGGCCATTCTAGTCCCGGGGTCGTGGGGACGACCCTATAGTCGTCGGACAAGTCGGCGGCGGGCCTACCTAGTCCCGGGGTCGTGGGGACGACCCTATAGTCGTCGGATAAGTCGGCAGCTTGCCAACTTTGGCCCGGGGTCGTGGGAACGACCCTATAGTCGTCGGACAAGTCGGCGGCGAGCCCACCTAGTCCGGGGGTCGTGCGGACGACCCTATAGTCGTCGGACCAGTCGGCGGCCGGCCAACCTAGTCCGGGGGTCATGGGGACGACTCTATATTCGTCGGACATGACGGTGGCGGGCCAGTCTAGTCCCGGGTCGTGGGGACGACCCTATAGTCGTCGGACATGTCGGCGGCTGGCCAGCTTTGGCCCGTTGTCGTGGGGACGACCCTATAGTCGTCGGACATGTCGGCGGCTGGCCAACTTTGGCCCGTGGTCGTGGGGACGACCCTATAGTCGTCAGACATGACGGCGGCGGGCCTACCTAGTCCCGGGGTCGTGGGGACGACCCTATAGTCGTCGGATAAGTCGGCAGCTTGCCAACTTTGGCCCGGGGTCGTGGGAACGACCCTATATTCGTCGGACAAGTCGGCGGCGAGCCCACCTAGTCGGGGGGTCGTGGGGACGCCCCTTTAGTCGTCGGACAAGTCGGCGGCCGGCCAACCTAGTCCGGGGGTCGTGGGGACGACCCTATAGTCGTCGGACATGACGGTGGCGGGCCAGTCTAGTCCCGGGTCGTGGGGACGACCCTATAGTCGTCGGACATGTCGGCGGCGAGCCAACATTGACCCGGGGTCGTGGGGACGACTCTATAGTCGTCGGACATGTCGGTGGCGGGCCAGTCTAGTCCCGGGTCGTGGGGACGACCCTATAGTCGTCGGACATGTCGGCGGCTGGCCAACTTTGGCCCGTGGTCGTGGGGAGGACCCTATACCCGTCGGACACGTCGGCGGCGTACCAACCTAGTCCGGGGGTCGTGGGGACGACCCTATAGTCGTCGGACATGACGGTGGCGGGCCAGTCTAGTCCCGGGTCATGGGGACGACCCTATAGTCGTCGGACAAGTCGGCGGCTGGCCAACTTTGGCCCGTGGTCGTGGGGACGAGCCTATAGTCGTCGGACATAACGGTGGCGGGCCAATCTAGTCCCGGGGTCGTGGGGACGACCCTATAGTCGTCGGACAAGTCGGCGGCGGGCCTACCTAGTCCCGGGGTCGTGGGGACGACCCTATAGTCGTCGGAAATGACGGTGGCGGGCCAATCTAGTCCCGTGGTCGTGGGGACGACCCTATAGTCCTCGGACAAGTCGGCGGCGGGCCTACCTAGTCCCGGGGTCGTGGGGACGACCCCATAGTCGTCGGATAAGTCGGCAGCTTGCCAACTTTGGCCCGGGGTCGTGGGAACGACCCTATAGTCGTCGGACAAGTCGGCGGCGAGCCCACCTAGTCCGGGGGTCGTGGGGACGACCCTATAGTCGTCGGACAAGTCGGCGGCCGGCCAACCTAGTCCGGGGGTCGTGGGGACGACCCTATAGTCGTCGGACATGTCGGCGGCCGGCCAACCTAGTCCGGGGGTCGTGGGGACGACCCTATAGTCGTCGGAAATGACGGTGGCGGGCCAGTCTAGTCCCGGGTCGTGGGGACGACCCTATAGTCGTCGGACATGTCGGCGGCTGGCCAACTTTGGCCCGTGGTCGTGGGGACGAGCCTATAGTCGTCGGACATAACGGTGGCGGGCCAATCTAGTCCCGGGGTCGTGGGGACGACCCTATAGTCGTCGGACAAGTCGGCGGCGGGCCTACCTAGTCCCGGGGTCGTGGGGACGACCCTATAGTCGTCGGATAAGTCGGCAGCTTGCCAACTTTGGCCCGGGGTCGTGGGAACGACCCTATATTCGTCGGACAAGTCGGCGGCGAGCCCACCTAGTCGGGGGGTCGTGGGGACGCCCCTTTAGTCGTCGGACAAGTCGGCGGCCGGCCAACCTAGTCCGGGGGTCGTGGGGACGACCCTATAGTCGTCGGACATGACGGTGGCGGGCCAGTCTAGTCCCGGGTCGTGGGGACGACCCTATAGTCGTCGGACATGTCGGTGGCAGGCCAGTCTAGTCCCGGGGTCGTGGAGACGACCGTATAGTCGTCGGACATATCAGCGGCTGGCCAACTTTGGCCCGGGGTCGTGGGGACGACCCTATAGTCGTCGGACAAGTCAGCGGCTGGCCAACACTGGCCCGTGGTCGTGGGGAAGAGCCTATAGTCGTCGGACAAGTCAGCGGCTGGCCAACATTGGCCCGTGGTCGTGGGGACGACCCTACAGTCGTCGGATATGTCGGCGGCTGGCCAACTTTGGACCGTGGTCGTGGGGACGAACCTATAGTCGTCGGAAATGACGGTGGCGGGCCAATCTATTCCCGGGGTCGTGGAGACGACCGTATAGTCGTCGGACATATCAGCGGCTGGCCAACTTTGGCCCGGGGTCGTGGGGACGACCCTATAGTCGTCGGACATGTCGGCGGCTGGCCAACTTTGGCCCGTGGTCGTGGGGACGACCCTATAGTCGTCGGAAATGTCGGTGGCTGTCCAACTTTGGCCCGGGGGTCGTGGGGACGACCCTATAGTCGTCGGACATGTCGGCGGCTGACCAACTTTGGCCCGGGGTCGTGGGGACGACCCTATAGTCGTCGGATATGTCGGCGGCTGGCCAACTTTGGCCCGTGGTCGTGGGGACGACCCTATAGTCGTCGGACAAGTCGGCGGCGGGCCAACCTAGTCCCGGGGTCGTGGAGACGACCCTATAATCGTCGGACAAGCCGGCGGCTGGCCAACTTTGGCCCGTGGTCGTGGGGACGACCCTATAGTCGTCGGACAAGTCGGCGGCTGTCCAACTTTGGCCCGGGGTCGTGGGGACGACCCTATAGTCGTCGGACTTGGCGGTGGCGGGCCAATCTAGTCCCGGGGTCGTGGGGACGACCCTATAGTCGTCAGACATGTCGGTGGCGAGCCAACCTAGACCCGGGGTCGTAGGGACGACCCTATAGTCGTCGGACATGTCGCCGGCTGGCCAACTTTGGGCCGTGGTCGTGAGGACGACCCTATAGTCGTCGGACATAACGGTGGCGGGCCATTCTAGTCCCGGGGTCGTGGGGACGACCCTATAGTCGTCGGACAAGTCGGCGGCGGGCCAACCTAGTCCCGGGGTCGTGGGGACGACCCTATAATCGTCGGACAAGCTGCGGCTGGCCAACTTTGGCCCGTGGTCGTGGGGACGACCCTATAGTCGTCGGACAAGTCGGCGGCTATCCAACTTTGGCCCGGGGTCGTGGGGACGACCCTATAGTCGTCGGACTTGACGGTGGCGGGCCAATCTAGTCCCGGTGTCGTGGGGACGACCCTATAGTCGTCAGACATGACGGTGGCGAGCCAACCTAGTCCCGGGGTCGTGGGGACGACCCTATAGTCGTCGGACATGTTGGCGGCTGGTCAACCTAGTCCCGGGGTCGTGGGGACGACCCTATAGTCGTCGGACATGTCGGCGGCTGGACAACTTTGGCCCGTGGCCGTGGGGACGACCCTATAGTCGTCGACAAGTCGGCGTCGAGCCAACCTAGTCCCGTGGTCGTGGGGACGACCCTATAGTCGCCGGACAAGTCGGCGGCGGGCCAACCTAGTCCCGGGGTCGTGGGGACGACCCTATAGTCGTCGGACATGTCGGCGGCGGGCCAGTCTAGTCCCGGGTCGTGGGGACGACCCTATAGTCGTCGGACATGTCGCCGGCTGGCCAACTTTGGCCCGTGGTCGTGGGGACGACCATATAGTCGTCGGACATGACGCTGGCGGGCCACTCTAGTCCCGGGTCGTGGGGACGACCCTATAGTCGTCGGACATGTCGGCGGCTGGCCAACTTTGGCCCGGGGTCGTGGGGACGACCCTATAGTCGTCGGAAATGACGGTGGCGGGCCAATCTATTCCCGGGGTCGTGGAGACGACCGTATAGTCGTCGGACATATCAGCGGCTGGCCAACTTTGGCCCGGGGTCGTGGGGACGACCCTATAGTCGTCGGACAAGTCAGCGGCTGGCCAACACTGGCCCGTGGTCGTGGGGAAGAGCCTATAGTCGTCGGACAAGTCAGCGGCTGGCCAACATTGGCCCGTGGTCGTGGGGACGACCCTACAGTCGTCGGATATGTCGGCGGCTGGCCAACTTTGGACCGTGGTCGTGGGGACGAACCTATAGTCGTCGGAAATGACGGTGGCGGGTCAATCTAGTCCCGGGGTCATGGGGACGACCCTACAGTCGTCGGACAAGTCGGCGGCGAGCCAATCTAGTCCCGCGGTCGTGGGGACGACCCTATAGTCGTCGGACAAGTCAGCGGCTGGCCAACATTGGCCCGTGGTCGTGGGGACGACCATATAGTCGTCGGACATGACGGTGGCGGGCCACTCTAGTCCCGGGTCGTGGGGACGACCCTATAGTCGTCGGACATGTCGGCGGCTGGCCAACTTTGGCCCGTGGTCGTGGGGACGACCCTATAGTCGTCGGACATGTCGGCGGCTGGCCAACTTTGGCCCGGGGTCGTGGGGACGACCCTATAGTCGTCGGAAATGACGGTGGCGGGCCAATCTATTCCCGGGGTCGTGGAGACGACCGTATAGTCGTCGGACAAATCAGCGGCTGGCCAACTTTGGCCCGGGGTCGTGGGGACGACCCTATAGTCGTCGGACATGTCGGCGGCTGGCCAACTTTGGCCCGTGGTCGTGGGGACGACCCTATAGTCGTCGGAAATGTCGGTGGCTGTCCAACTTTGGCCCGGGGGTCGTGGGGACGACCCTATAGCCGTCGGACATGTCGGCGGCTGACCAACTTTGGCCCGGGGTCGTGGGGACGACCCTATAGTCGTCGGATATGTCGGCGGCTGGCCAACTTTGGCCCGTGGTCGTGGGGACGACCCTATAGTCGTCGGACAAGTCGGCGGCGGGCCAACCTAGTCCCGGGGTCGTGGGGACGACCCTATAATCGTCGGACAAGCCGGCGGCTGGCCAACTTTGGCCCGTGGTCGTGGGGACGACCCTATAGTCGTCGGACAAGTCGGCGGCTGTCCAACTTTGGCCCGGGGTCGTGGGGACGACCCTATAGTCGTCGGACAAGTCGGCGGCGAGCCCACCTAGTCCGGGGGTCGTGGGGACGACCCTATAGTCGTCGGACAAGTCGGCGGCCGGCCAACCTAGTCCGGGGGTCGTGGGGACGACCCTATAGTCGTCGGACATGTCGGCGGCTGGCCAACTTTGGCCCGTGGTCGTGGGGACGACCCTATAGTCGTCGGACATGTCGCCGGCTGGCCAACCTAGTCCGGGGGTCGTGGGGACGACCCTATAGTCGTCGGACATGACGGTGGCGGGCCAGTCTAGTCCCGGGTCATGGGGACGACCCTATAGTGGTCGGACAAGTCGACGGCTGGCCAACTTTGCCCCGTGGTCGTGGGGACGACCCTATAGTCGTCGGAAATGACGGTGGCGGGCCAATCTAGTCCCGTGGTCGTGGGGACGACCCTATAGTCGTCGGACAAGTCGGCGGCGGGCCTACCTAGTCCCGGGGTCGTGGGGACGACCCCATAGTCGTCGGATAAGTCGGCAGCTTGCCAACTTTGGCCCGGGGTCGTGGGAACGACCCTATAGTCGTCGGACAAGTCGGCGGCGAGCCAACCTAGTCCCGTGGTCGTGGGGACGACCCTATAGTCGCCGGACAAGTCGGCGGCGGGCCAACCTAGTCCGGGGGTCGTGGGGACGACCCTATAGTCGTCGGACAAGTCGGCGGCCGGCCAACCTAGTCCGGGGGTCGTGGGGACGACCCTATAGTCGTCGGACATGTCGGCGGCTGGACAACTTTGGCCCGTGGCCGTGGGGACGACCCTATAGTCGTCGACAAGTCGGCGTCGAGCCAACCTAGTCCCGTGGTCGTGGGGACGACCCTATAGTCGCCGGACAAGTCGGCGGCGGGCCAACCTAGTCCGGGGGTCGTGGGGACGACCCTATAGTCGTCGGACAAGTCGGCGGCCGGCCAACCTAGTCCGGGGGTCGTGGGGACGACCCTATAGTCGTCGGACATGTCGGCGGCTGGCCAACTTTGGCCCGTGGTCGTGGGGACGACCCTATAGTCGTCGGACATGTCGCCGGCTGGCCAACTTTGGCCCGTGGTCGTGGGGACGACCCTATAGTCGTCGGACATAACGGTGGCGGGCCAATCTAGTCCCGGGGTCGTGGGGACGACCCTATAGTCGCCGGACAAGTCGGCAGCTTGCCAACTTTGGCCCGGGGTCGTGGGAACGACCCTATAGTCGTCGGACAAGTCGGCGGCGAGCCCACCTAGTCCGGGGGTCGTGGGGACGACCCTATAGTCGTCGGACAAGTCGGCGGCCGGCCAACCTAGTCCGGGGGTCGTGGGGACGACCCTATAGTCGTCGGACATGTCGGCGGCTGGCCAACTTTGGCCCGTGGTCGTGGGGACGACCCTATAGTCGTCGGACATGTCGCCGGCTGGCCAACTTTGGCCCGTGGTCGTGGGGACGACCCTATAGTCGTCGGACATAACGGTGGCGGGCCAATCTAGTCCCGGGGTCGTGGGGACGACCCTATAGTCGCCGGACAAGTCGGCGGCGGGCCTACCTAGTCCCGGGGTCGTGGGGACGACCCCATAGTCGTCGGATAAGTCGGCAGCTTGCCAACTTTGGCCCGGGGTCGTGGGAACGACCCTATAGTCGTCGGACAAGTCGGCGGCGAGCCCACCTAGTCCGGGGGTCGTGGGGACGACCCTATAGTCGTCGGACAAGTCGGCGGCCGGCCAACCTACTCCGGGGGTCGTGGGGACGACCCTATAGTCGTCGGAAATGACGGTGGCGGGCCAGTCTAGTCCCGGGTCGTGGGGACGACCCTATAGTCGTCGGACATGTCGGCGGCTGGCCAACTTTGGCCCGGTGTCTTGGGGACGACTCTATAGTCGTCGGACATGTCGGCGGCTGGCCAACCTAAACCCGGGGTCGTGGGGACGACCCTATAGTCCTCGAACAAGTCGGCGGCAGACCAGCTTTGGCCCGTGGTCGTGGGAACGACCCTATAGTCGTCGGACAAGTCGGCGGCTGGCCAAATATGGCCCGTGGTCGTGGGGACGACCCTATAGTCGTCGGAAATGTCGGCGGCGAGCCAACCTAGTCCCGGCGTCGTGGGGACGACCCTATAATGTTCGGACAAGTCGGCCGCTGGCCAAATTTGGCCCGTGGTCGTGAGGACGACCCTATAGTCGTCGGAAATGTCGGCAGCTGGCCAACTTTGGCCCGTGGTCGTGAAGACGACCCTATAGTCGTCGGACAAGACGGTGGCGGGCCAATCTAGTCCCGGGGTCGTGGGGACGACCCTATAGTCGTCGGACATGTCGGTGGCTGGCCAATTTTGGCCCGTGGTCGTGGGGACGACCCTATTGTCGTCGGACATGACGGTGGCGGGCCAATCTAGTCCCGGGCTCGTGGGGACTACCCTATAGTCGTCGGACATGTCGGTGGCGGGCCAATCTAGTACCGGGGTCGTGGGGACGGCCCTATAGTCTTTGGACATGTCGGCGGCGGGCCAACTTTGGCCCGTGGTCGTAGGGACGACCCTACAGTCGTCGGACAAGTCGGCGGCGAGCCAACATTGGGCCGGGGTCGTCGGGACGACCCTATAGTCGTCGGACATGTCGGCGGCGAGCCAGCCTAGTCCCGGGGTCGTGGGGACGACCCTATAATGGTCGGACAAGTCGGCGGCAGGCCCACCTAGCCCCGGGGTCGTGGGGACGACCCAATAGTCTTCGGACAAGTCGGCGGCTGGCCAACTTTGGCCCGTGGTCGTGGGGACGACCCTATAGTCGTCGGACAAATCGGCGGCTGACCAACTTTGGCCCGGGGTCGTCGGGACGACCCTATAGTCGTCGGACAAGTCGGCAGCGAGCCAACCTAGTCCCGGGTCATGGGGACGACCCTATAGTCGTCGGACAAGTCGGCGGCTGGCCAACTTTGGCCTGGGGGTCGTGGGGACGACCCTATAGTCGTCGGAAATGACGGTGGCGGGCCAATCTAGTCCCGGGGTCGTGGGGACGACCCTGCAGTCGTCGGACAAGTCGGCGGCGAGCCAATCTAGTCCCGCGGTCGTGGGGACGACCCTATAGTCGTCGGACAAGTCAGCGGCTAGCCAACATTGGCCCGTGGTCGTGGGGACGACCATATAGTCGTCGGACATGACGGTGGCGGGCCACTCTAGTCCCGGGTCGTGGGGACGATCCTATAGTCGTCGGACATGTCGGCGGCTGGCCAACTTTGGCCCGGGGTCGTGGGGACGACCCTATAGTCGTCGGAAATGAAGGTGGCTGGCCAATCTATTCCCGGGGTCGTGGGGACGACCGTATAGTCGTCGGACATATCAGCGGCTGGCCAACTTTGGCCCGGGGTCGTGGGGACGACCCTATAGTCGTCGGACAAGTCGGCGGCGGGCCAACCTAGTCCCGGGGTCGTGGGGACGACCCTATAATCGTCGGACAAGCCGGCGGCTGGCCAACTTTGGCCCGTGGTCGTGGGGACGACCCTTTAGTCGTCGGACAAGTCGGCGGCTGTCCAACTTTGGCCCGGGGTCGTGGGGACGACCCTATAGTCGTCGGACATGTCGGCGGCGAGGCCACCTAGTCGGGGGGTCGTGGGGACGACCCTATAGTCGTCGGACAAGTCGGCGGCCGGCCAACCTAGTCCCGGGGTCGTGGGGACGACCCTATAGTCGTCGGACATGTCGGCGGCTGCCCAACTTTGGCCCGTGGTCGTGGGGACGACCCTATAGTCGTCGGACATATCGGTGGCGAGCCAACCTAGTCCCGAGGTCGTGGGGACGACCCTATAGTCGTCGGACAAGTCGGCGGCTGGCCAACATTGGCCCGTGGTCGTGGGGACGACCCAACAGTCGTCCGACATGTCGGCGGCTGGCCAACTTTGGCCCGTGGTCGTGGGGACGATCCGATAGTCGTCGGACGTGACGGTGGCTAGTCAATCTAGTCCCGGGATCGTGGGGACGACCCTATAGTCGTCGGAGATGTCGGCGGCTGT
Source organism: Andrena praecox (assembly GCA_963932275.1). Lineage (NCBI taxonomy): Eukaryota > Metazoa > Arthropoda > Insecta > Hymenoptera > Andrenidae > Andrena > Andrena praecox. The sequence continues at coordinate 1,133,154 of CAWVQO010000333.1, read as the reverse complement.
CCTACTTTGGCCCGGTGTCTTGGGGACGACTCTATAGTCGTCGGACATGTCGGCGGCTGGCCAACCTAGACCCGGGGTCGTGGGGTCGACCCTATAGTCCTCGAACAAGTCGGCGGCTGGCCAACTTTGGCCCGTGGTCGTGGGAACGACCCTATAGTCTTTGGACAAGTCGGCGGCTGGCCAACTTTGGCCCGTGGTTGTGTGGACGACCCTATAGTCGTCGGATATGTCGGCGGCAGGCCAACTTTGACCCGTGGTCGTGGGGACGACCCTATAGTCGTCGGACATGTCGGTGGCTGGCCAATTTTGGCCCGTGGTCGTGGGGACGACCCTATTGTCGTCGGACATGACGGTGGCGGGCCAATCTAGTCCCGGGCTCGTGGGGACGACCCTATAGTCGTCGGACAAGTCGGTGGCGGGCCAATCTAGTACCGGGGTCGTGGGGACGACCCTATAGTCTTTGGACATGTCGGCGGCGGGCCAACTTTGGCCCGTGGTCGTGGGGACGACCCTTTAGTCGTCGGACAAGTCGGCGGCTGTCCAACTTTGGCCCGGGGTCGTGGGGACGACCCTATAGTCGTCGGACATGTCGGCGGCGAGGCCACCTAGTCGGGGGGTCGTGGGGACGACCCTATAGTCGTCGGACAAGTCGGCGGCCGGCCAACCTAGTCCCGTGGTCGTGGGGACGACCCTATAGTCGTCAGACATATCGGTGGCGAGCCAACCTAGTCCCGGGGTCATGGGGACGACCCTATAGTCGTCGGACAAGTCGGCGGCGGGCCTACCTAGTCCCGGGGTCGTGGGGACGACCCCATAGTCGTCGGATAAGTCGGCAGCTTGCCAACTTTGGCCCGGGGTCGTGGGAACGACCCTATAGTCGTCGGACAAGTCGGCGGCCGGCCAACCTAGTCCCGTGGTCGTGGGGACGACCCTATAGTCGTCAGACATATCGGTGGCGAGCCAACCTAGTCCCGGGGTCATGGGGACGACCCTATAGTCGTCGGACAAGTCGGCGGCGGGCCTACCTAGTCCGGGGGTCGTGGGGACGACCCTATAGTCGTCGGACAAGTCGGCGGCCGGCCAACCTACTCCGGGGGTCGTGGGGACGACCCTATAGTCGTCGGAAATGACGGTGGCGGGCCAGTCTAGTCCCGGGTCGTGGGGACGACCCTATAGTCGTCGGACATGTCGGCGGCTGGCCAACTTTGGCCCGTGGTCGTGGGGACGAGCCTATAGTCGTCGGAAATGACGGTGGCGGGCCAATGTAGTCCCGGGGTCGTGGGGACGACCCTACAGTCGTCGGACAAGTCGGCGGCGAGCCAATCTAGTCCCGCGGTCGTGGGGACGACCCTATAGTCGTCGGACAAGTCAGCGGCTGGCCTACATTGGCCCGTGGTCGTGGGGGCGACCATATAGTCGTCGGACATGACGGTTGCGGGCCACTCTAGTCCCGGGTCGTGGGGACGACCCTATAGTCGTCGGACATGTCGGCGGCTGGCCAACTTTGGCCCGGGGTCGTGGGGACGACCCTATAGTCGTCGGACATGTTGGCGGCTTGTCAGCCTAGTCCCGGGGTCGTGGGTACGGCCCTATAGTCGTCGGACAAGTCGGCGGCGGGCCAACCTTTTCCCGGGGTCGTGGGGACGACCCTATAGTCGTCGGAAATGTCGGCGGCTGGCCAACTTTGGCGCGTGGTCGTGGGGACGATCCGATTGTCGTCGGACATGTCGGCGGCTGGCCAACTTTGGCCCGTGGTCGTGGGGACGATCCTATAGTCGTTGGACATGACGGTGGCGGGCCAATCTAGTCCCGGGGTCGTGGGGACGACCCTATAGTCGTCGGACATGTCGGCGGCTGGCCAACTTTGGACCGGTGTCGTGGGGACGACTCTATAGTCGTCGGAAATGTCGGCGGCTGGCCAACCTGCACCCGGGGTCGTGGGGACGACCCTATTGTCGTCGGACATGACGGTGGCGGGCCAATCTAGTCTCGGGGTCGTGGGGACGACCCTATAGTCGTCGGACATGTCGGCGGCTGACCAACTTAGGCCCAGGGTCGTGGGGGCGACCCTGTAGTCGTCGGACATGTTGGCGGCTTGTCAGCCTAGTCCCGGGGTCGTGGGTACCACCCTACAGTCGTCGGACATTTCGGCGGCTTGCCAACTTTGGCCCGGGGTCGTGGGGACGACCCTATAGTCGTCGGACTTGACGGTGGCGGGCCAATCTAGTCCCGAGGTCCTGGGGACGACCCTATAGTCGTCGGACTTGACGGTGGCGGGTCAATCTAGTCCCGGGGTCGTGGGGACGACCCTACAGTCGTCGGACATTTCGGCGGCTTGCCAACTTTGGCCCGGGGTCGTGGGGACGACCCTATAGTCGTCGGACATGTTGGCGGCTTGTCAGCCTAGTCCCGGGGTCGTGGGTACGACCCTACAGTCGTCGGACATTTCGGCGGCTTGCCAACTTTGGCCCGGGGTCGTGGAGACGACCCTATAGTCGTCGGACATGACGGTGGCGGGCCAATCTAGTCCCGGGTTCGTGGGGACGACCCTATAGTCGTCGGACATTTCGGCGGCTGGCCAACTTTGGCCCGTGGTCGTGGGGACGACCCTATAGTCGTCGGATATGTCGGCGGCTGGCCAACTTTGGCCCGTGGTCGTGGGGACGACCCTATAGTCGTCGGACAAGTCAGCGGCTGGCCAACACTGGCCCGTGGTCGTGGGAAAGAGCCTATAGTCGTCGGACAAGTCAGCGGCTGGCCAACATTGACCCGTGGTCGTGGGGACGACCCTACAGTCGTCGGATATGTCGGCGGCTGGCCAACTTTGGCCCGTGGTCGTGGGGACGACCCTATAGTCGTCGGACATGACGGTGGCGGGCCAGTCTAGTCCCGGGTCATGGGGACGACCCTATAGTCGTCGGACAAGACGGCGGCTGGACATCTTTGGCCCGGGGTCTTGGGGACGACCCTATAGTCGTCGGACAATTCAGCGGCTGGCCAACATTGGCCCGTGGTCGTGGGGACGACCATATAGTCGTCGGACATGACGGTGGCGGGCCACTCTAGTCCCGGGGTCGTGGGGACGACCCTATAGTCGTCGGACATGTCGGCGGCTGGCCAACTTTGGACCGGTGTCGTCGGGACGACTCTATAGTCGTCGGAAATGTCGGCGGCTGGCCAACCTGGACCCGGGGTCGTGGGGACGACCCTATTGTCGTCGGACATGACGGTGGCGGGCCAATCTAGTCTCAGGGTCGTGGGGACGACCCTATAGTCGTCGGACATGTCGGCGGCTGGCCAACTTTGGCCCGGGGTCGTGGGGGCGACCCTATAGTCGTCGGACATGTTGGCGGCTTGTCAGCCTAGCCCCGGGGTCGTGGGTACGACCCTATAGTCGTCGGACATTTCGGCGGCTTGCCAACTTTGGCCCGGGGTCGTGGGGACGACCCTATAGTCGTCGGACTTGACGGTGGCGGGCCAATCTAGTACCGAGGTCCTGGGGACGACCCTATAGTCGTCGGACATGACGGTGGCGGGCTAATCTAGTCCCGGGGTCGAGGGGACGACCCTATAGGCGTCGGACAAGACGGCGGCGGGCCAACCTTGTCCCGGGGTCGTGGGGACGACCCTATAGTCGTCGGACATTTCGGTGGCTTGCCAACTTTGGCCCGGGGTCGTGGAGACGACCCTATAGTCGTTGGACATGACGGTGGCGGGCTAATCTAGTCCCGGGGTCGTAGGGACGACCCTATAGTCGTTGGACATGTCGGCGATTGGCCAACATTGGCCCGGGGTCGTGGGGACGACCCTATAATCGTCGGACATGTCGGCGGCTGGCCAACTTTGGCGCGTGGTCGTGGGGACGATCCGATTGTCGTCGGACATGTCGGCGGCTGGCCAGTCTAGTCCCGGGTCGTGGGGACGACCCTATAGTCGTCGGACATGTCGGCGGCTGGCCAACTTTGGCCCGTGGTCGTGGGGACGATCCGATTGTCGTCGGACATGTCGGCGGCTTGCCAACTTTGGCCCGGGGTCGTGGGGACGACTCTATTGTCGTCGGACATGACGGTGGCGGGCCAATCTAGTCTCGGGGTCGTGGGGACGACCCTATAGTCGTCGGACATGTCGGCGGCTGGCCAACTTTGGCCCGGGAGTCGTGGGGACGACCCTATAGTCGTCGGACAAGACGGTGGCGGACCAATCTAGTCCCGGGGTCGTGGGGACAACCCTATAGTCGTCGGACATGACGGTGGCGGGCTAATCTAGTCCCGGGGTCGAGGGGACGACCTTATAGGCGTCGGACAAGACGGCGGCTGGACATCTTTGGCCCGGGGTCGTGGGGACGACTCTATAGTCGTCGGACATGTCGGCGGTTGGCCAACTTTGGCCCGTGGTCGTGGGGACGACCCAATAGTGGTCGGACTTGACGGTGGCGGGCCAATCTTGTCCCGGGGTCGTGGGGACGACCCTACAGTCGTCGGACATTTCGGCGGCTTGCCAACTTTGGCCCGGGGTCGTGGGACGACCCTATAGTCGTCGGACTTGACGGTAGCGGGCCAATCTAGTCCCGAGGTCGTGGGGACGACCCTATAGTCGTCGGACTTGACGGTGGCGGGCCAATCTAGTCCCGGGGTCGTGGGGACGACCCTACAGTCGTCGGACATTTCGGCGGCTTGCCAACTTTGGCCCGGTGTCGTGGGGACGACTCTATAGTCGTCGGAAATGTCGGCGGCTGGCCAACCTGGACCCGGGGTCGTGGGGACGACCCTATTGTCGTCGGATATGACGGTGGCGGGCCAATCTAGTCTCGGGGTCGTGGGGACGACCCTATAGTCGTCGGACATGTCGGCGGCTGGTCAACTTTGGCCCGGGGTCGTGGGGACGACCCTATAGTCGTCGGACATGACGGTGGCGGGCCAATCTAGTCCCGGGGTCGTGGGGACGACCCTATAGTCGTCGAACAAGTCGGCGGCGGGCCAAGCTTGTCCCGGGGTCGTGGGGACGACCCTATAATCGTCGGACATGACGGTGGCGGGCCAATCTAGTCCCGGGGTCTTGGGGACGACCCTATAGTCGTCGGACATGTCGGCGGCTGGCCAACTTTGGCCCGGTGTCGTGGGGACGACTCTATAGTCGTCGGAAATGTCGGCGGCTGGCCAACCTGGACCCGGGGTCGTGGAGACGACCCTATTGTCGTCGGACATGACGGTGGCGGGCCAATCTAGTCTCGGGGTCGTAGGGACGACCCTATAGTCGTTGGACATGTCGGTGATTGGCCAACATTGACCCGGGGTCGTGGGGACGACCCTATAGTCGTCGGACATGTCGGCGGCTGGCCAACTTTGGCCCGGGGTCGTGGGGACGACCCTATAGTCGTCGGACTTGACGGTGGCGGACCAATCTAGTCTCGGGGTCGTGGGGACGACCCTACAGTCGTCGGACATTTCGGCGGCTTGCCAACTTTGGCCCGGGGTCGTGGGGACGACCCTATAGTCCTCGGACATGACGGTGGCGGGCCAATCTAGTCTCGGGGTCGTGGGGACGACCCTATAGTCGTCGGACATGTCGGCGGCTGGCCAACTTTGGCCCGGGGTCGTGGGGGCGACCCTATAGTCGTCGGACATGTTGGCGGCTTGTCAGCCTAGTCCCGGGGTCGTGGGTACGACCCTATAGTCGTCGGACATTTCGGCGGCTTGCCAACTTTGGCCCGGGGTCGTGGGGACGACCCTATAGTCGTCGGACTTGACGGTGGCGGGCCAATCTAGTACCGAGGTCCTGGGGACGACCCTATAGTCGTCGGACATTTCGGCGGCTTGCCAACTTTGGCCCGGGGTCGTGGGGACGACCCTATAGTCGTCGGACATGTTGGGGGCTTGTCAGCCTAGTCCCGGGGTCGTGGGTACGACCCTACAGTCGTCGGACATTTCGGTGGCTTGCCAACTTTGGCCCGGGGTCGTGGAGACGACCCTATAGTCGTCGGACATGACGGTGGCGGGCCAATCTAGTCCCGGGGTCGTGGGGACGACCCTATAGTCGTCGGACATTTCGGCGGCTGGCCAACTTTGGCCCGGGGTCGTGGGGACGACCCTATAGTCGTCGGACATGTTGGCGGCTTGTCAGCCTAGTCCCGGGGTCGTGGGTACGGCCCTATAGTCGTCGGACAAGTCGGCGGCGGGCCAACCTTGTCCCGGGGTCGTGGGGACGACCCTATAGTCGTCGGACATGTCGGCGGCTGGCCAACTTTGGCCCGGTGTCGTGGGGACGACTCTATAGTCGTCGGAAATGTCGGCGGCTGGCCAACCTGGACCCGGGGTCGTGGGGACGACCCTATTTTCGTCGGACATGACGGTGGCGGGCCAATCTAGTCTCGGGGTCGTGGGGACGACCCTATAGTCGTCGGACATGTCGGCGGCTGGCCAACTTTGGCCCGGGGTCGTGGGGACGACCCTATAGTCGTTGGACATGACGGTGGCGGGCTAATCTAGTCCCGGGGTCGTAGGGACGACCCTATAGTCGTTGGACATGTCGGCGATTGGCCAACATTGGCCCGGGGTCGTGGGGACGACCCTATAATCGTCGGACATGTCGGCGGCTGGCCAACTTTGGCGCGTGGTCGTGGGGACGATCCGATTGTCGTCGGACATGTCGGCGGCTGGCCAGTCTAGTCCCGGGTCGTGGGGACGACCCTATAGTCGTCGGACATGTCGGCGGCTGGCCAACTTTGGCCCGTGGTCGTGGGGACGATCCGATTGTCGTCGGACATGTCGGCGGCTTGCCAACTTTGGCCCGGGGTCGTGGGGACGACTCTATTGTCGTCGGACATGACGGTGGCGGGCCAATCTAGTCTCGGGGTCGTGGGGACGACCCTATAGTCGTCGGACATGTCAGCGGCTGGCCAACATTGGCCCGGGAGTCGTGGGGACGACCCTATAGTCGTCGGACAAGACGGTGGCGGACCAATCTAGTCCCGGGGTCGTGGGGACAACCCTATAGTCGTCGGACATGACGGTGGCGGGCTAATCTAGTCCCGGGGTCGAGGGGACGACCCTATTGGCGTCGGACAAGACGGCGGCTGGACATCTTTGGCCCGGGGTCGTGGGGACGACTCTATAGTCGTCGGACATGTCGGCGATTGGCCAACTTTGGCCCGTGGTCGTGGGGACGACCCAATAGTGGTCGGACTTGACGGTGGCGGGCCAATCTTGTCCCGGGGTCGTGGGGACGACCCTACAGTCGTCGGACATTTCGGCGGCTTGCCAACTTTGGCCCGGGGTCGTGGGACGACCCTATAGTCGTCGGACTTGACGGTAGCGGGCCAATCTAGTCCCGAGGTCGTGGGGACGACCCTATAGTCGTCGGACTTGACGGTGGCGGGCCAATCTAGTCCCGGGGTCGTGGGGACGACCCTACAGTCGTCGGACAAGTCGGCGGCGAGCCAATCTAGTCCCGCGGTCGTGGGGACGACCCTATAGTCGTCGGACAAGTCAGCGGCTGGCCTACATTGGCCCGTGGTCGTGGGGACGACCATATAGTCGTCGGACATGACGGTGGCGGGCCACTCTAGTCCCGGGTCGTGGAGACGACCCTATAGTCGTCGGACATGTCGGCGGCTGGCCAACTTTGGCCCGGGGTCGTGGGGACGACCCTATAGTCGTCGGACATGTTGGCGGCTTGTCAGCCTAGTCCCGGGGTCGTGGGTACGGCCCTATAGTCGTCGGACAAGTCGGCGGCGGGCCAATCTAGTCCCGGGGTCGTGGGGACGACCCTATAGTCGTCGGACATGTCGGCGGCTGGCCAACTTTGGACCGGTGTCGTGGGGACGACTCTATAGTCGTCGGAAATGTCGGCGGCTGGCCAACCTGGACCCGGGGTCGTGGGGACGACCCTATTGTCGTCGGACATGACGGTGGCGGGCCAATCTAGTCTCGGGGTCGTGGGGACGACCCTATAGTCGTCGGACATGTCGGCGGCTGACCAACTTAGGCCCAGGGTCGTGGGGGCGACCCTGTAGTCGTCGGACATGTTGGCGGCTTGTCAGCCTAGTCCCGGGGTCGTGGGTACCACCCTACAGTCGTCGGACATTTCGGCGGCTTGCCAACTTTGGCCCGGGGTCGTGGGGACGACCCTATAGTCGTCGGACATTTCGGCGGCTGGCCAACTTTGGCCCGGGGTCGTGGGGACGACCCTATTGTCGTCGGACAAGGCGGTGGCGGGCCAATCTAGTCCCGGGGTCGTGGGGACGACCCTATAGTCGTCGGACTTGTCGGTGGCGGGCCAATCTAGTCCGGGGGTCGTGGGGACGACCCTACAGTCGTCGGACATTTCGGCGGCTTGCCAACTTTGGCCCGGGGTCGTGGGGACGATCCAATTGTCGTCGGACATGTCGGCGGCTGGTCAACTTTGGCCCGTGGTCGTGGGGACGACCCTATAGTCGTTGGACATGTCAGCGGCTGGCCAACTTTGGCCCGGTGTCGTGGGGACGACCCAATAGTCGTCGGACATGTCGGCGGCTGGCCAACTTTGGCCCGTGGTCTTGGGGACGATCCGATAGTCGTTGGACATGTCGGCGGCTGGCCAACTTTGGCCCGTGGTCTTGGGGACGATCCGATAGTCGTTGGACATGTCGGCGGCTGGCCAACCTAGACCCGGGGTCGTGGGGACGACCCTATAGTCGTCGGACATGTCGGCGGGTGGCCAACCTATTCCCGAGGTCGTGGGGACGACCCTATAGTCGTCGGACATGTCGGCGGCTTGCCAACTTTGGCCCGGGGTCGTGGGGACGATCCAATAGTCGTCGGACATGTCGGCTGCTGGTCAACTTTGGCCCGTGGTCGTGGGGACGACCCTATAGTCGTTGGACATGTCAGCGGCTGGCCTACTTTGGCCCGGTGTCGTGGGGACGACCCAATAGTCGTCGGACATGTCGGCGGCTGGCCAACTTTGGCCCGTGGTCGTGGGGACGATCCGATAGTCGTTGGACATGACGGTGGCGGGCCAATCTAGTCCCGGGGTCGTGGGGACGACCCTATAGTCGTCGGACTTGTCGGTGGCGGGCCAATCTAGTCCGGGGGTCGTGGGGACGACCCTACAGTCGTCGGACATTTCGGCGGCTTGCCAACTTTGGCCCGGGGTCGTGGGGACGATCCAATAGTCGTCGGACATGTCGGCGGCTGGTCAACTTTGGCCCGTGGTCGTGGGGACGACCCTATAGTCGTTGGACATGTCAGCGGCTGGCCAACTTTGGCCCGGTGTCGTGGGGACGACCCAATAGTCGTCGGACATGTCGGCGGCTGGCCAACTTTGGCCCGTACTCGTGGGTACGACCCTATAGTCGTCGGACATGACGGTGTCGGGCCAATCTAGTCCCGGGGTCGTGGGGACGACCCTATAGTCGTCGGACATGTCGGCGGCTGGCCAACTTTGGCCCGGGAGTCGTGGGGACGACCCTATAGTCGTCGGACAAGACGGTGGCGGACCAATCTAGTCCCGGGGTCGTGGGGACAACCCTATAGTCGTCGGACATGACGGTGGCGGGCTAATCTAGTCCCGGGGTCGAGGGGACGACCCTATAGGCGTCGGACAAGACGGCGGCTGGACATCTTTGGCCCGGGGTCGTGGGGACGACTCTATAGTCGTCGGACATGTCGGCGGTTGGCCAACTTTGGCCCGTGGTCGTGGGGACGACCCAATAGTGGTCGGACTTGACGGTGGCGGGCCAATCTTGTCCCGGGGTCGTGGGGACGACCCTACAGTCGTCGGACATTTCGGCGGCTTGCCAACTTTGGCCCGGGGTCGTGGGACGACCCTATAGTCGTCGGACTTGACGGTAGCGGGCCAATCTAGTCCCGAGGTCGTGGGGACGACCCTATAGTCGTCGGACTTGACGGTGGCGGGCCAATCTAGTCCCGGGGTCGTGGGGACGACCCTACAGTCGTCGGACATTTCGGCGGCTTGCCAACTTTGGCCCGGTGTCGTGGGGACGACTCTATAGTCGTCGGAAATGTCGGCGGCTGGCCAACCTGGACCCGGGGTTGTGGGAAAGAGCCTATAGTCGTCGGACAAGTCAGCGGCTGGCCAACATTGACCCGTGGTCGTGGGGACGACCCTACAGTCGTCGGATATGTCGGCGGCTGGCCAACTTTGGCCCGTGGTCGTGGGGACGACCCTATAGTCGTCGGACATGACGGTGGCGGGCCAGTCTAGTCCCGGGTCATGGGGACGACCCTATAGTCGTCGGACAAGACGGCGGCTGGACATCTTTGGCCCGGGGTCTTGGGGACGACCCTATAGTCGTCGAACAATTCAGCGGCTGGCCAACATTGGCCCGTGGTCGTGGGGACGACCATATAGTCGTCGGACATGACGGTGGCGGGCCACTCTAGTCCCGGGGTCGTGGGGACGACCCTATAGTCGTCGGACATGTCGGCGGCTGGCCAACTTTGGACCGGTGTCGTGGGGACGACTCTATAGTCGTCGGAAATGTCGGCGGCTGGCCAACCTGGACCCGGGGTCGTGGGGACGACCCTATTGTCGTCGGACATGACGGTGGCGGGCCAATCTAGTCTCGGGGTCGTGGGGACGACCCTATAGTCGTCGGACATGTCGGCGGCTGGCCAACTTTGGCCCGGGGTCGTGGGGGCGACCCTATAGTCGTCGGACATGTTGGCGGCTTGTCAGCCTAGTCCCGGGGTCGTGGGTACGACCCTATAGTCGTCGGACATTTCGGCGGCTTGCCAACTTTGGCCCGGGGTCGTGGGGACGACCCTATAGTCGTCGGACTTGACGGTGGCGGGCCAATCTAGTACCGAGGTCCTGGGGACGACCCTATAGTCGTCGGACATTTCGGCGGCTTGCCAACTTTGGCCCGGGGTCGTGGGGACGACCCTATAGTCGTCGGACATGTTGGGGGCTTGTCAGCCTAGTCCCGGGGTCGTGGGTACGACCCTACAGTCGTCGGACATTTCGGTGGCTTGCCAACTTTGGCCCGGGGTCGTGGAGACGACCCTATAGTCGTCGGACATGACGGGGGCGGGCCAATCTAGTCCCGGGGTCGTGGGGACGACCCTATAGTCGTCGGACATTTCGGCGGCTGGCCAACTTTGGCCCGGGGTCGTGGGGACGACCCTATAGTCGTCGGACATGTTGGCGGCTTGTCAGCCTAGTCCCGGGGTCGTGGGTACGGCCCTATAGTCGTCGGACAAGTCGGCGGCGGGCCAACCTTGTCCCGGGGTCGTGGGGACGACCCTATAGTCGTCGGACATGTCGGCGGCTGGCCAACTTTGGCCCGGTGTCGTGGGGACGACTCTATAGTCGTCGGAAATGTCGGCGGCTGGCCAACCTGGACCCGGGGTCGTGGGGACGACCCTATTTTCGTCGGACATGACGGTGGCGGGCCAATCTAGTCTCGGGGTCGTGGGGACGACCCTATAGTCGTCGGACATGTCGGCGGCTGGCCAACTTTGGCCCGGGGTCGTGGGGACGACCCTATAGTCGTTGGACATGACGGTGGCGGGCTAATCTAGTCCCGGGGTCGTAGGGACGACCCTATAGTCGTTGGACATGTCGGCGATTGGCCAACATTGGCCCGGGGTCGTGGGGACGACCCTATAATCGTCGGACATGTCGGCGGCTGGCCAACTTTGGCGCGTGGTCGTGGGGACGATCCGATTGTCGTCGGACATGTCGGCGGCTGGCCAGTCTAGTCCCGGGTCGTGGGGACGACCCTATAGTCGTCGGACATGTCGGCGGCTGGCCAACTTTGGCCCGTGGTCGTGGGGACGATCCGATTGTCGTCGGACATGTCGGCGGCTTGCCAACTTTGGCCCGGGGTCGTGGGGACGACTCTATTGTCGTCGGACATGACGGTGGCGGGCCAATCTAGTCTCGGGGTCGTGGGGACGACCCTATAGTCGTCGGACATGTCGGCGGCTGGCCAACTTTGGCCCGGGAGTCGTGGGGACGACCCTATAGTCGTCGGACAAGACGGTGGCGGACCAATCTAGTCCCGGGGTCGTGGGGACAACCCTATAGTCGTCGGACATGACGGTGGCGGGCTAATCTAGTCCCGGGGTCGAGGGGACGACCCTATAGGCGTCGGACAAGACGGCGGCTGGACATCTTTGGCCCGGGGTCGTGGGGACGACTCTATAGTCGTCGGACATGTCGGCGGTTGGCCAACTTTGGCCCGTGGTCGTGGGGACGACCCAATAGTGGTCGGACTTGACGGTGGCGGGCCAATCTTGTCCCGGGGTCGTGGGGACGACCCTACAGTCGTCGGACATTTCGGCGGCTTGCCAACTTTGGCCCGGGGTCGTGGGACGACCCTATAGTCGTCGGACTTGACGGTAGCGGGCCAATCTAGTCCCGAGGTCGTGGGGACGACCCTATAGTCGTCGGACTTGACGGTGGCGGGCCAATCTAGTCCCGGGGTCGTGGGGACGACCCTACAGTCGTCGGACATTTCGGCGGCTTGCCAACTTTGGCCCGGTGTCGTGGGGACGACTCTATAGTCGTCGGAAATGTCGGCGGCTGGCCAACCTGGACCCGGGGTCGTGGGGACGACCCTATTGTCGTCGGATATGACGGTGGCGGGCCAATCTAGTCTCGGGGTCGTGGGGACGACCCTATAGTCGTCGGACATGTCGGCGGCTGGTCAACTTTGGCCCGGGGTCGTGGGGACGACCCTATAGTCGTCGGACATGACGGTGGCGGGCCAATCTAGTCCCGGGGTCTTGGGGACGACCCTATAGTCGTCGGACATGTCGGCGGCTGGCCAACTTTGGCCCGGTGTCGTGGGGACGACTCTATAGTCGTCGGAAATGTCGGCGGCTGGCCAACCTGGACCCGGGGTCGTGGAGACGACCCTATTGTCGTCGGACATGACGGTGGCGGGCCAATCTAGTCTCGGGGTCGTAGGGACGACCCTATAGTCGTTGGACATGTCGGTGATTGGCCAACATTGGCCCGGGGTCGTGGGGACGACCCTATAGTCGTCGGACATGTCGGCGGCTGGCCAACTTTGGCCCGGGGTCGTGGGGACGACCCTATAGTCGTCGGACTTGACGGTGGCGGACCAATCTAGTCTCGGGGTCGTGGGGACGACCCTACAGTCGTCGGACATTTCGGCGGCTTGCCAACTTTGGCCCGGGGTCGTGGGGACGACCCTATAGTCGTCGGACATGACGGTGGCGGGCCAATCTAGTCTCGGGGTCGTGGGGACGACCCTATAGTCGTCGGACATTTCGGCGGCTGGCCAACTTTGGCCCGGGGTCGTGGGGGCGACCCTATAGTCGTCGGACATGTTGGCGGCTTGTCAGCCTAGTCCCGGGGTCGTGGGTACGACCCTATAGTCGTCGGACATTTCGGCGGCTTGCCAACTTTGGCCCGGGGTCGTGGGGACGACCCTATAGTCGTCGGACTTGACGGTGGCTGGCCAATCTAGTACCGAGGTCCTGGGGACGACCCTATAGTCGTCGGACTTGACGGTGGCGGGCCAATCTAGTCCCGGGGTCGTGGGGACGACCCTACAGTCGTCGGACATTTCGGCGGCTTGCCAACTTTGGCCCGGGGTCGTGGGGACGACCCTATAGTCGTCGGACATGTTGGCGGCTTGTCAGCCTAGTCCCGGGGTCGTGGGTACGACCCTACAGTCGTGGGACATTTCGGCGGCCTGCCAACTTTGGCCCGGGGTCGTGGGGACGACCCTATAGTCGTCGGACATGACGGTGGCGGGCCAATCTAGTCCCGGGGTCGTGGGGACGACCCTATAGTCGTCGGACATTTCGGCGGCTGGCCAACCTAGACCCGTGGTCGTGGGAACGACCCTATAGTCGTCGGACAAGCCGGCGGCTGGCCAAATTTGGTCCGTGGTCGTGGGGACGACCCTATAATCATCGGAAATGTCGACGGCTGGCCAACTTTGGCCCGTGGTCGTAAAGACGACCCTATAGTCGTCGGACAAGACGGTGGCGGGCCAATCTAGTCCCGGGGTCGTGGGGACGACCCTATAGTCGTCGGAAAAGTCGGCGGCTGGCCAACTTTGGCCCGTGGTTGTGGGGACGACCCTATAGTCGTTGGACATGACGGTGGCGGGCCAATCTAGTCCCGGGGTCGTGGGTAAGACCCTATAGTCGTCGGACAAGACGGCGGCTGGACATCTTTGGCCCGGGGTCGTGGGGACGACCCTATAGTCGTCGGACATGTTGGCGGGTTGTCAGCCTAGTCCCGGGGTCGTGGGGACGACCCTATAGTCGTCGGACATGACGGTGGCGGACTAATCTAGTCCCGGGGTCGTGGGGACGACCGTATAGTCGTCGCACATGTCGGCGGCTGGCCAACTTTGGTCCGTGGTCGTGCGGACGATCCAATAATCGTCGGACATGTCGGCGGCTGGCCAACTTTGGCCCGTGGTTGTGGGGACGACCCTATAGTCGTTGGACATGACGGTGGCGGGCCAATCTAGTCCCGGGGTCCTGGGGACGACCCTATAGTCGTCGGACAAGACGGCGGCTGGACATCTTTGGCCCGGGGTCGAGGGGACGACCCTACAGTCGTCGGACATTTCGGCGGCTTGCCAACTTTGCCCCGGGGTCGTGGGGACGACCCTATAGTCGTCGGACATGTCGGCGGCTGGCCAACTTTGGCCCGTGGTTGTGGGGACGACCCTATAGTCGTTGGAAATGACGGTGGCGGGCCAATCTAGTCCCGGGGTCGTGGGTAAGACCCTATAGTCGTCGGACAAGACGGCGGCTGGACATCTTTGGCCCGGGGTCGTGGGGACGACCCTATAGTCGTCGGAAATGTCGGCGGCTGACCAACCTGGACCCGGGGTCGTGGGGACGTCCCTATTGTCGTCGGACATGACGGTGGCGGGCCAATCTAGACTCGCGGTCGTGGGGACGACCCTATAATCGTCGGACATGACGGTGGCGGGCCAATCTAGTCCCGGGGTCGTGCGGACGACCCTATAGTTGTCGGACATGTCGGCGGCTGGCCAACTTTGGCCCGGTGTCGTGGGGACGACTCTATAGTCGTCGGAAATGTCGGCGGCTGGCCAACCTGGACCCGGGGTCGTGGGGACGACCCTATTGTCGTCGGACATGACGGTGGCGGGCCAATCTAGTCTCGGGGTCGTGGGGACGACCCTATAGTCGTCGGACATGTCGGCGGCTGGCCAACTTTGGCCCGGGGTCGTGGGGACGACCCTATAGTCGTCGGACAAGACGGTGGCGGACCAATCTAGTCCCGAGGTCCTGGGGACGACCCTATAGTCGTCGGACTTGACGGTGGCGGGCCAATCTAGTCCCGGGGTCGTGGGGACGACCCTACAGTCGTCGGACATTTCGGCGGCTTGCCAACTTTGGCCCGGGGTCGTGGGGACGACCCTATAGTCGTCGGACATGACGGTGGCGGGCCAATCTAGTCCCGGGGTCGTGGGGACGACCCTATAGTCGTCGGACTTGACGGTGGCGGGCCAATCTAGTCCCGGGGTCGTGGGGACGACCCTACAGTCGTCGGACATTTCGGCGGCTTGCCAACTTTGGCCCGGGGTCGTGGGGACGACCCTATAGTCGTCGGACATGTTGGCGGCTTGTCAGCCTAGTCCCGGGGTCGTGGGGACGACCCTATAGTCGTCGGACATTTCGGCGGCTGGCCAACTTTGGCCCGTGGTCGTGGGGACGATCCAATAGTCGTCGGACATGTCGGCGGCTGGCCAACTTTGGCACGTGGTCGTGGGGACGATCCGATTGTCGTCGGACATGTCGGCGGCTGGCCAACCTAGACCCGGGGTCGTGGGGACGACCCTATTGTCGTCGGACATGGCGGTGGCGGGCCAATCTAGTCCCGTGGTCGTGGGGACGACCCTATAGTCTTCGGACATTTCGGCGGCTTGCCAACTTTGGCCCGGGGTCGTGGGGACGACCCTATAGTCGTCGGACATTTCGGCGGCATGCCAACTTTGGCCCGTGGTCGTGGGGACGACCCTATAGTCGTTGGACATGACGGTGGCGGGCTAATCTAGTCCCGGGGTCGTAGGGACGACCCTATAGTCGTTGGACATGTCGGCGATTGGCCAACATTGGCCCGGGGTCGTGGGGACGACCCTATAATCGTCGGACATGTCGGCGGCTGGCCAACTTTGGCGCGTGGTCGTGGGGACGATCCGATTGTCGTCGGACATGTCGGCGGCTGGCCAACTTTGGCCCGTGGTCGTGGGGACGATCCAATAGTCGTCGGACATGTCGGCGCTTGGCCAACTTTGGCGCGTGGTCGTGGGGACGATCCGATTGTCGTCGGACATGTCGGCGGCTTGCCAACTTTGGCCCGGGGTCGTGGGGACGACCCTATAGTCGTCGGACATGACGGTGGCGGGCCAATCTAGTCCCGGGGTCGTGGGGACGACCCTATAGTCGTCGGACATTTCGGCGGCTGGCCAACCTAGACCCGTGGTCGTGGGAACGACCCTATAGTCGTCGGACAAGCCGGCGGCTGGCCAAATTTGGTCCGTGGTCGTGGGGACGACCCTATAATCATCGGAAATGTCGACGGCTGGCCAACTTTGGCCCGTGGTCGTAAAGACGACCCTATAGTCGTCGGACAAGACGGTGGCGGGCCAATCTAGTCCCGGGGTCGTGGGGACGACCCTATAGTCGTCGGAAAAGTCGGCGGCTGGCCAACTTTGGCCCGTGGTTGTGGGGACGACCCTATAGTCGTTGGACATGACGGTGGCGGGCCAATCTAGTCCCGGGGTCGTGGGGACGACCCTATAGTCGTCGGACATTTCGGCGGCTGGCCAACCTAGACCCGTGGTCGTGGGAACGACCCTATAGTCGTCGGACAAGCCGGCGGCTGGCCAAATTTGGTCCGTGGTCGTGGGGACGACCCTATAATCATCGGAAATGTCGACGGCTGGCCAACTTTGGCCCGTGGTCGTAAAGACGACCCTATAGTCGTCGGACAAGACGGTGGCGGGCCAATCTAGTCCCGGGGTCGTGGGGACGACCCTATAGTCGTCGGAAAAGTCGGCGGCTGGCCAACTTTGGCCCGTGGTTGTGGGGACGACCCTATAGTCGTTGGACATGACGGTGGCGGGCCAATCTAGTCCCGGGGTCGTGGGTAAGACCCTATAGTCGTCGGACAAGACGGCGGCTGGACATCTTTGGCCCGGGGTCGTGGGGACGACCCTATAGTCGTCGGACATGTTGGCGGGTTGTCAGCCTAGTCCCGGGGTCGTGGGGACGACCCTATAGTCGTCGGACATGACGGTGGCGGACTAATCTAGTCCCGGGGTCGTGGGGACGACCGTATAGTCGTCGCACATGTCGGCGGCTGGCCAACTTTGGTCCGTGGTCGTGCGGACGATCCAATAATCGTCGGACATGTCGGCGGCTGGCCAACTTTGGCCCGTGGTTGTGGGGACGACCCTATAGTCGTTGGACATGACGGTGGCGGGCCAATCTAGTCCCGGGGTCCTGGGGACGACCCTATAGTCGTCGGACAAGACGGCGGCTGGACATCTTTGGCCCGGGGTCGAGGGGACGACCCTACAGTCGTCGGACATTTCGGCGGCTTGCCAACTTTGCCCCGGGGTCGTGGGGACGACCCTATAGTCGTCGGACATGTCGGCGGCTGGCCAACTTTGGCCCGTGGTTGTGGGGACGACCCTATAGTCGTTGGAAATGACGGTGGCGGGCCAATCTAGTCCCGGGGTCGTGGGTAAGACCCTATAGTCGTCGGACAAGACGGCGGCTGGACATCTTTGGCCCGGGGTCGTGGGGACGACCCTATAGTCGTCGGAAATGTCGGCGGCTGACCAACCTGGACCCGGGGTCGTGGGGACGTCCCTATTGTCGTCGGACATGACGGTGGCGGGCCAATCTAGACTCGCGGTCGTGGGGACGACCCTATAATCGTCGGACATGACGGTGGCGGGCCAATCTAGTCCCGGGGTCGTGCGGACGACCCTATAGTTGTCGGACATGTCGGCGGCTGGCCAACTTTGGCCCGGTGTCGTGGGGACGACTCTATAGTCGTCGGAAATGTCGGCGGCTGGCCAACCTGGACCCGGGGTCGTGGGGACGACCCTATTGTCGTCGGACATGACGGTGGCGGGCCAATCTAGTCTCGGGGTCGTGGGGACGACCCTATAGTCGTCGGACATGTCGGCGGCTGGCCAACTTTGGCCCGGGGTCGTGGGGACGACCCTATAGTCGTCGGACAAGACGGTGGCGGACCAATCTAGTCCCGAGGTCCTGGGGACGACCCTATAGTCGTCGGACTTGACGGTGGCGGGCCAATCTAGTCCCGGGGTCGTGGGGACGACCCTACAGTCGTCGGACATTTCGGCGGCTTGCCAACTTTGGCCCGGGGTCGTGGGGACGACCCTATAGTCGTCGGACATGACGGTGGCGGGCCAATCTAGTCCCGGGGTCGTGGGGACGACCCTATAGTCGTCGGACTTGACGGTGGCGGGCCAATCTAGTCCCGGGGTCGTGGGGACGACCCTACAGTCGTCGGACATTTCGGCGGCTTGCCAACTTTGGCCCGGGGTCGTGGGGACGACCCTATAGTCGTCGGACATGTTGGCGGCTTGTCAGCCTAGTCCCGGGGTCGTGGGGACGACCCTATAGTCGTCGGACATTTCGGCGGCTGGCCAACTTTGGCCCGTGGTCGTGGGGACGATCCAATAGTCGTCGGACATGTCGGCGGCTGGCCAACTTTGGCACGTGGTCGTGGGGACGATCCGATTGTCGTCGGACATGTCGGCGGCTGGCCAACCTAGACCCGGGGTCGTGGGGACGACCCTATTGTCGTCGGACATGGCGGTGGCGGGCCAATCTAGTCCCGTGGTCGTGGGGACGACCCTATAGTCTTCGGACATTTCGGCGGCTTGCCAACTTTGGCCCGGGGTCGTGGGGACGACCCTATAGTCGTCGGACATTTCGGCGGCATGCCAACTTTGGCCCGTGGTCGTGGGGACGACCCTATAGTCGTTGGACATGACGGTGGCGGGCTAATCTAGTCCCGGGGTCGTAGGGACGACCCTATAGTCGTTGGACATGTCGGCGATTGGCCAACATTGGCCCGGGGTCGTGGGGACGACCCTATAATCGTCGGACATGTCGGCGGCTGGCCAACTTTGGCGCGTGGTCGTGGGGACGATCCGATTGTCGTCGGACATGTCGGCGGCTGGCCAACTTTGGCCCGTGGTCGTGGGGACGATCCAATAGTCGTCGGACATGTCGGCGCTTGGCCAACTTTGGCGCGTGGTCGTGGGGACGATCCGATTGTCGTCGGACATGTCGGCGGCTTGCCAACTTTGGCCCGGGGTCGTGGGGACGACCCTATAGTCGTCGGACATGACGGTGGCGGGCCAATCTAGTCCCGGGGTCGTGGGGACGACCCTATAGTCGTCGGACATTTCGGCGGCTGGCCAACCTAGACCCGTGGTCGTGGGAACGACCCTATAGTCGTCGGACAAGCCGGCGGCTGGCCAAATTTGGTCCGTGGTCGTGGGGACGACCCTATAATCATCGGAAATGTCGACGGCTGGCCAACTTTGGCCCGTGGTCGTAAAGACGACCCTATAGTCGTCGGACAAGACGGTGGCGGGCCAATCTAGTCCCGGGGTCGTGGGGACGACCCTATAGTCGTCGGAAAAGTCGGCGGCTGGCCAACTTTGGCCCGTGGTTGTGGGGACGACCCTATAGTCGTTGGACATGACGGTGGCGGGCCAATCTAGTCCCGGGGTCGTGGGTAAGACCCTATAGTCGTCGGACAAGACGGCGGCTGGACATCTTTGGCCCGGGGTCGTGGGGACGACCCTATAGTCGTCGGACATGTTGGCGGGTTGTCAGCCTAGTCCCGGGGTCGTGGGGACGACCCTATAGTCGTCGGACATGACGGTGGCGGACCAATCTACTCCCGGGGTCGTGGGGACGACCGTATAGTCGTCGCACATGTCGGCGGCTGGCCAACTTTGGCCCGTGGTCGTGCGTACGATCCAATAATCGTCGGACATGTCGGCGGCTGGCCAACTTTGGCCCGTGGTTGTGGGGACGACCCTATAGTCGTTGGACATGACGGTGGCGGGCCAATCTAGTCCCGGGGTCCTGGGGACGACCCTATAGTCGTCGGACAAGACGGCGGCTGGACATCTTTGGCCCGGGGTCGTGGGGACGACCCTACAGTCGTCGGACATTTCGGCGGCTTGCCAACTTTGGCCCGGGGTCGTGGGGACGACCCTATAGTCGTCGGACATGTCGGCGGCTGGCCAACTTTGGCCCGTGGTTGTGGGGACGACCCTATAGTCGTTGGACATGACGGTGGCGGGCCAATCTAGTCCCGGGGTCGTGGGGACGACCCTATAGTCGTCGGACATTTCGGCGGCTGGCCAACCTAGACCCGTGGTCGTGGGAACGACCCTATAGTCGTCGGACAAGCCGGCGGCTGGCCAAATTTGGTCCGTGGTCGTGGGGACGACCCTATAATCATCGGAAATGTCGACGGCTGGCCAACTTTGGCCCGTGGTCGTAAAGACGACCCTATAGTCGTCGGACAAGACGGTGGCGGGCCAATCTAGTCCCGGGGTCGTGGGGACGACCCTATAGTCGTCGGAAAAGTCGGCGGCTGGCCAACTTTGGCCCGTGGTTGTGGGGACGACCCTATAGTCGTTGGACATGACGGTGGCGGGCCAATCTAGTCCCGGGGTCGTGGGTAAGACCCTATAGTCGTCGGACAAGACGGCGGCTGGACATCTTTGGCCCGGGGTCGTGGGGACGACCCTATAGTCGTCGGACATGTTGGCGGGTTGTCAGCCTAGTCCCGGGGTCGTGGGGACGACCCTATAGTCGTCGGACATGACGGTGGCGGACCAATCTACTCCCGGGGTCGTGGGGACGACCGTATAGTCGTCGCACATGTCGGCGGCTGGCCAACTTTGGCCCGTGGTCGTGCGTACGATCCAATAATCGTCGGACATGTCGGCGGCTGGCCAACTTTGGCCCGTGGTTGTGGGGACGACCCTATAGTCGTTGGACATGACGGTGGCGGGCCAATCTAGTCCCGGGGTCGTGGGTAAGACCCTATAGTCGTCGGACAAGACGGCGGCTGGACATCTTTGGCACGGGGTCGTGGGGACGACCCTATAGTCGTCGGAAATGTCGGCGGCTGACCAACCTGGACCCGGGGTCGTGGGGACGTCCCTATTGTCGTCGGACATGACGGTGGCGGGCCAATCTAGACTCGCGGTCGTGGGGACGACCCTATAATCGTCGGACATGACGGTGGCGGGCCAATCTAGTCCCGGGGTCGTGCGGACGACCCTATAGTTGTCGGACATGTCGGCGGCTGGCCAACTTTGGCCCGGTGTCGTGGGGACGACTCTATAGTCGTCGGAAATGTCGGCGGCTGGCCAACCTGGACCCGGGGTCGTGGGGACGACCCTATTGTCGTCGGACATGACGGTGGCGGGCCAATCTAGTCTCGGGGTCGTGGGGACGACCCTATAGTCGTCGGACATGTCGGCGGCTGGCCAACTTTGGCCCGGGGTCGTGGGGACGACCCTATAGTCGTCGGACAAGACGGTGGCGGACCAATCTAGTCCCGAGGTCCTGGGGACGACCCTATAGTCGTCGGACAAGACGGCGGCTGGACATCTTTGGCCCGGGGTCGTGGGGACGACCCTACAGTCGTCGGACATTTCGGCGGCTTGCCAACTTTGGCCCGGGGTCGTGGGGACGACCCTATAGTCGTCGGACATGTCGGCGGCTGGCCAACTTTGGCCCGTGGTTGTGGGGACGACCCTATAGTCGTTGGACATGACGGTGGCGGGCCAATCTAGTCCCGGGGTCGTGGGTAAGACCCTATAGTCGTCGGACAAGACGGCGGCTGGACATCTTTGGCACGGGGTCGTGGGGACGACCCTATAGTCGTCGGAAATGTCGGCGGCTGACCAACCTGGACCCGGGGTCGTGGGGACGTCCCTATTGTCGTCGGACATGACGGTGGCGGGCCAATCTAGACTCGCGGTCGTGGGGACGACCCTATAATCGTCGGACATGACGGTGGCGGGCCAATCTAGTCCCGGGGTCGTGCGGACGACCCTATAGTTGTCGGACATGTCGGCGGCTGGCCAACTTTGGCCCGGTGTCGTGGGGACGACTCTATAGTCGTCGGAAATGTCGGCGGCTGGCCAACCTGGACCCGGGGTCGTGGGGACGATCCTATTGTCGTCGGACATGACGGTGGCGGGCCAATCTAGTCTCGGGGTCGTGGGGACGACCCTATAGTCGTCGGACATGTCGGCGGCTGGCCAACTTTGGCCCGGGGTCGTGGGGACGACCCTATAGTCGTCGGACAAGACGGTGGCGGACCAATCTAGTCCCGAGGTCCTGGGGACGACCCTATAGTCGTCGGACTTGACGGTGGCGGGCCAATCTAGTCCCGGGGTCGTGGGGACGACCCTACAGTCGTCGGACATTTCGGCGGCTGGCCAACTTTGGCCCGGGGTCGTGGGGACGACCCTATAGTCGTCGGACATGACGGTGGCGGGCCAATCTAGTCCCGGGGTCGTGGGGACGACCCTATAGTCGTCGGACTTGACGGTGGCGGGCCAATCTAGTCCCGGGGTCGTGGGGACGACCCTACAGTCGTCGGACATTTCGGCGGCTTGCCAACTTTGGCCCGGGGTCGTGGGGACGACCCTATAGTCGTCGGACATGTTGGCGGCTTGTCAGCCTAGTCCCGGGGTCGTGGGGACGACCCTATAGTCGTCGGACATTTCGGCGGCTGGCCAACTTTGGCCCGTGGTCGTGGGGACGATCCAATAGTCGTCGGACATGTCGGCGGCTGGCCAACTTTGGCACGTGGTCGTGGGGACGATCCGATTGTCGTCGGACATGTCGGCGGCTGGCCAACCTAGACCCGGGGTCGTGGGGACGACCCTATTGTCGTCGGACATGGCGGTGGCGGGCCAATCTAGTCCCGTGGTCGTGGGAACGACCCTATAGTCTTCGGACATTTCGGCGGCTTGCCAACTTTGGCCCGGGGTCGTGGGGACGACCCTATAGTCGTCGGACATTTCGGCGGCATGCCAACTTTGGCCCGTGGTCGTGGGGACGACCCTATAGTCGTTGGACATGACGGTGGCGGGCTAATCTAGTCCCGGGGTCGTAGGGACGACCCTATAGTCGTTGGACATGTCGGCGATTGGCCAACATTGGCCCGGGGTCGTGGGGACGACCCTATAATCGTCGGACATGTCGGCGGCTGGCCAACTTTGGCGCGTGGTCGTGGGGACGATCCGATTGTCGTCGGACATGTCGGCGGCTGGCCAACTTTGGCCCGTGGTCGTGGGGACGATCCAATAGTCGTCGGACATGTCGGCGGTTGGCCAACTTTGGCGCGTGGTCGTGGGGACGATCCGATTGTCGTCGGACATGTCGGCGGCTGGCCAACCTAGACCCGGGGTCGTGGGGACGACCCTATTGTCGTCGGACATGGCGGTGGCGGGCCAATCTAGTCCCGTGGTCGTGGGGACGTCCCTATAGTCTTCGGACATGACGGTAGCGGGCCAATCTAGACCCGAGGTCGTGGGGACGACCCTATAGTAGTCGGACATGTCGGCGGCTGTCCAACTTTGGCCCGGTGTCGTGGGGACGACTCTATAGTCGTCGGACATGTCGGCGGCTGGCCAACCTAGACCCGGGGTCGTGGGGACGACCCTATAATCGTTGGACATGACGGTGGCGGGCCAATCTAGTCCCGGGGTCGTAGGGACGACCCTATAGTCGTCGGACTTGTTGGCGATTGGCCAACATTGGCCCGGGGTCGTCGGGACGACCCTATAGTCGTCGGACATTTTGGCGGCTGGCCAACCTAGTCCCGGGGTCGTGGGGACGAGCCTATAGTCGTCGGACATTTCGGCGGCTTGCCAACTTTGGCCCGGGTTCGTGGGGACGACCCTATAGTCGTCGGACATGTCGGCGGCTGGCCAACTTTGGACCGGTGTCGTGGGGACGACCCTACAGTCGTCGGACATTTCGGCGGCTTGCCAACTTTGGCCCGGGGTCGTGGGGACGACCCTATAGTCGTCGGACATGACGGTGGCGGGCCAATCTAGTCCCGGGGTCGTGGGGACGACCCTATAGTCGTCGGACATTTCGGCGGCTGGCCAACTTTGGCCCGGGGTCGTGGGGACGACCCTATAGTCGTCGGACATGTTGGCGGCTTGTCACCCTAGTCCCGGGGTCGTGGGTACGACCCTACAGTCGTCGGACATTTCGGCGGCTTGCCAACTTTGGCCCGGGGTCGTGGGGACGACCCTATAGTCGTCGGACTTGACGGTGGCGGGCCAATCTAGTCCCGGGGTCGTGGGGACGACCCTATAGTCGTCGGACATTTCGGCGGCTTGCCAACTTTGGCCCGGGTTCGTGGGGACGACCCTATAGTCGTCGGACATGTCGGCGGCTGGCCAACTTTGGACCGGTGTCGTGGGGACGACCCTATAGTCTTCGGACATGACGGTAGCGGGCCAATCTAGACCCGAGGTCGTGGGGACGACCCTATAGTCGTCGGACATGTCGGCGGCTGGCCAACTTTGGCCCGGGGTCGTGGGGGCGACCCTATACACGTCGGACATGTTGGCGGCTTGTCAGCCTAGTCCCGTGGTCGTGGGGACGACCCTACAGTCGTCGGACATTTCGGCGGCTTGCCAACTTTGGCCCGGGGTCGCGGGGACGACCCTATAGTCGTCGGACATTTCGGCGGCTTGCCAACTTTGGCCCGGGGTCGTGGGGACGACCCTATGGTCGTCGGACTTGACGGTGGCGGGCCAATCTAGTCCCGAGGTCCTGGGGACGACCCTATAGTCGTCGGACTTGACGGTGGCGGGCCAATCTAGTCCCGGGGTCGTGGGGACGACCCTACAGTCGTCGGACATTTCGGCGGCTTGCCAACTTTGGCCCGGGGTCGTGGGGACGACCCTATAGTCGTCGGACATGTCGGCGGCTGGCCAACTTTGGCCCGTGGTTGTGGGGACGACCCTATAGTCGTTGGACATGACGGTGGCGGGCCAATCTAGTCCCGGGGTCGTGGGTAAGACCCTATAGTCGTCGGACAAGACGGCGGCTGGACATCTTTGGCCCGGGGTCGTGGGGACGACCCTATAGTCGTCGGAAATGTCGGCGGCTGACCAACCTGGACCCGGGGTCGTGGGGACGTCCCTATTGTCGTCGGACATGACGGTGGCGGGCCAATCTAGACTCGCGGTCGTGGGGACGACCCTATAATCGTCGGACATGACGGTGGCGGGCCAATCTAGTCCCGGGGTCGTGCGGACGACCCTATAGTTGTCGGACATGTCGGCGGCTGGCCAACTTTGGCCCGGGGCCGTGGGGACGACCCTATAGTCGTCGGACATGACGGTGGCGGGCCAATCTAGTCCCGGGGTCGTGGGTAAGACCCTATAGTCTTCGGACATGACGGGAGCGGGCCAATCTAGACCCGAGGTCGTGGGGACGACCCTATAGTCGTCGGACATGTCGGCGGCTGGCCAACTTTGGCCCGGGGTCGTGGGGGCGACCCTATACTCGTCGGACATGTTGGCGGCTTGTCAGCCTAGTCCCGGGGTCGTGAGTACGACCCTACAGTCGTCGGACATTTCGGCGGCTTGCCAACTTTGGCCCGGGGTCGTGGGGACGACCCTATGGTCGTCGGACTTGACGGTGGCGGGCCAATCTAGTCCCGAGGTCCTGGGGACGACCCTATAGTCGTCGGACTTGACGGTGGCGGGCCAATCTAGTCCCGGGGTCGTGGGGACGACCCTACAGTCGTCGGACATTTCGGCGGCTTGCCAACTTTGGCCCGGGGTCGTGGGTACGACCCTACAGTCGTCGGACATTTCGGCGGCTTGCCAACTTTGGCCCGGGGTCGTGGGGACGACCCTATAGTCGTCAGACATGACGGTGGCGGGCCAATCTAGTCCCGGGGTCGTGGGGACGACCCTATAGTCGTCGGACATTTCGGCGGCTGGCCAACTTTGGCCCGGGGTCGTGGGGACGACCCTATAGTCGTCGGACATGTTGGCGGCTTGTCAGCCTAGTCCCGGGGTCGTGGGGACGACCCTATAGTCGTCGGACATTTCGGCGGCTGGCCAACTTTGGCCCGGGGTCGTGGGGACGACCCTATAGTCGTCGGACATGTCGGCGGCTGGCCAACTTTGGCCCGTGGTTGTGGGGACGACCCTATAGTCGTTGGACATGACGGTGGCGGGCCAATCTAGTCCCGGGGTCGTGGGTAAGACCCTATAGTCGTCGGACAAGACGGCGTGCCGGACATCTTTGGCCCGGGGTCGTGGGGACGACCCTATAGTCGTCGGAAATGTCGGCGGCTGACCAACCTGGACCCGGGGTCGTGGGGACGTCCCTATTGTCGTCGGACATGACGGTGGCGGGCCAATCTAGACTCGCGGTCGTGGGGACGACCCTATAATCGTCGGACATGACGGTGGCGGGCCAATCTAGTCCCGGGGTCGTGCGGACGACCCTATAGTTGTCGGACATGTCGGCGGCTGGCCAACTTTGGCCCGGTGTCGTGGGGACGACTCTATAGTCGTCGGAAATGTCGGCGGCTGGCCAACCTGGACCCGGGGTCGTGGGGACGACCCTATTGTCGTCGGACATGACGGTGGCGGGCCAATCTAGTCTCGGGGTCGTGGGGACGACCCTATAGTCGTCGGACATGTCGGCGGCTGGCCAACTTTGGCCCGGGGTCGTGGGGACGACCCTATAGTCGTCGGACAAGACGGTGGCGGACCAATCTAGTCCCGGGGTCGTGGGGACGACCCTATAGTCGTCGGACATTTCGGCGGCTGGCCAACTTTGGCCCGGGGTCGTGGGGACGACCCTATAGTCGTCGGACATGTTGGCGGCTTGTCAGCCCAGTCCCGGGGTCGTGGGGACGACCCTATAGTCGTCGGACATATTGGCGGCTTGTCAGCCTAGTCCCGGGGTCGTGGGGACGACCCTATAGTCGTCGGACATTTCGGCGGCTGGCCAACTTTGGCCCGTGGTCGTGGGGACGATCCAATAGTCGTCGGACATGTCGGCGGCTGGCCAACTTTGGCCCGTGGTTGTGGGGACGACCCTATAGTCGTTGGACATGACGGTGGCGGGCCAATCTAGTCCCGGAGTCGTGGGGACGACCCTATAGTCGTCGGACATGTCGGCGGCTGGCCAACTTTGGCACGGTGTCGTGGGGACGACTGTATAGTCGTCGGAAATGTCGGCGGCTGGCCAACCTGGACCCGGGGTCGTGGAGACGACCCCATTGTCGTCGGACATGACGGTGGCGGGCCAATCTAGTCCCGGGGTCGTAGGGACGACCCTATAGTCGTCGGACATGTTGGCGATTGGCCAACATTGGCCCGGGGTCGTCGGGACGACCCTATAGTCGTCGGACATGCCTGCGGCTGGCCAACCTAGTCCCGGGGTCGTCGGACTGGACGGTGGCGGGCCAATCTAGTCCCGGGTTCGTGGGGACGATCCTACAGTCGTCGGACATTTCGGCGGCTTGCCAACTTTGGCCCGTGGTCGTGGGGACGACCCTATAGTCGTCGGACATGTCGGCGTTTTGCCATCTTTGGCCCGTGGTCGTGAAGACGACCCTATAGTCGTCGGACATGACGGTGGCGGGACAATCTAGTCCCGGGGTCGTGGGGACGACCATATAGTCGTCGGACATGTCGGCGGCTGGCCAACCTACTCCCGGGGTCGTGGGGACGACCCTATAGTCGTCGGACATGTCGGCGGCTGGCCAACATTGGCCCGTGGTCGTGGGAACGATCCAATAGTCGTCGGACATGTCGGCGGCTGGCCAACTTTGGCCCGTGGTCGTGGGGACGACCCTATACTCGTTGGACATATCAGCGGCTGGCCAACTTTGGCCCGGTGTCGTGGGGACGACTCAATAGTCGTCGGACATGTCGGCGGCTGGCCAACCTAGACCCGGGGTCGTGGGGACGACCCTGCAGTCGTCGGACATGTCGGCGGCTGGTCAATCTAGTCCCGGGGTCGTGGGGACGACTCTATAGTCGTCGGACATGTCGGCGGCTGGCCAACTTTGGCCCGTGGTCGTGGGGACGATCCAATAGTCGTCGGACATGTCGGCGGCTGGCCAACTTTGGCCCGTGGTCGTGGGGATGACCCGATAGTCGTCGGACATGTCGGCGGCTGGCCAACTCTGGCCCGTGGTCGTGGGGAGAATCCAATAGTCGTCGGACATGTCGCCGGCTGGCCAACTTTGGCCCGTGGTCGTGGAGACGATCCGATAGTCGTTGGACATGACGGTGGCGGGCCAATCTAGTCCCGGGGTCGTGGGGACGACCCTATAGTCGTCGGACATGTCGGCGGCTGGCCAACCTTGTCCCGAGGTCGTGGGGACGACCCTATAGTCGTCGGACTTGACGGTGGCGGGCCAATCTAGTCCGGGGGTCGTGGGGACGACCCTATAGTCGTCGGACATGTCGGCGGCTTGCCAACTTTGGCCCGGGGTCGTGGGGACGACCCTATAGTCGTCGGACTTGACGTTGGCGGGCCAATCTAGTCCCGAGGTCGTGGGGATGACCCTATAATCGTAGGACATGACGGTGGCGGGCCAATCTAGTCCCGGGGTCGTGGGGACGACCATATAGTCGTCGGACATGTCGGCGGCTGGCCAACCTACTCCCGGGGTCGTGGGGACGACCCTATAGTCGTCGGACATGTCGGCGGCTTGCCAACCTTGGCCCGGGGTCGTGGGGACGATCCAATAGTCGTCGGACATGAAGGCGGCTGGTCAACTTTGGCCCGTGGTCGTGGGGACGACTCTATAGTCGTCGGACATGTCGGCGGCTGGCCAACTTTGGCCCGTGGTCGTGGGGACGATCCAATAGTCGTCGGACATGTCGGCGGCTGGCCAACTTTGGCCCGTGGTCGTGGGGACGACCCGATAGTCGTCGGACATGTCGGCGGCTGGCCAACTCTGGCCCGTGGTCGTGGGGACAATCCAATAGTCGTCGGACATGTCGGCGGCTGGCCAACTTTGGCCCGTGTCGTGGGGACGATCCGATTGTCGTTGGACATGACGGTGGCGGGCCAATCTAGTCCCGGGGTCGTGGGGACGACCCTATAGTCGTCGGACATGTCGGCGGCTGGCCAACCTTGTCCCGGGGTCGTGGGGACGACTCTATAGTCGTCGGACATGTCGGCGGCTGGCCAACTTTGGCCCGTGGTCGTGGGGACGATCCAATAGTCGTCGGACATGTCGGCGGCTGGCCAACTTGGGCCCGTGGTCGTGGGGACGATCCGATAGTCGTTGGACATGACGGTGGCGGGCCAATCTAGTCCCGGGGTCGTGGGGACGACCCTATAGTCGTCGGACATGTCGGCGGCTTGCCAACTTTGGCCCGGGGTCGTGGGGACGATCCAATAGTCGTCGGACATGAAGGCGGCTGGTGAACTTTGGCCCGTGGTCGTGGGGACGACCCTATAGTCGTTGGACATGTCAGCGGCTGGCCAACTTTGGCCCGGTGTCGTGGGGACGACCCAATAGTCGTCGGACATGTCGGCGGGTGGCCAACCTAGTCCCGAGGTCGTGGGGACGACCCTATAGTCGTCGGACATGACGGTGGCGGGCCAATCTAGTCCCGGGGTCGTGGGGATGACCCTATAATCGTTGGACATGACGGTGGCGGGCCAACCTAGTCCCGTGGTCGTAGGGACGACCCTATAGTCGTCGGACATGTTGGCGATTGGCCAACATTGGCCCGGGGTCGTCGGGACGATCCTATAGTCGTCGGACATGTCGGCGGCTGGCCAACCTACTCCCGGGGTCGTGGGGACGACCCTATAGTCGTCGGACATGTCGGCGGCTGGCCAACATTGGCCCGTGGTCGTGGGAACGATCCAATAGTCGTCGGACATGTCGGCGGCTGGCCAACTTTGGCCCGTGGTCGTGGGGACGACCCTATAGTCGTTGGACATGACGGTGGCGGGCCAATCTAGTCCCGGGGTCGTGGGGACGATCCAATAGTCGTCGGACATGTCGGCGGCTGGCCAACTGTGGCCCGTGGTCGTGGGGACGACCCAATAGTCGTCGGACATGTCGGCGGCTGGCCAACATTGGCCCGGGGTCGTCGGGACGACCCTATAGTCGTCGGACATGTCGGCGGCTGGCCAACCTAGTCCCGTGGTCGTGGGGACGATCCGATAGTCGTTGGACATGACGGTGGCGGGCCATTCTAGTCCCGGGGTCGTGGGGACGACCCTATAGTCGTCGGACATGTTGGCGGCTGGCCAACTTTGGCCCGTGGTCGTGGGGACGACCCTATAGTCGTCGGACATTTCGGCGGCTTGCCAACTTTGGCCCGGGGTCGTGGGGACGACCCTATAGTCGTCGGACATTTCGGCGGCATGCCAACTTTGGCCCGGGGTCGTGGGGACGACCCTATAGTCGTTGGACATGACGGTGGCGGGACAAAATAGTCCCGGGGTCGTGGGTACGACCCTATAGTCGTCGGACAAGTCGGCGGCGGGCCAACCTTGTCCCGGGGTCGTGGGGACGACCCTATAGTCGTCGGACATGACGGTGGCGGGCCAATCTAGTCCCGGGGTCGTGGGGCCGATCCTATAGTCGTCGGACAAGACGGCGGCTGGATATTCTTGGCCCGTGGTTGTGGGGACGAATCTATAGTCGTCGGACATGTCGGCGGCTGGCCAACTTTGGCCCGTGGCCGTGGGGACGACCCTATAGTCGTCGGACAAATCGGCGGCTGACCAACTTTGGCCCGGGGTCGTGGGGACGACCCTATAGTCGTCGGACTTGACGGTGGCGGGCCAATCTAGTCCCGGGGTCGGGGGGACGACCCTATAGTCGTCGGACAAGTCGGCGGCTGGCAAACTTTGGCCCGTGGTCGTGGGAACGACCCTATAGTCGTCGGACAAGTCGGCGGCTGGCCAAATTTGGCCCGTGGTCGTGGGAACGACCCTATAGTCGTCTGACAAGTCGGCGGCTGGCCAATTTTGGCCCGTGGTCGTGGGGACGACCCTATAGTCGTCGGAAATGTCGGCGGCTGGCCAACCTAGACCCGTGGACGTGGGAACGACCCTATAGTTGTCGGACAAGTCGGCGGCTGGCCAAATTTGGTCCGTGGTCGTGGGGACGACCCTATAGTCGTCGGAAATGTCGGCGGCTGGCCAACTTTGGCCCGTGGTCGTAAAGACGACCCTATAGTCGTCGGACAAGACGATGGCGGGCCAATCTAGTCCCGGGGTCGTGGGGACGACCCTATAGTCGTCGGACATGACGGTGGTGGGCCAGTCTAGTCCCGGGTCGTGGGGACGACCCTATAGTCGTCGGACATGTCGGCGGCTGGCGAACTTTGGCCCGTGGTCGTGGGGACGATCCAATAGTCGTCGGACATGTCGGCGGCTGGCCAACTTTGGCCCGTGGTCGTGGGGACGACCCTATAGTCGTTGGACATGTCGGTGGCGGGCCAATCTAGTCCCGGGGTCGTAGGAACGACCCTATAGTCGTCGGACATGTCGGCGGCTTGCCAACTTTGGCCCGGTGTCGTGGGGACGACCCTATAGTCGTCGGACAAGTCGGCGGCGGGCCAACCTTGTCCCGGGGTCGTGGGGACGACCCTATAGTCGTCGGACATGTCGGCGGGTGGCCAACTTTGGCCCGGGGTCGTGGGGACGACCCTATAGTCGTCGGACTTGACGGTGGCGGGCCAATCTAGTCCCGGGGTCGGGGGGACGACCCTATAGTCGTCGGACAAGTCGGCGGCTGGCAAACTTTGGCCCGTGGTCGTGGGGACGACCCTATAGTCGTCGGACAAGTCGGCGGCTGTCCAGCTTTGGCCCGGGGTCGTGGGGACGACCCTATAGTCGTCGGACATGTCGGCGGCTGGCCAACTTTGGCCCGTGGTCGTGGGGACGATCCAATAGTCGTCGGACATGTCGGCGGGTGCCCAGCTTTGGCCCGTGGTCGTGGGGACGACCCTATAGTCGTCGGACATGTCGGCGGCTAGCCAACATTGGCCCGGGGTCGTGGGGACGACCCTATAGTCGTCGGACATGTCGGCGGCTGGCCAACTTTGGCCCGGTGTCGTGGGGACGACTCTATAGTCGTCGGAAATGTCGGCGGCTGGCCAACCTGGACCCGGGGTCGTGGGGACGATCCGATAGTCGTTGTACATGACGGTGGCGGGCCATTCTAGTCCCGGGGTCGTGGGGACGACCCTATAGTCGTCGGACAAGTCGGCGGCTGTCCAGCTTTGGCCCGGGGTCGTGGGGACGACCCTATAGTCGTCGGACATGTCGGCGGCTGGCCAACTTTGGCCCGTGGTCGTGGGGACGATCCAATAGTCGTCGGACATGTCGGCGGCTGGCCAGCTTTGGCCCGGTGTCGTGGGGACGACTCTATAGTCGTCGGACATGTCGGCGGCGGGCCAATCTACTACCGGGGTCGTGGGGACGACACTATAGTCGTCGGACATGTCGGCGGCTGGCCAACTTTGGCCCGTGGTCGTGGGGACGACCCTATAGTCGTTGGACATGTCGGTGGCGGGCCAATCTAGTCCCGGGGTCGTGGGGACGACCCTATAGTCGTCGGACAAGACGGCGGCTGGACATCTTTGGCCCGGGGTCGTGGGGACGACCCTATAGTCGTCGGACATGTCGGCGGCTGGCCAACTTTGGCCCGTGGTCGTGGGGACGACCCAATAGTCGTCGGACATGTCGGCGGCTGGCCAACTTTGGCCCGTAGTCGTGGGGACGATCCGATAGTCGCCGGACATGACGGTGGCGGGCCAATCTATTCCCGGGGTCGTGGGGACGACCCTATAGTCGTCGGACATGTCGGCGGCTGGCCAACTTTGGCCCGGTGTCGTGGGGACGACTCTATAGTCGTCGGACATGTCGGCGGCTGGCCAACTTTGGCCCGGTGTCGTGGGGACGACTCTATAGTCGTCGGAAATGTCGGCGGCTGGCCAACCTGGACCCGGGGTCGTGGGAACGACCCTATTGTCGTCGGACAAGGCGGTGGCGGGCCAATCTAGTCCCGGGGTCGTGGGGACGACCCTATAGTCGTCGGACATGTCGGCGGCTGGCCAACTTTGGCCCGTGGTCGTGGGGACGACCCAATAGTCGTTGGACATGTCGGCGGCTGGCCAACTTTGGCCTGTGGTTGTCGGGACGACCCTATAGTCGTTGGACATGACGGTGGCGGGCCAATCTAGTCCCGGGGTCGTGGGGACGACCCTATAGTCGTCGGACAAGATGGCGGCTGGCCAACTTTGGCCCGTGGTCGTGGGGACGACCCAATAGTCGTCGGACATGTCGGCGGCTGGCCAACTTTGGCCCGTGGTCGTGGGGACGATCCGATAGTCGTTGGACATGACGGTGGCGGGCCAATCTAGTCCCGGGGTCGTCGGGACGACCCTATAGTCGTCGGACATGTCGGCGGCTGGCCAACCTAGTCCCGTGGTCGTGGGGACGATCCGATAGTCGTTGTACATGACGGTGGCGGGCCATTCTAGTCCCGGGGTCGTGGGGACGACCCTATAGTCGTCGGACATGTTGGCGGCTGGCCAACTTTGGCCCGTGGTCGTGGGGACGACCCTATAGTCGTCGGACATGACGGTGGCGGGCCAATCTAGTCCCGGGGTCGTGGGGCCGATCCTATAGTCGTCGGACAAGACGGCGGCTGGATATTCTTGGCCCGTGGTTGTGGGGACGAATCTATAGTCGTCGGACATGTCGGCGGCTGGCCAACTTTGGCCCGTGGCCGTGGGGACGACCCTATAGTCGTCGGACAAATCGGCGGCTGACCAACTTTGGCCCGCGGTCGTGGGGACGACCCTATAGTCGTCGGACTTGACGGTGGCGGGCCAATCTAGTCCCGGGGTCGGGGGGACGACCCTATAGTCGTCGGACAAGTCGGCGGCTGGCAAACTTTGGCCCGTGGTCGTGGGGACGACCCTATAGTCGTCGGACAAGTCGGCGGCTGTCCAGCTTTGGCCCGGGGTCGTGGGGACGACCCTGTAGTCGTCGGACATGTCGGCGGCTGGCCAACTTTGGCCCGTGGTCGTGGGGACGATCCAATAGTCGTCGGACATGTCGGCGGCTGGCCAGCTTTGGCCCGTGGTCGTGGGGACGACCCTATAGTCGTCGGACATGTCGGCGGCTAGCCAACATTGGCCCGGGGTCGTGGGGACGACCCTATAGTCGTCGGACATGTCGGCGGCTGGCCAACTTTGGCCCGGTGTCGTGGGGACGACTCTATAGTCGTCGGAAATGTCGGCGGCTGGCCAACCTGGACCCGGGGTCGTGGGAACGACCCTATTGTCGTCGGACAAGGCGGTGGCGGGCCAATCTAGTCCCGGGGTCGTGGGGACGACCCTATAGTCGTCGGACTTGTCGGTGGCGGGCCAATCTAGTCCGGGGGTCGTGGGGACGACCCTACAGTCGTCGGACATTTCGGCGGCTTGCCAACTTTGGCCCGGGGTCGTGGGGACGACCCAATAGTCGTCGGAAATGTCGGCGGCTGGTCAACTTTGGCCCGTGGTCGTGGGGACGACCCTATAGTCGTTGGACATGTCAGCGGCTGGCCAACTTTGGCCCGGTGTCGTGGGAACGACCCAATAGTCGTCGGACATGTCGGCGGCTGGCCAACTTTGGCCCGTGGTCGTGGGGACGATCCGATAGTCGTTGGACATGACGGTGGCGGGCCATTCTAGTCCCGGGGTCGTGGGGACGACCCTATAGTCGTCGGACTTGTCGGTGGCGGGCCAATCTAGTCCGGGGGTCGTGGGGACGACCCTACAGTCGTCGGACATTTCGGCGGCTTGCCAACTTTGGCCCGGGGTCGTGGGGACGACCCTATAGTCGTCGGACTTGACGTTGGCGGGCCAATCTAGTCCCGAGGTCGTGGGGACGACCCTATAGTCGTCGGACTTGACGGTGGCCGGCCAATCTAGTCCCGGGGTTGTGGGGACGACCCTACAGTCGTCGGACATTTCGGCGGCTTGCCAACTTTGGCCCCGGGTCGTGGGGACGACCCTATAGTCGTCGGACTTGACGGTGGCGGGCCAATCTAGTCCGGGGGTCGTGGGGACGACCCTACAGTCGTCGGACATTTCGGCGGCTTGCCAACTTTGGCCCGGGGTCGTGGGGACGACCCTATAGTCGTCGGACTTGACGGTGGCGGGCCAATCTAGTCCCGGGGTTGTGGGGACGACCCTACAGTCGCCGGACATTTCGGCGGCTTGCCAACTTTGGCCCGGGGTCGTGGGGACGACCCTATAGTCGTCGGACTTGACGTTGGCGGGCCAATCTAGTCCCGAGGTCGTGGGGACGACCCTATAGTCGTCGGACTTGACGGTGGCCGGCCAATCTATTCCCGGGGTCGTGGGGACGACCCTACAGTCGTCGGACATTTCGGCGGCTTGCCAACTTTGGCCCGTGGTCGTGGGGACGATCCAATAGTCGCCGGACATGTCGGCGGCTGGCCAACTTTGGCCCGTGGTCGTGGGGACGATCCGATAGTCGTTGGACATGACGGTGGCGGGCCAATCTAGTCCCGGGGTCGTGGGGACGACCCTATAGTCGTCGGACATGTCGGCGGCTTGCCAACTTTGGCCCGGGGTCGTGGGGACGATCCAATAGTCGTCGGACATGAAGGCGGCTGGTCAACTTTGGCCCGTGGTCGTGGGGACGACCCTATAGTCGTTGGACATGTCAGCGGCTGGCCAACTTTGGCCCGGTGTCGTGGGGACGACCCAATAGTCGTCGGACATGTCGGCGGGTGGCCAACCTAGTCCCGAGGTCGTGGGGACGACCCTATAGTCGTCGGACATGACGGTGGCGGGCCAATCTAGTCCCGGGGTCGTGGGGATGACCCTATAATCGTTGGACATGACGGTGGCGGGCCAACCTAGTCCCGTGGTCGTAGGGACGACCCTATAGTCGTCGGACATGTTGGCGATTGGCCAACATTGGCCCGGGGTCGTCGGGACGATCCTATAGTCGTCGGACATGTCGGCGGCTGGCCAACTTTGGCCCGGGGTCGTGGGGACGATCCGATAGTCGTTGGACATGACGGTGGAGGGCCAATCTAGTCCCGGGGTCGTCGGGACGACCCTATAGTCGTCGGACATGTCGGCGGCTGGCCAACCTAGTCCCGTGGTCGTGGGGACGATCCGATAGTCGTTGTACATGACGGTGGCGGGCCATTCTAGTCCCGGGGTCGTGGGGACGACCCTATAGTCGTCGGACATGTTGGCGGCTGGCCAACTTTGGCCCGTGGTCGTGGGGACGACCCTATAGTCGTCGGACATTTCGGCGGCTTGCCAACTTTGGCCCGGGGTCGTGGGGACGACCCTATAGTCGTCGGACATTTCGGCGGCATGCCAACTTTGGCCCGGGGTCGTGGGGACGACCCTATAGTCGTTGGACATGACGGTGGCGGGACAAAATAGTCCCGGGGTCGTGGGTACGACCCTATAGTCGTCGGACAAGTCGGCGGCGGGCCAACCTTGTCCCGGGGTCGTGGGGACGACCCTATAGTCGTCGGACATGACGGTGGCGGGCCAATCTAGTCCCGGGGTCGTGGGGCCGATCCTATAGTCGTCGGACAAGACGGCGGCTGGATATTCTTGGCCCGTGGTTGTGGGGACGAATCTATAGTCGTCGGACATGTCGGCGGCTGGCCAACTTTGGCCCGTGGCCGTGGGGACGACCCTATAGTCGTCGGACAAATCGGCGGCTGACCAACTTTGGCCCGGGGTTGTGGGGACGACCCTATAGTCGTCGGACTTGACGGTGGCGGGCCAATCTAGTCCCGGGGTCGGGGGGACGACCCTATAGTCGTCGGACAAGTCGGCGGCTGGCAAACTTTGGCCCGTGGTCGTGGGGACGACCCTATAGTCGTCGGACAAGTCGGCGGCTGTCCAGCTTTGGCCCGGGGTCGTGGGGACGACCCTATAGTCGTCGGACATGTCGGCGGCTGGCCAACTTTGGCCCGTGGTCGTGGGGACGATCCAATGGTCGTCGGACATGTCGGCGGCTGGCCAGCTTTGGCCCGTGGTCGTGGGGACGACCCTATAGTCGTCGGACATGTCGGCGGCTAGCCAACATTGGCCCGGGGTCGTGGGGACGACCCTATAGTCGTCGGACATGTCGGCGGCTGGCCAACTTTGGCCCGGTGTCGTGGGGACGACTCTATAGTCGTCGGAAATGTCGGCGGCTGGCCAACCTGGACCCGGGGTCGTGGGAACGACCCTATTGTCGTCGGACAAGGCGGTGGCGGGCCAATCTAGTCCCGGGGTCGTGGGGACGACCCTATAGTCGTCGGACTTGTCGGTGGCGGGCCAATCTAGTCCGGGGGTCGTGGGGACGACCCTACAGTCGTCGGACATTTCGGCGGCTTGCCAACTTTGGCCCGGGGTCGTGGGGACGACCCAATAGTCGTCGGAAATGTCGGCGGCTGGTCAACTTTGGCCCGTGGTCGTGGGGACGACCCTATAGTCGTTGGACATGTCAGCGGATGGCCAACTTTGGCCCGGTGTCGTGGGAACGACCCAATAGTCGTCGGACATGTCGGCGGCTGGCCAACTTTGGCCCGTGGTCGTGGGGACGATCCGATAGTCGTTGGACATGACGGTGGCGGGCCATTCTAGTCCCGGGGTCGTGGGGACGACCCTATAGTCGTCGGACTTGTCGGTGGCGGGCCAATCTAGTCCGGGGGTCGTGGGGACGACCCTACAGTCGTCGGACATTTCGGCGGCTTGCCAACTTTGGCCCGGGGTCGTGGGGACGACCCTATAGTCGTCGGACTTGACGTTGGCGGGCCAATCTAGTCCCGAGGTCGTGGGGACGACCCTATAGTCGTCGGACTTGACGGTGGCCGGCCAATCTAGTCCCGGGGTTGTGGGGACGACCCTACAGTCGTCGGACATTTCGGCGGCTTGCCAACTTTGGCCCCGGGTCGTGGGGACGACCCTATAGTCGTCGGACTTGACGGTGGCGGGCCAATCTAGTCCGGGGGTCGTGGGGACGACCCTACAGTCGTCGGACATTTCGGCGGCTTGCCAACTTTGGCCCGGGGTCGTGGGGACGACCCTATAGTCGTCGGACTTGACGGTGGCGGGCCAATCTAGTCCCGGGGTTGTGGGGACGACCCTACAGTCGTCGGACATTTCGGCGGCTTGCCAACTTTGGCCCGGGGTCGTGGGGACGACCCTATAGTCGTCGGACTTGACGTTGGCGGGCCAATCTAGTCCCGAGGTCGTGGGGATGACCCTATAATCGTAGGACATGACGGTGGCGGGCCAATCTAGTCCCGGGGTCGTAGGGACGACCCTATAGTCGTCGGACATGTTGGCGATTGGCCAACATTGGCCCGGGGTCGTCGGGACGATCCTATAGTCGTCGGACATGTCGGCGGCTGGCCAACCTACTCCCGGGGTCGTGGGGACGACCCTATAGTCGTCGGACATGTCGGCGGCTTGCCAACTTTGGCCCGGGGTCGTGGGGACGATCCAATAGTCGTCGGACATGAAGGCGGCTGGTCAACTTTGGCCCGTGGTCGTGGGGACGACTCTATAGTCGTCGGACATGTCGGCGGCTGGCCAACTTTGGCCCGTGGTCGTGGGGACGATCCAATAGTCGTCGGACATGTCGGCGGCTGGCCAACTTTGGCCCGTGGTCGTGGGGACGACCCGATAGTCGTCGGACATGTCGGCGGCTGGCCAACTCTGGCTCGTGGTCGTGGGGACAATCCAATAGTCGTCGGACATGTCGGCGGCTGGCCAACTTTGGCCCGTGGTCGTGGGGACGATCCGATTGTCGTTGGACATGACGGTGGCGGGCCAATCTAGTCCCGGGGTCGTGGGGACGACCCTATAGTCGTCGGACATGTCGGCGGCTGGCCAACCTTGTCCCGGGGTCGTGGGGACGACTCTATAGTCGTCGGACATGTCGGCGGCTGGCCAACTTTGGCCCGTGGTCGTGGGGACGATCCAATAGTCGTCGGACATGTCGGCGGCTGGCCAACTTTGGCCCGTGGTCGTGGGGACGATCCGATAGTCGTTGGACATGACGGTGGCGGGCCAATCTAGTCCCGGGGTCGTGGGGACGACCCTATAGTCGTCGGACATGTCGGCGGCTTGCCAACTTTGGCCCGGGGTCGTGGGGACGATCCAATAGTCGTCGGACATGAAGGCGGCTGGTCAACTTTGGCCCGTGGTCGTGGGGACGACCCTATAGTCGTTGGACATGTCAGCGGCTGGCCAACTTTGGCCCGGTGTCGTGGGGACGACCCAATAGTCGTCGGACATGTCGGCGGGTGGCCAACCTAGTCCCGAGGTCGTGGGGACGACCCTATAGTCGTCGGACATGACGGTGGCGGGCCAATCTAGTCCCGGGGTCGTGGGGACGACCCTATAGTCGGCGGACTTGTCGGTGGCGGGCCAATCTAGTCCGGGGGTCGTGGGGACGACCCTACAGTCGTCGGACATTTCGGCGGCTTGCCAACTTTGGCCCGGGGTCGTGGGGACGACCCTATAGTCGTCGGACATTTCGGCGGCATGCCAACTTTGGCCCGGAGTCGTGGGGACGACCCTATAGTCGTTGGACATGACGGTGGCGGGACAAAATAGTCCCGGGGTCGTGGGTACGACCCTATAGTCGTCGGACAAGTCGGCGGCGGGCCAACCTTGTCCCGGGGTCGTGGGGACGACCCTATAGTCGTCGGACATGACGGTGGCGGGCCAATCTAGTCCCGGGGTCGTGGGGCCGATCCTATAGTCGTCGGACAAGACGGCGGCTGGATATTCTTGGCCCGTGGTTGTGGGGACGAATCTATAGTCGTCGGACATGTCGGCGGCTGGCCAACTTTGGCCCGTGGCCGTGGGGACGACCCTATAGTCGTCGGACAAATCGGCGGCTGACCAACTTTGGCCCGGGGTCGTGGGGACGACCCTATAGTCGTCGGACATGTCGGCGGCTGGCCAACTTTGGCCCGTGGTCGTGGGGACGATCCAATAGTCGTCGGACATGTCGGCGGCTGGCCAGCTTTGGCCCGTGGTCGTGGGGACGACCCTATAGTCGTCGGACATGTCGGCGGCTAGCCAACATTGGCCCGGGGTCGTGGGGACGACCCTATAGTCGTCGGACATGTCGGCGGCTGGCCAACTTTGGCCCGGTGTCGTGGGGACGACTCTATAGTCGTCGGAAATGTCGGCGGCTGGCCAACCTGGACCCGGGGTCGTGGGAACGACCCTATTGTCGTCGGACAAGGCGGTGGCGGGCCAATCTAGTCCCGGGGTCGTGGGGACGACCCTATAGTCGTCGGACTTGTCGGTGGCGGGCCAATCTAGTCCGGGGGTCGTGGGGACGACCCTACAGTCGTCGGACATTTCGGCGGCTTGCCAACTTTGGCCCGGGGTCGTGGGGACGACCCAATAGTCGTCGGAAATGTCGGCGGCTGGTCAACTTTGGCCCGTGGTCGTGGGGACGACCCTATAGTCGTTGGACATGTCAGCGGCTGGCCAACTTTGGCCCGGTGTCGTGGGGACGACCCAATAGTCGTCGGACATGTCGGCGGCTGGCCAGCTTTGGCCCGTGGTCGTGGGGACGATCCGATAGTCGTTGGACATGACGGTGGCGGGCCATTCTAGTCCCGGGGTCGTGGGGACGACCCTATAGTCGTCGGACTTGTCGGTGGCGGGCCAATCTAGTCCGGGGGTCGTGGGGACGACCCTACAGTCGTCGGACATTTCGGCGGCTTGCCAACTTTGGCCCGGGGTCGTGGGGACGACCCTATAGTCGTTGGACATGTCCGCGGCTGGCCAACTTTGGCCCGGTGTCGTGGGGACGACTCTATAGTCGTTGGACATGACGGTGGCGGGCCAATCTAGTCCCGGGGTCGTGGGGACGACCCTATAGTCGTCGGACATGTCGGCGGCTTGCCAACTTTGGCCCGGGGTCGTGGGGACGACCCTATAGTCGTTGGACATGTCCGCGGCTGGCCAACTTCGGCCCGGTGTCGTGGGGACGACTCTATAGTCGTCGGACTTGACGGTGGCGGGCCAATCTAGTCCCGGGGTCGTGGGGACGACCCTATAGTCGTCGGACATGTCGGCGGCTGGCCAACCTTGTCCCGAGGTCGTGGGGACGACCCTATAGTCGTCGGACAAGTCGGCGGCTGGCAAACTTTGGCCCGTGGTCGTGGGGACGGCCCTATAGTCGTCGGACAAGTCGGCGGCTGTCCAGCTTTGGCCCGGGGTCGTGGGGACGACCCTATAGTCGTCGGACATGTCGGCGGCTGGCCAACTTTGGCCCGTGGTCGTGGGGACGATCCAATAGTCGTCGGACATGTCGGCGGCTGGCCAACTTTGGCCCGTGGTCGTGGGGACGACCCGATAGTCGTCGGACATGTCGGCGGCTGGCCAACTCTGGCCCGTGGTCGTG
This sequence comes from Andrena praecox, assembly GCA_963932275.1. Lineage (NCBI taxonomy): Eukaryota > Metazoa > Arthropoda > Insecta > Hymenoptera > Andrenidae > Andrena > Andrena praecox. The sequence goes on along the minus strand of CAWVQO010000333.1, from coordinate 1,091,641 downwards.
GGGACAATCCAATAGTCGTCGGACATGTCGGCGGCTGGCCAACTTTGGCCCGTGGTCGTGGGGACGATTCGATAGTCGTTGGACATGACGGTGGCGGGCCAATCTAGTCCCGGGGTCGTGGGGACGACCCTATAGTCGTCGGACATGTCGGCGGCTGGCCAACCTTGTCCCGAGGTCGTGGGGACGACCCTATAGTCGTCGGACTTGACGGTGGCGGGCCAATCTAGTCCGGGGGTCGTGGGGACGACCCTATAGTCGTCGGACATGTCGGCGGCTGGCCAAAATTGGCCCGAGGTCGTGGGGGCGACCCTATAGTCGTCGGACATGTCGGCGGCTGGCCAACCTAGTCCCGAGGTCGTTGGACTGGACGGTGGCGGGCCAATCTAGTCCCGGGTTCGTGGGGACGATCCTACAGTCGTCGGACATTTCGGCGGCTTGCCAACTTTGGCCCGTGGTCGTGGGGACGACCCTATAGTCGTCGGACATTTCGGCGGCTTGCCAACTTTGGCCCGGGGTCGTGGGGACGACCCTATAGTCGTCGGACTTGACGGTGGCGGGCCAATCTAGTCCGGGGGTCGTGGGGACGACCCTACAGTCGTCGGACATTTCGGCGGCTTGCCAACTTTGGCCCGGGGTCGTGGGGACGACCCTATAGTCGTCGGACTTGACGGTGGCGGGCCAATCTAGTCCCGGGGTTGTGGGGACGACCCTACAGTCGTCGGACATTTCGGCGGCTTGCCAACTTTGGCCCGGGGTCGTGGGGACGACCCTATAGTCGTCGGACTTGACGTTGGCGGGCCAATCTAGTCCCGAGGTCGTGGGGACGACCCTATAGTCGTCGGACTTGACGGTGGCCGGCCAATCTATTCCCGGGGTCGTGGGGACGACCCTACAGTCGTCGGACATTTCGGCGGCTTGCCAACTTTGGCCCGTGGTCGTGGGAACGACCCTATAGTCGTCGGACAAGTCGGCGGCTGGCCAAATTTGGCCCGTGGTCGTGGGAACGACCCTATAGTCGTCTGACAAGTCGGCGGCTGGCCAATTTTGGCCCGTGGTCGTGGGGACGACCCTATAGTCGTCGGAAATGTCGGCGGCTGGCCAAATTTGGTCCGTGGTCGTGGGGACGACCCTATAATCATCGGAAATGTCGACGGCTGGCCAACTTTGGCCCGTGGTCGTAAAGACGACTCTATAGTCGTCGGAAATGTCGGCGGCTGGCCAACCTGGACCCGGGGTCGTGGGGACGACCCTATTTTCGTCGGACTTGACGGTGGCGGGCCAATCTAGTCCGGGGGTCGTGGGGACGACCCTACAGTCGTCGGACATTTCGGCGGCTTGCCAACTTTGGCCCGGGGTCGTGGGGACGACCCTATAGTCGTCGGACTTGACGGTGGCGGGCCAATCTAGTCCCGGGGTTGTGGGGACGACCCTACAGTCGTCGGACATTTCGGCGGCTGGCCTACTTTGGCCCGGTGTCGTGGGGACGACTCTATAGTCGTCGGACATGTCGGCGGCTGGCCAACCTAGACCCGGGGTCGTGGGGACGACCCTATAGCCCTCGGACAAGTCGGCGGCTGGCCAACCTTGGCCCGTGGTCGTGGGAACGACCCTATAGTCGTCGGACAAGTCGGCGGCTGGCCAAATTTGGTCCGTGGTCGTGGGGACGACCCTATAATCATCGGAAATGTCGACGGCTGGCCAACTTTGGCCCGTGGTCGTAAAGACGACCCTATAGTCGTCGGACAAGACGATGGCGGGACAATCTAGTCCCGGGGTCGTGGGGACGACCATATAGTCATCGGACATGTCGGCGGCTGGCCAACTTTGGCCCGTGGTCGTCGGACTTGCCGGTGGCGGGCCAATCTAGTCCCGGGATCGTGGGGACGACCCTATAGTCGTCGGACATGTCGGCGGCTGGCCTACTTTGGCCCGGTGTCTTGGGGACGACTCTATAGTCGTCGGACATGTCGGCGGCTGGCCAACCTAGACCCGGGGTCGTGGGGACGACCCTATAGCCCTCGGACAAGTCGGCGGCTGGCCAACTTTGGCCCGTGGTCGTGGGAACGACCCTATAGTCGTCGGACAAGTCGGCGGCTGGCCAAATTTGGCCCGTGGTCGTGGGAACGACCCTATAGTCGTCTGACAAGTCGGCGGCTGGCCAATTTTGGCCCGTGGTCGTGGGGACGACCCTATAGTCGTCGGAAATGTCGGCGGCTGGCCAACCTAGACCCGTGGTCGTGGGAACGACCCTATAGTTGTCGGACAAGTCGGCGGCTGGCCAAATTTGGTCCGTGGTCGTGGGGACGACCCTATAGTCGTCGGAAATGTCGGCGGCTGGCCAACTTTGGCCCGTGGTCGTAAAGACGACCCTATAGTCGTCGGACAAGACGATGGCGGGCCAATCTAGTCCCGGGGTCGTGGGGACGACCCTATAGTCGTCGGACATGTCGGCGGCTGGCCAACCTAGACCCGGGGTCGTGGGGACGACCCTATAGTCGTTGGACATGTCGGCGGCTGGCCAACTTTGGCCCGTAGTCGTGGGAACGATCCGATAGTCGTTGGACATGGCGGTGGCGGGCCAATCTAGTCCCGGGGTCGTGGGGACGACCCTATAGTCGGCGGACTTGTCGGTGGCGGGCCAATCTAGTCCGGGGGTCGTGGGGACGACCCTACAGTCGTCGGACATTTCGGCGGCTTGCCAACTTTGGCCCGGGGTCGTGGGGACGACCCTATAGTCGTCGGACATGACGGTAGCGGGCCAATCTAGTCCCGGGGTTGTGGGGACGACCCTACAGTCGTCGGACGTTTCGGCGGGTTGCCAACTTTGGCCCGGGGTCGTGGGGACGACCCTATAGTCGTCGGACATGTCGGCGGCTGGCCAACTTTGGCCCGGTGTCGTGGGGACGACTCTATAGTCGTCGGAAATGTCGGCGGCTGGCCAACCTGGACCCGGGGTCGTGGGGACGACCCTATTTTCGTCGGACTTGACGGTGGCGGGCCAATCTAGTCCGGGGGTCGTGGGGACGACCCTACAGTCGTCGGACAAGTCGGCGGCGGACCAACCTTGTCCCGGGGTCGTGGGGACGACCCTATAGTCGTCGGACATGTCGGCGGCTGGCCAACTTTGGCCCGGTGTCGTGGGGACGACTCTATAGTCGTCGGAAATGTCGGCGGCTGGCCAACCTGGACCCGGGGTCGTGGGGACGACCCTATTTTCGTCGGACTTGACGGTGGCGGGCCAATCTAGTCCGGGGGTCGTGGGGACGACCCTACAGTCGTCGGACATTTCGGCGGCTTGCCAACTTTGGCCCGGGGTCGTGGGGACGACCCTATAGTCGTCGGACTTGACGGTGGCGGGCCAATCTAGTCCCGGGGTTGTGGGGACGACCCTACAGTCGTCGGACATTTCGGCGGCTTGCCAACTTTGGCCCGGGGTCGTGGGGACGACCCTATAGTCGTCGGACTTGACGTTGGCGGGCCAATCTAGTCCCGAGGTCGTGGGGACGACCCTATAGTCGTCGGACTTGACGGTGGCCGGCCAATCTATTCCCGGGGTCGTGGGGACGACCCTACAGTCGTCGGACATTTCGGCGGCTTGCCAACTTTGGCCCGGGGTCGTGGGGACGACCCTATAGTCGTCGGACATGTCGGCGGCTGGCCAAAATTGGCCCGAGGTCGTGGGGGCGACCCTATAGTCGTCGGACATGTCGGCGGCTGGCCAACTTTGGCCCGTGGTCGTCGGACTTGACGGTGGCGGGCCAATCTAGTCCCGGGATCGTGGGGACGACCCTATAGTCGTCGGACATGTCGGCGGCTGGCCTACTTTGGCCCGGTGTCGTGGGGACGACTCTATAGTCGTCGGACATGTCGGCGGCTGGCCAACCTAGACCCGGGGTCGTGGGGACGACCCTATAGCCCTCGGACAAGTCGGCGGCTGGCCAACCTTGGCCCGTGGTCGTGGGAACGACCCTATAGTCGTCGGACAAGTCGGCGGCTGGCCAAATTTGGTCCGTGGTCGTGGGGACGACCCTATAGTCGTCGGAAATGTCGGCGGCTGGCCAACTTTGGCCCGTGGTCGTAAAGACGACCCTATAGTCGTCGGACAAGACGATGGCGGGCCAATCTAGTCCCGGGGTCGTGGGGACGACCCTATAGTCGTCGGACATGTCGGCGGCTGGCCAACCTAGACCCGGGGTCGTGGGGACGACCCTATAGTCGTTGGACATGTCGGCGGCTGGCCAACTTTGGCCCGTGGTCGTGGGAACGATCCGATAGTCGCTGGACATGGCGGTGGCGGGCCAATCTAGTCCCGGGGTCGTGGGGACGACCCTATAGTCGGCGGACTTGTCGGTGGCGGGCCAATCTAGTCCGGGGGTCGTGGGGACGACCCTACAGTCGTCGGACATTTCGGCGGCTTGCCAACTTTGGCCCGGGGTCGTGGGGACGACCCTATAGTCGTCGGACATTTCGGCGGCATGCCAACTTTGGCCCGGAGTCGTGGGGACGACCCTATAGTCGTTGGACATGACGGTGGCGGGACAAAATAGTCCCGGGGTCGTGGGTACGACCCTATAGTCGTCGGACAAGTCGGCGGCGGGCCAACCTTGTCCCGGGGTCGTGGGGACGACCCTATAGTCGTCGGACATGACGGTGGCGGGCCAATCTAGTCCCGGGGTCGTGGGGCCGATCCTATAGTCGTCGGACAAGACGGCGGCTGGATATTCTTGGCCCGTGGTTGTGGGGACGAATCTATAGTCGTCGGACATGTCGGCGGCTGGCCAACTTTGGCCCGTGGCCGTGGGGACGACCCTATAGTCGTCGGACAAATCGGCGGCTGACCAACTTTGGCCCGGGGTCGTGGGGACGACCCTATAGTCGTCGGACATGTCGGCGGCTGGCCAACTTTGGCCCGTGGTCGTGGGGACGATCCAATAGTCGTCGGACATGTCGGCGGCTGGCCAGCTTTGGCCCGTGGTCGTGGGGACGACCCTATAGTCGTCGGACATGTCGGCGGCTAGCCAACATTGGCCCGGGGTCGTGGGGACGACCCTATAGTCGTCGGACATGTCGGCGGCTGGCCAACTTTGGCCCGGTGTCGTGGGGACGACTCTATAGTCGTCGGAAATGTCGGCGGCTGGCCAACCTGGACCCGGGGTCGTGGGAACGACCCTATTGTCGTCGGACAAGGCGGTGGCGGGCCAATCTAGTCCCGGGGTCGTGGGGACGACCCTATAGTCGTCGGACTTGTCGGTGGCGGGCCAATCTAGTCCGGGGGTCGTGGGGACGACCCTACAGTCGTCGGACATTTCGGCGGCTTGCCAACTTTGGCCCGGGGTCGTGGGGACGACCCAATAGTCGTCGGAAATGTCGGCGGCTGGTCAACTTTGGCCCGTGGTCGTGGGGACGACCCTATAGTCGTTGGACATGTCAGCGGCTGGCCAACTTTGGCCCGGTGTCGTGGGGACGACCCAATAGTCGTCGGACATGTCGGCGGCTGGCCAGCTTTGGCCCGTGGTCGTGGGGACGATCCGATAGTCGTTGGACATGACGGTGGCGGGCCATTCTAGTCCCGGGGTCGTGGGGACGACCCTATAGTCGTCGGACTTGTCGGTGGCGGGCCAATCTAGTCCGGGGGTCGTGGGGACGACCCTACAGTCGTCGGACATTTCGGCGGCTTGCCAACTTTGGCCCGGGGTCGTGGGGACGACCCTATAGTCGTTGGACATGTCCGCGGCTGGCCAACTTTGGCCCGGTGTCGTGGGGACGACTCTATAGTCGTTGGACATGACGGTGGCGGGCCAATCTAGTCCCGGGGTCGTGGGGACGACCCTATAGTCGTCGGACATGTCGGCGGCTTGCCAACTTTGGCCCGGGGTCGTGGGGACGATCCAATAGTCGTCGGACATGAAGGCGGCTGGTCAACTTTGGCCCGTGGTCGTGGGGACGACTCTATAGTCGTCGGAAATGTCGGCGGCTGGCCAACCTGGACCCGGGGTCGTGGGAACGACCCTATTGTCGTCGGACAAGGCGGTGGCGGGCCAATCTAGTCCCGGGGTCGTGGGGACGACCCTATAGTCGTCGGACTTGTCGGTGGCGGGCCAATCTAGTCCGGGGGTCGTGGGGACGACCCTACAGTCGTCGGACATTTCGGCGGCTTGCCAACTTTGGCCCGGGGTCGTGGGGACGACCCAATAGTCGTCGGAAATGTCGGCGGCTGGTCAACTTTGGCCCGTGGTCGTGGGGACGACCCTATAGTCGTTGGACATGTCAGCGGCTGGCCAACTTTGGCCCGGTGTCGTGGGGACGACCCAATAGTCGTCGGACATGTCGGCGGCTGGCCAGCTTTGGCCCGTGGTCGTGGGGACGATCCGATAGTCGTTGGACATGACGGTGGCGGGCCATTCTAGTCCCGGGGTCGTGGGGACGACCCTATAGTCGTCGGACTTGTCGGTGGCGGGCCAATCTAGTCCGGGGGTCGTGGGGACGACCCTACAGTCGTCGGACATTTCGGCGGCTTGCCAACTTTGGCCCGGGGTCGTGGGGACGACCCTATAGTCGTTGGACATGTCCGCGGCTGGCCAACTTTGGCCCGGTGTCGTGGGGACGACTCTATAGTCGTTGGACATGACGGTGGCGGGCCAATCTAGTCCCGGGGTCGTGGGGACGACCCTATAGTCGTCGGACATGTCGGCGGCTTGCCAACTTTGGCCCGGGGTCGTGGGGACGATCCAATAGTCGTCGGACATGAAGGCGGCTGGTCAACTTTGGCCCGTGGTCGTGGGGACGACCCTATAGTCGTTGGACATGTCAGCGGCTGGCCAACTTTGGCCCGGTGTCGTGGGGACGACCCAATAGTCGTCGGACATGTCGGCGGGTGGCCAACCTAGTCCCGAGGTCGTGGGGACGACCCTATAGTCGTCGGACATGACGGTGGCGGGCCAATCTAGTCCCGGGGTCGTGGGGATGACCCTATAATCGTTGGACATGACGGTGGCGGGCCAACCTAGTCCCGGGGTCGTAGGGACGACCCTATAGTCGTCGGACATGTTGGCGATTGGCCAACATTGGCCCGGGGTCGTCGGGACGATCCTATAGTCGTCGGACATGTCGGCGGCTGGCCAACCTACTCCCGGGGTCGTGGGGACGACCCTATAGTCGTCGGACATGTCGGCGGCTGGCCAACATTGGCCCGTGGTCGTGGGAACGATCCAATAGTCGTCGGACATGTCGGCGGCTGGCCAACTTTGGCCCGTGGTCGTGGAGACGATCCGATAGTTGTTGGACATGACGGTGGCGGGCCAATCTAGTCCCGGGGTCGTGGGGACAATCCAATAGTCGTCGGACATGTCGGCGGCTGGCCAACTTTGGCCCGTGGTCGTGGGGACGATCCGATAGTCGTCGGACATGAAGGCGTCTGGTCAACTTTGGCCCGTGGTCGTGGGGACGACTCTATAGTCGTCGGACATGTCGGCGGCTGGCCAACTTTGGCCCGTGGTCGTGGGGACGACCCGATAGTCGTCGGACATGTCGGCGGCTGGCCAACTCTGGCCCGTGGACGTGGGGACAATCCAATAGTCGTCGGACGTGTCGGCGGCTGGCCAACTTTGGCCCGTGGTCGTGGGGACGATCCGATAGTCGTTGGACATGACGGTGGCGGGCCAATCTAGTCCCGGGGTCGTGGGGACGACCCTATAGTCGTCGGACATGTCGGCGGCTGGCCAACCTTGTCCCGGGGTCGTGGGGACGACTCTATAGTCGTCGGACATGTCGGCGGCTGGCCAACTTTGGCCCGTGGTCGTGGGGACGATCCAATAGTCGTCGGACATGTCGGCGGCTGGCCAACTTTGGCCCGTGGTCGTGGGGACGATCCGATAGTCGTTGGACATGACGGTGGCGGGCCAATCTAGTCCCGGGGTCGTGGGGACGACCCTATAGTCGTCGGACTTGACGTTGGCGGGCCAATCTAGTCCCGAGGTCGTGGGGACGACACTATAGTCGTCGGACTTGACGGTGGCCGGCCAATCTATTCCCGGGGTCGTGGGGACGACCCCACAGTCGTCGGACATTTCGGCGGCTTGCCAACTTTGGCCCGGGGTCGTGGGGACGACCCTATAGTCGTCGGACATGTCGGCGGCTGGCCAAAATTGGCCCGAGGTCGTGGGGGCGACCCTATAGTCGCCGGACATGTCGGCGACTGGCCAACCTAGTCCCGAGGTCGTCGGACTGGACGGTGGCGGGCCAATCTAGTCCCGGGTTCGTGGGGACGATCCTACAGTCGTCGGACATTTCGGTGGCTTGCCAACTTTGGCCCGTGGTCGTGGGGACGACCCTATAGTCGTCGGACATGTCGGCGTTTTGCCATCTTTGGCCCGTGGTCGTGAAGACGACCCTATAGTCGTCGGACATGACGGTGGCGGGACAATCTAGTCCCGGGGTCGTGGGGACGACCATATAGTCGTCGGACATGTCGGCGGCTGGCCAACCTACTCCCGGGGTCGTGGGGACGACCCTGCAGTCGTCGGACATGTCGGCGGCTGGTCAATCTAGTCCCGGGGTCGTGGGGACGACTCTATAGTCGTCGGACATGTCGGCGGCTGGCCAACTTTGGCCCGTGGTCGTGGGGACGATCCAATAGTCGTCGGACATGTCGGCGGCTGGCCAACTTTGGCCCGTGGTCGTGGGGACGACCCTATAATCATCGGAAATGTCGGCGGCTGTCCAGCTTTGGCCCGGGGTCGTGGGGACGACCCTATAGTCGTCGGACATGTCGGCGGCTGGCCAACTTTGGCCCGTGGTCGTGGGGACGATCCAATAGTCGTCGGACATGTCGGCGGCTGGCCAACTTTGGCCCGTGGTCGTGGGGACGATCCAATAGTCGTCGGACATGTCGGCGGCTGGCCAGCTTTGGCCCGTGGTCGTGGGGACGACCCTATAGTCGTCGGACATGTCGGCGGCTAGCCAACATTGGCCCGGGGTCGTGGGGTCGACCCTATAGTCGTCGGACATGTCGGCGGCTGGCCAACTTTGGCCCGGTGTCGTGGGGACGACTCTATAGTCGTCGGAAATGTCGGCGGCTGGCCAACCTGGACCCGGGGTCGTGGGAACGACCCTATTGTCGTCGGACAAGGCGGTGGCGGGCCAATCTAGTCCCGGGGTCGTGGGGACGACCCTATAGTCGTCGGACTTGTCGGTGGCGGGCCAATCTAGTCCCGGGGTCGTGGGGACGACCCTATAGTCGTCGGACTTGACGTTGGCGGGCCAATCTAGTCCCGAGGTCGTGGGGACGACACTATAGTCGTCGGACTTGACGGTGGCCGGCCAATCTATTCCCGGGGTCGTGGGGACGACCCTACAGTCGTCGGACATTTCGGCGGCTTGCCAACTTTGGCCCGGGGTCGTGGGGACGACCCTATAGTCGTCGGACATGTCGGCGGCTGGCCAAAATTGGCCCGAGGTCGTGGGGGCGACCCTATAGTCGCCGGACATGTCGGCGACTGGCCAACCTAGTCCCGAGGTCGTCGGACTGGACGGTGGCGGGCCAATCTAGTCCCGGGTTCGTGGGGACGATCCTACAGTCGTCGGACATTTCGGTGGCTTGCCAACTTTGGCCCGTGGTCGTGGGGACGACCCTATAGTCGTCGGACATGTCGGCGTTTTGCCATCTTTGGCCCGTGGTCGTGAAGACGACCCTATAGTCGTCGGACATGACGGTGGCGGGACAATCTAGTCCCGGGGTCGTGGGGACGACCATATAGTCGTCGGACATGTCGGCGGCTGGCCAACCTACTCCCGGGGTCGTGGGGACGACCCTGCAGTCGTCGGACATGTCGGCGGCTGGTCAATCTAGTCCCGGGGTCGTGGGGACGACTCTATAGTCGTCGGACATGTCGGCGGCTGGCCAACTTTGGCCCGTGGTCGTGGGGACGATCCAATAGTCGTCGGACATGTCGGCGGCTGGCCAACTTTGGCCCGTGGTCGTGGGGACGACCCGATAGTCGTCGGACATGTCGGCGGCTGGCCAACTCTGGCCCGTGGTCGTGGGGACAATCCAATAGTCGTCGGACATGTCGGCGGCTGGCCAACTTTGGCCCGTGGTCGTGGAGACGATCCGATAGTTGTTGGACATGACGGTGGCGGGCCAATCTAGTCCCGGGGTCGTGGGGACGACCCTATAGTCGTCGGACATGTCGGCGGCTGGCCAACCTTGTCCCGAGGTCGTGGGGACGACCCTATAGTCGTCGGACTTGACGGTGGCGGGCCAATCTAGTCCGGGGGTCGTGGGGACGACCCTATAGTCGTCGGACATGTCGGCGGCTTGCCAACTTTGGCCCGGGGTCGTGGGGACGACCCTATAGTCGTCGGACTTGACGTTGGCGGGCCAATCTAGTCCCGAGGTCGTGGGGATGACCCTATAATCGTAGGACATGACGGTGGCGGGCCAATCTAGTCCCGGGGTCGTAGGGACGACCCTATAGTCGTCGGACATGTTGGCGATTGGCCAACATTGGCCCGGGGTCGTCGGGAAGATCCTATAGTCGTCGGACATGTCGGCGGCTGGCCAACCTACTCCCGGGGTCGTGGGGACGACCCTATAGTCGTCGGACATGTCGGCGGCTTGCCAACTTTGGCCCGGGGTCGTGGGGACGATCCAATAGTCGTCGGACATGAAGGCGGCTGGTCAACTATGGCCCGTGGTCGTGGGGACGACTCTATAGTCGTCGGACATGTCGGCGGCTGGCCAACTTTGGCCCGTGGTCGTGGGGACGATCCAATAGTCGTCGGACAAGTCGGCGGCTGTCCAGCTTTGGCCCGGGGTCGTGGGGACGACCCTATAGTCGTCGGACATGTCGGCGGCTGGCCAACTTTGGCCCGTGGTCGTGGGGACGATCCAATAGTCGTCGGACATGTCGGCGGCTGGCCAGCTTTGGCCCGTGGTCGTGGGGACGACTCTATAGTCGTCGGACATGTCGGCGGCTAGCCAACATTGGCCCGGGGTCGTGGGGACGACCCTATAGTCGTCGGACATGTCGGCGGCTGGCCAACTTTGGCCCGGTGTCGTGGGGACGACTCTATAGTCGTCGGAAATGTCGGCGGCTGGCCAACCTGGACCCGGGGTCGTGGGAACGACCCTATTGTCGTCGGACAAGGCGGTGGCGGGCCAATCTAGTCCCGGGGTCGTGGGGACGACCCTATAGTCGTCGGACTTGTCGGTGGCGGGCCAATCTAGTCCGGGGGTCGTGGGGACGACCCTACAGTCGTCGGACATTTCGGCGGCTTGCCAACTTTGGCCCGGGGTCGTGGGGACGACCCAATAGTCGTCGGAAATGTCGGCGGCTGGCCAACTTTGGCCCGGTGTCGTGGGGACGACCCAATAGTCGTCGGACATGTCGGCGGCTGGCCAACTTTGGCCCGTGGTCGTGGGGACGATCCGATAGTCGTTGGACATGACGGTGGCGGGCCATTCTAGTCCCGGGGTCGTGGGGACGACCCTATAGTCGTCGGACTTGTCGGTGGCGGGCCAATCTAGTCCTGGGGTCGTGGGGACGACCCTACAGTCGTCGGACATTTCGGCGGCTTGCCAACTTTGGCCCGGGGTCGTGGGGACGACCCTATAGTCGTCGGACTTGACGTTGGCGGGCCAATCTAGTCCCGAGGTCGTGGGGACGACCCTATAGTCGTCGGACTTGACGGTGGCCGGCCAATCTAGTCCCGGGGTTGTGGGGACGACCCTACAGTCGTCGGACATTTCGGCGGCTTGCCAACTTTGGCCCGGGGTCGTGGGGACGACCCTATAGTCGTCGGACTTGACGGTGGCGGGCCAATCTAGTCCGGGGGTCGTGGGGACGACCCTACAGTCGTCGGACATTTCGGCGGCTTGCCAACTTTGGCCCGGGGTCGTGGGGACGACCCTATAGTCGTCGGACTTGACGGTGGCGGGCCAATCTAGTCCCGGGGTTGTGGGGACGACCCTATAGTCGTCGGACTTGACGGTGGCCGGCCAATCTAGTCCCGGGGTTGTGGGGACGACCCTACAGTCGTCGGACATTTCGGCGGCTTGCCAACTTTGGCCCGGGGTCGTGGGGACGACCCTATAGTCGTCGGACTTGACGGTGGCGGGCCAATCTAGTCCGGGGGTCGTGGGGACGACCCTACAGTCGTCGGACATTTCGGCGGCTTGCCAACTTTGGCCCGGGGTCGTGGGGACGACCCTATAGTCGTCGGACTTGACGGTGGCGGGCCAATCTAGTCCCGGGGTTGTGGGGACGACCCTACAGTCGTCGGAAACTTCGGCGGCTTGCCAACTTTGGCCCGGGGTCGTGGGGACGACCCTATAGTCGTCGGACTTGACGTTGAAGGGCCAATCTAGTCCCGAGGTCGTGGGGACGACCCTATAGTCGTCGGACTTGACGGTGGCCGGCCAATCTATTCCCGGGGTCGTGGGGACGACCCTACAGTCGTCGGACATTTCGGCGGCTTGCCAACTTTGGCCCGGGGTCGTGGGGACGACCCTATAGTCGTCGGACATGTCGGCGGCTGGCCAAAATTGGCCCGAGGTCGTGGGGGCGACCCTATAGTCGCCGGACATGTCGGCGGCTGGCCAACCTAGTCCCGAGGTCGTCGGACTGGACGGTGGCGGGCCAATCTAGTCCCGGGTTCGTGGGGACGATCCTACAGTCGTCGGACATTTCGGCGGCTTGCCAACTTTGGCCCGTGGTCGTGGGGACGACCCTATAGTCGTCGGACTTGACGTTGAAGGGCCAATCTAGTCCCGAGGTCGTGGGGACGACCCTATAGTCGTCGGACTTGACGGTGGCCGGCCAATCTATTCCCGGGGTCGTGGGGACGACCCTACAGTCGTCGGACATTTCGGCGGCTTGCCAACTTTGGCCCGGGGTCGTGGGGACGACCCTATAGTCGTCGGACATGTCGGCGGCTGGCCAAAATTGGCCCGAGGTCGTGGGGGCGACCCTATAGTCGCCGGACATGTCGGCGGCTGGCCAACCTAGTCCCGAGGTCGTCGGACTGGACGGTGGCGGGCCAATCTAGTCCCGGGTTCGTGGGGACGATCCTACAGTCGTCGGACATTTCGGCGGCTTGCCAACTTTGGCCCGTGGTCGTGGGGACGACCCTATAGTCGTCGGACATGTCGGCGTTTTGCCATCTTTGGCCCGTGGTCGTGAAGACGACCCTATAGTCGTCGGACATGACGGTGGCGGGACAATCTAGTCCCGGGGTCGTGGGGACGACCATATAGTCATCGGACATGTCGGCGGCTGGCCAACTTTGGCCCGTGGTCGTCGGACTCGACGGTGGCGGGCCAATCTAGTCCCGGGATCGTGGGGACGACCCTATAGTCGTCGGACATGTCGGCGGCTGGCCTACTTTGGCCCGGTGTCTTGGGGACGACTCTATAGTCGTCGGACATGTCGGCGGCTGGCCAACCTAGACCCGCGGTCGTGGGGACGACCCTATAGCCCTCGGACAAGTCGGCGGCTGGCCAACTTTGGCCCGTGGTCGTGGGAACGACCCTATAGTCGTCGGACAAGTCGGCGGCTGGCCAAATTTGGCCCGTGGTCGTGGGAACGACCCTATAGTCGTCTGACAAGTCGGCGGCTGGCCAACTTTGGCCCGGGGTCGTGGGGACGACCCTATAGTCGTCGGACATGTTGGCGGCTTGTCAGCCTAGTCCCGCGGTCGTGGGGACGACCCTATAGTCGTCGGACATTTCGGCGGCATGCCATCTTTAGCCCGGGGTCGTGGGGACGACCCTATATTCGTCGATCATTTTGGCGTCTTGTCAACCTAGACCCGGGGTCGTGGGGACGACCCTATAGTCGTCGGACTTGACGGTGGCGGGCCAATCTAGTCCCGGGGTCGTGGGGACGACCCTATAGTCGTTGGACATGACGGTGGCGGGCCAATCTAGTCCCGGGGTCGTGGGGACGACCCAATAGTCGTCGGACATGTCGGCGGCTGGCCAACTTTGGCCCGGGGTCGTGGGGACGACCCTATAGTCGTCGGACATGTTGGCGGCTTGTCAGCCTAGTCCCGCGGTCGTGGGGACGACCCTATATTCGTCGATCATTTTGGCGTCTTGTCAACCTAGACCCGGGGTCGTGGGGACGACCCTATAGTCGTCGGACTTGACGGTGGCGGGCCAATCTAGTCCCGGGGTCGTGGGGACGACCCTATAGTCGTTGGACATGACGGTGGCGGGCCAATCTAGTCCCGGGGTCGTGGGGACGACCCAATAGTCGTCGGACATGTCGGCGGCTGGCCAACTTTGGCCCGTGCTCGTGGGGACGACCCTATAGTCGTCGGACAAGACGGCGGCTGGACATCTTTGGCCCGGGGTCGTGGGGACGACCCTATAGTCGTCGGACATGTCGGCGGCTGGCCAACCTAGTCCCGAGGTCGTTGGGACGACCCTATAGTCGTCGGACTTGACGGTGGCGGGCCAATCTAGTCCCGGGGTCGTGGGGACGACCCTACAGTCGTCGGACATTTCGGCGGCTTGCCAACTTTGGCCCGGGGTCGTGGGGACGATCCAATAGTCGTCGGACATGTCGGCGGCTGGCCAACTTTGGCGCGTGGTCGTGGGGACGATCCGTTTGTCGTCGGACATGTCGGCGGCTGGCCAACCTAGACCCGGGGTCGTGGGAACGACCCTATAGTCGTCGGACTTGTCGGTGGCGGGCCAATCTAGTCCGGGGGTCGTGGGGACGACCCTACAGTCGTCGGACATTTCGACGGCTTGCCAGCTTTGGCCCGGGGTCGTGGGGACGATCCAATAGTCGTCGGACATGTCGGCGGCTGGCCAACTTTGGCCCGTGGTCGTGGGGACGACCCAATAGTCGTCGGACATGTCGGCGGCTGGCCAACATTGGCCCGGGGTCGTCGGGACGACCCTATAGTCGTCGGACATGTCGGCGGCTGGCCAACCTAGTCCCGTGGTCGTGGGGACGATCCGATAGTCGTTGGACATGACGGTGGCGGGCCATTCTAGTCCCGGGGTCGTGGGGACGACCCTATAGTCGTCGGACATGTTGGCGGCTGGCCAACTTTGGCCCGTGGTCGTGGGGACGACCCTATAGTCGTCGGACATTTCGGCGGCTTGCCAACTTTGGCCCGGGGTCGTGGGGACGACCCTATAGTCGTCGGACATTTCGGCGGCATGCCAACTTTGGCCCGGGGTCGTGGGGACGACCCTATAGTCGTTGGACATGACGGTGGCGGGACAAAATAGTCCCGGGGTCGTGGGTACGACCCTATAGTCGTCGGACAAGTCGGCGGCGGGCCAACCTTGTCCCGGGGTCGTGGGGACGACCCTATAGTCGTCGGACATGACGGTGGCGGGCCAATCTAGTCCCGGGGTCGTGGGGCCGATCCTATAGTCGTCGGACAAGACGGCGGCTGGATATTCTTGGCCCGTGGTTGTGGGGACGAATCTATAGTCGTCGGACATGTCGGCGGCTGGCCAACTTTGGCCCGTGGCCGTGGGGACGACCCTATAGTCGTCGGACAAATCGGCGGCTGACCAACTTTGGCCCGGGGTCGTGGGGACGACCCTATAGTCGTCGGACTTGACGGTGGCGGGCCAATCTAGTCCCGGGGTCGGGGGGACGACCCTATAGTCGTCGGACAAGTCGGCGGCTGGCAAACTTTGGCCCGTGGTCGTGGGGACGACCCTATAGTCGTCGGACAAGTCGGCGGCTGTCCAGCTTTGGCCCGGGGTCGTGGGGACGACCCTATAGTCGTCGGACATGTCGGCGGCTGGCCAACTTTGGCCCGTGGTCGTGGGGACGATCCAATAGTCGTCGGACATGTCGGCGGCTGGCCAGCTTTGGCCCGTGGTCGTGGGGACGACTCTATAGTCGTCGGACATGTCGGCGGCTAGCCAACATTGGCCCGTGGTCGTGGGGACGACCCTATAGTCGTCGGACAAGTCGGCGGCTGTCCAGCTTTGGCCCGGGGTCGCGGGGACGACCCTATAGTCGTCGGACATGTCGGCGGCTGGCCAACTTTGGCCCGGTGTCGTGGGGACGACTCTATAGTCGTCGGAAATGTCGGCGGCTGGCCAACCTGGACCCGGGGTCGTGGGAACGACCCTATTGTCGTCGGACAAGGCGGTGGCGGGCCAATCTAGTCCCGGGGTCGTGGGGACGACCCTATAGTCGTCGGACTTGTCGGTGGCGGGCCAATCTAGTCCGGGGGTCGTGGGGACGACCCTACAGTCGTCGGACATTTCGGCGGCTTGCCAACTTTGGCCCGGGGTCGTGGGGACGACCCAATAGTCGTCGGAAATGTCGGCGGCTGGTCAACTTTGGCCCGTGGTCGTGGGGACGACCCTATAGTCGTTGGACATGTCAGCGGCTGGCCAACTTTGGCCCGGTGTCGTGGGGACGACCCAATAGTCGTCGGACATGTCGGCGGCTGGCCAACTTTGGCCCGTGGTCGTGGGGACGATCCGATAGTCGTTGGACATGACGGTGGCGGGCCATTCTAGTCCCGGGGTCGTGGGGACGACCCTATAGTCGTCGGACTTGTCGGTGGCGGGCCAATCTAGTCCTGGGGTCGTGGGGACGACCCTACAGTCGTCGGACATTTCGGCGGCTTGCCAACTTTGGCCCGGGGTCGTGGGGACGACCCTATAGTCGTCGGACTTGACGTTGGCGGGCCAATCTAGTCCCGAGGTCGTGGGGACGACCCTATAGTCGTCGGACTTGACGGTGGCCGGCCAATCTAGTCCCGGGGTTGTGGGGACGACCCTACAGTCGTCGGACATTTCGGCGGCTTGCCAACTTTGGCCCGGGGTCGTGGGGACGACCCTATAGTCGTCGGACTTGACGGTGGCGGGCCAATCTAGTCCGGGGGTCGTGGGGACGACCCTACAGTCGTCGGACATTTCGGCGGCTTGCCAACTTTGGCCCGGGGTCGTGGGGACGACCCTATAGTCGTCGGACTTGACGGTGGCGGGCCAATCTAGTCCCGGGGTTGTGGGGACGACCCTATAGTCGTCGGACTTGACGGTGGCCGGCCAATCTAGTCCCGGGGTTGTGGGGACGACCCTACAGTCGTCGGACATTTCGGCGGCTTGCCAACTTTGGCCCGGGGTCGTGGGGACGACCCTATAGTCGTCGGACTTGACGGTGGCGGGCCAATCTAGTCCGGGGGTCGTGGGGACGACCCTACAGTCGTCGGACATTTCGGCGGCTTGCCAACTTTGGCCCGGGGTCGTGGGGACGACCCTATAGTCGTCGGACTTGACGGTGGCGGGCCAATCTAGTCCCGGGGTTGTGGGGACGACCCTACAGTCGTCGGAAACTTCGGCGGCTTGCCAACTTTGGCCCGGGGTCGTGGGGACGACCCTATAGTCGTCGGACTTGACGTTGAAGGGCCAATCTAGTCCCGAGGTCGTGGGGACGACCCTATAGTCGTCGGACTTGACGGTGGCCGGCCAATCTATTCCCGGGGTCGTGGGGACGACCCTACAGTCGTCGGACATTTCGGCGGCTTGCCAACTTTGGCCCGGGGTCGTGGGGACAACCCTATAGTCGTCGGACATGTCGGCGGCTGGCCAAAATTGGCCCGAGGTCGTGGGGGCGACCCTATAGTCGCCGGACATGTCGGCGGCTGGCCAACCTAGTCCCGAGGTCGTCGGACTGGACGGTGGCGGGCCAATCTAGTCCCGGGTTCGTGGGGACGATCCTACAGTCCTCGGACATTTCGGCGGCTTGCCAACTTTGGCCCGTGGTCGTGGGGGCGATCCTATAGTCGCCGGACATGTCGGCGGCTGGCCAACCTAGTCCCGAGGTCGTCGGACTGGACGGTGGCGGGCCAATCTAGTCCCGGGTTCGTGGGGACGATCCTACAGTCGTCGGACATTTCGGCGGCTTGCCAACTTTGGCCCGTGGTCGTGGGGACGACCCTATAGTCGTCGGACATGTCGGCGTTTTGCCATCTTTGGCCCGTGGTCGTGAAGACGACCCTATAGTCGTCGGACATGACGGTGGCGGGACAATCTAGTCCCGGGGTCGTGGGGACGACCATATAGTCATCGGACATGTCGGCGGCTGGCCAACTTTGGCCCGTGGTCGTCGGACTTGACGGTGGCGGGCCAATCTAGTCCCGGGATCGTGGGGACGACCCTATAGTCGTCGGACATGTCGGCGGCTGGCCTACTTTGGCCCGGTGTCTTGGGGACGACTCTATAGTCGTCGGACATGTCGGCGGCTGGCCAACCTAGACCCGCGGTCGTGGGGACGACCCTATAGCCCTCGGACAAGTCGGCGGCTGGCCAACTTTGGCCCGTGGTCGTGGGAACGACCCTATAGTCGTCGGACAAGTCGGCGGCTGGCCAAATTTGGCCCGTGGTCGTGGGAACAAACCCTATAGTCGTCTGACAAGTCGGCGGCTGGCCAATTTTGGCCCGTGGTCGTGGGGACGACCCTATAGTCGTCGGAAATGTCGGCGGCTGGCCAACCTAGACCCGTGGTCGTGGGAACGACCCTATAGTCGTCGGACAAGTCGGCGGCTGGCCAAATTTGGTCCGCGGTCGTGGGGACGACCCTATAATCATCGGAAATGTCGACGGCTGGCCAACTTTGGCCCGTGGTCGTAAAGACGACCCTATAGTCGTCGGACAAGACGATGGCGGGCCAATCTAGTCCCGTGGTCGTGGGAACGACCCTATAGTCGTCGGACAAGCCGGCGGCTGGCCAAATTTGGTCCGTGGTCGTGGGGACGACCCTATAATCATCGGAAATGTCGACGGCTGGCCAACTTTGGCCCGTGGTCGTAAAGACGACCCTATAGTCGTCGGACAAGACGGTGGCGGGCCAATCTAGTCCCGGGGTCGTGGGGACGACCCTATAGTCGTCGGAAAAGTCGGCGGCTGGCCAACTTTTGCCCGGGGTCGTGGGGACGACCCTATAGTCGTCGGACAAGTCGGCGGCGAGCCAACCTAGACCGGGGGTCGTGGGGACGAGCCTATAGTCGTCGGACATGTCGGCGGCTGGCCAACCTGGACCCGGGGTCGTGGGGACGACCCTATTGTCGTCGAGAATGACGGTGGCGGGCCAATCTAGTCTCGGGGTCGTGGGGACGACCCTACAGTCGTCGGTCATGTCGGCGGCTGGCCAACTTTGGCCCGGGGTCGTGGGGGCGACCCTATAGTCGTCGGACATGTTGGCGGCTTGTCAGCCTAGTCCCGGGGTCGTGGGTACGACCCTACAGGCGTCGGACATTTCGGCGGCTTGCCAACCTTGGCCCGGGGTCGTGGGGACGACCCTATAGTCGTCGGACTTGACGGTGGCGGGCCAATCTAGTCCCGAGGTCCTTGGGACGACCCTACAGTCGTCGGACATTTCGGCGGCTTGCCAACTTTGGCCCGGGGTCGTGGGGACGACCCTATAGTCGTCGGACATGTCGGCGGCTGGCCAAAATTGGCCCGAGGTCGTGGGGGCGACCCTATAGTCGCCGGACATGTCGGCGGCTGGCCAACCTAGTCCCGAGGTCGTCGGACTGGACGGTGGCGGGCCAATCTAGTCCCGGGTTCGTGGGGACGATCCTACAGTCGTCGGACATTTCGGCGGCTTGCCAACTTTGGCCCGTGGTCGTGGGGGCGATCCTATAGTCGCCGGACATGTCGGCGGCTGGCCAACCTAGTCCCGAGGTCGTCGGACTGGACGGTGGCGGGCCAATCTAGTCCCGGGTTCGTGGGGACGATCCTACAGTCGTCGGACATTTCGGCGGCTTGCCAACTTTGGCCCGTGGTCGTGGGGACGACCCTATAGTCGTCGGACATGTCGGCGTTTTGCCATCTTTGGCCCGTGGTCGTGAAGACGACCCTATAGTCGTCGGACATGACGGTGGCGGGACAATCTAGTCCCGGGGTCGTGGGGACGACCATATAGTCATCGGACATGTCGGCGGCTGGCCAACTTTGGCCCGTGGTCGTCGGACTTGACGGGGGCGGGCCAATCTAGTCCCGGGATCGTGGGGACGACCCTATAGTCGTCGGACATGTCGGCGGCTGGCATACTTTGGCCCGGTGTCTTGGGGACGACTCTATAGTCGTCGGACATGTCGGCGGCTGGCCAACCTAGACCCGGGGTCGTGGGGACGACCCTATAGCCCTCGGACAAGTCGGCGGCTGGCCAACTTTGGCCCGTGGTCGTGGGAACGACCCTATAGTCGTCGGACAAGTCGGCGGCTGGCCAAATTAGGCCCGTGGTCGTGGGAACGACCCTATAGTCGTCTGACAAGTCGGCGGCTGGCCAATTTTGGCCCGTGGTCGTGGGGACGACCCTATAGTCGTCGGAAATGTCGGCGGCTGGCCAACCTAGACCCGTGGTCGTGGGAACGACCCTATAGTCGTCGGACAAGTCGGCGGCTGGCCAAATTTGGTCCGCGGTCGTGGGGACGACCCTATAATCATCGGAAATGTCGACGGCTGGCCAACTTTGGCCCGTGGTCGTAAAGACGACCCTATAGTCGTCGGACAAGACGATGGCGGGCCAATCTAGACCCGGGGTCGTGGGGACGACCCTATAGTCGTCGGACATGTCGGCGGCTGGCCAACCTAGACCCGTGGTCGTGGGAACGACCCTATAGTCGTCGGACAAGCCGGCGGCTGGCCAAATTTGGTCCGTGGTCGTGGGGACGACCCTATAATCATCGGAAATGTCGACGGCTGGCCAACTTTGGCCCGTGGTCGTAAAGACGACCCTATAGTCGTCGGACAAGACGGTGGCGGGCCAATCTAGTCCCGGGGTCGTGGGGACGACCCTATAGTCTTCGGAAAAGTCGGCGGCTGGCCAACTTTTGCCCGGGGTCGTGGGGACGACCCTATAGTCGTCGGACAAGTCGGCGGCGAGCCAACCTAGACCGGGGGTCGTGGGGACGAGCCTATAGTCGTCGGACATGTCGGCGGCTGGCCAACCTGGACCCGGGGTCGTGGGGACGACCCTATTGTCGTCGAGAATGACGGTGGCGGGCCAATCTAGTCTCGGGGTCGTGGGGACGACCCTACAGTCGTCGGTCATGTCGGCGGCTGGCCAACTTTGGCCCGGGGTCGTGGGGGCGACCCTATAGTCGTCGGACATGTTGGCGGCTTGTCAGCCTAGTCCCGGGGTCGTGGGTACGACCCTACAGTCGTCGGACATTTCGGCGGCTTGCCAACCTTGGCCCGGGGTCGTGGGGACGACCCTATAGTCGTCGGACTTGACGGTGGCGGGCCAATCTAGTCCCGAGGTCCTGGGGACGACCCTATAGTCGTCGGACTTGACGGTGGCGGGCCAATCTAGTCCCGGGGTCGTGGGGACGACCCTACAGTTGTCGGACATTTCGGCGGCTGGCCAAATTTGGCCCGGGGTCGTGGGGACGACCCTATAGTCGTCGGACATGACGGTGGCGGGCCAATCTAGTCCCGGGGTCGTGGGGACGACCCTATAGTCGTCGGGCATGTCGGCGGCTGGCCAACTTTGGCCCGTGGTCGTGGGGACGATCCAATAGTCGTCGGACATGTCGGCGGCTGGCCAACTTTGGCGCGTGGTCGTGGGGACGATCCGATTGTCGTCGGACATGTCGGCGGCTGGCCAACCTAGACCCGGGGTCGTGGGAACGACCCTATTGTCGTCGGACAAGGCGGTGGCGGGCCAATCTAGTCCCGGGGTCGTAAGGACGACCCTATAGTCGTCGGACTTGTCGGTGGCGGGCCAATCTAGTCCGGGGGTCGTGGGGACGACCCTACAGTCGTCGGACATTTCGACGGCTTGCCAACTTTGGCCCGGGGTCGTGGGGACGATCCAATAGTCGTCGGACATGTCGGCGGCTGGCCAACTTTGGCCCGTGGTCGTCGGACTTGACGGGGGCGGGCCAATCTAGTCCCGGGATCGTGGGGACGACCCTATAGTCGTCGGACATGTCGGCGGCTGGCCTACTTTGGCCCGGTGTCTTGGGGACGACTCTATAGTCGTCGGACATGTCGGCGGCTGGCCAACCTAGACCCGGGGTCGTGGGGACGACCCTATAGCCCTCGGACAAGTCGGCGGCTGGCCAACTTTGGCCCGTGGTCGTGGGAACGACCCTATAGTCGTCGGACAAGTCGGCGGCTGGCCAAATTTGGCCCGTGGTCGTGGGAACGACCCTATAGTCGTCTGACAAGTCGGCGGCTGGCCAATTTTGGCCCGTGGTCGTGGGGACGACCCTATAGTCGTCGGAAATGTCGGCGGCTGGCCAACCTAGACCCGTGGTCGTGGGAACGACCCTATAGTCGTCGGACAAGTCGGCGGCTGGCCAAATTTGGTCCGCGGTCGTGGGGACGACCCTATAATCATCGGAAATGTCGACGGCTGGCCAACTTTGGCCCGTGGTCGTAAAGACGACCCTATAGTCGTCGGACAAGACGATGGCGGGCCAATCTAGACCCGGGGTCGTGGGGACGACCCTATAGTCGTCGGACATGTCGGCGGCTGGCCAACCTAGACCCGTGGTCGTGGGAACGACCCTATAGTCGTCGGACAAGCCGGCGGCTGGCCAAATTTGGTCCGTGGTCGTGGGGACGACCCTATAATCATCGGAAATGTCGACGGCTGGCCAACTTTGGCCCGTGGTCGTAAAGACGACCCTATAGTCGTCGGACAAGACGGTGGCGGGCCAATCTAGTCCCGGGGTCGTGGGGACGACCCTATAGTCGTCGGAAAAGTCGGCGGCTGGCCAACTTTTGCCCGGGGTCGTGGGGACGACCCTATAGTCGTCGGACAAGTCGGCGGCGAGCCAACCTAGACCGGGGGTCGTGGGGACGAGCCTATAGTCGTCGGACATGTCGGCGGCTGGCCAACCTGGACCCGGGGTCGTGGGGACGACCCTATTGTCGTCGAGAATGACGGTGGCGGGCCAATCTAGTCTCGGGGTCGTGGGGACGACCCTACAGTCGTCGGTCATGTCGGCGGCTGGCCAACTTTGGCCCGGGGTCGTGGGGGCGACCCTATAGTCGTCGGACATGTTGGCGGCTTGTCAGCCTAGTCCCGGGGTCGTGGGTACGACCCTACAGTCGTCGGACATTTCGGCGGCTTGCCAACCTTGGCCCGGGGTCGTGGGGACGACCCTATAGTCGTCGGACTTGACGGTGGCGGGCCAATCTAGTCCCGAGGTCCTGGGGACGACCCTATAGTCGTCGGACTTGACGGTGGCGGGCCAATCTAGTCCCGGGGTCGTGGGGACGACCCTACAGTTGTCGGACATTTCGGCGGCTGGCCAAATTTGGCCCGGGGTCGTGGGGACGACCCTATAGTCGTCGGACATGACGGTGGCGGGCCAATCTAGTCCCGGGGTCGTGGGGACGACCCTATAGTCGTCGGACATGTCGGCGGCTGGCCAACTTTGGCCCGGTGTCGTGGGGACGACTCTATAGTCGTCGGAAATGTCGGCGGCTGGCCAACCTGGACCCGGGGTCGTGGGAACGACCCTATTGTCGTCGGACAAGGCGGTGGCGGGCCAATCTAGTCCCGGGGTCGTGGGGACGACCCTATAGTCGTCGGACTTGTCGGTGGCGGGCCAATCTAGTCCGGGGGTCGTGGGGACGACCCTACAGTCGTCGGACATTTCGGCGGCTTGCCAACTTTGGCCCGGGGTCGTGGGGACGACCCAATAGTCGTCGGAAATGTCGGCGGCTGGTCAACTTTGGCCCGTGGTCGTGGGGACGACCCTATAGTCGTTGGACATGTCAGCGGCTGGCCAACTTTGGCCCGGTGTCGTGGGGACGACCCAATAGTCGTCGGACATGTCGGCGGCTGGCCAACTTTGGCCCGTGGTCGTGGGGACGATCCGATAGTTGTTGGACATGACGGTGGCGGGCCATTCTAGTCCCGGGGTCGTGGGGACGACCCTATAGTCGTCGGACTTGTCGGTGGCGGGCCAATCTAGTCCGGGGGTCGTGGGGACGACCCTACAGTCGTCGGACATTTCGGCGGCTTGCCAACTTTGGCACGGGGTCGTGGGGACGACCCTATAGTCGTCGGACTTGACGTTGGCGGGCCAATCTAGTCCCGAGGTCGTGGGGACGACCCTACAGTCGTCGGACATTTCGGCGGCTTGCCAACTTTGGCCCGGGGTCGTGGGGACGACCCTATAGTCGTCGGACTTGACGGTGGCGGGCCAATCTAGTCCCGGGGTTGTGGGGACGACCCTACAGTCGTCGGACATTTCGGCGGCTTGCCAACTTTGGCCCGGGGTCGTGGGGACGACCCTATAGTCGTCGGACTTGACGTTGGCGGGCCAATCTAGTCCCGAGGTCGTGGGGACGACCCTATAGTCGTCGGACTTGACGGTGGCCGGCCAATCTATTCCCGGGGTCGTGGGGACGACCCTACAGTCGTCGGACATTTCGGCGGCTTGCAAACTTTGGCCCGGGGTCGTGGGGACGACCCTATAGTCGTCGGACATGTCGGCGGCTGGCCAAAATTGGCCCGAGGTCGTGGGGGCGAACCTATAGTCGCCGGACATGTCGGCGGCTGGCCAACCTAGTCCCGAGGTCGTCGGACTGGACGGTGGCGGGCCAATCTTGTCCCGGGTTCGTGGGGACGATCCTACAGTCGTCGGACATTTCGGCGGCTTGCCAACTTTGGCCCGTGGTCGTGGGGACGACCCTATAGTCGTCGGACATGTCGGCGTTTTGCCATCTTTGGCCCGTGGTCGTGAAGACGACCCTATAGTCGTCGGACATGACGGTGGCGGGACAATCTAGTCCCGGGGTCGTGGGGACGACCATATACTCATCGGACATGTCGGCGGCTGGCCAACTTTGGCCCGTGGTCGTCGGACTTGACGGTGGCGGGCCAATCTAGTCCCGGGATCGTGGGGACGACCCTATAGTCGTCGGACATGTCGGCGGCTGGCCTACTTTGGCCCGGTGTCTTGGGGACGACTCTATAGTCGTCGGACATGTCGGCGGCTGGCCAACCTAGACCCGGGGTCGTGGGGACGACCCTATAGCCCTCGGACAAGTCGGCGGCTGGCCAACTTTGGCCCGTGGTCGTGGGAACGACCCTATAGTCGTCGGACAAGTCGGCGGCTGGCCAAATTTGGCCCGTGGTCGTGGGAACGACCCTATAGTCGTCTGACAAGTCGGCGGCTGGCCAATTTTGGCCCGTGGTCGTGGGGACGACCCTATAGTCGTCGGAAATGTCGGCGGCTGGCCAACCTAGACCCGTGGTCGTGGGAACGACCCTATAGTCGTCGGACAAGTCGGCAGCTGGCCAAATTTGGTCCGCGGTCGTGGGGACGACCCTATAATCATCGGAAATGTCGACGGCTGGCCAACTTTGGCCCGTGGTCGTAAAGACGACCCTATAGTCGTCGGACAAGACGATGGCGGGCCAATCTAGTCCCGGGGTCGTGGGGACGACCCTATAGTCGTCGGACATGTCGGCGGCTGGCCAACCTAGACCCGTGGTCGTGGGAACGACCCTATAGTCGTCGGACAAGCCGGCGGCTGGCCAAATTTGGTCCGTGGTTGTGGGGACGACCCTATAATCATCGGAAATGTCGACGGCTGGCCAACTTTGGCCCGTGGTCGTAAAGACGACCCTATAGTCGTCGGACAAGACGGTGGCGGGCCAATCTAGTCCCGGGGTCGTGGGGACGACCCTATAGTCGTCGGAAAAGTCGGCGGCTGGCCAACTTTTGCCCGGGGTCGTGGGGACGACCCTATAGTCGTCGGACAAGTCGGCGGCGAGCCAACCTAGACCGGGGGTCGTGGGGACGAGCCTATAGTCGTCGGACATGTCGGCGGCTGGCCAACCTGGACCCGGGGTCGTGGGGACGACCCTATTGTCGTCGAGAATGACGGTGGCGGGCCAATCTAGTCTCGGGGTCGTGGGGACGACCCTACAGTCGTCGGTCATGTCGGCGGCTGGCCAACTTTGGCCCGGGGTCGTGGGGGCGACCCTATAGTCGTCGGACATGTTGGCGGCTTGTCAGCCTAGTCCCGGGGTCGTGGGTACGACCCTACAGTCGTCGGACATTTCGGCGGCTTGCCAACCTTGGCCCGGGGTCGTGGGGACGACCCTATAGTCGTCGGACTTGACGGTGGCGGGCCAATCTAGTCCCGAGGTCCTGGGGACGACCCTATAGTCGTCGGACTTGACGGTGGCGGGCCAATCTAGTCCCGGGGTCGTGGGGACGACCCTACAGTTGTCGGACATTTCGGCGGCTGGCCAAATTTGGCCCGGGGTCGTGGGGACGACCCTATAGTCGTCGGACATGACGGTGGCGGGCCAATCTAGTCCCGGGGTCGTGGGGACGACCCTATAGTCGTCGGACATGTCGGCGGCTGGCCAACTTTGGCCCGTGGTCGTGGGGACGATCCAATAGTCGTCGGACATGTCGGCGGCTGGCCAACTTTGGCGCGTGGTCGTGGGGACGATCCGATTGTCGTCGGACATGTCGGCGGCTGGCCAACCTAGACCCGGGGTCGTGGGAACGACCCTATTGTCGTCGGACAAGGCGGTGGCGGGCCAATCTAGTCCCGGGGTCGTGGGGACGACCCTATAGTCGTCGGACTTGTCGGTGGCGGGCCAATCTAGTCCGGGGGTCGTGGGGACGACCCTACAGTCGTCGGACATTTCGACGGCTTGCCAACTTTGGCCCGGGGTCGTGGGGACGATCCAATAGTCGTCGGACATGTTGGCGGCTGGCCAACTTTGGCCCGTGGTCGTGGGGACGACCCAATAATCGTCGGACATGTCGGCGGCTGGCCAACATTGGCCCGGGGTCGTCGGGACGACCCTATAGTCGTCGGACATGTCGGCGGCTGGCCAACCTAGTCCCGTGGTCGTGGGGACGATCCGATAGTCGTTGGACATGACGGTGGCGGGCCATTCTAGTCCCGGGGTCGTGGGGACGACCCTATAGTCGTCGGACATGTTGGCGGCTGGCCAACTTTGGCCCGTGGTCGTGGGGACGACCCTATAGTCGTCGGACATTTCGGCGGCTTGCCAACTTTGGCCCGGGGTCGTGGGGACGACCCTATAGTCGTCGGACATTTCGGCGGCATGCCAACTTTGGCCCGGGGTCGTGGGGACGACCCTATAGTCGTTGGACATGACGGTGGCGGGACAAAATAGTCCCGGGGTCGTGGGTACGACCCTATAGTCGTCGGACAAGTCGGCGGCGGGCCAACCTTGTCCCGGGGTCGTGGGGACGACCCTATAGTCGTCGGACATGACGGTGGCGGGCCAATCTAGTCCCGGGGTCGTGGGGCCGATCCTATAGTCGTCGGACAAGACGGCGGCTGGATATTCTTGGCCCGTGGTTGTGGGGACGAATCTATAGTCGTCGGACATGTCGGCGGCTGGCCAACTTTGGCCCGTGGCCGTGGGGACGACCCTATAGTCGTCGGACAAATCGGCGGCTGACCAACTTTGGCCCGAGGTCGTGGGGACGACCCTATAGTCGTCGGACTTGACGGTGGCGGGCCAATCTAGTCCCGGGGTCGGGGGGACGACCCTATAGTCGTCGGACAAGTCGGCGGCTGGCAAACTTTGGCCCGTGGTCGTGGGGACGATCCTATAGTCGTCGGACAAGTCGGCGGCTGTCCAGCTTTGGCCCGGGGTCGTGGGGACGACCCTATAGTCGTCGGACATGTCGGCGGCTGGCCAACTTTGGCCCGTGGTCGTGGGGACGATCCAATAGTCGTCGGACATGTCGGCGGCTGGCCAGCTTTGGCCCGTGGTCGTGGGGACGACCCTATAGTCGTCGGACATGTCGGCGGCTAGCCAACATTGGCCCGGGGTCGTCGGGACGACCCTATAGTCGTCGGACATGTCGGCGGCTGGCCAACCTAGTCCCGTGGTCGTGGGGACGATCCGATAGTCGTTGGACATGACGGTGGCGGGCCATTCTAGTACCGGGGTCGTGGGGACGACCCTATAGTCGTCGGACATGTTGGCGGCTGGCCAACTTTGGCCCGTGGTCGTGGGGACGACCCTATAGTCGTCGAACATTTCGGCGGCTTGCCAACTTTGGCCCGGGGTCGTGGGGACGACCCTATAGTCGTCGGACATTTCGGCGGCATGCCAACTTTGGCCCGGGGTCGTGGGGACGACCCTATAGTCGTTGGACATGACGGTGGCGGAACAAAATAGTCCCGGGGTCGTGGGTACGACCCTATAGTCGTCGGACAAGTCGGCGGCGGGCCAACCTTGTCCCGGGGTCGTGGGGACGACCCTATAGTCGTCGGACATGACGGTGGCGGGCCAATCTAGTCCCGGGGTCGTGGGGCCGATCCTATAGTCGTCGGACAAGACGGCGGCTGGATATTCTTGGCCCGTGGTTGTGGGGACGAATCTATAGTCGTCGGACATGTCGGCGGCTGGCCAACTTTGGCCCGTGGCCGTGGGGACGACCCTATAGTCGTCGGACAAATCGGCGGCTGACCAACTTTGGCCCGGGGTCGTGGGGACGACCCTATAGTCGTCGGACTTGACGGTGGCGGGCCAATCTAGTCCCGGGGTCGGGGGGACGACCCTATAGTCGTCGGACAAGTCGGCGGCTGGCAAACTTTGGCCCGTGGTCGTGGGGACGGCCCTATAGTCGTCGGACAAGTCGGCGGCTGTCCAGCTTTGGCCCGGGGTCGTGGGGACGACCCTATAGTCGTCGGACATGTCGGCGGCTGGCCAACTTTGGCCCGTGGTCGTGGGGACGATCCAATAGTCGTCGGACATGTCGGCGGCTGGCCAACTTTGGCCCGTGGTCGTGGGGACGACCCTATAGTCGTTGGACATGTCAGCGGCTGGCCAACTTTGGCCCGGTGTCGTGGGGACGACCCAATAGTCGTCGGACATGTCGGCGGGTGGCCAACCTAGTCCCGAGGTCGTGGGGACGACCCTATAGTCGTCGGACATGACGGTGGCGGGCCAATCTAGTCCCGGGGTCGTGGGGATGACCCTATAATCGTTGGACATGACGGTGGCGGGCCAATCTAGTCCCGGGGTCGTAGGGACGACCCTATAGTCGTCGGACATGTTGGCGATTGGCCAACATTGGCCCGGGGTCGTCGGGACGATCCTATAGTCGTCGGACATGTCGGCGGCTGGCCAACCTACTCCCGGGGTCGTGGGGACGACCCTATAGTCGTCGGACATGTCGGCGGCTGGCCAACATTGGCCCGTGGTCGTGGGAACGATCCAATAGTCGTCGGACATGTCGGCGGCTGGCCAACTTTGGCCCGTGGTCGTGGGGACGACACTATAGTCGTTGGACATGTCAGCGGCTGGCCAACTTTGGCCCGGTGTCGTGGGGACGACTCTATACTCGTCGGACATGTCGGCGGCTGGCCAACCTAGACCCGGGGTCGTGGGGACGACCCTATTGTCGTCGGACATGTCGGCGGCTGGCAAACTTTGGCCCGTGGTCGTGGGGACGACCCAATAGTCGTCGGACATGTCGGCGGCTGGCCAACTTTGGCCCGTGGTCGTGGGGGCGATCCGATAGTCGTTGGACATGACGGTGGCGGGCCAATCTAGTCCCGGGGTCGTGGGGACGATCCAATAGTCTTCGGATATGTCGGCGGCTGGCCAACTGTGGCCCGTGGTCGTGGGGACGACCCAATAGTCGTCGGACATGTCGGCGGCTGGCCAACATTGGCCCGGGGTCGTCGGGACGACCCTATAGTCGTCGGACATGTCGGCGGCTGGCCAACCTAGTCCCGTGGTCGTGGGGACGATCCGATAGTCGTTGGACATGACGGTGGCGGGCCATTCTAGTACCGGGGTCGTGGGGACGACCCTATAGTCGTCGGACATGTTGGCGGCTGGCCAACTTTGGCCCGTGGTCGTGGGGACGACCCTATAGTCGTCGGAAATGTCGGCGGCTGGCCAAATTTGGTCCGTGGTCGTGGGGACGACCCTATAATCATCGGAAATGTCGGCGGCTGTCCAGCTTTGGCCCGGGGTCGTGGGGACGACCCTATAGTCGTCGGACATGTCGGCGGCTGGCCAACTTTGGCCCGTGGTCGTGGGGACGATCCAATAGTCGTCGGACATGTCGGCGGCTGGCCAACTTTGGCCCGTGGTCGTGGGGACGATCCAATAGTCGTCGGACATGTCGGCGGCTGGCCAGCTTTGGCCCGTGGTCGTGGGGACGACCCTATAGTCGTCGGACATGTCGGCGGCTAGCCAACATTGGCCCGGGGTCGTGGGGTCGACCCTATAGTCGTCGGACATGTCGGCGGCTGGCCAACTTTGGCCCGGTGTCGTGGGGACGACTCTATAGTCGTCGGAAATGTCGGCGGCTGGCCAACCTGGACCCGGGGTCGTGGGAACGACCCTATTGTCGTCGGACAAGGCGGTGGCGGGCCAATCTAGTCCCGGGGTCGTGGGGACGACCCTATAGTCGTCGGACTTGTCGGTGGCGGGCCAATCTAGTCCGGGGGTCGTGGGGACGACCCTACAGTCGTCGGACATTTCGGCGGCTTGCCAACTTTGGCCCGGGGTCGTGGGGACGACCCAATAGTCGTCGGAAATGTCGGCGGCTGGTCAACTTTGGCCCGTGGTCGTGGGGACGACCCTATAGTCGTTGGACATGTCAGCGGCTGGCCAACTTTGGCCCGGTGTCGTGGGGACGACCCAATAGTCGTCGGACATGTCGGCGGCTGGCCAACTTTGGCCCGTGGTCGTGGGGACGATCCGATAGTCGTTGGACATGACGGTGGCGGGCCATTCTAGTCCCGGGGTCGTGGGGACGACCCTATAGTCGTCGGACTTGTCGGTGGCGGGCCAATCTAGTCCGGGGGTCGTGGGGACGACCCTACAGTCGTCGGACATTTCGGCGGCTTGCCAACTTTGGCACGGGGTCGTGGGGACGACCCTATAGTCGTCGGACTTGACGTTGGCGGGCCAATCTAGTCCCGAGGTCGTGGGGACGACCCTACAGTCGTCGGACATTTCGGCGGCTTGCCAACTTTGGCCCGGGGTCGTGGGGACGACCCTATAGTCGTCGGACTTGACGGTGGCGGGCCAATCTAGTCCCGGGGTTGTGGGGACGACCCTACAGTCGTCGGACATTTCGGCGGCTTGCCAACTTTGGCCCGGGGTCGTGGGGACGACCCTATAGTCGTCGGACTTGACGTTGGCGGGCCAATCTAGTCCCGAGGTCGTGGGGACGACCCTATAGTCGTCGGACTTGACGGTGGCCGGCCAATCTATTCCCGGGGTCGTGGGGACGACCCTACAGTTGTCGGACATTTCGGCGGCTTGCAAACTTTGGCCCGGGGTCGTGGGGACGACCCTATAGTCGTCGGACATGTCGGCGGCTGGCCAAAATTGGCCCGAGGTCGTGGGGGCGAACCTATAGTCGCCGGACATGTCGGCGGCTGGCCAACCTAGTCCCGAGGTCGTCGGACTGGACGGTGGCGGGCCAATCTTGTCCCGGGTTCGTGGGGACGATCCTACAGTCGTCGGACATTTCGGCGGCTTGCCAACTTTGGCCCGTGGTCGTGGGGACGACCCTATAGTCGTCGGACATGTCGGCGTTTTGCCATCTTTGGCCCGTGGTCGTGAAGACGACCCTATAGTCGTCGGACATGACGGTGGCGGGACAATCTAGTCCCGGGGTCGTGGGGACGACCATATAGTCATCGGACATGTCGGCGGCTGGCCAACTTTGGCCCGTGGTCGTCGGACTTGACGGTGGCGGGCCAATCTAGTCCCGGGATCGTGGGGACGACCCTATAGTCGTCGGACATGTCGGCGGCTGGCCTACTTTGGCCCGGTGTCTTGGGGACGACTCTATAGTCGTCGGACATGTCGGCGGCTGGCCAACCTAGACCCGGGGTCGTGGGGACGACCCTATAGCCCTCGGACAAGTCGGCGGCTGGCCAACTTTGGCCCGTGGTCGTGGGAACGACCCTATAGTCGTCGGACAAGTCGGCGGCTGGCCAAATTTGGCCCGTGGTCGTGGGAACGACCCTATAGTCGTCTGACAAGTCGGCGGCTGGCCAATTTTGGCCCGTGGTCGTGGGGACGACCCTATAGTCGTCGGAAATGTCGGCGGCTGGCCAACCTAGACCCGTGGTCGTGGGAACGACCCTATAGTCGTCGGACAAGTCGGCAGCTGGCCAAATTTGGTCCGCGGTCGTGGGGACGACCCTATAATCATCGGAAATGTCGACGGCTGGCCAACTTTGGCCCGTGGTCGTAAAGACGACCCTATAGTCGTCGGACAAGACGATGGCGGGCCAATCTAGTCCCGGGGTCGTGGGGACGACCCTATAGTCGTCGGACATGTCGGCGGCTGGCCAACCTAGACCCGTGGTCGTGGGAACGACCCTATAGTCGTCGGACAAGCCGGCGGCTGGCCAAATTTGGTCCGTGGTTGTGGGGACGACCCTATAATCATCGGAAATGTCGACGGCTGGCCAACTTTGGCCCGTGGTCGTAAAGACGACCCTATAGTCGTGGGACAAGACGGTGGCGGGCCAATCTAGTCCCGGGGTCGTGGGGACGACCCTATAGTCGTCGGAAAAGTCGGCGGCTGGCCAACTTTTGCCCGGGGTCGTGGGGACGACCCTATAGTCGCCGGACAAGTCGGCGGCGAGCCAACCTAGACCGGGGGTCGTGGGGACGAGCCTATAGTCGTCGGACATGTCGGCGGCTGGCCAACCTGGACCCGGGGTCGTGGGGACGACCCTATTGTCGTCGAGAATGACGGTGGCGGGCCAATCTAGTCTCGGGGTCGTGGGGACGACCCTACAGTCGTCGGTCATGTCGGCGGCTGGCCAACTTTGGCCCGGGGTCGTGGGGGCGACCCTATAGTCGGCGGACATGTTGGCGGCTTGTCAGCCTAGTCCCGGGGTCGTGGGTACGACCCTACAGTCGTCGGACATTTCGGCGGCTTGCCAACCTTGGCCCGGGGTCGTGGGGACGACCCTATAGTCGTCGGACTTGACGGTGGCGGGCCAATCTAGTCCCGAGGTCCTGGGGACGACCCTATAGTCGTCGGACTTGACGGTGGCGGGCCAATCTAGTCCCGGGGTCGTGGGGACGACCCTACAGTTGTCGGACATTTCGGCGGCTGGCCAAATTTGGCCCGGGGTCGTGGGGACGACCCTATAGTCGTCGGACATGACGGTGGCGGGCCAATCTAGTCCCGGGGTCGTGGGGACGACCCTATAGTCGTCGGACATGTCGGCGGCTGGCCAACTTTGGCCCGTGGTCGTGGGGACGATCCAATAGTCGTCGGACATGTCGGCGGCTGGCCAACTTTGGCGCGTGGTCGTGGGGACGATCCGATTGTCGTCGGACATGTCGGCGGCTGGCCAACCTAGACCCGGGGTCGTGGGAACGACCCTATTGTCGTCGGACAAGGCGGTGGCGGGCCAATCTAGTCCCGGGGTCGTGGGGACGACCCTATAGTCGTCGGACTTGTCAGTGGCGGGCCAATCTAGTCCGGGGGTCGTGGGGACGACCCTACAGTCGTCGGACATTTCGGCGGCTTGCCAACTTTGGCCCGGGGTCGTGGGGACGATCCAATAGTCGTCGGACATGTTGGCGGCTGGCCAACTTTGGCCCGTGGTCGTGGGGAGACCCAATAGTCGTCGGAGATGTCGGCGGCTGGCCAACATTGGCCCGGGGTCGTCGGGACGACCCTATAGTCGTCGGACATGTCGGCGGCTGGCCAACCTAGTCCCGTGGTCGTGGGGACGATCCGATAGTCGTTGGACATGACGGTGGCGGGCCATTCTAGTCCCGGGGTCGTGGGGACGACCCTATAGTCGTCGGACATGTTGGCGGCTGGCCAACTTTGGCCCGTGGTCGTGGGGACGACCCTATAGTCGTCGGACATTTCGGCGGCTTGCCAACTTTGGCCCGGGGTCGTGGGGACGACCCTATAGTCGTCGGACATTTCGGCGGCATGCCAACTTTGGCCCGGGGTCGTGGGGACGACCCTATAGTCGTTGGACATGACGGTGGCGGGACAAAATAGTCCCGGGGTCGTGGGTACGACCCTATAGTCGTCGGACAAGTCGGCGGCGGGCCAACCTTGTCCCGGGGTCGTGGGGACGACCCTATAGTCGTCGGACATGACGGTGGCGGGCCAATCTAGTCCCGGGGTCGTGGGGCCGATCCTATAGTCGTCGGACAAGACGGCGGCTGGATATTCTTGGCCCGTGGTTGTGGGGACGAATCTATAGTCGTCGGACATGTCGGCGGCTGGCCAACTTTGGCCCGTGGCCGTGGGGACGACCCTATAGTCGTCGGACAAATCGGCGGCTGACCAACTTTGGCCCGGGGTCGTGGGGACGACCCTATAGTCGTCGGACTTGACGGTGGCGGGCCAATCTAGTCCCGGGGTCGGGGGGACGACCCTATAGTCGTCGGACAAGTCGGCGGCTGGCAAACTTTGGCCCGTGGTCGTGGGGACGACCCTATAGTCGTCGGACAAGTCGGCGGCTGTCCAGCTTTGGCCCGGGGTCGTGGGGACGACCCTATAATCATCGGAAATGTCGACGGCTGGCCAACTTTGGCCCGTGGTCGTAAAGACGACCCTATAGTCGTCGGACAAGACGATGGCGGGCCAATCGAGTCCCGGGGTCGTGGGGACGACCCTATAGTCGTCGGACATGTCGGCGGCTGGCCAACCTAGACCCGGGGTCGTGGGGACGACCCTATAATCGTCGGAAAAGTCGGCGGCTGGCCAACTTTTGCCCGGGGTCGTGGGGACGACCCTATAGTCGTCGGACAAGTCGGCGGCGAGCCAACCTAGACCGGGGGTCGTGGGGACGAGCCTATAGTCGTCGGACATGTCGGCGGCTGGCCAACCTGGACCCGGGGTCGTGGGGACGACCCTATTGTCGTCGAGAATGACGGTGGCGGGCCAATCTAGTCTCGGGGTCGTGGGGACGACCCTACAGTCGTCGGTCATGTCGGCGGCTGGCCAACTTTGGCCCGGGGTCGTGGGGGCGACCCTATAGTCGTCGGACATGTTGGCGGCTTGTCAGCCTAGTCCCGGGGTCGTGGGTACGACCCTACAGTCGTCGGACATTTCGGCGGCTTGCCAACCTTGGCCCGGGGTCGTGGGGACGACCCTATAGTCGTCGCACTTGACGGTGGCGGGCCAATCTAGTCCCGAGGTCCTGGGGACGACCCTATAGTCGTCGGACTTGACGGTGGCGGGCCAATCTAGTCCCGGGGTCGTGGGGACGACCCTACAGTTGTCGGACATTTCGGCGGCTGGCCAAATTTGGCCCGGGGTCGTGGGGACGACCCTATAGTCGTCGGACATGACGGTGGCGGGCCAATCTAGTCCCGGGGTCGTGGGGACGACCCTATAGTCGTCGGACATGTCGGCGGCTGGCCAACTTTGGCCCGTGGTCGTGGGGACGATCCAATAGTCGTCGGACATGTCGGCGGCTGGCCAACTTTGGCGCGTGGTCGTGGGGACGATCCGATTGTCGTCGGACATGTCGGCGGCTGGCCAACCTAGACCCGGGGTCGTGGGAACGACCCTATTGTCGTCGGACAAGGCGGTGGCGGGCCAATCTAGTCCCGGGGTCGTGGGGACGACCCTATAGTCGTCGGACTTGTCGGTGGCGGGCCAATCTAGTCCGGGGGTCGTGGGGACGACCCTACAGTCGTCGGACATTTCGGCGGCTTGCCAACTTTGGCCCGGGGTCGTGGGGACGATCCAATAGTCGTCGGACATGTTGGCGGCTGGCCAACTTTGGCCCGTGGTCGTGGGGAGACCCAATAGTCGTCGGAGATGTCGGCGGCTGGCCAACATTGGCCCGGGGTCGTCGGGACGACCCTATAGTCGTCGGACATGTCGGCGGCTGGCCAACCTAGTCCCGTGGTCGTGGGGACGATCCGATAGTCGTTGGACATGACGGTGGCGGGCCATTCTAGTCCCGGGGTCGTGGGGACGACCCTATAGTCGTCGGACATGTTGGCGGCTGGCCAACTTTGGCCCGTGGTCGTGGGGACGACCCTATAGTCGTCGGACATTTCGGCGGCTTGCCAACTTTGGCCCGGGGTCGTGGGGACGACCCTATAGTCGTCGGACATTTCGGCGGCATGCCAACTTTGGCCCGGGGTCGTGGGGACGACCCTATAGTCGTTGGACATGACGGTGGCGGGACAAAATAGTCCCGGGGTCGTGGGTACGACCCTATAGTCGTCGGACAAGTCGGCGGCGGGCCAACCTTGTCCCGGGGTCGTGGGGACGACCCTATAGTCGTCGGACATGACGGTGGCGGGCCAATCTAGTCCCGGGGTCGTGGGGCCGATCCTATAGTCGTCGGACAAGACGGCGGCTGGATATTCTTGGCCCGTGGTTGTGGGGACGAATCTATAGTCGTCGGACATGTCGGCGGCTGGCCAACTTTGGCCCGTGGCCGTGGGGACGACCCTATAGTCGTCGGACAAATCGGCGGCTGACCAACTTTGGCCCGGGGTCGTGGGGACGACCCTATAGTCGTCGGACTTGACGGTGGCGGGCCAATCTAGTCCCGGGGTCGGGGGGACGACCCTATAGTCGTCGGACATGTCGGCGGCTGGCAAACTTTGGCCCGTGGTCGTGGGGACGACCCTATAGTCGTCGGACAAGTCGGCGGCTGTCCAGCTTTGGCCCGGGGTCGTGGGGACGACCCTATAATCATCGGAAATGTCGACGGCTGGCCAACTTTGGCCCGTGGTCGTAAAGACGACCCTATAGTCGTCGGACAAGACGATGGCGGGCCAATCTAGTCCCGGGGTCGTGGGGACGACCCTATAGTCGTCGGACATGTCGGCGGCTGGCCAACCTAGACCCGGGGTCGTGGGGACGACCCTATAATCGTCGGAAAAGTCGGCGGCTGGCCAACTTTTGCCCGGGGTCGTGGGGACGACCCTATAGTCGTCGGACAAGTCGGCGGCGAGCCAACCTAGACCGGGGGTCGTGGGGACGAGCCTATAGTCGTCGGACATGTCGGCGGCTGGCCAACCTGGACCCGGGGTCGTGGGGACGACCCTATTGTCGTCGAGAATGACGGTGGCGGGCCAATCTAGTCTCGGGGTCGTGGGGACGACCCTACAGTCGTCGGTCATGTCGGCGGCTGGCCAACTTTGGCCCGGGGTCGTGGGGGCGACCCTATAGTCGTCGGACATGTTGGCGGCTTGTCAGCCTAGTCCCGGGGTCGTGGGTACGACCCTACAGTCGTCGGACATTTCGGCGGCTTGCCAACCTTGGCCCGGGGTCGTGGGGACGACCCTATAGTCGTCGCACTTGACGGTGGCGGGCCAATCTAGTCCCGAGGTCCTGGGGACGACCCTATAGTCGTCGGACTTGACGGTGGCGGGCCAATCTAGTCCCGGGGTCGTGGGGACGACCCTACAGTTGTCGGACATTTCGGCGGCTGGCCAAATTTGGCCCGGGGTCGTGGGGACGACCCTATAGTCGTCGGACATGACGGTGGCGGGCCAATCTAGTCCCGGGGTCGTGGGGACGACCCTATAGTCGTCGGACATGTCGGCGGCTGGCCAACTTTGGCCCGTGGTCGTGGGGACGATCCAATAGTCGTCGGACATGTCGGCGGCTGGCCAACTTTGGCGCGTGGTCGTGGGGACGATCCGATTGTCGTCGGACATGTCGGCGGCTGGCCAACCTAGACCCGGGGTCGTGGGAACGACCCTATTGTCGTCGGACAAGGCGGTGGCGGGCCAATCTAGTCCCGGGGTCGTGGGGACGACCCTATAGTCGTCGGACTTGTCGGTGGCGGGCCAATCTAGTCCGGGGGTCGTGGGGACGACCCTACAGTCGTCGGACATTTCGACGGCTTGCCAACTTTGGCCCGGGGTCGTGGGGACGATCCAATAGTCGTCGGACATGTTGGCGGCTGGCCAACTTTGGCCCGTGGTCGTGGGGACGACCCAATAGTCGTCGGACATGTCGGCGGCTGGCCAACATTGGCCCGGGGTCGTCGGGACGACCCTATAGTCGTCGGACATGTCGGCGGCTGGCCAACCTAGTCCCGTGGTCGTGGGGACGATCCGATAGTCGTTGGACATGACGGTGGCGGGCCATTCTAGTCCCGGGGTCGTGGGGACGACCCTATAGTCGTCGGACATGTTGGCGGCTGGCCAACTTTGGCCCGTGGTCGTGGGGACGACCCTATAGTCGTCGGACATTTCGGCGGCTTGCCAACTTTGGCCCGGGGTCGTGGGGACGACCCTATAGTCGTCGGACATTTCGGCGGCATGCCAACTTTGGCCCGGGGTCGTGGGGACGACCCTATAGTCGTTGGACATGACGGTGGCGGGACAAAATAGTCCCGGGGTCGTGGGTACGACCCTATAGTCGTCGGACAAGTCGGCGGCGGGCCAACCTTGTCCCGGGGTCGTGGGGACGACCCTATAGTCGTCGGACATGACGGTGGCGGGCCAATCTAGTCCCGGGGTCGTGGGGCCGATCCTATAGTCGTCGGACAAGACGGCGGCTGGATATTCTTGGCCCGTGGTTGTGGGGACGAATCTATAGTCGTCGGACATGTCGGCGGCTGGCCAACTTTGGCCCGTGGCCGTGGGGACGACCCTATAGTCGTCGGACAAATCGGCGGCTGACCAACTTTGGCCCGGGGTCGTGGGGACGACCCTATAGTCGTCGGACTTGACGGTGGCGGGCCAATCTAGTCCCGGGGTCGGGGGGACGACCCTATAGTCGTCGGACAAGTCGGCGGCTGGCAAACTTTGGCCCGTGGTCGTGGGGACGACCCTATAGTCGTCGGACAAGTCGGCGGCTGTCCAGCTTTGGCCCGGGGCGTGGGGACGACCCTATAGTCGTCGGACATGTCGGCGGCTGGCCAACTTTGGCCCGTGGTCGTGGGGACGATCCAATAGTCGTCGGACATGTCGGCGGCTGGCCAGCTTTGGCCCGTGGTCGTGGGGACGACCCTATAGTCGTCGGACATGTCGGCGGCTAGCCAACATTGGCCCGGGGTCGTCGGGACGACCCTATAGTCGTCGGACATGTCGGCGGCTGGCCAACCTAGTCCCGTGGTCGTGGGGACGATCCGATAGTCGTTGGACATGACGGTGGCGGGCCATTCTAGTACCGGGGTCGTGGGGACGACCCTATAGTCGTCGGACATGTTGGCGGCTGGCCAACTTTGGCCCGTGGTCGTGGGGACGACCCTATAGTCGTCGAACATTTCGGCGGCTTGCCAACTTTGGCCCGGGGTCGTGGGGACGACCCTATAGTCGTCGGACATTTCGGCGGCATGCCAACTTTGGCCCGGGGTCGTGGGGACGACCCTATAGTCGTTGGACATGACGGTGGCGGAACAAAATAGTCCCGGGGTCGTGGGTACGACCCTATAGTCGTCGGACAAGTCGGCGGCGGGCCAACCTTGTCCCGGGGTCGTGGGGACGACCCTATAGTCGTCGGACATGACGGTGGCGGGCCAATCTAGTCCCGGGGTCGTGGGGCCGATCCTATAGTCGTCGGACAAGACGGCGGCTGGATATTCTTGGCCCGTGGTTGTGGGGACGAATCTATAGTCGTCGGACATGTCGGCGGCTGGCCAACTTTGGCCCGTGGCCGTGGGGACGACCCTATAGTCGTCGGACAAATCGGCGGCTGACCAACTTTGGCCCGGGGTCGTGGGGACGACCCTATAGTCGTCGGACTTGACGGTGGCGGGCCAATCTAGTCCCGGGGTCGGGGGGACGACCCTATAGTCGTCGGATAAGTCGGCGGCTGGCAAACTTTGGCCCGTGGTCGTGGGGACGACCCTATAGTCGTCGGACAAGTCGGCGGCTGTCCAGCTTTGGCCCGGGGTCGTGGGGACGACCCTATAGTCGTCGGACATGTCGGCGGCTGGCCAAATTGGCCCGTGGTCGTGGGGACGATCCAATAGTCGTCGGACAAATCGGCGGCTGACCAACTTTGGCCCGGGGTCGTGGGGACGACCCTATAGTCGTCGGACTTGACGGTGGCGGGCCAATCTAGTCACGGGGTCGGGGGGACGACCCTATAGTCGTCGGACAAGTCGGCGGCTGGCAAACTTTGGCCCGTGGTCGTGGGGACGGCCCTATAGTCGTCGGACAAGTCGGCGGCTGTCCAGCTTTGGCCCGGGGTCGTGGGGACGACCCTATAGTCGTCGGACATGTCGGCGGCTGGCCAACTTTGGCCCGTGGTCGTGGGGACGATCCAATAGTCGTCGGACATGTCGGCGGCTGGCCAACTTTGGCCCGTGGTCGTGGGGACGACCCTATAGTTGTTGGACATGTCAGCGGCTGGCCAACTTTGGCCCGGTGTCGTGGGGACGACCCAATAGTCGTCGGACATGTCGGCGGGTGGCCAACCTAGTCCCGAGGTCGTGGGGACGACCCTATAGTCGTCGGACATGACGGTGGCGGGCCAATCTAGTCCCGGGGTCGTGGGGATGACCCTATAATCGTTGGACATGACGTTGGCGGGCCAATCTAGTCCCGGGGTCGTAGGGACGACCCTATAGTCGTCGGACATGTTGGCGATTGGCCAACATTGGCCCGGGGTCGTCGGGACGATCCTATAGTCGTCGGACATGTCGGCGGCTGGCCAACCTACTCCCGGGGTCGTGGGGACGACCCTATAGTCGTCGGACATGTCCGCGGCTGGCCAACATTGGCCCGTGGTCGTGGGAACGATCCAATAGTCGTCGGACATGTCGGCGGCTGGCCAACTTTGGCCCGTGGTCGTGGGGACGACACTATAGTCGTTGGACATGTCAGCGGCTGGCCAACTTTGGCCCGGTGTCGTGGGGACGACTCTATACTCGTCGGACATGTCGGCGGCTGGCCAACCTAGACCCGGGGTCGTGGGGACGACCCTATTGTCGTCGGACATGTCGGCGGCTGGCAAACTTTGGCCCGTGGTCGTGGGGACGACCCAATAGTCTTCGGACATGTCGGCGGCTGGCCAACTGTGGCCCGTGGTCGTGGGGACGACCCAATAGTCGTCGGACATGTCGGCGGCTGGCCAACATTGGCCCGGGGTCGTCGGGACGACCCTATAGTCGTCGGACATGTCGGCGGCTGGCCAACCTAGTCCCGTGGTCGTGGGGACGATCCGATAGTCGTTGGACATGACGGTGGCGGGCCATTCTAGTACCGGGGTCGTGGGGACGACCCTATAGTCGTCGGACATGTTGGCGGCTGGCCAACTTTGGCCCGTGGTCGTGGGGACGACCCTATAGTCGTCGGACATTTCGGCGGCTTGCCAACTTTGGCCCGGGGTCGTGGGGACGACCCTATAGTCGTCGGACATTTCGGCGGCATGCCAAATTTGGCCCGGGGTCGTGGGGACGACCCTATAGTCGTTGGACATGACGGTGGCGGGACAAAATAGTCCCGGGGTCGTGGGTACGACCCTACAGTCGTCGGACAAGTCGGCGGCGGGCCAACCTTGTCCCGGGGTCGTGGGGACGACCCTATAGTCGTCGGACATGACGGTGGCGGGCCAATCTAGTCCCGGGGTCGTGGGGCCGATCCTATAGTCGTCGGACAAGACGGCGGCTGGATATTCTTGGCCCGTGGTTGTGGGGACGAATCTATAGTCGTCGGACATGTCGGCGGCTGGCCAACTTTGGCCCGTGGCCGTGGGGACGACCCTATAGTCGTCGGACAAATCGGCGGCTGACCAACTTTGGCCCGGGGTCGTGGGGACGACCCTATAGTCGTCGGACTTGACGGTGGCGGGCCAATCTAGTCCCGGGGTCGGGGGGACGACCCTATAGTCGTCGGACAAGTCGGCGGCTGGCAAACTTTGGCCCGTGGTCGTGGGGACGGCCCTATAGTCGTCGGACAAGTCGGCGGCTGTCCAGCTTTGGCCCGGGGTCGTGGGGACGACCCTATAGTCGTCGGACATGTCGGCGGCTGGCCAACTTTGGCCCGTGGTCGTGGGGACGATCCAATAGTCGTCGGACATGTCGGCGGCTGGCCAACTTTGGCCCGTGGTCGTGGGGACGACCCGATAGTTGTCGGACATGTCGGCGGCTGGCCAACTCTGGCCCGTGGTCGTGGGGACAATCCAATAGTCGTCGGACATGTCGGCGGCTGGCCAACTTTGGCCCGTGGTCGTGGGGACGATCCGATAGTCGTTGGACATGA
Source organism: Andrena praecox (assembly GCA_963932275.1). NCBI lineage: Eukaryota > Metazoa > Arthropoda > Insecta > Hymenoptera > Andrenidae > Andrena > Andrena praecox. The sequence goes on along the minus strand of CAWVQO010000333.1, from coordinate 1,049,516 downwards.
CGGTGGCGGGCCAATCTAGTCCCGGGGTCGTGGGGACGACCCTATAGTCGTCGGACATGTCGGCGGCTGGCCAACCTTGTCCCGAGGTCGTGGGGACGACCCTATAGTCGTCGGACTTGACGGTGGCGGGCCAATCTAGTCCGGGGGTCGTGGGGACGACCCTATAGTCGTCGGACATGTCGGCGGCTGGCCAAAATTGGCCCGAGGTCGTGGGGGCGACCCTATAGTCGTCGGACATGTCGGCGGCTGGCCAACCTACTCCCGAGGTCGTTGGACTGGACGGTGGCGGGCCAATCTAGTCCCGGGTTCGTGGGGACGATCCTACATTCGTCGGACATTTCGGCGGCTTGCCAACTTTGGCCCGTGGTCGTGGGGACGACCCTATAGTCGTCGGACATTTCGGCGGCTTGCCAACTTTGGCCCGGGGTCGTGGGGACGACCCTATAGTCGTCGGACTTGACGGTGGCGGGCCAATCTAGTCCGGGGGTCGTGGGGACGACCCTACAGTCGTCGGACTTTTCGGCGGCTTGCCAACTTTGGCCCGGGGTCGTGGGGACGACCCTATAGTCGTCGGACTTGACGGTGGCGGGGCAATCTAGTCCCGGGGTTGTGGGGACGACCCTACAGTCGTCGGACATTTCGGCGGCTTGCCAACTTTGGCCCGGGGTCGTGGGGACGACCCTATAGTCGTCGGACTTGACGTTGGCGGGCCAATCTAGTCCCGAGGTCGTGGGGACGACCCTATAGTCGTCGGACTTGACGGTGGCCGGCCAATCTATTCCCGGGGTCGTGGGGACGACCCTACAGTCGTCGGACATTTCGGCGGCTTGCCAACTTTGGCCCGTGGTCGTGGGAACGACCCTATAGTCGTCGGACAAGTCGGCGGCTGGCCAAATTTGGCCCGTGGTCGTGGGAACGACCCTATAGTCGTCTGACAAGTCGGCGGCTGGCCAATTTTGGCCCGTGGTCGTGGGGACGACCCTATAGTCGTCGGAAATGTCGGCGGCTGGCCAAATTTGGTACGTGGTCGTGGGGACGACCCTTCAGTCGTCGGACATTTCGGCAGCTTGCCAACTTTGGCCCGGGGTCGTGGGGACTACCCTATAGTCGTCGGACATGTCGGCGGCTGGCCAAAATTGGCCCGAGGTCGTGGGGGCGACCCTATAGTCGTCGGACATGTCGGCGGCTGGCCAACTTTGGCCCGTGGTCGTCGGACTTGACGGTGGCGGGCCAATCTAGTCCCGGGATCGTGGGGACGACCCTATAGTCGTCGGACATGTCGGCGGCTGGCCTACTTTGGCCCGGTGTCTTGGGGACGACTCTATAGTCGTCGGACATGTCGGCGGCTGGCCAACCTAGACCCGGGGTCGTGGGGACGACCCTATAGCCCTCGGACAAGTCGGCGGCTGGCCAACTTTGGCCCGTGGTCGTGGGAACGACCCTATAGTCGTCGGACAAGTCGGCGGCTGGCCAAATTTGGCCCGTGGTCGTGGGAACGACCCTATAGTCGTCTGACAAGTCGGCGGCTGGCCAATTTTGGCCCGTGGTCGTGGGGACGACCCTATAGTCGTCGGAAATGTCGGCCGCTGGCCAACCTAGACCCGTGGTCGTGGGAACGACCCTATAGTTGTCGGACAAGTCGGCGGCTGGCCAAATTAGGTCCGTGGTCGTGGGGACGACCCTATAGTCGTCGGAAATGTCGGCGGCTGGCCAACTTTGGCCCGTGGTCGTAAAGACGACCCTATAGTCGTCGGACAAGACGATGGCGGGCCAATCTAGTCCCGGGGTCGTGGGGACGACCCTATAGTCGTCGGACATGTCGGCGGCTGGCCAACCTAGACCCGGGGTCGTGGGGACGACCCTATAGTCGTTGGACATGTCGGCGGCTGGCCAACTTTGGCCCGTGGTCGTGGGAACGATCCGATAGTCGTTGGACATGGCGGTGGCGGGCCAATCTAGTCCCGGGGTCGTGGGGACGACCCTATAGTCGGCGGACTTGTCGGTGGCGGGCCAATCTAGTCCGGGGGTCGTGGGGACGACCCTACAGTCGTCGGACATTTCGGCGGCTTGCCAACTTTGGCCCGGGGTCGTGGGGACGACCCTATAGTCGTCGGACATGACGGTAGCGGGCCAATCTAGTCCCGGGGTTGTGGGGACGACCCTACAGTCGTCGGACGTTTCGGCGGCTTGCCAACTTTGGCCCGGGGTCGTGGGGACGACCCTATAGTCGTCGGACTTGACGTTGGCGGGCCAATCTAGTCCCGAGGTCGTGGGGACGAGCCTATAGTCGTCGGACGTGACGGTGGCCGGCCAATCTATTCCCGGGGTCGTGGGGACGACCCTACAGTCGTCGGACATTTCGGCGGCTTGCCAACTTTGGCCCGGGGTCGTGGGGACGACCCTATAGTCGTCGGACATGACGGTGGCGGGCCAATCTAGTCCCGGGGTCGTGGGGACGACCCTATAGTCGTCGGACATTTCGGCGGCTGGCCAACTTTGGCCCGTGGTCGTGGGGACGACCCTATAGTCGTCGGACATGTTGGCGGCTTGTCAGCCTAGTCCCGGGGTCGTGGGTACGGCCCTATAGTCGTCGGACAAGTCGGCGGCGGACCAACCTTGTCCCGGGGTCGTGGGGACGACCCTATAGTCGTCGGACATGTCGGCGGCTGGCCAACTTTGGCCCGGTGTCGTGGGGACGACTCTATAGTCGTCGGAAATGTCGGCGGCTGGCCAACCTGGACCCGGGGTCGTGGGGACGACCCTCTTTTCGTCGGACTTGACGGTGGCGGGCCAATCTAGTCCGGGGGTCGTGGGGACGACCCTACAGTCGTCGGACATTTCGGCGGCTTGCCAACTTTGGCCCGGGGTCGTGGGGACGACCCTATAGTCGTCGGACTTGACGGTGGCGGGCCAATCTAGTCCCGGGGTTGTGGGGACGACCCTACAGTCGTCGGACATTTCGGCGGCTTGCCAACTTTGGCCCGGGGTCGTGGGGACGACCCTATAGTCGTCGGACTTGACGTTGGCGGGCCAATCTAGTCCCGAGGTCGTGGGGACGACCCTATAGTCGTCGGACTTGACGGTGGCCGGCCAATCTATTCCCGGGGTCGTGGGGACGACCCTTCAGTCGTCGGACATTTCGGCAGCTTGCCAACTTTGGCCCGGGGTCGTGGGGACTACCCTATAGTCGTCGGACATGTCGGCGGCTGGCCAAAATTGGCCCGAGGTCGTGGGGGCGACCCTATAGTCGTCGGACATGTCGGCGGCTGGCCAACTTTGGCCCGTGGTCGTCGGACTTGACGGTGGCGGGCCAATCTAGTCCCGGGATCGTGGGGACGACCCTATAGTCGTCGGACATGTCGGCGGCTGGCCTACTTTGGCCCGGTGTCGTGGGGACGACTCTATAGTCGTCGGACATGTCGGCGGCTGGCCAACCTAGACCCGGGGTCGTGGGGACGACCCTATAGCCCTCGGACAAGTCGGCGGCTGGCCAACCTTGGCCCGTGGTCGTGGGAACGACCCTATAGTCGTCGGACAAGTCGGCGGCTGGCCAAATTTGGCCCGTGGTCGTGGGAACGACCCTATAGTCGTCTGACAAGTCGGCGGCTGGCCAATTTTGGCCCGTGGTCGTGGGGACGACCATATAGTCGTCGGAAATGTCGGCGGCTGGCCAACCTAGACCCGTGGACGTGGGAACGACCCTATAGTTGTCGGACAAGTCGGCGGCTGGCCAAATTTGGTCCGTGGTCGTGGGGACGACCCTATAGTCGTCGGAAATGTCGGCGGCTGGCCAACTTTGGCCCGTGGTCGTAAAGACGACCCTATAGTCGTCGGACAAGACGATGGCGGGCCAATCTAGTCCCGGGGTCGTGGGGACGACCCTATAGTCGTCGGACATGACGGTGGTGGGCCAGTCTAGTCCCGGGTCGTGGGGACGACCCTATAGTCGTCGGACATGTCGGCGGCTGGCCAACTTTGGCCCGTGGTCGTGGGGAGGACCCTATACTCGTCGGACAAGTCGGCGGCGAGCCAACCTAGTCCGGGGGTCAAGGGGACGACCCTATAGTCGTCGGACAAGTCGGCGGCGGGCCAACCTTGGCCCGCGGTCCTGGGGACGACCCTATAGTCGTCGGACATGTCGGTGGCGGGCCAATTTAGTCCCGGGGTCGTAGGAACGACCCTATAGTCGTCGGACATGTCGGCGGCTTGCCAACTTTGGCCCGGGGTCGTGGGGACGACCCTATAGTCGTCGGACAAGTCGGCGGCGGGGCAATCTAGTCCCGGGGTCGTAGGAACGACCCTATAGTCGTCGGACATGTCGGCGGCTGGCCAACTTTGGCCCGTGGTCGTGGGGAGGACCCTATACTCGTCGGACAAGTCGGCGGCGAGCCAACCTAGTCCGGGGGTCGTGGGGACGACCCTATAGTCGTCGGACATGACGGTGGTGGGCCAGTCTAGTCCCGGGTCGTGGGGACGACCCTATAGTCGTCGGACATGTCGGCGGCTGGCCAACTTTGGCCCGTGGTCGTGGGGACGATCCAATAGTCGTCGGACATGTCGGCGGCTGGCCAACTTTGGCCCGTGGTCGTGGGGACGACCCTATAGTCGTTGGACATGTCGGTGGCGGGCCAATCTAGTCCCGGGGTCGTAGGAACGACCCTATAGTCGTCGGACATGTCGGCGGCTTGCCAACTTTGGCCCGGTGTCGTGGGGACGACCCTATAGTCGTCGGACAAGTCGGCGGCGGGCCAACCTTGTCCCGGGGTCGTGGGGACGACCCTATAGTCGTCGGACATGTCGGCGGGTGGCCAACCTAGTCCCGAGGTCGTGGGGACGACCCTATAGTCGTCGGACATGACGGTGGCGGGCCAATCTTGTCCCGGGGTCGTGGGGATGACCCTATAATCGTTGGACATGACGGTGGCGGGCCAATCTAGTCCCGGGGTCGTAGGGACGACCCTATAGTCGTCGGACATGTCGGCGGCTGGCCAACTTTGGCCCGGGGTCGTGGGGACGACCCTATAGTCGTCGGACATGTCGGCGGGTGGCCAACCTAGTCCCGAGGTCGCGGGGACGACCCTATAGTCGTCGGACATGACGGTGGCGGGCCAATCTTGTCCCGGGGTCGTGGGGATGACCCTATAATCGTTGGACATGACGGTGGCGGGCCAATCTAGTCCCGGGGTCGTAGGGACGACCCTATAGTCGTCGGACATGTCGGCGGCTGGCCAACTTTGGCCCGTGGTCGTGGGGACGATCCAATAGTCGTCGGACATGTCGGCGGCTGGCCAACCTAGTCCCGAGGTCGTGGGGACGACCCTATAGTCGTCGGACATGACGGTGGCGGGCCAATCTTGTCCCGGGGTCGTGGGGATGACCCTATAATCGTTGGACATGACGGTGGCGGGCCAATCTAGTCCCGGGGTCGTGGGGACGACCCTATAGCCATCGGACAAGACGGCGGCTGGACATCTTTGGCCCTCGGTCGTGGGGACGACCCTATTGTCGTCGGACATGGCGGTGGCGGGCCAATCTAGTCCAGTGGTCGTGGGGACGACCCTATAGTCGTCGGACATGTCGGCGGCTGGCCAACCTAGTCCCGTGGTCGTGGGGACGATCCGATAGTCGTTGGACATGACGGTGGCGGGCCATTCTAGTCCCGGGGTCGTGGGGACGACCCTATAGTCGTCGGACATGTCGGCGGCTGGCCAACTTTGGCCCGTGGTCGTGGGGACGACCCAATAGTCGTCGGACATGTCGGCGGCTGGCCAACCTAGTCCCGAGGTCGTCGGACTTGTCGGTGGCGGGCCAATCTAGTCCCGGGGTCGTGGGGACGACCCTGCAGTCGTCGGACATGTCGGCGGCTGGTCAATCTAGTCCCGGGGTCGTGGGGACGACCCTACAGTCGTCGGACATTTCGGCGGCTTGCCAACTTTGGCCCGGGGTCGTGGGGACGACCCTATAGTCGTCGGACATGTCGGCGGCTGGCCAAAATTGGCCCGAGGTCGTGGGGGCGACCCTATAGTCGCCGGACATGTCGGCGACTGGCCAACCTAGTCCCGAGGTCGTCGGACTGGACGGTGGCGGGCCAATCTAGTCCCGGGTTCGTGGGGACGATCCTACAGTCGTCGGACATTTCGGTGGCTTGCCAACTTTGGCCCGTGGTCGTGGGGACGACCCTATAGTCGTTGGACATATCAGCGGCTGGCCAACTTTGGCCCGGTGTCGTGGGGACGACTCTATAGTCGTCGGACATGTCGGCGGCTGGCCAACCTAGACCCGGGGTCGTGGGGACGACCCTGCAGTCGTCGGACATGTCGGCGGCTGGTCAATCTAGACCCGGGGTCGTGGGGACGACTCTATAGTCGTCGGACATGTCGGCGGCTGGCCAACTTTGGCCCGTGGTCGTGGGGACGATCCAATAGTCGTCGGACATGTCGGCGGCTGGCCAACTTTGGCCCGTGGTCGTGGGGACGACCCGATAGTCGTCGGACATGTCGGCGGCTGGCCAACTCTGGCCCGTGGTCGTGGGGACAATCCAATAGTCGTCGGACATGTCGGCGGCTGGCCAACTTTGGCCCGTGGTCGTGGAGACGATCCGATAGTCGTTGGACATGACGGTGGCGGGCCAATCTAGTCCCGGGGTCGTGGGGACGACCCTATAGTCGTCGGACATGTCGGCGGCTGGCCAACCTTGTCCCTAGGTCGTGGGGACGACCCTATAGTCGTCGGACTTGACGGAGGCGGGCCAATCTAGTCCGGGGGTCGTGGGGACGACCCTACAGTCGTCGGACATGTCGGCGGCTTGCCAACTTTGGCCCGGGGTCGTGGGGACGACCCTATAGTCGTCGGACTTGACGTTGGCGGGCCAATCTAGTCCCGAGGTCGTGGGGATGACCCTATAATCGTTGGACATGACGGTGGCGGGCCAATCTAGTCCCGGGGTCGTAGGGACGACCCTACAGTCGTCGGACATGTTGGCGATTGGCCAACATTGGCCCGGGGTCGTCGGGACGATCCTATAGTCGTCGGACATGTCGGCGGCTGGTCAACCTACTCCCGGGGTCGTGGGGACGACCCTATAGTCGTCGGACATGTCGGCGGCTTGCCAACTTTGGCCCGGGGTCGTGGGGACGATCCAATAGTCGTCGGACATGAAGGCGTCTGGTCAACTTTGGCCCGTGGTCGTGGGGACGACTCTATAGTCGTCGGACATGTCGGCGGCTGGCCAACTTTGGCCCGTGGTCGTGGGGACGATCCAATAGTCGTCGGACATGTCGGCGGCTGGCCAACTTTGGCCCGTGGTCGTGGGGACGACCCGATAGTCGTCGGACATGTCGGCGGCAGGCCAACTCTGGCCCGTGGTCGTGGGGACAATCCAATAGTCGTCGGACATGTCGGCGGCTGGCCAACTTTGGCCCGTGGTCGTGGGGACGATCCGATAGTCGTTGGACATGACGGTGGCGGGCCAATCTAGTCCCGGGGTCGTGGGGACGACCCTATAGTCGTCGGACTTGACGTTGGCGGGCCAATCTAGTCCCGAGGTCGTGGGGACGACCCTATAGTCGTCGGACTTGACGGTGGCCGGCCAATCTATTCCCGGGGTCGTGGGGACGACCCTACAGTCGTCGGACATTTCGGCGGCTTGCCAACTTTGGCCCGGGGTCGTGGGGACGACCCTATAGTCGTCGGACATGTCGGCGGCTGGCCAAAATTGGCCCGAGGTCGTGGGGGCGACCCTATAGTCGCCGGACATGTCGGCGACTGGCCAACCTAGTCCCGAGGTCGTCGGACTGGACGGTGGCGGGCCAATCTAGTCCCGGGTTCGTGGGGACGATCCTACAGTCGTCGGACATTTCGGTGGCTTGCCAACTTTGGCCCGTGGTCGTGGGGACGACCCTATAGTCGTCGGACATGTCGGCGTTTTGCCATCTTTGGCCCGCGGTCGTGAAGACGACCCTATAGTCGTCGGACATGACGGTGGCGGGACAATCTAGTCCCGGGGTCGTGGGGACGACCATATAGTCGTCGGACATGTCGGCGGCTGGCCAACCTACTCCCGGGGTCGTGGGGACGACCCTGCAGTCGTCGGACATGTCGGCGGCTGGTCAATCTAGTCCCGGGGTCGTGGGGACGACTCTATAGTCGTCGGACATGTCGGCGGCTGGCCAACTTTGGCCCGTGGTCGTGGGGACGATCCAATAGTCGTCGGACATGTCGGCGGCTGGCCAACTTTGGCCCGTGGTCGTGGGGACGATCCGATAGTCGTTGGACATGACGGTGGCGGGCCATTCTAGTCCCGGGGTCGTGGGGACGACCCTATAGTCGTCGGACTTGTCGGTGGCGGGCCAATCTAGTCCGGGGGTCGTGGGGACGACCCTACAGTCGTCGGACATTTCGGCGGCTTGCCAACTTTGGCCCGGGGTCGTGGGGACGACCCTATAGTCGTCGCACTTGTCGGTGGCGGGCCAATCTAGTCCCGGGGTTGTGGGGACGACCCTACAGTCGTCGGACGTTTCGGCGGCTTGCCAACTTTGGCCCGGGGTCGTGGGGACGACCCTATAGTCGTCGGACTTGACGTTGGCGGGCCAATCTAGTCCCGAGGTCGTGGGGACGAGCCTATAGTCGTCGGACCTGACGGTGGCCGGCCAATCTATTCCCGGGGTCGTGGGGACGACCCTACAGTCGTCGGACATTTCGGCGGCTTGCCAACTTTGGCCCGGGGTCGTGGGGACGACCCTATAGTCGTCGGACATGACGGTGGCGGGCCAATCTAGTCCCGGGGTCGTGGGGACGACCCTATAGTCGTCGGACATTTCGGCGGCTGGCCAACTTTGGCCCGTGGTCGTGGGGACGACCCTATAGTCGTCGGACATGTTGGCGGCTTGTCAGCCTAGTCCCGGGGTCGTGGGTACGGCCCTATAGTCGTCGGACAAGTCGGCGGCGGACCAACCTTGTCCCGGGGTCGTGGGGACGACCCTATAGTCGTCGGACATGTCGGCGGCTGGCCAACTTTGGCCCGGTGTCGTGGGGACGACTCTATAGTCGTCGGAAATGTCGGCGGCTGGCCAACCTGGACCCGGGGTCGTGGGGACGACCCTCTTTTCGTCGGACTTGACGGTGGCGGGCCAATCTAGTCCGGGGGTCGTGGGGACGACCCTACAGTCGTCGGACATTTCGGCGGCTTGCCAACTTTGGCCCGGGGTCGTGGGGACGACCCTATAGTCGTCGGACTTGACGGTGGCGGGCCAATCTAGTCCCGGGGTTGTGGGGACGACCCTACAGTCGTCGGACATTTCGGCGGCTTGCCAACTTTGGCCCGGGGTCGTGGGGACGACCCTATAGTCGTCGGACTTGACGTTGGCGGGCCAATCTAGTCCCGAGGTCGTGGGGACGACCCTATAGTCGTCGGACTTGACGGTGGCCGGCCAATCTATTCCCGGGGTCGTGGGGACGACCCTACAGTCGTCGGACATTTCGGCAGCTTGCCAACTTTGGCCCGGGGTCGTGGGGACTACCCTATAGTCGTCGGACATGTCGGCGGCTGGCCAAAATTGGCCCGAGGTCGTGGGGGCGACCCTATAGTCGTCGGACATGTCGGCGGCTGGCCAACTTTGGCCCGTGGTCGTCGGACTTGACGGTGGCGGGCCAATCTAGTCCCGGGATCGTGGGGACGACCCTATAGTCGTCGGACATGTCGGCGGCTGGCCTACTTTGGCCCGGTGTCGTGGGGACGACTCTATAGTCGTCGGACATGTCGGCGGCTGGCCAACCTAGACCCGGGGTCGTGGGGACGACCCTATAGCCCTCGGACAAGTCGGCGGCTGGCCAACCTTGGCCCGTGGTCGTGGGAACGACCCTATAGTCGTCGGACAAGTCGGCGGCTGGCCAAATTTGGCCCGTGGTCGTGGGAACGACCCTATAGTCGTCTGACAAGTCGGCGGCTGGCCAATTTTGGCCCGTGGTCGTGGGGACGACCATATAGTCGTCGGAAATGTCGGCGGCTGGCCAACCTAGACCCGTGGACGTGGGAACGACCCTATAGTTGTCGGACAAGTCGGCGGCTGGCCAAATTTGGTCCGTGGTCGTGGGGACGACCCTATAGTCGTCGGAAATGTCGGCGGCTGGCCAACTTTGGCCCGTGGTCGTAAAGACGACCCTATAGTCGTCGGACAAGACGATGGCGGGCCAATCTAGTCCCGGGGTCGTGGGGACGACCCTATAGTCGTCGGACATGTCGGCGGCTGGCCAACATTGGCCCGTGGTCGTGGGAACGATCCAATAGTCGTCGGACATGTCGGCGGCTGGCCAACTTTGGCCCGTGGTCGTGGGGACGACCCTATAGTCGTTGGACATATCAGCGGCTGGCCAACTTTGGCCCGGTGTCGTGGGGACGACTCTATAGTCGTCGGACATGTCGGCGGCTGGCCAACCTAGACCCGGGGTCGTGGGGACGACCCTGCAGTCGTCGGACATGTCGGCGGCTGGTCAATCTAGTCCCGGGGTCGTGGGGACGACTCTATAGTCGTCGGACATGTCGGCGGCTGGCCAACTTTGGCCCGTGGTCGTGGGGACGATCCAATAGTCGTCGGACATGTCGGCGGCTGGCCAACTTTGGCCCGTGGTCGTGGGGACGACCCGATAGTCGTCGGACATGTCGGCGGCTGGCCAACTCTGGCCCGTGGTCGTGGGGACAATCCAATAGTCGTCGGACATGTCGGCGGCTGGCCAACTTTGGCCCGTGGTCGTGGAGACGATCCGATAGTCGTTGGACATGACGGTGGCGGGCCAATCTAGTCCCGGGGTCGTGGGGACGACCCTATAGTCGTCGGACATGTCGGCGGCTGGCCAACCTTGTCCCTAGGTCGTGGGGACGACCCTATAGTCGTCGGACTTGACGGTGGCGGGCCAATCTAGTCCGGGGGTCGTGGGGACGACCCTATAGTCGTCGGACATGTCGGCGGCTTGCCAACTTTGGCCCGGGGTCGTGCGGACGACCCTATAGTCGTCGGACTGGACGTTGGCGGGCCAATCTAGTCCCGAGGTCGTGGGGATGACCCTATAATCGTTGGACATGACGGTGGCGGGCCAATCTAGTCCCGGGGTCGTAGGGACGACCCTATAGTCGTCGGACATGTTGGCGATTGGCCAACATTGGCCCGGGGTCGTCGGGACGATCCTATAGTCGTCGGACATGTCGGCGGCTGGTCAACCTACTCCCGGGGTCGTGGGGACGACCCTATAGTCGTCGGACATGTCGGCGGCTTGCCAACTTTGGCCCGGGGTCGTGGGGACGATCCAATAGTCGTCGGACATGAAGGCGTCTGGTCAACTTTGGCCCGTGGTCGTGGGGACGACTCTATAGTCGTCGGACATGTCGGCGGCTGGCCAACTTTGGCCCGTGGTCGTGGGGACGATCCAATAGTCGTCGGACATGTCGGCGGCTGGCCAACTTTGGCCCGTGGTCGTGGGGACGACCCGATAGTCGTCGGACATGTCGGCGGCAGGCCAACTCTGGCCCGTGGTCGTGGGGACAATCCAATAGTCGTCGGACATGTCGGCGGCTGGCCAACTTTGGCCCGTGGTCGTGGGGACGATCCGATAGTCGTTGGACATGACGGTAGCGGGCCAATCTAGTCCCGGGGTCGTGGGGACGACCCTGTAGTCGTCGGACATGTCGGCGGCTGGCCAACCTTGTCCCGGGGTCGTGGGGACGACTCTATAGTCGTCGGACATGTCGGCGGCTGGCCAACTTTGGCCCGTGGTCGTGGGGACGATCCAATAGTCGTCGGACATGTCGGCGGCTGGCCAACTTTGGCCCGTGGTCGTGGGGACGATCCGATAGTCGTTGGACATGACGGTGGCGGGCCAATCTAGTCCCGGGGTCGTGGGGACGACCCTATAGTCGTCGGACTTGACGTTGGCGGGCCAATCTAGTCCCGAGGTCGTGGGGACGACCCTATAGTCGTCGGACTTGACGGTGGCCGGCCAATCTATTCCCGGGGTCGTGGGGACGACCCTACAGTCGTCGGACATTTCGGCGGCTTGCCAACTTTGGCCCGGGGTCGTGGGGACGACCCTATAGTCGTCGGACATGTCGGCGGCTGGCCAAAATTGGCCCGCGGTCGTGGGGGCGACCCTATAGTCGCCGGACATGTCGGCGACTGGCCAACCTAGTCCCGAGGTCGTCGGACTGGACGGTGGCGGGCCAATCTAGTCCCGGGTTCGTGGGGACGATCCTACAGTCGTCGGACATTTCGGTGGCTTGCCAACTTTGGCCCGTGGTCGTGGGGACGACCCTATAGTCGTCGGACATGTCGGCGTTTTGCCATCTTTGGCCCGTGGTCGTGAAGACGACCCTATAGTCGTCGGACATGACGGTGGCGGGACAATCTAGTCCCGGGGTCGTGGGGACGACCATATAGTCGTCGGACATGTCGGCGGCTGGCCAACCTACTCCCGGGGTCGTGGGGACGACCCTGCAGTCGTCGGACATGTCGGCGGCTGGTCAATCTAGTCCCGGGGTCGTGGGGACGACTCTATAGTCGTCGGACATGTCGGCGGCTGGCCAACTTTGGCCCGTGGTCGTGGGGACGATCCAATAGTCGTCGGACATGTCGGCGGCTGGCCAACTTTGGCCCGTGGTCGTGGGGACGATCCGATAGTCGTTGGACATGACGGTGGCGGGCCATTCTAGTCCCGGGGTCGTGGGGACGACCCTATAGTCGTCGGACTTGTCGGTGGCGGGCCAATCTAGTCCGGGGGTCGTGGGGACGACCCTACAGTCGTCGGACATTTCGGCGGCTTGCCAACTTTGGCCCGGGGTCGTGGGGACGACCCTATAGTCGTCGGACTTGACGTTGGCGGGCCAATCTAGTCCCGAGGTCGTGGGGACGACCCTATAGTCGTCGGACTTGACGGTGGCCGGCCAATCTAGTCCCGGGGTTGTGGGGACGACCCTACAGTCGTCGGACATTTCGGCGGCTTGCCAACTTTGGCCCGGGGTCGTGGGGACGACCCTATAGTCGTCGGACTTGACGGTGGCGGGCCAATCTAGTCCGGGGGTCGTGGGGACGACCCTACAGTCGTCGGACATTTCGGCGGCTTGCCAACTTTGGCCCGGGGTCGTGGGGACGACCCTATAGTCGTCGGACTTGACGGTGGCGGGCCAATCTAGTCCCGGGGTTGTGGGGACGACCCTACAGTCGTCGGACATTTCGGCGGCTTGCCAACTTGGGCCCGGGGTCGTGGGGACGACCCTATAGTCGTCGGACTTGACGTTGGCGGGCCAATCTAGTCCCGAGGTCGTGGGGACGACCCTATAGTCGTCGGACTTGACGGTGGCCGGCCAATCTATTCCCGGGGTCGTGGGGACGACCCTATAGTCGTCGGACATTTCGGCGGCTTGCCAACTTTGGCCCGGGGTCGTGGGGACGACCCTATAGTCGTCGGACATGTCGGCGGCTGGCCAAAATTGGCCCGAGGTCGTGGGGGCGACCCTATAGTCGCCGGACATGTCGGCGGCTGGCCAACCTAGTCTCGAGGTCGTCGGACTGGACGGTGGCGGGCCAATCTAGTCCCGGGTTCGTGGGGACGATCCTACAGTCGTCGGACATTTCGGCGGCTTGCCAACTTTGGCCCGTGGTCGTGGGGACGACCCTATAGTCGTCGGACATGTCGGCGTTTTGCCATCTTTGGCCCGTGGTCGTGAAGACGACCCTATAGTCGTCGGACATGACGGTGGCGGGACAATCTAGTCCCGGGGTCGTGGGGACGACCATATAGTCGTCGGACATGTCGGCGGCTGGCCAACCTACTCCCGGGGTCGTGGGGACGACCCTATAGTCGTCGGACATGTCGGCGGCTGGCCAACATTGGCCCGTGGTCGTGGGAACGATCCAATAGTCGTCGGACATGTCGGCGGCTGGCCAACTTTGGCCCGTGGTCGTGGGGACGACCCTATACTCGTTGGACATATCAGCGGCTGGCCAACTTTGGCCCGGTGTCGTGGGGACGACTCTATAGTCGTCGGACATGTCGGCGGCTGGCCAACCTAGACCCGGGGTCGTGGGGACGACCCTGCAGTCGTCGGACATGTCGGCGGCTGGTCAATCTAGTCCCGGGGTCGTGGGGACGACTCTATAGTCGTCGGACATGTCGGCGGCTGGCCAACTTTGGCCCGTGGTCGTGGGGACGATCCAATAGTCGTCGGACATGTCGGCGGCTGGCCAACTTTGGCCCGTGGTCGTGGGGACGACCCGATAGTCGTCGGACATGTCGGCGGCTGGCCAACTCTGGCCCGTGGTCGTGGGGACAATCCAATAGTCGTCGGACATGTCGGCGGCTGGCCAACTTTGGCCCGTGGTCGTGGAGACGATCCGATAGTCGTTGGACATGACGGTGGCGGGCCAATCTAGTCCCGGGGTCGTGGGGACGACACTATAGTCGTCGGACATGTCGGCGGCTGGCCAACCTTGTCCCGAGGTCGTGGGGACGACCCTATAGTCGTCGGACTTGACGGTGGCGGGCCAATCTAGTCCGGGGGTCGTGGGGACGACCCTATAGTCGTCGGACATGTCGGCGGCTTGCCAACTTTGGCCCGGGGTCGTGGGGACGACCCTATAGTCGTCGGACTTGACGTTGGCGGGCCAATCTAGTCCCGAGGTCGTGGGGATGACCCTATAATCGTAGGACATGACGGTGGCGGGCCAATCTAGTCCCGGGGTCGTAGGGACGACCCTATAGTCGTCGGACATGTTGGCGATTGGCCAACATTGGCCCGGGGTCGTCGGGACGATCCTATAGTCGTCGGACATGTCGGCGGCTGGCCAACCTACTCCCGGGGTCGTGGGGACGACCCTATAGTCGTCGGACATGTCGGCGGCTTGCCAACTTTGGCCCGGGGTCGTGGGGACGATCCAATAGTCGTCGGACATGAAGGCGGCTGGTCAACTTTGGCCCGTGGTCGTGGGGACGACTCTATAGTCGTCGGACATGTCGGCGGCTGGCCAACTTTGGCCCGTGGTCGTGGGGACGATCCAATAGTCGTCGGACATGTCGGCGGCTGGCCAACTTTGGCCCGTGGTCGTGGGGACGACCTGATAGTCGTCGGACATGTCGGCGGCTGGCCAACTCTGGCCCGTGGTCGTGGGGACAATCCAATAGTCGTCGGACATGTCGGCGGCTGGCCAACTTTGGCCCGTGGTCGTGGGGACGATCCGATAGTCGTTGGACATGACGGTGGCGGGCCAATCTAGTCCCCGGGTCGTGGGGACGACCCTATAGTCGTCGGACATGTCGGCGGCTGGCCAACCTTGTCCCGGGGTCGTGGGGACGACTCTATAGTCGTCGGACATGTCGGCGGCTGGCCAACATTGGCCCGTGGTCGTGGGAACGATCCAATAGTCGTCGGACATGTCGGCGGCTGGCCAACTTTGGCCCGTGGTCGTGGGGACGACCCTATAGTCGTTGGACATGTCAGCGGCTGGCCAACTTTGGCCCGGTGTCGTGGGGACGACCCAATAGTCGTCGGACATGTCGGCGGGTGGCCAACCTAGTCCCGAGGTCGTGGGGACGACCCTATAGTCGTCGGACATGACGGTGGCGGGCCAATCTAGTCCCGGGGTCGTGGGGATGACCCTATAATCGTTGGACATGACGGTGGCGGGCCAACCTAGTCCCGGGGTCGTAGGGACGACCCTATAGTCGTCGGACATGTTGGCGATTGGCCAACATTGGCCCGGGGTCGTCGGGACGATCCTATAGTCGTCGGACATGTCGGCGGCTGGCCAACCTACTCCCGGGGTCGTGGGGACGACCCTATAGTCGTCGGACATGTCGGCGGCTGGCCAACATTGGCCCGTGGTCGTGGGAACGATCCAATAGTCGTCGGACATGTCGGCGGCTGGCCAACTTTGGCCCGTGGTCGTGGGGACGACCCTATAGTCGTTGGACATGTCAGCGGCTGGCCAACTTTGGCCCGGTGTCGTGGGGACGACTCTATAGTCGTCGGACATGTCGGCGGCTGGCCAACCTAGACCCGGGGTCGTGGGGACGACCCTATTGTCGTCGGACATGTCGGCGGCTGGCAAACTTTGGCCCGTGGTCGTGGGGACGACCCAATAGTCGTCGGACATGTCGGCGGCTGTCCAACTTTGGCCCGTGGTCGTGGGGGCGATCCGATAGTCGTTGGACATGACGGTGGCGGGCCAATCTAGTCCCGGGGTCGTGGGGACGATCCAATAGTCGTCGGACATGTCGGCGGCTGGCCAACTGTGGCCCGTGGTCGTGGGGACGACCCAATAGTCGTCGGACATGTCGGCGGCTGGCCAACATTGGCCCGGGGTAGTCGGGACGACCCTATAATCGTCGGACATGTCGGCGGCTGGCCAACCCAGTCCCGTGGTCGTGGGGACGATCCGATAGTCGTTGGACAGGACGGTGGCGGGCCATTCTAGTCCCGGGGTCGTGGGGACGACCCTATAGTCGTCGGACATGTTGGCGGCTGGCCAACTTTGGCCCGTGGTCGTGGGGACGACCCTATAGTCGTCGGACATTTCGGCGGCTTGCCAACTTTGGCCCGGGGTCGTGGGGACGACCCTATAGTCGTCGGACATTTCGGCGGCATGCCAACATTGGCCCGGGGTCGTCGGGACGATCCTATAGTCGTCGGACATGTCGGCGGCTGGCCAACCTACTCCCGGGGTCGTGGGGACGACCCTATAGTCGTCGGACATGTCGGCGGCTGGCCAACATTGGCCCGTGGTCGTGGGAACGATCCAATAGT
The DNA here is from genome assembly GCA_963932275.1 of Andrena praecox. Taxonomy (NCBI): domain Eukaryota; kingdom Metazoa; phylum Arthropoda; class Insecta; order Hymenoptera; family Andrenidae; genus Andrena; species Andrena praecox. The sequence continues at coordinate 1,032,730 of CAWVQO010000333.1, read as the reverse complement.
CGTCGGACATGTCGGCGGCTGGCCAACTTTGGCCCGTGGTCGTGGGGACGACCCTATAGTCGTTGGACATGTCAGCGGCTGGCCAACTTTGGCCCGGTGTCGTGGGGACGACTCTATAGTCGTCGGACATGTCGGCGGCTGGCCAACCTAGACCCGGGGTCGTGGGGACGACCCTATTGTCGTCGGACATGTCGGCGGCTGGCAAACTTTGGCCCGTGGTCGTGGGGACGACCCAATAGTCGTCGGACATGTCGGCGGCTGTCCAACTTTGGCCCGTGGTCGTGGGGGCGATCCGATAGTCGTTGGACATGACAGTGGCGGGCCAATCTAGTCCCGGGGTCGTGGGGACGATCCAATAGTCGTCGGACATGTCGGCGGCTGGCCAACTGTGGCCCGTGGTCGTGGGGACGACCCAATAGTCGTCGGACATGTCGGCGGCTGGCCAACATTGGCCCGGGGTAGTCGGGACGACCCTATAATCGTCGGACATGTCGGCGGCTGGCCAACCCAGTCCCGTGGTCGTGGGGACGATCCGATAGTCGTTGGACAGGACGGTGGCGGGCCATTCTAGTCCCGGGGTCGTGGGGACGACCCTATAGTCGTCGGACATGTTGGCGGCTGGCCAACTTTGGCCCGTGGTCGTGGGGACGACCCTATAGTCGTCGGACATTTCGGCGGCTTGCCAACTTTGGCCCGGGGTCGTGGGGACGACCCTATAGTCGTCGGACATTTCGGCGGCATGCCAACTTTGGCCCGGGGTCGTGGGGACGACCCTATAGTCGTTGGACATGACGGTGGCGGGACAAAATAGTCCCGGGGTCGTGGGTACGACCCTATAGTCGTCGGACAAGTCGGCGGCGGGCCAACCTTGTCCCGGGGTCGTGGGGACGACCCTATAGTCGTCGGACATGACGGTGGCGGGCCAATCTAGTCCCGGGGTCGTGGGGCCGATCCTATAGTCGTTGGACAAGACGGCGGCTGGATATTCTTGGCCCGTGGTTGTGGGGACGAATCTATAGTCGTCGGACATGTCGGCGGCTGGCCAACGTTGGCCCGTGGCCGTGGGGACGACCCTATAGTCGTCGGACAAATCGGCGGCTTGCCAACTTTGGCCCGGGGTCGTGGGGACGACCCTATAGTCGTCGGACATTTCGGCGGCATGCCAACTTTGGCCCGGGGTCGTGGGGACGACCCTATAGTCGTTGGACATGACGGTGGCGGGACAAAATAGTCCCGGGGTCGTGGGTACGACCCTATAGTCGTCGGACAAGTCGGCGGCGGGCCAACCTTGTCCCGGGGTCGTGGGGACGACCCTATAGTCGTCGGACATGACGGTGGCGGGCCAATCTAGTCCCGGGGTCGTGGGGCCGATCCTATAGTCGTCGGACAAGACGGCGGCTGGATATTCTTGGCCCGTGGTCGTGGGGACGACCCTATAGTCGTCGGACTTGACGGTGGCGGGCCAATCTAGTCCCGGGGTCGGGGGGACGACCCTATAGTCGTCGGACAAGTCGGCGGCTGGCAAACTTTGGCCCGTGGTCGTGGGGACGGCCCTATAGTCGTCGGACAAGTCGGCGGCTGTCCAGCTTTGGCCCGGGGTCGTGGGGACGACCCTATAGTCGTCGGACATGTCGGCGGCTGGCCAACTCTGGCCCGTGGTCGTCGGGACGATCCTATAGTCGTCGGACATGTCGGCGGCTGGCCAACCTACTCCCGGGGTCGTGGGGACGACCCTATAGTCGTCGGACATGTCGGCGGCTTGCCAACTTTGGCCCGGGGTCGTGGGGACGATCCAATAGTCGTCGGACTTGACGGTGGCGGGCCAATCTAGTCCGGGGGTCGTGGGGACGACCCTATAGTCGTCGGACATGTCGGCGGCTTGCCAACTTTGGCCCGGGGTCGTGGGGACGACCCTATAGTCGTCGGACTTGACGTTGGCGGGCTAATCTAGTCCCGAGGTCGTGGGGATGACCCTATAATCGTTGGACATGACGGTGGCGGGCCAATCTAGTCCCGGGGTCGTAGGGACGACCCTATAGTCGTCGGACATGTTGGCGATTGGCCAACATTGGCCCGGGGTCGTCGGGACGATCCTATAGTCGTCGGACATGTCGGCGGCTGGCCAACCTACTCCCGGGGTCGTGGGGACGACCCTATAGTCGTCGGACATGTCGGCGGCTTGCCAACTTTGGCCCGGGGTCGTGGGGACGATCCAATAGTCGTCGGACATGAAGGCGTCTGGTCAACTTTGGCCCGTGGTCGTGGGGACGACTCTATAGTCGTCGGACATGTCGGCGGCTGGCCAACTTTGGCCCGTGGTCGTGGGGACGACCCGATAGTCGTCGGACATGTCGGCGGCTGGCCAACTCTGGCCCGTGGTCGTGGGGACAATCCAATAGTCGTCGGACATGTCGGCGGCTGGCCAACTTTGGCCCGTGGTCGTGGGGACGATCCGATAGTCGTTGGACATGACGGTGGCGGGCCAATCTAGTCCCGGGGTCGTGGGGACGACCCTATAGTCGTCGTACATGTCGGCGGCTGGCCAACCTTGTCCCGGGGTCGTGGGGACGACTCTATAGTCGTCGGACATGTCGGCGGCTGGCCAACTTTGGCCCGTGGTCGTGGGGACGATCCAATAGTCGTCGGACATGTCGGCGGCTGGCCAACTTTGGCCCGTGGTCGTGGGGACGATCCGATAGTCGTTGGACATGACGGTGGCGGGCCAATCTAGTCCCGGGGTCGTGGGGACGACCCTATAGTCGTCGGACTTGACGTTGGCGGGCTAATCTAGTCCCGAGGTCGTGGGGACGACACTATAGTCGTCGGACTTGACGGTGGCCGGCCAATCTATTCCCGGGGTCGTGGGGACGACCCCACAGTCGTCGGACATTTCGGCGGCTTGCCAACTTTGGCCCGGGGTCGTGGGGACGACCCTATAGTCGTCGGACATGTCGGCGGCTGGCCAAAATTGGCCCGAGGTCGTGGGGGCGACCCTATAGTCGCCGGACATGTCGGCGACTGGCCAACCTAGTCCCGAGGTCGTCGGACTGGACGGTGGCGGGCCAATCTAGTCCCGGGTTCGTGGGGACGATCCTACAGTCGTCGGACATTTCGGTGGCTTGCCAACTTTGGCCCGTGGTCGTGGGGACGACCCTATAGTCGTCGGACATGTCGGCGTTTTGCCATCTTTGGCCCGTGGTCGTGAAGACGACCCTATAGTCGTCGGACATGACGGTGGCGGGACAATCTAGTCCCGGGGTCGTGGGGACGACCATATAGTCGTCGGACATGTCGGCGGCTGGCCAACCTACTCCCGGGGTCGTGGGGACGACCCTGCAGTCGTCGGACATGTCGGCGGCTGGTCAATCTAGTCCCGGGGTCGTGGGGACGACTCTATAGTCGTCGGACATGTCGGCGGCTGGCCAACTTTGGCCCGTGGTCGTGGGGACGATCCAATAGTCGTCGGACATGTCGGCGGCTGGCCAACTTTGGCCCGTGGTCGTGGGGACGACCCGATAGTCGTCGGACATGTCGGCGGCTGGCCAACTCTGGCCCGTGGTCGTGGGGACAATCCAATAGTCGTCGGACATGTCGGCGGCTGGCCAACTTTGGCCCGTGGTCGTGGAGACGATCCGATAGTTGTTAGACATGACGGTGGCGGGCCAATCTAGTCCCGGGGTCGTGGGGACAATCCAATAGTCGTCGGACATGTCGGCGGCTGGCCAACTTTGGCCCGTGGTCGTGGGGACGATCCGATAGTCGTTGGACATGACGGTGGAGGGCCAATCTAGTCCCGGGGGCGTGGGGACGACCCTATAGTCGTCGGACATGTCGGCGGCTGGCCAACCTTGTCCCGGGGTCGTGGGGACGACTCTATAGTCGTCGGACATGTCGGCGGCTGGCCAACTTTGGCCCGTGGTCGTGGGGACGATCCAATAGTCGTCGGACATGTCGGCGGCTGGCCAACTTTGGCCCGTGGTCGTGGGGACGATCCGATAGTCGTTGGACATGACGGTGGCGGGCCAATCTAGTCCCGGGGTCGTGGGGACGACCCTATAGTCGTCGGACTTGACGTTGGCGGGCCAATCTAGTCCCGAGGTCGTGGGGACGACACTATAGTCGTCGGACTTGACGGTGGCCGGCCAATCTATTCCCGGGGTCGTGGGGACGACCCTACAGTCGTCGGACATTTCGGCGGCTTGCCAACTTTGGCCCGGGGTCGTGGGGACGACCCTATAGTCGTCGGACATGTCGGCGGCTGGCCAAAATTGGCTCGAGGTCGTGGGGGCGACCCTATAGTCGCCGGACATGTCGGCGACTGGCCAACCTAGTCCCGAGGTCGTCGGACTGGACGGTGGCGGGCCAATCTAGTCCCGGGTTCGTGGGGACGATCCTACAGTCGTCGGACATTTCGGTGGCTTGCCAACTTTGGCCCGTGGTCGTGGGGACGACCCTATAGTCGTCGGACATGTCGGCGTTTTGCCATCTTTGGCCCGTGGTCGTGAAGACGACCCTATAGTCGTCGGACATGACGGTGGCGGGACAATCTAGTCCCGGGGTCGTGGGGACGACCATATAGTCGTCGGACATGTCGGCGGCTGGCCAACCTACTCCCGGGGTCGTGGGGACGACCCTGCAGTCGTCGGACATGTCGGCGGCTGGTCAATCTAGTCCCGGGGTCGTGGGGACGACTCTATAGTCGTCGGACATGTCGGCGGCTGGCCAACTTTGGCCCGTGGTCGTGGGGACGATCCAATAGTCGTCGGACATGTCGGCGGCTGGCCAACTTTGGCCCGTGGTCGTGGGGACGACCCGATAGTCGTCGGACATGTCGGCGGCTGGCCAACTCTGGCCCGTGGTCGTGGGGACAATCCAATAGTCGTCGGACATGTCGGCGGCTGGCCAACTTTGGCCCGTGGTCGTGGAGACGATCCGATAGTTGTTGGACATGACGGTGGCGGGCCAATCTAGTCCCGGGGTCGTGGGGACGACCCTATAGTCGTCGGACATGTCGGCGGCTGGCCAACCTTGTCCCGAGGTCGTGGGGACGACCCTATAGTCGTCGGACTTGACGGTGGCGGGCCAATCTAGTCCGGGGGTCGTGGGGACGACCCTATAGTCGTCGGACATGTCGGCGGCTTGCCAACTTTGGCCCGGGGTCGTGGGGACGACCCTATAGTCGTCGGACTTGACGTTGGCGGGCCAATCTAGTCCCGAGGTCGTGGGGATGACCCTATAATCGTAGGACATGACGGTGGCGGGCCAATCTAGTCCCGGGGTCGTAGGGACGACCCTATAGTCGTCGGACATGTTGGCGATTGGCCAACATTGGCCCGGGGTCGTCGGGACGATCCTATAGTCGTCGGACATGTCGGCGGCTGGCCAACCTACTCCCGGGGTCGTGGGGACGACCCTATAGTCGTCGGACATGTCGGCGGCTTGCCAACTTTGACCCGGGGTCGTGGGGACGATCCAATAGTCGTCGGACATGAAGGCGGCTGGTCAACTATGGCCCGTGGTCGTGGGGACGACTCTATAGTCGTCGGACATGTCGGCGGCTGGCCAACTTTGGCCCGTGGTCGTGGGGACGATCCAATAGTCGTCGGACATGTCGGCGGCTGGCCAACTTTGGCCCGTGGTCGTGGGGACGACCCGATAGTCGTCGGACATGTCGGCGGCTGGCCAACTCTGGCCCGTGGTCGTGGGGACAATCCAATAGTCGTCCGACATGTCGGCGGCTGGCCAACTTTGGCCCGTGGTCGTGGGGACGATCCAATAGTCGTCGGACATGTCGGCGGCTGGCCAACTTTGGCCCGTGGTCGTGGGGACGACCCGATAGTCGTCGGACATGTCGGCGGCTGGCTAACTCTGGCCCGTGGTCGTGGGGACAATCCAATAGTCGTCCGACATGTCGGCGGCTGGCCAACTTTGGCCCGTGGTCGTGGGGACGATCCGATAATCGTTGGACATGACGGTGGCGGGCCAATCTAGTCCCGGGGTCGTGGGGACGACCCTATAGTCGTCGGACATGTCGGCGGCTGGCCAACCTTGTCCCGGGGTCGTGGGGACGACTCTATAGTCGTCGGACATGTCGGCGGCTGGCCAACTTTGGCCCGTGGTCGTGGGGACGATCCAATAGTCGTCGGACATGTCGGCGGCTGGCCAACTTTGGCCCGTGGTCGTGGGGACGATCCGATAGTCGTCGGACTTGTCGGTGGCGGGCCAATCTAGTCCGGGGGTCGTGGGGACGACCCTACAGTCGTCGGACATTTCGACGGCTTGCCAACTTTGGCCCGGGGTCGTGGGGACGATCCAATAGTCGTCGGACATGTCGGCGGCTGGCCAACTTTGGCCCGTGGTCGTGGGGACGACCCAATAGTCGTCGGACATGTCGGCGGCTGGCCAACATTGGCCCGGGGTCGTCGGGACGACCCTATAGTCGTCGGACATGTCGGCGGCTGGCCAACCTAGTCCCGTGGTCGTGGGGACGATCCGATAGTCGTTGGACATGACGGTGGCGGGCCATTCTAGTCCCGGGGTCGTGGGGACGACCCTATAGTCGTCGGACATGTTGGCGGCTGGCCAACTTTGGCCCGTGGTCGTGGGGACGACCCTATAGTCGTCGGACATTTCGGCGGCTTGCCAACTTTGGCCCGGGGTCGTGGGGACGACCCTATAGTCGTCGGACATTTCGGCGGCATGCCAACTTTGGCCCGGGGTCGTGGGGACGACCCTATAGTCGTTGGACATGACGGTGGCGGGACAAAATAGTCCCGGGGTCGTGGGTACGACCCTATAGTCGTCGGACAAGTCGGCGGCGGGCCAACCTTGTCCCGGGGTCGTGGGGACGACCCTATAGTCGTCGGACATGACGGTGGCGGGCCAATCTAGTCCCGGGGTCGTGGGGCCGATCCTATAGTCGTCGGACAAGACGGCGGCTGGATATTCTTGGCCCGTGGTTGTGGGGACGAATCTATAGTCGTCGGACATGTCGGCGGCTGGCCAACTTTGGCCCGTGGCCGTGGGGACGACCCTATAGTCGTCGGACAAATCGGCGGCTGACCAACTTTGGCCCGGGGTCGTGGGGACGACCCTATAGTCGTCGGACTTGACGGTGGCGGGCCAATCTAGTCCCGGGGTCGGGGGGACGACCCTATAGTCGTCGGACAAGTCGGCGGCTGGCAAACTTTGGCCCGTGGTCGTGGGGACGATCCAATAGTCGTCGGACATGTCGGCGGCTGGCCAGCTTTGGCCCGTGGTCGTGGGGACGATCCGATAATCGTTGGACATGACGGTGGCGGGCCAATCTAGTCCCGGGGTCGTGGGGACGACCCTATAGTCGTCGGACATGTCGGCGGCTGGCCAACCTTGTCCCGGGGTCGTGGGGACGACTCTATAGTCGTCGGACATGTCGGCGGCTGGCCAACTTTGGCCCGTGGTCGTGGGGACGATCCAATAGTCGTCGGACATGTCGGCGGCTGGCCAACTTTGGCCCGTGGTCGTGGGGACGATCCGATAGTCGTCGGACTTGTCGGTGGCGGGCCAATCTAGTCCGGGGGTCGTGGGGACGACCCTACAGTCGTCGGACATTTCGACGGCTTGCCAACTTTGGCCCGGGGTCGTGGGGACGATCCAATAGTCGTCGGACATGTCGGCGGCTGGCCAACTTTGGCCCGTGGTCGTGGGGACGACCCAATAGTCGTCGGACATGTCGGCGGCTGGCCAACATTGGCCCGGGGTCGTCGGGACGACCCTATAGTCGTCGGACATGTCGGCGGCTGGCCAACCTAGTCCCGTGGTCGTGGGGACGATCCGATAGTCGTTGGACATGACGGTGGCGGGCCATTCTAGTCCCGGGGTCGTGGGGACGACCCTATAGTCGTCGGACATGTTGGCGGCTGGCCAACTTTGGCCCGTGGTCGTGGGGACGACCCTATAGTCGTCGGACATTTCGGCGGCTTGCCAACTTTGGCCCGGGGTCGTGGGGACGACCCTATAGTCGTCGGACATTTCGGCGGCATGCCAACTTTGGCCCGGGGTCGTGGGGACGACCCTATAGTCGTTGGACATGACGGTGGCGGGACAAAATAGTCCCGGGGTCGTGGGTACGACCCTATAGTCGTCGGACAAGTCGGCGGCGGGCCAACCTTGTCCCGGGGTCGTGGGGACGACCCTATAGTCGTCGGACATGACGGTGGCGGGCCAATCTAGTCCCGGGGTCGTGGGGCCGATCCTATAGTCGTCGGACAAGACGGCGGCTGGATATTCTTGGCCCGTGGTTGTGGGGACGAATCTATAGTCGTCGGACATGTCGGCGGCTGGCCAACTTTGGCCCGTGGCCGTGGGGACGACCCTATAGTCGTCGGACAAATCGGCGGCTGACCAACTTTGGCCCGGGGTCGTGGGGACGACCCTATAGTCGTCGGACTTGACGGTGGCGGGCCAATCTAGTCCCGGGGTCGGGGGGACGACCCTATAGTCGTCGGACAAGTCGGCGGCTGGCAAACTTTGGCCCGTGGTCGTGGGGACGATCCAATAGTCGTCGGACATGTCGGCGGCTGGCCAGCTTTGGCCCGTGGTCGTGGGGACGACCCTATAGTCGTCGGACATGTCGGCGGCTAGCCAACATTGGCCCGGGGTCGTGGGGACGACCCTATAGTCGTCGGACATGTCGGCGGCTGGCCAACTTTGGCCCGGTGTCGTGGGGACGACTCTATAGTCGTCGGAAATGTCGGCGGCTGGCCAACCTGGACCCGGGGTCGTGGGAACGACCCTATTGTCGTCGGACAAGGCGGTGGCGGGCCAATCTAGTCCCGGGGTCGTGGGGACGACCCTATAGTCGTCGGACTTGTCGGTGGCGGGCCAATCTAGTCCGGGGGTCGTGGGGACGACCCTACAGTCGTCGGACATTTCGGCGGCTTGCCAACTTTGGCCCGGGGTCGTGGGGACGACCCAATAGTCGTCGGAAATGTCGGCGGCTGGTCAACTTTGGCCCGTGGTCGTGGGGACGACCCTATAGTCGTTGGACATGTCAGCGGCTGGCCAACTTTGGCCCGGTGTCGTGGGGACGACCCAATAGTCGTCGGACATGTCGGCGGCTGGCCAACTTTGGCCCGTGGTCGTGGGGACGATCCGATAGTCGTTGGACAAGACGGTGGCGGGCCATTCTAGTCCCGGGGTCGTGGGGACGACCCTATAGTCGTCGGACTTGTCGGTGGCGGGCCAATCTAGTCCGGGGGTCGTGGGGACGACCCTACAGTCGTCGGACATTTCGGCGGCTTGCCAACTTTGGCCCGGGGTCGTGGGGACGACCCTATAGTCGTCGGACTTGACGGTGGCCGGCCAATCTAGTCCCGGGGTTGTGGGGACGACCCTACAGTCGTCGGACATTTCGGCGGCTTGCCAACTTTGGCCCGGGGTCGTGGGGACGACCCTATAGTCGTCGGACTTGACGGTGGCGGGCCAATCTAGTCCGGGGGTCGTGGGGACGACCCTACAGTCGTCGGACATTTCGGCGGCTTGCCAACTTTGGCCCGGGGTCGTGGGGACGACCCTATAGTCGTCGGACTTGACGGTGGCTGGCCAACTTTGGCCCGTGGTCGTGGGGACGATCCAATAGTCGTCGGACATGTCGGCGGCTGGCCAACTTTGGCCCGTGGTCGTGGGGACGATCCAATAGTCGTCGGACATGTCGGCGGCTGGCCAACTCTGGCCCGTGGTCGTGGGGACAATCCAATAGTCGTCGGACATGTCGGCGGCTGGCCAACTTTGGCCCGTGGTCGTGGGGACGATCCGATAGTCGTTGGACATGACGGTGGCGGGCCAATCTAGTCCCGGGGTCGTGGGGACGACCCTATAGTCGTCGGACATGTCGGCGGCTGGCCAACCTTGTCCCGGGGTCGTGGGGACGACTCTATAGTCGTCGGACATGTCGGCGGCTGGCCAACTTTGGCCCGTGGTCGTGGGGACGATCCGATAGTCGTTGGACATGACGGTGGCGGGCCAATCTAGTCCCGGGGTCGTGGGGACGACCCTATAGTCGTCGGACATGTCGGCGGCTGGCCAACCTTGTCCCGGGGTCGTGGGGACGACTCTATAGTCGTCGGACATGTCGGCGGCTGGCCAACTTTGGCCCGTGGTCGTGGGGACGATCCAATAGTCGTCGGACATGTCGGCGGCTGGCCAACTTTGGCCCGTGGTCGTGGGGACGATCCGATAGTCGTTGGACATGACGGTGGCGGGCCAATCTAGTCCCGGGGTCGTGGGGACGACCCTATAGTCGTCGGACATGTCGGCGGCTTGCCAACTTTGGCCCGGGGTCGTGGGGACGATCCAATAGTCGTCGGACATGAAGGCGGCTGGTCAACTTTGGCCCGTGGTCGTTGGGACGACCCTATAGTCGTTGGACATGTCAGCGGCTGGCCAACTTTGGCCCGGTGTCGTGGGGACGACCCAATAGTCGTCGGACATGTCGGCGGGTGGCCAACCTAGTCCCGAGGTCGTGGGGACGACCCTATAGTCGTCGGACATGACGGTGGCGGGCCAATCTAGTCCCGGGGTCGTGGGGATGACCCTATAATCGTTGGACATGACGGTGGCGGGCCAATCTAGTCCCGGGGTCGTAGGGACGACCCTATAGTCGTCGGACATGTTGGCGATTGGCCAACATTGGCCCGGGGTCGTCGGGACGATCCTATAGTCGTCGGACATGTCGGCGGCTGGCCAACCTACTCCCGGGGTCGTGGGGACGACCCTATAGTCGTCGGACATGTCGGCGGCTGGCCAACATTGGCCCGTGGTCGTGGGAACGATCCAATAGTCGTCGGACATGTCGGCGGCTGGCCAACTTTGGCCCGTGGTCGTGGGGACGACCCTATAGTCGTTGGACATGTCAGCGGCTGGCCAACTTTGGCCCGGTGTCGTGGGGACGACTCTATAGTCGTCGGACATGTCGGCGGCTGGCCAACCTAGACCCGGGGTCGTGGGGACGACCCTATTGTCGTCGGACATGTCGGCGGCTGGCAAACTTTGGCCCGTGGTCGTGGGGACGACCCAATAGTCGTCGGACATGTCGGCGCCTGGCCAACTTTGGCCCGTGGTCGTGGGGGCGATCTGATAGTCGTTGGACATGACGGTGGCGGGCCAATCTAGTCCCGGGGTCGTGGGGACGATCGAATAGTCGTCGGACATGTCGGCGGCTGGCCAACTTTGGCCCGTGGTCGTGGGGACGACCCAATAGTCGTCGGACATGTCGGCGGCTGGCCAACATTAGCCCGGGGTCGTCGGGACGACCCTATAGTCGTCGGACATGTCGGCGGCTGGCCAACCTAGTCCCGTGGTCGTGGGGACGATCCGATAGTCGTTGGACATGTCGGTGGCGGGCCATTCTAGTCCCGGGGTCGTGGGGACGACCCTATAGTCGTCGGACATGTTGGCGGCTGGCCAACTTTGGCCCGTGGTCGTGGGGACGACCCTATAGTCGTCGGACATTTCGGCGGCTTGCCAACTTTGGCCCGGGGTCGTGGGGACGACCCTATAGTCGTCGGACATTTCGGCGGCATGCCAACTTTGGCCCGGGGTCGTGGGGACGACCCTATAGTCGTCGGACAAATCGGCGGCTGACCAACTTGGGCCCGGGGTCGTGGGGACGACCCTATAGTCGTCGGACTTGACGGTGGCGGGCCAATCTAGTCCCGGGGTCGGGGGGACGACCCTATAGTCGTCGGACAAGTCGGCGGCTGGCAAACTTTGGCCCGTGGTCGTGGGGACGACCCTATAGTCGTCGGACAAGTCGGCGGCTGTCCAGCTTTGGCCCGGGGTCGTGGGGACGACCCTATAGTCGTCGGACATGTCGGCGGCTGGCCAACTTTGGCCCGTGGTCGTGGGGACGATCCAATAGTCGTCGGACATGTCGGCGGCTGGCCAGCTTTGGCCCGTGGTCGTGGGGACGACCCTATAGTCGTCGGACATGTCGGCGGCTAGCCAACATTGGCCCGGGGTCGTGGGGACGACCCTATAGTCGTCGGACATGTCGGCGGCTGGCCAACTTTGGCCCGGTGTCGTGGGGACGACTCTATAGTCGTCGGAAATGTCGGCGGCTGGCCAACCTGGACCCGGGGTCGTGGGAACGACCCTATTGTCGTCGGACAAGGCGGTGGCGGGCCACTCTAGTCCCGGGGTCGTGGGGACGACCCTATAGTCGTCGGACTTGTCGGTGGCGGGCCAATCTAGTCCGGGGGTCGTGGGGACGACCCTACAGTCGTCGGACATTTCGGCGGCTTGCCAACTTTGGCCCGGGGTCGTGGGGACGACCCAATAGTCGTCGGAAATGTCGGCGGCTGGTCAACTTTGGCCCGTGGTCGTGGGGACGACCCTATAGTCGTTGGACATGTCAGCGGCTGGCCAACTTTGGCCCGGTGTCGTGGGGACGACCCAATAGTCGTCGGACATGTCGGCGGCTGGCCAACTTTGGCCCGTGGTCGTGGGGACGATCCGATAGTCGTTGGACATGACGGTGGCGGGCCATTCTAGTCCCGGGGTCGTGGGGACGACCCTATAGTCGTCGGACTTGTCGGTGGCGGGCCAATCTAGTCCGGGGGTCGTGGGGACGACCCTACAGTCGTCGGACATTTCGGCGGCTTGCCAACTTTGGCCCGGGGTCGTGGGGACGACCCTATAGTCGTCGGACTTGACGGTGGCCGGCCAATCTAGTCCCGGGGTTGTGGGGACGACCCTACAGTCGTCGGACATTTCGGCGGCTTGCCAACTTTGGCCCGGGGTCGTGGGGACGACCCTATAGTCGTCGGACTTGACGGTGGCGGGCCAATCTAGTCCGGGGGTCGTGGGGACGACCCTACAGTCGTCGGACATTTCGGCGGCTTGCCAACTTTGGCCCGGGGTCGTGGGGACGACCCTATAGTCGTCGGACTTGACGGTGGCTGGCCAACTTTGGCCCGTGGTCGTGGGGACGATCCAATAGTCGTCGGACATGTCGGCGGCTGGCCAACTTTGGCCCGTGGTCGTGGGGACGATCCAATAGTCGTCGGACATGTCGGCGGCTGGCCAACTCTGGCCCGTGGTCGTGGGGACAATCCAATAGTCGTCGGACATGTCGGCGGCTGGCCAACTTTGGCCCGTGGTCGTGGGGACGATCCGATAGTCGTTGGACATGACGGTGGCGGGCCAATCTAGTCCCGGGGTCGTGGGGACGACCCTATAGTCGTCGGACATGTCGGCGGCTGGCCAACCTTGTCCCGGGGTCGTGGGGACGACTCTATAGTCGTCGGACATGTCGGCGGCTGGCCAACTTTGGCCCGTGGTCGTGGGGACGATCCGATAGTCGTTGGACATGACGGTGGCGGGCCAATCTAGTCCCGGGGTCGTGGGGACGACCCTATAGTCGTCGGACATGTCGGCGGCTGGCCAACCTTGTCCCGGGGTCGTGGGGACGACTCTATAGTCGTCGGACATGTCGGCGGCTGGCCAACTTTGGCCCGTGGTCGTGGGGACGATCCAATAGTCGTCGGACATGTCGGCGGCTGGCCAACTTTGGCCCGTGGTCGTGGGGACGATCCGATAGTCGTTGGACATGACGGTGGCGGGCCAATCTAGTCCCGGGGTCGTGGGGACGACCCTATAGTCGTCGGACATGTCGGCGGCTTGCCAACTTTGGCCCGGGGTCGTGGGGACGATCCAATAGTCGTCGGACATGAAGGCGGCTGGTCAACTTTGGCCCGTGGTCGTTGGGACGACCCTATAGTCGTTGGACATGTCAGCGGCTGGCCAACTTTGGCCCGGTGTCGTGGGGACGACCCAATAGTCGTCGGACATGTCGGCGGGTGGCCAACCTAGTCCCGAGGTCGTGGGGACGACCCTATAGTCGTCGGACATGACGGTGGCCGGCCAATCTAGTCCCGGGGTCGTGGGGATGACCCTATAATCGTTGGACATGACGGTGGCGGGCCAATCTAGTCCCGGGGTCGTAGGGACGACCCTATAGTCGTCGGACATGTTGGCGATTGGCCAACATTGGCCCGGGGTCGTCGGGACGATCCTATAGTCGTCGGACATGTCGGCGGCTGGCCAACCTACTCCCGGGGTCGTGGGGACGACCCTATAGTCGTCGGACATGTCGGCGGCTGGCCAACATTGGCCCGTGGTCGTGGGAACGATCCAATAGTCGTCGGACATGTCGGCGGCTGGCCAACTTTGGCCCGTGGTCGTGGGGACGACCCTATAGTCGTTGGACATGTCAGCGGCTGGCCAACTTTGGCCCGGTGTCGTGGGGACGACTCTATAGTCGTCGGACATGTCGGCGGCTGGCCAACCTAGACCCGGGGTCGTGGGGACGACCCTATTGTCGTCGGACATGTCGGCGGCTGGCAAACTTTGGCCCGTGGTCGTGGGGACGACCCAATAGTCGTCGGACATGTCGGCGCCTGGCCAACTTTGGCCCGTGGTCGTGGGGGCGATCTGATAGTCGTTGGACATGACGGTGGCGGGCCAATCTAGTCCCGGGGTCGTGGGGACGATCGAATAGTCGTCGGACATGTCGGCGGCTGGCCAACTTTGGCCCGTGGTCGTGGGGACGACCCAATAGTCGTCGGACATGTCGGCGGCTGGCCAACATTAGCCCGGGGTCGTCGGGACGACCCTATAGTCGTCGGACATGTCGGCGGCTGGCCAACCTAGTCCCGTGGTCGTGGGGACGATCCGATAGTCGTTGGACATGTCGGTGGCGGGCCATTCTAGTCCCGGGGTCGTGGGGACGACCCTATAGTCGTCGGACATGTTGGCGGCTGGCCAACTTTGGCCCGTGGTCGTGGGGACGACCCTATAGTCGTCGGACATTTCGGCGGCTTGCCAACTTTGGCCCGGGGTCGTGGGGACGACCCTATAGTCGTCGGACATTTCGGCGGCATGCCAACTTTGGCCCGGGGTCGTGGGGACGACCCTATAGTCGTCGGACAAATCGGCGGCTGACCAACTTTGGCCCGGGGTCGTGGGGACGACCCTATAGTCGTCGGACTTGACGGTGGCGGGCCAATCTAGTCCCGGGGTCGGGGGGACGACCCTATAGTCGTCGGACAAGTCGGCGGCTGGCAAACTTTGGCCCGTGGTCGTGGGGACGACCCTATAGTCGTCGGACAAGTCGGCGGCTGTCCAGCTTTGGCCCGGGGTCGTGGGGACGACCCTATAGTCGTCGGACATGTCGGCGGCTGGCCAACTTCGGCCCGTGGTCGTGGGGACGATCCAATAGTCGTCGGACATGTCGGCGGCTGGCCAGCTTTGGCCCGTGGTCGTGGGGACGACCCTATAGTCGTCGGACATGTCGGCGGCTAGCCAACATTGGCCCGGGGTCGTGGGGACGACCCTATAGTCGTCGGACATGTCGGCGGCTGGCCAACTTTGGCCCGGTGTCGTGGGGACGACTCTATAGTCGTCGGAAATGTCGGCGGCTGGCCAACCTGGACCCGGGGTCGTGGGAACGACCCTATTGTCGTCGGACAAGGCGGTGGCGGGCCAATCTAGTCCCGGGGTCGTGGGGACGACCCTATAGTCGTCGGACTTGTCGGTGGCGGGCCAATCTAGTCCGGGGGTCGTGGGGACGACCCTACAGTCGTCGGACATTTCGGCGGCTTGCCAACTTTGGCCCGGGGTCGTGGGGACGACCCAATAGTCGTCGGAAATGTCGGCGGCTGGTCAACTTTGGCCCGTGGTCGTGGGGACGACCCTATAGTCGTTGGACATGTCAGCGGCTGGCCAACTTTGGCCCGGTGTCGTGGGGACGACCCAATAGTCGTCGGACATGTCGGCGGCTGGCCAACTTTGGCCCGTGGTCGTGGGGACGATCCGATAGTCGTTGGACATGACGGTGGCGGGCCATTCTAGTCCCGGGGTCGTGGGGACGACCCTATAGTCGTCGGACTTGTCGGTGGCGGGCCAATCTATTCCGGGGGTCGTGGGGACGACCCTACAGTCGTCGGACATTTCGGCGGCTTGCCAACTTTGGCACGGGGTCGTGGGGACGACCCTATAGTCGTCGGACTTGACGTTGGCGGGCCAATCTAGTCCCGAGGTCGTGGGGACGACCCTACAGTCGTCGGACATTTCGGCGGCTTGCCAACTTTGGCCCGGGGTCGTGGGGACGACCCTATAGTCGTCGGACTTGACGGTGGCGGGCCAATCTAGTCCCGGGGTTGTGGGGACGACCCTACAGTCGTCGGACATTTCGGCGGCTTGCCAACTTTGGCCCGGGGTCGTGGGGACGACCCTATAGTCGTCGGACTTGACGTTGGCGGGCCAATCTAGTCCCGAGGTCGTGGGGACGACCCTATAGTCGTCGGACTTGACGGTGGCCGGCCAATCTATTCCCGGGGTCGTGGGGACGACCCTACAGTCGTCGGACATTTCGGCGGCTTGCCAACTTTGGCCCGGGGTCGTGGGGACGACCCTATAGTCGTCGGACATGTCGGCGGCTGGCCAAAATTGGCCCGAGGTCGTGGGGGCGATCCTATAGTCGCCGGACATGTCGGCGGCTGGCCAACCTAGTCCCGAGGTCGTCGGACTGGACGGTGGCGGGCCAATCTTGTCCCGGGTTCGTGGGGACGATCCTACAGTCGTCGGACATTTCGGCGGCTTGCCAACTTTGGCCCGTGGTCGTGGGGACGACCCTATAGTCGTCGGACATGTCGGCGTTTTGCCATCTTTGGCCCGTGGTCGTGAAGACGACCCTATAGGCGTCGGACATGACGGTGGCGGGACAATCTAGTCCCGGGGTCGTGGGGACGACCATATAGTCATCGGACATGTCGGCGGCTGGCCAACTTTGGCCCGTGGTCGTCGGACTTGACGGTGGCGGGCCAATCTAGTCCCGGGATCGTGGGGACGACCCTATAGTCGTCGGACATGTCGGCGGCTGGCCTACTTTGGCCCGGTGTCTTGGGGACGACTCTATAGTCGTCGGACATGTCGGCGGCTGGCCAACCTAGACCCGGGGTCGTGGGGACGACCCTATTGTCGTCGGACATGACGGTGGCGGGCCAATCTATTCCCGGGGTCGTACGGACGACCCTATAGTCGTCTGACATGTTGGCGATTGGCCAACATTGGCCCGGGGTCGTGGGAACGACTCTATAGTCTTCGGACATGTTGGCGGCTTGTCAGCCTAGTCCCGGGGTCGTGGGTACGACCCTATAGTCGTCGGACAAGTCGGCGGCGGGCCAACCTTGTCCCGGGGTCGTGGGGACGACCGTATAGTCGTCGGACATGACGGTGGCGGGCCAATCTAGTCCCGGGGTCGTGGGGACGACCCTATAGTCGTCGGACAAGACGGCGGCTGGACATCTTTGGCCCGCGGTCGTGGGGACGACCCTATAGTCGTCGGACATTTCGGCGGCATGCCAACTTTGGGCCGGGGTTGTGGGGACGACCCTATAGTCGTCGGACATTTCGGCGGCATGCCAACTTTGGCCCGGGGTCGTGGGGACGACCCTATAGTCGTTGGACATGACGGTGGCGGGCCAATCTAGTCCCGGGGTCGTAGGGACGACCCTATAGTCGTCGGACATTTCGGCGGCTTGCCAACTTTGGCCCGGGGTCGTGGGGACGACCCTATAGTCGTTGGACATGACGGTGGCGGGTCAATCTAGTCCCGGGGTCGTAGGGACGACCCTATAGTCGTCGGTCAAGACGGCGGCTGGATATCCTGGGCTCGCGGTCGTGGGGACGACCCTATAGTCGTCGGACATTTCGGCGGCATGCCAACTTTGGCCCGGGGTCGTGGGGACGACCCTATAGTTGTTGGACATGACGGTGGCGGGCCAATCTAGTCCCGGGGTCGTGGGGACGACCCTATAGTCGTCGGACATGTCGGCGGCTGGCCGACCTAGTCCCGAGGTCGTGGGGACGACCGTATAGTCGTCGGATATGTTATCGGCTTGTCATCCTAGTCCCGGGGTCGTGGGGACGACCCTATAGTCGTTGGACATGACGGTGGCCGGCCAATCTAGTGCCGGGGTCGTAGGGACGAACCTATAGTCGTCGGACCTGTTGGCGATTGGCCAACATTGGCCCGGGGTGGTCGGGACGACCCTATAGTCGTCGGACATGTTGGCGGCTTGTCAGCCTAGTCCCGGGGTCGTGGGTACGACCCTATAGTCGTCGGACAAGTCGGCGGCGGGCCAACCTTGTCCCGGGGTCGTGGGGACGACCGTATAGTCGTCGGACATGACGGTGGCGGGCCAATCTAGTCCCGGGGTCGTGGGGACGACCCTATAGTCGTCGGACAAGACGGCGGCTGGACATCTTTGGCCCGCGGTCGTGGGGACGACCCTATAGTCGTCGGACATGTCGGCGGCTGGCCAACTTTGGCCCGTGGTCGTGGGGACGATCCAATAGTCGTCGGACATGTCGGCGGCTGGCCAGCTTTGGCCCGTGGTCGTGGGGACGACCCTATAGTCGTCGGACATGTCGGCGGCTAGCCAACATTGGCCCGGGGTCGTGGGGACGACCCTATAGTCGTCGGACATGTCGGCGGCTGGCCAACTTTGGCCCGGTGTCGTGGGGACGACTCTATAGTCGTCGGAAATGTCGGCGGCTGGCCAACCTGGACCCGCGGTCGTGGGAACGACCCTATTGTCGTCGGACAAGGCGGTGGCGGGCCAATCTAGTCCCGGGGTCGTGGGGACGACCCTATAGTCGTCGGACTTGTCGGTGGCGGGCCAATCTAGTCCGGGGGTCGTGGGGACGACCCTACAGTCGTCGGACATTTCGGCGGCTTGCCAACTTTGGCCCGGTGTCGTGGGGACGACCCAATAGTCGTCGGACATGTCGGCGGCTGGCCAACTTTGGCCCGTGGTCGTGGGGACGATCCGATAGTCGTTGGACATGACGGTGGCGGGCCATTCTAGTCCCGGGGTCGTGGGGACGACCCTACAGTCGTCGGACATTTCGGCGGCTTGCCAACTTTGGCCCGGGGTCGTGGGGACGACCCTATAGTCGTCGGACTTGACGGTGGCGGGCCAATCTAGTCCCGGGGTTGTGGGGACGACCCTACAGTCGTCGGACACTTCGGCGGCTTGCCAACTTTGGCCCGGGGTCGTGGGGACGACCCTATAGTCGTCGGACTTGACGTTGAAGGGCCAATCTAGTCCCGAGGTCGTGGGGACGACCCTATAGTCGTCGGACTTGACGGTGGCCGGCCAATCTATTCCCGGGGTCGTGGGGACGACCCTACAGTCGGCGGACATTTCGGCGGCTTGCCAACTTTGGCCCGGGGTCGTGGGGACGACCCTATAGTCGTCGGACATGTCGGCGGCTGGCCAAAATTGGCCCGAGGTCGTGGGGGCGACCCTATAGTCGCCGGACATGTCGGCGGCTGGCCAACCTAGTCCCGAGGTCGTCGGACTGGACGGTGGCGGGCCAATCTAGTCCCGGGTTCGTGGGGACGATCCTACAGTCGTCGGACATTTCGGCGGCTTGCCAACTTTGGCCCGTGGTCGCGGGGACGACCCTATAGTCGTCGGACATGTCGGCGTTTTGCCATCTTTGGCCCGTGGTCGTGAAGACGACCCTATAGTCGTCGGACATGACGGTGGCGGGACAATCTAGTCCCGGGGTCGTGGGGACGACCATATAGTCATCGGACATGTCGGCGGCTGGCCAACTTTGGCCCGTGGTCGTCGGACTTGACGGTGGCGGGCCAATCTAGTTCCGGGATCGTGGGGACGACCCTATAGTCGTCGGACATGTCGGCGGCTGGCCTACTTTGGCCCGGTGTCTTGGGGACGACTCTATAGTCGTCGGACATGTCGGCGGCTGGCCAACCTAGACCCGGGGTCGTGGGGACGACCCTATAGCCCTCGGACAAGTCGGCGGCTGGCCAACTTTGGCCCGTGGTCGTGGGAACGACCCTATAGTCGTCGGACAAGTCGGCGGCTGGCCAAATTTGGCCCGTGGTCGTGGGAACGACCCTATAGTCGTCTGACAAGTCGGCGGCTGGCCAATTTTGGCCCGTGGTCGTGGGGACGACCCTATAGTCGTCGGAAATGTCGGCGGCTGGCCAACCTAGACCCGTGGTCGTGGGAACGACCCTATAGTCGTCGGACAAGTCGGCGGCTGGCCAAATTTGGTCCGCGGTCGTGGGGACGACCCTATAATCATCGGAAATGTCGACGGCTGGCCAACTTTGGCCCGTGGTCGTAAAGACGACCCTATAGTCGTCGGACAAGACGATGGCGGGCCAATCTAGTCCCGGGGTCGTGGGGACGACCCTATAGTCGTCGGACATGTCGGCGGCTGGCCAACCTAGACCCGTGGTCGTGGGAACGACCCTATAGTCGTCGGACAAGCCGGCGGCTGGCCAAATTTGGTCCGTGGTCGTGGGGACGACCCTATAATCATCGGAAATGTCGACGGCTGGCCAACTTTGGCCCGTGGTCGTAAAGACGACCCTATAGTCGTCGGACAAGACGGTGGCGGGCCAATCTAGTCCCGGGGTCGTGGGGACGACCCTATAGTCGTCGGAAAAGTCGGCGGCTGGCCAACTTTTGCCCGGGGTCGTGGGGACGACCCTATAGTCGTCGGACAAGTCGGCGGCGAGCCAACCTAGACCGGGGGTCGTGGGGACGAGCCTATAGTCGTCGGACATGTCGGCGGCTGGCCAACCTGGACCCGGGGTCGTGGGGACGACCCTATTGTCGTCGAGAATGACGGTGGCGGGCCAATCTAGTCTCGGGGTCGTGGGGACGACCCTACAGTCGTCGGTCATGTCGGCGGCTGGCCAACTTTGGCCCGGGGTCGTGGGGGCGACCCTATAGTCGTCGGACATGTTGGCGGCTTGTCAGCCTAGTCCCGGGGTCGTGGGTACGACCCTACAGTCGTCGGACATTTCGGCGGCTTGCCAACCTTGGCCCGGGGTCGTGGGGACGACCCTATAGTCGTCGGACTTGACGGTGGCGGGCCAATCTAGTCCCGAGGTCCTGGGGACGACCCTATAGTCGTCGGACTTGACGGTGGCGGGCCAATCTAGCCCCGGGGTCGTGGGGACGACCCTACAGTTGTCGGACATTTCGGCGGCTGGCCAAATTTGGCCCGGGGTCGTGGGGACGACCCTATAGTCGTCGGACATGACGGTGGCGGGCCAATCTAGTCCCGGGGTCGTGGGGACGACCCTATAGTCGTCGGACATGTCGGCGGCTGGCCAACTTTGGCCCGTGGTCGTGGGGACGATCCAATAGTCGTCGGACATGTCGGCGGCTGGCCAACTTTGGCGCGTGGTCGTGGGGACGATCCGATTGTCGTCGGACATGTCGGCGGCTGGCCAACCTAGACCCGGGCTCGTGGGAACGACCCTATTGTCGTCGGACAAGGCGGTGGCGGGCCAATCTAGTCCCGGGGTCGTGGGGACGACCCTATAGTCGTCGGACTTGTCGGTGGCGGGCCATTCTAGTCCGGGGGTCGTGGGGACGACCCTACAGTCGTCGGACATTTCGACGGCTTGCCAACTTTGGCCCGGGGTCGTGGGGACGATCCAATAGTCGTCGGACATGTCGGCGGCTGGCCAACCTAGACCCGGGGTCGTGGGAACGACCCTTGTTTAAACTCTTGCCTAGGGGAGGCGGTGTGGATCGCTGGGACGGGCCAGAGAAGAGATGCACTCCAAATTGGTGACTTTGACGGCACGTTTATTAGCCGAACTGGGCGTCGTTGCAACAATATATACAACACGCAGAGACTTCACGAACAAAACACTCCTCACAAAACACGCAGTCAACACGAGACACAAATATGTACAAACTATGTACAGGGCGCTGGGCGCGATGGCTCGAAGGGCCGTTTTACAGTGCTCAAAAACCGGTGGGTCGCTGGGCGACAAGAGATCTTTAAGATTGTGCGTGCGAGCGCGTGTTGCCTCTGTTCGAAGGTGTTCGAGGAACTAACGGCCCGATTCTCCGAAATCGAACGCTCGAGCCGTGCAAAAACGTGTGACGCGCGTAACCGTTCTCGACGAACGGTGCGTCACCGTGTTTACACGCTCTCGCACGCACATTTAAATCATCGCGAAGCGGCGCGTTTAACCGCGGCTGCAACATTCCGCCCGCCTCGGCTCGGTCGACCGAGCCGATCGTGACGGACGCCGGCGTCAGGCGTCCGCCCGCCGTGACACGCAATGACGCGACAAGGTGGACCGGAGTGGCGCGTTACATTGGTGGCGGTGGTATACAAGTGTTGTTCACGTCGTGGCCACGTCAGCATGCGCGGGGGACCTGGAAGGAGCACGACGCAAGTGATCGGACGCCGGGATTCGCCAGGGTGCCACCGAATGCACGGGTGGGTCG
Organism: Andrena praecox; assembly: GCA_963932275.1. Taxonomy (NCBI): domain Eukaryota; kingdom Metazoa; phylum Arthropoda; class Insecta; order Hymenoptera; family Andrenidae; genus Andrena; species Andrena praecox. The sequence continues at coordinate 1,010,390 of CAWVQO010000333.1, read as the reverse complement.
CGTCGCTCGGTGCACGAGGATTTGCCGGTACATCGCCTCGATGTCGGCCTTGAGGACGAAGCGAGGGAGGCGCTAGTCGAGAGAGCGCAGGAGGGCGATCGCGGGCAGGCTGAACTCGGCGACATCGAGCGGATGTCCGGCCCTCAGAAGGAGTCGGACGGGGTCGCGATCGTCCGCCCGCCGTGGGCACGTGCTCACGACAAACCGCTCGCAGCGTGTGTCGTCTGGATCGAGGGTCGGGGGCACGGTTGCTCCTTTGACCTTCCAGCAAGTTCGATGGTAACGCACGGCGGTCGGTCTCCGCGGTCACGGGCTGGGCCGTGACGTGGTGCACCGCACCGGCGGCGGGGGAACGACCGTTGGGACCGGTGGGACCGGAGACAATCCATCCGAAAATTGTCTGTTGCGCTATCAGGGCCGAAGGGGTGCCGCGACGAAGCCCGGGGAGCAGCAGGGCTCCGAAATAGTCGGCGCCGACGATCAGGTCAATCGGGCGACTGGCCGACGGATCCGGATCCGCGAGATGCAGACCGGCGAAATCCTTCCGCTGCGTGGTCGGAGTCCACTCGTGCACGTACGAGGACACCTTGGGCACAACATGGGCGGTGATGGTAATGGCTGCCGGGGTTGCTCCAGTAGGTGGCGTCAAGGTCAGCCTCACCTGCGACTGCGAGGCTCCCAGTTGGCCATCCAGAGCGCCGACAAGGTTGGTCACGTGCGGTTGCCGGGGGAGACCCAACGTCTGGACCACTGACTCCGACACGAGTGACACTTGTGCTCCTTGGTCCAGCAGTGCGCGGATGGTCAGCAACTCGCCGCCCGATGACCGAACGCCGACGATCGCGGTGGCGAGCACCACTGGCGCTCCATCCGTACTCGCGGGCGACGCGATCGAATTTATCGCAGCCTCGCGGGGCTGCTCTCCGTTTGCCGACGGGCCCGCAGTGACCTCGTCGGCATCGTGGGCATCGGGTACTGTTACGGCGTTCGACGGATGGAGCAGCGAGTGATGCCGCCGGCCGCAATACGAGCACGTGGCTGCGACGGGGCAGGACGGGGCCATGTGGCCGGGCGCAAGACAATTATAACACACGCGCTTGTCAGCCGCGAGTTCGCGGCGCTGGTCGAGGCGGAGGGCTTTAAACGCCGGGCATCGATACATTGCATGTCGCGCCCGGCACACAGGGCATTGGGAATTCGTCCCGTACGACGAAGGGTCTGGCGCAGGGTGGGTCGTGCAGACCCGAGCGACGGACCCGCGCGACGATTTTCCGGCCTGGCTTCGATCGGGTTTGGCGGCTTCCTTCGCGAGTCGCGCGGCGTCAAGCGATTGAATTCGGGATTTCATAAATCTGTCGAGCTGCGCGTAAGAAGGGGGGTCGGTGCTGACGCCAAGCGAGAGCTCCCACTCCTCTATCAGCTCGGGATCGAGCTTCATCGTCGTCAGGGCGACGATGACATCATCCCAGTGTTCGGTGGGGCGACCGAGATTGGCGAGGAGGGAGAGCGCTCGGTTGGTGGGGCCACGCAACCGCTTCAGCTCCTCGGCCGACGCAGCCGCCATCGGCGGCAAGGTGATAAGGTCACGCAGGTGTGCCGAGACGATCGCCCGTTTGTTTTCGAACTCTTGGGTCAACAGGGACCACGCGGTGCCGAAATTGGCCTCGGTAATGGTGATGTGAGCGATCGTCTCGGCCGCCTGTCCCTCCACCGCCGACTGCAGATACTGCAGCCGGGTCGCATTGCTGAGGGTCGCGTTCCCGATGACCAGCGACGTAAACAAATCGCGAAAACTCGGCCACTCCGTGTACGCACCTGAGAATTTCGGCAACGCGATGTGCGGAAGGCGCGCCAGGCCTTTGCTGGAGTCCCCGCTGGTCGGCTCCGACGTTCCCGAAGTTGGCGGCGTCTGGAAGGACCGGATGACCTCCCGCAGGAAGTCCCGCGCTGCCCAATACTCGTCCTCAGCCCGGACGAACTCCTCCTGCGCGACGAACGGGCACGCCGTCCTTTCGGCGTCCGGCAGCAGGAGCTCCAGCTCCAGGTTGAGGGCCTCGCACCGGGCCCACGTCTCGGTCATCTTGGCCAGGCGGTCCTCGGCATTCTCCTCCGTGAACTTCGCCCTCCCCATCTTCTTGAAGTTCGCGAGGAGGCGAACTGATCCCTGGAGGAGCAACCGAATCTCCTTCACCAACGACTGCCATTTTGGAGGGGCTGTCGGGGTATCCTCGGTATCTCCATGCCGGTTGGTTGGAGTCATCCTTCAAGGCGCTCCGGCTCGAAGGACCAAAATGTTTAAACTCTTGCCTAGGGGAGGCGGTGTGGATCGCTGGGACGGGCCAGAGAAGAGATGCACTCCAAATTGGTGACTTTGACGGCACGTTTATTAGCCGAACTGGGCGTCGTTGCAACAATATATACAACACGCAGAGACTTCACGAACAAAACACTCCTCACAAAACACGCAGTCAACACGAGACACAAATATGTACAAACTATGTACAGGGCGCTGGGCGCGATGGCTCGAAGGGCCGTTTTACAGTGCTCAAAAACCGGTGGGTCGCTGGGCGACAAGAGATCTTTAAGATTGTGCGTGCGAGCGCGTGTTGCCTCTGTTCGAAGGTGTTCGAGGAACTAACGGCCCGATTCTCCGAAATCGAACGCTCGAGCCGTGCAAAAACGTGTGACGCGCGTAACCGTTCTCGACGAACGGTGCGTCACCGTGTTTACACGCTCTCGCACGCACATTTAAATCATCGCGAAGCGGCGCGTTTAACCGCGGCTGCAACAACCCTATTGTCGTCGGAAAAGGCGGTGGCGGGCCAATCTAGTCCCGGGGTCGTGGGGACGACCCTATAGTCGTCGGACTTGTCGGTGGCGGGCCATTCTAGTCCGGGGGTCGTGGGGACGACCCTACAGTCGTCGGACATTTCGACGGCTTGCCAACTTTGGCCCGGGGTCGTGGGGACGATCCAATAGTCGTCGGACATGTCGGCGGCTGGTCAACTTTGGCCCGTGGTCGTGGGGACGACCCTATAGTCGTTGGACATGTCAGCGGCTGGCCAACTTTGGCCCGGTGTCGTGGGGACGACCCAATAGTCGTCGGACATGTCGGCGGCTGGCCAACTTTGGCCCGTGGTCGTGGGGACGATCCGATAGTCGTTGGACATGGCGGTGGCGGGCCAATCTAGTCCCGGGGTCGTGGGGACGACCCTACAGTCGTCGGACATTTCGGCGGCTTGCCAACTTTGGCCCGGGGTCGTGGGGACGACCCTATAATCGTCGGACTTGGCGGTGGCGGGCCAATCTAGTCCCGGGGTTATGGGGACGACCCTACAGTCGTCGGACATTTCGGCGGCTTGCCAACTTTGGCCCGGGGTCGTGGGGACGACCCTATAGTCGTCGGACTTGACGTTGGCGGGCCAATCTAGTCCCGAGGTCGTGGGGACGACCCTATAGTCGTCGGACAAGTCGGCGGCGGGCCAACCTTGTCCCGGTGTCGTGGGGACGACCCTACAGTCGTCGGACATTTCGGCGGCTTGCCAACTTTGGCCCGGGGTCGTGGGGACGACCCTATAGTCGTCGGACATGTCGGCGGCTGGCCAAAATTGGCCCGAGGTCGTGGGGGCGACCCTATAGTCGCCGGACATGTCGGCGGCTGGCCAACCTAGTCCCGAGGTCGTCGGACTGGACGGTGGCGGGCCAATCTAGTCCCGGGTTCGTGGGGACGATCCTACAGTCGTCGGACATTTCGGCGGCTTGCCAACTTTGGCCCGTGGTCGTGGGGACGACCCTATAGTCGTCGGACATGTCGGCGTTTTGCCATCTTTGGCCCGTGGTCGTGAAGACGACCCTATAGTCGTCGGACATGACGGTGGCGGGACAATCTAGTCCCGGGGTCGTGGGGACGACCATATAGTCATCGGACATGTCGGCGGCTGGCCAACTTTGGCCCGTGGTCGTCGGACTTGACGGTGGCCGGCCAATCTATTCCCGGGGTCGTGGGGACGACCCTACAGTCGTCGGACATTTCGGCGGCCTGCCAACTTTGGCCCGGGGTCGTGGGGACGACCCTATTGTCGTCGGACATGTCGGCGGCTGGCCAAAATTGGCCCGAGGTCGTGGGGGCGACCCTATAGTCGTCGGAAAAGACGGCGGCTGGACATCTTTGGCCCGCGGTCGTGGGGACGACCCTATAGTCGTCGGACAAGTCGGCGGCGGGCCAACCTTGTCCCGGTGTCGTGGGGACGACCGTATAGTCGTCGGACATGACGGTGGCGGGCCAATCTAGTCCCGGGGTCGTGGGGACGACCCTATAGTCATCGGACAAGACGGCGGCTGGACATCTTTGGCCCGCGGTCGTGGGGACGACCCTATAGTCGTCGGACAAGTCGGCGGCGGGCCAACCTTGTCCCGGTGTCGTGGGGACGACCGTATAGTCGTCGGACATGACGGTGGCGGGCCAATCTAGTCCCGGGGTCGTGGGGACGACCCTATAGTCATCGGACAAGACGGCGGCTGGACATCTTTGGCCCGCGGTCGTGGGGACGACCCTATAGTCTTCGGACATGACGGTAGCGGGCCAATCTAGACCGGAGGACGTGGGGACGACCCTATAGTCGTCGGACATTTCGGCGGCTGTCCAAATTTGGCCCGCGGTCGTGGGGACGACCCTACAGTCGTCGGACATTTCGACGGCTTGCCAACTTTGGCCCGGGGTCGTGGGGACGATCCAATAGTCGTCGGACATGTCGGCGGCTGGTCAACTTTGGCCCGTGGTCGTGGGGACGACCCTATAGTCGTTGGACATGTCAGCGGCTGGCCAACTTTGGCCCGGTGTCGTGGGGACGACCCAATAGTCGTCGGACATGTCGGCGGCTGGCCAACTTTGGCCCGTGGTCGTGGGGACGATCCGATAGTCGTTGGACATGGCGGTGGCGGGCCAATCTAGTCCCGGGGTCGTGGGGACGACCCTACAGTCGTCGGACATGTCGGCGGCTTGCCAACTTTGGCCCGGGGTCGTGGGGACGACCCTATAGTCGTCGGACATGTCGGCGGCTGGCCAAAATTGGCCCGAGGTCGTGGGGGCGACCCTATAGTCGCCGGACATGTCGGCGGCTGGCCAACCTAGTCCCGAGGTCGTCGGACTGGACGGTGGCGGGCCAATCTAGTCCCGGGTTCGTGGGGACGATCCTACAGTCGTCGGACATTTCGGCGGCTTGCCAACTTTGGCCCGTGGTCGTGGGGACGACCCTATAGTCGTCGGACATGTCGGCGTTTTGCCATCTTTGGCCCGTGGTCGTGAAGACGACCCTATAGTCGTCGGACATGACGGTGGCGGGACAATCTAGTCCCGGGGTCGTGGGGACGACCATATAGTCATCGGACATGTCGGCGGCTGGCCAACTTTGGCCCGTGGTCGTCGGACTTGACGGTGGCCGGCCAATCTATTCCCGGGGTCGTGGGGACGACCCTACAGTCGTCGGACATTTCGGCGGCCTGCCAACTTTGGCCCGGGGTCGTGGGGACGACCCTATTGTCGTCGGACATGTCGGCGGCTGGCCAAAATTGGCCCGAGGTCGTGGGGGCGACCCTATAGTCGTCGGAAAAGACGGCGGCTGGACATCTTTGGCCCGCGGTCGTGGGGACGACCCTATAGTCGTCGGACAAGTCGGCGGCGGGCCAACCTTGTCCCGGTGTCGTGGGGACGACCGTATAGTCGTCGGACATGACGGTGGCGGGCCAATCTAGTCCCGGGGTCGTGGGGACGACCCTATAGTCATCGGACAAGACGGCGGCTGGACATCTTTGGCCCGCGGTCGTGGGGACGACCCTATAGTCGTCGGACAAGTCGGCGGCGGGCCAACCTTGTCCCGGTGTCGTGGGGACGACCGTATAGTCGTCGGACATGACGGTGGCGGGCCAATCTAATCCCGGGGTCGTGGGGACGACCCTATAGTCATCGGACAAGACGGCGGCTGGACATCTTTGGCCCGCGGTCGTGGGGACGACCCTATAGTCTTCGGACATGACGGTAGCGGGCCAATCTAGACCGGAGGACGTGGGGACGACCCTATAGTCGTCGGACATTTCGGCGGCTGTCCAACTTTGGCCCGCGGTCGTGGGGACGACCCTACAGTCGTCGGACATTTCGACGGCTTGCCAACTTTGGCCCGGGGTCGTGGGGACGATCCAATAGTCGTCGGACATGTCGGCGGCTGGTCAACTTTGGCCCGTGGTCGTGGGGACGACCCTATAGTCGTTGGACATGTCAGCGGCTGGCCAACTTTGGCCCGGTGTCGTGGGGACGACCCAATAGTCGTCGGACATGTCGGCGGCTGGCCAACTTTGGCCCGTGGTCGTGGGGACGATCCGATAGTCGTTGGACATGGCGGTGGCGGGCCAATCTAGTCCCGGGGTCGTGGGGACGACCCTACAGTCGTCGGACATTTCGGCGGCTTGCCAACTTTGGCCCGGGGTCGTGGGGACGACCCTATAATCGTCGGACTTGGCGGTGGCGGGCCAATCTAGTCCCGGGGTTATGGGGACGACCCTACAGTCGTCGGACATTTCGGCGGCTTGCCAACTTTGGCCCGGGGTCGTGGGGACGACCCTATAGTCGTCGGACTTGACGTTGGCGGGCCAATCTAGTCCCGAGGTCGTGGGGACGACCCTATAGTCGTCGGACTTGACGGTGGCCGGCCAATCTATTCCCGGGGTCGTGGGGACGACCCTACAGTCGTCGGACATTTCGGCGGCCTGCCAACTTTGGCCCGGGGTCGTGGGGACGACCCTATTGTCGTCGGACATGTCGGCGGCTGGCCAAAATTGGCCCGAGGTCGTGGGGGCGACCCTATAGTCGTCGGACAAGACGGCGGCTGGACATCTTTGGCCCGCGGTCGTGGGGACGACCCTATAGTCGTCGGACAAGTCGGCGGCGGGCCAACCTTGTCCCGGTGTCGTGGGGACGACCGTATAGTCGTCGGACATGACGGTGGCGGGCCAATCTAGTCCCGGGGTCGTGGGGACGACCCTATAGTCATCGGACAAGACGGCGGCTGGACATCTTTGGCCCGCGGTCGTGGGGACGACCCTATAGTCGTCGGACAAGTCGGCGGCGGGCCAACCTTGTCCCGGTGTCGTGGGGACGACCCTACAGTCGTCGGACATTTCGGCGGCTTGCCAACTTTGGCCCGGGGTCGTGGGGACGACCCTATAGTCGTCGGACATGTCGGCGGCTGGCCAAAATTGGCCCGAGGTCGTGGGGGCGACCCTATAGTCGCCGGACATGTCGGCGGCTGGCCAACCTAGTCCCGAGGTCGTCGGACTGGACGGTGGCGGGCCAATCTAGTCCCGGGTTCGTGGGGACGATCCTACAGTCGTCGGACATTTCGGCGGCTTGCCAACTTTGGCCCGTGGTCGTGGGGACGACCCTATAGTCGTCGGACATGTCGGCGTTTTGCCATCTTTGGCCCGTGGTCGTGAAGACGACCCTATAGTCGTCGGACATGACGGTGGCGGGACAATCTAGTCCCGGGGTCGTGGGGACGACCATATAGTCATCGGACATGTCGGCGGCTGGCCAACTTTGGCCCGTGGTCGTCGGACTTGACGGTGGCCGGCCAATCTATTCCCGGGGTCGTGGGGACGACCCTACAGTCGTCGGACATTTCGGCGGCCTGCCAACTTTGGCCCGGGGTCGTGGGGACGACCCTATTGTCGTCGGACATGTCGGCGGCTGGCCAAAATTGGCCCGAGGTCGTGGGGGCGACCCTATAGTCGTCGGAAAAGACGGCGGCTGGACATCTTTGGCCCGCGGTCGTGGGGACGACCCTATAGTCGTCGGACAAGTCGGCGGCGGGCCAACCTTGTCCCGGTGTCGTGGGGACGACCGTATAGTCGTCGGAAATGACGGTGGCGGGCCAATCTAGTCCCGGGGTCGTGGGGACGACCCTATAGTCATCGGACAAGACGGCGGCTGGACATCTTTGGCCCGCGGTCGTGGGGACGACCCTATAGTCGTCGGACAAGTCGGCGGCGGGCCAACCTTGTCCCGGTGTCGTGGGGACGACCGTATAGTCGTCGGACATGACGGTGGCGGGCCAATCTAGTCCCGGGGTCGTGGGGACGACCCTATAGTCATCGGACAAGACGGCGGCTGGACATCTTTGGCCCGCGGTCGTGGGGACGACCCTATAGTCGTCGGACATTTCGGCGGCTTGCCAACTTTGGCCCGGGGTCTTGGGGACGACCCTATAGTCGTCGGACATTTCGGCGGCATGCCACCTTTGGCCCGTGGTCGTGGGGACGATCCGATAGTCGTCGGACATGTCGGCGGCTGGCCAACCTAGACCCGGGGTCGTGGGGACGACCCTATTGTCGTCGGACATGGCGGTGGCGGGCCAATCTAGTCCCGTGGTCGTGGGGACGACCCTATAGTCGTCGGACATGTCGGCGGCTGGCCAACCTAGTCCCGTGGTCGTGGGGACGATCCGATAGTCGTTGGACATGACGGTGGCGGGCCATTCTAGTCCCGGGGTCGTGGGGACGACCCTATAGTCGTCGGACATGTCGGCGGCTGGCCAACTTTGGCCCGTGGTCGTGGGGACGACCCAGTAGTCGTCGGACATGTCGGCGGCTGGCCAACCTAGTCCCGAGGTCGTCGGACTTGACGGTGGCGGGCCAATCTAGTCCCGGGGTCGTGGGGACGACCCTATAGTCGTCGGACATGTCGGCGGCTGGCCGACCTAGTCCCGAGGTCGTGGGGACGACCGTATAGTCGTCGGATATGTTATCGGCTTGTCATCCTAGTCCCGGGGTCGTGGGGACGACCCTATAGTCGTTGGACATGACGGTGGCCGGCCAATCTAGTGCCGGGGTCGTAGGGACGAACCTATAGTCGTCGGACCTGTTGGCGATTGGCCAACATTGGCCCGGGGTGGTCGGGACGACCCTATAGTCGTCGGACATGTTGGCGGCTTGTCAGCCTAGTCCCGGGGTCGTGGGTACGACCCTATAGTCGTCGGACAAGTCGGCGGCGGGCCAACCTTGTCCCGGGGTCGTGGGGACGACCCTATAGTCGTCGGACATGACGGTGGCGGGCCAATCTAGTCCCGGGGTTGTGGGGACGACCCTATAGTCGTCGGACAAGACGGCGGCTGGACATTTTTGGCCCGCGGTCGTGGGGACGACCCTATAGTCGTCGGACATTTCGGCGGCTTGCCAACTTTGGCCCCGGGTCGTGGGGACGACCCTATAGTCGTCGGACATTTCGGCGGCATGGCAACTTTGGCCCGGGGTCGTGGGGACGACCCTATAGTCGTTGGACATGACGGTGGCGGGCCAATCTAGTCCCGGGGTCGTAGGGACGACCCTATAGTCGTCCGACAAGTCGGCGGCGGGCCAACCTTGTCCCGGGGTCGTGGGGACGACCCTATAGTCGTCGGACATGACGGTGGCGGGCCAATCTAGTCCCGGGGTCGTGGGGACGACCCTATAGTCGTCGGACTTCACGGTGGCGGGCCAATCTAGTCCCGGGGTCGTGGGGACGACGCTACAGTCGTCGGACATTTCGGCGGCTGGCCAACTTTGGCCCGTGGTCGTGGGGACGACCCTATAGTCGTTGGACATGTCAGCGGCTGGCCAACTTTGGCCCGGTGTCGTGGGGACGACTCTATAGTCGTCGGACATGTCGGCAGCTGGCCAACCTAGACCCGGGGTCGTGGGGACGACCCTATTGTCGTCGGACATGACGGTGGCGGGCCAATCTATTCCCGGGGTCGTACGGACGACCCTATAGTCGTCTGACATGTTGGCGATTGGCCAACATTGGCCCGGGGTCGTGGGAACGACTCTATAGTCTTCGGACATGTTGGCGGCTTGTCAGCCTAGTCCCGGGGTCGTGGGTACGACCCTATAGTCGTCGGACAAGTCGGCGGCGGGCCAACCTTGTCCCGGGGTCGTGGGGACGACCGTATAGTCGTCGGACATGACGGTGGCGGGCCAATCTAGTCCCGGGGTCGTGGGGACGACCCTATAGTCGTCGGACAAGACGGCGGCTGGACATCTTTGGCCCGCGGTCGTGGGGACGACCCTATAGTCGTCGGACATTTCGGCGGCATGCCAACTTTGGCCCGGGGTTGTGGGGACGACCCTATAGTCGTCGGACATTTCGGCGGCATGCCAACTTTGGCCCGGGGTCGTGGGGACGACCCTATAGTCGTTGGACATGACGGTGGCGGGCCAATCTAGTCCCGGGGTCGTGGGGACGACCCTATAGTCGTCGGACATTTCGGCGGCATGCCAACTTTGGCCCGGGGTCGTGGGGACGACCCTATAGTCGTTGGACATGACGGTGGCGGGCCAATCTAGTCCCGGGGTCGTAGGGACGACCCTATAGTCGTCCGACAAGTCGGCGGCGGGCCAACCTTGTCCCGGGGTCGTGGGGACGACCCTATAGTCGTCGGACATTTCGGCGGCATGCCAACTTTGGCCCGGGGTCGTGGGGACGACCCTATAGTCGTCGGACATTTCGGCGGCTGGCCAACTTTGGCCCGTGGTCGTGGGGACGACCCAATAGTCGTTGGACATGTCAGCGGCTGGCCAACTTTGGCCCGGTGTCGTGGGGACGACTCTATAGTCGTCGGACATGTCGGCGGCTGGCCAACCTAGACCCGGGGTCGTGGGGACGACCCTATTGTCGTCGGACATGACGGTGGCGGGCCAATCTATTCCCGGGGTCGTACGGACGACCCTATAGTCGTCTGACATGTTGGCGATTGGCCAACATTGGCCCGGGGTCGTGGGGACGACTCTATAGTCTTCGGACATGTTGGCGGCTTGTCAGCCTAGTCCCGGGGTCGTGGGTACGACCCTATAGTCGTCGGACAAGTCGGCGGCGGGCCAACCTTGTCCCGGGGTCGTGGGGACGACCGTATAGTCGTCGGACATGACGGTGGCGGGCCAATCTAGTGCCGGGGTCGTGGGGACGACCCTATAGTCGTCGGACAAGACGGCGGCTGGACATCTTTGGCCCGCGGTCGTGGGGACGACCCTATAGTCGTCGGACATTTCGGCGGCATGCCAACTTTGGCCCGGGGTTGTAGGGACGACCCTATAGTCGTCGGACATTTCGGCGGCTTGCCTACTTTGGCCCGGGGTCGTGGGGACGACCCTATAGTCGTCGGGCATGTCGGCGGCTGGCCGACCTAGTCCCGAGGTCGTGGGGACGACCGTATAGTCGTCGGATATGTTTGCGGCTTGTCAACCTAGTCCCGGGGTCGTGGGGACGACCCTATAGTCGTTGGACATGACGGTGGCGGGCCAATCTAGTCCCGGGGTCGTGGGGACGACCCTATAGTCGTCGGACATGACGGTGGCGGGCCATTCTAGTCCCGGGGTCGTGGGGAAGACCCTATAGTCGTCGGGCATGTCGGCGGCTGGCCAACTTTGGCCCGTGGTCGTGGGGACGATCCAATAGTCGTCGGACATTTCGGCGGCTTGTCAACCTAGTCCCGGGGTCGTGGGGACGACCCTATAGTCGTTGGACATGACGGTGGCGGGCCAATCTAGTCCCGGGGTCGTAGGGACGACCCTATAGTCGTCGGACATTTCGGCGGCTTGCCAACTTTGGCCCGGGGTCGTGGGGACGACCCTATAGTCGTTGGACATGACGGTGGCGGGTCAATCTAGTCCCGGGGTCGTAGGGACGACCCTATAGTCGTCGGTCAAGACGGCGGCTGGATATCCTGGGCTCGCGGTCGTGGGGACGACCCTATAGTCGTCGGACATTTCGGCGGCATGCCAACTTTGGCCCGGGGTCGTGGGGACGACCCTATAGTTGTTGGACATGACGGTGGCGGGCCAATCTAGTCCCGGGGTCGTAGGGACGACCCTATAGTCGTCGGACATGTCGGCGATTGGCCAACATTGGCCCGGGGTCGTGGGGACGACCCTATAGTCGTCGGACATGTCGGCGGCTGGCCAACCTAGTCCCGAGGTCGTGGGGACGACCCTATAGTCGTCGGACAAGATGGCGGCTGGACATCTTTGGCCCGCGGTCGTGGGGACGACCCTATAGTCGTCGGATATTTCGGCGGCTTGCCAACTTTGGCCCGGGGTCTTGGGGACGACCCTATAGTCGTCGGACTTGACGTTGGCGGGCCAATCTAGTCCCGAGGTCGTGGGGACGACCCTATAGTCGTCGGACTTGACGGTGGCCGGCCAATCTAGTCCCGGGGTTGTGGGGACGACCCTACAGTCGTCGGACATTTCGGCGGCTTGCCAACTTTGGCCCGGGGTCGTGGGGACGACCCTATAGTCGTCGGACTTGACGGTGGCGGGCCAATCTAGTCCGGGGGTCGTGGGGACGACCCTACAGTCGTCGGACATTTCGGCGGCTTGCCAACTTTGGCCCGGGGTCGTGGGGACGACCCTATAGTCGTCGGACTTGACGGTGGCGGGCCAATCTAGTCCCGGGGTTGTGGGGACGACCCTACAGTCGTCGGACACTTCGGCGGCTTGCCAACTTTGGCCCGGGGTCGTGGGGACGACCCTATAGTCGTCGGACATGTCGGCGTTTTGCCATCTTTGGCCCGTGGTCGTGAAGACGACCCTATAGTCGTCGGACATGACGGTGGCGGGACAATCTAGTCCCGGGGTCGTGGGGACGACCATATAGTTATCGGACATGTCGGCGGCTGGCCAACTTTGGCCCGTGGTCGTCGGACTTGACGGTGGCGGGCCAATCTAGTCCCGGGATCGTGGGGACGACCCTATAATGGTCGGACATGTCGGCGGCTGGCCAACCTAGTCCCGAGGTCGTCGGACTGGACGGTGGCGGGCCAATCTAGTCCCGGGTTCGTGGGGACGATCCTACAGTCGTCGGACATTTCGGCGGCTTGCCAACTTTGGCCCGTGGTCGTGGGGACGACCCTATAGTCGTCGGACATGTCGGCGTTTTGCCATCTTTGGCCCGTGGTCGCGAAGACGACCCTATAGTCGTCGGACATGACGGTGGCGGGACAATCTAGTCCCGGGGTCGTGGGGACGACCATATAGTTATCGGACATTTCGGCGGCTGGCCAACTTTGGCCCGTGGTCGTCGGACTTGACGGTGGCGGGCCAATCTAGTCCCGGGGTTGTGGGGACGACCCTATAGTCGTCGGACAAATCGGCGGCTGGCCAACTTTGGCCCGTGGTCGTGGGAAGGACCCTATAGTCGTCGGACAAGTCGGCGGCTGGCCAAATTTGGTCCGTGGTCGTGGGGACGACCCTATAGTCATCGGAAATGTCGACGGCTGGCTAACTTTGGCCCGTGGTCGTAAAGACGACCCTATAGTCGTCGGACAAGACGGTGGCGGGCCAATCTAGTCCCGGGGTCGTGGGGACGATCTAATAGTCGTCGGACATGTCGGCGGCTGGCCAACTTTGGCCCGTGGTCGTGGGGACGACCCAATAGTCGTCGGACATGTCGGCGGCTGGCCAACATTGGCCCGGTGTCTTGGGGACGACTCTATAGTCGTCGGACATTTCGGCGGCTTGCCTACTTTGGCCCGTGGTCGTGGGGACGACCCTATAGTCGTCGGACATGTCGGCGTCTGGCCAACCTAGTCCCGAGGCCGTCGGACTGGACGGTGGCGGGCCAATCTAGTCCCGGGTTCGTGGGGACGATCCTACAGTCGTCGGACATTTCGGCGGCTTGCCAACTTTGGCCCGTGGTCGTGGGGACGACCCTATAGTCGTCGGACATGTCGGTGTTTTGCCATCTTTGGCCCGTGGTCGTGAAGACGACCCTATAGTCGTCGGACATGACGGTGGCGGGCCAATCTAGTCCCTGGGTCGTGGGGACGACCCAACAGTCGTCGGACATTTCGGCGGTTTGCCAACTTTGGCCCGGGGTCGTGGGGACGACCCTATAGTCGTCGGACATGTCGGCGTCTGGCCAACCTAGTCCCGGTGTCTTGGGGACGACTCTATAGTCGTCGGACATGTCGGCGGCTGGCCAACCTAGACCCGGGGTCGTGGGAACGACCCTATAGTCGTCGGACAAGTCGGCGGCTGGCCAACTTTGGCCCGTGGTCGTGGGAACGACCCTATAGTCGTCGGACAAGTCGGCGGCTGGCCAAATTTGGTCCGTGGTCGTGGGGACGACCCTATAGTCATCGGAAATGTCGACGGCTGGCCAACTTTGGCCCGTGGTCGTAAAGACGACCCTATAGTCGTCGGACATGTCGGCGGCTGGCCAACCTAGTCCCGTGGTCGTGGGGACGATCCGATAGTCGTTGGACATGACGGTGGCGGGCCAATCTAGTCCGGGGGTCGTGGGGACGACCCTACAGTCGTCGGACATTTCGGCGGCTGGCCAACTTTGGCCCGGTGTCGTGGGGACGACTCTATAGTTGTCGGACATGTCGGCGGCTGGCCAACCTAGACCCGGGGTCGTGGGGACGACCCTATAGTCGTCGGACATGTCGGCGGGTGGCCAACCTAGTCCCGAGGTCGTGGGGACGACCCTATAGTCGTCGAACTTGACGGTGGCGGGCCAATCTAGTCCCGGGGTTGTGGGGACGACCCTACAGTCGTCGGACATTTCGGCGGCTTGCCAACTTTGGCCCGGGGTCGTGGGGACGACCCTATGGTCGTCGGACTTGACGCTGGCGGGCCAATCTAGTCCCGAGGTCGTAGGGACGACCCTATAGTCGTCGGACCTGACGGTGGCGGGCCAATCTAGTCCCGGGGTCGTGGGGACGACCCTACAGTCGTCGGACATTTCGGCGGCTTGCCAACTTTGGCCCGGGGTCGTGGGGACGACCCTATAGTCGTCGGACATGTCGGGGACTGGCAAACCTAGTCCCGAGGTCGTGGGGGCGACCCTATAGTCGTCGGACATGTCGGCGGCTGGCCAACCTAGTCCCGAGGTCGTCGGACTTGACGGTGGCGGGCCAATCTAGTCCCGGGGTCGTGGGGATGACCCTATAATCGTTGGACATGACGGTGGCGGGCCAATCTAGTCCCGGGGTCGTAGGGACGACCCTATAGTCGTCGGACATGTTGGCGATTGGCCAACATTGGCCCGGGGTCGTCGGGACGATCCTATAGTCGTCGGACATGTCGGCGGCTGGCCAACCTACTCCCGGGGTCGTGGGGACGACCCTATAGTCGTCGGACATGTCGGCGGCTGGCCAACTTTGGCCCGTGGTCGTGGGGACGATCCAATAGTCGTCGGACATGTCGGCGGCTGGCCAATCTAGTCCCGGGGTGGTGGGGACGACCCTATAGTCTTCGGACATGACGGTAGCGGGCCAATCTAGACCCGAGGACGTGGGGACGACCCTATAGTCGTCGGACATTTCGGCGGCTGTCCAACTTTGGCCCGGTGTCGTGGGGACGATCCAATAGTCGTCGGACATGTCGGCGGCTGGCCAACTTTGGCCCGTGGTCGTGGGGACGACCCAATAGTCGTCGGACATGTCGGCGGCTGGCCAACTTTGGCCCGTAGTCGTGGGGACGACTCTATAGTCGTCGGACATGTCGGCGGCTGGCCAATCTAGTCCCGGGGTCGTGGGGACGACTCTATAGTCATCGGACATGTCGGCGGCTGGCCAACTTTGGACCGTGGTCGTGGGGACGATCCAATAGTCGTCGGACATGTCGGCGGCTGGCCAATCTAGTCCCGTGGTCGTGGGGACGACCCTATAGTCATCGGACAAGACGGCGGCTGGACATTTTTGGCCCGCGGTCGTGGGGACGACCCTATAGTCGTCGGACAAGTCGGCGGCGGGCCAACCTTGTCCCGTGGTCGTGGGGACGATCCAATAGTCGTCGGACATGTCGGCGGCTGGCCAACTTTGGCCCGTGGTCGTGGGGACGATCCGATAGTCGTCGGACATGTCGGCGGCTGGCCAACCTTGTCCCGGGGTCGTGGGGACGACCGTATAGTCGTCGGACAAGTCGGCGGCGGGCCAACCTTGTCCCGGGGTCGTGGGGACGACTCTATAGTCGTCGGACATGTCGGCGGCTGGCCAACTTTGGCCCGTGGTCGTGGGGACGATCCAATAGTCGTCGGACATGTCGGCGGCTGGCCAACTTTGGCCCGTGGTCGTGGGGACGATCCGATAGTCGTTGGACATGACGGTGGCGGGCCAATCTAGTCCCGGGGTCGTGGGGACGACCCTATAGTCGTCGGACTTGACGTTGGCGGGCCAATCTAGTCCCGAGGTCGTGGGGACGACCCTATAGTCGTCGGACTTGACGGTGGCGGGCCAATCTAGTCCGGGGGTCGTGGGGACGACCCTATAGTCGTCGGACATTTCGGCGGCATGCCAACTTTGGCCCGGGGTTGTGGGGACGACCCTATAGTCGTCGGACATTTCGGCGGCTTGCCTACTTTGGCCCGGGGTCGTGGGGACGACCCTATAGTCGTCGGACATGTCGGCGGCTGGCCGACCTAGTCCCGAGGTCGTGGGGACGACCGTATAGTCGTCGGATATGTTTGCGGCTTGTCAACCTAGTCCCGGGGTCGTGGGGACGACCCTATAGTCGTTGGACATGACGGTGGTGGGCCAATCTAGTCCCGGGGTCGTGGGGACGACCCTATAGTCGTCGGACAAGATGGCGGCTGGACATCTTTGGCCCGCGGTCGTGGGGACGACCCTATAGTCGTCGGACATTTCGGCGGCTTGCCAACTTTGGCCCGGTGTCGTGGGGACGACCCTATAGTCGTCGGACAAGTCGGCGGCGGGCCAACCTTGTCCCGGGGTCGTGGGGACGACCGTATAGTCGTCGGACATGACGGTGGCGGGCCAATCTAGTCCCGTGGTCGTGGGGACGACCCTATAGTCATCGGACAAGACGGCGGCTGGACATCTTTGGCCCGCGGTCGTGGGGACGACCCTATAGTCGTCGGACAAGTCGGCGGCGGGCCAACCTTGTCCCGGGGTCGTGGGGACGACCCTATAGTCGTCGGACATGTCGGCGGCTGGCCAACCTAGTCCCGAGGTCGTCGGACTGGACGGTGGCGGGCCAATCTAGTCCCGGGTTCGTGGGGACGATCCTACAGTCGTCGGACATTTCGGCGGCTTGCCAACTTTGGCCCGTGGTCGTGGGGACGGCCCTATAGTCGTCGGACATGTCGGCGTTTTGCCATCTTTGGCCCGTGGTCGTGAAGACGACCCTATAGTCGTCGGACATGACGGTGGCGGGACAATCTAGTCCCGGGGTCGTGGGGACGACCATATAGTTATCGGACATTTCGGCGGCTGGCCAACTTTGGCCCGTGGTCGTCGGACTTGACGGTGGCGGGCCAATCTAGTCCCGGGGTTGTGGGGACGACCCTATAGTCGTCGGACAAATCGGCGGCTGGCCAACTTTGGCCCGTGGTCGTGGGAAGGACCCTATAGTCGTCGGACAAGTCGGCGGCTGGCCAAATTTGGTCCGTGGTCGTGGGGACGACCCTATAGTCATCGGAAATGTCGACGGCAGGCTAACTTTGGCCCGGGGTCGTGGGGACGACCCTATAGTCGTCGGACATGTCGGCGGCTGGCCAACCTAGTCCCGTGGTCGTGGGGACGATCCGATAGTCGTTGGACATGACGGTGGCGGGCCAATCTAGTCCGGGGGTCGTGGGGACGACCCTACAGTCGTCGGACATTTCGGCGGCTGGCCAACTTTGGCCCGGTGTCGTGGGGACGACTCTATAGTTGTCGGACATGTCGGCGGCTGGCCAACCTAGACCCGGGGTCGTGGGGACGACCCTATAGTCGTCGGACATGTCGGCGGGTGGCCAACCTAGTCCCGAGGTCGTGGGGACGACCCTATAGTCGTCGGACTTGACGGTGGCGGGCCAATCTAGTCCCGGGGTTGTGGGGACGACCCTACAGTCGTCGGACATTTCGGCGGCTTGCCAACTTTGGCCCGGGGTCGTGGGGACGACCCTATGGTCGTCGGACTTGACGCTGGCGGGCCAATCTAGTCCCGAGGTCGTAGGGACGACCCTATAGTCGTCGGACCTGACGGTGGCGGGCCAATCTAGTCCCGGGGTCGTGGGGACGACCCTACAGTCGTCGGACATTTCGGCGGCTTGCCAACTTTGGCCCGGGGTCGTGGGGACGACCCTATAGTCGTCGGACATGTCGGGGACTGGCAAACCTAGTCCCGAGGTCGTGGGGGCGACCCTATAGTCGTCGGACATGTCGGCGGCTGGCCAACCTAGTCCCGAGGTCGTCGGACTTGACGGTGGCGGGCCAATCTAGTCCCGGGGTCGTGGGGATGACCCTATAATCGTTGGACATGACGGTGGCGGGCCAATCTAGTCCCGGGGTCGTAGGGACGACCCTATAGTCGTCGGACATGTTGGCGATTGGCCAACATTGGCCCGGGGTCGTCGGGACGATCCTATAGTCGTCGGACATGTCGGCGGCTGGCCAACCTACTCCCGGGGTCGTGGGGACGACCCTATAGTCGTCGGACATGTCGGCGGCTGGCCAACTTTGGCCCGTGGTCGTGGGGACGATCCAATAGTCGTCGGACATGTCGGCGGCTGGCCAATCTAGTCCCGGGGTGGTGGGGACGACCCTATAGTCTTCGGACATGTCGGCGGCTGGCCAACTTTGGCCCGTGGTCGTGGGGACGACCCAATAGTCGTCGGACATGTCGGCGGCTGGCCAACTTTGGCCCGTAGTCGTGGGGACGACTCTATAGTCGTCGGACATGTCGGCGGCTGGCCAATCTAGTCCCGGGGTCGTGGGGACGACCCTACAGTCGTCGGACATTTCGGCGGCTTGCCAACTTTGGCCCGGGGTCGTGGGGACGACCCTATAGTCGTCGGACTTGACGGTGGCGGGCCAATCTAGTCCCGGGGTTGTGGGGACGACCCTACAGTCGTCGGACACTTCGGCGGCTTGCCAACTTTGGCCCGGGGTCGTGGGGACGACCCTATAGTCGTCGGACATGTCGGCGTTTTGCCATCTTTGGCCCGTGGTCGTGAAGACGACCCTATAGTCGTCGGACATGACGGTGGCGGGACAATCTAGTCCCGGGGTCGTGGGGACGACCATATAGTTATCGGACATGTCGGCGGCTGGCCAACTTTGGCCCGTGGTCGTCGGACTTGACGGTGGCGGGCCAATCTAGTCCCGGGATCGTGGGGACGACCCTATAATGGTCGGACATGTCGGCGGCTGGCCAACTTTGGCCCGTGGTCGTGGGGACGACCCTATAGTCGTCGGACATGTCGGCGTTTTGCCATCTTTGGCCCGTGGTCGTGAAGACGACCCTATAGTCGTCGGACATGACGGTGGCGGGACAATCTAGTCCCGGGGTCGTGGGGACGACCATATAGTTATCGGACATTTCGGCGGCTGGCCAACTTTGGCCCGTGGTCGTCGGACTTGACGGTGGCGGGCCAATCTAGTCCCGGGGTTGTGGGGACGACCCTATAGTCGTCGGACAAATCGGCGGCTGGCCAACTTTGGCCCGTGGTCGTGGGAAGGACCCTATAGTCGTCGGACAAGTCGGCGGCTGGCCAAATTTGGTCCGTGGTCGTGGGGACGACCCTATAGTCATCGGAAATGTCGACGGCTGGCTAACTTTGGCCCGGGGTCGTGGGGACGACCCTATAGTCGTCGGACATGTCGGCGTCTGGCCAACCTAGTCCCGGTGTCTTGGGGACGACTCTATAGTCGTCGGACATGTCGGCGGCTGGCCAACCTAGACCCGGGGTCGTGGGAACGACCCTATAGTCGTCGGACAAGTCGGCGGCTGGCCAACTTTGGCCCGTGGTCGTGGGAACGACCCTATAGTCGTCGGACAAGTCGGCGGCTGGCCAAATTTGGTCCGTGGTCGTGGGGACGACCCTATAGTCATCGGAAATGTCGACGGCTGGCCAACTTTGGCCCGTGGTCGTAAAGACGACCCTATAGTCGTCGGACATGTCGGCGGCTGGCCAACCTAGTCCCGTGGTCGTGGGGACGATCCGATAGTCGTTGGACATGACGGTGGCGGGCCAATCTAGTCCGGGGGTCGTGGGGACGACCCTACAGTCGTCGGACATTTCGGCGGCTGGCCAACTTTGGCCCGGTGTCGTGGGGACGACTCTATAGTTGTCGGACATGTCGGCGGCTGGCCAACCTAGACCCGGGGTCGTGGGGACGACCCTATAGTCGTCGGACATGTCGGCGGGTGGCCAACCTAGTCCCGAGGTCGTGGGGACGACCCTATAGTCGTCGGACTTGACGGTGGCGGGCCAATCTAGTCCCGGGGTTGTGGGGACGACCCTACAGTCGTCGGACATTTCGGCGGCTTGCCAACTTTGGCCCGGGGTCGTGGGGACGACCCTATGGTCGTCGGACTTGACGCTGGCGGGCCAATCTAGTCCCGAGGTCGTAGGGACGACCCTATAGTCGTCGGACCTGACGGTGGCGGGCCAATCTAGTCCCGGGGTCGTGGGGACGACCCTACAGTCGTCGGACATTTCGGCGGCTTGCCAACTTTGGCCCGGGGTCGTGGGGACGACCCTATAGTCGTCGGACATGTCGGGGACTGGCAAACCTAGTCCCGAGGTCGTGGGGGCGACCCTATAGTCGTCGGACATGTCGGCGGCTGGCCAACCTAGTCCCGAGGTCGTCGGACTTGACGGTGGCGGGCCAATCTAGTCCCGGGGTCGTGGGGATGACCCTATAATCGTTGGACATGACGGTGGCGGGCCAATCTAGTCCCGGGGTCGTAGGGACGACCCTATAGTCGTCGGACATGTTGGCGATTGGCCAACATTGGCCCGGGGTCGTCGGGACGATCCTATAGTCGTCGGACATGTCGGCGGCTGGCCAACCTACTCCCGGGGTCGTGGGGACGACCCTATAGTCGTCGGACATGTCGGCGGCTGGCCAACTTTGGCCCGTGGTCGTGGGGACGATCCAATAGTCGTCGGACATGTCGGCGGCTGGCCAATCTAGTCCCGGGGTGGTGGGGACGACCCTATAGTCTTCGGACATGTCGGCGGCTGGCCAACTTTGGCCCGTGGTCGTGGGGACGACCCAATAGTCGTCGGACATGTCGGCGGCTGGCCAACTTTGGCCCGTAGTCGTGGGGACGACTCTATAGTCGTCGGACATGTCGGCGGCTGGCCAATCTAGTCCCGGGGTCGTGGGGACGACCCTACAGTCGTCGGACATTTCGGCGGCTTGCCAACTTTGGCCCGGGGTCGTGGGGACGACCCTATAGTCGTCGGACTTGACGGTGGCGGGCCAATCTAGTCCCGGGGTTGTGGGGACGACCCTACAGTCGTCGGACACTTCGGCGGCTTGCCAACTTTGGCCCGGGGTCGTGGGGACGACCCTATAGTCGTCGGACATGTCGGCGTTTTGCCATCTTTGGCCCGTGGTCGTGAAGACGACCCTATAGTCGTCGGACATGACGGTGGCGGGACAATCTAGTCCCGGGGTCGTGGGGACGACCATATAGTTATCGGACATGTCGGCGGCTGGCCAACTTTGGCCCGTGGTCGTCGGACTTGACGGTGGCGGGCCAATCTAGTCCCGGGATCGTGGGGACGACCCTATAATGGTCGGACATGTCGGCGGCTGGCCAACCTAGTCCCGAGGTCGTCGGACTGGACGGTGGCGGGCCAATCTAGTCCCGGGTCCGTGGGGACGATCCTACAGTCGTCGGACATTTCGGCGGCTTGCCAACTTTGGCCCGTGGTCGTGGGGACGACCCTATAGTCGTCGGACATGTCGGCGTTTTGCCATCTTTGGCCCGTGGTCGTGAAGACGACCCTATAGTCGTCGGACATGACGGTGGCGGGACAATCTAGTCCCGGGGTCGTGGGGACGACCATATAGTTATCGGACATTTCGGCGGCTGGCCAACTTTGGCCCGTGGTCGTCGGACTTGACGGTGGCGGGCCAATCTAGTCCCGGGGTTGTGGGGACGACCCTATAGTCGTCGGACAAATCGGCGGCTGGCCAACTTTGGCCCGTGGTCGTGGGAAGGACCCTATAGTCGTCGGACAAGTCGGCGGCTGGCCAAATTTGGTCCGTGGTCGTGGGGACGACCCTATAGTCATCGGAAATGTCGACGGCTGGCTAACTTTGGCCCGGGGTCGTGGGGACGACCCTATAGTCGTCGGACATGTCGGCGGGTGGCCAACCTAGTCCCGAGGTCGTGGGGACGACCCTATAGTCGTCGGACTTGACGGTGGCGGGCCAATCTAGTCCCGGGGTTGTGGGGACGACCCTACAGTCGTCGGACATTTCGGCGGCTTGCCAACTTTGGCCCGGGGTCGTGGGGACGACCCTATGGTCGTCGGACTTGACGCTGGCGGGCCAATCTAGTCCCGAGGTCGTAGGGACGACCCTATAGTCGTCGGACCTGACGGTGGCGGGCCAATCTAGTCCCGGGGTCGTGGGGACGACCCTACAGTCGTCGGACATTTCGGCGGCTTGCCAACTTTGGCCCGGGGTCGTGGGGACGACCCTATAGTCGTCGGACATGTCGGGGACTGGCAAACCTAGTCCCGAGGTCGTGGGGGCGACCCTATACTCGTCGGACATGTCGGCGGCTGGCCAACCTAGTCCCGAGGTCGTCGGACTTGACGGTGGCGGGCCAATCTAGTCCCGGGGTCGTGGGGATGACCCTATAATCGTTGGACATGACGGTGGCGGGCCAATCTAGTCCCGGGGTCGTAGGGACGACCCTATAGTCGTCGGACATGTTGGCGATTGGCCAACATTGGCCCGGGGTCGTCGGGACGATCCTATAGTCGTCGGACATGTCGGCGGCTGGCCAACCTACTCCCGGGGTCGTGGGGACGACCCTATAGTCGTCGGACATGTCGGCGGCTGGCCAACTTTGGCCCGTGGTCGTGGGGACGATCCAATAGTCGTCGGACATGTCGGCGGCTGGCCAATCTAGTCCCGGGGTGGTGGGGACGACCCTATAGTCTTCGGACATGTCGGCGGCTGGCCAACTTTGGCCCGTGGTCGTGGGGACGACCCAATAGTCGTCGGACATGTCGGCGGCTGGCCAACTTTGGCCCGTAGTCGTGGGGACGACTCTATAGTCGTCGGACATGTCGGCGGCTGGCCAATCTAGTCCCGGGGTCGTGGGGACGACCCTACAGTCGTCGGACATTTCGGCGGCTTGCCAACTTTGGCCCGTAGTCGTGGGGACGACTCTATAGTCGTCGGACATGTCGGCGGCTGGCCAATCTAGTCCCGGGGTCGTGGGGACGACCCTACAGTCGTCGGACATTTCGGCGGCTTGCCAACTTTGGCCCGGGGTCGTGGGGACGACCCTATAGTCGTCGGACATGACGGTGGCGGGACAATCTAGTCCCGGGGTCGTGGGGACGACCATATAGTTATCGGACATGTCGGCGGCTGGCCAACTTTGGCCCGTGGTCGTCGGACTTGACGGTGGCGGGCCAATCTAGTCCCGGGATCGTGGGGACGACCCTATAATGGTCGGACATGTCGGCGGCTGGCCAACCTAGTCCCGAGGTCGTCGGACTGGACGGTGGCGGGCCAATCTAGTCCCGGGTTCGTGGGGACGATCCTACAGTCGTCGGACATTTCGGCGGCTTGCCAACTTTGGCCCGTGGTCGTGGGGACGACCCTATAGTCGTCGGACATGTCGGCGTTTTGCCATCTTTGGCCCGTGGTCGTGAAGACGACCCTATAGTCGTCGGACATGACGGTGGCGGGACAATCTAGTCCCGGGGTCGTGGGGACGACCATATAGTTATCGGACATTTCGGCGGCTGGCCAACTTTGGCCCGTGGTCGTCGGACTTGACGGTGGCGGGCCAATCTAGTCCCGGGGTTGTGGGGACGACCCTATAGTCGTCGGACAAATCGGCGGCTGGCCAACTTTGGCCCGTGGTCGTGGGAAGGACCCTATAGTCGTCGGACAAGTCGGCGGCTGGCCAAATTTGGTCCGTGGTCGTGGGGACGACCCTATAGTCATCGGAAATGTCGACGGCTGGCTAACTTTGGCCCGGGGTCGTGGGGACGACCCTATAGTCGTCGGACATGTCGGCGTCTGGCCAACCTAGTCCCGGTGTCTTGGGGACGACTCTATAGTCGTCGGACATGTCGGCGGCTGGCCAACCTAGACCCGGGGTCGTGGGAACGACCCTATAGTCGTCGGACAAGTCGGCGGCTGGCCAACTTTGGCCCGTGGTCGTGGGAACGACCCTATAGTCGTCGGACAAGTCGGCGGCTGGCCAAATTTGGTCCGTGGTCGTGGGGACGACCCTATAGTCATCGGAAATGTCGACGGCTGGCCAACTTTGGCCCGTGGTCGTAAAGACGACCCTATAGTCGTCGGACATGTCGGCGGCTGGCCAACCTAGTCCCGTGGTCGTGGGGACGATCCGATAGTCGTTGGACATGACGGTGGCGGGCCAATCTAGTCCGGGGGTCGTGGGGACGACCCTACAGTCGTCGGACATTTCGGCGGCTGGCCAACTTTGGCCCGGTGTCGTGGGGACGACTCTATAGTTGTCGGACATGTCGGCGGCTGGCCAACCTAGACCCGGGGTCGTGGGGACGACCCTATAGTCGTCGGACATGTCGGCGGGTGGCCAACCTAGTCCCGAGGTCGTGGGGACGACCCTATAGTCGTCGGACTTGACGGTGGCGGGCCAATCTAGTCCCGGGGTTGTGGGGACGACCCTACAGTCGTCGGACATTTCGGCGGCTTGCCAACTTTGGCCCGGGGTCGTGGGGACGACCCTATGGTCGTCGGACTTGACGCTGGCGGGCCAATCTAGTCCCGAGGTCGTAGGGACGACCCTATAGTCGTCGGACCTGACGGTGGCGGGCCAATCTAGTCCCGGGGTCGTGGGGACGACCCTACAGTCGTCGGACATTTCGGCGGCTTGCCAACTTTGGCCCGGGGTCGTGGGGACGACCCTATAGTCGTCGGACATGTCGGGGACTGGCAAACCTAGTCCCGAGGTCGTGGGGGCGACCCTATAGTCGTCGGACATGTCGGCGGCTGGCCAACCTAGTCCCGAGGTCGTCGGACTTGACGGTGGCGGGCCAATCTAGTCCCGGGGTCGTGGGGATGACCCTATAATCGTTGGACATGACGGTGGCGGGCCAATCTAGTCCCGGGGTCGTAGGGACGACCCTATAGTCGTCGGACATGTTGGCGATTGGCCAACATTGGCCCCGGGTCGTCGGGACGATCCTATAGTCGTCGGACATGTCGGCGGCTGGCCAACCTACTCCCGGGGTCGTGGGGACGACCCTATAGTCGTCGGACATGTCGGCGGCTGGCCAACTTTGGCCCGTGGTCGTGGGGACGATCCAATAGTCGTCGGACATGTCGGCGGCTGGCCAATCTAGTCCCGGGGTGGTGGGGACGACCCTATAGTCTTCGGACATGTCGGCGGCTGGCCAACTTTGGCCCGTGGTCGTGGGGACGACCCAATAGTCGTCGGACATGTCGGCGGCTGGCCAACTTTGGCCCGTAGTCGTGGGGACGACTCTATAGTCGTCGGACATGTCGGCGGCTGGCCAATCTAGTCCCGGGGTCGTGGGGACGACTCTATAGTCATCGGACATGTCGGCGGCTGGCCAACTTTGGCCCGTGGTCGTGGGGACGATCCAATAGTCGTCGGACATGTCGGCGGCTGGCCAATCTAGTCCCGTGGTCGTGGGGACGACCCTATAGTCTTCGGACATGACGGTAGCGGGCCAATCTAGACCCGAGGACGTGGGGACGACCCTATAGTCGTCGGACATTTCGGCGGCTGTCCAACTTTGGCCCGGTGTCGTGGGGACGATCCAATAGTCGTCGGACATGTCGGCGGCTGGCCAACTTTGGCCCGTGGTCGTGGGGACGATCCGATAGTCGTCGGACATGTCGGCGGCTGGCCAACTTTGGCCCGTGGTCGTGGGGACGACCCTATAGTCTTCGGACATGACGGTAGCGGGCCAATCTAGACCGGAGGACGTGGGGACGACCCTATAGTCGTCGGACATTTCGGCGGCTGTCCAACTTTGGCCCGGTGTCGTGGGGACGACCCTATAGTCGTCGGACAAGTCGGCGGCGGGCCAACCTTGTTCCGGGGTCGTGGGGACGACCGTATAGTCGTCGGACATGACGGTGGCGGGCCAATCTAGTCCCGGGGTCGTGGGGACGACCCTATAGTCGTCGGACATGTCGGCGGCTGGCCAAAATTGGCCCGAGGTCGTGGGGGCGACCCAATAGTCGCCGGACATGTCGGCGACTGGCCAACCTAGTCCCGAGGTCGTCGGACTGGACGGTGGCGGGCCAATCTAGTCCCGGGTTCGTGGGGACGATCCTACAGTCGTCGGACATTTCGGTGGCTTGCCAACTTTGGCCCGTGGTCGTGGGGACGATCCTATAGTCGTCGGACATGTCGGCGTTTTGCCATCTTTGGCCCGTGGTCGTGAAGACGACCCTATAGTCGTCGGACATGACGGTGGCGGGACAATCTAGTCCCGGGGTCGTGGGGACGACCATATAGTCGTCGGACATGTCGGCGGCTGGCCAACCTACTCCCGGGGTCGTGGGGACGACCCTATAGTCGTCGGACATGTCGGCGGCTGGCCAACATTGGCCCGTGGTCGTGGGAACGATCCAATAGTCGTCGGACATGTCGGCGGCTGGCCAACTTTGGCCCGTGGTCGTGGGGACGACCCGATAGTCGTCGGACATGTCGGCGGCTGGCCAACTCTGGCCCGTGGTCGTGGGGACAATCCAATAGTCGTCGGACATGTCGGCGGCTGGCCAACTTTGGCCCGTGGTCGTGGAGACGATCCGATAGTTGTTGGACATGACGGTGGCGGGCCAATCTAGTCCCGGGGTCGTGGGGACGACCCTATAGTCGTCGGACTTGACGTTGGCGGGCCAATCTAGTCCCGAGGTCGTGGGGACGACCCTATAGTCGTCGGACTTGACGGTGGCCGGCCAATCTATTCCCGGGGTCGTGGGGACGACCCTACAGTCGTCGGACATTTCGGCGGCTTGCCAACTTTGGCCCGGGGTCGTGGGGACGACCCTATAGTCGTCGGACATGTCGGCGGCTGGCCAAAATTGGCCCGAGGTCGTGGGGGCGACCCTATAGTCGCCGGACATGTCGGCGACTGGCCAACCTAGTCCCGAGGTCGTCGGACTGGACGGTGGCGGGCCAATCTAGTCCCGGGTTCGTGGGGACGATCCTACAGTCGTCGGACATTTCGGTGGCTTGCCAACTTTGGCCCGTGGTCGTGGGGACGACCCTATAGTCGTCGGACATGTCGGCGTTTTGCCATCTTTGGCCCGTGGTCGTGAAGACGACCCTATAGTCGTCGGACATGACGGTGGCGGGACAATCTAGTCCCGGGGTCGTGGGGACGACCATATAGTCGTCGGACATGTCGGCGGCTGGCCAACCTACTCCCGGGGTCGTGGGGACGACCCTATAGTCGTCGGACATGTCGGCGGCTGGTCAATCTAGTCCCGGGGTCGTGGGGACGACTCTATAGTCGTCGGACATGTCGGCGGCTGACCAACTTTGGCCCGTGGTCGTGGGGACGATCCAATAGTCGTCGGACATGTCGGCGGCTGGCCAACTTTGGCCCGTGGTCGTGGGGACGATCCGATAGTCGTCGGACATGTCGGCGGCTGGACATCTTTGGCCCGCGGTCGTGGGGACGACCCTATAGTCGTTGGACATGACGGTGGCGGGCCAATCTAGTCCCGGGGTCGTAGGGACGACCCTATAGTCGTCGGACATGTCGGCGATTGGCCAACATTGGCCCGGGGTCGTGGGGACGACCCTATAGTCGACGGACATGTCGGCGGCTGGCCAACTTTGGCCCGTGGTCGTGGAGACGATCCTATAGTCGTCGGACTTGACGGTGGCGGGCCAATCTAGTCCCGGGGTTGTGGGGACGACCCTATAGTCGTCGGACAAATCGGCGGCTGGCCAACTTTGGCCCGTGGTCGTGGGAAGGACCCTATAGTCGTCGGACAAGTCGGCGGCTGGCCAAATTTGGTCCGTGGTCGTGGGGACGACCCTATAGTCATCGGAAATGTCGACGGCTGGCTAACTTTGGCCCGTGGTCGTAAAGACGACCCTATAGTCGTCGGACAAGACGGTGGCGGGCCAATCTAGTCCCGGGGTCGTGGGGACGATCCAATAGTCGTCGGACATGTCGGCGGCTGGCCAACTTTGGCCCGTGGTCGTGGGGACGACCCAATAGTCGTCGGACATGTCGGCGGCTGGCCAACATTGGCCCGGTGTCTTGGGGACGACTCTATAGTCGTCGGACATTTCGGCGGCTTGCCTACTTTGGCCCGTGGTCGTGGGGACGACCCTATAGTCGTCGGACATGTCGGCGTCTGGCCAACCTAGTCCCGAGGCCGTCGGACTGGACGGTGGCGGGCCAATCTAGTCCCGGGTTCGTGGGGACGATCCTACAGTCGTCGGACATTTCGGCGGCTTGCCAACTTTGGCCCGTGGTCGTGGGGACGACCCTATAGTCGTCGGACATGTCGGTGTTTGGCCATCTTTGGCCCGTGGTCGTGAAGACGACCCTATAGTCGTCGGACATGACGGTGGCGGGCCAATCTAGTCCCTGGGTCGTGGGGACGACCCAACAGTCGTCGGACATTTCGGCGGATTGCCAACTTTGGCCCGGGGTCGTGGGGACGACCCTATAGTCGTCGGACATGTCGGCGTCTGGCCAACCTAGTCCCGGTGTCTTGGGGACGACTCTATAGTCGTCGGACATGTCGGCGGCTGGCCAACCTAGACCCGGGGTCGTGGGAACGACCCTATAGTCGTCGGACAAGTCGGCGGCTGGCCAACTTTGGCCCGTGGTCGTGGGAACGACCCTATAGTCGTCGGACAAGTCGGCGGCTGGCCAAATTTGGTCCGTGGTCGTGGGGACGACCCTATAGTCATCGGAAATGTCGACGGCTGGCCAACTTTGGCCCGTGGTCGTAAAGACGACCCTATAGTCGTCGGACATGTCGGCGGCTGGCCAACCTAGTCCCGTGGTCGTGGGGACGATCCGATAGTCGTTGGACATGACGGTGGCGGGCCAATCTAGTCCGGGGGTCGTGGGGACGACCCTACAGTCGTCGGACATTTCGGCGGCTGGCCAACTTTGGCCCGGTGTCGTGGGGACGACTCTATAGTTGTCGGACATGTCGGCGGCTGGCCAGCCTAGACCCGGGGTCGTGGGGACGACCCTATAGTCGTCGGACATGTCGGCGGGTGGCCAACCTAGTCCCGAGGTCGTGGGGACGACCCTATAGTCGTCGGACTTGACGGTGGCGGGCCAATCTAGTCCCGGGGTTGTGGGGACGACCCTACAGTCGTCGGACATTTCGGCGGCTTGCCAACTTTGGCCCGGGGTCGTGGGGACGACCCTATAGTCGTCGGACTTGACGCTGGCGGGCCAATCTAGTCCCGAGGTCGTAGGGACGACCCTATAGTCGTCGGACCTGACGGTGGCGGGCCAATCTAGTCCCGGGGTCGTGGGGACGACCCTACAGTCGTCGGACATTTCGGCGGCTTGCCAACTTTGGCCCGGGGTCGTGGGGACGACCCTATAGTCGTCGGACATGTCGGGGACTGGCAAACCTAGTCCCGAGGTCGTGGGGGCGACCCTATAGTCGTCGGACATGTCGGCGGCTGGCCAACCTAGTCCCGAGGTCGTCGGACTTGACGGTGGCGGGCCAATCTAGTCCCGGGGTCGTGGGGACGACCCTGCAGTCGTCGGACATGTCGGCGGCTGGTCAATCTAGTCCCGGGGTGGTGGGGACGACCCTATAGTCTTCGGACATGTCGGCGGCTGGCCAACTTTGGCCCGTGGTCGTGGGGACGACCCAATAGTCGTCGGACATGTCGGCGGCTGGCCAACTTTGGCCCGTAGTCGTGGGGACGACTCTATAGTCGTCGGACATGTCGGCGGCTGGCCAATCTAGTCCCGGGGTCGTGGGGACGACTCTATAGTCATCGGACATGTCGGCGGCTGGCCAACTTTGGCCCGTGGTCGTGGGGACGATCCAATAGTCGTCGGACATGTCGGCGGCTGGCCAATCTAGTCCCGTGGTCGTGGGGACGACCCTATAGTCTTCGGACATGACGGTAGCGGGCCAATCTAGACCCGAGGACGTGGGTGTTGGATATATTTATTTGGGCCCTATCGTTTGAAGTTTGAATGTCGCGGGCATTCACAGGTATGCGAGGGTACGAGTGTGACGCGCCGGATGTGGCGAGAAGGCAGAAGGTTCTAGAATGCCTGAGTGAGTGAACGCGTCCGCGAGTCGTCTAAACTAGAATAAATATCTTATAAGTCTAAATGTATTTTTAAGCAGATCTGCTGCTAGTCCAAACCAGTATTCCAAGATTAATA
Organism: Andrena praecox; assembly: GCA_963932275.1. Taxonomy (NCBI): domain Eukaryota; kingdom Metazoa; phylum Arthropoda; class Insecta; order Hymenoptera; family Andrenidae; genus Andrena; species Andrena praecox. The sequence continues at coordinate 980,008 of CAWVQO010000333.1, read as the reverse complement.
AATACTACATATTAATCTACAGCGAAGGGTGTGGAATCATTGGATTCGTACAGATTACGACATCCAACAGGTTATGGGCCCAGCACGCTTCCACTGCGCCACGTGTTTGCTGTAGATTAAAATCTTGTGTAGTCTTTCGAGCTCGTTTGTCGTTGAGTTGTGTGTGAAATTCGGTATCATCCAACAGTGTAGACATTGATTTCTCGGAAAAATGGCAGAGAAGGAAATGTTCAACCTAACCAAACTCGACGGGTCAAATTTCCCGTTATGGAAATTTGGGGTGTCGTTCTTGCTGGAAGCAAAAGAACTAATGGAGTTTGTTGAGGGAGAGGATGTACAGCCCGATAGAGACACAAAGGTGAATGAGTGGAAAGAGTGGAAGAAAGGAAGATCGAAGGCATCGGTGATTCTGCTCGGCTCGGTGGAAACAGCGCTTCATGCGAATCTCATAAATTGCGAGACGCCGGCGGCCATGTGGAAGAAGCTGCATACCTTGTATGCAGACACCAGTGAGGATGCCAAGCAGCGTTACTGGCAGCAGTACTATGAGTTTAAGATGTTAGACAGTGAACCAGTGGCAACCCAAATAGAGAAATTAGAAACAATCTGCAAAAGGCTGATTGAAGCAGGGGAGAAGCCATCGGACGCAGCGATGATGTCGAAACTCCTGAGCAGTCTACCGTCAAAATTCTCCACCTTTACAATGGCATGGGAAAGCACCCCAAAGGGGGAAAGAACAAAGGAGAAACTAATTGAAAGACTCGTTCGGGAAGACAAACGCTTGACATCCACCGATGGGGAGGTGTCGTCACTTGCATTACAGGTGAAAGAAATGCAAATGAAGATGCAGAGCCGACCGAAACTGCGGACGGGCAGTCAACCGACTAAGAAGAAGAAGGTGCAAAAAGGGATCAAAATGGAAGAACTAAAGAAGAAGCATCCCTGCAATTACTGTCATGAAACGGGGCATTGGTTCCGCGAGTGCAAGAAACGAATAGCGGATGGTGGTGGCAACCACAGTGAGGAGAAAACAAATGAAGTAACTGGCTCTGTATATATGTGTGATATTTCAGCTTTTCACTCGGGAACCACTGACAGAGATGCCTCAGCTTGGTTGGCAGACTCTGGTGCAAGCATGCACATGACGTTTCAGAGGGAATTGTTTGAGAAACTGGGGCCAGTAGGAAAGGTGCGTTTCGTTAAGGTAGCAGGGGACAGAGTGCTTCCAGCAGCTGGCATCGGAGAAGTCAGTCTTCAGGTGAGAGTCCACGACCGACTAGTGAACAGAAGAATGACAGATGTACTTTTTGTGCCTGAGTTGAACCGGAACCTATTCTCAGTGGGAGCAATAACGGAAAAAGGGTTCTCATTTCACACGTATGGTGATCGGTGTGAGGTGCGAGAAGGAGATGGAGCACTGTCCGCAGAGGGAGTACGATGCGGTCACCTGTTCCAGATGCAGTTTATAGTGAAGAAGCCGGCAGAATGTTGTGTCGCACTAGACAACTCACTAAAATCCTGGCATGAGAGGTTAGGACATATCAATGTCAGAGCTATTAAGGAGACGGAGAAAAGTCAGGCTGCAATGGGAATGAAAATTGGTGACAGAACTGATTTCTTTTGTGAGGCATGCACCTTGGGTAAGCAGACCCAAATTACACACAGTTCAAGTACGAGAGAAAAAACGATCAGAGCAGGGGAAATGATCCACACAGATGTGTGCGGACCAATGAGTGTGGAATCTCCGCGTGGATCAAGGTACTTTTTATTGTTCAAGGATGACTGCACTGGGTTTCGGACGGTCTATTTCCTACGCCACAAAGCTGAAGTAATAGACAAATTTAAGGAATATGAAGCACTAGTAGCCAAACAGACGGGAAATCAAATAAAAGTTCTTCGTTCTGACAATGGCGGGGAATATGGGTCGACACAGTTCAGCAACTTTTTGAAACAAAAAGGAATAGTGCACGAAAAATCGACTCCATATGTCTCACAGCAAAATGGACGGGCCGAACGGGAGATGCGCACATTAGTGGAAAGTGCCCGGTCCATGTTACTAGGAAGGAATCTTCCACAAATGTTGTGGGCAGAGGCGATAAAGACAGCAGCTTATGTTCTCAACAGAACCCTCTCAAAACAAGTTGACGAGGTAACATCCTATGAAAAATGGTTTAACCAGAAACCAGAAGTGGGTCATCTACGAATATTCGGATGTGATGCTTACAAAAACATACCGAAGGATCATCGAAAGAAGCTGGACCAGAAAAGTAAAAAGATGATCTTCATAGGATATGAAGGAGAGTCGAGGAACTACAGACTCTGGGATAGCGCCACAAGGAAGGTACACGTCAGCTGCAACGTTACCTTCGACGAGAGTAAGAATCGACATACATCTCTCCAGGAGAGACACAAGGAAGATGCCACCTTCGACCAGACGTTGTGGAACTACATTTCCCCAGGGACGAGCGAAGAAGAGGAGGAAGCACCGAGAACACCAGAAGTCTAAATGTATTTTTAAGCAGATCTGCTGCTAGTCCAAACCAGTATTCCAAGATTAATAAATACTACATATTAATCTACAGCGAAGGGTGTGGAATCATTGGATTCGTACAGATTACGACATCCAACAGTGGGGACGACCCTATAGTCGTCGGACATTTCGGCGGCTGTCCAACTTTGGCCCGGTGTCGTGGGGACGATCCAATAGTCGTCGGACATGTCGGCGGCTGGCCAACTTTGGCCCGTGGTCGTGGGGACGATCCGATAGTCGTCGGACATGTCGGCGGCTGGCCAACTTTGGCCCGTGGTCGTGGGGACGACCCTATAGTCTTCGGACATGACGGTAGCGGGCCAATCTAGACCGGAGGACGTGGGGACGACCCTATAGTCGTCGGACATTTCGGCGGCTGTCCAACTTTGGCCCGGTGTCGTGGGGACGACCCTATAGTCGTCGGACAAGTCGGCGGCGGGCCAACCTTGTCCCGGGGTCGTGGGGACGACCGTATAGTCGTCGGACATGACGGTGGCGGGCCAATCTAGTCCCGGGGTCGTGGGGACGACCCTATAGTCATCGGACAAGACGGCGGCTGGACATCTTTGGCCCGCGGTCGTGGGGACGACCCTATAGTCGTCGGACAAGTCGGCGGCGGGCCAACCTTGTCCCGGGGTCGTGGGGACGACCCTATAGTCGTCGGACATGTCGGCGGCTGGCCAACCTTGTCCCGAGGTCGTGGGGACGACCCTATAGTCGTCGGACTTGACGGTGGCGGGCCAATCTAGTCCGGGGGTCGTGGGGACGACCCTATAGTCGTCGGACATGTCGGCGGCTTGCCAACTTTGGCCCGGGGTCGTGGGGACGACCCTATAGTCGTCGGACTTGACGTTGGCGGGCCAATCTAGTACCGAGGTCGTGGGGATGACCCTATAATCGTTGGACATGACGGTGGCGGGCCAATCTAGTCCCGGGGTCGTAGGGACGACCCTATAGTCGTCGGACATGTTGGCGATTGGCCAACATTGGCCCGGGGTCGTCGGGACGATCCTATAGTCGTCGGACATGTCGGCGGCTGGCCAACCTACTCCCGGGGTCGTGGGGACGACCCTATAGTCGTCGGACATGTCGGCGGCTTGCCAACTTTGGCCCGGGGTCGTGGGGACGATCCAATAGTCGTCGGACATGAAGGCGTCTGGTCAACTTTGGCCCGTGGTCGTGGGGACGACTCTATAGTCGTCGGACATGTCGGCGGCTGGCCAACTTTGGCCCGTGGTCGTGGGGACGATCCAATAGTCGTCGGACATGTCGGCGGCTGGCCAACCTAGACCCGTGGTCGTGGGAACGACCCTATAGTCGTCGGACAAGCCGGCGGCTGGCCAAATTTGGTCCGTGGTCGTGGGGACGACCCTATAATCATCGGAAATGTCGACGGCTGGCCAACTTTGGCCCGTGGTCGTAAAGACGACCCTATAGTCGTCGGACAAGACGGTGGCGGGCCAATCTAGTCCCGGGGTCGTGGGGATCACCCTATAGTCGTCGGAAAAGTCGGCGGCTGGCCAACTTTTGCCCGGGGTCGTGGGGACGACCCTATAGTCGTCGGACAAGTCGGCGGCGAGCCAACCTAGACCGGGGGTCGTGGGGACGAGCCTATAGTCGTCGGACATGTCGGCGGCTGGCCAACCTGGACCCGGGGTCGTGGGGACGACCCTATTGTCGTCGAGAATGACGGTGGCGGGCCAATCTAGTCTCGGGGTCGTGGGGACGACCCTATAGTCGTCGGACATGTCGGCGGCTGGCCAACTTTGGCCCGTGGTCGTGGGGACGATCCGATAGTCGTTGGACATGACGGTGGCGGGCCAATCTAGTCCCGGGGTCGTGGGGACGACCCTATAGTCGTCGGACATGTCGGCGGCTGGCCAACCTTGTCCCGGGGTCGTGGGGACGACTCTATAGTCGTCGGACATGTCGGCGGCTGGCCAACTTTGGCCCGTGGTCGTGGGGACGATCCAATAGTCGTCGGACATGTCGGCGGCTGGCCAACTTTGGCCCGTGGTCGTGGGGACGATCCGATAGTCGTTGGACATGACGGTGGCGGGCCAATCTAGTCCCGGGGTCGTGGGGACGACCCTATAGTCGTCGGACATGTCGGCGGCTTGCCAACTTTGGCCCGGGGTCGTGGGGACGATCCAATAGTCGTCGGACATGAAGGCGGCTGGTCAACTTTGGCCCGTGGTCGTGGGGACGACCCTATAGTCGTTGGACATGTCAGCGGCTGGCCAACTTTGGCCCGGTGTCGTGGGGACGACCCAATAGTCGTCGGACATGTCGGCGGGTGGCCAACCTAGTCCCGAGGTCGTGGGGACGACCCTATAGTCGTCGGACAAGTCGGCGGCTGGCAAACTTTGGCCCGTGGTCGTGGGGACGATCCGATAGTCGTTGGACATGACGGTGGCGGGCCAATCTAGTCCCGGGGTCGTGGGGACGACCCTATAGTCGTCGGACATGTCGGCGGCTTGCCAACTTTGGCCCGGGGTCGTCGGGACGATCCTATAGTCGTCGGACATGTCGGCGGCTGGCCAACTTTGGCCCGTGGCCGTGGGGACAACCCTATAGTCGTCGGACAAATCGGCGGCTGACCAACTTTGGCCCGGGGTCGTGGGGACGACCCTATAGTCGTCGGACTTGACGGTGGCGGGCCAATCTAGTCCCGGGGTCGGGGGGACGACCCTATAGTCGTCGGACAAGTCGGCGGCTGGCAAACTTTGGCCCGTGGTCGTGGGGACGACCCTATAGTCGTCGGACAAGTCGGCGGCTGTCCAGCTTTGGCCCGGGGTCGTGGGGACGACCCTATAGTCGTCGGACATGTCGGCGGCTGGCCAACTTTGGCCCGTGGTCGTGGGGACGATCCAATAGTCGTCGGACATGTCGGCGGCTGGCCAACTTTGGCCCGTGGTCGTGGGGACGACCCGATAGTCGTCGGACATGTCGGCGGCTGGCCAACTCTGGCCCGTGGTCGTGGGGACAATCCAATAGTCGTCGGACATGTCGGCGGCTGGCCAACTTTGGCCCGTGGTCGTGGGGACGATCCGATAGTCGTTGGACATGACGGTGGCGGGCCAATCTAGTCCCGGGGTCGTGGGGACGACCCTATAGTCGTCGGACATGTCGGCGGCTGGCCAACCTTGTCCCGGGGTCGTGGGGACGACTCTATAGTCGTCGGACATGTCGGCGGCTGGCCAACTTTGGCCCGTGGTCGTGGGGACGATCCAATAGTCGTCGGACATGTCGGCGGCTGGCCAACTTTGGCCCGTGGTCGTGGGGACGATCCGATAGTCGTTGGACATGACGGTGGCGGGCCAATCTAGTCCCGGGGTCGTGGGGACGACCCTATAGTCGTCGGACATGTCGGCGGCTTGCCAACTTTGGCCCGGGGTCGTGGGGACGATCCAATAGTCGTCGGACATGAAGGCGGCTGGTCAACTTTGGCCCGTGGTCGTGGGGACGACCCTATAGTCGTTGGACATGTCAGCGGCTGGCCAACTTTGGCCCGGTGTCGTGGGGACGACCCAATAGTCGTCGGACATGTCGGCGGGTGGCCAACCTAGTCCCGAGGTCGTGGGGACGACCCTATAGTCGTCGGACAAGTCGGCGGCTGGCAAACTTTGGCCCGTGGTCGTGGGGACGATCCGATAGTCGTTGGACATGACGGTGGCGGGCCAATCTAGTCCCGGGGTCGTGGGGACGACCCTATAGTCGTCGGACATGTCGGCGGCTTGCCAACTTTGGCCCGGGGTCGTCGGGACGATCCTATAGTCGTCGGACATGTCGGCGGCTGGCCAACTTTGGCCCGTGGCCGTGGGGACAACCCTATAGTCGTCGGACAAATCGGCGGCTGACCAACTTTGGCCCGGGGTCGTGGGGACGACCCTATAGTCGTCGGACTTGACGGTGGCGGGCCAATCTAGTCCCGGGGTCGGGGGGACGACCCTATAGTCGTCGGACAAGTCGGCGGCTGGCAAACTTTGGCCCGTGGTCGTGGGGACGACCCTATAGTCGTCGGACAAGTCGGCGGCTGTCCAGCTTTGGCCCGGGGTCGTGGGGACGACCCTATAGTCGTCGGACATGTCGGCGGCTGGCCAACTTTGGCCCGTGGTCGTGGGGACGATCCAATAGTCGTCGGACATGTCGGCGGCTGGCCAACTTTGGCCCGTGGTCGTGGGGACGACCCGATAGTCGTCGGACATGTCGGCGGCTGGCCAACTCTGGCCCGTGGTCGTGGGGACAATCCAATAGTCGTCGGACATGTCGGCGGCTGGCCAACTTTGGCCCGTGGTCGTGGGGACGATCCGATAGTCGTTGGACATGACGGTGGCGGGCCAATCTAGTCCCGGGGTCGTGGGGACGACCCTATAGTCGTCGGACATGTCGGCGGCTGGCCAACCTTGTCCCGAGGTCGTGGGGACGACCCTATAGTCGTCGGACTTGACGGTGGCGGGCCAATCTAGTCCGGGGGTCGTGGGGACGACCCTATAGTCGTCGGACTTGAAGTTGGCGGGCCAATCTAGTCCCGAGGTCGTGGGGATGACCCTATAATCGTTGGACATGACGGTGGCGGGCCAATCTAGTCCCGGGGTCGTAGGGACGACCCTATAGTCGTCGGACATGTTGGCGATTGGCCAACATTGGCCCGTGGTCGTGGGGACGATCCAATAGTCGTCGGACATGTCGGCGGCTGGCCAACTTTGGCCCGGTGTCTTGGGGACGACCCAATAGTCGTCGGACATGTCGGCGGCTGGCCAACTTTGGCCCGTGGTCGTGGGGACGATCCGATAGTCGTTGGACATGACGGTGGCGGGCCATTCTAGTCCCGGGGTCGTGGTGACGACCCTATAGTCGTCGGACTTGTCGGTGGCGGGCCAATCTAGTCCGGGGGTCGTGGGGACGACCCTACAGTCGTCGGACATTTCGGCGGCTTGCCAACTTTGGCACGGGGTCGTGGGGACGCCCCTATAGTCGTCGGACTTGACGTTGGCGGGCCAATCTAGTCCCGAGGTCGTGGGGACGACCCTACAGTCGTCGGACATTTCGGCGGCTTGCCAACTTTGGCCCGGGGTCGTGGGGACGACCCTATAGTCGTCGGACTTGACGGTGGCGGGCCAATCTAGTCCCGGGGTTGTGGGGACGACCCTACAGTCGTCGGACATTTCGGCGGCTTGCCAACTTTGGCCCGGGGTCGTGGGGACGACCCTATAGTCGTCGGACTTGACGTTGGCGGGCCAATCTAGTCCCGAGGTCGTGGGGACGACCCTATAGTCGTCGGACTTGACGGTGGCCGGCCAATCTATTCCCGGGGTCGTGGGGACGACCCTACAGTCGTCGGACATTTCGGCGGCTTGCCAACTTTGGCCCGGGGTCGTGGGGACGACCCTATAGTCGTCGGACTTGACGTTGGCGGGCCAATCTAGTCCCGAGGTCGTGGGGACGACCCTATAGTCGTCGGACTTGACGGTGGCCGGCCAATCTATTCCCGGGGTCGTGGGGACGACCCTACAGTCGTCGGACATTTCGGCGGCTTGCCAACTTTGGCCCGGGGTCGTGGGGACGACCCTATAGTCGTCGGACTTGACGGTGGCGGGCCAATCTAGTCCCGGGGTTGTGGGGACGACCCTACAGTCGTCGGACATTTCGGCGGCTTGCCAACTTTGGCACGGGGTCGTGGGGACGCCCCTATAGTCGTCGGACTTGACGTTGGCGGGCCAATCTAGTCCCGAGGTCGTGGGGACGACCCTACAATCGTCGGACATTTCGGCGGCTTGCCAACTTTGGCCCGGGGTCGTGGGGACGACCCTATAGTCGTCGGACTTGACGGTGGCGGGCCAATCTAGTCCCGGGGTTGTGGGGACGACCCTACAGTCGTCGGACATTTCGGCGGCTTGCCAACTTTGGCACGGGGTCGTGGGGACGCCCCTATAGTCGTCGGACTTGACGTTGGCGGGCCAATCTAGTCCCGAGGTCGTGGGGACGACCCTACAGTCGTCGGACATTTCGGCGGCTTGCCAACTTTGGCCCGGGGTCGTGGGGACGACCCTATAGTCGTCGGACTTGACGGTGGCGGGCCAATCTAGTCCCGGGGTTGTGGGGACGACCCTACAGTCGTCGGACATTTCGGCGGCTTGCCAACTTTGGCCCGGGGTCGTGGGGACGATCCAATAGTCGTCGGACATGTCGGCGGCTGGCCAACTTTGGCCCGTGGTCGTGGGGACGACCCAATAGTCGTCGGACATGTCGGCGGCTGGCCAACATTGGCCCGGGGTCGTCGGGACGAACCTATAGTCGTCGGACATGTCGGCGGCTGGCCAACCTAGTCCCGTGGTCGTGGGGACGATCCGATAGTCGTTGGACATGACGGTGGCGGGCCATTCTAGTCCCGGGGTCGTGGGGACGACCCTATAGTCGTCGGACATGTTGGCGGCTGGCCAACTTTGGCCCGTGGTCGTGGGGACGACCCTATAGTCGTCGGACATTTCGGCGGCTTGCCAAATTTGGCCCGGGGTCGTGGGGACGACCCTATAGTCCTCGGACATTTCGGCGGCATGCCAACTTTGGCCCGGGGTCGTGGGGACGACCCTATAGTCGTTGGACATGACGGTGGCGGGACAAAATAGTCCCGGGGTCGTGGGTACGACCCTATAGTCGTCGGACATGTTGGCGGCTGGCCAACTTTGGCCCGTGGTCGTGGGGACGACCCTATAGTCGTCGGACATTTCGGCGGCTTGCCAAATTTGGCCCGGGGTCGTGGGGACGACCCTATAGTCCTCGGACATTTCGGCGGCATGCCAACTTTGGCCCGGGGTCGTGGGGACGACCCTATAGTCGTCGGACATGACGGTGGCGGGCCAATCTAGTCCCGGGGTCGTGGGGCCGATCCTATAGTCGTCGGACAAGACGGCGGCTGGATATTCTTGGCCCGTGGTTTTGGGGACGAATCTATAGTCGTCGGACATGTCGGCGGCTGGCCAACTTTGGCCCGTGGCCGTGGGGACGACCCTATAGTCGTCGGACAAATCGGCGGCTGACCAACTTTGGCCCGGGGTCGTGGGGACGACCCTATAGTCGTCGGACTTGACGGTGGCGGGCCAATCTAGTCCCGGGGTCGGGGGGACGACCCTATAGTCGTCGGACAAGTCGGCGGCTGGCAAACTTTGGCCCGTGGTCGTGGGGACGACCCTATAGTCGTCGGACAAGTCGGCGGCTGTCCAGCTTTGGCCCGGGGTCGTGGGGACGACCCTATAGTCGTCGGACATGTCGGCGGCTGGCCAACTTTGGCCCGTGGTCGTGGGGACGATCCAATAGTCGTCGGACATGTCGGCGGCTGGCCAGCTTTGGCCCGTGGTCGTGGGGACGACCCTATAGTCGTCGGACATGTCGGCGGCTAGCCAACATTGGCCCGGGGTCGTGGGGACGACCCTATAGTCGTCGGACATGTCGGCGGCTGGCCAACTTTGGCCCGGTGTCGTGGGGACGACTCTATAGTCGTCGGAAATGTCGGCGGCTGGCCAACCTGGACCCGGGGTCGTGGGAACGACCCTATTGTCGTCGGACAAGGCGGTGGCGGGCCAATCTAGTCCCGGGGTCGTGGGGACGACCCTATAGTCGTCGGACTTGTCGGTGGCGGGCCAATCTAGTCCGGGGGTCGTGGGGACGACCCTACAGTCGTCGGACATTTCGGCGGTTTGCCAACTTTGGCCCGGGGTCGTGAGGACGACCCAATAGTCGTCGGAAATGTCGGCGGCTGGTCAACTTTGGCCCGTGGTCGTGGGGACGACCCTATAGTCGTTGGACATGTCAGCGGCTGGCCAACTTTGGCCCGGTGTCGTGGGGACGACCCAATAGTCGTCGGACATGTCGACGGCTGGCCAACTTTGGCCCGTGGTCGTGGGGACGATCCGATAGTCGTTGGACATGACGGTGGCGGGCCATTCTAGTCCCGGGGTCGTGGGGACGACCCTATAGTCGTCGGACTTGTCGGTGGCGGGCCAATCTAGTCCGGGGGTCGTGGGGACGACCCTACAGTCGTCGGACATTTCGGCGGCTTGCCAACTTTGGCCCGGGGTCGTGGGGACGACCCTATAGTCGTCGGACTTGACGTTGGCGGGCCAATCTAGTCCCGAGGTCGTGGGGACGACCCTATAGTCGTCGGACTTGACGGTGGCGGGCCAATCTAGTCCCGGGATCGTGGGGACGACCCTATAGTCGTCGGACTTGTCGGTGGCGGGCCAATCTAGTCCGGGGGTCGTGGGGACGACCCTACAGTCGTCGGACATTTCGGCGGTTTGCCAACTTTGGCCCGGGGTCGTGAGGACGACCCAATAGTCGTCGGACATGTCGGCGGCTGGCCTACTTTGGCCCGGTGTCTTGGGGACGACTCTATAGTCGTCGGACATGTCGGCGGCTGGCCAACCTAGACCCGGGGTCGTGGGGACGACCCTATAGCCCTCGGACAAGTCGGCGGCTGGCCAACTTTGGCCCGTGGTCGTGGGAACGACCCTATAGTCGTCGGACAAGTCGGCGGCTGGCCAAATTTGGCCCGTGGTCGTGGGAACGACCCTATAGTCGTCTGACAAGTCGGCGGCTGGCCAATTTTGGCCCGTGGTCGTGGGGACGACCCTATAGTCGTCGGAAATGTCGGCGGCTGGCCAACCTAGACCCGTGGTCGTGGGAACGACCCTATAGTCGTCGGACAAGTCGGCGGCTGGCCAAATTTGGTCCGCGGTCGTGGGGACGACCCTATAATCATCGGAAATGTCGACGGCTGGCCAACTTTGGCCCGTGGTCGTAAAGACGACCCTATAGTCGTCGGACAAGACGATGGCGGGCCAATCTAGTCCCGGGGTCGTGGGGACGACCCTATAGTCGTCGGACATGTCGGCGGCTGGCCATCCTAGACCCGTGGTCGTGGGAACGACCCTATAGTCGTCGGACAAGCCGGCGGCTGGCCAAATTTGGTCCGTGGTCGTGGGGACGACCCTATAATCATCGGAAATGTCGACGGCTGGCCAACATTGGCCCGTGGTCGTAAAGACGACCCTATAGTCGTCGGACAAGACGGTGGCGGGCCAATCTAGTCCCGGGGTCGTGGGGACGACCCTATAGTCGTCGGAAAAGTCGGCGGCTGGCCAACTTTTGCCCGGGGTCGTGGGGACGACCCTATAGTCGTCGGACAAGTCGGCGGCGAGCCAACCTAGACCGGGGGTCGTGGGGACGAGCCTATAGTCGTCGGACATGTCGGCGGCTGGCCAACCTGGACCCGGGGTCGTGGGGACGACCCTATTGTCGTCGAGAATGACGGTGGCGGGCCAATCTAGTCTCGGGGTCGTGGGGACGACCCTACAGTCGTCGGTCATGTCGGCGGCTGGCCAACTTTGGCCCGGGGTCGTGGGGGCGACCCTATAGTCGTCGGACATGTTGGCGGCTTGTCAGCCTAGTCCCGGGGTCGTGGGTACGACCCTACAGTCGTCGGACATTTCGGCGGCTTGCCAAACTTGGCCCGGGGTCGTGGGGACGACCCTATAGTCGTCGGACTTGACGGTGGCGGGCCAATCTAGTCCCGAGGTCCTGGGGACGACCCTATAGTCGTCGGACTTGACGGTGGCCGGCCAATCTATTCCCGGGGTCGTGGGGACGACCCTACAGTCGTCGGACATTTCGGCGGCTTGCCAACTTTGGCCCGGGGTCGTGGGGACGACCCTATAGTCGTCGGACATGTCGGCGGCTGGCCAAAATTGGCCCGAGGTCGTGGGGGCGACCCTATAGTCGCCGGACATGTCGGCGGCTGGCCAACCTAGTCCCGAGGTCGTCGGACTGGACGGTGGCGGGCCAATCTAGTCCCGGGTTCGTGGGGACGATCCTACAGTCGTCGGACATTTCGGCGGCTTGCCAACTTTGGCCCGTGGTCGTGGGGACGACCCTATAGTCGTCGGACATGTCGGCGTTTTGCCATCTTTGGCCCGTGGTCGTGAAGACGACCCTATAGTCGTCGGACATGACGGTGGCGGGACAATCTAGTCCCGGGGTCGTGGGGACGACCATATAGTCATCGGACATGTCGGCGGCTGGCCAACTTTGGCCCGTGGTCGTCGGACTTGACGGTGGCGGGCCAATCTAGTCCCGGGATCGTGGGGACGACCCTATAGTCGTCGGACATGTCGGCGGCTGGCCTACTTTGGCCCGGTGTCTTGGGGACGACTCTATAGTCGTCGGACATGTCGGCGGCTGGCCAACCTAGACCCGGGGTCGTGGGGACGACCCTATAGCCCTCGGACAAGTCGGCGGCTGGCCAACTTTGGCCCGTGGTCGTGGGAACGACCCTATAGTCGTCGGACAAGTCGGCGGCTGGCCAAATTTGGCCCGTGGTCGTGGGAACGACCCTATAGTCGTCTGACAAGTCGGCGGCTGGCCAATTTTGGCCCGTGGTCGTGGGGACGACCCTATAGTCGTCGGAAATGTCGGCGGCTGGCCAACCTAGACCCGTGGTCGTGGGAACGACCCTATAGTCGTCGGACAAGTCGGCGGCTGGCCAAATTTGGTCCGCGGTCGTGGGGACGACCCTATAATCATCGGAAATGTCGACGGCTGGCCAACTTTGGCCCGTGGTCGTAAAGACGACCCTATAGTCGTCGGACAAGACGATGGCGGGCCAATCTAGTCCCGGGGTCGTGGGGACGACCCTATAGTCGTCGGACATGTCGGCGGCTGGCCAACCTAGACCCGTGGTCGTGGGAACGACCCTATAGTCGTCGGACAAGCCGGCGGCTGGCCAAATTTGGTCCGTGGTCGTGGGGACGACCCTATAATCATCGGAAATGTCGACGGCTGGCCAACATTGGCCCGTGGTCGTAAAGACGACCCTATAGTCGTCGGACAAGACGGTGGCGGGCCAATCTAGTCCCGGGGTCGTGGGGACGACCCTATAGTCGTCGGAAAAGTCGGCGGCTGGCCAACTTTTGCCCGGGGTCGTGGGGACGACCCTATAGTCGTCGGACAAGTCGGCGGCGAGCCAACCTAGACCGGGGGTCGTGGGGACGAGCCTATAGTCGTCGGACATGTCGGCGGCTGGCCAACCTGGACCCGGGGTCGTGGGGACGACCCTATTGTCGTCGAGAATGACGGTGGCGGGCCAATCTAGTCTCGGGGTCGTGGGGACGACCCTACAGTCGTCGGTCATGTCGGCGGCTGGCCAACTTTGGCCCGGGGTCGTGGGGGCGACCCTATAGTCGTCGGACATGTTGGCGGCTTGTCAGCCTAGTCCCGGGGTCGTGGGTACGACCCTACAGTCGTCGGACATTTCGGCGGCTTGCCAACCTTGGCCCGGGGTCGTGGGGACGACCCTATAGTCGTCGGACTTGACGGTGGCGGGCCAATCTAGTCCCGAGGTCCTGGGGACGACCCTATAGTCGTCGGACTTGACGGTGGCCGGCCAATCTATTCCCGGGGTCGTGGGGACGACCCTACAGTCGTCGGACATTTCGGCGGCTTGCCAACCTTGGCCCGGGGTCGTGGGGACGACCCTATAGTCGTCGGACATGTCGGCGGCTGGCCAACTTTGGCGCGTGGTCGTGGGGACGATCCGATTGTCGTCGGACATGTCGGCGGCTGGCCAACCTAGACCCGGGGTCGTGGGAACGACCCTATTGTCGTCGGACAAGGCGGTGGCGGGCCAATCTAGTCCCGGGGTCGTGGGGACGACCCTATAGTCGTCGGACTTGTCGGTGGCGGGCCAATCTAGTCCGGGGGTCGTGGGGACGACCCTACAGTCGTCGGACATTTCGACGGCTTGCCAACTTTGGCCCGGGGTCGTGGGGACGATCCAATAGTCGTCGGACATGTCGGCGACTGGTCAACTTTGGCCCGTGGTCGTGGGGACGACCCTATAGTCGTTGGACATGTCAGCGGCTGGCCAACTTTGGCCCGGTGTCGTGGTGACGACCCAATAGTCGTCGGACATGTCGGCGGCTGGCCAACTTTGGCCCGTGGTCGTGGGGACGATCCGAAAGTCGTTGGACATGGCGGTGGCGGGCCAATCTAGTCCCGGGGTCGTGGGGACGACCCTATAGTCGTCGGACTTGTCGGTGGCGGGCCAATCTAGTCCGGGGGTCGTGGGGACGACCCTACAGTCGTCGGACATTTCGGCGGCTTGCCAACTTTGGCCCGGGGTCGTGGGGACGACCCTATAATCGTCGGACTTGACGGTGGCGGGCCAATCTAGTCCCGGGGTTATGGGGACGACCCTACAGTCGTCGGACATTTCGGCGGCGGGCCAACCTTGTCCCGGGGTCGTGGGGACGACCGTATAGTCGTCGGACATGACGGTGGCGGGCCAATCTAGTCCCGGGGTCGTGGGGACGACCCTGCAGTCGTCGGACATGTCGGCGGCTGGTCAATCTAGTCCCGGGGTCGTGGGGACGACTCTATAGTCGTCGGACATGTCGGCGGCTGGCCAACTTTGGCCCGTGGTCGTGGGGACGATCCAATAGTCGTCGGACATGTCGGCGGCTGGCCAACTTTGGCCCGTGGTCGTGGGGACGATCCGATAGTCGTCGGACATGTCGGCGGCTGGCCAACTTTGGCCCGTGGTCGTGGAGACGATCCTATAGTCGTCGGACTTGACGGTGGCGGGCCAATCTAGTCCCGGGGTTGTGGGGACGACCCTATAGTCGTCGGACAAATCGGCGGCTGGCCAACTTTGGCCCGTGGTCGTGGGAAGGACCCTATAGTCGTCGGACAAGTCGGCGGCTGGCCAAATTTGGTCCGTGGTCGTGGGGACGACCCTATATTCATCGGAAATGTCGACGGCTGGCTAACTTTGGCCCGTGGTCGTAAAGACGACCCTATAGTCGTCGGACAAGACGGTGGCGGGCCAATCTAGTCCCGGGGTCGTGGGGACGATCCAATAGTCGTCGGACATGTCGGCGGCTGGCCAACTTTGGCCCGTGGTCGTGGGGACGACCCTATAGTCGTCGGACATGTCGGCGTTTTGCCATCTTTGGCCCGTGGTCGTGAAGACGACCCTATAGTCGTCGGACATGACGGTGGCGGGACAATCTAGTCCCGGGGTCGTGGGGACGACCATATAGTCATCGGACATGTCGGCGGCTGGCCAACTTTGGCCCGTGGTCGTCGGACTTGACGGTGGCGGGCCAATCTAGTCCCGGGATCGTGGGGACGACCCTATAGTCGTCGGACATGTCGGCGGCTGGCCAACATTGGCCCGGTGTCTTGGGGACGACTCTATAGTCGTCGGACATTTCGGCGGCTTGCCTACTTTGGCCCGTGGTCGTGGGGACGACCCTATAGTCGTCGGACATGTCGGCGTCTGGCCAACCTAGTCCCGGTGTCTTGGGGACGACTCTATAGTCGTCGGATATGTCGGCGGCTGGCCAACCTAGACCCGGGGTCGTGGGAACGACCCTATAGTCGTCGGACAAGTCGGCGGTTTGCCAACATTGGCCCGGGGTTGTCGGGACGACCCTATAGTCGTCGGACATGTCGGCGGCTGGCCAACCTAGTCCCGTGGTCGTGGGGACGATCCGATAGTCGTTGGACATGACGGTGGCGGGCCAATCTAGTCCGGGGGTCGTGGGGACGACCCTACAGTCGTCGGACATTTCGGCGGCTGGCCAACTTTGGCCCGGTGTCGTGGGGACGACTCTATAGTCGTCGGACATGTCGGCGGCTGGCCAACCTAGACCCGGGGTCGTGGGGACGACCCTATAGTCGTCGGACATGTCGGCGGGTGGCCAACCTAGTCCCGAGGTCGTGGGGACGACCCTATAGTCGTCGGACTTGACGGTGGCGGGCCAATCTAGTCCCGGGGTTGTGGGGACGACCCTACAGTCGTCGGACATTTCGGCGGCTTGCCAACTTTGGCCCGGGGTCGTGGGGACGACCCTATAGTCGTCGGACTTGACGCTGGCGGGCCAATCTAGTCCCGAGGTCGTAGGGACGACCCTATAGTCGTCGGACCTGACGGTGGCGGGCCAATCTAGTCCCGGGGTCGTGGGGACGACCCTACAGTCGTCGGACATTTCGGCGGCTTGCCAACTTTGGCCCGGGGTCGTGGGGACGACCCTATAGTCGTCGGACATGTCGGGGACTGGCAAACCTAGTCCCGAGGTCGTGGGGGCGACCCTATAGTCGTCGGACATGTCGGCGGCTGGCCAACCTAGTCCCGAGGTCGTCGGACTTGACGGTGGCGGGCCAATCTAGTCCCGGGGTCGTGGGGACGACCCTGCAGTCGTCGGACATGTCGGCGGCTGGTCAATCTAGTCCCGGGGTCGTGGGGACGACCCTATAGTCTTCGGACATGTCGGCGGCTGGCCAACTTTGGCCCGTGGTCGTGGGGACGACCCAATAGTCGTCGGACATGTCGGCGGCTGGCCAACTTTGGCCCGTAGTCGTGGGGACGACTCTATAGTCGTCGGACATGTCGGCGGCTGGCCAATCTAGTCCCGGGGTCGTGGGGACGACTCTATAGTCATCGGACATGTCGGCGGCTGGCCAACTTTGGCCCGTGGTCGTGGGGACGATCCAATAGTCGTCGGACATGTCGGCGGCTGGCCAATCTAGTCCCGTGGTCGTGGGGACGACCCTATAGTCTTCGGACATGACGGTAGCGGGCCAGTCTAGACCCGAGGACGTGGGGACGACCCTATAGTCGTCGGACATTTCGGCGGCTGTCCAACTTTGGCCCGGTGTCGTGGGGACGATCCAATAGTCGTCGGACATGTCGGCGGCTGGCCAACTTTGGCCCGTGGTCGTGGGGACGATCCGATAGTCGTCGGACATGTCGGCGGCTGGCCAACTTTGGCCCGTGGTCGTGGGGACGACCCTATAGTCTTCGGACATGACGGTAGCGGGCCAATCTAGACCGGAGGACGTGGGGACGACCCTATAGTCGTCGGACATTTCGGCGGCTGTCCAACTTTGGCCCGGTGTCGTGGGGACGACCCTATAGTCGTCGGACAAGTCGGCGGCGGGCCAACCTTGTCCCGGGGTCGTGGGGACGACCGTATAGTCGTCGGACATGACGGTGGCGGGCCAATCTAGTCCCGGGGTCGTGGGGACGACCCTATAGTCATCGGACAAGACGGCGGCTGGACATCTTTGGCCCGCGGTCGTGGGGACGACCCTATAGTCGTCGGACAAGTCGGCGGCGGGCCAACCTTGTCCCGGTGTCGTGGGGACGACCGTATAGTCGTCGGACATGACGGTGGCGGGCCAATCTAGTCCCGGGGTCGTGGGGACGACCCTATAGTCATCGGACAAGACGGCGGCTGGACATCTTTGGCCCGCGGTCGTGGGGACGACCCTATAGTCGTCGGACATTTCGGCGGCTTGCCAACTTTGGCCCGGGGTCTTGGGGACGACCCTATAGTCGTCGGACATTTCGGCGGCATGCCACCTTTGGCCCGTGGTCGTGGGGACGATCCGATAGTCGTCGGACATGTCGGCGGCTGGCCAACCTAGACCCGGGGTCGTGGGGACGACCCTATTGTCGTCGGACATGGCGGTGGCGGGCCAATCTAGTCCCGTGGTCGTGGGGACGACCCTATAGTCGTCGGACATGTCGGCGGCTGGCCAACCTAGTCCCGTGGTCGTGGGGACGATCCGATAGTCGTTGGACATGACGGTGGCGGGCCATTCTAGTCCCGGGGTCGTGGGGACGACCCTATAGTCGTCGGACATGTCGGCGGCTGGCCAACTTTGGCCCGTGGTCGTGGGGACGACCCAGTAGTCGTCGGACATGTCGGCGGCTGGCCAACCTAGTCCCGAGGTCGTCGGACTTGACGGTGGCGGGCCAATCTAGTCCCGGGGTCGTGGGGACGACCCTGCAGTCGTCGGACATGTCGGCGGCTGGTCAATCTAGTCCCGGGGTCGTGGGGACGACTCTATAGTCGTCGGACATGTCGGCGGCTGGCCAACTTTGGCCCGTGGTCGTGGGGACGATCCAATAGTCGTCGGACATGTCGGCGGCTGGCCAACTTTGGCCCGTGGTCGTGGGGACGATCCGATAGTCGTCGGACATGTCGGCGGCTGGCCAACTTTGGCCCGTGGTCGTGGGGACGACCCTATAGTCTTCGGACATGACGGTAGCGGGCCAATCTAGACCGGAGGACGTGGGGACGACCCTATAGTCGTCGGACATTTCGGCGGCTGTTCAACTTTGGCCCGGTGTCGTGGGGACGACCCTATAGTCGTCGGACAAGTCGGCGGCGGGCCAACCTTGTCCCGGGGTCGTGGGGACGACCGTATAGTCGTCGGACATGGCGGTGGCGGGCCAATCTAGTCCGGGGGTCGTGGGGACGACCCTACAGTCGTCGGACATTTTGGCGGCTGGCCAACTTTGGCCCGGTGTCGTGGGGACGACTCTATAGTCGTCGGACATGTCGGCGGCTGGCCAACCTAGACCCGGGGTCGTGGGGACGACCCTATAGTCGTCGGACATGTCGGCGGGTGGCCAACCTAGTCCCGAGGTCGAGGGGACGACCCTATAGTCGTCGGACTTGACGGTGGCGGGCCAATCTAGTCCCGGGGTTGTGGGGACGACCCTACAGTCGTCGGACATTTCGGCGGCTTGCCAACTTTGGCCCGGGGTCGTGGGGACGACCCTATAGTCGTCGGACTTGACGCTGGCGGGCCAATCTAGTCCCGAGGTCGTAGGGACGACCCTATAGTCGTCGGACCTGACGGTGGCGGGCCAATCTAGTCCCGGGGTCGTGGGGACGTCCCTACAGTCGTCGGACATTTCGGCGGCTTGCCAACTTTGGCCCGGGGTCGTGGGGACGACCCTATAGTCGTCGGACATGTCGGGGACTGGCAAACCTAGTCCCGAGGTCGTGGGGGCGACCCTATAGTCGTCGGACATGTCGGCGGCTGGCCAACCTAGTCCCGAGGTCGTCGGACTTGACGGTGGCGGGCCAATCTAGTCCCGGGGTCGTGGGGACGACCCTGCAGTCGTCGGACATGTCGGCGGCTGGTCAATCTAGTCCCGGGGTCGTGGGGACGACCCTATAGTCTTCGGACATGTCGGCGGCTGGCCAACTTTGGCCCGTGGTCGTGGGGACGACCCAATAGTCGTCGGACATGTCGGCGGCTGGCCAACTTTGGCCCGTAGTCGTGGGGACGACTCTATAGTCGTCGGACATGTCGGCGGCTGGCCAATCTAGTCCCGGGGTCGTGGGGACGACTCTATAGTCATCGGACATGTCGGCGGCTGGCCAACTTTGGCCCGTGGTCGTGGGGACGATCCAATAGTCGTCGGACATGTCGGCGGCTGGCCAATCTAGACCCGGGGTCGTGGGGACGACCCTATTGTCGTCGGACATGGCGGTGGCGGGCCAATCTAGTCCCGTGGTCGTGGGGACGACCCTATAGTCGTCGGACATGTCGGCGGCTGGCCAACCTAGTCCCGTGGTCGTGGGGACGATCCGATAGTCGTTGGACATGACGGTGGCGGGCCATTCTAGTCCCGGGGTCGTGGGGACGACCCTATAGTCGTCGGACATGTCGGCGGCTTGCCAACTTTGGCCCGGGGTCGTGGGGACGACCCTATAGTCGTCGGACATGTCGGGGACTGGCAAACCTAGTCCCGAGGTCGTGGGGGCGACCCTATAGTCGTCGGACATGTCGGCGGCTGGCCAACCTAGTCCCGAGGTCGTCGGACTTGACGGTGGCGGGCCAATCTAGTCCCGGGGTCGTGGGGACGACCCTGCAGTCGTCGGACATGTCGGCGGCTGGTCAATCTAGTCCCGGGGTCGTGGGGACGACCCTATAGTCTTCGGACATGTCGGCGGCTGGCCAACTTTGGCCCGTGGTCGTGGGGACGACCCAATAGTCGTCGGACATGTCGGCGGCTGGCCAACTTTGGCCCGTAGTCGTGGGGACGACTCTATAGTCGTCGGACATGTCGGCGGCTGGCCAATCTAGTCCCGGGGTCGTGGGGACGACTCTATAGTCATCGGACATGTCGGCGGCTGGCCAACTTTGGCCCGTGGTCGTGGGGACGATCCAATAGTCGTCGGACATGTCGGCGGCTGGCCAATCTAGTCCCGTGGTCGTGGGGACGACCCTATAGTCTTCGGACATGACGGTAGCGGGCCAGTCTAGACCCGAGGACGTGGGGACGACCCTATAGTCGTCGGACATTTCGGCGGCTGTCCAACTTTGGCCCGGTGTCGTGGGGACGATCCAATAGTCGTCGGACATGTCGGCGGCTGGCCAACTTTGGCCCGTGGTCGTGGGGACGATCCGATAGTCGTCGGACATGTCGGCGGCTGGCCAACTTTGGCCCGTGGTCGTGGGGACGACCCTATAGTCTTCGGACATGACGGTAGCGGGCCAATCTAGACCGGAGGACGTGGGGACGACCCTATAGTCGTCGGACATTTCGGCGGCTGTCCAACTTTGGCCCGGTGTCGTGGGGACGACCCTATAGTCGTCGGACAAGTCGGCGGCGGGCCAACCTTGTCCCGGGGTCGTGGGGACGACCGTATAGTCGTCGGACATGACGGTGGCGGGCCAATCTAGTCCCGGGGTCGTGGGGACGACCCTATAGTCATCGGACAAGACGGCGGCTGGACATCTTTGGCCCGCGGTCGTGGGGACGACCCTATAGTCGTCGGACAAGTCGGCGGCGGGCCAACCTTGTCCCGGTGTCGTGGGGACGACCGTATAGTCGTCGGACATGACGGTGGCGGGCCAATCTAGTCCCGGGGTCGTGGGGACGACCCTATAGTCATCGGACAAGACGGCGGCTGGACATCTTTGGCCCGCGGTCGTGGGGACGACCCTATAGTCGTCGGACATTTCGGCGGCTTGCCAACTTTGGCCCGGGGTCTTGGGGACGACCCTATAGTCGTCGGACATTTCGGCGGCATGCCACCTTTGGCCCGTGGTCGTGGGGACGATCCGATAGTCGTCGGACATGTCGGCGGCTGGCCAACCTAGACCCGGGGTCGTGGGGACGACCCTATTGTCGTCGGACATGGCGGTGGCGGGCCAATCTAGTCCCGTGGTCGTGGGGACGACCCTATAGTCGTCGGACATGTCGGCGGCTGGCCAACCTAGTCCCGTGGTCGTGGGGACGATCCGATAGTCGTTGGACATGACGGTGGCGGGCCATTCTAGTCCCGGGGTCGTGGGGACGACCCTATAGTCGTCGGACATGTCGGCGGCTGGCCAACTTTGGCCCGTGATCGTGGGGACGACCCAGTAGTCGTCGGACGTGTCGGCGGCTGGCCAACCTAGTCCCGAGGTCGTCGGACTTGACGGTGGCGGGCCAATCTAGTCCCGGGGTCGTGGGGACGACCCTGCAGTCGTCGGACATGTCGGCGGCTGGTCAATCTAGTCCCGGGGTCGTGGGGACGACTCTATAGTCGTCGGACATGTCGGCGGCTGGCCAACTTTGGCCCGTGGTCGTGGGGACGATCCAATAGTCGTCGGACATGTCGGCGGCTGGCCAACTTTGGCCCGTGGTCGTGGGGACGATCCGATAGTCGTCGGACATGTCGGCGGCTGGCCAACTTTGGCCCGTGGTCGTGGGGACGACCCTATAGTCTTCGGACATGACGGTAGCGGGCCAATCTAGACCGGAGGACGTGGGGACGACCCTATAGTCGTCGGACATTTCGGCGGCTGTCCAACTTTGGCCCGGTGTCGTGGGGACGACCCTATAGTCGTCGGACAAGTCGGCGGCGGGCCAACCTTGTCCCGGGGTCGTGGGGACGACCGTATAGTCGTCGGACATGACGGTGGCGGGCCAATCTAGTCCCGGGGTCGTGGGGACGACCCTATAGTCATCGGACAAGACGGCGGCTGGACATCTTTGGCCCGCGGTCGTGGGGACGACCCTATAGTCGTCGGACAAGTCGGCGGCGGGCCAACCTTGTCCCGGTGTCGTGGGGACGACCGTATAGTCGTCGGACATGACGGTGGCGGGCCAATCTAGTCCCGGGGTCGTGGGGACGACCCTATAGTCATCGGACAAGACGGCGGCTGGACATCTTTGGCCCGCGGTCGTGGGGACGACCCTATAGTCGTCGGACATTTCGGCGGCTTGCCAACTTTGGCCCGGGGTCTTGGGGACGACCCTATAGTCGTCGGACATTTCGGCGGCATGCCACCTTTGGCCCGTGGTCGTGGGGACGATCCGATAGTCGTCGGACATGTCGGCGGCTGGCCAACCTAGACCCGGGGTCGTGGGGACGACCCTATTGTCGTCGGACATGGCGGTGGCGGGCCAATCTAGTCCCGTGGTCGTGGGGACGACCCTATAGTCGTCGGACATGTCGGCGGCTGGCCAACCTAGTCCCGTGGTCGTGGGGACGATCCGATAGTCGTTGGACATGACGGTGGCGGGCCATTCTAGTCCCGGGGTCGTGGGGACGACCCTATAGTCGTCGGACATGTCGGCGGCTGGCCAACTTTGGCCCGTGATCGTGGGGACGACCCAGTAGTCGTCGGACATGTCGGCGGCTGGCCAACCTAGTCCCGAGGTCGTCGGACTTGACGGTGGCGGGCCAATCTAGTCCCGGGGTCGTGGGGACGACCCTGCAGTCGTCGGACATGTCGGCGGCTGGTCAATCTAGTCCCGGGGTCGTGGGGACGACTCTATAGTCGTCGGACATGTCGGCGGCTGGCCAACTTTGGCCCGTGGTCGTGGGGACGATCCAATAGTCGTCGGACATGTCGGCGGCTGGCCAACTTTGGCCCGTGGTCGTGGGGACGATCCGATAGTCGTCGGACATGTCGGCGGCTGGCCAACTTTGGCCCGTGGTCGTGGGGACGACCCTATAGTCTTCGGACATGACGGTAGCGGGCCAATCTAGACCGGAGGACGTGGGGACGACCCTATAGTCGTCGGACATTTCGGCGGCTGTCCAACTTTGGCCCGGTGTCGTGGGGACGACCCTATAGTCGTCGGACAAGTCGGCGGCGGGCCAACCTTGTCCCGGGGTCGTGGGGACGACCGTATAGTCGTCGGACATGACGGTGGCGGGCCAATCTAGTCCCGGGGTCGTGGGGACGACCCTATAGTCATCGGACAAGACGGCGGCTGGACATCTTTGGCCCGCGGTCGTGGGGACGACCCTATAGTCGTCGGACATTTCGGCGGCTTGCCAACTTTGGCCCGGGGTCTTGGGGACGACCCTATAGTCGTCGGACATTTCGGCGGCATGCCACCTTTGGCCCGTGGTCGTGGGGACGATCCGATAGTCGTCGGACATGTCGGCGGCTGGCCAACCTAGACCCGGGGTCGTGGGGACGACCCTATTGTCGTCGGACATGGCGGTGGCGGGCCAATCTAGTCCCGTGGTCGTGGGGACGACCCTATAGTCGTCGAACATGTCGGCGGCTGGCCAACCTAGTCCCGTGGTCGTGGGGACGATCCGATAGTCGTTGGACATGACGATGGCGGGCCATTCTAGTCCCGGGGTCGTGGGGACGACCCTATAGTCGTCGGACAAGTCGGCGGCGGGCCAACTTTGGCCCGTGGTCGTGGGGACGATCCAATAGTCGTCGGACATGTCGGCGGCTGGCCACCTTTGGCCCGTGGTCGTGGGGACGACCCTATAGTCGTCGGACATTTCGGCGGCTTGTCAACCTAGTCCCGGGGTCGTGGGGACGACCCTATAGTCGTTGGACATGACAGTGGCGGGCCAATCTAGTCCCGGGGTCGTGGGTACGACCCTATAGTCGTCGGACAAGACGGCGGCTGGACATCCTTGGCTCACGGTCGTGGGGACGACCCTATAGTCGTCGGACATTTCGGCGGCTTGTCAACCTAGTCCCGGGGTCGTGGGGACGACCCTATAGTCGTTGGACATGACGGTGGCGGGCCAATCTAGTCCCGGGGTCGTGGGTACGAACCTATAGTCGTCGGACAAGTCGGCGGCGGGCCAACCTTGTCCCGGGGTCGTGGGGACGACCGTATAGTCTTCGGACATGACGGTGGCGGGCCAATCTAGTCCCGGGGTCGTGGGGACGACCCTATAGTCGTCGGACAAGACGGCGGCTGGACATCTTTGGCCCGCGGTCGTGGGGACGACCCTATAGTCGTTGGACATGACGGTGGCGGGCCAATCTAGTCCCGGGGTCGTAGGGACGACCCTATAGTCGTCGGACATGTCGGCGATTGGCCAACATTGGCCCGTGGTCGTGGGGACGACCCGATAGTCGACGGACATGTCGGCGGCTGGCCAACTTTGGCCCGTGGTCGTGGAGACGATCCTATAGTCGTCGGACTTGTCGGTGGCGGGCCAATCTAGTCCCGGGGTTGTGGGGACGACCCTATAGTCGTCGGACATTTCGGCGGCTTGCCAACTTTGGCGCGGGGTCGTGGGGACGACCCTATAGTCGTCGGACATGTCGGCGGCTGGCCGACCTAGTCCCGAGGTCGTGGGGACGACCGTATAGTCGTCGGATATGTTGGCGGCTTGTCATACTAGTCCCGGGGTCGTGGGGACGACCCTATAGTCGTTGGACATGACGGTGGCGGGCCAATCTAGTCCCGGGGTCGTAGGGACGAACCTATAGTCGTCGGACCTGTTGGCGATTGGCCAACATTGGCCCGGGGTGGTCGGGACGACCCTATAGTCGTCGGACATGTTGGCGGCTTGTCAGCCTAGTCCCGGGGTCGTGGGTACGACCCTATAGTCGTCGGACAAGTCGGCGGCGGGCCAACCTTGTCCCGGGGTCGTGGGGACGACCCTATAGTCGTCGGACATGACGGTGGCGGGCCAATCTAGTCCCGGGGTTGTGGGGACGACCCTATAGTCGTCGGACAAGACGGCGGCTGGACATTTTTGGCCCGCGGTCGTGGGGACGACCCTATAGTCGTCGGACATGTCGGCGGCTTGCCAACTTTGGCCCCGGGTCGTGGGGACGACCCTATAGTCGTCGGACATTTCGGCGGCATGCCAACTTTGGCCCGGGGTCGTGGGGACGACCCTATAGTCGTCGGACATGTTGGCGGCTTGTCAGCCTAGTCCCGGGGTCGTGGGTACGACCCTATAGTCGTCGGACAAGTCGGCGGCGGGCCAACCTTGTCCCGGGGTCGTGGGGACGACCCTATAGTCGTCGGACATGACGGTGGCGGGCCAATCTAGTCCCGGGGTTGTGGGGACGACCCTATAGTCGTCGGACAAGACGGCGGCTGGACATTTTTGGCCCGCGGTCGTGGGGACGACCCTATAGTCGTCGGACATGTCGGCGGCTTGCCAACTTTGGCCCCGGGTCGTGGGGACGACCCTATAGTCGTCGGACATTTCGGCGGCATGCCAACTTTGGCCCGTGGTCGTGGGGACGACCCTATAGTCGTTGGACATGACGGTGGCGGGCCAATCTAGTCCCGGGGTCGTAGGGACGACCCTATAGTCGTCCGACATGTCGGCGGCTGGCCAACCTAGACCCGGGGTCGTGGGGACGACCCTATTGTCGTCGGACATGACGGTGGCGGGCCAATCTATTCCCGGGGTCGTACGGACGACCCTATAGTCGTCTGACATGTTGGCGATTGGCCAACATTGGCCCGGGGTCGTGGGGACGACTCTATAGTCTTCGGACATGTTGGCGGCTTGTCAGCCTAGTCCCGGGGTCGTGGGTACGACCCTATAGTCGTCGGACAAGTCGGCGGCGGGCCAACCTTGTCCCGGGGTCGTGGGGACGACCGTATAGTCGTCGGACATGACGGTGGCGGGCCAATCTAGTCCCGGGGTCGTGGGGACGACCCTATAGTCGTCGGACAAGACGGCGGCTGGACATCTTTGGCCCGCGGTCGTGGGGACGACCCTATAGTCGTCGGACATTTCGGCGGCATGCCAACTTTGGCCCGGGGTTGTAGGGACGACCCTATAGTCGTCGGACATTTCGGCGGCTTGCCTACTTTGGCCCGGGGTCGTGGGGACGACCCTATAGTCGTCGGACATGTCGGCGGCTGGCCGACCTAGTCCCGAGGTCGTGGGGACGACCGTATAGTCGTCGGATATGTTTGCGGCTTGTCAACCTAGTCCCGGGGTCGTGGGGACGACCCTATAGTCGTTGGACATGACGGTGGCGGGCCAATCTAGTCCCGGGGTCGTGGGGACGACCCTATAGTCGTCGGACATGACGGTGGCGGGCCATTCTAGTCCCGGGGTCGTGGGGACGACCCTATAGTCGTCGGGCATGTCGGCGGCTGGCCAACTTTGGCCCGTGGTCGTGGGGACGATCCAATAGTCGTCAGACATGTCGGCGGCTGGCTAACTTTGGCCCGGTGTCGTGGGGACGACCCTATAGTCGTCGGACATGTTGGCAATTGGCCAACATTGGCCCGGGGTCGTGGGGACGACTCTATAGTCGTCGGACATGTTGGCGGCTTGTCAGCCTAGTCCCGGGGTCGTGGGTACGACCCTATAGTCGTCGGACAAGACGGCGGCTGGACATCCTTGGCTCGCGGTCGTGGGGACGACCCTATAGTCGTCGGACATTTCGGCGGCTTGTCAACCTAGTCCCGGGGTCGTGGGGACGACCCTATAGTCGTTGGACATGACGGTGGCGGGCCAATCTAGTCCCGGGGTCGTGGGTACGACCCTATAGTCGTCGGACAAGACGGTGGCGGGCCAATCTAGTCCCGGGGTCGTGGGGACGACCCTATAGTCGTCGGAAAAGTCGGCGGCTGGCCAACTTTTGCCCGGGGTCGTGGGGACGACCCTATAGTCGTCGGACAAGTCGGCGGCGAGCCAACCTAGACCGGGGGTCGTGGGGACGAGCCTATAGTCGTCGGACATGTCGGCGGCTGGCCAACCTGGACCCGGGGTCGTGGGGACGACCCTATTGTCGTCGAGAATGACGGTGGCGGGCCAATCTAGTCTCGGGGTCGTGGGGACGACCCTACAGTCGTCGGTCATGTCGGCGGCTGGCCAAATTTGGCCCGGGGTCGTGGGGACGACCCTATAGTCGTCGGACATGACGGTGGCGGGCCAATCTAGTCCCGGGGTCGTGGGGACGACCCTATAGTCGTCGGACATGTCGGCGGCTGGCCAACTTTGGCCCGTGGTCGTGGGGACGATCCAATAGTCGTCGGACATGTCGGCGGCTGGCCAACTTTGGCGCGTGGTCGTGGGGACGATCCGATTGTCGTCGGACATGTCGGCGGCTGGCCAACCTAGACCCGGGGTCGTGGGAACGACCCTATTGTCGTCGGACAAGGCGGTGGCGGGCCAATCTAGTCCCGGGGTCGTGGGGACGACCCTATAGTCGTCGGACTTGTCGGTGGCGGGCCAATCTAGTCCGGGGGTCGTGGGGACGACCCTACAGTCGTCGGACATTTCGACGGCTTGCCAACTTTGGCCCGGGGTCGTTGGGACGACCCTATAGTCGTCGGACATGTTGGCGGCTTGTCAGCCTAGTC
Source organism: Andrena praecox (assembly GCA_963932275.1). Classification (NCBI taxonomy): domain Eukaryota; kingdom Metazoa; phylum Arthropoda; class Insecta; order Hymenoptera; family Andrenidae; genus Andrena; species Andrena praecox. The sequence goes on along the minus strand of CAWVQO010000333.1, from coordinate 952,067 downwards.
CCGGGGTCGTGGGTACGACCCTACAGTCGTCGGACATTTCGGCGGCTTGCCAACCTTGGCCCGGGGTCGTAAGGACGACCCTATAGTCGTCGGACTTGACGGTGGCGGGCCAATCTAGTCCCGAGGTCCTGGGGACGACCCTATAGTCGTCGGACTTGACGGTGGCGGGCCAATCTAGTCCCGGGGTCGTGGGGACGACCCTACAGTTGTCGGACATTTCGGCGGCTGGCCAAATTTGGCCCGGGGTCGTGGGGACGACCCTATAGTCGTCGGACATGACGGTGGCGGGCCAATCTAGTCCCGGGGTCGTGGGGACGACCCTATAGTCGTCGGACATGTCGGCGGCTGGCCAACTTTGGCCCGTGGTCGTGGGGACGATCCAATAGTCGTCGGACATGTCGGCGGCTGGCCAACTTTGGCGCGTGGTCGTGGGGACGATCCGATTGTCGTCGGACATGTCGGCGGCTGGCCAACCTAGACCCGGGGTCGTGGGAACGACCCTATTGTCGTCGGACAAGGCGGTGGCGGGCCAATCTAGTCCCGGGGTCGTGGGGACGACCCTATAGTCGTCGGACTTGTCGGTGGCGGGCCAATCTAGTCCGGGGGTCGTGGGGACGACCCTACAGTCGTCGGACATTTCGACGGCTTGCCAACTTTGGCCCGGGGTCGTGGGGACGATACAATAGTCGTCGGACATGTCGGCGGCTGGTCAACTTTGGCCCGTGGTCGTGGGGACGACCCTATAGTCGTTGGACATGTCAGCGGCTGGCCAACTTTGGCCCGGTGTCGTGGGGACGACCCAATAGTCGTCGGACATGTCGGCGGCTGGCCAACTTTGGCCCGTGGTCGTGGGGACGATCCGATAGTCGTTGGACATGGCGGTGGCGGGCCAATCTAGTCCCGGGGTCGTGGGGACGACCCTATAGTCGTCGGACTTGTCGGTGGCGGGCCAATCTAGTCCGGGGGTCGTGGGGACGACCCTACAGTCGTCGGACATTTCGGCGGCTTGCCAACTTTGGCCCGGGGTCGTGGGGACGACCCTATAATCGTCGGACTTGACGGTGGCGGGCCAATCTAGTCCCGGGGTTATGGGGACGACCCTACAGTCGTCGGACATTTCGGCGGCTTGCCAACTTTGGCCCGGGGTCGTGGGGACGACCCAATAGTCGTCGGACATGTCGGCGGCTGGCCAACTTTGGCCCGTGGTCGTGGGGACGATCCAATAGTCGTCGGAAATGTCGGCGGCTGGCCAATCTAGTCCCGTGGTCGTGGGGACGACCCTATAGTCTTCGGACATGACGGTGGCGGGCCAATCTAGTCCCGGGGTCGTGGGGACGACCCTATAGTCATCGGACAAGACGGCGGCTGGACATCTTTGGCCCGCGGTCGTGGGGACGACCCTATAGTCGTCGGACAAGTCGGCGGCGGGCCAACCTTGTCCCGGGGTCGTGGGGACGACCGTATAGTCGTCGGACATGACGGTGGCGGGCCAATCTAGTCCCGGGGTCGTGGGGACGACCCTATAGTCATCGGACAAGACGGCGGCTGGACATCTTTGGCCCGCGGTCGTGGGGACGACCCTATAGTCGTCGGACATTTCGGCGGCTTGCCAACTTTGGCCCGGGGTCTTGGGGACGACCCTATAGTCGTCGGACATTTCGGCGGCATGCCACCTTTGGCCCGTGGTCGTGGGGACGATCCGATAGTCGTCGGACATGTCGGCGGCTGGCCAACCTAGTCCCGTGGTCGTGGGGACGATCCGATAGTCGTTGGACATGACGGTGGCGGGCCATTCTAGTCCCGGGGTCGTTGGGACGACCCTATAGTCGTCGGACATGTCGGCGGCTGGCCAACTTTGGCCCGTGGTCGTGGGGACGACCCAATAGTCGTCGGACATGTCGGCGGCTGGCCAACATTGGCCCGGGGTTGTCGGGACGACCCTATAGTCGTCGGACATGTCGGCGGCTGGCCAACCTAGTCCCGTGGTCGTGGGGACGATCCGATAGTCGTTGGACATGACGGTGGCGGGCCAATCTAGTCCGGGGGTCGTGGGGACGACCCTACAGTCGTCGGACATTTCGGCGGCTGGCCAACTTTGGCCCGGTGTCGTGGGGACGACTCTATAGTCGTCGGACATGTCGGCGGCTGGCCAACCTAGACCCGGGGTCGTGGGGACGACCCTATAGTCGTCGGACATGTCGGCGGGTGGCCAACCTAGTCCCGAGGTCGTGGGGACGACCCTATAGTCGTCGGACTTGGCGGTGGCGGGCCAATCTAGTCCCGTGGTCGTGGGGACGACCCTATAGTCGTCGGACATGTCGGCGGCTGGCCAACCTAGTCCCGTGGTCGTGGGGACGATCCGATAGTCGTTGGACATGACGGTGGCCGGCCATTCTAGTCCCGGGGTCGTGGGGACGACCCTATAGTCGTCGGACATGTCGGCGGCTGGCCAACTTTGGCCCGTGGTCGTGGGGACGACCCTATAGTCTTCGGACATGACGGTAGCGGGCCAATCTAGACCGGAGGACGTGGGGACGACCCTATAGTCGTCGGACATTTCGGCGGCTGTCCAACTTTGGCCCGGTGTCGTGGGGACGACCCTATAGTCGTCGGACAAGTCGGCGGCGGGCCAACCTTGTCCCGGGGTCGTGGGGACGACCGTATAGTCGTCGGACATGACGGTGGCGGGCCAATCTAGTCCCGGGGTCGTGGGGACGACCCTATAGTCATCGGACAAGACGGCGGCTGGACATCTTTGGCCCGCGGTCGTGGGGACGACCCTATAGTCGTCGGACATTTCGGCGGCTTGCCAACTTTGGCCCGGGGTCTTGGGGACGACCCTATAGTCGTCGGACATTTCGGCGGCATGCCACCTTTGGCCCGTGGTCGTGGGGACGATCCGATGGTCGTCGGACATGTCGGCGGCTGGCCAACCTAGACCCGGGGTCGTGGGGACGACCCTATTGTCGTCGGACATGGCGGTGGCGGGCCAATCTAGTCCCGTGTTCGTGGGGACGACCCTATAGTCGTCGGACATGTCGGCGGCTGGCCAACCTAGTCCCGTGGTCCTGGGGACGATCCGATAGTCGTTGGACATGACGGTGGCGGGCCATTCTAGTCCCGGGGTCGTGGGGACGACCCTATAGTCGTCGGACATGTCGGCGATTGGCCAACGTTGGCCCGGGGTCGTGGGGACGATCCGATAGTCGTTGGACATGACGGTGGCCGGCCATTCTAGTCCCGGGGTCGTGGGGACGACCCTATAGTCGTCGGACATGTCGGCGGCTGGCCAACTTTGGCCCGTGGTCGTGGGGACGACCCTATAGTCTTCGGACATGACGGTAGCGGGCCAATCTAGACCGGAGGACGTGGGGACGACCCTATAGTCGTCGGACATTTCGGCGGCTGTCCAACTTTGGCCCGGTGTCGTGGGGACGACCCTATAGTCGTCGGACAAGTCGGCGGCGGGCCAACCTTGTCCCGGGGTCGTGGGGACGACCGTATAGTCTTCGGACATGACGGTGGCGGGCCAATCTAGTCCCGGGGTCGTGGGGACGACCCTATAGTCGTCGGACAAGACGGCGGCTGGACATCTTTGGCCCGCGGTCGTGGGGACGACCCTATAGTCGTTGGACATGACGGTGGCGGGCCAATCTAGTCCCGGGGTCGTAGGGACGACCCTATAGTCGTCGGACATGTCGGCGATTGGCCAACGTTGGCCCGGGGTCGTGGGGACGACCCTATAGTCGACGGACATGTCGGCGGCTGGCCGACCTAGTCCCGAGGTCGTGGGGACGACCGTATAGTCGTCGGATATGTTGGCGGCTTGTCATCCGAGTCCCGGGGTCGTGGGGACAACCCTATAGTCGTTGGACATGACGGTGGCGGGCCAATCTAGTCCCGGGGTCGTGGGGACGACCCTATAGTCGTCGGACAAGATGGCGGCTGGACATCTTTGGCCCGCGGTCGTGGGGACGACCCTATAGTCGTCGGACATTTCGGCGGCTTGCCAACTTTGGCCCGGGGTCGTGGGGACGACCCTATAGTCGTCGGACATTTCGGTGGCTTGCCAACTTTGACCCGGGGTCGTGGGGACGACCCTATAGTCGTTGGACATGACGGTGGCGGGCCAATCTAGTCCCGGGGTCGTAGGGACGACCCTATAGTCGTCGGACATTTCGGCGGCTTGCCAACTTTGGCCCGGGGTCGTGGGGACGACCCTATAGTCGTTGGACATGACGGTGGCGGGTCAATCTAGTCCCGGGGTCGTAGGGACGACCCTATAGTCGTCGGTCAAGACGGCGGCTGGATATCCTGGGCTCGCGGTCGTGGGGACGACCCTATAGTCGTCGGACATTTCGGCGGCATGCCAACTTTGGCCCGGGGTCGTGGGGACGACCCTATAGTCGTTGGACATGACGGTGGCGGGCCAATCTGGTCCCGGGGTCGTAGGGACGACCCTATAGTCGTCGGACATGTCGGCGATTGGCCAACATTGGCCCGGGGTCGTGGGGACGACCCTATAGTCGTCGGACATGTCGGCGGCTGGCCAACCTAGTCCCGAGGTCGTGGGGACGACCCTATAGTCGTCGGACTTCACGGTGGCGGGCCAATCTAGTCCCGGGGTCGTGGGGACAACCCTATAGTCGTCGGACATGACGGTGGCGGACCAATCTAGTCCCGGGGTCGTGGGGACGACCCTATAGTCGTCGGACATGTCGGCGGCTGGCCAACTTTGGCCCGTGGTCGTGGGGACGATCCAATAGTCGTCGGACATGTCGGCGGCTGGCTAACTTTGGCCCGGTGTCGTGGGGACGACCGTATAGTCGTCGGACATGACGGTGGCGGGCCAATCTAGTCCCGGGGTCGTGGGGACGACCCTATAGTCGTCGGACAAGACGGCGGCTTGCCAACTTTGGCCCGGGGTCGTGGGGACGACCCTATAGTCGTTGGACATGACGGTGGCGGGCCAATCTAGTCCCGGGGTCGTGGGGACGACCCTATAGTCGTCGGACAAAACGGCGGCTGGACATCTTTGGCCCGCGGTCGTGGGGACGACCCTATAGTCGTCGGACATTTCGGCGGCATGCCAACTTTGGCCCGGGGTTGTGGGGACGACCCTATAGTCGTCGGACATTTCGGCGGCTTGCCAACTTTGGCCCGGGGTCGTGGGGACGACCCTATAGTCGTTGGACATGACGGTGGCGAGTCAATCTAGTCCCGGGGTCGTAGGGACGACCCTATAGTCGTCGGTCAAGACGGCGGCTGGATATCCTGGGCTCGCGGTCGTGGGGACGACCCTATAGTCGTCGGACATTTCGGCGGCTTGCCAACTTTGGCCCGGGGTCTTGGGGACGACCCTATAGTCGTCGGACATTTCGGCGGCATGCCACCTTTGGCCCGTGGTCGTGGGGACGATCCGATAGTCGTCGGACATGTCGGCGGCTGGCCAACCTAGTCCCGGGGTCGTGGGGACGACCCTATAGTCGTTGGACATGACAGTGGCGGGCCAATCTAGTCCCGGGGTCGTGGGTACGACCCTATAGTCGTCGGACAAGACGGCGGCTGGACATCCTTGGCTCACGGTCGTGGGGACGACCCTATAGTCGTCGGACATGTCGGCGGCTGGCCAACCTAGTCCCGTGGTCCTGGGGACGATCCGATAGTCGTTGGACATGACGGTGGCGGGCCATTCTAGTCCCGGGGTCGTGGGGACGACCCTATAGTCGTCGGACAAGTCGGCGGCGGGCCAACTTTGGCCCGGGGTCGTGGGGACGACCCTATAGTCGTTGGACATGACGGTGGCGGGCCAATCTGGTCCCGGGGTCGTAGGGACGACCCTATAGTCGTCGGACATGTCGACGGCTGGCCAACTTTGGCCCGTGGTCGTGGGGACGATCCAATAGTCGTCGGACATGTCGGCGGCTGGCTAACTTTGGCCCGGTGTCGTGGGGACGACCGTATAGTCGTCGGACATGACGGTGGCGGGCCAATCTAGTCCCGGGGTCGTGGGTACGACCCTATAGTCGTCGGACAAGTCGGCGGCGGGCCAACCTTGTCCCGGGGTCGTGGGGACGACCCTATAGTCGTTGGACATGACGGTGGCGGGCCAATCTAGTCCCGGGGTCGTGGGGACGATCCAATAGTCGTCGGACATGTCGGCGGCTGGCTAACTTTGGCCCGGTGTCGTGGGGACGACCCTATAGTCGTCGGACATGTTGGCAATTGGCCAACATTGGCCCGGGGTCGTGGGGACGACTCTATAGTCGTCGGACATGTTGGCGGCTTGTCAGCCTAGTCCCGGGGTCGTGGGTACGACCCTATAGTCGTCGGACATGACGGTGGCGGACCAATCTAGTCCCGGGGTCGTGGGGACGACCCTATAGTCGTCGGGCATGTCGGCGGCTGGCCAACTTTGGCCCGTGGTCGTGGGGACGATCCAATAGTCGTCGGACATGTCGGCGGCTGGCTAACTTTGGCCCGGTGTCGTGGGGACGACCCTATAGTCGTCGCACATGTTGGCAATTGGCCAACATTGGCCCGGGGTCGTGGGGACGACTCTATAGTCGTCGGACATGTTGGCGGCTTGTCAGCATAGTCCCGGGGTCGTGGGGACGACCCTATAGTCGTCGGACATGACGGTGGCGGGCCAATCTAGTCCCGGGGTCGTGGGGACGACCCTATAGTCGTCGGACAAGACGGCGGCTGGACATCCTTGGCTCGCGGTCGTGGGGACGACTCTATAGTCGTCGGACATTTCGGCGGCTTGTCAACCTAGTCCCGGGGTCGTGGGGACGACCCTACAGTCGTTGGACATGACGGTGGCGGGCCAATCTAGTCCCGGGGTCGTGGGTACGACCCTATAGTCGTCGGACAAGACGGCGGCTGGACATCCTTGGCTCGCGGTCGTGGGGACGACCCTATAGTCGTCGGACATGACGGTGGCGGGCCAGTCTAGTCCCGGGTCGCGGGGACGACCCTATAGTCGTCGGACATGTCGGCGGCAGGCCAACTTTGGCCCGGAGTCGTGGGGACGACCCTATAGTCGTCGGAAATGACGGTGGCGGGCCAATCTATTCCCGGGGTCGTGGGGACGACCCTGTAGTCGTCGGACATGTCGCCGGCTGGCCAACTTTGGCCTGTGGTCGTGGGGACGACCCTATAGTCGTCGGACATGACGGTGGCGGGCCAATCTAGTCCTGGGGTCGTGGGTACGACCCTATAGTCGTCGGACAAGACGGCGGCTGGACATCCTTGGCTCACGGTCGTGGGGACGACCCTATAGTCGTCGGACATTTCGGCGGCTTGTCAACCTAGTCCCGGGGTCGTGGGGACGACCCTATAGTCGTTGGACATGACGGTGGCGGGCCAATCTAGTTCCGGGGTCGTGGGTACGAACCTATAGTCGTCGGACAAGTCGGCGGCGGGCCAACCTTGTCCCGGGGTCGTGGGGACGACCGTATAGTCTTCGGACATGACGGTGGCGGGCCAATCTAGTCCCGGGGTCGTGGGGACGACCCTATAGTCGTCGGACAAGACGGCGGCTGGACATCTTTGGCCCGCGGTCGTGGGGACGACCCTATAGTCGTTGGACATGACGGTGGCGGGCCAATCTAGTCCCGGGGTCGTAGGGACGACCCTATAGTCGTCGGACATGTCGGCGATTGGCCAACATTGGCCCGGGGTCGTGGGGACGACCCTATAGTCGACGGACATGTCGGCGGCTGGCCAACTTTGGCCCGTGGTCGTGGAGACGATCCTATAGTCGTCGGACTTGACGGTGGCGGGCCAATCTAGTCCCGGGGTTGTGGGGACGACCCTATAGTCGTCGGACATTTCGGCGGCTTGCCAACTTTGGCGCGGGGTCGTGGGGACGACCCTATAGTCGTCGGACATGTCGGCGGCTGGCCGACCTAGTCCCGAGGTCGTGGGGACGACCGTATAGTCGTCGGATATGTTGGCGGCTTGTCATCCTAGTCCCGGGGTCGTGGGGACGACCCTATAGTCGTTGGACATGACGGTGGCGGGCCAATCTAGTCCCGGGGTCGTGGGGACGACCCTATAGTCGTCGGACAAGATGGCGGCTGGACATCTTTGGCCCGCGGTCGTGGGGACGACCCTATAGTCGTCGGACATTTCGGCGGCTTGCCAACTTTGGCCCGGGGTCGTGGGGACGACCCTATAGTCGTCGGACATTTCGGTGGCTTGCCAACTTTGACCCGGGGTCGTGGGGACGACCCTATAGTCGTTGGACATGACGGTGGCGGGCCAATCTAGTCCCGGGGTCGTAGGGACGACCCTATAGTCGTCGGACATTTCGGCGGCTTGCCAACTTTGGCCCGGGGTCGTGGGGACGACCCTATAGTCGTTGGACATGACGGTGGCGAGTCAATCTAGTCCCGGGGTCGTAGGGACGACCCTATAGTCGTCGGTCAAGACGGCGGCTGGATATCCTGGGCTCGCGGTCGTGGGGACGACCCTATAGTCGTCGGACATTTCGGCGGCTTGCCAACTTTGGCCCGGGGTCTTGGGGACGACCCTATAGTCGTCGGACATTTCGGCGGCATGCCACCTTTGGCCCGTGGTCGTGGGGACGATCCGATAGTCGTCGGACATGTCGGCGGCTGGCCAACCTAGTCCCGGGGTCGTGGGGACGACCCTATAGTCGTTGGACATGACAGTGGCGGGCCAATCTAGTCCCGGGGTCGTGGGTACGACCCTATAGTCGTCGGACAAGACGGCGGCTGGACATCCTTGGCTCACGGTCGTGGGGACGACCCTATAGTCGTCGGACATGTCGGCGGCTGGCCAACCTAGTCCCGTGGTCCTGGGGACGATCCGATAGTCGTTGGACATGACGGTGGCGGGCCATTCTAGTCCCGGGGTCGTGGGGACGACCCTATAGTCGTCGGACAAGTCGGCGGCGGGCCAACTTTGGCCCGGGGTCGTGGGGACGACCCTATAGTCGTTGGACATGACGGTGGCGGGCCAATCTGGTCCCGGGGTCGTAGGGACGACCCTATAGTCGTCGGACATGTCGGCGATTGGCCAACATTGGCCCGGGGTCGTGGGGACGACCCTATAGTCGTCGGACATGTCGGCGGCTGGCCAACCTAGTCCCGAGGTCGTGGGGACGACCCTATAGTCGTCGGACTTCACGGTGGCGGGCCAATCTAGTCCCGGGGTCGTGGGGACGACCCTATAGTCGTCGGACATGACGGTGGCGGACCAATCTGGTCCCGGGGTCGTGGGGACGACCCTATAGTCGTCGGACATGTCGACGGCTGGCCAACTTTGGCCCGTGGTCGTGGGGACGATCCAATAGTCGTCGGACATGTCGGCGGCTGGCTAACTTTGGCCCGGTGTCGTGGGGACGACCGTATAGTCGTCGGACATGACGGTGGCGGGCCAATCTAGTCCCGGGGTCGTGGGTACGACCCTATAGTCGTCGGACAAGTCGGCGGCGGGCCAACCTTGTCCCGGGGTCGTGGGGACGACCCTATAGTCGTTGGACATGACGGTGGCGGGCCAATCTAGTCCCGGGGTCGTGGGGACGATCCAATAGTCGTCGGACATGTCGGCGGCTGGCTAACTTTGGCCCGGTGTCGTGGGGACGACCCTATAGTCGTCGGACATGTTGGCAATTGGCCAACATTGGCCCGGGGTCGTGGGGACGACTCTATAGTCGTCGGACATGTTGGCGGCTTGTCAGCCTAGTCCCGGGGTCGTGGGTACGACCCTATAGTCGTCGGACATGACGGTGGCGGACCAATCTAGTCCCGGGGTCGTGGGGACGACCCTATAGTCGTCGGGCATGTCGGCGGCTGGCCAACTTTGGCCCGTGGTCGTGGGGACGATCCAATAGTCGTCGGACATGTCGGCGGCTGGCTAACTTTGGCCCGGTGTCGTGGGGACGACCCTATAGTCGTCGCACATGTTGGCAATTGGCCAACATTGGCCCGGGGTCGTGGGGACGACTCTATAGTCGTCGGACATGTTGGCGGCTTGTCAGCATAGTCCCGGGGTCGTGGGGACGACCCTATAGTCGTCGGACATGACGGTGGCGGGCCAATCTAGTCCCGGGGTCGTGGGGACGACCCTATAGTCGTCGGACAAGACGGCGGCTGGACATCCTTGGCTCGCGGTCGTGGGGACGACTCTATAGTCGTCGGACATTTCGGCGGCTTGTCAACCTAGTCCCGGGGTCGTGGGGACGACCCTACAGTCGTTGGACATGACGGTGGCGGGCCAATCTAGTCCCGGGGTCGTGGGTACGACCCTATAGTCGTCGGACAAGACGGCGGCTGGACATCCTTGGCTCGCGGTCGTGGGGACGACCCTATAGTCGTCGGACATGACGGTGGCGGGCCAGTCTAGTCCCGGGTCGCGGGGACGACCCTATAGTCGTCGGACATGTCGGCGGCAGGCCAACTTTGGCCCGGAGTCGTGGGGACGACCCTATAGTCGTCGGAAATGACGGTGGCGGGCCAATCTATTCCCGGGGTCGTGGGGACGACCCTGTAGTCGTCGGACATGTCGCCGGCTGGCCAACTTTGGCCTGTGGTCGTGGGGACGACCCTATAGTCGTCGGACATGACGGTGGCGGGCCAATCTAGTCCTGGGGTCGTGGGTACGACCCTATAGTCGTCGGACAAGACGGCGGCTGGACATCCTTGGCTCACGGTCGTGGGGACGACCCTATAGTCGTCGGACATTTCGGCGGCTTGTCAACCTAGTCCCGGGGTCGTGGGGACGACCCTATAGTCGTTGGACATGACGGTGGCGGGCCAATCTAGTTCCGGGGTCGTGGGTACGAACCTATAGTCGTCGGACAAGTCGGCGGCGGGCCAACCTTGTCCCGGGGTCGTGGGGACGACCGTATAGTCTTCGGACATGACGGTGGCGGGCCAATCTAGTCCCGGGGTCGTGGGGACGACCCTATAGTCGTCGGACAAGACGGCGGCTGGACATCTTTGGCCCGCGGTCGTGGGGACGACCCTATAGTCGTTGGACATGACGGTGGCGGGCCAATCTAGTCCCGGGGTCGTAGGGACGACCCTATAGTCGTCGGACATGTCGGCGATTGGCCAACATTGGCCCGGGGTCGTGGGGACGACCCTATAGTCGACGGACATGTCGGCGGCTGGCCAACTTTGGCCCGTGGTCGTGGAGACGATCCTATAGTCGTCGGACTTGACGGTGGCGGGCCAATCTAGTCCCGGGGTTGTGGGGACGACCCTATAGTCGTCGGACATTTCGGCGGCTTGCCAACTTTGGCGCGGGGTCGTGGGGACGACCCTATAGTCGTCGGACATGTCGGCGGCTGGCCGACCTAGTCCCGAGGTCGTGGGGACGACCGTATAGTCGTCGGATATGTTGGCGGCTTGTCATCCTAGTCCCGGGGTCGTGGGGACGACCCTATAGTCGTTGGACATGACGGTGGCGGGCCAATCTAGTCCCGGGGTCGTGGGGACGACCCTATAGTCGTCGGACAAGATGGCGGCTGGACATCTTTGGCCCGCGGTCGTGGGGACGACCCTATAGTCGTCGGACATTTCGGCGGCTTGCCAACTTTGGCCCGGGGTCGTGGGGACGACCCTATAGTCGTCGGACATTTCGGTGGCTTGCCAACTTTGACCCGGGGTCGTGGGGACGACCCTATAGTCGTTGGACATGACGGTGGCGGGCCAATCTAGTCCCGGGGTCGTAGGGACGACCCTATAGTCGTCGGACATTTCGGCGGCTTGCCAACTTTGGCCCGGGGTCGTGGGGACGACCCTATAGTCGTTGGACATGACGGTGGCGAGTCAATCTAGTCCCGGGGTCGTAGGGACGACCCTATAGTCGTCGGTCAAGACGGCGGCTGGATATCCTGGGCTCGCGGTCGTGGGGACGACCCTATAGTCGTCGGACATTTCGGCGGCTTGCCAACTTTGGCCCGGGGTCTTGGGGACGACCCTATAGTCGTCGGACATTTCGGCGGCATGCCACCTTTGGCCCGTGGTCGTGGGGACGATCCGATAGTCGTCGGACATGTCGGCGGCTGGCCAACCTAGTCCCGGGGTCGTGGGGACGACCCTATAGTCGTTGGACATGACAGTGGCGGGCCAATCTAGTCCCGGGGTCGTGGGTACGACCCTATAGTCGTCGGACAAGACGGCGGCTGGACATCCTTGGCTCACGGTCGTGGGGACGACCCTATAGTCGTCGGACATGTCGGCGGCTGGCCAACCTAGTCCCGTGGTCCTGGGGACGATCCGATAGTCGTTGGACATGACGGTGGCGGGCCATTCTAGTCCCGGGGTCGTGGGGACGACCCTATAGTCGTCGGACAAGTCGGCGGCGGGCCAACTTTGGCCCGGGGTCGTGGGGACGACCCTATAGTCGTTGGACATGACGGTGGCGGGCCAATCTGGTCCCGGGGTCGTAGGGACGACCCTATAGTCGTCGGACATGTCGGCGATTGGCCAACATTGGCCCGGGGTCGTGGGGACGACCCTATAGTCGTCGGACATGTCGGCGGCTGGCCAACCTAGTCCCGAGGTCGTGGGGACGACCCTATAGTCGTCGGACTTCACGGTGGCGGGCCAATCTAGTCCCGGGGTCGTGGGGACGACCCTATAGTCGTCGGACATGACGGTGGCGGACCAATCTGGTCCCGGGGTCGTGGGGACGACCCTATAGTCGTCGGACATGTCGACGGCTGGCCAACTTTGGCCCGTGGTCGTGGGGACGATCCAATAGTCGTCGGACATGTCGGCGGCTGGCTAACTTTGGCCCGGTGTCGTGGGGACGACCGTATAGTCGTCGGACATGACGGTGGCGGGCCAATCTAGTCCCGGGGTCGTGGGTACGACCCTATAGTCGTCGGACAAGTCGGCGGCGGGCCAACCTTGTCCCGGGGTCGTGGGGACGACCCTATAGTCGTTGGACATGACGGTGGCGGGCCAATCTAGTCCCGGGGTCGTGGGGACGATCCAATAGTCGTCGGACATGTCGGCGGCTGGCTAACTTTGGCCCGGTGTCGTGGGGACGACCCTATAGTCGTCGGACATGTTGGCAATTGGCCAACATTGGCCCGGGGTCGTGGGGACGACTCTATAGTCGTCGGACATGTTGGCGGCTTGTCAGCCTAGTCCCGGGGTCGTGGGTACGACCCTATAGTCGTCGGACATGACGGTGGCGGACCAATCTAGTCCCGGGGTCGTGGGGACGACCCTATAGTCGTCGGGCATGTCGGCGGCTGGCCAACTTTGGCCCGTGGTCGTGGGGACGATCCAATAGTCGTCGGACATGTCGGCGGCTGGCTAACTTTGGCCCGGTGTCGTGGGGACGACCCTATAGTCGTCGCACATGTTGGCAATTGGCCAACATTGGCCCGGGGTCGTGGGGACGACTCTATAGTCGTCGGACATGTTGGCGGCTTGTCAGCATAGTCCCGGGGTCGTGGGGACGACCCTATAGTCGTCGGACATGACGGTGGCGGGCCAATCTAGTCCCGGGGTCGTGGGGACGACCCTATAGTCGTCGGACAAGACGGCGGCTGGACATCCTTGGCTCGCGGTCGTGGGGACGACTCTATAGTCGTCGGACATTTCGGCGGCTTGTCAACCTAGTCCCGGGGTCGTGGGGACGACCCTACAGTCGTTGGACATGACGGTGGCGGGCCAATCTAGTCCCGGGGTCGTGGGTACGACCCTATAGTCGTCGGACAAGACGGCGGCTGGACATCCTTGGCTCGCGGTCGTGGGGACGACCCTATAGTCGTCGGACATTTCGGCGGCTTGTCAACCTAGTCCCGGGGTCGTGGGGACGACCCTATAGTCGTTGGACATGACGGTGGCGGGCCAATCTAGTCCCGGGGTCGTGGGTACGAACCTATAGTCGTCGGACAAGTCGGCGGCGGGCCAACCTTGTCCCGGGGTCGTGGGGACGACCGTATAGTCATCGGACATGACGGTTGCGGGCCAATCTAGTCCCGGGGTCGTGGGTACGACCCTATAGTCGTCGGACAAGTCGGCGGCGGGCCAACCTTGTCCCGGGGTCGTGGGGACGACCGTATAGTCGTCGGACATGACGGTGGCGGGCCAATCTAGTCCCGGGGTCGTGGGGACGACCCTATAGTCGTCGGACAAGACGGCGGCTTGCCAACTTTGGCCCGGGGTCGTGGGGACGACCCTATAGTCGTTGGACATGACGGTGGCGGGCCAATCTAGTCCCGGGGTCGTGGGGACGACCCTATAGTCGTCGGACAAGACGGCGGCTGGACATCTTTGGCCCGCGGTCGTGGGGACGACCCTATAGTCGTCGGACATTTCGGCGGCATGCCAACTTTGGCCCGGGGTTGTGGGGACGACCCTATAGTCGTCGGACATTTCGGCGGCTTGCCTACTTTGGCCCGGGGTCGTGGGGACGACCCTATAGTCGTCGGACATGTCGGCGGCTGGCCGACCTAGTCCCGAGGTCGTGGGGACGACCGTATAGTCGTCGGATATGTTTGCGGCTTGTCAACCTAGTCCCGGGGTCGTGGGGACGACCCTATAGTCGTTGGACATGACGGTGGCGGGCCAATCTAGTCCCGGGGTCGTGGGGACGACCCTATAGTCGTCGGACAAGATGGCGGCTGGACATCTTTGGCCCGCGGTCGTGGGGACGACCCTATAGTCGTCGGACATTTCGGCGGCTTGCCAACTTTGGCCCGGGGTCGTGGGGACGACCCTATAGTCGTCGGACATTTCGGTGGCTTGCCAACTTTGACCCGGGGTCGTGGGGACGACCCTATAGTCGTTGGACATGACGGTGGCGGGCCAATCTAGTCCCGGGGTCGTAGGGACGACCCTATAGTCGTCGGACATTTCGGCGGCTTGCCAACTTTGGCCCGGGGTCGTGGGGACGACCCTATAGTCGTTGGACATGACGGTGGCGGGTCAATCTAGTCCCGGGGTCGTAGGGACGACCCTATAGTCGTCGGTCAAGACGGCGGCTGGATATCCTGGGCTCGCGGTCGTGGGGACGACCCTATAGTCGTCGGACATTTCGGCGGCATGCCAACTTTGGCCCGGGGTCGTGGGGACGACCCTATAGTCGTTGGACATGACGGTGGCGGGCCAATCTGGTCCCGGGGTCGTAGGGACGACCCTATAGTCGTCGGACATGTCGGCGATTGGCCAACATTGGCCCGGGGTCGTGGGGACGACCCTATAGTCGTCGGACATGTCGGCGGCTGGCCAACCTAGTCCCGAGGTCGTGGGGACGACCCTATAGTCGTCGGACTTCACGGTGGCGGGCCAATCTAGTCCCGGGGTCGTGGGGACGACCCTATAGTCGTCGGACATGACGGTGGCGGACCAATCTAGTCCCGGGGTCGTGGGGACGACCCTATAGTCGTCGGACATGTCGGCGGCTGGCCAACTTTGGCCCGTGGTCGTGGGGACGATCCAATAGTCGTCGCACATGTCGGCGGCTGGCTAACTTTGGCCCGGTGTCGTGGGGACGACCGTATAGTCGTCGGACATGACGGTGGCGGGCCAATCTAGTCCCGGGGTCGTGGGTACGACCCTATAGTCGTCGGACAAGTCGGCGGCGGGCCAACCTTGTCCCGGGGTCGTGGGGACGAACCTATAGTCGTTGGACATGACGGTGGCGGGCCAATCTAGTCCCGGGGTCGTGGGGACGATCCAATAGTCGTCGGACATGTCGGCGGCTGGCTAACTTTGGCCCGGTGTCGTGGGGACGACCCTATAGTCGTCGGACATGTTGGCAATTGGCCAACATTGGCCCGGGGTCGTGGGGACGACTCTATAGTCGTCGGACATGTTGGCGGCTTGTCAGCCTAGTCCCGGGGTCGTGGGTACGACCCTATAGTCGTCGGACATGACGGTGGCGGACCAATCTAGTCCCGGGGTCGTGGGGACGACCCTATAGTCGTCGGGCATGTCGGCGGCTGGCCAACTTTGGCCCGTGGTCGTGGGGACGATCCAATAGTCGTCGGACATGTCGGCGGCTGGCTAACTTTGGCCCGGTGTCGTGGGGACGACCCTATAGTCGTCGGACATGTTGGCAATTGGCCAACATTGGCCCGGGGTCGTGGGGACGACTTTATAGTCGTCGGACATGTTGGCGGCTTGTCAGCATAGTCCCGGGGTCGTGGGGACGACCCTATAGTCGTCGGACATGACGGTGGCGGGCCAATCTAGTCCCGGGGTCGTGGGGACGACCCTATAGTCGTCGGACAAGACGGCGGCTGGACATCCTTGGCTCGCGGTCGTGGGGACGACTCTATAGTCGTCGGACATGTTGGCGGCTTGTCAGCCTAGTCCCGGGGTCGTGGGGACGACCCTATAGTCGTCGGACAAGACGGCGGCTGGACATCCTTGGCTCGCGGTCGTGGGGACGACCCTATAGTCGTCGGACATTTCGGCGGCTTGTCAACCTAGTCCCGGGGTCGTGGGGACGACCCTACAGTCGTTGGACATGACGGTGGCGGGCCAATCTAGTCCCGGGGTCGTGGGTACGACCCTATAGTCGTCGGACAAGACGGCGGCTGGACATCCTTGGCTCGCGGTCGTGGGGACGACCCTATAGTCGTCGGACATTTCGGCGGCTTGTCAACCTAGTCCCGGGGTCGTGGGGACGACCCTATAGTCGTTGGACATGACGGTGGCGGGCCAATCTAGTCCCGGGGTCGTGGGTACGAACCTATAGTCGTCGGACAAGTCGGCGGCGGGCCAACCTTGTCCCGTGGTCGTGGGGACGACCGTATAGTCGTCGGACATGACGGTTGCGGGCCAATCTAGTTTCGGGGTCGTGGGTACGACCCTATAGTCGTCGGACATGACGGTGGCGGGCCAATCTAGTCCCGGGGTCGTGGGGACGACCCTATAGTCGTCGGACAAGACGGCGGCTTGCCAACTTTGGCCCGGGGTCGTGGGGACGACCCTATAGTCGTTGGACATGACGGTGGCGGGCCAATCTAGTCCCGGGGTCGTGGGGACGACCCTATAGTCGTCGGACAAGACGGCGGCTGGACATCTTTGGCCCGCGGTCGTGGGGACGACCCTATAGTCGTCGGACATTTCGGCGGCATGCCAACTTTGGCCCGGGGTTGTGGGGACGACCCTATAGTCGTCGGACATTTCGGCGGCTTGCCTACTTTGGCCCGGGGTCGTGGGGACGACCCTATAGTCGTCGGACATGTCGGCGGCTGGCCGACCTAGTCCCGAGGTCGTGGGGACGACCGTATAGTCGTCGGATATGTTTGCGGCTTGTCAACCTAGTCCCGGGGTCGTGGGGACGACCCTATAGTCGTTGGACATGACGGTGGCGGGCCAATCTAGTCCCGGGGTCGTGGGGACGACCCTATAGTTGTCGGACAAGATGGCGGCTGGACATCTTTGGCCCGCGGTCGTGGGGACGACCCTATAGTCGTCGGACATTTCGGCGGCTTGCCAACTGTGGCCCGGGGTCGTGGGGGCGACCCTATAGTCGTCGGACATTTCGGTGGCTTGCCAACTTTGACCCGGGGTCGTGGGGACGACCCTATAGTCGTTGGACATGACGGTGGCGGGCCAATCTAGTCCCGGGGTCGTAGGGACGACCCTATAGTCGTCGGACATTTCGGCGGCTTGCCAACTTTGGCCCGGGGTCGTGGGGACGACCCTATAGTCGTTGGACATGACGGTGGCGGGTCAATCTAGTCCCGGGATCGTAGGGACGACCCTATAGTCGTCGGACAAGACGGCGGCTGGACATCTTTGGCCCGCGGTCGTGGGGACGACCCTATAGTCGTCGGACATTTCGGCGGCTTGCCAACTTTGGCCCGGGGTCTTGGGGACGACCCTATAGTCGTCGGACATTTCGGTGGCTTGCCAACTTTGACCCGGGGTCGTGGGGACGACCCTATAGTCGTTGGACATGACGGTGGCGGGCCAATCTAGTCCCGGGGTCGTAGGGACGACCCTATAGTCGTCGGACATTTCGGCGGCTTGCCAACTTTGGCCCGGGGTCGTGGGGACGACCCTATAGTCGTTGGACATGACGGTGGCGGGTCAATCTAGTCCCGGGGTCGTAGGGACGACCCTATAGTCGTCGGTCAAGACGGCGGCTGGATATCCTGGGCTCGCGGTCGTGGGGACGACCCTATAGTCGTCGGACATTTCGGCGGCATGCCAACTTTGGCCCGGGGTCGTGGGGACGACCCTATAGTCGTTGGACATGACGGTGGCGGGCCAATCTGGTCCCGGGGTCGTAGGGACGACCCTATAGTCGTCGGACATGTCGGCGATTGGCCAACATTGGCCCGGGGTCGTGGGGACGACCCTATAGTCGTCGGACATGTCGGCGGCTGGCCAACCTAGTCCCGAGGTCGTGGGGACGACCCTATAGTCGTCGGACTTCACGGTGGCGGGCCAATCTAGTCCCGGGGTCGTGGGGACGACCCTATAGTCGTCGGACATGACGGTGGCGGACCAATCTAGTCCCGGGGTCGTGGGGACGACCCTATAGTCGTCGGACATGTCGGCGGCTGGCCAACCTAGTCCCGAGGTCGTGGGGACGACCCTATAGTCGTCGGACTTCACGGTGGCGGGCCAATCTAGTCCCGGGGTCGTGGGGACGACCCTATAGTCGTCGGACATGACGGTGGCGGACCAATCTAGTCCCGGGGTCGTGGGGACGACCCTATAGTCGTCGGACATGTCGACGGCTGGCCAACTTTGGCCCGTGGTCGTGGGGACGATCCAATAGTCGTCGGACATGTCGGCGGCTGGCTAACTTTGGCCCGGTGTCGTGGGGACGACCGTATAGTCGTCGGACATGACGGTGGCGGGCCAATCTAGTCCCGGGGTCGTGGGTACGACCCTATAATCGTCGGACAAGTCGGCGGCGGGCCAACCTTGTCCCGGGGTCGTGGGGACGACCCTATAGTCGTTGGGCATGACGGTGGCGGGCCAATCTAGTCCCGGGGTCGTGGGGACGATCCAATAGTCGTCGGACATGTCGGCGGCTGGCTAACTTTGGCCCGGTGTCGTGGGGACGACCCTATAGTCGTCGGACATGTTGGCAATTGGCCAACATTGGCCCGGGGTCGTGGGGACGACTCTATAGTCGTCGGACATGTTGGCGGCTTGTCAGCCTAGTCACGGGGTCGTGGGTACGACCCTATAGTCGTCGGACATGACGGTGGCGGACCAATCTAGTCCCGGGGTCGTGGGGACGACCCTATAGTCGTCGGGCATGTCGGCGGCTGGCCAACTTTGGCCCGTGGTCGTGGGGACGATCCAATAGTCGTCGGACATGTCGGCGGCTGGCTAACTTTGGCCCGGTGTCGTGGGGACGACCCTATAGTCGTCGGACATGTTGGCAATTGGCCAACATTGGCCCGGGGTCGTGGGGACGACTCTATAGTCGTCGGACATGTTGGCGGCTTGTCAGCATAGTCCCGGGGTCGTGGGGACGACCCTATAGTCGTCGGACATGTCGGCGGCTGGCTAACTTTGGCCCGGTGTCGTGGGGACGACCCTATAGTCGTCGGACATGTTGGCAATTGGCCAACATTGGCCCGGGGTCGTGGGGACGACTCTATAGTCGTCGGACATGTTGGCGGCTTGTCAGCCTAGTCCCGGGGTCGTGGGGACGACCCTATAGTCGTCGGACAAGACGGCGGCTGGACATCCTTGGCTCGCGGTCGTGGGGACGACCCTATAGTCGTCGGACATTTCGGCGGCTTGTCAACATAGTCCCGGGGTCGTGGGGACGACCCTACAGTCGTTGGACATGACGGTGGCGGGCCAATCTAGTCCCGGGGTCGTGGGTACGACCCTATAGTCGTCGGACAAGACGGCGGCTGGACATCCTTGGCTCGCGGTCGTGGGGACGACCCTATAGTCGTCGGACATTTCGGCGGCTTGTCAACCTAGTCCCGGGGTCGTGGGGACGACCCTATAGTCGTTGGACATGACGGTGGCGGGCCAATCTAGTCCCGGGGTCGTGGGTACGAACCTATAGTCGTCGGACAAGTCGGCGGCGGGCCAACCTTGTCCCGGGGTCGTGGGGACGACCGTATAGTCGTCGGACATGACGGTTGCGGGCCAATCTAGTTTCGGGGTCGTGGGTACGACCCTATAGTCGTCGGACATGACGGTGGCGGGCCAATCTAGTCCCGGGGTCGTGGGGACGACCCTATAGTCGTCGGACAAGACGGCGGCTTGCCAACTTTGGCCCGGGGTCGTGGGGACGACCCTATAGTCGTTGGACATGACGGTGGCGGGCCAATCTAGTCCCGGGGTCGTGGGGACGACCCTATAGTCGTCGGACAAGACGGCGGCTGGACATCTTTGGCCCGCGGTCGTGGGGACGACCCTATAGTCGTCGGACATTTCGGCGGCATGCCAACTTTGGCCCGGGGTTGTGGGGACGACCCTATAGTCGTCGGACATTTCGGCGGCTTGCCTACTTTGGCCCGGGGTCGTGGGGACGACCCTATAGTCGTCGGACATGTCGGCGGCTGGCCGACCTAGTCCCGAGGTCGTGGGGACGACCGTATAGTCGTCGGATATGTTTGCGGCTTGTCAACCTAGTCCCGGGGTCGTGGGGACGACCCTATAGTCGTTGGACATGACGGTGGCGGGCCAATCTAGTCCCGGGGTCGTGGGGACGACCCTATAGTCGTCGGACAAGATGGCGGCTGGACATCTTTGGCCCGCGGTCGTGGGGACGACCCTATAGTCGTCGGACATTTCGGCGGCTTGCCAACTTTGGCCCGGGGTCGTGGGGACGACCCTATAGTCGTTGGACATGACGGTGGCGGGTCAATCTAGTCCCGGGGTCGTAGGGACGACCCTATAGTCGTCGGTCAAGACGGCGGCTGGATATCCTTGGCTCGCGGTCGTGGGGACGACCCTATAGTCGTCGGACATTTCGGCGGCATGCCAACTTTGGCCCGGGGTCGTGGGGACGACCCCATAGTCGTTGGACATGACGGTGGCGGGCCAATCTAGTCCCGGGGTCGTAGGGACGACCCTATAGTCGTCGGACATGTCGGCGATTGGCCAACATTGGCCCGGGGTCGTGGGGACGACCCTATAGTCGTCGGACATGTCGGCGGCTGGCCAACCTAGTCCCGAGGTCGTGGGGACGACCCTATAGTCGTCGGACTTCACGGTGGCGGGCCAATCTAGTCCCGGGGTCGTGGGGACGACCCTATAGTCGTCGGACATGACGGTGGCGGACCAATCTAGTCCCGGGGTCGTGGGGACGACCCTATAGTCGTCGGACATGTCGGCGGGTGGCCAAGTGTGGCCCGTGGTCGTGGGGACGATCCAATAGTCGTCGGACATGTCGGCGGCTGGCTAACTTTGGCCCGGTGTCGTGGGGACGACCCTATAGTCGTCGGACATGTTGGCGATTGGCCAACATTGGCCCGGGGTCGTGGGGACGACTCTATAGTCGTAGGACATGTTGGCGGCTTGTCAGCCTAGACCCGGGGTCGTGGGTACGACCCTATAGTCGTCGGACAAGTCGGCGGCGGGCCAACCTTGTCCCGGGGTCGTGGGGACGACCCTATAGTCGTTGGACATGACGGTGGCGGGCCAATCTAGTCCCGGGGTCGTGGGGACGACCCTATAGTCGTCGGACAAGACGGCGGCTGGACATCCTTGGCTCGTGGTCGTGGGGACGACCCTATAGTCGTCGGACATTTCGGCGGCTTGTCAACCTAGTCCCGGGGTCGTGGGGACGACCCTATTGTCGTCGGGCATGTCGGCGGCTGGCCAACTTTGGCCCGTGGTCGTGGGGACGATCCAATAGTCGTCGGACATGTCGGCGGCTGGCCAACTTTGGCCCGTGGTCGTGGGGACGACCCTATAGTCGTCGGACATTTCGGCGGCTTGTCAACCTAGTCCCGGGGTCGTGGGGACGAACCTATAGTCGTTGGACATGACAGTGACGGGCCAATCTAGTCCCGGGGTCGTGGGTACGACCCTATAGTCGTCGGACAAGACGGCGGCTGGACATCCTTGGCTCACGGTCGTGGGGACGACCCTATAGTCGTCGGACATTTCGGCGGCTTGTCAACCTAGTCCCGGGGTCGTGGGGACGACCCTATAGTCGTTGGACATGACGGTGGCGGGCCAATCTAGTCCCGGGGTCGTGGGTACGAACCTATAGTCGTCGGACAAGTCGGCCCCGGGCCAACCTTGTCCCGGGGTCGTGGGGACGACCGTATAGTCTTCGGACATGACGGTGGCGGGCCAATCTAGTCCCGGGGTCGTGGGGACGACCCTATAGTCGTCGGACAAGACGGCGGCTGGACATCTTTGGCCCGCGGTCGTGGGGACGACCCTATAGTCGTTGGACATGACGGTGGCGGGCCAATCTAGTCCCGGGGTCGTAGGGACGACCCTATAGTCGTCGGACATGTAGGCGATTGGCCAACATTGGCCCGGGGTCGTGGGGACGACCCTATAGTCGTCGGACAAGTCGGCGGCGGGCCAACCTTGTCCCGGGGTCGTGGGGACGACCCTATAGTCGTAGGACATGACGGTGGCGGGCCAATCTAGTCCCGGGGTTGTGGGGACGACCCTATAGTCGTCGGACAAGACGGCGGCTTGACATTTTTGGCCCGCGGTCGTGGGGACGACCCTATAGTCGTCGGACATTTCGGCGGCTTGCCAACTTTGGCCCCGGGTCGTGGGGACGACCCTATAGTCGTCGGACATTTCGGCGGCATGCCAACTTTGGCCCGGGGTCGTGGGGACGACCCTATAGTCGTTGGACATGACGGTGGCGGGCCAATCTAGTCCCGGGGTCGTAGGGACGACCCTATAGTCGTCCGACAAGTCGGCGGCGGGCCAACCTTGTCCCGGGGTCGTGGGGACGTCCCTATAGTCGTCGGAAATGACGGTGGCGGGCCAATCTAGTCCCGGGGTCGTGGGGACGACCCTATAGTCGTCGGACAAGACGGCGGCTGGATATCCTTGGCTCGCGGTCGTGGGGACGACCCTATAGTCGTCGGACATTTCGGCGGCTTGCCAACTTTGGCCCGGGGTCGTGGGGACGACCCTATAGTCGTCGGACATTTCGGCGGCATGCCAACTTTGGCCCGGGGTCGTGGGGACGACCCTATAGTCGTTGGACATGACGGTGGCGGGCCAATCTAGTCCTGGGGTCGTAGGGGCGACTCTATAGTCGTCGGATATGTCGGCGATTGGCCAACATTGGCCCGGGGTCGTGGGGACGACCCTATAGTCGTCGGACATGTCGGCGGCTGGCCAACCTAGTCCCGAGGTCGTGGGGACGACCCTATAGTCGTCGGACTTCACGGTGGCGGGCCAATCTAGCCCCGGGGTCGTGGGGACGACCCTACAGTCGTCGGACATTTCGGCGGCTTGCCAACTTTGGCCCGTGGTCGTGGGGACGATCCAGTAGTCGTCGGACATGTCGGCGGCTGGCCAACTTTGGCCCGTGGTCGTGGGGACGACCCTATAGTCGTTGGACATGTCAGCGGCTGGCCAACTTTGGCCCGGTGTCGTGGGGACGACTCTATAGTCGTCGGACATGTCGGCGGCTGGCCAACCTAGACCCGGGGTCGTGGGGACGACCCTATTGTCGTCGGACATGACGGTGGCGGGCCAATCTATTCCCGGGGTCGTACGGACGACCCTATAGTCGTCTGACATGTTGGCGATTGGCCAACATTGGCCCGGGGTCGTGGGGACGACTCTATAGTCTTCGGACATGTTGGCGGCTTGTCAGCCTAGTCCCGGGGTCGTGGGTACGACCCTATAGTCGTCGGACAAGTCGGCGGCGGGCCAACCTTGTCCCGGGGTCGTGGAGACGACCCTATAGTCGTCGGACATGACGGTGGTGGGCCAATCTAGTCCCGGGGTCATGGGGACGACCCTATAGTCGTCGGACAAGACGGCGGCTGGACATCCTTGGCTCGCGGTCGTGGGGACGACCCTATAGTCGTCGGACATTTCGGCGGCTTGTCAACCTAGTCCCGGGGTCGTGGGGACGACCCTATAGTCGTCGGACATGACGGTGGCGGACCAATCTAGTCCCGGGGTCGTGGGGACGACCCTATAGTCGTCGGGCATGTCGGCGGCTGGCCAACTTTGGCCCGGTGTCGTGGGGACGACCCTATAGTCGTCGGACATGTTGGCAATTGGCCAACATTGGCCCGGGGTCGTGGGGACGACTCTATAGTCGTCGGACATGTTGGCGGCTTGTCAGCATAGTCCCGGGGTCGTGGGGACGACCCTATAGTCGTCGGACATGACGGTGGCGGGCCAATCTAGTCCCGGGGTCGTGGGGACAACCCTATAGTCGTCGGACAAGACGGCGGCTGGACATCCTTGGCTCGCGGTCGTGGGGACGACTCTATAGTCGTCGGACATGTTGGCGGCTTGTCAGCCTAGTCCCGGGGTCGTGGGGACGACCCTATAGTCGTCGGACAAGACGGCGGCTGGACATCCTTGGCTCGCGGTCGTGGGGACGACCCTATAGTCGTCGGACATTTCGGCGGCTTGTCAACCTAGTCCCGGGGTCGTGGGGACGACCCTACAGTCGTTGGACATGACGGTGGCGGGCCAATCTAGTCCCGGGGTCGTGGGTACGACCCTATAGTCGTCGGACAAGACGGCGGCTGGACATCCTTGGCTCGCGGTCGTGGGGACGACCCTATAGTCGTCGGACATTTCGGCGGCTTGTCAACCTAGTCCCGGGGTCGTGGGGACGACCCTATAGTCGTTGGACATGACGGTGGCGGGCCAATCTAGTCCCGGGGTCGTGGGTACGAACCTATAGTCGTCGGACAAGTCGGCGGCGGGCCAACCTTGTCCCGGGGTCGTGGGGACGACCGTATAGTCGTCGGACATGACGGTTGCGGGCCAATCTAGTCCCGGGGTCGTGGGTACGACCCTATAGTCGTCGGACAAGTCGGCGGCGGGCCAACCTTGTCCCGGGGTCGTGGGGACGACCGTATAGTCGTCGGACATGACGGTGGCGGGCCAATCTAGTCCCGGGGTCGTGGGGACGACCCTATAGTCGTCGGACAAGACGGCGGCTGGACATCTTTGGCCCGCGGTCGTGGGGACGACCCTATAGTCGTCGGACATTTCGGCGGCTTGCCAACTTTGGCCCGGGGTCTTGGGGACGACCCTATAGTCGTCGGACATTTCGGCGGCATGCCACCTTTGGCCCGTGGTCGTGGGGACGATCCGATAGTCGTCGGACATGTCGGCAGCTGGCCAACCTAGACCCGGGGTCGTGGGGACGACCCTATTGTCGTCGGACATGGCGGTGGCGGGCCAATCTAGTCCCGTGGTCGTGGGGACGACCCTATAGTCGTCGGACATGTCGGCGGCCGGCCAACCTAGTCCCGTGGTCGTGGGGACGACCCTATAGTCATCGGACAAGACGGCGGCTGGACATCTTTGGCCCGCGGTCGTGGGGACGACCCTATAGTCGTCGGACATTTCGGCGGCTGGCCAACCTAGACCCGGGGTCGTGGGGACGACCCTATTGTCGTCGGACATGGCGGTGGCGGGCCAATCTAGTCCCGTGGTCGTGGGGACGACCCTATAGTCGTCGGACATGTCGGCGGCCGGCCAACCTAGTCCCGTGGTCGTGGGGACGATCCGATAGTCGTTGGACATGACGGTGGCGGGCCATTCTAGTCCCGGGGTCGTGGGGACGACCCTATAGTCGTCGGACATGTCGGCGGCTGGCCAACTTTGGCCCGTGGTCGTGGGGACGACCCAGTAGTCGTCGGACATGTCGGCGGCTGGCCAACCTAGTCCCGAGGTGGTCGGACTTGACGGTGGCGGGCCAATCTAGTCCCGGGGTCGTGGGGACGACCCTGCAGTCGTCGGACATGTCGGCGGCTGGTCAATCTAGTCCCGGGGTCGTGGGGACGACTCTATAGTCGTCGGACATGTCGGCGGCTGGCCAACTTTGGCCCGTGGTCGTGGGGACGATCCAATAGTCGTCGGACATGTCGGCGGCTGGCCAACTTTGGCCCGTGGTCGTGGGGACGATCCAATAGTCGTCGGACATGTCGGCGGCTGGCCAACTTTGGCCCGTGGTCGTGGGGACGATCCGATAGTCGTCGGACATGTCGGCGGCTGGCCAACTTTGGCCCGTGGTCGTGGGGACGACCCTATAGTCTTCGGACATGACGGTAGCGGGCCAATCTAGACCGGAGGACGTGGGGACGACCCTATAGTCGTCGGACATTTCGGCGGCTGTCCAACTTTGGCCCGGTGTCGTGGGGACGACCCTATAGTCGTCGGACAAGTCGGCGGCGGGCCAACCTTGTCCCGGGGTCGTGGGGACGACCGTATAGTCGTCGGACATGACGGTGGCGGGCCAATCTAGTCCCGGGGTCGTGGGGACGACCCTATAGTCATCGGACAAGACGGCGGCTGGACATCTTTGGCCCGCGGTCGTGGGGACGACCCTATAGTCGTCGGACATTTCGGCGGCTTGCCAACTTTGGCCCGGGGTCTTGGGGACGACCCTATAGTCGTCGGACATTTCGGCGGCATGCCACCTTTGGCCCGTGGTCGTGGGGACGATCCGATAGTCGTCGGACATGTCGGCGGCTGGCCAACCTAGACCCGGGGTCGTGGGGTCGACCCTATTGTCGTCGGACATGGCGGTGGCGGGCCAATCTAGTCCCGTGGTCGTGGGGACGACCCTATAGTCGTCGGACATGTCGGCGGCTGGCCAACCTAGTCCCGTGGTCGTGGGGACGATCCGATAGTCGTTGGACATGACGGTGGCGGGTCATTCTAGTCCCGGGGTCGTGGGGACGACCCTATAGTCGTCGGACATGTCGGCGGCTGGCCAACTTGGGCCCGTGGTCGTGGGGACGTCCCACTAGTCGTCGGACATGTCGGCGGCTGGCCAACCTAGTCCCGAGGTCGTCGGACTTGACGGTGGCGGGCCAATCTAGTCCCGGGGTCGTGGGGACGACCCTGCAGTCGTCGGACATGTCGGCGGCTGGTCAATCTAGTCGCGGGGTCGTGGGGACGACTCTATAGTCGTCGGACATGTCGGCGGCTGGCCAACTTTGGCCCGTGGTCGTGGGGACGACCCGATAGTCGTCGGACATGTCGGCGGCTGGCCAACTTTGGCCCGTGGTCGTGGGGCGATCCGATAGTCGTCGGACATGTCGGCGGCTGGCCAACCTAGACCCGGGGTCGTGGGGACGACCCTATTGTCGTGGGACATGGCGGTGGGGGGCCAATCTAGTCCCGTGGTCGTGGGGACGACCCTATAGTCGTCGGACAAGTCGGCGGCGGGCCAACTTTGGCCCGTGGTCGTGGGGACGATCCAATAGTCGTCGGACATGTCGGCGGCTGGCCAACTTTGGCCCGTGGTCGTGGGGACGACCCTATAGTCGTCGGACATTTCGGCGGCTTGTCAACCTAGTCCCGGGGTCGTGGGGACGACCCTATAGTCGTTGGATATGACAGTGGCGGGCCAATCTAGTCCCGGGGTCGTGGGTACGACCCTATAGTCGTCGGACAAGACGGCGGCTGGACATCCTTGGCTCACGGTCGTGGGGACGACCCTATAGTCGTCGGACATTTCGGCGGCTTGTCAACCTAGTCCCGGGGTCGTGGGGACGACCCTATAGTCGTTGGACATGACGGTGGCGGGCCAATCTAGTCCCGGGGTCGTGGGTACGAACCTATAGTCGTCGGACAAGTCGGCCCCGGGCCAACCTTGTCCCGGGGTCGTGGGGACGACCGTATAGTCTTCGGACATGACGGTGGCGGGCCAATCTAGTCCCGGGGTCGTGGGGACGACCCTATAGTCGTCGGACAAGACGGCGGCTGGACATCTTTGTCCCGCGGTCGTGGGGACGACCCTATAGTCGTTGGACATGACGGTGGCGGGCCAATCTAGTCCCGGGGTCGTAGGGACGACCCTATAGTCGTCGGACATGTAGGCGATTGGCCAACATTGGCCCGGGGTCGTGGGGACGACCCTATAGTCGTCGGACAAGTCGGCGGCGGGCCAACCTTGTCCCGGGGTCGTGGGGACGACCGTATAGTCGTCGGACATGACGGTGGCGGGCCAATCTAGTTCCGGGGTCGTGGGGACGACCCTATAGTCATGGGACAAGACGGCGGCTGGACATCTTTGGCCCGCGGTCGTGGGGACGACCCTATAGTCGTCGGAAAAGTCGGCGGCGGGCCAACCTTGTCCCGGGGTTGTGGGGACGACCGTATAGTCGTCGGACATGACGGTGGCGGGCCAATCTAGTCCCGGGGTCGTGGGGACGACCCTATAGTCATCGGACAAGACGGCGGCTGGACATCTTTGGCCCGCGGTCGTGGGGACGACCCTATAGTCGTCGGACATTTCGGCGGCTTGCCAACTTTGGCCCGGGGTCTTGGGGACGACCCTATAGTCGTCGGACATTTCGGCGGCATGCCACCTTTGGCCTGTGGTCGTGGGGACGATCCGATAGTCGTCGGACATGTCGGCGGCTGGCCAACCTAGACCCGGGGTCGTGGGGACGACCCTATTGTCGTCGGACATGGCGGTGGCGGGCCAATCTAGTCCCGTGGTCGTGGGGACGACCCTATAGTCGTCGGACATGTCGGCGGCCGGCCAACCTAGTCCCGTGGTCGTGGGGACGACCCTATAGTCGTCGGACAAGTCGGCGGCGGGCCAACCTTGTCCCGGGGTCGTGGGGACGACCCTATAGTCGTCGGACATGACGGTGGCGGGCCAATCTAGTCCCGGGGTCGTGGGGACGACCCTATAGTCGTCGGACAAGACGGCGGCTGTCCAACTTTGGCCCGGTGTCGTGGGGACGACCCTATAGTCGTCGGACAAGTCGGCGGCGGGCCAACCTTGTCCCGGGGTCGTGGGGACGCCCGTATAGTCGTCGGACATGACGGTGGCGGGCCAATCTAGTCCCGGGGTCTTGGGGACGACCCTATAGTCATGGGACAAGACGGCGGCTGGACATCTTTGGCCCGCGGTCGTGGGGACGACCCTATAGTCGTCGGAAAAGTCGGCGGCGGGCCAACCTTGTCCCGGGGTCGTGGGGACGACCGTATAGTCGTCGGACATGACGGTGGCGGGCCAATCTAGTCCCGGGGTCGTGGGGACGACCCTATAGTCATCGGACAAGACGGCGGCTGGACATCTTTGGCCCGCGGTCGTGGGGACGACCCTATAGTCGTCGGACATTTCGGCGGCTTGCCAACTTTGGCCCGGGGTCTTGGGGACGACCCTATAGTCGTCGGACATTTCGGCGGCATGCCACCTTTGGCCCGTGGTCGTGGGGACGATCCGATAGTCGTCGGACATGTCGGCGGCTGGCCAACCTAGACCCGGGGTCGTGGGGACGACCCTATTGTCGTCGGACATGGCGGTGGCGGGCCAATCTAGTCCCGTGGTCGTGGGGACGACCCTATAGTCGTCGGACATGTCGGCGGCCGGCCAACCTAGTCCCGTGGTCGTGGGGACGACCCTATAGTCATCGGACAAGACGGCGGCTGGACATCTTTGGCCCGCGGTCGTGGGGACGACCCTATAGTCGTCGGACATTTCGGCGGCTTGCCAACTTTGGCCCGGGGTCTTGGGGACGACCCTATAGTCGTCGGACATTTCGGCGGCATGCCACCTTTGGCCCGTGGTCGTGGGGACGATCCGATAGTCGTCGGACATGTCGGCGGCTGGCCAACCTAGACCCGGGGTCGTGGGGACGACCCTATTGTCGTGGGACATGGCGGTGGGGGGCCAATCTAGTCCCGTGGTCGTGGGGACGACCCTATAGTCGTCGGACAAGTCGGCGGCGGGCCAACTTTGGCCCGTGGTCGTGGGGACGATCCAATAGTCGTCGGGCATGTCGGCGGCTGGCCAACTTTGGCCCGTGGTCGTGGGGACGACCCTATAGTCGTCGGACATTTCGGCGGCTTGTCAACCTAGTCCCGGGGTCGTGGGGACGACCCTATAGTCGTTGGATATGACAGTGGCGGGCCAATATAGTCCCGGGGTCGTGGGTACGACCCTATAGTCGTCGGACAAGACGGCGGCTGGACATCCTTGGCTCACGGTCGTGGGGACGACCCTATAGTCGTCGGACATTTCGGCGGCTTGTCAACCTAGTCCCGGGGTCGTGGGGACGACCCTATAGTCGTTGGACATGACGGTGGCGGGCCAATCTAGTCCCGGGGTCGTGGGTACGAACCTATAGTCGTCGGACAAGTCGGCCCCGGGCCAACCTTGTCCCGGGGTCGTGGGGACGACCGTATAGTCTTCGGACATGACGGTGGCGGGCCAATCTAGTCCCGGGGTCGTGGGGACGACCCTATAGTCGTCGGACAAGACGGCGGCTGGACATCTTTGTCCCGCGGTCGTGGGGACGACCCTATAGTCGTTGGACATGACGGTGGCGGGCCAATCTAGTCCCGGGGTCGTAGGGACGACCCTATAGTCGTCGGACATGTAGGCGATTGGCCAACATTGGCCCGGGGTCGTGGGGACGACCCTATAGTCGTCGGACAAGTCGGCGGCGGGCCAACCTTGTCCCGGGGTCGTGGGGACGACCCTATAGTCGTCGGACATGACGGTGGCGGGCCAATCTAGTCCCGGGGTTGTGGGGACGACCCTATAGTCGTCGGACAAGACGGCGGCTTGACATTTTTGGCCCGCGGTCGTGGGGACGACCCTATAGTCGTCGGACATTTCGGCGGCTTGCCAACTTTGGCCCCGGGTCGTGGGGACGACCCTATAGTCGTCGGACATTTCGGCGGCATGCCAACTTTGACCCGGGGTCGTGGGGACGACCCTATAGTCGTTGGACATGACGGTGGCGGGCCAATCTAGTCCCAGGGTCGTAGGGACGACCCTATAGTCGTCCGACAAGTCGGCGGCGGGCCAACCTTGTCCCGGGGTCGTGGGCACGTCCCTATAGTCGTCGGACATGACGGTGGCGGGCCAATCTAGTCCCGGGGTCGTGGGGACGACCCTATAGTCGTCGGACAAGGCGGCGGCTGGATATCCTTGGCTCGCGGTCGTGGGGACGACCCTATAGTCGTCGGACATTTCGGCGGCTTGCCAACTTTGGCCCGGGGTCGTGGGGACGACCCTATAGTCGTCGGACATTTCGGCGGCTGGCCAACCTAGTCCCGAGGTCGTGGGGACGACCCTATAGTCGTCGGACTTCACGGTGGCGGGCCAATCTAGTCCCGGGGTCGTGGGGACGACCCTACAGTCGTCGGACATTTCGGCGGCTTGCCAACTTTGGCCCGTGGTCGTGGGGACGATCCAATAGTCGTCGGACATGTCGGCGGCTGGCCAACTTTGGCCCGTGGTCGTGGGGACGACCCTATAGTCGTTGGACATGTCAGCGGCTGGCCAACTTTGGCCCGGTGTCGTGGGGACGACTCTATAGTCGTCGGACATGTCGGCGGCTGGCCAACCTAGACCCGGGGTCGTGGGGACGACCCTATTGTCGTCGGACATGACGGTGGCGGGCCAATCTATTCCCGGGGTCGTACGGACGACCCTATAGTCGTCTGACATGTTGGCGATTGGCCAACATTGGCCCGGGGTCGTGGGGACGACTCTATAGTCTTCGGACATGTTGGCGGCTTGTCAGCCTAGTCCCGGGGTCGTGGGTACGACCCTATAGTCGTCGGACAAGACGGCGGCTGGACATCTTTGTCCCGCGGTCGTGGGGACGACCCTATAGTCGTCGGACATTTCGGCGGCATGCCAACTTTGGCCCGGGGTTGTGGGGACGACCCTATAGTCGTCGGACATTTCGGCGGCTTGCCTACTTTGGCCCGGGGTCGTGGGGACGACCCTATAGTCGTCGGACATGTCGGCGGCTGGCCGACCTAGTCCCGAGGTCGTGGGGACGACCGTATAGTCGTCGGATATGTTTGCGGCTTGTCAACCTAGTCCCGGGGTCGTGGGGACGACCCTATAGTCGTTGGACATGACGGTGGCGGGCCAATCTAGTCCCGGGGTCGTGGGTACGAACCTATAGTCGTCGGACAAGTCGGCCCCGGGCCAACCTTGTCCCGGGGTCGTGGGGACGACCGTATAGTCTTCGGACATGACGGTGGCGGGCCAATCTAGTCCCGGGGTCGTGGGGACGACCCTATAGTCGTCGGACAAGACGGCGGCTGGACATCTTTGTCCCGCGGTCGTGGGGACGACCCTATAGTCGTTGGACATGACGGTGGCGGGCCAATCTAGTCCCGGGGTCGTAGGGACGACCCTATAGTCGTCGGACATGTAGGCGATTGGCCAACATTGGCCCGGGGTCGTGGGGACGACCCTATAGTCGTCGGACAAGTCGGCGGCGGGCCAACCTTGTCCCGGGGTCGTGGGGACGACCCTATAGTCGTCGGACATGACGGTGGCGGGCCAATCTAGTCCCGGGGTTGTGGGGACGACCCTATAGTCGTCGGACAAGACGGCGGCTTGACATTTTTGGCCCGCGGTCGTGGGGACGACCCTATAGTCGTCGGACATTTCGGCGGCTTGCCAACTTTGGCCCCGGGTCGTGGGGACGACCCTATAGTCGTCGGACATTTCGGCGGCATGCCAACTTTGACCCGGGGTCGTGGGGACGACCCTATAGTCGTTGGACATGACGGTGGCGGGCCAATCTAGTCCCGGGGTCGTAGGGACGACCCTATAATCGTCCGACAAGTCGGCGGCGGGCCAACCTTGTCCCGGGGTCGTGGGGACGTCCCTATAGTCGTCGGACATGACGGTGGCGGGCCAATCTAGTCCCGGGGTCGTGGGGACGACCCTATAGTCGTCGGACAAGGCGGCGGCTGGATATCCTTGGCTCGCGGTCGTGGGGACGACCCTATAGTCGTCGGACATTTCGGCGGCTTGCCAACTTTGGCCCGGGGTCGTGGGGACGACCCTATAGTCGTCGGACATTTCGGCGGCTGGCCAACCTAGTCCCGAGGTCGTGGGGACGACCCTATAGTCGTCGGACTTCACGGTGGCGGGCCAATCTAGTCCCGGGGTCGTGGGGACGACCCTACAGTCGTCGGACATTTCGGCGGCTTGCCAACTTTGGCCCGTGGTCGTGGGGACGATCCAATAGTCGTCGGACATGTCGGCGGCTGGCCAACTTTGGCCCGTGGTCGTGGGGACGACCCTATAGTCGTTGGACATGTCAGCGGCTGGCCAACTTTGGCCCGGTGTCGTGGGGACGACTCTATAGTCGTCGGACATGTCGGCGGCTGGCCAACCTAGACCCGGGGTCGTGGGGACGACCCTATTGTCGTCGGACATGACGGTGGCGGGCCAATCTATTCCCGGGGTCGTACGGACGACCCTATAGTCGTCTGACATGTTGGCGATTGGCCAACATTGGCCCGGGGTCGTGGGGACGACTCTATAGTCTTCGGACATGTTGGCGGCTTGTCAGCCTAGTCCCGGGGTCGTGGGTACGACCCTATAGTCGTCGGACAAGTCGGCGGCGGGCCAACCTTGTCCCGGGGTCGTGGAGACGACCCTATAGTCGTCGGACATGACGGTGGTGGGCCAATCTAGTCCCGGGGTCATGGGGACGACCCTATAGTCGTCGGACAAGACGGCGGCTGGACATCCTTGGCTCGCGGTCGTGGGGACGACCCTATAGTCGTCGGACATTTCGGCGGCTTGTCAACCTAGTCCCGGGGTCGTGGGGACGACCCTATAGTCGTTGGACATGACGGTGGCGGGCCAATCTAGTCCCGGGGTCGTGGGTACGACCCTATAGTCGTCGGACAAGTCGGCGGCGGGCCAACCTTGTCCCGGGGTCGTGGGGACGACCGTATAGTCGTCGGACATGACGGTGGCGGGCCAATCTAGTCCCGGGGTCGTGGGGACGACCCTATAGTCGTCGGACAAGACGGCGGCTGGACATCTTTGTCCCGCGGTCGTGGGGACGACCCTATAGTCGTCGGACATTTCGGCGGCATGCCAACTTTGGCCCGGGGTTGTGGGGACGACCCTATAGTCGTCGGACATTTCGGCGGCTTGCCTACTTTGGCCCGGGGTCGTGGGGACGACCCTATAGTCGTCGGACATGTCGGCGGCTGGCCGACCTAGTCCCGAGGTCGTGGGGACGACCGTATAGTCGTCGGATATGTTTGCGGCTTGTCAACCTAGTCCCGGGGTCGTGGGGACGACCCTATAGTCGTTGGACATGACGGTGGCGGGACAATCTAGTCCCGGGGTCGTGGGGACGACCCTATAGTCGTCGAACATGACGGTGGCGAACCAATCTAGTCCCGGGGTCGTGGGGACGAACCTATAGTCGTCGGACAAGTCGGCGGCGGGCCAACCTTGTCCCGGGGTCGTGGGGACGACCGTATAGTCGTCGGACATGACGGTAGCGGGCCAATCTAGTCCCGGGGTCGTGGGGACGACCCTACAGTCGTCGAACATGTCGGCGGCTTGCCAAATTTGCCCGGGGTCGTGGGGACGACCCTATAGTCGTCGGACTTGACGGTGGCGGGCCAATCTAGTCCCGGGGTCGTGGGGACGACCCAATAGTCGTTGGACATTACGGCGGCTGGCCAACTTTGGCCCATGGTCGTGGGGACGACCCTATAGTCGTTGGACATGACAGTGGCGGGCCAATCTAGTCCTGGGGTCGTAGGGACGACCCTATAGTCGTCGGACATGTCGGCGATTGGCCAACATTGGCCCGGGGTCGTGGGGACGACCCTACAGTCGTCGGACATTTCGGCGGCTTGCCAACTTTGGCCCGGGGTCGTGGGGACGACCCTATAGTCGTCGGACATGACGGTGGCGGACCAATCTAGTCCCGGGGTCGTGGGTACGACCCTACAGTCCTCGGACATTTCGGCGCCTTGCCAACTTTGGCCCGGGGTCGTGGGGACGACCCTATAGTCGTCGAACATGACGGTGGCGGACCAATCTAGTCCCGGGGTCGTGGGGACGACCCTATAGTCGTCGGGCATGTCGGCGGCTGGCCAACTTTGGCCCGTGGTCGTGGGGACGATCCAATAGTCGTCGGACATGTCGGCGGCTGGCTAACTTTGGCCCGGTGTCGTGGGGACGACCCTATAGTCGTCGGACAAGACGGCGGCTGGACATCCTTGGCTCGCGGTCGTGGGGACGACCCTATAGTCGTCGGACATTTCGGCGGCTTGTCAACCTAGTCCCGGGGTCGTGGGGACGACCCTATAGTCGTCGGACATTTCGGCGGCTTGTCAACCTAGTCCCGGGGTCGTGGGGACGACCCTATAGTCGTCGGACATGACGGTGGCGGACCAATCTAGTCCCGGGGTCGTGGGGACGACCCTATAGTCGTCGGGCACGTCGGCGGCTGGCCAACTTTGGCCCGTGGTCGTGGGGACGATCCAATAGTCGTCGGACATGTCGGCGGCTGGCTAACTTTGGCCCGGTGTCGTGGGGACGACCCTATAGTCGTCGGACATGTTGGCAATTGGCCAACATTGGCCCGGGGTCGTGGGGACGACTCTATAGTCGTCGGACATGTTGGCGGCTTGTCAGCCTAGTCCCGGGGTCGTGGGGACGACCCTATAGTCGTCGGACAAGACGGCGGCTGGACATCCTTGGCTCGCGGTCGTGGGGACGACCCTATAGTCGTCGGACATTTCGGCGGCTTGTCAACCTAGTCCCGGGGTCGTGGGGACGACCCTACAGTCGTTGGACATGACGGTGGCGGGCCAATCTAGTCCCGGGGTCGTGGGTACGACCCTATAGTCGTCGGACAAGACGGCGGCTGGACATCCTTCGCTCGCGGTCGTGGGGACGACCTTATAGTCGTCGGACATTTCGGCGGCATGTCAACCTAGTCCCGGGGTCGTGGGGACGACCCTATAGTCGTTGGACATGACGGTGGCGGGCCAATCTAGTCCCGGGGTCGTGGGTACGAACCTATATTCGTCGGACAAGTCGGCGGCGGGCCAACCTTGTCCCGGGGTCGTGGGGACGACCGTATAGTCGTCGGACATGACGGTGGCGGGCCAATCTAGTCCCGGGGTCGTGGGTACGACCCTATAGTCGTCGGACAAGTCGGCGGCGGGCCAACTTTGGCCCCGTGGTCGTGGGGACGACCCTATAGTCGTCGGACATGTCGGCGGCTGGCCAACTTTGGCCCGGGGACGTGGGGACGACCCTATAGTCTGCGGACAAGTCGGCGGCTGGCCAAATTTGGCCCGTGGTCGTGGGGACGACCCTATAGTCGTCGGACATGACGTTGTCGGGCCAATCTAGTCCCGGGGTCGTGGGTACGACCCTATAGTCGTTGGACATGACGGTGGCGGGCCATTCTAGTCCCGGGGTCGTGGGGACGACCCTATAGTCGTCGGACATGTCGGCGGCTGGCCAACTTGGGCCCGTGGTCGTGGGGACGTCCCACTAGTCGTCGGACATGTCGGCGGCTGGCCAACCTAGTCCCGAGGTCGTCGGACTTGACGGTGGCGGGCCAATCTAGTCCCGGGGTCGTGGGGACGACCCTGCAGTCGTCGGACATGTCGGCGGCTGGTCAATCTAGTCGCGGGGTCGTGGGGACGACTCTATAGTCGTCGGACATGTCGGCGGCTGGCCAACTTTGGCCCGTGGTCGTGGGGACGACCCGATAGTCGTCGGACATGTCGGCGGCTGGCCAACTTTGGCCCGTGGTCGTGGGGCGATCCGATAGTCGTCGGACATGTCGGCGGCTGGCCAACCTAGACCCGGGGTCGTGGGGACGACCCTATTGTCGTGGGACATGGCGGTGGGGGGGCCAATCTAGTCCCGTGGTCGTGGGGACGACCCTATAGTCGTCGGACAAGTCGGCGGCGGGCCAACTTTGGCCCGTGGTCGTGGGGACGATCCAATAGTCGTCGGACATGTCGGCGGCTGGCCAACTTTGGCCCGTGGTCGTGGGGACGACCCTATAGTCGTCGGACATTTCGGCGGCTTGTCAACCTAGTCCCGGGGTCGTGGGGACGACCCTATAGTCGTTGGATATGACAGTGGCGGGCCAATCTAGTCCCGGGGTCGTGGGTACGACCCTATAGTCGTCGGACAAGACGGCGGCTGGACATCCTTGGCTCACGGTCGTGGGGACGACCCTATAGTCGTCGGACATTTCGGCGGCTTGTCAACCTAGTCCCGGGGTCGTGGGGACGACCCTATAATCGTCGGACATGACGGTGGCGGACCAATCTAGTCCCGGGGTCGTGGGGACGACCCTATAGTCGTCGGGCACGTCGGCGGCTGGCCAACTTTGGCCCGTGGTCGTGGGGACGATCCAATAGGCGTCGGACATGTCGGCGGCTGGCTAACTTTGGCCCGGTGTCGTGGGGACGACCCTATAGTCGTCGGACATGTTGGCAATTGGCCAACATTGGCCCGGGGTCGTGGGGACGACTCTATAGTCGTCGGACATGTTGGCGGCTTGTCAGCCTAGTCCCGGGGTCGTGGGGACGACCCTATAGTCGTCGGACAAGACGGCGGCTGGACATCCTTGGCTCGCGGTCGTGGGGACGACCCTATAGTCGTCGGACATTTCGGCGGCTTGTCAACCTAGTCCCGGGGTCGTGGGGACGACCCTACAGTCGTTGGACATGACGGTGGCGGGCCAATCTAGTCCCGGGGTCGTGGGTACGACCCTATAGTCGTCGGACAAGACGGCGGCTGGACATCCTTCGCTCGCGGTCGTGGGGACGACCCTATAGTCGTCGGACATTTCGGCGGCTTGTCAACCTAGTCCCGGGGTCGTGGGGACGACCCTATAGTCGTTGGACATGACGGTGGCGGGCCAATCTAGTCCCGGGGTCGTGGGTACGAACCTATATTCGTCGGACAAGTCGGCGGCGGGCCAACCTTGTCCCGGGGTCGTGGGGACGACCGTATAGTCGTCGGACATGACGGTGGCGGGCCAATCTAGTCCCGGGGTCGTGGGTACGACCCTATAGTCGTCGGACAAGTCGGCGGCGGGCCAACTTTGGCCCCGTGGTCGTGGGGACGACCCTATAGTCGTCGGACATGTCGGCGGCTGGTCAATCTAGTCCCGGGGTCGTGGGGACGACTCTATAGTCGTCGGACAAGACGGCGGCTGGCCATCTTTGGCCCGTGGTCGTGAAGACGACCCTATAGTCGTCGGACATGACGGTGGCGGGCCATTCTAGTCGCGGGGTTGTGGGGACGATCCAATAGTCGTCGGACATGTCGGCGGCTGGCCAACTTTGGCCCGTGGTCGTGGGGACGACCCTATAGTCGTCGGACATTTCGGCGGCTGGCCAAATTTGGTCCGTGGTCGTGGGGACGACCCTATAGTCATCGGAAATGTCGACGGCTGGCCAACTTTGGCCCGTGGTCGTGGGGACGACCCAATAGTCGTCGGACATGTCGGCGGCTGGCCAACATTGGCCCGGTGTCTTGGGGACGACTCTATAGTCGACGGACATGTCGGCGGCTGGCCAACTTTGGCCCGTGGTCGTGGAGACGATCCTATAGTCGTCGGACTTGACGGTGGCGGGCCAATCTAGTCGCGGGGTTGTGGGGACGATCCAATAGTCATCGGACATGTCGGCGGCTGGCCATCTTTGGCCCGTGGTCGTGGGGACGACCCAATAGTCGTCGGACATTTCGGCGGCTTGCCAACTTAGGCCCGTGGTCGTGGGGACGACCCTGCAGTCGTCGGACATGTCGGCGGCTGGTCAATCTAGTCCCGGGGTCGTGGGGACGACTCTATAGTCGTCGGACAAGACGGCGGCTGGCCATCTTTGGCCCGTGGTCGTGAAGACGACCCTATAGTCGTCGGACATGACGGTGGCGGGCCAT
Source organism: Andrena praecox (assembly GCA_963932275.1). NCBI lineage: Eukaryota > Metazoa > Arthropoda > Insecta > Hymenoptera > Andrenidae > Andrena > Andrena praecox. The sequence goes on along the minus strand of CAWVQO010000333.1, from coordinate 913,256 downwards.
TCTAGTCGCGGGGTTGTGGGGACGATCCAATAGTCGTCGGACATGTCGGCGGCTGGCCAACTTTGGCCCGTGGTCGTGGGGACGACCCTATAGTCGTCGGACATTTCGGCGGCTGGCCAAATTTGGTCCGTGGTCGTGGGGACGACCCTATAGTCATCGGAAATGTCGACGGCTGGCTAACTTTGGCCCGTGGTCGTAAAGACGACCCTATAGTCGTCGGACAAGACGGTGGCGGGCCAATCTAGTCCCGGGGTCGTGGGGACGATCCAATAGTCATCGGACATGTCGGCGGCTGGCCAACTTTGGCCCGTGGTCGTAGGGACGACCCAATAGTCGTCGGACATGTCGGCGGCTGGCCAACATTGGCCCGGTGTCTTGGGGACGACTCTATAGTCGACGGACATGTCGGCGGCTGGCCAACTTTGGCCCGTGGTCGTGGAGACGATCCTATAGTCGTCGGACTTGACGGTGGCGGGCCAATCTAGTCGCGGGGTTGTGGGGACGATCCAATAGTCGTCGGACATGTCGGCGGCTGGCCAACTTTGGCCCGTGGTCGTGGGGACGACCCTATAGTCGTCGGACATTTCGGCGGCTTGTCAACCTAGTCCCGGGGTCGTGGGGGCGACCCTATAGTCGTCGGACAAGACGGCGGCTGGCCATCTTTGGCCCGTGGTCGTGAAGACGACCCTATAGTCGTCGGACATGACGGTGGCGGGCCATTCTAGTCCCTGGGTCGTGGGGACGACCCAACAGTCGTTGGACATTTCGGCGGTTTGCCAACTTTGGCCCGGGGTCGTGGGGACGACCCTATAGTCGTCGGACATGTCGGCGTCTGGCCAACCTAGTCCCGGTGTCTTGGGGACGACTCTATAGTCGTCGGACATGTCGGCGGCTGGCCAACCTAGACCCGGGGTCGTGGGAACGACCCTATAGTCGTCGGACAAGTCGGCGGCTGGCCAACTTTGGCCCGTGGTCGTGGGAACGACCCTATAGTCGTCGGACAAGTCGGCGGCTGGCCAAATTTGGTCCGTGGTCGTGGGGACGACCCTATAGTCATCGGAAATGTCGACGGCTGGCCAACTTTGGCCCGTGGTCGTAAAGACGGCCCTATAGTCGTCGGACAAGACGGTGGCGGGCCAATCTAGTCCCGGGGTCGTGGGGACGATCCAATAGTCGTCGGACATTTCGGCGGTTTGCCAACTTTGACCCGGGGTCGTGGGGACGACCCTATAGTCGTCGGACATGTCGGCGTCTGGCCAACCTAGTCCCGGTGTCTTGGGGACGACTCTATAGTCGTCGGACATGTCGGCGGCTGGCCAACCTAGACCCGGGGTCGTGGGAGCGACCCTATAGTCGTCGGACAAGTCGGCGGCTGGCCAACTTTGGCCCGTGGTCGTGGGAACGACCCTATAGTCGTCGGACAAGTCGGCGGCTGGCCAAATTTGGTCCGTGGTCGTGGGGACGACCCTATAGTCATCGGAAATGTCGACGGCTGGCCAACTTTGGCCCGGGGTCGTGGGGACGACCCTGCAGTCGTCGGACATGTCGGCGGCTGGTCAATCTAGTCCCGGGGTCGTGGGGACGACTCTATAGTCGTCGGACATGTCGGCGGCTGGCCAACTTTGGCCCGTGGTCGTGGGGACGATCCAATAGTCGTCGGACATGTCGGCGGCTGGTCAATCTAGTCCCGGGGTCGTGGGGACGACTCTATAGTCGTCGGACAAGACGGCGGCTGGCCATCTTTGGCCCGTGGTCGTGAAGACGACCCTATAGTCGTCGGACATGACGGTGGCGGGCCATTCTGGTCGCGGGGTTGTGGGGACGATCCAATAGTCGTCGGACATGTCGGCGGCTGGCCAACTTTGGCCCGTGGTCGTGGGGACGACCCTATAGTCGTCGGACATTTCGGCGGCTGGCCAAATTTGGTCCGTGGTCGTGGGGACGACCCTATAGTCATCGGAAATGTCGACGGCTGGCCAACTTTGGCCCGTGGTCGTGGGGACGACCCTATAGTCGTCGGACATTTCGGCGGCTGGCCAAATTTGGTCCGTGGTCGTGGGGACGACCCAATAGTCGTCGGACATGTCGGCGGCTGGCCAACATTGGCCCGGTGTCTTGGGGACGACTCTATAGTCGACGGACATGTCGGCGGCGGGCCAACTTTGGCCCGTGGTCGTGGGGACGACCCAATAGTCGTCGGACATGTCGGCGGCTGGCTAACTTTGGCCCGGTGTCGTGGGGACGACCCTATAGTCGTCGGACATGTTGGCGATTGGCCAACATTGGCCCGGGGTCGTGGGGACGACTCTATAGTCGTCGGACATGTTGGCGGCTTGTCAGCCTAGACCCGGGGTCGTGGGTACGACCCTATAGTCGTCGGACAAGTCGGCGGCGGGCCAAACTTGTCCCGGGGTCGTGGGGACGACCCTATAGTCGTCGGACATGACGGTGGCGGGCCAATCTAGTCCCGGGGTCGTGGGGACGACCCTATAGTCGTCGGACAAGACGGCGGCTGTCCAACTTTGGCCCGGTGTCGTGGGGACGACCCTATAGTCGTCGGACAAGTCGGCGGCGGGCCAACCTTGTCCCGGGGTCGTGGGGTCGACCGTATAGTCGTCGGACATGACGGTGGCGGGCCAATCTAGTCCCGGGGTCGTGGGGACGACCCTATAGTCATCGGACAAGACGGCGGCTGGACATCTTTGGCCCGCGGTCGTGGGGACGACCCTATAGTCGTCGGACATTTCGGCGGCTTGCCAACTTTGGCCCGGGGTCTTGGGAACGACCCTATAGTCGTCGGACATTTCGGCGGCATGCCACCTTTGGCCCGTGGTCGTGGGGACGATCCGATAGTCGTCGGACATGTCGGCGGCTGGCCAACCTAGACCCGGGGTCGTGGGGACGACCCTATTGTCGTCGGACATGGCGGTGGCGGGCCAATCTAGTCCCGTGGTCGTGGGGACGACCCTATAGTCGTCGGACATGTCGGCGGCTGGCCAACCTAGTCCCGTGGTCGTGGGGACGATCCGATAGTCGTTGGACATGACGGTGGCGGGCCATTCTAGTCCCGGGGTCGTGGGGACGACCCTATAGTCGTCGGACATGTCGGCGGCTGGCCAACTTTGGCCCGTGGTCGTGGGGACGACCCAGTAGTCGTCGGACATGTCGGCGGCTGGCCAACCTAGTCCCGAGGTCGTCGGACTTGACGGTGGCGGGCCAATCTAGTCCCGGGGTCGTGGGGACGACCCTGCAGTCGTCGGACATGTCGGCGGCTGGTCAATCTAGTCCCGGGGTCGTGGGGACGACTCTATAGTCGTCGGACATGTCGGCGGCTGGCCAACTTTGGCCCGTGGTCGTGGGGACGATCCAATAGTCGTCGGACATGTCGGCGGCTGGCCAACTTTGGCCCGTGGTCGTGGGGACGATCCGATAGTCGTCGGACATGTCGGCGGCTGGCCAACTTTGGCCCGTGGTCGTGGGGACGACCCTATAGTCTTCGGACATGACGGTAGCGGGCCAATCTAGACCGGAGGACGTGGGGACGACCCTATAGTCGTCGGACATTTCGGCGGCTGTCCAACTTTGGCCCGGTGTCGTGGGGACGACCGTATAGTCGTCGGACATGACGGTGGCGGGCCAATCTAGTCCCGGGGTCGTGGGGACGACCCTATAGTCATCGGACAAGACGGCGGCTGGACATCTTTGGCCCGCGGTCGTGGGGACGACCCAGTAGTCGTCGGACATGTCGGCGGCTGGCCAACCTAGTCCCGAGGCCGTCGGACTTGACGGTGGCGGGCCAATCTAGTCCCGGGGTCGTGGGGACGACCCTGCAGTCGTCGGACATGTCGGCGGCTGGTCAATCTAGTCCCGGGGTCGTGGGGACGACTCTATAGTCGTCGGACATGTCGGCGGCTGGCCAACTTTGGCCCGTGGTCGTGGGGACGATCCAATAGTCGTCGGACATGTCGGCGGCTGGCCAACCTTGGCCCGTGGTCGTGGGGACGATCCGATAGTCGTCGGACATGTCGGCGGCTGGCCAACTTTGGCCCGTGGTCGTGGGGACGACCCTATAGTCTTCGGACATGACGGTAGCGGGCCAATCTAGACCGGAGGACGTGGGGACGACCCTATAGTCGTCGGACATTTCGGCGGCTGTCCAACTTTGGCCCGGTGTCGTGGGGACGACCCAGTAGTCGTCGGACATGTCGGCGGCTGGCCAACCTAGTCCCGAGGTCGTCGGACTTGACGGTGGCGGGCCAATCTAGTCCCGGGGTCGTGGGGACGACCCTGCAGTCGTCGGACATGTCGGCGGCTGGTCAATCTAGTCCCGGGGTCGTGGGGACGACTCTATAGTCGTCGGACATGTCGGCGGCTGGCCAACTTTGGCCCGTGGTCGTGGGGACGATCCAATAGTCGTCGGACATGTCGGCGGCTGGCCAACTTTGGCCCGTGGTCGTGGGGACGATCCGATAGTCGTCGGACATGTCGGCGGCTGGCCAACTTTGGCCCGTGGTCGTGGGGACGACCCTATAGTCTTCGGACATGACGGTAGCGGGCCAATCTAGACCGGAGGACGTGGGGACGACCCTATAGTCGTCGGACAAGTCGGCGGCGGGCCAACCTTGTCCCGGGGTCGTGGGGACGACCGTATAGTCGTCGGACATGACGGTGGCGGGCCAATCTAGTCCCGGGGTCGTGGGGACGACCCTATAGTCATCGGACAAGACGGCGGCTGGACATCTTTGGCCCGCGGTCGTGGGGACGACCCTATAGTCGTCGGACATTTCGGCGGCTTGCCAACTTTGGCCCGGGGTCTTGGGGACGACCCTATAGTCGTCGGACATTTCGGCGGCATGCCACCTTTGGCCCGTGGTCGTGGGGACGATCCGATAGTCGTCGGACATGTCGGCGGCTGGCCAACCTAGACCCGGGGTCGTGGGGACGACCCTATTGTCGTCGGACATGGCGGTGGCGGGCCAATCTAGTCCCGTGGTCGTGGGGACGACCCTATTGTCGTCGGACATGTCGGCGGCTGGCCAACCTAGCCCCGTGGTCGTGGGGACGATCCGATAGTCGTTGGACATGACGGTGGCGGGCCATTCTAGTCCCGGGGTCGTGGGGACGACCCTATAGTCGTCGGACATGTCGGCGGCTGGCCAACTTGGGCCCGTGGTCGTGGGGACGTCCCAATAGTCGTCGGACATGTCGGCGGCTGGCCAACCTAGTCCCGAGGTCGTCGGACTTGACGGTGGCGGGCCAATCTAGTCCCGGGGTCGTGGGGACGACCCTGCAGTCGTCGGACATGTCGGCGGCTGGTCAATCTAGTCCCGGGGTCGTGGGGACGACTCTATAGTCGTCGGACATGTCGGCGGCTGGCCAACTTTGGCCCGTGGTCGTGGGGACGATCCGATAGTCGTCGGACATGTCGGCGGCTGGCCAACCTAGACCCGGGGTCGTGGGGACGACCCTATTGTCGTCGGACATGGCGGTGGCGGGCCAATCTAGTCCCGTGGTCGTGGGGACGACCCTATAGTCGTCGGACAAGTCGGCGGCGGGCCAACCTTGTCCCGGGGTCGTGGGGACGACCCTATAGTCGTCGGACATGACGGTGGCGGGCCAATCTAGTCCCGGGGTCGTGGGGACGACCCTATAGTCGTCGGACAAGACGGCGGCTGTCCAACTTTGGCCCGGTGTCGTGGGGACGACCCTATAGTCGTCGGACAAGTCGGCGGCGGGCCAACCTTGTCCCGGGGTCGTGGGGACGACCGTATAGTCGTCGGACATGACGGTGGCGGGCCAATCTAGTCCCGGGGTCGTGGGGACGACCCTATAGTCATCGGACAAGACGGCGGCTGGACATCTTTGGCCCGCGGTCGTGGGGACGACCCTATAGTCGTCGGACATGTCGGCGGCTGGCCAACTTGGGCCCGTGGTCGTGGGGACGTCCCAATAGTCGTCGGACATGTCGGCGGCTGGCCAACCTAGTCCCGAGGTCGTCGGACTTGACGGTGGCGGGCCAATCTAGTCCCGGGGTCGTGGGGACGACCCTGCAGTCGTCGGACATGACGGTGGCGGGCCATTCTAGTCCCGGGGTCGTGGGGACGACCCTATAGTCGTCGGACATGTCGGCGGCTGGCCAACTTTGGCCCGTGGTCGTGGGGACGACCCAGTAGTCGTCGGACATGTCGGCGGCTGGCCAACCTAGTCCCGAGGTCGTCGGACTTGACGGTGGCGGGCCAATCTAGTCCCGGGGTCGTGGGGACGACCCTGCAGTCGTCGGACATGTCGGCGGCTGGTCAATCTAGTCCCGGGGTCGTGGGGACGACTCTATAGTCGTCGGACATGTCGGCGGCTGGCCAACTTTGGCCCGTGGTCGTGGGGACGATCCAATAGTCGTCGGACATGTCGGCGGCTGGCCAACTTTGGCCCGTGGTCGTGGGGACGATCCGATAGTCGTCGGACATGTCGGCGGCTGGCCAACTTTGGCCCGTGGTCGTGGGGACGACCCTATAGTCTTCGGACATGACGGTAGCGGGCCAATCTAGACCGGAGGACGTGGGGACGACCCTATAGTCGTCGGACATTTCGGCGGCTGTCCAACTTTGGCCCGGTGTCGTGGGCACGACCCTATAGTCGTCGGACATGTCGGCGGCTGGCCAACCTAGTCCCGAGGTCGTGGGGACGACCCTATAGTCGTCGGACTTGTCGCTGGCGGGCCAATCTAGTCCCGGGGTCGTGGGGACGACCCTACAGTCGTCGGACATTTCGGCGGCTTGCCAACTTTGGCCCGGGGTCGTGGGGACGACCCTATAGTCGTCGGACATGTCGACGGCTGGCCAACCTAGTCCCGAGGTCGTGGGGACGACCCTATAGTCGTCGGACAAGACGGCGGCTGGACATCTTTGGCCCGCGGTCGTGGGGACGACCCTATAGTCGTCGGACATTTCGGCGGCTTGCCAACTTTGGCCCGGGGTCGTGGGGACGACCCTATAATCGTCGGACATTTCGGCGGCATGCCAACTTTGGCCCGGGGTCGTGGGGACGACCCTATAGTCGTTGGACATGACGGTGGCGGGCCAATCTAGTCCCGGGGTCGTGGGGACGACCCTATAGTCGTCGGACAAGACGGCGGCTGGATATCCTTGGCTCGCGGTCGTGGGGACGACCCTATAGTCGTCTAACATTTCGGCGGCTTGCCAACTTTGGCCCGGGGTCGTGGGGACGACCCTATAATCGTCGGACATTTCGGCGGCATGCCAACTTTGGCCCGGGGTCGTGGGGACGACCCTATAGTCGTTGGACATGACGGTGGCGGGCCAATCTAGTCCCGGGGTCGTGGGGTCGACCCTATAGTCGTCGGACAAGACGGCGGCTGGATATCCTTGGCTCGCGGTCGTGGGGACGACCCTATAGTCGTCGGACATTTCGGCGGCTTGCCAACTTTGGCCCGGGGTCGTGGGGACGACCCTATAGTCGTCGGAAATTTCGGCGGCATGCCAACTTTGGCCCGGGGTCGTGGGGACGACCCTATAGTCGTCGGACTTGTCGCTGGCGGGCCAATCTAGTCCCGGGGTCGTGGGGACGACCCTTCGGTCGTCGGACATTTCGGCGGCATGCCATCTTTAGCCCGGGGTCGTGGGGACGACCCTATATTCGTCGAACATTTTGGCGTCTTGTCAACCTAGACCCTATAGTCGTTGGACATGACGGTGGCGGGCCAATTTAGTCCCGGGGTCGTATGGACGACCCTATAGTCGTCGGACATGTCGGCGGCTGGCCAACATTGGCCCGGGGTCGTGGGGACGGCCCAATAGTCGTTGAACATGTCGGCGGCGGGCCATCCTAGCCCCGGGGTCGTGGGGACGACCCTATATTCGTCGAACATTTTGGCGTCATGTCAACCTAGCCCCGGGGTCGTGGGGACGACCCTATAGTCGTTGGACATGACGGTGGCGGGCCAATTTAGTCCCGGGGTCGTATCGACGACCCTATAGTCGTCGGACATGTCGGCGATTGGCCAACATTGGCCCGGGGTCGTGGGGACGACCCTATTGTCGTCGGACATGACGGTGGCGGGCCAATCTAGTCGTGGGGTCGTGGGGACGACCCCATAGTCGTCGGACAAGTCGGCGGCTGGCCAACTATGGCCCGGGGTCGTGGGGACGACCCAATAGTCGTCGGACATTTCGGCGGCTGGCCAACTTTGGCCCGTGGTCGTGGGGACGACCCTATATTCGTCGAACATTTTGGCGTCTTGTCAACCTAGTCCCGAGGTCGTGGGTACGACCCTATAGTCGTCGGACTTGACGGTGGCGGGCCAATCTAGTCCCGGGGTCGTGGGGACGACCCTACAGTCGTCGGACATTTCGGCGGCTTGCCAACTTTGGCCCGTGGTCGTGGGGACGGCCCAATAGTCGTCGGACATGTCGGCGGCTGGCCAACTTTAGCCCGTGGTCGTGGGGACGACCCTATAGTCGTCGGACAAGACGGCGGCTGGACATCTTTGGCCCGGGGTCGTGGGGACGACCCTATAGTCGTCGGACATGTCGGCGGCTGGCCAACCTAGTCCCGAGGTCGTGGGTACGACCCTATAGTCGTCGGACTTGACGGTGGCGGGCCAATCTAGTCCTGGGGTCTTGGGGACGACCCTACAGTCGTCGGACATTTCGGCGGCTTGCCAACTTTGGCCCGGGGTCGTGGGTACGACCCTATAGTCGTCGGACTTGACGGTGGCGGGCCAATCTAGTCCCGGGGTCGTGGGGACGACCCTACAGTCGTCGGACATTTCGGCGGCTTGCCAACTTTGGCCCGTGGTCGTGGGGACGGCCCAATAGTCGTCGGACATGTCGGCGGCTGGCCAACTTTAGCCCGTGGTCGTGGGGACGACCCTATAGTCGTCGGACAAGACGGCGGCTGGACATCTTTGGCCCGGGGTCGTGGGGACGACCCTATAGTCGTCGGACATGTCGGCGGCTGGCCAACCTAGTCCCGAGGTCGTTGGGACGACCCTATAGTCGTCGGACTTGACGGTGGCGGGCCAATCTAGTCCCGGGATCGTGGGGACGACCCTACAGTCGTCGGACATTTCGGCGGCTTGCCAACTTTGGCCCGGGGTCGTGGGGACGACCCTATAGTCGTCGGACTTGACGGTGGCGGGCCAATCTAGTCCCGGGGTCTTGGGGACGACCCTATAGTCGTCGGACATGTCGGCGGCTGGCCAACTTTGGCCCCGGGTCGTGGGGACGACCCAATAGTCGTCGGACATGTCGGCGGCTGGCCAACTTTGGCCCGTGCTCGTGGGGACGACCCTATAGTCGTCGGACAAGACGGCGGCTGGACATCTTTGGCCCGGGGTCGTGGGGACGACCCTATAGTCGTCGGACATGCAGGCGGCTGGCCAACTTTGGCCCGGTGTCGTGGGGACGACTCTATAGTCGTCGGAAATGTCGGCGGCTGGCCAACCTGGACCCGGGGTCGTGGGGACGACCCTATTGTCGTCGGACATGACGGTGGCGGGCCAATCTAGTCTCGGGGTCGTGGGGACGACCCTATAGTCGTCGGACATGTCGGCGGCTGGCCAACTTTGGCCCGGGGTCGTGGGGACGACCCTATAGTCGTCGGACATGTCGGCGGCTGGCCAACTTGGGCCCGTGGTCGTGGGGACGTCCCAATAGTCGTCGGACATGTCGGCGGCTGGCCAACCTAGTCCCGAGGTCGTCGGACTTGACGGTGGCGGGCCAATCTAGTCCCGGGGTCGTGGGGACGACCCTGCAGTCGTCGGACATGTCGGCGGCTGGTCAATCTAGTCCCGGGGTCGTGGGGACGACTCTATAGTCGTCGGACATGTCGGCGGCTGGCCAACTTTGGCCCGTGGTCGTGGGGACGACCCGATAGTCGTCGGACATGTCGGCGGCTGGCCAACTTTGGCCCGTGGTCGTGGGGCGATCCGATAGTCGTCGGACATGTCGGCGGCTGGCCAACCTAGACCCGGGGTCGTGGGGACGACCCTATTGTCGTCGGACATGGCGGTGGCGGGCCAATCTAGTCCCGTGGTCGTGGGGACGACCCTATAGTCGTCGGACAAGTCGGCGGCGGGCCAACCTTGTCCCGGGGTCGTGGGGACGACCCTATAGTCGTCGGACATGACGGTGGCGGGCCAATCTAGTCCCGGGGTCGTGGGGACGACCCTATAGTCGTCGGACAAGACGGCGGCTGTCCAACTTTGGCCCGGTGTCGTGGGGACGACCCTATAGTCGTCGGACAAGTCGGCGGCGGGCCAACCTTGTCCCGGGGTCGTGGGGACGACCGTATAGTCGTCGGACATGACGGTGGCGGGCCAATCTAGTCCCGGGGTCTTGGGGACGACCCTATAGTCATCGGACAAGACGGCGGCTGGACATCTTTGGCCCGCGGTCGTGGGGACGACCCTATAGTCGTCGGACAAGTCGGCGGCGGGCCAACCTTGTCCCGGGGTCGTGGGGACGACCGTATAGTCGTCGGACATGACGGTGGCGGGCCAATCTAGTCCCGGGGTCGTGGGGACGACCCTATATTCATCGGACAAGACGGCGGCTGGACATCTTTGGCCCGCGGTCGTGGGGACGACCCTATAGTCGTCGGACATTTCGGCGGCTTGCCAACTTTGGCCCGGGGTCTTGGGGACGACCCTATAGTCGTCGGACATTTCGGCGGCATGCCACCTTTGGCCCGTGGTCGTGGGGACGATCCGATAGTCGTCGGACATGTCGGCGGCTGGCCAACCTAGACCCGGGGTTGTGGGGACGACCCTATTGTCGTCGGACATGGCGGTGGCGGGCCAATCTAGTCCCGTGGTCGTGGGGACGACCCTATAGTCGTCGGACATGTCGGCGGCTGGCCAACCTAGTCCCGTGGTCGTGGGGACGATCCGATAGTCGTTGGACATGACGGTGGCGGGCCATTCTAGTCCCGGGGTCGTGGGGACGACCCTATAGTCGTCGGACATGTCGGCGGCTGGCCAACTTTGGCCCGTGGTCGTGGGGACGACCCAGTAGTCGTCGGACATGTCGGCGGCTGGCCAACCTAGTCCCGAGGTCGTCGGACTTGACGGTGGCGGGCCAATCTAGTCCCGGGGTCGTGGGGACGACCCTGCAGTCGTCGGACATGTCGGCGGCTGGTCAATCTAGTCCCGGGGTCGTGGGGACGACTCTATAGTCGTCGAACATGTCGGCGGCTGGCCAACTTTGGCCCGTGGTCGTGGGGACGATCCAATAGTCGTCGGACATGTCGGCGGCTGGCCAACTTTGGCCCGTGGTCGTGGGGACGATCCGATAGTCGTCGGACATGTCGGCGGCTGGCCAACTTTGGCCCGTGGTTGTGGGGACGACCCTATAGTCTTCGGACATGACGGTAGCGGGCCAATCTAGACCGGAGGACGTGGGGACGACCCTATAGTCGTCGGACATTTCGGCGGCTGTCCAACTTTGGCCCGGTGTCGTGGGGACGACCCTATAGTCGTCGGACATGTCGGCGGCTGGCCAACTTTGGCCCGTGGTCGTGGGGACGACCCAGTAGTCGTCGGACATGTCGGCGGCTGGCCAACCTAGTCCCGAGGTCGTCGGACTTGACGGTGGCGGGGCAATCTAGTCCCGGGGTCGTGGGGACGACCCTACAGTCGTCGGACATTTCGGCGGCTTGCCAACTTTGGCCCGGTGTCGTGGGGACGACCCAATAGTCGTCGGACATTTCGGCGGCTGGCCAACTTTGGCCCGTGGTCGTGGGGACGATCCGATTGTCGTCGGACATTTCGGCGGCATGCCATCTTTATCCCGGGTTCGTGGGGACGACCCTATATTCGTCGAACATTTTGGCGTCTTGTCAACCTAGACCCTATAGTCGTTGGACATGACGGTGGCGGGCCAATTTAGTCCCGGGGTCGTATGGACGACCCTATAGTCGTCGGACATGTAGGCGGCTGGCCAACTTTGGCCCGGTGTCGTGGGGACGACTCTATAGTCGTCGGAAATGTCGGCGGCTGGCCAACCTGGACCCGGGGTCGTGGGGACGACCCTATAGTCGTCGGACATGTAGGCGGCTGGCCAACTTTGGCCCGGTGTCGTGGGGACGACTCTATAGTCGTCGGAAATGTCGGCGGCTGGCCAACCTGGACCCGGGGTCGTGGGGACGACCCTATTGTCGTCGGACATGACGGTGGCGGGCCAATCTAGTCTCGGGGTCGTGGGGACGACCCTATAGTCGTCGGACATGTCGGCGGCTGGCCAACTTTGGCCCGGGGTCGTGGGGACGACCCTATAGTCGTCGGACATGTTGGCGGCTTGTCAGCCTAGTCCCGCGGTCGTGGGGACGACCCTATAGTCGTCGGACATTTCGGCGGCATGCCATCTTTAGCCCGGGGTCGTGGGGACGACCCTATATTCGTCGATCATTTTGGCGTCTTGTCAACCTAGACCCGGGGTCGTGGGGACGACCCTATACTCGTCGGACTTGACGGTGGCGGGCCAATCTAGTCCCGGGGTCGTGGGGACGGCCCAATAGTCGTTGAACATGTCGGCGGCGGGCCATCCTAGCCCCGGGGTCGTGGGGACGACCCTATATTCGTCGAACATTTTGGCGTCATGTCAACCTAGACCCGGGGTCGTGGGGACGACCCTATAGTCGTTGGACATGACGGTGGCGGGCCAATTTAGTCCCGGGGTCGTATCGACGACCCTATAGTCGTCGGACATGTCGGCGATTGGCCAACATTGGCCCGGGGTCGTGGGGACGACCCTATTGTCGTCGGACATGACGGTGGCGGGCCAATCTAGTCCTGGGGTCGTGGGGACGACCCCATAGTCGTCGGACAAGTCGGCGGCTGGCCAACTTTGGCCCGGGGTCGTGGGGACGACCCAATAGTCGTCGGACATTTCGGCGGCTGCCCAACTTTGGCCCGTGGTCGTGGGGACGATCCGATTGTCGTCGGACATTTCGGCGGCATGCCATCTTTAGCCCGGGGTCGTGGGGACGACCCTATATTCGTCGAACATTTTGGCGTCTTGTCAACCTAGACCCTATAGTCGTTGGACATGACGGTGGCGGGCCAATTTAGTCCCGGGGTCGTATGGACGACCCTATAGTCGTCGGACATGTCGGCGGCTGGCCAACATTGGCCCGGGGTCGTGGGGACGGCCCAATAGTCGTAGAACATGTCGGCGGCGGGCCATCCTAGCCCCGGGGTCGTGGGGACGACCCTATTGTCGTCGGACATGACGGTGGCGGGCCAATCTAGTCCTGGGGTCTTGGGGACGACCCTACAGTCGTCGGACATTTCGGCGGCTTGCCAACTTTGGCCCGAGGTCGTGGGTACGACCCTATAGTCGTCGGACTTGACGGTGGCGGGCCAATCTAGTCCCGTGGTCGTGGGGACGACCCTATAGTCTTCGGACATGACGGTAGCGGGCCAATCTAGACCCGAGGTCCTGGGGACGACCCTATAGTAGTCGGACATGTCGGCGGCTGTCCAACTTTGGCCCGGTGTCGTGGGGACGACCCTATAGTCGTCGGACATGTCGGCGGCTGGCCAACTTTGGCCCGGTGTCGTGGGGACGACTCTATAGTCGTCGGAAATGTCGGCGGCTGGCCAACCTGGACCCGGGGTCGTGGGGACGACCCTATTGTCGTCGGACATGGCGGTGGCGGGCCAATCTAGTCCCGTGGTCGTGGGGACGACCCTATAGTCTTCGGACATGACGGTAGCGGGCCAATCTCGACCCGAGGTCCTGGGGACGACCCTATAGTAGTCGGACATGTCGGCGGCTGTCCATCTTTGGCCCGGTGTCGTGGGGACGACTGTATAGTCGTCGGACATTTCGGCGGCTTGCCAACTTTGGCCCGGGGTCGTGGGGACGACTCTATAGTCGTCGGAAATGTCGGCGGCTGGCCAACTTTGGCCCGGTGTCGTGGGGACGACTCTATAGTCGTCGGAAATGTCGGCGGCTGGCCAACCTGGACCCGGGGTCGTGGGGACGACCCTATTGTCGTCGGACATGGCGGTGGCGGGCCAATCTAGTCCCGTGGTCGTGGGGACGACCCTATAGTCTTCGGACATGACGGTAGCGGGCCAATCTCGACCCGAGGTCCTGGGGACGACCCTATAGTCGTCGGACTTGACGGTGGCGGGCCAATCTAGTCCCGGGGTCGTGGGGACGACCCTACAGTCGTCGGACATTTCGGCGGCTTGCCAACCTTGGCCCGGGGTCGTGGGGACGACCCTATAGTCGTCGGACTTGACGGTGGCGGGCCAATCTAGTCCCGGGGTCGTGGGGACGACCCTACAGTCGTCGGACATTTCGGCGGCTGGCCAACCTGGACCCGGGGTCGTGGGGACGACCCTATAGTCGTCGGACATGTAGGCGGCTGGCCAACTTTGGCCCGGTGTCGTGGGGACGACTCTATAGTCGTCGGAAATGTCGGCGGCTGGCCAACCTGGACCCGGGGTCGTGGGGACGACCCTATAGTCGTTGAACATGTCGGCGGCTGGCCAACATTGGCCCGGGGTCGTGGGGACGACCCTATAGTCGTCGGACATGTCGGCGGCAGGCCAACTTTGGACCGGTGTCGTGGGGACGCGTCTATAGTCGTCGGAAATGTCGGCGCTTGGCCAACCTGGACCCGGGGTCGTGGGGACGACCCTATAGTCGTCGGACAAGACGGCGGCTGGACATCTTTGGCCCGCGGTCGCGGGGACGACCCTATAGTCGTCGGACATTTCGGCGGCATGCCATCTTGAGCCCGGGGTCGTGGGGACGACACTATAGTCGTCGGACATGTTGGCGGCTTGTCAACCTAGTCCCGGGGTCGTGGGGACGACCCTATAGTCGTTGGACATGACGGTGGCGGGCCAATCTAGTCCCGGGGTCGTAGGGACGACCCTATAGTCGTCGGACATGTCGGCGATTGGCCAACATTGGCCCGGGGTCGTGGGGACGACCCTATAGTCGTCGGACATGTCGGCGGCTGGCCAAGCTAGTCCCGAGGTCGTGGGGACGACCCTATAGTCGTCGGACTTGACGGCGGCGGGCCAATCTAATCCCGGGGTCGTGGGGACGACCCTACAGTCGTCGGACATTTCGGCGGCTTGCCAACTTTGGACCGGGGTAGTGGGGACGACCCTATAGTCGTCGGACTTGACGGCGGCGGGCCAATCTAATCCCGGGGTCGTGGGGACGACCCTACAGTCGTCGGACATTTCGGCGGCTTGCCAACTTTGGCCCGGGGTAGTGGGGACGACCCTATAGTCGTCGGACATGACGGTGGCGGACCAATCTAGTCCCGGGGTCGTGGGGACGACCCTACAGTCGTCGGACATTTCGGCGGCTTGCCAACTTTGGCCCGGGGTCGTGGGGACGACCCCATAGTCGTCGGACATTTCGGCGGCATGCCAACTTTGGCCCGGGGTCGTGGGGACGACCCTATAGTCGTCGGACATGTCGGCGGCTGGCCAACCTAGTCCCGAGGTCGTTGGGACGACCCTATAGTCGTCGGACTTGACGGTGGCGGGCCAATCTAGTCCCGGGGTCGTGGGGACGACCCTACAGTCGTCGGACATTTCGGCGGCTTGCCAACTTTGGCCCGGGGTCGTGGGGACGACCCCATAGTCGTCGGACTTGACGGTGGCGGGCCAATCTAGTCCCGGGGTCTTGGGGACGACCCTACAGTCGTCGGACATTTCGGCGGCTTGCCAACTTTGGCCCGGTGTCGTGGGGACGACTCTATAGTCGTCGGAAATGTCGGCGGCTGGCCAACCTGGACCCGGGGTCGTGGGGACGACCCTATTGTCGTCGGACATGACGGTGGCGGGCCAATCTAGTCTCGGGGTCGTGGGGACGACCCTATAGTCGTCGGACATGTCGGCGGCTGGCCAACTTTGGCCCGGGGTCGTGGGGACGACCCTATAGTCGTCGGACATGTTGGCGGCTTGTCAGCCTAGTCCCGCGGTCGTGGGGACGACCCTATAGTCGTCGGACATTTCGGCGGCATGCCATCTTTAGCCCGGGGTCGTGGGGACGACCCTATATTCGTCGATCATTTTGGCGTCTTGTCAACCTAGACCCGGGGTCGTGGGGACGACCCTATAGTCGTCGGACTTGACGGTGGCGGGCCAATCTAGTCCCGGGGTCGTGGGGACGACCCTATAGTCGTTGGACATGACGGTGGCGGGCCAATCTAGTCCCGGGGTCGTGGGGACGACCCTACAGTCGTCGGACATTTCGGCGATTGGCCAACATTGGCCCGGGGTCGTGGGGACGACCCTATTGTCGTCGGACATGACGGTGGCGGGCCAATCTAGTCCTGGGGTCGTGGGGACGACCCCATAGTCGTCGGACAAGTCGGCGGCTGGCCAACTTTGGCCCGGGGTCGTGGGGACGACCCAATATTCGTCGGAAATGTCGGCGGCTGGCCAACTTTGGCCCGTGGTCGTGGGGACGATCCGATTGTCGTCGGACATTTCGGCGGCATGCCATCTTTAGCCCGGGGTCGTGGGGACGACCCTATATTCGTCGAACATTTTGGCGTCTTGTCAACCTAGACCCTATAGTCGTCGGACATGACGGTGGCGGGCCAATTTAGTCCCGGGGTCGTATGGACGACCCTATAGTCGTCGGACATGACGGTGGCGGGCCAATCTAGTCCCGGGGTCGTGGGGACGACCCTACAGTCGTCGGACATTTCGGCGGCTTGCCAACTTTGGCCCGTGGTCGTGGGGACGGCCCAATAGTCGTCGGACATGTCGGCGGCTGGCCAACTTTGGCCCGTGGTCGTGGGGACGACCCTATAGTCGTCGGACAAGACGGCGGCTGGACATCTTTGGCCCGGGGTCGTGGGGACGACCCTATAGTCGTCGGACATGTCGGCGGCTGGCCAACCTAGTCCCGAGGTCGTTGGGACGACCCTATAGTCGTCGGACTTGACGGTGGCGGGCCAATCTAGTCCCGGGGTCGTGGGGACGACCCTACAGTCGTCGGACATTTCGGCGGCTTGCCAACTTTGGCCCGGGGTCGTGGGGACGACCCTATAGTCGTCGGACTTGACGGTGGCGGGCCAATCTAGTCCTGGGGTCTTGGGGACGACCCTATAGTCGTCGGACAAGTCAGCGGCTGGCCTACATTGGCCCGTGGTCGTGGGGACGACCATATAGTCGTCGGACATGTCGGCGGCTTGCCAACTTTGGCCCGGGGTCGTGGGGACGACCCTATACTCGTCGGACATGTCGGCGGCTGGCCAACTTAGTCCCGAGGTCGTGGGGACGACCGTATAGTCGTCGGACATGTCGGCGGCAGGCCAACCTAGCCCCGGGGTCGTGGTAGCGACCCTACAGTCGTCGGACATGTCGGTGGCTGGCTAACATTGGCCCGTGGTCGTGGGGACGACCCAATAGTCGTTGGACATATCGGCGGCTGGCCAACTTTGGCCCATGGTCGTGGGGACGACCCTATAGTCGTTGGACATGACGGTGGCGGGCCAATCTAGTCCCGGGTTCGTAGGGACGACCCTATAGTCGTCGGACATGTCGGCGATTGGCCAACATTGGCCCGGGGTCGTGGGGACGACCCTATAGTCGTCGGAGAAGACGGCGGCTGGACATCTTTGGCCCGGGGTCGTGGGGACGACCCTATAGTCGTCGGACATTTCGGCGGCATGCCACCTTTGGCCCGGGGTCGTGGGGACGACCCTATAGTCGTCGGACATGTCGGCGGCTGGCCAACCTTGTCCCGAGGTCGTGGGAACGACCGTATAGTCGTCGGACATGTCGGCGGCTGGCCAACCTAGCCCCGGGGTCGTGGGGGCGACCCTACAGTCGTCGGACATTTCGGCGGCATGCCATCTTTAGCCCGGGGTCGTGGGGACGACCCTATATTCGTCGAACATTTTGGCGTCTTGACAACCTAGACCCTATAGTCGTCGGACATGACGGTGGCTAGCCAATTTAGTCCCGGGGTCGTATGGACGACCCTATAGTCGTCGGACATGTCGGCGGCTGGCCAACATTGGCCCGGGGTCGTGGGGACGGCCCAATAGTCGTTGAACATGTCGGCGGCGGGCCATCCTAGCCCCGGGGTCGTGGGGACAACCCTATTGTCGTCGGACATGACGGTGGCGGGCCAATCTAGTCCTGGGGTCTTGGGGACGACCCTACAGTCGTCGGACATTTCGGCGGCTTGCCAACTTTGGCCCGGGGTCGTGGGGACGACCCTATAGTCGTCGGACTTGACGGTGGCGGGCCAATCTAGTCCCGGGGTCGTGGGGACGACCCTATAGTCGTCAGACAAGTCGGCGGCGGGCCTACCTAGTCCCGGGGTCGTGGGGACGACCCTATAGTCGTCGGACAAGTCAGCGGCTGTCCTACATTGGCCCGTGGTCGTGGGGACGACCATATAGTCGTCGGACATGTCGGCGGCTTGCCAACTTTGGCCCGGGGTCGTGGGGACGACCCTATACTCGTCGGACATGTCGGCGGCTGGCCAACTTAGTCCCGAGGTCGTGGTAGCGACCCTACAGTCGTCGGACATGTCGGTGGCTGGCTAACATTGGCCCGTGGTCGTGGGGACGACCCAATAGTCGTTGGACATATCGGCGGCTGGCCAACTTTGGCCCATGGTCGTGGGGACGACCCTATTTTCGTTGGACATGACGGTGGCGGGCCAATCTAGTCCCGGGTTCGTAGGGACGACCCTATAGTCGTCGGACATGTCGGCGATTGGCCAACATTGGCCCGGGGTCGTGGGGACGACCCTATAGTCGTCGGAGAAGACGGCGGCTGGACATCTTTGGCCCGGTGTCGTGGGGACGACTCTATAGTCGTCGGAAATGTCGGCGGCTGGCCAACCTGGACCCGGGGTCGTGGGGACGGCCCTATTGTCGTCGGACATGGCGGTGGCGGGCCAATCTAGTCCCGTGGTCGTGGGGACGACCCTATAGTCTTCGGACATGACGGTAGCGGGCCAATCTCGACCCGAGGTCCTGGGGACGCCCCTATAGTAGTCGGACATGTCGGCGGCTGTCCAACTTTGGCCCGGTGTCGTGGGGACGACTGTATAGTCGTCGGACATTTCGGCGGCTTGCCAACTTTGGCCCGGGGTCGTGGGGACGACTCTATAGTCGTCGGAAATGTCGGCAGCTGGCCAACCTGGACTCGGGGTCGTGGGGACGACCCTATAGTCGTCGGACATGACGGCGGCTGGACATCTTTGGCCCGGGGTCGTGGGGACGGACCGATTGTCGTCGGACATGTCGGCGGCTGGCCAACCTAGACCCGGGGTCGTGGGGACGACCCTATTGTCGTCGGACATGGCGGTGGCGGGCCAATCTAGTCCCGTGGTCGTGGGGACGACCCTATAGTCTTCGGACATGACGGTAGCGGGCCAATCTAGACCCGAGGTCCTGGGGACGACCCTATAGTAGTCGGACATGTCGGCGGCTGTCCAACTTTGGCCCGGTGTCGTGGGGACGACTCTATAGTCGTCGGACATGTCGGCGGCTGGCCAACCTAGACCCGGGGTCGTGGGGACGACCCTATTGTCGTCGGACATGACGGTGGCGGGCCAATCTAGTCCCGGGGTCGTGGGGACGACCCTATGGTCGTTGGACATGACGGTGGCGGGCTAATCTAGTCCCTGGGTCGTAGGGACGACCCTATAGTCGTTGGACATGTCGGCGATTGGCCAACATTGGCCCGGGGTCGTGGGGACGACCCTATAGTCGTCGGACATGTCGGCGGCTGGCCAACTTTGGCGCGTGGTCGTGGGGACGATCCGATTGTCGTCGGACATATCGGCGGCTGGCCAACTTTGGCCCATGGTCGTGGGGACGATCCAATAGTCGTCGGACATGTCGGCGGCGGGCCAACCTGGACTCGGGGTCGTGGGGACGACCCTATAGTCGTCGGACAAGACGGCGTGTTGCAGCCGCGGTTAAACGCGCCGCTTCGCGATGATTTAAATGTGCGTGCGAGAGCGTGTAAACACGGTGACGCACCGTTCGTCAAGAACGGTTACGCGCGTCACCCGTTTTTGTACGGCTCGAGCGTTCGATTTCTTCGAATTCGACAGTTAGTTCCTCGAACACCTTCGAACTCCACGAAACGCTCTCGCACGCACGACCCCGCACAATCTTTGTCGCCCAGCGACCCACCGGTTTTGAACCCCCGCCACGGCCCTTCGAGCCATTGCGCCCAGCGCCCACTGTACATAGTTATACATAGTTTTCGTTGCGTGTTTTGTGAGTTGTGTTGTTTCGTGATATTTCTGTGGAGTGTTCGTATTCATTGTCAACGACGCCTACCATTCGGCCAATAAACGAGTCGTCACTGAACGTTTGGAGTGCATCCCTTCCCTGGCCTGTCCCAGTGGCAATCCACACCGCCTCCACCAGGCATTAGAGTGAACACGGCGGCTGGACATCTTTGGTCCGGGGTCGGGGGACGACCCTATAGTCGTCGGACATGTCGGCGGCTGGCCAACTTTGGCCCGGTGTCGTGGGGACCACTCTACAGTCGTCGGAAATGTCGGCGGCTGGCCAACCTGGACCCGGGGTCGTGGGGACGACCCTATTGTCGTCGGACATGGCGGTGGCGGGCCAATCTAGTCCCGTGGTCGTGGGGACGACCCTATAGTCTTCGGACATGACGGTAGCGGGCCAATCTCGACCCGAGGTCCTGGGTACGACCCTATAGTCGTCGGACAAGTCGGCGGCGGGCCAACCTTGTCCCGGGGTCGTGGGGACGACCCTATAGTCGTCGGACATGTTGGCGGCTTGTCAGCCTAGTCCCGGGGTGGTGGGTACGACCCTATAGTCGTCGGACAAGTCGGCGGCGGGCCAACTTTGGCGCGTGGTCGTGGGGACGATCCGATTGTCGTCGGACATGTCGGCGGCTGGCCAACTTTGGCCGGGGTCGTGGGGACGACCCTATAGTCGTCGGACATGTCGGCGGCTGGCCAACTTTCGCCCCTGGTTGTGGGGACGACCCTATAGTCGTTGGACATGACGGTGGCGGGCCAATCTAGTCCCTGGGTCGTAGGGACGACCCTATAGTCGTCGGACATGTCGGCGGCTGGCCAACTTTGGCCCGGTGTCGTGGGGACGACTCTACAGTCGTCGGAAATGTCGGCGGCTGGCCAACCTGGACCCGGGGTCGTGGGGACGACCCTATTGTCGTCGGACATGGCGGTGGCGGGCCAATCTAGTCCCGTGGTCGTGGGGACGACCCTATAGTCTTCGGACATGACGGTAGCGGGCCAATCTCGACCCGAGGTCCTGGGTACGACCCTATAGTCGTCGGACATGTCGGCGGCTGGCCAACTTTCGCCCCTGGTTGTGGGGACGACCCTATAGTCGTTGGACATGACGGTGGCGGGCCAATCTAGTCTCGGGGTCGTGGGGACGACCCTATAGTCGTCGGACATGTCGGCGGCTGGCCAACTTTGGCCCGGGGTCGTGGGGACGACTCTATAGTCGTCGGAATGTCGGCGGCTGGCCAACCTGGACTCGGGGACGTGGGGACGACCCTATAGTCGTCGGACAAGACGGCGGCTGGACATCTTTGGCCCGGTGTCGTGGGGACGACCCTATAGTCGTCGGACATGTTGGCGGCTTGTCAGCCTAGTCCCGGGGTCGTGGGTACGACCCTATAGTCGTCGGACAAGTCGGCGGCTGGCCAACCTAGACCCGGGGTCGTGGGGACGACCCTATAATCGTTGGACATGACGGTGGCGGGCCAATCTAGTCCCGGGGTCGTAGGGACGACCCTATAGTCGTCGGACATGTTGGCGATTGGCCAACATTGGCCCGGGGTCGTGGGGACGACCCTATAGTCGTCGGACATGTCGGCGGCTGTCCAACTTTGGCCCGGTGTCGTGGGGACGACTCAATAGTCGTCGGATATGTCGGCGGCTGGCCATCCTAGACCCGGGGTCTTGGGGACGACCCTATTGTCGTCGGACATGACGGTGGCGGGCCAATCTAGTCCCGGGGTCGTGGGGACGACCCTATAATCGTTGGACATGACGGTGGCGGGCCAATCTAGTCCCGGGGTCGTAGGGACGACCCTATAGTCGTCGGACATGTTGGCGGCTTGTCAGCCTAGTCCCAGGGTCGTGGGTACGACCCTATAGTCGTCGGACAAGTCGGCGGCGGGCCAACCTTGTCCCGGGGTCGTGGGTACGACCCTATAGTCGTCGGACATGTCGGCGGCTGGCCAACCTAGTCCCGAGGTCGTGGGGACGACCCTATAGTCGTCGGACTTGACGGTGGCGGGCCAATCTAGTCCCGGGGTCGTGGGGACGACCCTACAGACGTCGGAAATGTCGGCGGCTGGCCAACCTGGACCCGGGGTCGTGGGGACGACCCTATTGTCGTCGGACATGACGGTGGCGGGCCAATCTAGTCTCGGGGTCGTGGGGATGACCCTATAGTCGTCGGACATGTCGGCGGCTGGCCAACTTTGGCCCGGGGTCGTGGGGACGACTCTATAGTCGTCGGAATGTCGGCGGCTGGCCAACCTGGACTCGGGGACGTGGGGACGACCCTATAGTCGTCGGACAAGACGGCGGCTGGACATCTTTGGCCCGGTGTCGTGGGGACGACCCTATAGTCGTCGGACATGTTGGCGGCTTGTCAGCCTAGTCCCGGGGTCGTGGGTACGACCCTATAGTCGTCGGACAAGTCGGCGGCTGGCCAACCTAGACCCGGGGTCGTGGGGACGACCCTATTGTCGTCGGACATTACGGTGGCGGGCCAATCTAGTCCCGGGGTCGTGGGGACGACCCTATAGTCGTCGGACATATCGGCGGCTGGCCAACTTTGGCCCGGTGTCGTGGGGACGACCCTATAGTCGTCGGACATATCGGCGGCTGGCCAACTTTGGCGCGTGGTCGTGGGGACGATCCGATTGTCGCCGGACATGTCGGCGGCTGGCCAACTTTGGCACCGTGGTCGTGGGGACGATCCAATAGTCGTCGGACATGTCGGCGGCTGGCCAACTTTGGCGCGTGGTCGTGGGGACGATCCGTTTGTCGTCGGACATGTCGGCGGCTGGCCAACCTAGACCCGGGGTCGTGGGGACGACCCTATTGTCGTCGGACATGGCGGTGGCGGGCCAATCTAGTCCCGTGGTCGTGGGGACGACCCTATAGTCTTCGGACATGACGGTAGCGGGCCAATCTAGACCCGAGGTCCTGGGGACGACCCTATAGTAGTCGGACATGTCGGCGGCTGTCCAACATTGGCCCGGTGTCGTGGGGACGACCCTATAATCGTTGGACATGACGGTGGCGGGCCAATCTAGTCCCGGGGTCGTGGGGACGACCCTATAGTCGTCGGACATGTCGGCGGCTGGCCAACTTTGGCCCGTGGTTGTGGGGACGACCCTATAGTTGTTGGACATGACGGTGGCGGGCTAATCTAGTCCCGGGGTCGTGGGGACGACCCTATAGTCGTTGGACATGTCGGCGATTGGCCAACATTGGCCCGGGGTCGTGGGGACGACCCTATAGTCGTCGGACATGTCGGCGGCTGGCCAACTTTGGCGCGTGGTCGTGGGGACGATCCGATTATCGTCGGACATGTCGGCGGCTGGCCAACTTTGGCCCGTGGTCGTGGGGACGATCCAATAGTCGTCGGACATGTCGGCGGCTGGCCAACTTTGGCGCGTGGTCGTGGGGACGATCCGATTGTCGTCGGACATGTCGGCGGCTGGCCAACCTAGACCCGGGGTCGTGGGGACGACCCTATAGTCGTCGGACATGTCGGCGGCTGGCCAACTTTGGCCCGTGGTCGTGGGGACGACCCTATAGTTGTTGGACATGACGGTGGCGGGCTAATCTAGTCCCGGGGTCGTGGGGACGACCCTATAATCGTTGGACATGACGGTGGCGGGCCAATCTAGTCCCGGGGTCGTAGGGACGACCCTATAGTCGTTGGACATGTTGGCGATTGGCCAACATTGGCCCGGGGTCGTGGGGACGACCCTATAGTCGTCGGACATGTCGGCGGCTGGCCAACTTTGGCCCGTGGTTGTGGGGACGACCCTATAGTCGTTGGACATGACGGTGGCGGGCCAATCTAGTCCCGGGGTCGTGGGGACGACCCTATAGTCGTCGGACCTGTCGGCGGCTGGCCAACTTTGGCCCGGTGTCGTGGGGACGACTCTATAGTCGTCGGAAATGTCGGCGGCTGGCCAGCCTGGATCCGGGGTCGTGGGGACGACCCTATTGTCGTCGGACATGACGGTGGCGGGCCAATCTAGTCTCGCGGTCGTGGGGACGACCCTATAGTCGTCGGACATGTCGGCGGCTGGCCAACTTTGGCCCGGGGTCGTGGGGACGACCCTATAGTCGTTGGACATGACGGTGGCGGGCCAATCTAGTCCCGGGGTCGTGGGGACGACCCTATAGTCGTCGGACAAGACGGCGGCTGGACATCTTTGGCCCGGGGTCGTGGGGACGTCCCTATAGTCGTCGGACATGTTGGCGGCTTGTCAGCCTAGTCCCGAGGTCGTGGGGACGACCCTATAGTCGTCGGACTTGACGGTGGCGGGCCAATCTAGTCCCGGGGTCGTGGGGACGACCCTACAGTCGTCGGAAATGTCGGCGGCTGGCCAACCTGGACCCGGGGTCGTGGGGACGACCCTATAGTCGTCGGACATGTCGGCGGCTGGCCAACTTTGGCCCGTGGTTGTGGGGACGACCCTATAGTCGTTGGACATGACGGTGGCGGGCCAATCTAGTCCCGGGGTCGTGGGGACGACCCAATAGTCGTCGGACAAGTCGGCGGCTGGCCAACCTAGACCCGGGGTCGTGGGGACGACCCTATTGTCGTCGGACATGACGGTGGCGGGCCAATCTAGTCCCGGGGTCGTGGGGACGACCCTATAGTCGTCGGACATGTCGGCGATTGGCCAACATTGGCCCGGGGTCGTGAGGACGACCCTATAGTCGTCGGACATGTCGGCGGCTGGCCAACCTAGTCCCGAGGTCGTGGGGACGACCCTATAGTCGTCGGACTTGACGGTGGCGGGCCAATCTAGTCCCGGGGTCGTGGGGACGACCCTACAGTCGTCGGAAATGTCGGCGGCTGGCCAACCTGGACCCGGGGTCGTGGGGACGACCCTATAGTCGTCGGACATGTCGGCGGCTGGCCAACTTTGGCCCGTGGTTGTGGGGACGACCCTATAGTCGTTGGACATGACGGTGGCGGGCCAATCTAGTCCCGGGGTCGTGGGGACGACCCAATAGTCGTCGGACATGTCGGCGGCTGGCCAACTTTGGCCCGGTGTCGTGGGGACGACTCTATAGTCGTCGGAAATGTCGGCGGCTGGCCAGCCTGGACCCGGGGTCGTGGGGACGACCCTATTGTCGTCGGACATGACGGTGGCGGGCCAATCTAGTCTCGCGGTCGTGGGGACGACCCTATAATCGTCGGACATGACGGTGGCGGGCCAATCTAGTCCCGGGGTCGTGGGGACGACCCTATAGTCGTCGGACATTTCGGCGGCATGCCAACTTTGGCCCGTGGTCGTGGGGACGACCCTATAGTTGTTGGACATGACGGTGGCGGGCTAATCTAGTCCCGGGGTCGTAGGGACGACCCTATAGTCGTTGGACAAGACGGCGGCTGGACATCTTTGGCCCGGTGTCGTGGGGACGACCCTATAGTCGTCGGACATGTCGGCGGCTGGCCAACTTTGGCCCGTGGTTGTGGGGACGACCCTATAGTCGTTGGACATGACGGTGGCGGGCCAATCTAGTCCCGGGGTCGTGGGGACGACCCTATAGTCGTCGGACATGTCGGCGGCTGGCCAACTTTGGACCGGTGTCGTGGGGACGACTCTATAGTCGTCGGAAATGTCGGCGGCTGGCCAACCTGGACCCGCGGTCGTGGGGACGACCCTATTGTCGTCGGACATGACGGTGGCGGGCCAATCTAGTCTCGGGGTCGTGGGGACGACCCTATAGTCGTCGGACATGTCGGCGGCTGGCCAACTTTGGCCCGGGGTCGTGGGGACGACCCTATAGTCGTCGGACATGTCGGCGGCTGGCCAACTTTGGCCCGGTGTCGTGGGGACGACTCTATAGTCGTCGGAAATGTCGGCGGCTGGCCAACCTGGACCCGGGGTCGTGGGGACGACCCTATAGTCGTCGGACATGTCGGCGGCTGGCCAACTTTGGCCCGTGGTTGTGGGGACGACCCTATAGTCGTTGGACATGACGGTGGCGGGCCAATCTAGTCCCGGGGTCGTGGGGACGACCCTATAGTCGTCGGACATGTCGGCGGCTGGCCAACTTTGGACCGGTGTCGTGGGGACGACTCTATAGTCGTCGGAAATGTCGGCGGCTGGCCAACCTGGACCCGCGGTCGTGGGGACGACCCTATTGTCGTCGGACATGACGGTGGCGGGCCAATCTAGTCTCGGGGTCGTGGGGACGACCCTATAGTCGTCGGACATGTCGGCGGCTTGCCAACTTTGGCCCGGGGTCGTGGGGACGACCCTATAGTCGTCGGACATTTCGGCGGCATGCCAACTTTGGCCCGTGGTCGTGGGGACGACCCTATAGTTGTTGGACATGACGGTGGCGGGCTAATCTAGTCCCGGGGTCGTAGGGACGACCCTATAGTCGTTGGACAAGACGGCGGCTGGACATCTTTGGCCCGGTGTCGTGGGGACGACCCTATAGTCGTCGGACATGTCGGCGGCTGGCCAACTTTGGCCCGTGGTTGTGGGGACGACCCTATAGTCGTTGGACATGACGGTGGCGGGCCAATCTAGTCCCGTGGTTGTGGGGACGACCCTATAGTCGTTGGACATGACGGTGGCGGGCCAATCTAGTCCCGGGGTCGTGGGGACGACCCTATAGTCGTCGGACATGTCGGCGGCTGGCCAACTTTGGACCGGTGTCGTGGGGACGACTCTATAGTCGTCGGAAATGTCGGCGGCTGGCCAACCTGGACCCGCGGTCGTGGGGACGACCCTATTGTCGTCGGACATGACGGTGGCGGGCCAATCTAGTCCCGGGGTCGTGGGGACGACCCTATAGTCGTCGGACATATCGGCGGCTGGCCAACATTGGCCCGTGGTCGTGGGGACGATCCAATAGTCGTCGGACATGTCGGCGGCATGCCAACTTTGGCCCGTGGTCGTGGGGACGACCCTATAGTCGTTGGGCATGACGGTGGCGGGCCAATCTAGTCCCGGGGTCGTAGGGACGACCCTATAGTCGTCGGACATGTCGGCGATTGGCCAACATTGGCCCGGGGTCGTGGGGACGACCCTATAATCGTCGGACATGACGGTGGCGGGCCAATCTAGTCCCGGGGTCGTGGGGACGACCCTATAGTCGTCGGACATGTCGGCGGCTGGCCAACTTTGGCCCGGTGTCGTGGGGACGACCCTATAGTCGTCGGACATTTCGGCGGCATGCCAACTTTGGCCCGTGGTCGTGGGGACGACCCTATAGTTGTTGGACATGACGGTGGCGGGCTAATCTAGTCCCGGGGTCGTAGGGACGACCCTATAGTCGTTGGACAAGACGGCGGCTGGACATCTTTGGCCCGGTGTCGTGGGGACGACCCTATAGTCGTCGGACATGTCGGCGGCTGGCCAACTTTGGCCCGTGGTTGTGGGGACGACCCTATAGTCGTTGGACATGACGGTGGCGGGCCAATCTAGTCCCGGGGTCGTGGGGACGACCCTATAGTCGTCGGACATGTCGGCGGCTGGCCAACTTTGGACCGGTGTCGTGGGGACGACTCTATAGTCGTCGGAAATGTCGGCGGCTGGCCAACCTGGACCCGAGGTCGTGGGGACGGCCCTATTGTCGTCGGACATGACGGTGGCGGGCCAATCTAGTCTCGGGGTCGTGGGGACGACCCTATAGTCGTCGGACTTGACGGTGGCCGGCCAATCTATTCCCGGGGTCGTGGGGACGACCCTACAGTCGTCGGACATTTCGGCGGCTTGCCATCTTTGGCCCGTGGTCGTGGGGACGATCCAATAGTCGTCGGACATGTCGGCGGCTGGCCAACTTTGGCCCGTGGTCGTGGGGACGATCCGATAGTCGTCGGACATGTCGGCGGCTGGCCAACTTTGGCCCGTTGTCGTGGGGGCGATCCAATAGTCGTCAGACATGTGGGCGGCTGGCCAACCTAGTCCCGAGGTCGTCGGACTTGACGGTGGCGGGCCAATCTAGTCCCGGGGTCGTAGGGACGACCCTATAGTCGTCGGACATGTCGGCGGCTGGCCAACTTTGGCCCGTGGTCGTGGGGGCGATCCAATAGTCGTCAGACATGTGGGCGGCTGGCCAACTTTGGCCCGTGGTCGTGGGGACGATCCGATAGTCGTCGGACATGTCGGCGGCTGGCCAACCTAGACCCGGGGTCGTGGGGACGACCCTATTGTCGTCGGACATGGCGGTGGCGGGCCAATCTAGTCCCGGGGTCGTGGGGACGACCCTATAGTCGTCGGACTTGACGGTGGCCGGCCAATCTATTCCCGGGGTCGTGGGGACGACCCTACAGTCGTCGGACATTTCGGCGGCTTGCCATCTTTGGCCCGGGGTCGTGGGGACGACCCTATAGTCGTCGGACATGTCGGCGGCTGGCCAAAATTGGCCCGACGTCGTGGGGGCGACCCTATAGTCGTCGGACATGTCGGCGGCTGGCCAACCTAGTCCCGAGGTCGTCGGACTTGACGGTGGCGGGCCAATCTAGTCCGGGGGTCGTAGGGACGACCCTATAGTCGTCGGACATGTTGGCGATTGGCCAACATTGGCCCGGGGTCGTCGGGTCGACCCTATAGTCGTCGGACATGTCGGCGGCTGGCCAACCTAGTCCCGGGGTCGTGGGGACGACCCTATAGTCGTCGGACATGTCGGCGGCTGGCCAACTTTGGCCCGTGGTCGTGGGAACGATCCAATAGTCGTCGGACATGTCGGCGGCTGGCCAACTTTGGCCCGTGGTCGTGGGGACGACCCTATAGTCGTTGGACATGTCAGCGGCTGGCCAACTTTGGCCCGGTGTCGTGGGGACGACTCTATAGTCGTCGGACATGTCGGCGGCTGGCCAACCTAGACCCGGGGTCGTGGGGACGACCCTATTGTCGTCGGACATGACGGCGGCTGGCCAACTTTGGCCCGTGGTCGTGGGGACGACCCTATAGTCGTTGGGCATGTCAGCGGCTGACCAACTTTGGCCCGGTGTAGTGGGGACGCCTCTATAGTCGTCGAACATGTCGGCGGCTGGCCAACCTAGACCCGGGGTCGTAGGTACGACCCTATAGTCGTCGGACATGTCGGCGATTGGCCATTATTGGCCCGGGGCCGTGGGGACGACCCTATAGTCGTCGGACATGTCGGCGGCTGGCCAACTTTGGCCCGTGGTCGTGTGGACGACCCAATAGTCGTCGGACATGTCGGCGGCTGGCCAACTTTGGCCCGTGGTCGTGGGGACGATCCGATAGTCGTTGGACATGACGGTGCCGGGGCAATCGAGTCCCGGGGCCGTGGGGACGACCCTATAGTCGTCGGACATGTCGGCCGCTGGCCAACTTTGGCCCGGTGTCGTGGGGACGACTCCATAGTCGTCGGACATGTCGGCGGCTGGCCAACCTAGACCCGGGGTCGTGGGGACGACCCTATAATCGTTGGACATGACGGTGGCGGGCCAATCTAGTCCCGGGGTCGTGGGGACGACCCTATAGTCGTCGGACAAGACGGCGGCTGGACATCCTTGGCTCGCGGTCGTGGGGACGACCCTATAGTCGTCGGACATTTCGGCGGCTTGTCAACCTAGTCCCGGGGTCGTGGGGACGACCCTATAGTCGTTGGACATGACGGTGGCGGGCCAATCTAGTCCCGGGGTCGTGGGTACGACCCTATAGTCGTCGGACAAGACGGCGGCTTGCCAACTTTGGCCCGGTGTCGTGGGGACGATCCGATAGTCGTCGGACATGTCGGCGGCTGGCCAACCTAGACCCGGGGTCGTGGGGACGACCCAATAGTCGTCGGACATGTCGGCGGCTGGCCAACTTTGGCCCGGGGTCGTGGGGACGACTCTATAGTCGTCGGAATGTCGGCGGCTGGCCAACCTGGACTCGGGGTCGTGGGGACGACCCTATAGTCGTCGGACAAGACGGCGGCTGGACATCTTTGGCCCGGGGTCGTGGGGACGACCCTATAGTCGTCGGACATGTTGGCGGCATGTCAGCCTAGTCCCGGGGTCGTGGGTACGACCCTATAGTCGTCGGACAAGTCGGCGGCTGGCCAACCTAGACCCGGGGTCGTGGGGACGACCCTATTGTCGTCGGACATGGCGGTGGCGGGCCAATCTAGTCCCGTGGTCGTGGGGACGACCCTATAGTCTCCGGACATGACGGTAGCGGGCCAATCTAGACCCGAGGTCCTCGGGACGACCCTATAGTAGTCGGACATGTTGGCGATTGGCCAACATTGGCCCGGGGTCGTCGGGACGACCCTATAGTCGTCAGACATGTCGGCGGCTGGCCAACCTAGTCCCGGGGTCGTGGGGACGACCCTATAGTCGTCGGACATTTCGGCGGCTTGCCAACTTTGGCCCGGGGTCGTGGGGACGACCCTATAGTCGTCGGACATGTCGGCGGCTGGCCAACTTTGGCCCGTGGTTGTGGGGACGACCCTATAGTCGTTGGACATGACGGTGGCGGGCCAATCTAGTCCCGGGGTCGTGGGGACGACCCTATAGTCGTCGGAAATGTCGGCGGCTGGCCAACCTGGACCCGGGGTCGTGGGGCCGACCCTATTGTCGTCGGTCATGACGGTGGCGGGCCAATCTAGTCTCGCGGTCGTGGGGACGACCCTATAATCGTCGGACATGACGGTGGCGGGCCAATCTAGTCCCGGGGTCGTGGGGACGACCCTATAGTCGTCGGACATGTCGGCGGCTGGCCAACTTTGGCCCGGTGTCGTGGGGACGACCCTATAGTCGTCGGACATTTCGGCGGCATGCCAACTTTGGCCCGTGGTCGTGGGGACGACCCTATAGTCGTCGGACATGTCGGCGGCTGGCCAACTTTGGACCGGTGTCGTGGGGACGACTCTATAGTCGTCGGAAATGTCGGCGGCTGGCCAACCTGGACCCGAGGTCGTGGGGACGACCCTATTGTCGTCGGACATGACGGTGGCGGGCCAATCTAGTCTCGGGGTCGTGGGGACGACCCTATAGTCGTCGGACATGACGGTGGCGGGCCAATCTAGTCCCGGGGTCGTAGGGACGACCCTATAGTCGTCGGACATGTTGGCGATTGGCCAACATTGGCCCGGGTTCGTCGGGACGACCTTATAGTCGTCGGACATGTCGGCGGCTGGCCAACCTAGTCCCGGGGTCGTGGGGACGACCCTATAGTTGTCGGAAATGTCGGCGGCTGGCCAACCTGGACCCGGGGTCGTGGGGACGACCCTATAATCGTTGGACATGGCGGTGGCGGGCCAATCTAGTCCCGGGGTCGTAGGGACGACCCTATAGTCGTCGGACATGTTGGCGATTGGCCAACATTGGCCCGGGGTCGTCGGGACGACCCTATAGTCGTCGGTCATGTCGGCGGCTGGCCAACCTAGTCCCGGGGTCGTGGGGACGACCCTATAGTCGTCGGAAATGTCGGCGGCTGGCCAACCTGGACCCGGGGTCGTGGGGACGACCCTATAGTCGTCGGACTTTTCGGCGGCTTGCCAACTTTGGCCCGGGGTCGTGGGGACGACCCTATAGTCGTCGGACATGTCGGCGGCTGGCCAACTTTGGCCCGTGGTTGTGGGGACGACCCTATAGTCGTTGGACATGACGGTGGCGGGCCAATCTAGTCCCGGGGTCGTGGGGACGACCCTATAGTCGTCGGAAATGTCGGCGGCTGGCCAACCTGGACCCGGGGTCGTGGGGACGACCCTATTGTCGTCGGACATGACGGTGGCGGGCCAATCTAGTCTCGCGGTCGTGGGGACGACCCTATAATCGTCGGACATGACGGTGGCGGGCCAATCTAGTCCCGGGGTCGTGGGGACGACCCTATAGTCGTCGGACATGTCGGCGGCTGGCCAACTTTGGCCCGGTGTCGTGGGGACGACCCTATAGTCGTCGGACATTTCGGCGGCATGCCAACTTTGGCCCGTGGTCGTGGGGACGACCCTATAGTCGTCGGACATGTCGGCGGCTGGCCAACTTTGGACCGGTGTCGTGGGGACGACTCTATAGTCGTCGGAAATGTCGGCGGCTGGCCAACCTGGACCCGAGGTCGTGGGGACGACCCTATTGTCGTCGGACATGACGGTGGCGGGCCAATCTAGTCTCGGGGTCGTGGGGACGACCCTATAGTCGTCGGACATGACGGTGGCGGGCCAATCTAGTCCCGGGGTCGTAGGGACGACCCTATAGTCGTCGGACATGTTGGCGATTGGCCAACATTGGCCCGGGTTCGTCGGGACGACCTTATAGTCGTCGGACATGTCGGCGGCTGGCCAACCTAGTCCCGGGGTCGTGGGGACGACCCTATAGTCGTCGGAAATGTCGGCGGCTGGCCAACCTGGACCCGGGGTCGTGGGGACGACCCTATAATCGTTGGACATGGCGGTGGCGGGCCAATCTAGTCCCGGGGTCGTAGGGACGACCCTATAGTCGTCGGACATGTTGGCGATTGGCCAACATTGGCCCGGGGTCGTCGGGACGACCCTATAGTCGTCGGTCATGTCGGCGGCTGGCCAACCTAGTCCCGGGGTCGTGGGGACGACCCTATAGTCGTCGGAAATGTCGGCGGCTGGCCAACCTGGACCCGGGGTCGTGGGGACGACCCTATAGTCGTCGGACTTTTCGGCGGCTTGCCAACTTTGGCCCGGGGTCGTGGGGACGACCCTATAGTCGTCGGACATGTCGGCGGCTGGCCAACTTTGGCCCGTGGTTGTGGGGACGACCCTATAGTCGTTGGACATGACGGTGGCGGGCCAATCTAGTCCCGGGGTCGTGGGGACGACCCTATAGTCGTCGGAAATGTTGGCGGCTGGCCAACCTGGACCCGGGGTCGTGGGGACGACCCTATTGTCGTCGGACATGACGGTGGCGGGCCAATCTAGTCTCGCGGTCGTGGGGACGACCCTATAATCGTCGGAAATGACGGTGGCGGGCCAATCTAGTCCCGGGGTCGTGGGGACGACCCTATAGTCGTCGGACATGTCGGCGGCTGGCCAACTTTGGCCCGGTGTCGTGGGGACGACCCTATAGTCGTCGGACATTTCGGCGGCATGCCAACTTTGGCCCGTGGTCGTGGGGACGACCCAATAGTTGTTGGACATGACGGTGGCGGGCTAATCTAGTCCCGGGGTCGTAGGGACGACCCTATAGTCGTTGGACATGTCGGCGATTGGCCAACATTGGCCCGGGGTCGTGGGGACGACCCTACAGTCGTAGGAAATGTCGGCGGCTGGCCAACCTGGACCCGGGGTCGTGGGGACGACCCTATTGTCGTCGGACATGACGGTGGCGGGCCAACCTAGACCCGGGGTCGTGGGGACGACCCTATTGTCGTCGGACATGACGGTGGCGGGCCAATCTAGTCCCGGGGTCGTGGGGACGACCCTATAGTCGTCGGACATGTCGGCGGCTGGCCAACTTTGGCCCGGTGTCGTGGGGACGACCCTATAGTCGTCGGACATGTCGGCGGCTGGCCAACTTTGGCGCGTGGTCGTGGGGACGATCCGATTGTCGTCGGACATGTCGGCGGCTGGCCAACTTTGGCACCGTGGTCGTGGGGACGATCCAATAGTCGTCGGACATGTCGGCGGCTGGCCAACTTTGGCGCGTGGTCGTGGGGACGATCCGATTGTCGTTGGACATGACGGTGGCGGGCCAATCTAGTCCCGGGGTCGTGGGGACGACCCTATAGTCGTCGGACATTTCGGCGGCATGCCAACTTTGGCCCGTGGTCGTGGGGACGACCCAATAGTTGTTGGACATGACGGTGGCGGGCTAATCTAGTCCCGGGGTCGTAGGGACGACCCTATAGTCGTTGGACATGTCGGCGATTGGCCAACATTGGCCCGGGGTCGTGGGGACGACCCTACAGTCGTAGGAAATGTCGGCGGCTGGCCAACCTGGACCCGGGGTCGTGGGGACGACCCTATTGTCGTCGGACATGACGGTGGCGGGCCAACCTAGACCCGGGGTCGTGGGGACGACCCTATTGTCGTCGGACATGACGGTGGCGGGCCAATCTAGTCCCGGGGTCGTGGGGACGACCCTATAGTCGTCGGACATGTCGGCGGCTGGCCAACTTTGGCCCGGTGTCGTGGGGACGACCCTATAGTCGTCGGACATGTCGGCGGCTGGCCAACTTTGGCGCGTGGTCGTGGGGACGATCCGATTGTCGTCGGACATGTCGGCGGCTGGCCAACTTTGGCACCGTGGTCGTGGGGACGATCCAATAGTCGTCGGACATGTCGGCGGCTGGCCAACTTTGGCGCGTGGTCGTGGGGACGATCCGATTGTCGTTGGACATGACGGTGGCGGGCCAATCTAGTCCCGGGGTCGTGGGGACGACCCTATAGTCGTCGGACATGTCGGCGGCTGGCCAACTTTGGACCGGTGTCGTGGGGACGACTCTATAGTCGTCGGAAATGTCGGCGGCTGGCCAACCTGGACCCGAGGTCGTGGGGACGACCCTATTGTCGTCGGACATGACGGTGGCGGGCCAATCTAGTCTCGGGGTCGTGGGGACGACCCTATAGTCGTCGGACATGTCGGCGGCTGGCCAACTTTGGCCCGGGGTCGTGGGGACGACCCTATAGTCGTCGGACATGTCGGCGGCTGGCCAACTTTGGCCCGGTGTCGTGGGGACGACTCTATAGTCGTCGGAAATGTCGGCGGCTGGCCAACCTGGACCCGGGGTCGTGGGGCCGACCCTATTGTCGTCGGTCATGACGGTGGCGGGCCAATCTAGTCTCGCGGTCGTGGGGACGACCCTATAATCGTCGGACATGACGGTGGCGGGCCAATCTAGTCCCGGGGTCGTGGGGACGACCCTATAGTCGTCGGACATGTCGGCGGCTGGCCAACTTTGGCCCGGTGTCGTGGGGACGACCCTATAGTCGTCGGACATGTCGGCGGCTGGCCAACTCTGGCGCGTGGTCGTGGGGACGCTCCGATTGTCGTCGGACATGTCGGCGGCTGGCCAACTTTGGCACCGTGGTCGTGGGGACGATCCAATAGTCGTCGGACATGTCGGCGGCTGGCCAACTTTGGCGCGTGGTCGTGGGGACGATCCGATTGTCGTCGGACATGTCGGCGGCTGGCCAACCTAGATCCGGGGTCGTGGGGACGACCCTATTGTCGTCGGACATGACGGTGGCGGGCCAATCTAGTCCCGGTGTCGTGGGGACGACCCTATAGTCGTCGGACAAGTCGGCGGCGGGCCAAGCTTGTCCCGGGGTCGTGGGGACGACCCTATTGTCGTCGGACATGACGGTGGCGGGCCAATCTATTCCCGGGGTCGTGGGGACGACCCTATAGTCGTCGGACATGTCGGCGGCTGGCCAACATTGGCCCGTGGTCGTGGGGACGATCCAATAGTCGTCGGACATGTCGGCGGCATGCCAACTTTGGCCCGTGGTCGTGGGGACGACCCTATAGTCGTTGGACATGACGGTGGCGGGCCAATCTAGTCCCGGGGTCGTAGGGACGACCCTATAGTCGTCGGACATATCGGCGATTGGCCAACATTGGTCCGGGGTCGTGGGGACGACCCTATAGTCGTCGGACATGTCGGCGGCTGGCCAACCTAGTCCCGAGGTCGTGGGGACGACCCTATAGTCGTCGGACTTGACGGTGGCGGGCCAATCTAGTCCCGGGGTCGTGGGGACGAACCTACAGTCGTCGGAAATGTCGGCGGCTGGCCAACCTGGACCCGGGGTCGTGGGGACGACCCTATAGTCGTCGGACTTGACGGTGGCGGGCCAATCTAGTCCCGGGGTCGTGGGGACGACCCTACAGTCGTCGGAAATGTCGGCGGCTGGCCAACCTGGACCCGGGGTCGTGGGGACGACCCTATTGTCGTCGGACATGACGGTGGCGGGCCAATCTAGTCCCGGGGTCGTGGGGACGACCCTATAGTCTCCGGACATGACGGTAGCGGGCCAATCTAGACCCGAGGTCCTCGGGACGACCCTATAGTAGTCGGACATGTTGGCGATTGGCCAACATTGGCCCGGGGTCGTCGGGACGACCCTATAGTCGTCAGACATGTCGGCGGCTGGCCAACCTAGTCCCGGGGTCGTGGGGACGACCCTATAGTCGTCGGACATTTCGGCGGCTTGCCAACATTGGCCCGGGGTCGTGGGGACGACCCTATAGTCGTCGGACATGTCGGCGGCTGGCCAACTTTGGCCCGTGGTTGTGGGGACGACCCTATAGTCGTTGGACATGACGGTGGCGGGCCAATCTAGTCCCGGGGTCGTGGGGACGACCCTATAGTCGTCGGACATGTCGGCGGCTGGCCAACTTTGGACCGGTGTCGTGGGGACGACTATATAGTCGTCGGAAATGTCGGCGGCTGGCCAACCTGGACCCGAGGTCGTGGGGACGACCCTATTGTCGTCGGACATGACGGTGGCGGGCCAATCTAGTCTCGGGGTCGTGGGGACGACCCTATAGTCGTCGGACATGTCGGCGGCTGGCCAACCTGGACCCGGGGTCGTGGGGACGACCCTATAGTCGTCGGACTTTTCGGCGGCTTGCCAACTTTGGCCCGGGGTCGTGGGGACGACCCTATAGTCGTCGGACATGTCGGCGGCTGGCCAACTTTGGCCCGTGGTTGTGGGGACGACCCTATAGTCGTTGGACATGACGGTGGCGGGCCAATCTAGTCCCGGGGTCGTGGGGACGACCCTATAGTCGTCGGAAATGTCGGCGGCTGGCCAACCTGGACCCGGGGTCGTGGGGACGACCCTATTGTCGTCGGACATGACGGTGGCGGGCCAATCTAGTCTCGCGGTCGTGGGGACGACCCTATAATCGTCGGAAATGACGGTGGCGGGCCAATCTAGTCCCGGGGTCGTGGGGACGACCCTATAGTCGTCGGACATGTCGGCGGCTGGCCAACTTTGGCCCGGTGTCGTGGGGACGACCCTATAGT
The DNA here is from genome assembly GCA_963932275.1 of Andrena praecox. NCBI lineage: Eukaryota > Metazoa > Arthropoda > Insecta > Hymenoptera > Andrenidae > Andrena > Andrena praecox. The sequence continues at coordinate 876,085 of CAWVQO010000333.1, read as the reverse complement.
CGTCGGACATTTCGGCGGCATGCCAACTTTGGCCCGTGGTCGTGGGGACGACCCAATAGTTGTTGGACATGACGGTGGCGGGCTAATCTAGTCCCGGGGTCGTAGGGACGACCCTATAGTCGTTGGACATGTCGGCGATTGGCCAACATTGGCTCGGGGTCGTGGGGACGACCCTACAGTCGTAGGAAATGTCGGCGGCTGGCCAACCTGGACCCGGGGTCGTGGGGACGACCCTATTGTCGTCGGACATGACGGTGGCGGGCCAACCTAGACCCGGGGTCGTGGGGACGACCCTATTGTCGTCGGACATGACGGTGGCGGGCCAATCTAGTCCCGGGGTCGTGGGGACGACCCTATAGTCGTCGGACATGTCGGCGGCTGGCCAACTTTGGCCCGGTGTCGTGGGGACGACCCTATAGTCGTCAGACATGTCGGCGGCTGGCCAACTTTGGCGCGTGGTCGTGGGGACGATCCGATTGTCGTCGGACATGTCGGCGGCTGGCCAACTTTGGCACCGTGGTCGTGGGGACGATCCAATAGTCGTCGGACATGTCGGCGGCTGGCCAACTTTGGCGCGTGGTCGTGGGGACGATCCGATTGTCGTCGGACATGTCGGCGGCTGGCCAACCTAGATCCGGGGTCGTGGGGACGACCCTATTGTCGTCGGACATGACGGTGGCGGGCCAATCTAGTCCCGGGGTCGTGGGGACGACCCTATAGTCGTCGGACATGTCGGCGGCTGGCCAACTTTGGACCGGTGTCGTGGGGACGACTCTATAGTCGTCGGAAATGTCGGCGGCTGGCCAACCTGGACCCGAGGTCGTGGGGACGACCCTATTGTCGTCGGACATGACGGTGGCGGGCCAATCTAGTCTCGGGGTCGTGGGGACGACCCTATAGTCGTCGGACATGTCGGCGGCTGGCCAACTTTGGCCCGGGGTCGTGGGGACGACCCTATAGTCGTCGGACATGTCGGCGGCTGGCCAACTTTGGCCCGGTGTCGTGGGGACGACTCTATAGTCGTCGGAAATGTCGGCGGCTGGCCAACCTGGACCCGGGGTCGTGGGGCCGACCCTATTGTCGTCGGTCATGACGGTGGCGGGCCAATCTAGTCTCGCGGTCGTGGGGACGACCCTATAATCGTCGGACATGACGGTGGCGGGCCAATCTAGTCCCGGGGTCGTGGGGACGACCCTATAGTCGTCGGACATGTCGGCGGCTGGCCAACTTTGGCCCGGTGTCGTGGGGACGACCCTATAGTCGTCGGACATTTCGGCGGCATGCCAACTTTGGCCCGTGGTCGTGGGGACGACCCTATAGTTGTTGGACATGACGGTGGCGGGCTAATCTAGTCCCGGGGTCGTAGGGACGACCCTATAGTCGTTGGACATGTCGGCGATTGGCCAACATTGGCCCGGGGTCGTGGGGACGACCCTATAGTCGTCGGACATGTCGGCGGCTGGCCAACTTTGGCGCGTGGTCGTGGGGACGATCCGATTGTCGTCGGACATGTCGGCGGCAGGCCAACCTAGACCCGGGGTCGTGGGGACGACCCTATTGTCGTCGGACATGGCGGTGGCGGGCCAATCTAGTCCCGTGGTCGTGGGGACGACCCTATAGTCTTCGGACATGACGGTAGCGGGCCAATCTAGACCCGAGGTCCTGGGGACGACCCTATAGTAGTCGGACGTGTCGGCGGCTGTCCAACTTTGGCCCGGTGTCGTGGGGACGACTCTATAGTCGTCGGACATGTCGGCGGCTGGCCAACCTAGACCCGGGGTCGTGGGGACGACCCTATAATCGTTGGACATGACGGTGACGGGCCAATCTAGTCCCGGGGTCGTGGGGACAACCCTATAGTCGTCGGACAAGTCGGCGGCGGGCCAAGCTTGTCCCGGGGTCGTGGGGACGACCCTATAATCGTCGGACATGACGGTGGCGGGCCAATCTAGTCCCGGGGTCGTGGGGACGACCCTATAATCGTTGGACATGACGGTGGCGGGCCAATCTAGGCCCGGGGTCGTAGGGACGACCCTATAGTCGTCGGACATGTTGGCGATTGGCCAACATTGGCCCGGGGTCGTCGGGACGACCCTATAGTCGTCGGACATGTCGGCGGCTGGCCAACCTAGTCCCGGGGTCGTGGGGACGACCCTATAGTCGTCGGACATTTCGGCGGCTTGCCAACTTTGGCCCGGGGTCGTGGGGACGACCCTATAGTCGTCGGACATGTCGGCGGCTGGCCAACTTTGGCCCGTGGTTGTGGGGACGACCCTATAGTCGTTGGACATGTCGGCGGCTGGCCAACCTAGACCCGGGGTCGTGGGGACGACCCTATAATCGTTGGACATGACGGTGGCGGGCCAATCTAGGCCCGGGGTCGTAGGGACGACCCTATAGTCGTCGGACATGTTGGCGATTGGCCAACATTGGCCCGGGGTCGTCGGGACGACCCTATAGTCGTCGGACATGTCGGCGGCTGGCCAACCTAGTCCCGGGGTCGTGGGGACGACCCTATAGTCGTCGGACATTTCGGCGGCTTGCCAACTTTGGCCCGGAGTCGTGGGGACGACCCTATAGTCGTCGGACATGTCGGCGGCTGGCCAACTTTGGCCCGTGGTTGTGGGGACGACCCTATAGTCGTTGGACATGTCGGCGGCTGGCCAACCTAGACCCGGGGTCGTGGGGACGACCCTATAATCGTTGGACATGACGGTGGCGGGCCAATCTAGTCCCGGGGTCGTGGGGACGACCCTATAGTCGTCGGACATGTCGGCGGCTGGCCAACTTTGGCCCGGTGTCGTGGGGACGACCCTATAGTCGTCGGACATGTCGGCGGCTGGCCAACTTTGGCGCGTGGTCGTGGGGACGATCCGATTGTCGTCGGACATGTCGGCGGCTGGCCAACTTTGGCACCGTGGTCGTGGGGACGATCCAATAGTCGTCGGACATGTCGGCGGCTGGCCAACTTTGGCGCGTGGTCGTGGGGACGATCCGATTGTCGTCGGACATGTCGGCGGCTGGCCAACCTAGATCCGGGGTCGTGGGGACGACCCTATTGTCGTCGGACATGACGGTGGCGGGCCAATCTAGTCCCGGTGTCGTGGGGACGACCCTATAGTCGTCGGACAAGTCGGCGGCTGGCCAACCTAGTCCCGAGGTCGTGGGGACGACCCTATAGTCGTCGGACTTGACGGTGGCGGGCCAATCTAGTCCCGGGGTCGTGGGGACGAACCTACAGTCGTCGGAAATGTCGGCGGCTGGCCAACCTGGACCCGGGGTCGTGGGGACGACCCTATAGTCGTCGGACTTGACGGTGGCGGGCCAATCTAGTCCCGGGGTCGTGGGGACGACCCTACAGTCGTCGGAAATGTCGGCGGCTGGCCAACCTGGACCCGGGGTCGTGGGGACGACCCTATTGTCGTCGGACATGACGGTGGCGGGCCAATCTAGTCCCGGGGTCGTGGGGACGACCCTATAGTCTCCGGACATGACGGTAGCGGGCCAATCTAGACCCGAGGTCCTCGGGACGACCCTATAGTAGTCGGACATGTTGGCGATTGGCCAACATTGGCCCGGGGTCGTCGGGACGACCCTATAGTCGTCAGACATGTCGGCGGCTGGCCAACCTAGTCCCGGGGTCGTGGGGACGACCCTATAGTCGTCGGACATTTCGGCGGCTGGCCAACATTGGCCCGGGGTCGTGGGGACGACCCTATAGTCGTCGGACATGTCGGCGGCATGCCAACTTTGGCCCGTGGTCGTGGGGACGACCCTATAGTCGTTGGACATGACGGTGGCGGGCCAACTTTGGCCCGGTGTCGTGGGGACGACCCTATAGTCGTCGGACATTTCGGCGGCATGCCAACTTTGGCCCGGGGTCGTGGGGACGACCCTATAGTTGTTGGACATGACGGTGGCGGGCTAATCTAGTCCCGGGGTCGTAGGGACGACCCTATAGTCGTCGGACATGTCGGCGATTGGCCAACATTGGCCCGGGGTCGTGGGGACGACCCTATAATCGTCGGACATGACGGTGGCGGGCCAATCTAGTCCCGGGGTCGTGGGGACGACCCTATAGACGTCGGACATGTCGGCGGCTGGCCAACTTTGGCGCGTGGTCGTGGGGACGATCCGATTATCGTCGGACATGTCGGCGGCTGGCAAACTTTGGCCCGTGGTCGTGGGGACGATCCAATAGTCGTCGGACATGTCGGCGGCTGGCCAACTTTGGCGCGTGGTCGTGGGGACGATCCGATTGTCGTCGGACATGTCTGCGGCTGGCCAACCTAGACCCGGGGTCGTGGGGACGACCCTATTGTCGTCGGACATGGCGGTGGCGGGCCAATCTAGTCCCGTGGTCGTGGGGACGACCCTATAGTCTTCGGACATGACGGTAGCGGGCCAATCTAGACCCGAGGTCCTGGGGACGACCCTATTGTAGTCGGACATGTCGGCGGCTGTCCAACTTTGGCCCGGTGTCGTGGGGACGACTCTATAGTCGTCGGACATGTCGGCGGCTGGCCAACCTAGACCCGGGGTCGTGGGGACGACCCTATAATCGTTGGACATGACGGTGGCGGGCCAATCTAGTCCCGGGGTCGTGGGGACGACCCTATAGTCGTCGGAAATGTCGGCGGCTGGCCAACCTGGACCCGGGGTCGTGGGGACGACCCTATAGTCGTCGGACAAGTCGGCGGCTGGCCAACTTTGGCGCGTGGTCGTGGGGACGAACCTACAGTCGTCGGAAATGTCGGCGGCTGGCCAACCTGGACCCGGGGTCGTGGGGACGACCCTATTTTCGTCGGACATGACGGTGGCGGGCCAATCTAGTCCCGGGGTCGTGGGGACGACTCTATAGTCGTCGGAAATGTCGGCGGCTGGCCAACTTGGACCCGAGGTCGTGGGGACGACCCTATTGTCGTCGGACATGACGGTGGCGGGCCAATCTAGTCTCGGGGTCGTGGGGACGACCCTATAGTCGTCGGACATGTCGGCGGCTGGCCAACCTAGTCCCGAGGTCGTGGGGACGACCCTATAGTCGTCGGACTTGACGGTGGCGGGCCAATCTAGTCCCGGGGTCGTGGGGACGAACCTACAGTCGTCGGAAATGTCCGCGGCTGGCCAACCTGGACCCGGGGTCGTGGGGACGACCCTATAGTCGTCGGACTTGACGGTGGCGGGCCAATCTAGTCCCGGGGTCGTGGGGACGACCCTACAGTCGTCGGAAATGTCGGCGGCTGGCCAACCTGGACCCGGGGTCGTGGGGACGACCCTATTGTCGTCGGACATGACGGTGGCGGGCCAATCTAGTCCCGGGGTCGTGGGGACGACCCTATAGTCGTCGGACATGTCGGCGGCTGGCCAACTTTGGACCGGTGTCGTGGGGACGACTCTATAGTCGTCGGAAATGTCGGCGGCTGGCCAACCTGGACCCGAGATCGTGGGGACGACCCTATTGTCGTCGGACATGACGGTGGCGGGCCAATCTAGTCTCGGGGTCGTGGGGACGACCCTATAGTCGTCGGACATGTCGGCGGCTGGCCAACTTTGGCCCGGGGTCGTGGGGACGACCCTATAGTCGTTGGACATGACGGTGGCGGGCCAACTTTGGCCCGGTGTCGTGGGGACGACCCTATAGTCGTCGGACATTTCGGCGGCATGCCAACTTTGGCCCGGGGTCGTGGGGACGACCCTATAGTTGTTGGACATGACGGTGGCGGGCTAATCTAGTCCCGGGGTCGTAGGGACGACCCTATAGTCGTTGGACATGTCGGCGATTGGCCAACATTGGCCCGGGGTCGTGGGGACGACCCTACAGTCGTAGGAAATGTCGGCGGCTGGCCAACCTGGACCCGGGGTCGTGGGGACGACCCTATTGTCGTCGGACATGACGGTGGCGGGCCAACCTAGACCCGGGGTCGTGGGGACGACCCTATTGTCGTCGGACATGACGGTGGCGGGCCAATCTAGTCCCGGGGTCGTGGGGACGACCCTATAGTCGTCGGACATGTCGGCGGCTGGCCAACTTTGGCCCGGTGTCGTGGGGACGACCCTATAGTCGTCGGACATGTCGGCGGCTGGCCAACTTTGGCGCGTGGTCGTGGGGACGATCCGATTGTCGTCGGACATGTCGGCGGCTGGCCAACTTTGGCACCGTGGTCGTGGGGACGATCCAATAGTCGTCGGACATGTCGGCGGCTGGCCAACTTTGGCGCGTGGTCGTGGGGACGATCCGATTGTCGTTGGACATGACGGTGGCGGGCCAATCTAGTCCCGGGGTCGTGGGGACGACCCTATAGTCGTCGGACATGTCGGCGGCTGGCCAACTTTGGACCGGTGTCGTGGGGACGACTCTATAGTCGTCGGAAATGTCGGCGGCTGGCCAACCTGGACCCGAGGTCGTGGGGACGACCCTATTGTCGTCGGACATGACGGTGGCGGGCCAATCTAGTCTCGGGGTCGTGGGGACGACCCTATAGTCGTCGGACATGTCGGCGGCTGGCCAACTTTGGCCCGGGGTCGTGGGGACGACCCTATAGTCGTCGGACATGTCGGCGGCTGGCCAACTTTGGCCCGGTGTCGTGGGGACGACTCTATAGTCGTCGGAAATGTCGGCGGCTGGCCAACCTGGACCCGGGGTCGTGGGGCCGACCCTATTGTCGTCGGTCATGACGGTGGCGGGCCAATCTAGTCTCGCGGTCGTGGGGACGACCCTATAATCGTCGGACATGACGGTGGCGGGCCAATCTAGTCCCGGGGTCGTGGGGACGACCCTATAGTCGTCGGACATGTCGGCGGCTGGCCAACTTTGGCCCGGTGTCGTGGGGACGACCCTATAGTCGTCGGACATGTCGGCGGCTGGCCAACTCTGGCGCGTGGTCGTGGGGACGCTCCGATTGTCGTCGGACATGTCGGCGGCTGGGCAACTTTGGCACCGTGGTCGTGGGGACGATCCAATAGTCGTCGGACATGTCGGCGGCTGGCCAACTTTGGCGCGTGGTCGTGGGGACGATCCGATTGTCGTCGGACATGTCGGCGGCTGGCCAACCTAGATCCGGGGTCGTGGGGACGACCCTATTGTCGTCGGACATGACGGTGGCGGGCCAATCTAGTCCCGGTGTCGTGGGGACGACCCTATAGTCGTCGGACAAGTCGGCGGCGGGCCAAGCTTGTCCCGGGGTCGTGGGGACGACCCTATTGTCGTCGGACATGACGGTGGCGGGCCAATCTATTCCCGGGGTCGTGGGGACGACCCTATAGTCGTCGGACATGTCGGCGGCTGGCCAACATTGGCCCGTGGTCGTGGGGACGATCCAATAGTCGTCGGACATGTCGGCGGCATGCCAACTTTGGCCCGGGGTCGTGGGGACGACCCTATTGTCGTCGGACATGACGGTGGCGGGCCAATCTAGTCTCGCGGTCGTGGGGACGACCCTATAATCGTCGGAAATGACGGTGGCGGGCCAATCTAGTCCCGGGGTCGTGGGGACGACCCTATAGTCGTCGGACATGTCGGCGGCTGGCCAACTTTGGCCCGGTGTCGTGGGGACGACCCTATAGTCGTCGGACATTTCGGCGGCATGCCAACTTTGGCCCGTGGTCGTGGGGACGACCCAATAGTTGTTGGACATGACGGTGGCGGGCTAATCTAGTCCCGGGGTCGTAGGGACGACCCTATAGTCGTTGGACATGTCGGCGATTGGCCAACATTGGCTCGGGGTCGTGGGGACGACCCTACAGTCGTAGGAAATGTCGGCGGCTGGCCAACCTGGACCCGGGGTCGTGGGGACGACCCTATTGTCGTCGGACATGACGGTGGCGGGCCAACCTAGACCCGGGGTCGTGGGGACGACCCTATTGTCGTCGGACATGACGGTGGCGGGCCAATCTAGTCCCGGGGTCGTGGGGACGACCCTATAGTCGTCGGACATGTCGGCGGCTGGCCAACTTTGGCCCGGTGTCGTGGGGACGACCCTATAGTCGTCAGACATGTCGGCGGCTGGCCAACTTTGGCGCGTGGTCGTGGGGACGATCCGATTGTCGTCGGACATGTCGGCGGCTGGCCAACTTTGGCACCGTGGTCGTGGGGACGATCCAATAGTCGTCGGACATGTCGGCGGCTGGCCAACTTTGGCGCGTGGTCGTGGGGACGATCCGATTGTCGTCGGACATGTCGGCGGCTGGCCAACCTAGATCCGGGGTCGTGGGGACGACCCTATTGTCATCGGACATGACGGTGGCGGGCCAATCTAGTCCCGGGGTCGTGGGGACGACCCTATAGTCGTCGGACATGTCGGCGGCTGGCCAACTTTGGACCGGTGTCGTGGGGACGACTCTATAGTCGTCGGAAATGTCGGCGGCTGGCCAACCTGGACCCGAGGTCGTGGGGACGACCCTATTGTCGTCGGACATGACGGTGGCGGGCCAATCTAGTCTCGGGGTCGTGGGGACGACCCTATAGTCGTCGGACATGTCGGCGGCTGGCCAACTTTGGCCCGGGGTCGTGGGGACGACCCTATAGTCGTCGGACATGTCGGCGGCTGGCCAACTTTGGCCCGGTGTCGTGGGGACGACTCTATAGTCGTCGGAAATGTCGGCGGCTGGCCAACCTGGACCCGGGGTCGTGGGGCCGACCCTATTGTCGTCGGTCATGACGGTGGCGGGCCAATCTAGTCTCGCGGTCGTGGGGACGACCCTATAATCGTCGGACATGACGGTGGCGGGCCAATCTAGTCCCGGGGTCGTGGGGACGACCCTATAGTCGTCGGACATGTCGGCGGCTGGCCAACTTTGGCCCGGTGTCGTGGGGACGACCCTATAGTCGTCGGACATTTCGGCGGCATGCCAACTTTGGCCCGTGGTCGTGGGGACGACCCTATAGTTGTTGGACATGACGGTGGCGGGCTAATCTAGTCCCGGGGTCGTAGGGACGACCCTATAGTCGTTGGACATGTCGGCGATTGGCCAACATTGGCCCGGGGTCGTGGGGACGACCCTATAGTCGTCGGACATGTCGGCGGCTGGCCAACTTTGGCGCGTGGTCGTGGGGACGATCCGATTGTCGTCGGACATGTCGGCGGCAGGCCAACCTAGACCCGGGGTCGTGGGGACGACCCTATTGTCGTCGGACATGGCGGTGGCGGGCCAATCTAGTCCCGTGGTCGTGGGGACGACCCTATAGTCTTCGGACATGACGGTAGCGGGCCAATCTAGACCCGAGGTCCTGGGGACGACCCTATAGTAGTCGGACGTGTCGGCGGCTGTCCAACTTTGGCCCGGTGTCGTGGGGACGACTCTATAGTCGTCGGACATGTCGGCGGCTGGCCAACCTAGACCCGGGGTCGTGGGGACGACCCTATAATCGTTGGACATGACGGTGACGGGCCAATCTAGTCCCGGGGTCGTGGGGACAACCCTATAGTCGTCGGACAAGTCGGCGGCGGGCCAAGCTTGTCCCGGGGTCGTGGGGACGACCCTATAATCGTCGGACATGACGGTGGCGGGCCAATCTAGTCCCGGGGTCGTGGGGACGACCCTATAATCGTTGGACATGACGGTGGCGGGCCAATCTAGGCCCGGGGTCGTAGGGACGACCCTATAGTCGTCGGACATGTTGGCGATTGGCCAACATTGGCCCGGGGTCGTCGGGACGACCCTATAGTCGTCGGACATGTCGGCGGCTGGCCAACCTAGTCCCGGGGTCGTGGGGACGACCCTATAGTCGTCGGACATTTCGGCGGCTTGCCAACTTTGGCCCGGGGTCGTGGGGACGACCCTATAGTCGTCGGACATGTCGGCGGCTGGCCAACTTTGGCCCGTGGTTGTGGGGACGACCCTATAGTCGTTGGACATGTCGGCGGCTGGCCAACCTAGACCCGGGGTCGTGGGGACGACCCTATAATCGTTGGACATGACGGTGGCGGGCCAATCTAGGCCCGGGGTCGTAGGGACGACCCTATAGTCGTCGGACATGTTGGCGATTGGCCAACATTGGCCCGGGGTCGTCGGGACGACCCTATAGTCGTCGGACATGTCGGCGGCTGGCCAACCTAGTCCCGGGGTCGTGGGGACGACCCTATAGTCGTCGGACATTTCGGCGGCTTGCCAACTTTGGCCCGGAGTCGTGGGGACGACCCTATAGTCGTCGGACATGTCGGCGGCTGGCCAACTTTGGCCCGTGGTTGTGGGGACGACCCTATAGTCGTTGGACATGTCGGCGGCTGGCCAACCTAGACCCGGGGTCGTGGGGACGACCCTATAATCGTTGGACATGACGGTGGCGGGCCAATCTAGTCCCGGGGTCGTGGGGACGACCCTATAGTCGTCGGACATGTCGGCGGCTGGCCAACTTTGGCCCGGTGTCGTGGGGACGACCCTATAGTCGTCGGACATGTCGGCGGCTGGCCAACTTTGGCGCGTGGTCGTGGGGACGATCCGATTGTCGTCGGACATGTCGGCGGCTGGCCAACTTTGGCACCGTGGTCGTGGGGACGATCCAATAGTCGTCGGACATGTCGGCGGCTGGCCAACTTTGGCGCGTGGTCGTGGGGACGATCCGATTGTCGTCGGACATGTCGGCGGCTGGCCAACCTAGATCCGGGGTCGTGGGGACGACCCTATTGTCGTCGGACATGACGGTGGCGGGCCAATCTAGTCCCGGTGTCGTGGGGACGACCCTATAGTCGTCGGACAAGTCGGCGGCTGGCCAACCTAGTCCCGAGGTCGTGGGGACGACCCTATAGTCGTCGGACTTGACGGTGGCGGGCCAATCTAGTCCCGGGGTCGTGGGGACGAACCTACAGTCGTCGGAAATGTCGGCGGCTGGCCAACCTGGACCCGGGGTCGTGGGGACGACCCTATAGTCGTCGGACTTGACGGTGGCGGGCCAATCTAGTCCCGGGGTCGTGGGGACGACCCTACAGTCGTCGGAAATGTCGGCGGCTGGCCAACCTGGACCCGGGGTCGTGGGGACGACCCTATTGTCGTCGGACATGACGGTGGCGGGCCAATCTAGTCCCGGGGTCGTGGGGACGACCCTATAGTCTCCGGACATGACGGTAGCGGGCCAATCTAGACCCGAGGTCCTCGGGACGACCCTATAGTAGTCGGACATGTTGGCGATTGGCCAACATTGGCCCGGGGTCGTCGGGACGACCCTATAGTCGTCAGACATGTCGGCGGCTGGCCAACCTAGTCCCGGGGTCGTGGGGACGACCCTATAGTCGTCGGACATTTCGGCGGCTGGCCAACATTGGCCCGGGGTCGTGGGGACGACCCTATAGTCGTCGGACATGTCGGCGGCATGCCAACTTTGGCCCGTGGTCGTGGGGACGACCCTATAGTCGTTGGACATGACGGTGGCGGGCCAACTTTGGCCCGGTGTCGTGGGGACGACCCTATAGTCGTCGGACATTTCGGCGGCATGCCAACTTTGGCCCGGGGTCGTGGGGACGACCCTATAGTTGTTGGACATGACGGTGGCGGGCTAATCTAGTCCCGGGGTCGTAGGGACGACCCTATAGTCGTCGGACATGTCGGCGATTGGCCAACATTGGCCCGGGGTCGTGGGGACGACCCTATAATCGTCGGACATGACGGTGGCGGGCCAATCTAGTCCCGGGGTCGTGGGGACGACCCTATAGACGTCGGACATGTCGGCGGCTGGCCAACTTTGGCGCGTGGTCGTGGGGACGATCCGATTATCGTCGGACATGTCGGCGGCTGGCAAACTTTGGCCCGTGGTCGTGGGGACGATCCAATAGTCGTCGGACATGTCGGCGGCTGGCCAACTTTGGCGCGTGGTCGTGGGGACGATCCGATTGTCGTCGGACATGTCTGCGGCTGGCCAACCTAGACCCGGGGTCGTGGGGACGACCCTATTGTCGTCGGACATGGCGGTGGCGGGCCAATCTAGTCCCGTGGTCGTGGGGACGACCCTATAGTCTTCGGACATGACGGTAGCGGGCCAATCTAGACCCGAGGTCCTGGGGACGACCCTATTGTAGTCGGACATGTCGGCGGCTGTCCAACTTTGGCCCGGTGTCGTGGGGACGACTCTATAGTCGTCGGACATGTCGGCGGCTGGCCAACCTAGACCCGGGGTCGTGGGGACGACCCTATAATCGTTGGACATGACGGTGGCGGGCCAATCTAGTCCCGGGGTCGTGGGGACGACCCTATAGTCGTCGGAAATGTCGGCGGCTGGCCAACCTGGACCCGGGGTCGTGGGGACGACCCTATAGTCGTCGGACAAGTCGGCGGCTGGCCAACTTTGGCGCGTGGTCGTGGGGACGAACCTACAGTCGTCGGAAATGTCGGCGGCTGGCCAACCTGGACCCGGGGTCGTGGGGACGACCCTATTTTCGTCGGACATGACGGTGGCGGGCCAATCTAGTCCCGGGGTCGTGGGGACGACTCTATAGTCGTCGGAAATGTCGGCGGCTGGCCAACCTGGACCCGAGGTCGTGGGGACGACCCTATTGTCGTCGGACATGACGGTGGCGGGCCAATCTAGTCTCGGGGTCGTGGGGACGACCCTATAGTCGTCGGACATGTCGGCGGCTGGCCAACCTAGTCCCGAGGTCGTGGGGACGACCCTATAGTCGTCGGACTTGACGGTGGCGGGCCAATCTAGTCCCGGGGTCGTGGGGACGAACCTACAGTCGTCGGAAATGTCCGCGGCTGGCCAACCTGGACCCGGGGTCGTGGGGACGACCCTATAGTCGTCGGACTTGACGGTGGCGGGCCAATCTAGTCCCGGGGTCGTGGGGACGACCCTACAGTCGTCGGAAATGTCGGCGGCTGGCCAACCTGGACCCGGGGTCGTGGGGACGACCCTATTGTCGTCGGACATGACGGTGGCGGGCCAATCTAGTCCCGGGGTCGTGGGGACGACCCTATAGTCGTCGGACATGTCGGCGGCTGGCCAACTTTGGACCGGTGTCGTGGGGACGACTCTATAGTCGTCGGAAATGTCGGCGGCTGGCCAACCTGGACCCGAGATCGTGGGGACGACCCTATTGTCGTCGGACATGACGGTGGCGGGCCAATCTAGTCTCGGGGTCGTGGGGACGACCCTATAGTCGTCGGACATGTCGGCGGCTGGCCAACTTTGGCCCGGGGTCGTGGGGACGACCCTATAGTCGTTGGACATGACGGTGGCGGGCCAACTTTGGCCCGGTGTCGTGGGGACGACCCTATAGTCGTCGGACATTTCGGCGGCATGCCAACTTTGGCCCGGGGTCGTGGGGACGACCCTATAGTTGTTGGACATGACGGTGGCGGGCTAATCTAGTCCCGGGGTCGTAGGGACGACCCTATAGTCGTCGGACATGTCGGCGATTGGCCAACATTGGCCCGGGGTCGTGGGGACGACCCTATAATCGTCGGACATGACGGTGGCGGGCCAATCTAGTCCCGGGGTCGTGGGGACGACCCTATAGTCGTCGGACATGTCGGCGGCTGGCCAACTTTGGCCCGGTGTCGTGGGGACGACCCTATTGTCGTCGGACATTTCGGCGGCATGCCAACTTTGGCCCGTGGTCGTGGGGACGACCCTATAGTTGTTGGACATGACGGTGGCGGGCTAATCTAGTCCCGGGGTCGTAGGGACGACCCTATAGTCGTTAGACATGTCGGCGATTGGCCAACATTGGCCCGGGGTCGTGGGGACGACCCTATAGTCGTCGGACATGTCGGCGGCTGGCCAACTTTGGCGCGTGGTCGTGGGGACGATCCGATTATCGTCGGACATGTCGGCGGCTGGCAAACTTTGGCCCGTGGTCGTGGGGACGATCCAATAGTCGTCGGACATGTCGGCGGCTGGCCAACTTTGGCGCGTGGTCGTGGGGACGATCCGATTGTCGTCGGACATGTCTGCGGCTGGCCAACCTAGACCCGGGGTCGTGGGGACGACCCTATTGTCGTCGGACATGGCGGTGGCGGGCCAATCTAGTCCCGTGGTCGTGGGGACGACCCTATAGTCTTCGGACATGACGGTAGCGGGCCAATCTAGACCCGAGGTCCTGGGGACGACCCTATTGTAGTCGGACATGTCGGCGGCTGTCCAACTTTGGCCCGGTGTCGTGGGGACGACTCTATAGTCGTCGGACATGTCGGCGGCTGGCCAACCTAGACCCGGGGTCGTGGGGACGACCCTATAATCGTTGGACATGACGGTGGCGGGCCAATCTAGTCCCGGGGTCGTGGGGACGACCCTATAGTCGTCGGAAATGTCGGCGGCTGGCCAACCTGGACCCGGGGTCGTGGGGACGACCCTATAGTCGTCGGACAAGTCGGCGGCTGGCCAACTTTGGCGCGTGGTCGTGGGGACGAACCTACAGTCGTCGGAAATGTCGGCGGCTGGCCAACCTGGACCCGGGGTCGTGGGGACGACCCTATTGTCGTCGGACATGACGGTGGCGGGCCAATCTAGTCCCGGGGTCGTGGGGACGACCCTACAGTCGTCGGACATTTCGGCGGCTTGCCAACTTTGGCCCGGGGTCGTGGGGACGACCCTATAGTCGTCGGACATGTTGGCGGCTTGTCAGCCTAGTCCCGGGGTCGTGGGGACGACCCTATATTCGTCGGACAAGCCGGCGGCTGGCCAACTTTGGCCCGTGGTCGTGGGGACGACCCTATAGTCGTCGGACATTTCGGCGGCTGGCCAATTTTGGCCCGTGGTCGTGGGGACGACCCTATAGTCGTCGGACAAGTCGGCGGCTGTCCAACTTTGGCCCGGGGTCGTGGGGACGACCCTATGGTCGTCGGACTTGACGGTGGCGGGCCAATCTAGTCCCGAGGTCCTGGGGACGACCCTATAGTCGTCGGACTTGACGGTGGCGGGCCAATCTAGTCCCGGGGTCGTGGGGACGACCCTACAGTCGTCGGACATTTCGGCGGCTTGCCAACTTTGGCCCGGGGTCGTGGGGACGACCCTATAGTCGTCGGACATGTTGGCGGCTTGTCAGCCTAGTCCCGGGGTCGTGGGTACGACCCTACAGTCGTCGGACATTTCGGCGGCTTGCCAACTTTGGCCCGGGGTCGTGGGGACGACCCTATAGTCGTCGGACATGACAGTGGCGGGCCAATCTAGTCCCGGGGTCGTGGGGACGACCCTATAGTCGTCGGACATTTCGGCGGCTGGCCAACTTTGGCCCGGGGTCGTGGGGACGACCCTATAGTCGTCGGACATGTTGGCGGCTTGTCAGCCTAGTCCCGGGGTCGTGGGTACGACCCTACAATCGTCGGACATTTCGGCGGCATGCCAAATTTGGCCCGGGGTCGTGGGGACGACCCTATAGTCGTCAGATATGACGGTGGCGGGCCAATCTATTCCCGGGGTCGTGGGGACGACCCTATAGTCGTCGGACATTTCGGCGGCTGGCCAACTTTGGCCCGGGGTCGTGGGGACGACCCTATAGTCGTCGGACATGTTGGCGGCTTGTCAGCCTAGTCCCGGGGTCGTGGGTACGGCCCTATAGTCGTCGGACAAGTCGGCGGCGGGCCAACCTTGTCCCGGGGTCGTGGGGACGACCCTACAGTCATCGGACATGTCGGTGGCTGGCCAACTTTGGCCCGGTGTCGTGGGGATGACTCTATAGTCGTCGGAAATGTCGGCGGCTGGTCAACTTTGGCCCGTGGTTGTGGGGACGACCCTATAGTCGTTGGACATGACGGTGGCGGGCCAATCTAGTCCCGGGGTCGTGGGTAAGACCCTATAGTCCTCGGACAAGACGGCGGCTGGACATCTTTGGCCCGGGGTCGTGGGGACGACCCTATAGTCGTCGGACATGTTGGCGGCGGGCCAACCTTGTCCCGGGGTCGTGGGGACGACCCTATAGTCGTCGGACATGTCGGCGGCTGGCCAACTTTGGCCCGGGGTCGTGGGGACGACCCTATAGTCGTCGGATATGTCGGCGGCAGGCCAACTTTGGCCCGTGGTCGTGGGGACGACCCTATAGTCGTCGGACAAGTCGGCGGCGGGCCCACCTAGTCCCGGGGTCGTGGGGACGACCCTATATTCGTCGGACAAGCCGGCGGCTGGCCAACTTTGGCCCGTGGTCGTGGGGACGACCCTATAGTCGTCGGACAAGTCGGCGGCTGTCCAACTTTGGCCCGGGGTCGTGGGGACGACCCTATGGTCGTCGGACATGTCGGCGGCTGGCCAACTTTGGCCCGGTGTCGTGGGGACGACCCTATAGTCGTCGGACATGTCGGCGGCTGGCCAACTTTGGCGCGTGGTCGTGGGGACGATCCGATTGTCGTCGGACATGTCGGCGGCTGGCCAACTTTGGCACCGTGGTCGTGGGGACGATCCAATAGTCGTCGGACATGTCGGCGGCTGGCCAACTTTGGCGCGTGGTCGTGGGGACGATCCGATTGTCGTTGGACATGACGGTGGCGGGCCAATCTAGTCCCGGGGTCGTGGGGACGACCCTATAGTCGTCGGACATGTCGGCGGCTGGCCAACTTTGGACCGGTGTCGTGGGGACGACTCTATAGTCGTCGGAAATGTCGGCGGCTGGCCAACCTGGACCCGAGGTCGTGGGGACGACCCTATTGTCGTCGGACATGACGGTGGCGGGCCAATCTAGTCTCGGGGTCGTGGGGACGACCCTATAGTCGTCGGACATGTCGGCGGCTGGCCAACTTTGGCCCGGGGTCGTGGGGACGACCCTATAGTCGTCGGACATGTCGGCGGCTGGCCAACTTTGGCCCGGTGTCGTGGGGACGACTCTATAGTCGTCGGAAATGTCGGCGGCTGGCCAACCTGGACCCGGGGTCGTGGGGCCGACCCTATTGTCGTCGGTCATGACGGTGGCGGGCCAATCTAGTCTCGCGGTCGTGGGGACGACCCTATAATCGTCGGACATGACGGTGGCGGGCCAATCTAGTCCCGGGGTCGTGGGGACGACCCTATAGTCGTCGGACATGTCGGCGGCTGGCCAACTTTGGCCCGGTGTCGTGGGGACGACCCTATAGTCGTCGGACATGTCGGCGGCTGGCCAACTTTGGCGCGTGGTCGTGGGGACGCTCCGATTGTCGTCGGACATGTCGGCGGCTGGCCAACTTTGGCACCGTGGTCGTGGGGACGATCCAATAGTCGTCGGACATGTCGGCGGCTGGCCAACTTTGGCGCGTGGACGTGGGGACGATCCGATTGTCGTCGGACATGTCGGCGGCTGGCCAACCTAGATCCGGAGTCGTGGGGACGACCCTATTGTCGTCGGACATGACGGTGGCGGGCCAATCTAGTCCCGGTGTCGTGGGGACGACCCTATAGTCGTCGGACAAGTCGGCGGCGGGCCAAGCTTGTCCCGGGGTCGTGGGGACGACCCTATTGTCGTCGGACATGACGGTGGCGGGCCAATCTATTCCCGGGGTCGTGGGGACGACCCTATAGTCGTCGGACATGTCGGCGGCTGGCCAACATTGGCCCGTGGTCGTGGGGACGATCCAATAGTCGTCGGACATGTCGGCGGCATGCCAACTTTGGCCCGTGGTCGTGGGGACGACCCTATAGTCGTTGGACATGACGGTGGCGGGCCAATCTAGTCCCGGGGTCGTAGGGACGACCCTATAGTCGTCGGACATATCGGCGATTGGCCAACATTGGCCCGGGGTCGTGGGGACGACCCTATAGTCGTCGGACATGTCGGCGGCTGGCCAACCTAGTCCCGAGGTCGTGGGGACGACCCTATAGTCGTCGGACTTGACGGTGGCGGGCCAATCTAGTCCCGGGGTCGTGGGGACGAACCTACAGTCGTCGGAAATGTCGGCGGCTGGCCAACCTGGACCCGGGGTCGTGGGGACGACCCTATAGTCGTCGGACTTGACGGTGGCGGGCCAATCTAGTCCCGGGGTCGTGGGGACGACCCTACAGTCGTCGGAAATGTCGGCGGCTGGCCAACCTGGACCCGGGGTCGTGGGGACGACCCTATTGTCGTCGGACATGACGGTGGCGGGCCAATCTAGTCCCGGGGTCGTGGGGACGACCCTATAGTCTCCGGACATGACGGTAGCGGGCCAATCTAGACCCGAGGTCCTCGGGACGACCCTATAGTAGTCGGACATGTTGGCGATTGGCCAACATTGGCCCGGGGTCGTCGGGACGACCCTATAGTCGTCAGACATGTCGGCGGCTGGCCAACCTAGTCCCGGGGTCGTGGGGACGACCCTATAGTCGTCGGACATTTCGGCGGCTTGCCAACATTGGCCCGGGGTCGTGGGGACGACCCTATAGTCGTCGTACATGTCGGCGGCTGGCCAACTTTGGCCCGTGGTTGTGGGGACGACCCTATAGTCGTTGGACATGACGGTGGCGGGCCAATCTAGTCCCGGGGTCGTGGGGACGACCCTATAGTCGTCGGACATGTCGGCGGCTGGCCAACTTTGGACCGGTGTCGTGGGGACGACTCTATAGTCGTCGGAAATGTCGGCGGCTGGCCAACCTGGACCCGAGGTCGTGGGGACGACCCTATTGTCGTCGGACATGACGGTGGCGGGCCAATCTAGTCTCGGGGTCGTGGGGACGACCCTATAGTCGTCGGACATGTCGGCGGCTGGCCAACTTTGGCCCGGGGTCGTGGGGACGACCCTATAGTCGTCGGACATGTCGGCGGCTGGCCAACTTTGGCCCGGTGTCGTGGGGACGACTCTATAGTCGTCGGAAATGTCGGCGGCTGGCCAACCTGGACCCGGGGTCGTGGGGACGACCCTATAATCGTTGGACATGACGGTGGCGGGCCAATCTAGTCCCGGGGTCGTGGGGACGATCCGATTGTCGTCGGACATGTCGGTGGCTGGCCAACCTAGACCCGGGGTCGTGGGGACGACCCTATTGTCGTCGGACATGGCGGTGGCGGGCCAATCTAGTCCCGTGGTCGTGGGGACGACCCTATAGTCTTCGGACATGACGGTAGCGGGCCAATCTAGACCCGAGGTCCTGGGGACGACCCTATAGTAGTCGGACATGTTGGCGGCTGTCCAACTTTGGCCCGGTGTCGTGGGGACGACTCTATAGTCGTCGGACATGTCGGCGGCTGGCCAACCTAGACCCGGGGTCGTGGGGACGACCCTATAATCGTTGGACATGACGGTGGCGGGCCAATCTAGTCCCGGGGTCGTGGGGACGACCCTATAGTCGTCGGACATGTCGGTGGCGGGCCAATCTAGTCCCGGGGTCGTAGGGACGACCCTATAGTCGTCGGACATGTTGGCGATTGGCCAACATTGGCCCGGGTTCGTCGGGACGACCTTATAGTCGTCGGACATGTCGGCGGCTGGCCAACCTAGTCCCGGGGTCGTGGGGACGACCCTATAGTCGTCGGAAATGTCGGCGGCTGGCCAACCTGGACCCGGGGTCGTGGGGACGACCCTATAGTCGTCGGACATGACGGTGGCGGGCCAATCTAGTCCCGGGGTCGTAGGGACGACCCTATAGTCGTCGGACATGTTGGCGATTGGCCAACATTGGCCCGGGTTCGTCGGGACGACCTTATAGTCGTCGGACATGTCGGCGGCTGGCCAACTTTGGCCCGTGGTCGTGGGGACGACCCTATAGTCGTCGGACATTTCGGCGGCTGGCCAACTTTGGCCCGTGGTCGTGGGGACGACCCTATAGTCGTCGGACAAGTCGGCGGCTGTCCAACTTTGGCCCGGGGTCGTGGGGACGACCCTATGGTCGTCGGACTTGACGGTGGCGGGCCAATCTAGTCCCGAGGTCCTGGGGACGACCCTATAGTCGTCGGACTTGACGGTGGCGGGCCAATCTAGTCCCGGGGTCGTGGGGACGACCCTACAGTCGTCGGACATTTCGGCGGCTTGCCAACTTTGGCCCGGGGTCGTGGGGACGACCCTATAGTCGTCGGACATGTTGGCGGCTTGTCAGCCTAGTCCCGGGGTCGTGGGTACGACCCTACAGTCGTCGGACATTTCGGCGGCTTGCCAACTTTGGCCCGGGGTCGTGGGGACGACCCTATAGTCGTCGGACATGACAGTGGCGGGCCAATCTAGTCCCGGGGTCGTGGGGACGACCCTATAGTCGTCGGACATTTCGGCGGCTGGCCAACTTTGGCCCGGGGTCGTGGGGACGACCCTATAGTCGTCGGACATGTTGGCGGCTTGTCAGCCTAGTCCCGGGGTCGTGGGTACGACCCTACAATCGTCGGACATTTCGGCGGCATGCCAAATTTGGCCCGGGGTCGTGGGGACGACCCTATAGTCGTCAGACATGACGGTGGCGGGCCAATCTATTCCCGGGGTCGTGGGGACGACCCTATAGTCGTCGGACATTTCGGCGGCTGGCCAACTTTGGCCCGGGGTCGTGGGGACGACCCTATAGTCGTCGGACATGTTGGCGGCTTGTCAGCCTAGTCCCGGGGTCGTGGGTACGGCCCTATAGTCGTCGGACAAGTCGGCGGCGGGCCAACCTTGTCCCGGGGTCGTGGGGACGACCCTACAGTCATCGGACATGTCGGTGGCTGGCCAACTTTGGCCCGGTGTCGTGGGGATGACTCTATAGTCGTCGGAAATGTCGGCGGCTGGTCAACTTTGGCCCGTGGTTGTGGGGACGACCCTATAGTCGTTGGACATGACGGTGGCGGGCCAATCTAGTCCCGGGGTCGTGGGTAAGACCCTATAGTCCTCGGACAAGACGGCGGCTGGACATCTTTGGCCCGGGGTCGTGGGGACGACCCTATAGTCGTCGGACATGTTGGCGGCGGGCCAACCTTGTCCCGGGGTCGTGGGGACGACCCTATAGTCGTCGGACATGTCGGCGGCTGGCCAACTTTGGCCCGGGGTCGTGGGGACGACCCTATAGTCGTCGGATATGTCGGCGGCAGGCCAACTTTGGCCCGTGGTCGTGGGGACGACCCTATAGTCGTCGGACAAGTCGGCGGCGGGCCCACCTAGTCCCGGGGTCGTGGGGACGACCCTATATTCGTCGGACAAGCCGGCGGCTGGCCAACTTTGGCCCGTGGTCGTGGGGACGACCCTATAGTCGTCGGACAAGTCGGCGGCTGTCCAACTTTGGCCCGGGGTCGTGGGGACGACCCTATGGTCGTCGGACTTGACGGTGGCGGGCCAATCTAGTCCCGAGGTCCTGGGGACGACCCTATAGTCGTCGGACTTGACGGTGGCGGGCCAATCTAGTCCCGGGGTCGTGGGGACGACCCTACAGTCGTCGGACATTTCGGCGGCTTGTCAACTTTGGCCCGGGGTCGTGGGGACGACCCTATAGTCGTCGGACATGTTGGCGGCTTGTCAGCCTAGTCCCGGGGTCGTGGGTACGACCCTACAGTCGTCGGACAATTCGGCGGCTTGCCAACTTTGGCCCGGGGTCGTGGGGACGACCCTATAGTCGTCGGACATGACGGTGGCGGGCCAATCTAGTCCCGGGGTCGTGGGGACGACCCTATAGTCGTCGGACATTTCGGCGGCTGGCCAACTTTGGCCCGGGGTCGTGGGGACGACCCTATAGTCGTCGGACATGTTGGCGGCTTGTCAGCCTAGTCCCGGGGTCGTGGGTACGGCCCTAGAGTCGTCGGACAAGTCGGCGGCGGGCCAACCTTGTCCCGGGGTCGTGGGGACGACCCTATAGTCATCGGACATGTCGGTGGCTGGCCAACTTTGGCCCGGTGTCGTGGGGATGACTCTATAGTCGTCGGAAATGTCGGCGGCTGGTCAACTTTGGCCCGTGGTTGTGGGGACGACCCTATAGTCGTTGGACATGACGGTGGCGGGCCATTCTAGTCCCGGGGTCGTGGGTAAGACCCTATAGTCGTCGGACAAGACGGCGGCTGGACATCTTTGGCCCGGGGTCGTGGGGACGACCCTATAGTCGTCGGACATGTTGGCGGGTTGTCAGCCTAGTCCCGGGGTCGTGGGTACGACCCTATAGTCGTCGGACAAGTCGGCGGCGGGCCAACCTTGTCCCGGGGTCGTGGGGACGACCCTATAGTCGTCGGACATGTCGGCGGCTGGCCAACTTTGGCCCGGTGTCGTGGGGACGACTCTATAGTCGTCGGAAATGTCGGCGGCTGGCCAACTTTGGCCCGTGGTCGTGGGGACGACCCTATAGTCGTCGGACATGTCGGCGCCTGGCCAACTTTGGCCCGTGGTCGTGGGGACGACCCTATAGTCGTCGGAAATGTCGGTGGCTGTCCAACTTTGACCCAGGGGTCGTGGGGACGACCCTATAGTCGTCGGAAATGACGGTGGCGGGCCAATCTAGTCCCGGGGTCATGGGGACGACCCTACAGTCGTCGGACAAGTCGGCGGCGAGCCAATCTAGTCCCGCGGTCGTGGGGACGACCCTATAGTCGTCGGACAAGTCAGCGGCTGGCCAACATTGGCCCGTGGTCGTGGGGACGACCCAATAGTGGTCGGACTAGTCGGCGGCTGGCCAACCTAGTCCCGGGTCCGTGGGGACGACCCTATAGTCCTCGGACAAGTCGGCGGCTGGCCAACTTTGGCCCGGGGTCGTAGGGACAACCCTATAGTCGTCGGACAAGTCGGAGGCTGGCCAACTTTGGCCCGTGGTCGTGGGGACGACCCTATAGTCGTCGGACATGTCGGCGGCTGGCCAACTTTGGCCCGTGGTCGTGGGGACGACCCTATAGTCGTCGGAAATGTCGGTGGCTGTCCAACTTTGGCCCAGGGGTCGTGGGGACGACCCTATAGTCGTCGGACAAGTTAGCGGCTGGCCAACATTGGCCCGTGGTCGTGGGGACGACACTATAGTCGTCGGAAATGACGGTGGCGGGCCAATCTAGTCCCGGGGTCATGGGGACGACCCTACAGTCGTCGGACAAGTCGGCGGCGAGCCAATCTAGTCCCGCGGTCGTGGAGATGACCCTATAGTCGTCGGACAAGTCAGCGGCTGGCCAACATTGGCCCGTGGTCGTGGGGACGACCATAAAGTCGTCGGACATGACGGTGGCGGGCCACTCTAGTCCCGGGTCGTGGGGACGACCCTATAGTCGTCGGACATGTCGGCGGCTGGCCAACTTTGGCCCGGGGTCGTGGGGACGACCCTATAGTGGTCGGATATGTCGGCGGCTGGCCAGCTTTGGCCCGTGGTCGTGGGGACGACCCTATAGTCGTCGGAAATGACGGTGGCGGGCCAATCTATTCCCGGGGTCGTGGGGACGACCCTATAGTCGTCGGACATATCAGCGGCTGGCCAACTTTGGCCCGGGGTCGTGGGGACGACCCTACAGTCGTCGGATATGTCGGGGGCTGGCCAACTTGGCCCCGTGGTCGTGGGGACGACCCTATAGTCGTCGGAAATGACGGTGGCGGGCCAATCTAGTCCCGGGGTCGTGGGGACGACCCTATAGTCGTCGGACAAGTCGGCGGCGGGCCAACCTAGTCCCGAGGTCGTGGGGATGACCCTATAGTCGTCGGACATGACGGTGGCGGGCCAGTCTAGTCCCGGGTCGTGGGGACGACCCTATAGTCGTCGGACATGTCGGCGGCTGGCCAACTTTGGCCCGTGGTCGTGGGGACGGCCCTATAGTCGTCGGAAATGTCGGCGGCTTGCCAACTTTGGCCCGGGGTCGTGGGGACGACCCTATAGTCGTCGGACATGTTGGCGGCTTGTCAGCCTAGTCCCGGGGTCGTGGGTACGGCCCTAGAGTCGTCGGACAAGTCGGCGGCGGGCCAACCTTGTCCCGGGGTCGTGGGGACGACCCTATAGTCATCGGACATGTCGGTGGCTGGCCAACTTTGGCCCGGTGTCGTGGGGATGACTCTATAGTCGTCGGAAATGTCGGCGGCTGGTCAACTTTGGCCCGTGGTTGTGGGGACGACCCTATAGTCGTTGGACATGACGGTGGCGGGCCATTCTAGTCCCGGGGTCGTGGGTAAGACCCTATAGTCGTCGGACAAGACGGCGGCTGGACATCTTTGGCCCGGGGTCGTGGGGACGACCCTATAGTCGTCGGACATGTTGGCGGGTTGTCAGCCTAGTCCCGGGGTCGTGGGTACGACCCTATAGTCGTCGGACAAGTCGGCGGCGGGCCAACCTTGTCCCGGGGTCGTGGGGACGACCCTATAGTCGTCGGACATGTCGGCGGCTGGCCAACTTTGGCCCGGTGTCGTGGGGACGACTCTATAGTCGTCGGAAATGTCGGCGGCTGGCCAACTTTGGCCCGTGGTCGTGGGGACGACCCTATAGTCGTCGGACATGTCGGCGCCTGGCCAACTTTGGCCCGTGGTCGTGGGGACGACCCTATAGTCGTCGGAAATGTCGGTGGCTGTCCAACTTTGACCCAGGGGTCGTGGGGACGACCCTATAGTCGTCGGAATTGACGGTGGCGGGCCACTCTAGTCCCGGGTCGTGGGGACGACCCTATAGTCGTCGGACATGTCGGCGGCTGGCCAACTTTGGCCCGGGGTCGTGGGGACGACCATATAGTCGTCGGACATGACGGTGGCGGGCCACTCTAGTCCCGGGTCGTGGGGACGACCCTATAGTCGTCGGACATGTCGGCGGCTGGCCAACTTTGGCCCGGGGTCGTGGGGACGACCCTATAGTCGTCGGATATGTCGGCGGCAGGCTAACTTTGGCCCGTGGTCGTGGGGACGACCCTATAGTCGTCGGACAAGTCGGCGGCGGGCCAACCTAGTCCCGGGGTCGTGGGGACGACCCTATATTCGTCGGACAAGCCGGCGGCTGGCCAACTTTGGCCCGTGGTCGTGGGGACGACCCTATAGTCGTCGGACAAGTCGGCGGCTGTCAAACTTTGGCCCGGGGTCGTGGGGACGACCCTATGGTCGTCGGACTTGACGGTGGCGGGCCAATCTAGTCCCGAGGTCCTGGGGACGACCCTATAGTCGTCGGACTTGACGGTGGCGGGCCAATCTAGTCCCGGGGTCGTGGGGACGACCCTACAGTCGTCGGACATTTCGGCGGCTTGCCAACTTTGGCCCGGGGTCGTGGGGACGACCCTATAGTCGTCGGACAAGTCGGCGGCGGGCCAACCTTGTCCCGGGGTCGTGGGGACGACCCTATAGTCGTCGGACATGTCGGCGGCTGGCCAACTTTGGCCCGGTGTCGTGGGGACGACTCTATAGTCGTCGGAAATGTCGGCGGCTGGCCAACTTTGGCCCGTGGTCGTGGGGACGACCCTATAGTCGTCGGACATGTCGGCGCCTGGCCAACTTTGGCCCGTGGTCGTGGGGACGACCCTATAGTCGTCGGAAATGTCGGTGGCTGTCCAACTTTGACCCAGGGGTCGTGGGGACGACCCTATAGTCGTCGGAAATGACGGTGGCGGGCCAATCTAGTCCCGGGGTCATGGGGACGACCCTACAGTCGCCGGACAAGTCGGCGGCGAGCCAATCTAGTCCCGCGGTCGTGGGGACGACCCTATAGTCGTCGGACAAGTCAGCGGCTGGCCAACATTGGCCCGTGGTCGTGGGGACGACCCTATAGTGGTCGGACTAGTCGGCGGCTGGCCAACCTAGTCCCGGGTCCGTGGGGACGACCCTATAGTCCTCGGACAAGTCGGCGGCTGGCCAACTTTGGCCCGGGGTCGTAGGGACAACCCTATAGTCGTCGGACAAGTCGGAGGCTGGCCAACTTTGGCCCGTGGTCGTGGGGACGACCCTATAGTCGTGGGACATGTCGGCGGCTGGCCAACTTTGGCCCGTGGTCGTGGGGACGACCCTATAGTCGTCGGAAATGTCGGTGGCTGTCCAACTTTGGCCCAGGGGTCGTGGGGACGACCCTATAGTCGTCGGACAAGTTAGCGGCTGGCCAACATTGGCCCGTGGTCGTGGGGACGACACTATAGTCGTCGGATATGTCGGCGGCTGGCCAACTTTGGCCCGTGGTCGTGGGGACGACCCTATAGTCGTCGGACAAGTCAGCGGCTGGCCAACACTGGCCCGTGGTCGTGGGGAAGAGCCTATAGTCGTCGGACAAGTCAGCGGCTGGCCAACATTGGCCCGTGGTCGTGGGGACGACCCTACAGTCGTCGGATATGTCGGCGGCTGGCCAACTTTGGACCGTGGTCGTGGGGACGAACCTATAGTCGTCGGAAATGACGGTGGCGGGCCAATCTAGTCCCGGGGTCATGGGGACGACCCTACAGTCGTCGGACAAGTCGGCGGCGAGCCAATCTAGTCCCGCGGTCGTGGGGACGACCCTATAGTCGTCGGAAATGACGGTGGCGTGCCAATCTATTCCCGGGGTCGTGGGGACGACCCTATAGTCGTCGGACATATCAGCGGCTGGCCAACTTTGGCCCGGGGTCGTGGGGACGACCCTACAGTCGTCGGATATATCGGGGGCTGGCCAACTTTGGCCCGTGGTCGTGGGGACGACCCTACAGTCGTCGGACAAGTCGGCGGCGAGCCAATCTAGTCCCGCGGTCGTGGGGACGACCCTATAGTCGTCGGACAAGTCAGCGGCTGGCCAACATTGGCCCGTGGTCGTGGGGACGACCATAAAGTCGTCGGACATGACGGTCTCGGGCCACTCTAGTCCCGGGTCGTGGGGACGACCCTATAGTCGTCGGACATGTCGGCGGCTGGCCAACTTTGGCCCGTGGTCGTGGGGACGACCCTATAGTCGTCGGAAATGTCGGTGGCTGTCCAACTTTGGCCCAGGGGTCGTGGGGACGACCCTATAGTCGTCGGACAAGTTAGCGGCTGGCCAACATTGGCCCGTGGTCGTGGGGACGACACTATAGTCGTCGGATATGTCGGCGGCTGGCCAACTTTGGCCCGTGGTCGTGGGGACGACCCTATAGTCGTCGGACAAGTCAGCGGCTGGCCAACACTGGCCCGTGGTCGTGGGGAAGAGCCTATAGTCGTCGGACAAGTCAGCGGCTGGCCAACATTGGCCCGTGGTCGTGGGGACGACCCTACAGTCGTCGGATATGTCGGCGGCTGGCCAACTTTGGACCGTGGTCGTGGGGACGAACCTATAGTCGTCGGAAATGACGGTGGCGGGCCAATCTAGTCCCGGGGTCATGGGGACGACCCTACAGTCGTCGGACAAGTCGGCGGCGAGCCAATCTAGTCCCGCGGTCGTGGGGATGACCCTATAGTCGTCGGACAAGTCAGCGGCTGGCCAACATTGGCCCGTGGTCGTGGGGACGACCATAAAGTCGTCGGACATGACGGTGGCGGGCCACTCTAGTCCCGGGTCGTGGGGACGACCCTATAGTCGTCGGACATGTCGGCGGCTGGCCAACTTTGGCCCGGGGTCGTGGGGACGACCCTATAGTGGTCGGATATGTCGGCGGCTGGCCAGCTTTGGCCCGTGGTCGTGGGGACGACCCTATAGTCGTCGGAAATGACGGTGGCGGGCCAATCTATTCCCGGGGTCGTGGGGACGACCCTATAGTCGTCGGACATATCAGCGGCTGGCCAACTTTGGCCCGGGGTCGTGGGGACGACCCTACAGTCGTCGGATATGTCGGGGGCTGGCCAACTTTGCCCCGTGGTCGTGGGGACGACCCTATAGTCGTCGGAAATGACGGTGGCGGGCCAATCTAGTCCCGGGGTCGTGGGGACGACCCTATAGTCGTCGGACAAGTCGGCGGCGGGCCAACCTAGTCCCGGGGTCGTGGGGATGACCCTATAGTCGTCGGACATGACGGTGGCGGGCCAGTCTAGTCCCGGGTCGTGGGGACGACCCTATAGTCGTCGGACATGTCGCCGGCTGGCCAACTTTGGCCCGTGGTCGTGGGGACGACCATATAGTCGTCGGACATGACGGTGGCGGGCCACTCTAGTCCCGGGTCGTGGGGACGACCCTATAGTCGTCGGACATGTCGGCGGCTGGCCAACTTTGGCCCGGGGTCGTGGGGACGACCCTATAGTCGTCGGAAATGACGGTGGCGGGCCAATCTATTCCCGGGGTCGTGGAGACGACCGTATAGTCGTCGGACATATCAGCGGCTGGCCAACTTTGGCCCGGGGTCGTGGGGACGACCCTATAGTCGTCGGACAAGTCGGCGGCGGGCCAACCTAGTCCCGGGGTCGTGGGGACGACCCTATAATCGTCGGACAAGCCGGCGGCGGGCCAACCTAGACCCGGGGTCGTGGGGATGACCCTATAGTCGTCGGATATGACGGTGGCGGGCCAGTCTAGTCCCGGGTCGTGGGGACGACCCTATAGTCGTCGGACATGTCGGCGGCTGGCCAACTTTGGCCCGTGGTCGTGGGGACGACCCTATAGTCGTCGGACATGTCGGCGGCTGGCCAACTTTGGCCCGTGGTCGTGGGGACGACCCTATTGTCGTCGGACATGACGGTGGCGGGCCAATCTAGTCTCGGGGTCGTGGGGACGACCCTATAGTCGTCGGACATGTCGGCGGCTGGCCAACTTTGGCCCGGGGTCGTGGGAACGACCCTATAGTCGTCGGACAAGACGGTGGCGGACCAATCTAGTCCCGAGGTCCTGGGGACGACCCTATAGTCGTCGGACATGACGGTGGCGGGCCAATCTAGTCCCGGGGTCGTGGGGACGACCCTACAGTCGTCGGACATTTCGGCGGCTTGCCAACTTTGGCCCGGGGTCGTGGGGACGACCCTATAGTCGTCGGACATGACGGTGGCGGGCCAATCTAGTCCCGGGGTCGTGGGGACGACCCTATAGTCGTCGGACAGTTCGGCGGCTGGCCAACTTTGGCCCAGGGTCGTGGGGACGACCCTATAGTCGTCGGACATGTTGGCGGCTTGTCAGCCTAGTCCCGGGGTCGTGGGTACGGCCCTATAGTCGTCGGACAAGTCGGCGGCGGGCCAACCTTGTCCCGGGGTCGTGGGGACGACCCTATAGTCGTCGGACATGTCGGCGGCTGGCCAACTTTGGCCCGGTGTCGTGGGCACGACTCTATAGTCGTCGGAAATGTCGGCGGCTGGCCAACCTGGACCCGGGGTCGTGGGGACGACCCTATTTTCGTCGGACATGACAGTGGCGGGCCAATCTAGTCTCGGGGTCGTGGGGACGACCCTATAGACGTCGGACATGTCGGCGGCTGGCCAACTTTGGCCCGGGGTCGTGGGGACGACCCTATAGTCGTCGGACTTGACGGTGGCGGGCCAATCTAGTCCCGAGGTCCTGGGGACGACCCTATAGTCGTCGGACTTGACGGTGGCGGCCAATCTATTCCCGGGGTCGTGGGGACGACCCTACAGTCGTCGGACATTTCGGCGGCTTGCCAACTTTGGCCCGGGGTCGTGGGGACGACCCTATAGTCGTCGGACTTGACGGTGGGGGGCCAATCTAGTCCCGAGGTCGTGGGGACGACCCTATAGTCGTCGGACTTGACGGTGGCCGGCCAATCTATTCCCGGGGGTCGTGGGGACGACCCTATAGTCGTCGGACATGTCGGCGGCGAGCCAACATTGACCCGGGGTCGTGGGGACGACTCTATAGTCGTCGAACATGTCGGCGGCTGGCCAAATATGACCCGGGGACGTGGGGACGAGCCTATAGTCTTCGGACAAGTCGCCGGCTGGCCAACTTTGGCCCGTGGTTGTGTGGACGACCCTATAGTCGTCGGATATGTCGGCGGCAGGCCAACTTTGACCCGTGGTCGTGGGGACGACCCTATTGTCGTCGGAAATGACGGTGGCGGGCCAATCTATTCCCGGGGTCGTGGGGACGACCCTATAGTCGTCGGACAAGTCGGCAGCCTGCCAACTTTGGCACGGAGTCGTGGGGACGACCCTACAGTCGTCGGACAAGTCGGCGGCGAGCCAATCTAGCCTCGCGGTCGTGGGGACGACCCTATAGTCGTCGGACAAGTCAGCGGCTGGCCAACATTGGCCCGTGGTACGTGGGGACGACCCTATAGTCGTCGGATTTGTCGGCGGCTGGCCAACTTTGGCCCGTGGTCGTTGGGACGACCCTATAGTCGTCGGACATTTCGGCGGCTTGCCAACTTTGGCCCGGGGTCGTGGGGACGACCCTATAGTCGACGGACATGTCGGCGGCTGGCCAACTTTGGCCCGTGGACGTGGGGACGATCCTATACTCGTCGGACTTGACGGTGGCGGGCCAATCTAGTCCCGGGGTTGTGGGGACGACCCTATAGTCGTCGGACATTTCGGCGGCTTGCCAACTTTGGCCCGGGGTCGTGGGGACGACCCTATAGTCGTCGGACATGTCAGCGGCTGGCCGACCTAGTCCCGAGGTCGTGGGGACGACCGTATATTCGTCGGATATGTTGGCGGCTTGTCAACCTAGTCCCGGGGTCGTGGGGACGACCCTATAGTCGTTGGACATGACGGTGGCCGGCCAATCTAGTGCCGGGGTCGTAGGGACGACCCTATAGTCGTCGGACATGTTGGTGATTGGCCAACATTGGCCCGGGGTCGTCGGGACGACCCTATAGTCGTCGGACATGTTGGCGGCTTGTCTGCCTTGTCCCGGGGTCGTGGGGACGACCCTATAGTCGTCGGATTTGTCGGCGGCTGGCCAACTTTGGCCCGTGGTCGTTGGGACGACCCTATAGTCGTCGGACATTTCGGCGGCTTGCCAACTTTGGCCCGGGGTCGTGGGGACGACCCTATAGTCGACGGACATGTCGGCGGCTGGCCAACTTTGGCCCGTGGACGTGGGGACGATCCTATACTCGTCGGACTTGACGGTGGCGGGCCAATCTAGTCCCGGGGTTGTGGGGACGACCCTATAGTCGTCGGACATTTCGGCGGCTTGCCAACTTTGGCCCGGGGTCGTGGGGACGACCCTATAGTCGTCGGACATGTTGGCGGCTTGTCTGCCTTGTCCCGGGGTCGTGGGTACGACCCTATAGTCGTCGGACAAGTCGGCGGCGGGCCAACCTTGTCCCGGGGTCGTGGGGACGACCCTATAGTCGTCGGACATGACGGTGGCGGGCCAATCTAGTCCCGGGGTCGTGGGGACGACCCTACAGTCGTCGGACATGTCGGCGGCTTGTCAAATTTGCCCGGGGTCGTGGGGACGACCCTATAGTCGTCGGACTTGACGGTGGCGGGCCAATCTAGTCCCGGGGTCGTGGGGACGACCCAATAGTCGTTGGCCATTACGGCGGCTGGCCAACTTTGGCCCATGGTCGTGGGGACGACCCTATAGTCGTCGGACATGACGGTGGCGGACCAATCTAGTCCCGGGGTCGTGGGGACGACCCTACAGTCGTCGGACATTTCGGCGGCATGCCACCTTTGGCCCGGGGTCGTGGGGACGACCCTATAGTCGTCGGACATGTTGGCGGCTTGTCAACCTAGTCCCGGGGTTGTGGGGACGACCCTATAGTCGTTGGACATGACGGTGGCGGGCCAATCTAGTCCCGGGGTCG
Organism: Andrena praecox; assembly: GCA_963932275.1. Classification (NCBI taxonomy): domain Eukaryota; kingdom Metazoa; phylum Arthropoda; class Insecta; order Hymenoptera; family Andrenidae; genus Andrena; species Andrena praecox. The sequence continues at coordinate 844,778 of CAWVQO010000333.1, read as the reverse complement.
TAGGAACGACCCTATAGTCGTCGGACATGTCGGCGGCTGGCCAACTTTGGCCCGGGGTCGTGGGGACGACCCTATAGTCGTCGGACATGTCGGCGGCTGGCCAACCTAGTCCCGAGGTCGTGGGGACGACCCTATAGTCGTCGGACTTCACGGTGGCGGGCCAATCTAGTCCCGGGGTCGTGGGGACGACCCTACAGTCGTCGGACATTTCGGCGGCATGCCACCTTTGGCCCGGGGTCGTGGGGACGACCCTATAATCATCGGAAATGTCGGCGGCTGGCCAATTTTGGCCCGTGGTCGTGGGGACGACCCTATAGTCGTCGGAAATGTCGGCGGCTGGCCAACCTAGACCCGTGGTCGTGGGAACGACCCTATAGTCGTCGGAAAAGTCGGCGGCTGGCCAACTTTTGCCCGGGGTCGTGGGGACGACCCTATAGTCGTCGGACAAGGCGGCGGCGAGCCAACCTAGACCGGGGGTCGTGGGGACGAGCCTATAGTCGTCGGACATGTCGGCGGCTGGCCAACCTGGACCCGGGGTCGTGGGGACGACCCTATTGTCGTCGAGAATGACGGTGGCGGGCCAATCTAGTCTCGGGGTCGTGGGGACGACCCTACAGTCGTCGGTCATGTCGGCGGCTGGCCAACTTTGGCCCGGGGTCGTGGGGGCGACCCTATAGTCGTCGGACATGTTGGCGGCTTGTCAGCCTAGTCCCGGGGTCGTGGGTACGACCCTACAGTCGTCGGACATTTCGGCGGCTTGCCAACCTTGGCCCGGGGTCGTGGGGACGACCCTATAGTCGTCGGACTTGACGGTGGCGGGCCAATCTAGTCCCGAGGTCCTGGGGACGACCCTATAGTCGTCGGCCTTGACGGTGGCGGGCCAATCTAGTCCCGGGGTCGTGGGGACGACCCTACAGTTGTCGGACATTTCGGCGGCTGGCCAAATTTGGCCCGGGGTCGTGGGGACGACCCTATAGTCGTCGGACATGACGGTGGCGGGCCAATCTAGTCCCGGGGTCGTGGGGACGACCCTATAGTCGTCGGACATGTCGGCGGCTGGCCAACTTTGGCCCGTGGTCGTGGGGACGATCCAATAGTCGTCGGACATGTCGGCGGCTGGCCAACTTTGGCGCGTGGTCGTGGGGACGATCCGATTGTCGTCGGACATGTCGGCGGCTGGCCAACCTAGACCCGGGGTCGTGGGAACGACCCTATTGTCGTCGGACAAGGCGGTGGCGGGCCAATCTAGTCCCGGGGTCGTGGGGACGACCCTATAGTCGTCGGACTTGTCGGTGGCGGGCCAATCTAGTCCGGGGGTCGTGGGGACGACCCTACAGTCGTCGGACATTTCGACGGCTTGCCAACTTTGGCCCGGGGTCGTGGGGACGATCCAATAGTCGTCGGACATGTCGGCGGCTGGCCAACTTTGGCCCGTGGTCGTGGGGACGACCCAATAGTCGTCGGACATGTCGGCGGCTGGCCAACATTGGCCCGGGGTCGTCGGGACGACCCTATAGTCGTCGGACATGTCGGCGGCTGGCCAACCTAGTCCCGTGGTCGTGGGGACGATCCGATAGTCGTTGGACATGACGGTGGCGGGCCATTCTAGTCCCGGGGTCGTGGGGACGACCCTATAGTCGTCGGACATGTTGGCGGCTGGCCAACTTTGGCCCGTGGTCGTGGGGACGACCCTATAGTCGTCGGACATTTCGGCGGCTTGCCAACTTTGGCCCGGGGTCGTGGGGACGACCCAATAGTCGTCGGACATGTCGGCGGCTGGCCAACTTTGGCCCGTGGTCGTGGGGACGATCCGATAGTCGTTGGACATGACGGTGGCGGGCCATTCTAGTCCCGGGGTCGTGGGGACGACCCTATAGTCGTCGGACTTGTCGGTGGCGGGCCAATCTAGTCCGGGGGTCGTGGGGACGACCCTACAGTCGTCGGACATTTCGGGGGCTTGCCAACTTTGGCCCGGGGTCGTGGGGACGACCCTATAGTCGTCGGACTTGACGGTGGCCGGCCAATCTAGTCCCGGGGTTGTGGGGACGACCCTACAGTCGTCGGACATTTCGGCGGCTTGCCAACTTTGGCCCGGGGTCGTGGGGACGACCCTATAGTCGTCGGACTTGACGGTGGCGGGCCAATCTAGTCCGGGGGTCGTGGGGACGACCCTACAGTCGTCGGACATTTCGGCGGCTTGCCAACTTTGGCCCGGGGTCGTGGGGACGACCCTATAGTCGTCGGACTTGACGGTGGCTGGCCAACTTTGGCCCGTGGTCGTGGGGACGATCCAATAGTCGTCGGACATGTCGGCGGCTGGCCAACTTTGGCCCGTGGTCGTGGGGACGATCCAATAGTCGTCGGACATGTCGGCGGCTGGCCAACTCTGGCCCGTGGTCGTGGGGACAATCCAATAGTCGTCGGACATGTCGGCGGCTGGCCAACTTTGGCCCGTGGTCGTGGGGACGATCCGATAGTCGTTGGACATGACGGTGGCGGGCCAATCTAGTCCCGGGGTCGTGGGGACGACCCTATAGTCGTCGGACATGTCGGCGGCTGGCCAACCTTGTCCCGGGGTCGTGGGGACGACTCTATAGTCGTCGGACATGTCGGCGGCTGGCCAACTTTGGCCCGTGGTCGTGGGGACGATCCGATAGTCGTTGGACATGACGGTGGCGGGCCAATCTAGTCCCGGGGTCGTGGGGACGACCCTATAGTCGTCGGACATGTCGGCGGCTGGCCAACCTTGTCCCGGGGTCGTGGGGACGACTCTATAGTCGTCGGACATGTCGGCGGCTGGCCAACTTTGGCCCGTGGTCGTGGGGACGATCCAATAGTCGTCGGACATGTCGGCGGCTGGCCAACTTTGGCCCGTGGTCGTGGGGACGATCCGATAGTCGTTGGACATGACGGTGGCGGGCCAATCTAGTCCCGGGGTCGTGGGGACGACCCTATAGTCGTCGGACATGTCGGCGGCTTGCCAACTTTGGCCCGGGGTCGTGGGGACGATCCAATAGTCGTCGGACATGAAGGCGGCTGGTCAACTTTGGCCCGTGGTCGTTGGGACGACCCTATAGTCGTTGGACATGTCAGCGGCTGGCCAACTTTGGCCCGGTGTCGTGGGGACGACCCAATAGTCGTCGGACATGTCGGCGGGTGGCCAACCTAGTCCCGAGGTCGTGGGGACGACCCTATAGTCGTCGGACATGACGGTGGCGGGCCAATCTAGTCCCGGGGTCGTGGGGATGACCCTATAATCGTTGGACATGACGGTGGCGGGCCAATCTAGTCCCGGGGTCGTAGGGACGACCCTATAGTCGTCGGACATGTTGGCGATTGGCCAACATTGGCCCGGGGTCGTCGGGACGATCCTATAGTCGTCGGACATGTCGGCGGCTGGCCAACCTACTCCCGGGGTCGTGGGGACGACCCTATAGTCGTCGGACATGTCGGCGGCTGGCCAAAATTGGCCCGAGGTCGTGGGGGCGACCCTATAGTCGCCGGACATGTCGGCGGCTGGCCAACCTAGTCCCGAGGTCGTCGGACTGGACGGTGGCGGGCCAATCTAGTCCCGGGTTCGTGGGGACGATCCTACAGTCGTCGGACATTTCGGCGGCTTGCCAACTTTGGCCCGTGGTCGTGGGGACGACCCTATAGTCGTCGGACATGTCGGCGTTTTGCCATCTTTGGCCCGTGGTCGTGAAGACGACCCTATAGTCGTCGGACATGACGGTGGCGGGACAATCTAGTCCCGGGGTCGTGGGGACGACCATATAGTCATCGGACATGTCGGCGGCTGGCCAACTTTGGCCCGTGGTCGTCGGACTTGACGGTGGCCGGCCAATCTATTCCCGGGGTCGTGGGGACGACCCTACAGTCGTCGGACATTTCGGCGGCCTGCCAACTTTGGCCCGGGGTCGTGGGGACGACCCTATTGTCGTCGGACATGTCGGCGGCTGGCCAAAATTGGCCCGAGGTCGTGGGGGCGGCCCTATAGTCGTCGGACAAGACGGCGGCTGGACATCTTTGGCCCGCGGTCGTGGGGACGACCCTATAGTCGTCGGACAAGTCGGCGGCGGGCCAACCTTGTCCCGGTGTCGTGGGGACGACCGTATAGTCGTCGGACATGACGGTGGCGGGCCAATCTAGTCCCGGGGTCGTGGGGACGACCCTATAGTCATCGGACAAGACGGCGGCTGGACATCTTTGGCCCGCGGTCGTGGGGACGACCCTATAGTCGTCGGACAAGTCGGCGGCGGGCCAACCTTGTCCCGGTGTCGTGGGGACGACCGTATAGTCGTCGGACATGACGGTGGCGGGCCAATCTAGTCCCGGGGTCGTCGGGACGACCCTATAGTCATCGGACAAGACGGCGGCTGGACATCTTTGGCCCGCGGTCGTGGGGACGACCCTATAGTCGTCGGACATTTCGGCGGCTTGCCAACTTTGGCCCGGGGTCTTGGGGACGACCCTATAGTCGTCGGACATTTCGGCGGCATGCCACCTTTGGCCCGTGGTCGTGGGGACGATCCGATAGTCGTCGGACATGTCGGCGGCTGGCCAACCTAGACCCGGGGTCGTGGGGACGACCCTATTGTCGTCGGACATGGCGGTGGCGGGCCAATCTAGTCCCGTGGTCGTGGGGACGACCCTATAGTCGTCGGACATGTCGGCGGCTGGCCAACCTAGTCCCGTGGTCGTGGGGACGATCCGATAGTCGTTGGACATGACGGTGGCGGGCCATTCTAGTCCCGGGGTCGTGGGGACGACCCTATAGTCGTCGGACATGTCGGCGGCTGGCCAACTTTGGCCCGTGGTCGTGGGGACGACCCAGTAGTCGTCGGACATGTCGGCGGCTGGCCAACCTAGTCCCGAGGTCGTCGGACTTGACGGTGGCGGGCCAATCTAGTCCCGGGGTCGTGGGGACGACCCTGCAGTCGTCGGACATGTCGGCGGCTGGTCAATCTAGTCCCGGGGTCGTGGGGACGACTCTATAGTCGTCGGACATGTCGTCGGCTGGCCAACTTTGGCCCGTGGTCGTGGGGACGATCCAATAGTCGTCGGACATGTCGGCGGCTGGCCAACTTTGGCCCGGTGTCGTGGGGACGACCCTATAGTCGTCGGACAAGTCGGCGGCGGGCCAACCTTGTCCCGGGGTCGTGGGGACGACCGTATAGTCGTCGGACATGACGGTGGCGGGCCAATCTAGTCCCGGGGTCGTGGGGACGACCCTATAGTTATCGGACAAGACGGCGGCTGGACATCTTTGGCCCGCGGTCGTGGGGACGACACTATAGTCGTCGGACATTTCGGCGGCTTGCCAACTTTGGCCCGGGGTCTTGGGGACGACCCTATAGTCGTCGGACATTTCGGCGGCATGCCACCTTTGGCCCGTGGTCGTGGGGACGATCCGATAGTCGTCGGACATGTCGGCGGCTGGCCAACCTAGACCCGGGGTCGTGGGGACGACCCTATTGTCGTCGGACATGGCGGTGGCGGGCCAATCTAGTCCCGTGGTCGTGGGGACGACCCTATAGTCGTCGGACATGTCGGCGGCTGGCCAACCTAGTCCCGTGGTCGTGGGGACGATCCGATAGTCGTTGGACATGACGGTGGCGGGCCATTCTAGTCCCGGGGTCGTGGGGACGACCCTATAGTCGTCGGACATGTCGGCGGCTGGCCAACTTTGGCCCGTGGTCGTGGGGACGACCCTATAGTCGTCGGACATTTCGGCGGCTTGTCAACCTAGTCCCGGGGTCGTGGGGACGACCCTATAGTCGTTGGACATGACAGTGGCGGGCCAATCTAGTCCCGGGGTCGTGGGTACGACCCTATAGTCGTCGGACAAGACGGCGGCTGGACATCCTTGGCTCACGGTCGTGGGGACGACCCTATAGTCGTCGGACATTTCGGCGGCTTGTCAACCTAGTCTCGGGGTCGTGGGGACGACCCTATAGTCGTTGGACATGACGGTGGCGGGCCAATCTAGTCCCGGGGTCGTGGGTACGAACCTATAGTCGTCGGACAAGTCGGCGGCGGGCCAACCTTGTCCCGGGGTCGTGGGGTCGACCGTATAGTCTTCGGACATGACGGTGGCGGGCCAATCTAGTCCCGGGGTCGTGGGGACGACCCTATAGTCGTCGGACAAGACGGCGGCTGGACATCTTTGGCCCGCGGTCGTGGGGACGACCCTATAGTCGTTGGACATGACGGTGGCGGGCCAATCTAGTCCCGGGGTCGTAGGGACGACCCTATAGTCGTCGGACATGTCGGCGATTGGCCAACATTGGCCCGGGGTCGTGGGGACGACCCTATAGTCGACGGACATGTCGGCGGCTGGCCAACTTTGGCCCGTGGTCGTGGAGACGATCCTATAGTCGTCGGACTTGACGGTGGCGGGCCAATCTAGTCCCGGGGTTGTGGGGACGACCCTATAGTCGTCGGACATTTCGGCGGCTTGCCAACTTTGGCGCGGGGTCGTGGGGACGACCCTATAGTCGTCGGACATGTCGGCGGCTGGCCGACCTAGTCCCGAGGTCGTGGGGACGACCGTATAGTCGTCGGATATGTTATCGGCTTGTCATCCTAGTCCCGGGGTCGTGGGGACGACCCTATAGTCGTTGGACATGACGGTGGCCGGCCAATCTAGTGCCGGGGTCGTAGGGACGAACCTATAGTCGTCGGACCTGTTGGCGATTGGCCAACATTGGCCCGGGGTGGTCGGGACGACCCTATAGTCGTCGGACATGTTGGCGGCTTGTCAGCCTAGTCCCGGGGTCGTGGGTACGACCCTATAGTCGTCGGACAAGTCGGCGGCGGGCCAACCTTGTCCCGGGGTCGTGGGGACGACCCTATAGTCGTCGGACATGACGGTGGCGGGCCAATCTAGTCCCGGGGTTGTGGGGACGACCCTATAGTCGTCGGACAAGACGGCGGCTGGACATTTTTGGCCCGCGGTCGTGGGGACGACCCTATAGTCGTCGGACATTTCGGCGGCTTGCCAACTTTGGCCCCGGGTCGTGGGGACGACCCTATAGTCGTCGGACATTTCGGCGGCATGCCAACTTTGGCCCGGGGTCGTGGGCACGACCCTATAGTCGTCGGACATGTCGGCGGCTGGCCGACCTAGTCCCGAGGTCGTGGGGACGACCGTATAGTCGTCGGATATGTTGGCGGCTTGTCATCCTAGTCCCGGGGTCGTGGGGACGACCCTATAGTCGTTGGACATGACGGTGGCCGGCCAATCTAGTGCCGGGGTCGTAGGGACGAACCTATAGTCGTCGGACCTGTTGGCGATTGGCCAACATTGGCCCGGGGTGGTCGGGACGACCCTATAGTCGTCGGACATGTTGGCGGCTTGTCAGCCTAGTCCCGGGGTCGTGGGTACGACCCTATAGTCGTCGGACAAGTCGGCGGCGGGCCAACCTTGTCCCGGGGTCGTGGGGACGACCCTATAGTCGTCGGACATGACGGTGGCGGGCCAATCTAGTCCCGGGGTTGTGGGGACGACCCTATAGTCGTCGGACAAGACGGCGGCTGGACATTTTTGGCCCGCGGTCGTGGGGACGACCCTATAGTCGTCGGACATTTCGGCGGCTTGCCAACTTTGGCCCCGGGTCGTGGGGACGACCCTATAGTCGTCGGACATTTCGGCGGCATGCCAACTTTGGCCCGGGGTCGTGGGGACGACCCTATAGTCGTTGGACATGACGGTGGCGGGCCAATCTAGTCCCGGGGTCGTAGGGACGACCCTATAGTCGTCCGACAAGTCGGCGGCGGGCCAACCTTGTCCCGGGGTCGTGGGGACGACCCTATAGTCGTCGGACATGACGGTGGCGGGCCAATCTAGTCCCGGGGTCGTGGGGACGACCCTATAGTCGTCGGACTTCACGGTGGCGGGCCAATCTAGTCCCGGGGTCGTGGGGACGACGCTACAGTCGTCGGACATTTCGGCGGCTGGCCAACTTTGGCCCGTGGTCGTGGGGACGACCCTATAGTCGTTGGACATGTCAGCGGCTGGCCAACTTTGGCCCGGTGTCGTGGGGACGACTCTATAGTCGTCGGACATGTCGGCGGCTGGCCAACCTAGACCCGGGGTCGTGGGGACGACCCTATTGTCGTCGGACATGACGGTGGCGGGCCAATCTATTCCCGGGGTCGTACGGACGACCCTATAGTCGTCTGACATGTTGGCGATTGGCCAACATTGGCCCGGGGTCGTGGGAACGACTCTATAGTCTTCGGACATGTTGGCGGCTTGTCAGCCTAGTCCCGGGGTCGTGGGTACGACCCTATAGTCGTCGGACAAGTCGGCGGCGGGCCAACCTTGTCCCGGGGTCGTGGGGACGACCGTATAGTCGTCGGACATGACGGTGGCGGGCCAATCTAGTCCCGGGGTCGTGGGGACGACCCTATAGTCGTCGGACAAGACGGCGGCTGGACATCTTTGGCCCGCGGTCGTGGGGACGACCCTATAGTCGTCGGACATTTCGGCGGCATGCCAACTTTGGCCCGGGGTTGTGGGGACGACCCTATAGTCGTCGGACATTTCGGCGGCATGCCAACTTTGGCCCGGGGTCGTGGGGACGACCCTATAGTCGTTGGACATGACGGTGGCGGGCCAATCTAGTCCCGGGGTCGTGGGGACGACCCTATAGTCGTCGGACATTTCGGCGGCATGCCAACTTTGGCCCGGGGTCGTGGGGACGACCCTATAGTCGTTGGACATGACGGTGGCGGGCCAATCTAGTCCCGGGGTCGTAGGGACGACCCTATAGTCGTCCGACAAGTCGGCGGCGGGCCAACCTTGTCCCGGGGTCGTGGGGACGACCCTATAGTCGTCGGACATTTCGGCGGCATGCCAACTTTGGCCCGGGGTCGTGGGGACGACCCTATAGTCGTTGGACATGACGGTGGCGGGCCAATCTAGTCCCGGGGTCGTGGGGACGACCCTATAGTCGTCGGACATTTCGGCGGCTGGCCAACTTTGGCCCGTGGTCGTGGGGACGACCCTATAGTCGTTGGACATGTCAGCGGCTGGCCAACTTTGGCCCGGTGTCGTGGGGACGACTCTATAGTCGTCGGACATGTCGGCGGCTGGCCAACCTAGACCCGGGGTCGTGGGGACGACCCTATTGTCGTCGGACATGACGGTGGCGGGCCAATCTATTCCCGGGGTCGTACTGACGACCCTATAGTCGTCTGACATGTTGGCGATTGGCCAACATTGGCCCGGGGTCGTGGGGACGACTCTATAGTCTTCGGACATGTTGGCGGCTTGTCAGCCTAGTCCCGGGGTCGTGGGTACGACCCTATAGTCGTCGGACAAGTCGGCGGCGGGCCAACCTTGTCCCGGGGTCGTGGGGACGACCGTATAGTCGTCGGACATGACGGTGGCGGGCCAATCTAGTCCCGGGGTCGTGGGGACGACCCTATAGTCGTCGGACAAGACGGCGGCTGGACATCTTTGGCCCGCGGTCGTGGGGACGACCCTATAGTCGTCGGACATTTCGGCGGCATGCCAACTTTGGCCCGGGGTTGTAGGGACGACCCTATAGTCGTCGGACATTTCGGCGGCTTGCCTACTTTGGCCCGGGGTCGTGGGGACGACCCTATAGTCGTCGGGCATGTCGGCGGCTGGCCGACCTAGTCCCGAGGTCGTGGGGACGACCGTATAGTCGTCGGATATGTTTGCGGCTTGTCAACCTAGTCCCGGGGTCGTGGGGACGACCCTATAGTCGTTGGACATGACGGTGGCGGGCCAATCTAGTCCCGGGGTCGTGGGGACGACCCTATAGTCGTCGGACATGACGGTGGCGGGCCATTCTAGTCCCGGGGTCGTGGGGAAGACCCTATAGTCGTCGGGCATGTCGGCGGCTGGCCAACTTTGGCCCGTGGTCGTGGGGACGATCCAATAGTCGTCGGACATTTCGGCGGCTTGTCAACCTAGTCCCGGGGTCGTGGGGACGACCCTATAGTCGTTGGACATGACGGTGGCGGGCCAATCTAGTCCCGGGGTCGTAGGGACGACCCTATAGTCGTCGGACATTTCGGCGGCTTGCCAACTTTGGCCCGGGGTCGTGGGGACGACCCTATAGTCGTTGGACATGACGGTGGCGGGTCAATCTAGTCCCGGGGTCGTAGGGACGACCCTATAGTCGTCGGTCAAGACGGCGGCTGGATATCCTGGGCTCGCGGTCGTGGGGACGACCCTATAGTCGTCGGACATTTCGGCGGCATGCCAACTTTGGCCCGGGGTCGTGGGGACGACCCTATAGTTGTTGGACATGACGGTGGCGGGCCAATCTAGTCCCGGGGTCGTAGGGACGACCCTATAGTCGTCGGACATGTCGGCGATTGGCCAACATTGGCCCGGGGTCGTGGGGACGACCCTATAGTCGTCGGACATGTCGGCGGCTGGCCAACCTAGTCCCGAGGTCGTGGGGACGACCCTATAGTCGTCGGACAAGATGGCGGCTGGACATCTTTGGCCCGCGGTCGTGGGGACGACCCTATAGTCGTCGGACATTTCGGCGGCTTGCCAACTTTGGCCCGGGGTCTTGGGGACGACCCTATAGTCGTCGGACTTGACGTTGGCGGGCCAATCTAGTCCCGAGGTCGTGGGGACGACCCTATAGTCGTCGGACTTGACGGTGGCCGGCCAATCTAGTCCCGGGGTTGTGGGGACGACCCTACAGTCGTCGGACATTTCGGCGGCTTGCCAACTTTGGCCCGGGGTCGTGGGGACGACCCTATAGTCGTCGGACTTGACGGTGGCGGGCCAATCTAGTCCGGGGGTCGTGGGGACGACCCTACAGTCGTCGGACATTTCGGCGGCTTGCCAACTTTGGCCCGGGGTCGTGGGGACGACCCTATAGTCGTCGGACTTGACGGTGGCGGGCCAATCTAGTCCCGGGGTTGTGGGGACGACCCTACAGTCGTCGGACACTTCGGCGGCTTGCCAACTTTGGCCCGGGGTCGTGGGGACGACCCTATAGTCGTCGGACATGTCGGCGTTTTGCCATCTTTGGCCCGTGGTCGTGAAGACGACCCTATAGTCGTCGGACATGACGGTGGCGGGACAATCTAGTCCCGGGGTCGTGGGGACGACCATATAGTTATCGGACATGTCGGCGGCTGGCCAACTTTGGCCCGTGGTCGTCGGACTTGACGGTGGCGGGCCAATCTAGTCCCGGGATCATGGGGACGACCCTATAATGGTCGGACATGTCGGCGGCTGGCCAACCTAGTCCCGAGGTCGTCGGACTGGACGGTGGCGGGCCAATCTAGTCCCGGGTTCGTGGGGACGATCCTACAGTCGTCGGACATTTCGGCGGCTTGCCAACTTTGGCCCGTGGTCGTGGGGACGACCCTATAGTCGTCGGACATGTCGGCGTTTTGCCATCTTTGGCCCGTGGTCGTGAAGACGACCCTATAGTCGTCGGACATGACGGTGGCGGGACAATCTAGTCCCGGGGTCGTGGGGACGACCATATAGTTATCGGACATTTCGGCGGCTGGCCAACTTTGGCCCGTGGTCGTCGGACTTGACGGTGGGGGGCCAATCTAGTCCCGGGGTTGTGGGGACGACCCTATAGTCGTCGGACAAATCGGCGGCTGGCCAACTTTGGCCCGTGGTCGTGGGAAGGACCCTATAGTCGTCGGACAAGTCGGCGGCTGGCCAAATTTGGTCCGTGGTCGTGGGGACGACCCTATAGTCATCGGAAATGTCGACGGCTGGCTAACTTTGGCCCGTGGTCGTAAAGACGACCCTATAGTCGTCGGACAAGACGGTGGCGGGCCAATCTAGTCCCGGGGTCGTGGGGACGATCTAATAGTCGTCGGACATGTCGGCGGCTGGCCAACTTTGGCCCGTGGTCGTGGGGACGACCCAATAGTCGTCGGACATGTCGGCGGCTGGCCAACATTGGCCCGGTATCTTGGGGACGACTCTATAGTCGTCGGACATTTCGGCGGCTTGCCTACTTTGGCCCGTGGTCGTGGGGACGACCCTATAGTCGTCGGACATGTCGGCGTCTGGCCAACCTAGTCCCGAGGCCGTCGGACTGGACGGTGGCGGGCCAATCTAGTCCCGGGTTCGTGGGGACGATCCTACAGTCGTCGGACATTTCGGCGGCTTGCCAACTTTGGCCCGTGGTCGTGGGGACGACCCTATAGTCGTCGGACATGTCGGTGTTTTGCCATCTTTGGCCCGTGGTCGTGAAGACGACCCTATAGTCGTCGGACATGACGGTGGCGGGCCAATCTAGTCCCTGGGTCGTGGGGACGACCCAACAGTCGTCGGACATTTCGGCGGTTTGCCAACTTTGGCCCGGGGTCGTGGGGACGACCCTATAGTCGTCGGACATGTCGGCGTCTGGCCAACCTAGTCCCGGTGTCTTGGGGACGACTCTATAGTCGTCGGACATGTCGGCGGCTGGCCAACCTAGACCCGGGGTCGTGGGAACGACCCTATAGTCGTCGGACAAGTCGGCGGCTGGCCAACTTTGGCCCGTGGTCGTGGGAACGACCCTATAGTCGTCGGACAAGTCGGCGGCTGGCCAAATTTGGTCCGTGGTCGTGGGGACGACCCTATAGTCATCGGAAATGTCGACGGCTGGCCAACTTTGGCCCGTGGTCGTAAAGACGACCCTATAGTCGTCGGACATGTCGGCGGCTGGCCAACCTAGTCCCGTGGTCGTGGGGACGATCCGATAGTCGTTGGACATGACGGTGGCGGGCCAATCTAGTCCGGGGGTCGTGGGGACGACCCTACAGTCGTCGGACATTTCGGCGGCTGGCCAACTTTGGCCCGGTGTCGTGGGGACGACTCTATAGTTGTCGGACATGTCGGCGGCTGGCCAACCTAGACCCGGGGTCGTGGGGACGACCCTATAGTCGTCGGACATGTCGGCGGGTGGCCAACCTAGTCCCGAGGTCGTGGGGACGACCCTATAGTCGTCGGACTTGACGGTGGCGGGCCAATCTAGTCCCGGGGTTGTGGGGACGACCCTACAGTCGTCGGACATTTCGGCGGCTTGCCAACTTTGGCCCGGGGTCGTGGGGACGACCCTATGGTCGTCGGACTTGACGCTGGCGGGCCAATCTAGTCCCGAGGTCGTAGGGACGACCCTATAGTCGTCGGACCTGACGGTGGCGGGCCAATCTAGTCCCGGGGTCGTGGGGACGACCCTACAGTCGTCGGACATTTCGGCGGCTTGCCAACTTTGGCCCGGGGTCGTGGGGACGACCCTATAGTCGTCGGACATGTCGGGGACTGGCAAACCTAGTCCCGAGGTCGTGGGGGCGACCCTATAGTCGTCGGACATGTCGGCGGCTGGCCAACCTAGTCCCGAGGTCGTCGGACTTGACGGTGGCGGGCCAATCTAGTCCCGGGGTCGTGGGGATGACCCTATAATCGTTGGACATGACGGTGGCGGGCCAATCTAGTCCCGGGGTCGTAGGGACGACCCTATAGTCGTCGGACATGTTGGCGATTGGCCAACATTGGCCCGGGGTCGTCGGGACGATCCTATAGTCGTCGGACATGTCGGCGGCTGGCCAACCTACTCCCGGGGTCGTGGGGACGACCCTATAGTCGTCGGACATGTCGGCGGCTGGCCAACTTTGGCCCGTGGTCGTGGGGACGATCCAATAGTCGTCGGACATGTCGGCGGCTGGCCAATCTAGTCCCGGGGTGGTGGGGACGACCCTATAGTCTTCGGACATGTCGGCGGCTGGCCAACTTTGGCCCGTGGTCGTGGGGACGACCCAATAGTCGTCGGACATGTCGGCGGCTGGCCAACTTTGGCCCGTAGTCGTGGGGACGACTCTATAGTCGTCGGACATGTCGGCGGCTGGCCAATCTAGTCCCGGGGTCGTGGGGACGACTCTATAGTCATCGGACATGTCGGCGGCTGGCCAACTTTGGACCGTGGTCGTGGGGACGATCCAATAGTCGTCGGACATGTCAGCGGCTGGCCAATCTAGTCCCGTGGTCGTGGGGACGACCCTATAGTCTTCGGACATGACGGTAGCGGGCCAATCTAGACCCGAGGACGTGGGGACGACCCTATAGTCGTCGGACATTTCGGCGGCTGTCCAACTTTGGCCCGGTGTCGTGGGGACGATCCAATAGTCGTCGGACATGTCGGCGGCTGGCCAACTTTGGCCCGTGGTCGTGGGGACGATCCGATAGTCGTCGGACATGTCGGCGGCTGGCCAACTTTGGCCCGTGGTCGTGGGGACGACCCTATAGTCTTCGGACATGACGGTAGCGGGCCAATCTAGACCGGAGGACGTGGGGACGACCCTATAGTCGTCGGACATTTCGGCGGCTGTCCAACTTTGGCCCGGTGTCGTGGGGACGACCCTATAATCGTCGGACAAGTCGGCGGCGGGCCAACCTTGTCCCGGGGTCGTGGGGACGACCCTATAGTCGTCGGACATGACGGTGGCGGGCCAATCTAGTCCCGGGGTTGTGGGGACGACCCTATAGTCGTCGGACAAGACGGCGGCTGGACATTTTTGGCCCGCGGTCGTGGGGACGACCCTATAGTCGTCGGACATTTCGGCGGCTTGCCAACTTTGGCCCCGGGTCGTGGGGACGACCCTATAGTCGTCGGACATTCCGGCGGCATGCCAACTTTGGCCCGGGGTCGTGGGCACGACCCTATAGTCGTCGGACATGTCGGCGGCTGGCCGACCTAGTCCCGAGGTCGTGGGGACGACCGTATAGTCGTCGGATATGTTGGCGGCTTGTCATCCTAGTCCCGGGGTCGTGGGGACGACCCTATAGTCGTTGGACATGACGGTGGCCGGCCAATCTAGTGCCGGGGTCGTAGGGACGAACCTATAGTCGTCGGACCTGTTGGCGATTGGCCAACATTGGCCCGGGGTGGTCGGGACGACCCTATAGTCGTCGGACATGTTGGCGGCTTGTCAGCCTAGTCCCGGGGTCGTGGGTACGACCCTATAGTCGTCGGACAAGTCGGCGGCGGGCCAACCTTGTCCCGGGGTCGTTGGGACGACCCTATAGTCGTCGGACATGACGGTGGCGGGCCAATCTAGTCCCGGGGTTGTGGGGACGACCCTATAGTCGTCGGACAAGACGGCGGCTGGACATTTTTGGCCCGCGGTCGTGGGGACGACCCTATAGTCGTCGGACATTTCGGCGGCTTGCCAACTTTGGCCCCGGGTCGTGGGGACGACCCTATAGTCGTCGGACATTTCGGCGGCATGCCAACTTTGGCCCGGGGTCGTGGGGACGACCCTATAGTCGTTGGACATGACGGTGGCGGGCCAATCTAGTCCCGGGGTCGTAGGGACGACCCTATAGTCGTCCGACAAGTCGGCGGCGGGCCAACCTTGTCCCGGGGTCGTGGGGACGACCCTATAGTCGTCGGACATGACGGTGGCGGGCCAATCTAGTCCCGGGGTCGTGGGGACGACCCTATAGTCGTCGGACTTAACGGTGGCGGGCCAATCTAGTCCCGGGGTCGTGGGGACGACCCTACAGTCGTCGGACATTTCGGCGGCTGGCCAACTTTGGCTCGTGGTCGTGGGGACGACCCTATAGTCGTTGGACATGTCAGCGGCTGGCCAACTTTGGCCCGGTGTCGTGGGGACGACTCTATAGTCGTCGGACATGTCGGCGGCTGGCCAACCTAGACCCGGGGTCGTGGGGACGACCCTATTGTCGTCGGACATGACGGTGGCGGGCCAATCTATTCCCGGGGTCGTACGGACGACCCTATAGTCGTCTGACATGTTGGCGATTGGCCAACATTGGCCCGGGGTCGTGGGAACGACTCTATAGTCTTCGGACATGTTGGCGGCTTGTCAGCCTAGTCCCGGGGTCGTGGGTACGACCCTATAGTCGTCGGACAAGTCGGCGGCGGGCCAACCTTGTCCCGGGGTCGTGGGGACGACCGTATAGTCGTCGGACATGACGGTGGCGGGCCAATCTAGTCCCGGGGTCGTGGGGACGATCCTACAGTCGTCGGACATTTCGGCGGCTTGCCAACTTTGGCCCGTGGTCGTGGGGACGACCCTATAGTCGTCGGACATGTCGGTGTTTTGCCATCTTTGGCCCGTGGTCGTGAAGACGACCCTATAGTCGTCGGACATGACGGTGGCGGGCCAATCTAGTCCCTGGGTCGTGGGGACGACCCAACAGTCGTCGGACATTTCGGCGGTTTGCCAACTTTGGCCCGGGGTCGTGGGGACGACCCTATGGTCGTCGGACATGTCGGCGTCTGGCCAACCTAGTCCCGGTGTCTTGGGGACGACTCTATAGTCGTCGGACATGTCGGCGGCTGGCCAACCTAGACCCGGGGTCGTGGGGACGATCCGATAGTCGTTGGACATGACGGTGGCGGGCCAATCTAGTCCGGGGGTCGTGGGGACGACCCTACAGTCGTCGGACATTTCGGCGGCTGGCCAACTTTGGCCCGGTGTCGTGGGGACGACTCTATAGTTGTCGGACATGTCGGCGGCTGGCCAACCTAGACCCGGGGTCGTGGGGACGACCCTATAGTCGTCGGACATGTCGGCGGGTGGCCAACCTAGTCCCGAGGTCGTGGGGACGACCCTATAGTCGTCGGACTTGACGGTGGCGGGCCAATCTAGTCCCGGGGTTGTGGGGACGACCCTACAGTCGTCGGACATTTCGGCGGCTTGCCAACTTTGGCCCGGGGTCGTGGGGACGACCCTATAGTCGTCGGACATGTCGGCGGCTGGCCAACCTAGTCCCGAGGTCGTGGGGACGACCCTATAGTCGTCGGACAAGATGGCGGCTGGACATCTTTGGCCCGCGGTCGTGGGGACGACCCTATAGTCGTCGGACATTTCGGCGGCTTGCCAACTTTGGCCCGGGGTCTTGGGGACGACCCTATAGTCGTCGGACTTGACGTTGGCGGGCCAATCTAGTCCCGAGGTCGTGGGGACGACCCTATAGTCGTCGGACTTGACGGTGGCCGGCCAATCTAGTCCCGGGGTTGTGGGGACGACCCTACAGTCGTCGGACATTTCGGCGGCTTGCCAACTTTGGCCCGGGGTCGTGGGGACGACCCTATAGTCGTCGGACTTGACGGTGGCGGGCCATTCTAGTCCGGGGGTCGTGGGGACGACCCTACAGTCGTCGGACATTTCGGCGGCTTGCCAACTTTGGCCCGGGGTCGTGGGGACGACCCTATAGTCGTCGGACTTGACGGTGGCGGGCCAATCTAGTCCCGGGTTCGTGGGGACGATCCTACAGTCGTCGGACATTTCGGCGGCTTGCCAACTTTGGCCCGTGGTCGTGGGGACGACCCTATAGTCGTCGGACATGTCGGCGTTTTGCCATCTTTGGCCCGTGGTCGTGAAGACGACCCTATAGTCGTCGGACATGACGGTGGCGGGACAATCTAGTCCCGGGGTCGTGGGGACGACCATATAGTTATCGGACATTTCGGCGGCTGGCCAACTTTGGCCCGTGGTCGTCGGACTTGACGGTGGCGGGCCAATCTAGTCCCGGGGTTGTGGGGACGACCCTATAGTCGTCGGACAAATCGGCGGCTGGCCAACTTTGGCCCGTGGTCGTGGGAAGGACCCTATAGTCGTCGGACAAGTCGGCGGCTGGCCAAATTTGGTCCGTGGTCGTGGGGACGACCCTATAGTCATCGGAAATGTCGACGGCTGGCTAACTTTGGCCCGTGGTCGTAAAGACGACCCTATAGTCGTCGGACAAGACGGTGGCGGGCCAATCTAGTCCCGGGGTCGTGGGGACGATCTAATAGTCGTCGGACATGTCGGCGGCTGGCCAACTTTGGCCCGTGGTCGTGGGGACGACCCAATAGTCGTCGGACATGTCGGCGGCTGGCCAACATTGGCCCGGTGTCTTGGGGACGACTCTATAGTCGTCGGACATTTCGGCGGCTTGCCTACTTTGGCCCGTGGTCGTGGGGACGACCCTATAGTCGTCGGACATGTCGGCGTCTGGCCAACCTAGTCCCGAGGCCGTCGGACTGGACGGTGGCGGGCCAATCTAGTCCCGGGTTCGGGGGACGATCCTACAGTCGTCGGACATTTCGGCGGCTTGCCAACTTTGGCCCGTGGTCGTGGGGACGACCCTATAGTCGTCGGACATGTCGGTGTTTGGCCATCTTTGGCCCGTGGTCGTGAAGACGACCCTATAGTCGTCGGACATGACGGTGGCGGGCCAATCTAGTCCCTGGGTCGTGGGGACGACCCAACAGTCGTCGGACATTTCGGCGGTTTGCCAACTTTGGCCCGGGGTCGTGGGGACGACCCTATAGTCGTCGGACATGTCGGCGTCTGGCCAACCTAGTCCCGGTGTCTTGGGGACGACTCTATAGTCGTCGGACATGTCGGCGGCTGGCCAACCTAGACCCGGGGTCGTGGGAACGACCCTATAGTCGTCGGACAAGTCGGCGGCTGGCCAACTTTGGCCCGTGGTCGTGGGAACGACCCTATAGTCGTCGGACAAGTCGGCGGCTGGCCAAATTTGGTCCGTGGTCGTGGGGACGACCCTATAGTCATCGGAAATGTCGACGGCTGGCCAACTTTGGCCCGTGGTCGTAAAGACGACCCTATAGTCGTCGGACATGTCGGCGGCTGGCCAACCTAGTCCCGTGGTCGTGGGGACGATCCGATAGTCGTTGGACATGACGGTGGCGGGCCAATCTAGTCCGGGGGTCGTGGGGACGACCCTACAGTCGTCGGACATTTCGGCGGCTGGCCAACTTTGGCCCGGTGTCGTGGGGACGACTCTATAGTTGTCGGACATGTCGGCGGCTGGCCAACCTAGACCCGGGGTCGTGGGGACGACCCTATAGTCGTCGGACATGTCGGCGGGTGGCCAACCTAGTCCCGAGGTCGTGGGGACGACCCTATAGTCGTCGGACTTGACGGTGGCGGGCCAATCTAGTCCCGGGGTTGTGGGGACGACCCTACAGTCGTCGGACATTTCGGCGGCTTGCCAACTTTGGCCCGGGGTCGTGGGGACGACCCTATGGTCGTCGGACTTGACGCTGGCGGGCCAATCTAGTCCCGAGGTCGTAGGGACGACCCTATAGTCGTCGGACCTGACGGTGGCGGGCCAATCTAGTCCCGGGGTCGTGGGGACGACCCTACAGTCGTCGGACATTTCGGCGGCTTGCCAACTTTGGCCCGGGGTCGTGGGGACGACCCTATAGTCGTCGGACATGTCGGGGACTGGCAAACCTAGTCCCGAGGTCGTGGGGGCGACCCTATAGTCGTCGGACATGTCGGCGGCTGGCCAACCTAGTCCCGAGGTCGTCGGACTTGACGGTGGCGGGCCAATCTAGTCCCGGGGTCGTGGGGATGACCCTATAATCGTTGGACATGACGGTGGCGGGCCAATCTAGTCCCGGGGTCGTAGGGACGACCCTATAGTCGTCGGACATGTTGGCGATTGGCCAACATTGGCCCGGGGTCGTCGGGACGATCCTATAGTCGTCGGACATGTCGGCGGCTGGCCAACCTACTCCCGGGGTCGTGGGGACGACCCTATAGTCGTCGGACATGTCGGCGGCTGGCCAACTTTGGCCCGTGGTCGTGGGGACGATCCAATAGTCGTCGGACATGTCGGCGGCTGGCCAATCTAGTCCCGGGGTGGTGGGGACGACCCTATAGTCTTCGGACATGACGGTAGCGGGCCAATCTAGACCCGAGGACGTGGGGACGACCCTGTAGTCGTCGGACATTTCGGCGGCTGTCCAACTTTGGCCCGGTGTCGTGGGGACGATCCAATAGTCGTCGGACATGTCGGCGGCTGGCCAACTTTGGCCCGTGGTCGTGGGGACGATCCGATAGTCGTCGGACATGTCGGCGGCTGGCCAACTTTGGCCCGTGGTCGTGGGGAGGGCCCTATAGTCTTCGGACATGACGGTAGCGGGCCAATCTAGACCGGAGGACGTGGGGACGACCCTATAGTCGTCGGACATTTCGGCGGCTGTCCAACTTTGGCCCGGTGTCGTGGGGACGACCCTATAGTCGTCGGACAAGTCGGCGGCGGGCCAACCTTGTCCCGGGGTCGTGGGGACGACCGTATAGTCGTCGGACATGACGGTGGCGGGCCAATCTAGTCCCGGGGTCGTGGGGACGACCCTATAGTCATCGGACAAGACGGCGGCTGGACATTTTTGGCCCGCGGTCGTGGGGACGACCCTATAGTCGTCGGACAAGTCGGCGGCGGGCCAACCTTGTCCCGTGGTCGTGGGGACGACCCTATAGTCGTCGGACATGTCGGCGGCTGGCCAACCTTGTCCCGAGGTCGTGGGGACGACCCTATAGTCGTCGGACTTGACGGTGGCGGGCCAATCTAGTCCGGGGGTCGTGGGGACGACCCTATAGTCGTCGGACATGTCGGCGGCTTGCCAACTTTGGCCCGGGGTCGTGGGGACGACCCTATAGTCGTCGGACTTGACGTTGGCGGGCCAATCTAGTCCCGAGGTCGTGGGGATGACCCTATAATCGTTGGACATGACGGTGGCGGGCCAATCTAGTCCCGGGGTCGTAGGGACGACCCTATAGTCGTCGGACATGTTGGCGATTGGCCAACATTGGCCCGGGGTCGTCGGGACGATCCTATAGTCGTCGGACATGTCGGCGGCTGGCCAACCTACTCCCGGGGTCGTGGGGACGACCCTATAGTCGTCGGACATGTCGGCGGCTTGCCAACTTTGGCCCGGGGTCGTGGGGACGATCCAATAGTCGTCGGACATGAAGGCGTCTGGTCAACTTTGGCCCGTGGTCGTGGGGACGACTCTATAGTCGTCGGACATGTCGGCGGCTGGCCAACTTTGGCCCGTGGTCGTGGGGACGATCCAATAGTCGTCGGACATGTCGGCGGCTGGCCAACTTTGGCCCGTGGTCGTGGGGACGACCCGATAGTCGTCGGACATGTCGGCGGCTGGCCAACTCTGGCCCGTGGTCGTGGGGACAATCCAATAGTCGTCGGACATGTCGGCGGCTGGCCAACTTTGGCCCGTGGTCGTGGGGACGATCCGATAGTCGTTGGACATGACGGTGGCGGGCCAATCTAGTCCCGGGGTCGTGGGGACGACCCTATAGTCGTCGGACATGTCGGCGGCTGGCCAACCTTGTCCCGGGGTCGTGGGGACGACTCTATAGTCGTCGGACATGTCGGCGGCTGGCCAACTTTGGCCCGTGGTCGTGGGGACGACCCTATAGTCGTCGGACATGTCGGGGACTGGCAAACCTAGTCCCGAGGTCGTGGGGGCGACCCTATAGTCGTCGGACATGTCGGCGGCTGGCCAACCTAGTCCCGAGGTCGTCGGACTTGACGGTGGCGGGCCAATCTAGTCCCGGGGTCGTGGGGATGACCCTATAATCGTTGGACATGACGGTGGCGGGCCAATCTAGTCCCGGGGTCGTAGGGACGACCCTATAGTCGTCGGACATGTTGGCGATTGGCCAACATTGGCCCGGGGTCGTCGGGACGATCCTATAGTCGTCGGACATGTCGGCGGCTGGCCAACCTACTCCCGGGGTCGTGGGGACGACCCTATAGTCGTCGGACATGTCGGCGGCTGGCCAACTTTGGCCCGTGGTCGTGGGGACGATCCAATAGTCGTCGGACATGTCGGCGGCTGGCCAATCTAGTCCCGGGGTGGTGGGGACGACCCTATAGTCTTCGGACATGTCGGCGGCTGGCCAACTTTGGCCCGTGGTCGTGGGGACAACCCAATAGTCGTCGGACATGTCGGCGGCTGGCCAACTTTGGCCCGTAGTCGTGGGGACGACTCTATAGTCGTCGGACATGTCGGCGGCTGGCCAATCTAGTCCCGGGGTCGTGGGGACGACTCTATAGTCATCGGACATGTCGGCGGCTGGCCAACTTTGGACCGTGGTCGTGGGGACGATCCAATAGTCGTCGGACATGTCGGCGGCTGGCCAATCTAGTCCCGTGGTCGTGGGGACGACCCTATAGTCTTCGGACATGACGGTAGCGGGCCAATCTAGACCCGAGGACGTGGGGACGACCCTATAGTCGTCGGACATTTCGGCGGCTGTCCAACTTTGGCCCGGTGTCGTGGGGACGATCCAATAGTCGTCGGACATGTCGGCGGCTGGCCAACTTTGGCCCGTGGTCGTGGGGACGATCCGATAGTCGTCGGACATGTCGGCGGCTGGCCAACTTTGGCCCGTGGTCGTGGGGACGACCCTATAGTCTTCGGACATGACGGTAGCGGGCCAATCTAGACCGGAGGACGTGGGCACGACCCTATAGTCGTCGGACATTTCGGCGGCTGTCCAACTTTGGCCCGGTGTCGTGGGGACGACCCTATAGTCGTCGGACAAGTCGGCGGCGGGCCAACCTTGTCCCGGGGTCGTGGGGACGACCGTATAGTCGTCGGACATGACGGTGGCGGGCCAATCTAGTCCCGGGGTCGTGGGGACGACCCTATAGTCATCGGACAAGACGGCGGCTGGACATCTTTGGCCCGCGGTCGTGGGGACGACCCTATAGTCGTCGGACAAGTCGGCGGCGGGCCAACCTTGTCCCGGGGTCGTGGGGACGACCCTATAGTCGTCGGACATGTCGGCGGCTGGCCAACCTTGTCCCGAGGTCGTGGGGACGACCCTATAGTCGTCGGACTTGACGGTGGCGGGCCAATCTAGTCCGGGGGTCGTGGGGACGACCCTATAGTCGTCGGACATGTCGGCGGCTTGCCAACTTTGGCCCGGGGTCGTGGGGACGACCCTATAGTCGTCGGACTTGACGTTGGCGGGCCAATCTAGTCCCGAGGTCGTGGTGATGACCCTATAATCGTTGGACATGACGGTGGCGGGCCAATCTAGTCCCGGGGTCGTAGGGACGACCCTATAGTCGTCGGACATGTTGGCGATTGGCCAACATTGGCCCGGGGTCGTCGGGACGATCCTATAGTCGTCGGACATGTCGGCGGCTGGCCAACCTACTCCCGGGGTCGTGGGGACGACCCTATAGTCGTCGGACATGTCGGCGGCTTGCCAACTTTGGCCCGGGGTCGTGGGGACGATCCAATAGTCGTCGGACATGAAGGCGTCTGGTCAACTTTGGCCCGTGGTCGTGGGGACGACTCTATAGTCGTCGGACATGTCGGCGGCTGGCCAACTTTGGCCCGTGGTCGTGGGGACGATCCAATAGTCGTCGGACATGTCGGCGGCTGGCCAACTTTGGCCCGTGGTCGTGGGGACGACCCGATAGTCGTCGGACATGTCGGCGGCTGGCCAACTCTGGCCCGTGGTCGTGGGGACAATCCAATAGTCGTCGGACATGTCGGCGGCTGGCCAACTTTGGCCCGTGGTCGTGGGGACGATCCGATAGTCGTTGGACATGACGGTGGCGGGCCAATCTAGTCCCGGGGTCGTGGGGACGACCCTATAGTCGTCGGACATGTCGGCGGCTGGCCAACCTTGTCCCGGGGTCGTGGGGACGACTCTATAGTCGTCGGACATGTCGGCGGCTGGCCAACTTTGGCCCGTGGTCGTGGGGACGATCCAATAGTCGTCGGACATGTCGGCGGCTGGCCAACTTTGGCCCGTGGTCGTGGGGACGATCCGATAGTCGTTGGACATGACGGTGGCGGGCCAATCTAGTCCCGGGGTCGTGGGGACGACCCTATAGTCGTCGGACTTGACGTTGGCGGGCCAATCTAGTCCCGAGGTCGTGGGGACGACCCTATAGTCGTCGGACTTGACGGTGGCGGGCCAATCTAGTCCGGGGGTCGTGGGGACGACCCTATAGTCGTCGGACATTTCGGCGGCATGCCAACTTTGGCCCGGGGTTGTGGGGACGACCCTATAGTCGTCGGACATTTCGGCGGCTTGCCTACTTTGGCCCGGGGTCGTGGGGACGACCCTATAGTCGTCGGACATGTCGGCGGCTGGCCGACCTAGTCCCGAGGTCGTGGGGACGACCGTATAGTCGTCGGATATGTTTGCGGCTTGTCAACCTAGTCCCGGGGTCGTGGGGACGACCCTATAGTCGTTGGACATGACGGTGGCGGGCCAATCTAGTCCCGGGGTCGTGGGGACGACCCTATAGTCGTCGGACAAGATGGCGGCTGGACATCTTTGGCCCGCGGTCGTGGGGACGACCCTATAGTCGTCGGACATTTCGGCGGCTTGCCAACTTTGGCCCGGTGTCGTGGGGACGACCCTATAGTCGTCGGACAAGTCGGCGGCGGGCCAACCTTGTCCCGGGGTCGTGGGGACGACCGTATAGTCGTCGGACATGACGGTGGCGGGCCAATCTAGTCCCGGGGTCGTGGGGACGACCCTATAGTCATCGGACAAGACGGCGGCTGGACATCTTTGGCCCGCGGTCGTGGGGACGACCCTATAGTCGTCGGACAAGTCGGCGGCGGGCCAACCTTGTCCCGGGGTCGTGGGGACGACCCTATAGTCGTCGGACATGTCGGCGGCTGGCCAACCTTGTCCCGAGGTCGTGGGGACGACCCTATAGTCGTCGGACTTGACGGTGGCGGGCCAATCTAGTCCGGGGGTCGTGGGGACGACCCTATAGTCGTCGGAAATGTCGGCGGCTTGCCAACTTTGGCCCGGGGTCGTGGGGACGACCCTATAGTCGTCGGACTTGACGTTGGCGGGCCAATCTAGTCCCGAGGTCGTGGGGATGACCCTATAATCGTTGGACATGACGGTGGCGGGCCAATCTAGTCCCGGGGTCGTAGGGACGACCCTATAGTCGTCGGACATGTTGGCGATTGGCCAACATTGGCCCGGGGTCGTCGGGACGATCCTATAGTCGTCGGACATGTCGGCGGCTGGCCAACCTACTCCCGGGGTCGTGGGGACGACCCTATAGTCGTCGGACATGTCGGCGGCTTGCCAACTTTGGCCCGGGGTCGTGGGGACGATCCAATAGTCGTCGGACATGAAGGCGTCTGGTCAACTTTGGCCCGTGGTCGTGGGGACGACTCTATAGTCGTCGGACATGTCGGCGGCTGGCCAACTTTGGCCCGTGGTCGTGGGGACGATCCAATAGTCGTCGGACATGTCGGCGGCTGGCCAACTTTGGCCCGTGGTCGTAGGGACGACCCGATAGTCGTCGGACATGTCGGCGGCTGGCCAACTCTGGCCCGTGGTCGTGGGGACAATCCAATAGTCGTCGGACATGTCGGCGGCTGGCCAACTTTGGCCCGTGGTCGTGGGGACGGTCCGATAGTCGTTGGACATGACGGTGGCGGGCCAATCTAGTCCCGGGGTCGTGGGGACGACCCTATAGTCATCGGACAAGACGGCGGCTGGACATTTTTGGCCCGCGGTCGTGGGGACGACCCTATAGTCGTCGGACAAGTCGGCGGCGGGCCAACCTTGTCCCGGGGTCGTGGGGACGACCGTATAGTCGTCGGACATGACGGTGGCGGGCCAATCTAGTCCCGGGGTCGTGGGGACGACCCTATAGTCGTCGGACAAGACGGCGGCTGGACATCTTTGGCCCGCGGTCGTGGGGACGACCCTATAGTCGTCGGACATGTCGGCGGCTGGCCAACCTTGTCCCGGGGTCGTGGGGACGACTCTATAGTCGTCGGACATGTCGGCGGCTGGCCAACTTTGGCCCGTGGTCGTGGGGACGATCCAATAGTCGTCGGACATGTCGGCGGCTGGCCAACTTTGGCCCGTGGTCGTGGGGACGATCCGATAGTCGTTGGACATGACGGTGGCGGGCCAATCTAGTCCCGGGGTCGTGGGGACGACCCTATAGTCGTCGGACTTGACGTTGGCGGGCCAATCTAGTCCCGAGGTCGTGGGGACGACCCTATAGTCGTCGGACTTGACGGTGGCGGGCCAATCTAGTCCGGGGGTCGTGGGGACGACCCTATAGTCGTCGGACATTTCGGCGGCATGCCAACTTTGGCCCGGGGTTGTGGGGACGACCCTATAGTCGTCGGACATTTCGGCGGCTTGCCTACTTTGGCCCGGGGTCGTGGGGACGACCCTATAGTCGTCGGACATGTCGGCGGCTGGCCGACCTAGTCCCGAGGTCGTGGGGACGACCGTATAGTCGTCGGATATGTTTGCGGCTTGTCAACCTAGTCCCGGGGTCGTGGGGACGACCCTATAGTCGTTGGACATGACGGTGGCGGGCCAATCTAGTCCCGGGGTCGTGGGGACGACCCTATAGTCGTCGGACAAGATGGCGGCTGGACATCTTTGGCCCGCGGTCGTGGGGACGACCCTATAGTCGTCGGACATTTCGGCGGCTTGCCAACTTTGGCCCGGTGTCGTGGGGACGACCCTATAGTCGTCGGACAAGTCGGCGGCGGGCCAACCTTGTCCCGGGGTCGTGGGGACGACCGTATAGTCGTCGGACATGACGGTGGCGGGCCAATCTAGTCCCGGGGTCGTGGGGACGACCCTATAGTCATCGGACAAGACGGCGGCTGGACATCTTTGGCCCGCGGTCGTGGGGACGACCCTATAGTCGTCGGACAAGTCGGCGGCGGGCCAACCTTGTCCCGGGGTCGTGGGGACGACCCTATAGTCGTCGGACATGTCGGCGGCTGGCCAACCTTGTCCCGAGGTCGTGGGGACGACCCTATAGTCGTCGGACTTGACGGTGGCGGGCCAATCTAGTCCGGGGGTCGTGGGGACGACCCTATAGTCGTCGGACATGTCGGCGGCTTGCCAACTTTGGCCCGGGGTCGTGGGGACGACCCTATAGTCGTCGGACTTGACGTTGGCGGGCCAATCTAGTCCCGAGGTCGTGGGGATGACCCTATAATCGTTGGACATGACGGTGGCGGGCCAATCTAGTCCCGGGGTCGTAGGGACGACCCTATAGTCGTCGGACATGTTGGCGATTGGCCAACATTGGCCCGGGGTCGTCGGGACGATCCTATAGTCGTCGGACATGTCGGCGGCTGGCCAACCTACTCCCGGGGTCGTGGGGACGACCCTATAGTCGTCGGACATGTCGGCGGCTTGCCAACTTTGGCCCGGGGTCGTGGGGACGATCCAATAGTCGTCGGACATGAAGGCGTCTGGTCAACTTTGGCCCGTGGTCGTGGGGACGACTCTATAGTCGTCGGACATGTCGGCGGCTGGCCAACTTTGGCCCGTGGTCGTGGGGACGATCCAATAGTCGTCGGACATGTCGGCGGCTGGCCAACTTTGGCCCGTGGTCGTGGGGACGACCCGATAGTCGTCGGACATGTCGGCGGCTGGCCAACTCTGGCCCGTGGTCGTGGGGACAATCCAATAGTCGTCGGACATGTCGGCGGCTGGCCAACTTTGGCCCGTGGTCGTGGGGACGATCCGATAGTCGTTGGACATGACGGTGGCGGGCCAATCTAGTCCCGGGGTCGTGGGGACGACCCTATAGTCATCGGACAAGACGGCGGCTGGACATTTTTGGCCCGCGGTCGTGGGGACGACCCTATCGTCGTCGGACAAGTCGGCGGCGGGCCAACCTTGTCCCGGGGTCGTGGGGACGACCGTATAGTCGTCGGACATGACGGTGGCGGGCCAATCTAGTCCCGGGGTCGTGGGGACGACCCTATAGTCGTCGGACAAGACGGCGGCTGGACATCTTTGGCCCGCGGTCGTGGGGACGACCCTATAGTCGTCGGACATTTCGGCGGCATGCCAACTTTGGCCCGGGGTTGTAGGGACGACCCTATAGTCGTCGGACATTTCGGCGGCTTGCCTACTTTGGCCCGGGGTCGTGGGGACGACCCTATAGTCGTCGGGCATGTCGGCGGCTGGCCGACCTAGTCCCGAGGTCGTGGGGACGACCGTATAGTCGTCGGATATGTTTGCGGCTTGTCAACCTAGTCCTGGGGTCGTGGGGACGACCCTATAGTCGTTGGACATGACGGTGGCGGGCCAATCTAGTCCCGGGGTCGTGGGGACGACCCTATAGTCGTCGGACATGACGGTGGCGGGCCATTCTAGTCCCGGGGTCGTGGGGAAGACCCTATAGTCGTCGGGCATGTCGGCGGCTGGCCAACTTTGGCCCGTGGTCGTGGGGACGATCCAATAGTCGTCGGACATTTCGGCGGCTTGTCAACCTAGTCCCGGGGTCGTGGGGACGACCCTATAGTCGTTGGACATGACGGTGGCGGGCCAATCTAGTCCCGGGGTCGTAGGGACGACCCTATAGTCGTCGGACATTTCGGCGGCTTGCCAACTTTGGCCCGGGGTCGTGGGGACGACCCTATAGTCGTTGGACATGACGGTGGCGGGTCAATCTAGTCCCGGGGTCGTAGGGACGACCCTATAGTCGTCGGTCAAGACGGCGGCTGGATATCCTGGGCTCGCGGTCGTGGGGACGACCCTATAGTCGTCGGACATTTCGGCGGCATGCCAACTTTGGCCCGGGGTCGTGGGGACGACCCTATAGTTGTTGGACATGACGGTGGCGGGCCAATCTAGTCCCGGGGTCGTAGGGACGACCCTATAGTCGTCGGACATGTCGGCGATTGGCCAACATTGGCCCGGGGTCGTGGGGACGACCCTATAGTCGTCGGACATGTCGGCGGCTGGCCAACCTAGTCCCGAGGTCGTGGGGACGACCCTATAGTCGTCGGACAAGATGGCGGCTGGACATCTTTGGCCCGCGGTCGTGGGGACGACCCTATAGTCGTCGGACATTTCGGCGGCTTGCCAACTTTGGCCCGGGGTCTTGGGGACGACCCTATAGTCGTCGGACTTGACGTTGGCGGGCCAATCTAGTCCCGAGGTCGTGGGGACGACCCTATAGTCGTCGGACAAATCGGCGGCTGGCCAACTTTGGCCCGTGGTCGTGGGAAGGACCCTATAGTCGTCGGACAAGTCGGCGGCTGGCCAAATTTGGTCCGTGGTCGTGGGGACGACCCTATAGTCATCGGAAATGTCGACGGCTGGCTAACTTTGGCCCGTGGTCGTAAAGACGACCCTATAGTCGTCGGACAAGACGGTGGCGGGCCAATCTAGTCCTGGGGTCGTGGGGACGATCTAATAGTCGTCGGACATGTCGGCGGCTGGCCAACATTGGCCCGGTGTCTTGGGGACGACTCTATAGTCGTCGGACATTTCGGCGGCTTGCCTACTTTGGCCCGTGGTCGTGGGGACGACCCTATAGTCGTCGGACATGTCGGCGTCTGGCCAACCTAGTCACGAGGCCGTCGGACTGGACGGTGGCGGGCCAATCTAGTCCCGGGTTCGTGGGGACGATCCTACAGTCGTCGGACATTTCGGCGGCTTGCCAACTTTGGCCCGTGGTCGTGGGGACGACCCTATAGTCGTCGGACATGTCGGTGTTTTGCCATCTTTGGCCCGTGGTCGTGAAGACGACCCTATAGTCGTCGGACATGACGGTGGCGGGCCAATCTAGTCCCTGGGTCGTGGGGACGACCCAACAGTCGTCGGACATTTCGGCGGTTTGCCAACTTTGGCCCGGGGTCGTGGGGACGACCCTATAGTCGTCGGACATGTCGGCGTCTGGCCAACCTAGTCCCGGTGTCTTGGGGACGACTCTATAGTCGTCGGACATGTCGGCGGCTGGCCAACCTAGACCCGGGGTCGTGGGAACGACCCTATAGTCGTCGGACAAGTCGGCGGCTGGCCAACTTTGGCCCGTGGTCGTGGGAACGACCCTATAGTCGTCGGACAAGTCGGCGGCTGGCCAAATTTGGTCCGTGGTCGTGGGGACGACCCTATAGTCGTCGGACTTGACGGTGGCGGGCCAATCTAGTCCCGGGGTTGTGGGGACGACCCTACAGTCGTCGGACATTTCGGCGGCTTGCCAACTTTGGCCCGGGGTCGTGGGGACGACCCTATGGTCGTCGGACTTGACGCTGGCGGGCCAATCTAGTCCCGAGGTCGTAGGGACGACCCTATAGTCGTCGGACCTGACGGTGGCGGGCCAATCTAGTCCCGGGGTCGTGGGGACGACCCTATAGTCGTCGGACATTTCGGCGGCATGCCAACTTTGGCCCGGGGTCGTGGGGACGACCCTATAGTCGTTGGACAAGTCGGCGGCGGGCCAACCTTGTCCCGGGGTCGTGGGGACGACCCTATAGTCGTCGGACATGACGGTGGCGGGCCAATCTAGTCCCGGGGTTGTGGGGACGACCCTATAGTCGTCGGACAAGACGGCGGCTGGACATTTTTGGCCCGCGTTCGTGGGGACGACCCTATAGTCGTCGGACATTTCGGCGGCTTGCCAACTTTGGCCCCGGGTCGTGGGGACGACCCTATAGTCGTCGGACATTTCGGCGGCATGCCAACTTTGGCCCGGGGTCGTGGGCACGACCCTATAGTCGTCGGACATGTCGGCGGCTGGCCGACCTAGTCCCGAGGTCGTGGGGACGACCGTATAGTCGTCGGATATGTTGGCGGCTTGTCATCCTAGTCCCGGGGTCGTGGGGACGACCCTATAGTCGTTGGACATGACGGTGGCCGGCCAAT
This sequence comes from Andrena praecox, assembly GCA_963932275.1. NCBI lineage: Eukaryota > Metazoa > Arthropoda > Insecta > Hymenoptera > Andrenidae > Andrena > Andrena praecox. Next base: position 814,334 of record CAWVQO010000333.1, on the reverse strand, counting down.
CTAGTGCCGGGGTCGTAGGGACGAACCTATAGTCGTCGGACCTGTTGGCGATTGGCCAACATTGGCCCGGGGTGGTCGGGACGACCCTATAGTCGTCGGACATGTTGGCGGCTTGTCAGCCTAGTCCCGGGGTCGTGGGTACGACCCTATAGTCGTCGGACAAGTCGGCGGCGGGCCAACCTTGTCCCGGGGTCGTGGGGACGACCCTATAGTCGTCGGACATGACGGTGGCGGGCCAATCTAGTCCCGGGGTTGTGGGGACGACCCTATAGTCGTCGGACAAGACGGCGGCTGGACATTTTTGGCCCGCGGTCGTGGGGACGACCCTATAGTCGTCGGACATTTCGGCGGCTTGCCAACTTTGGCCCCGGGTCGTGGGGACGACCCTATAGTCGTCGGACATTTCGGCGGCATGCCAACTTTGGCCCGGGGTCGTGGGGACGACCCTATAGTCGTTGGACATGACGGTGGCGGGCCAATCTAGTCCCGGGGTCGTAGGGACGACCCTATAGTCGTCCGACAATTCGGCGGCGGGCCAACCTTGTCCCGGGGTCGTGGGGACGACCCTATAGTCGTCGGACATGACGGTGGCGGGCCAATCTAGTCCCGGGGTCGTGGGGACGACCCTATAGTCGTCGGACTTCACGGTGGCGGGCCAATCTAGTCCCGGGGTCGTGGGGACGACCCTACAGTCGTCGGACATGTCAGCGGCTGGCCAACTTTGGCCCGGTGTCGTGGGGACGACTCTATAGTCGTCGGACATGTCGGCGGCTGGCCAACCTAGACCCGGGGTCGTGGGGACGACCCTATTGTCGTCGGACATGACGGTGGCGGGCCAATCTATTCCCGGGGTCGTACGGACGACCCTATAGTCGTCTGACATGTTGGCGATTGGCCAACATTGGCCCGGGGTCGTGGGAACGACTCTATAGTCTTCGGACATGTTGGCGGCTTGTCAGCCTAGTCCCGGGGTCGTGGGTACGACCCTATAGTCGTCGGACAAGTCGGCGGCAGGCCAACCTTGTCCCGGGGTCGTGGGGACGACCGTATAGTCGTCGGACATGACGGTGGCGGGCCAATCTAGTCCCGGGGTCGTGGGGACGACCCTATAGTCGTCGGACAAGACGGCGGCTGGACATCTTTGGCCCGCGGTCGTGGGGACGACCCTATAGTCGTCGGACATTTCGGCGGCATGCCAACTTTGGCCCGGGGTTGTGGGGACGACCCTATAGTCGTCGGACATTTCGGCGGCATGCCAACTTTGGCCCGGGGTCGTGGGGACGACCCTATAGTCGTTGGACATGACGGTGGCGGGCCAATCTAGTCCCGGGGTCGTGGGGACGACCCTATAGTCGTCGGACATTTCGGCGGCATGCCAACTTTGGCCCGGGGTCGTGGGGACGACCCTATAGTCGTTGGACATGACGGTGGCGGGCCAATCTAGTCCCGGGGTCGTGGGGACGACCCTATAGTCGTCGGACAAGACGGCGGCTGGACATCTTTGGCCCGCGGTCGTGGGGACGACCCTATAGTCGTCGGACATTTCGGCGGCATGCCAACTTTGGCCCGGGGTTGTAGGGACGACCCTATAGTCGTCGGACATTTCGGCGGCTTGCCTACTTTGGCCCGGGGTCGTGGGGACGACCCTATAGTCGTCGGGCATGTCGGCGGCTGGCCGACCTAGTCCCGAGGTCGTGGGGACGACCGTATAGTCGTCGGATATGTTTGCGGCTTGTCAACCTAGTCCCGGGGTCGTGGGGACGACCCTATAGTCGTTGGACATGACGGTGGCGGGCCAATCTAGTCCCGGGGTCGTGGGGACGACCCTATAGTCGTCGGACATGACGGTGGCGGGCCATTCTAGTCCCGGGGTCGTGGGGAAGACCCTATAGTCGTCGGGCATGTCGGCGGCTGGCCAACTTTGGCCTGTGGTCGTGGGGACGATCCAATAGTCGTCGGACATTTCGGCGGCTTGTCAACCTAGTCCCGGGGTCGTGGGGACGACCCTATAGTCGTTGGACATGACGGTGGCGGGCCAATCTAGTCCCGGGGTCGTAGGGACGACCCTATAGTCGTCGGACATTTCGGCGGCTTGCCAACTTTGGCCCGGGGTCGTGGGGACGACCCTATAGTCGTTGGACATGACGGTGGCGGGTCAATCTAGTCCCGGGGTCGTAGGGACGACCCTATAGTCGTCGGTCAAGACGGCGGCTGGATATCCTGGGCTCGCGGTCGTGGGGACGACCCTATAGTCGTCGGACATTTCGGCGGCATGCCAACTTTGGCCCGGGGTCGTGGGGACGACCCTATAGTCGTTGGACATGACGGTGGCGGGCCAATCTAGTCCCGGGGTCGTAGGGACGACCCTATAGTCGTCGGACATGTCGGCGATTGGCCAACATTGGCCCGGGGTCGTGGGGACGACCCTATAGTCGTCGGACATGTCGGCGGCTGGCCAACCTAGTCCCGAGGTCGTGGGGACGACCCTATAGTCGTCGGACAAGATGGCGGCTGGACATCTTTGGCCCGCGGTCGTGGGGACGACCCTATAGTCGTCGGACATTTCGGCGGCTTGCCAACTTTGGCCCGGGGTCTTGGGGACGACCCTATAGTCGTCGGACTTGACGTTGGCGGGCCAATCTAGTCCCGAGGTCGTGGGGACGACCCTATAGTCGTCGGACTTGACGGTGGCCGGCCAATCTAGTCCCGGGGTTGTGGGGACGACCCTACAGTCGTCGGACATTTCGGCGGCTTGCCAACTTTGGCCCGGGGTCGTGGGGACGACCCTATAGTCGTCGGACTTGACGGTGGCGGGCCAATCTAGTCCGGGGGTCGTGGGGACGACCCTACAGTCGTCGGACATTTCGGCGGCTGGCCAACTTTGGCCCGTGGTCGTGGGAAGGACCCTATAGTCGTCGGACAAGTCGGCGGCTGGCCAAATTTGGTCCGTGGTCGTGGGGACGACCCTATAGTCATCGGAAATGTCGACGGCTGGCTAACTTTGGCCCGTGGTCGTAAAGACGACCCTATAGTCGTCGGACAAGACGGTGGCGGGCCAATCTAGTCCCGGGGTCGTGGGGACGATCTAATAGTCGTCGGACATGTCGGCGGCTGGCCAACTTTGGCCCGTGGTCGTGGGGACGACCCAATAGTCGTCGGACATGTCGGCGGCTGGCCAACATTGGCCCGGTGTCTTGGGGACGACTCTATAGTCGTCGGACATTTCGGCGGCTTGCCTACTTTGGCCCGTGGTCGTGGGGACGACCCTATAGTCGTCGGACATGTCGGCGTCTGGCCAACCTAGTCCCGAGGCCGTCGGACTGGACGGTGGCGGGCCAATCTAGTCCCGGGTTCGTGGGGACGATCCTACAGTCGTCGGACATTTCGGCGGCTTGCCAACTTTGGCCCGTGGTCGTGGGGACGACCCTATAGTCGTCGGACATGTCGGTGTTTTGCCATCTTTGGCCCGTGGTCGTGAAGACGACCCTATAGTCGTCGGACATGACGGTGGCGGGCCAATCTAGTCCCTGGGTCGTGGGGACGACCCAACAGTCGTCGGACATTTCGGCGGTTTGCCAACTTTGGCCCGGGGTCGTGGGGACGACCCTATAGTCGTCGGACATGTCGGCGTCTGGCCAACCTAGTCCCGGTGTCTTGGGGACGACTCTATAGTCGTCGGACATGTCGGCGGCTGGCCAACCTAGACCCGGGGTCGTGGGAACGACCCTATAGTCGTCGGACAAGTCGGCGGCTGGCCAACTTTGGCCCGTGGTCGTGGGAACGACCCTATAGTCGTCGGACAAGTCGGCGGCTGGCCAAATTTGGTCCGTGGTCGTGGGGACGACCCTATAGTCATCGGAAATGTCGACGGCTGGCCAACTTTGGCCCGTGGTCGTAAAGACGACCCTATAGTCGTCGGACATGTCGGCGGCTGGCCAACCTAGTCCCGTGGTCGTGGGGACGATCCGATAGTCGTTGGACATGACGGTGGCGGGCCAATCTAGTCCGGGGGTCGTGGGGACGACCCTACAGTCGTCGGACATTTCGGCGGCTGGCCAACTTTGGCCCGGTGTCGTGGGGACGACTCTATAGTTGTCGGACATGTCGGCGGCTGGCCAACCTAGACCCGGGGTCGTGGGGACGACCCTATAGTCGTCGGACATGTCGGCGGGTGGCCAACCTAGTCCCGAGGTCGTGGGGACGACCCTATAGTCGTCGGACTTGACGGTGGCGGGCCAATCTAGTCCCGGGGTTGTGGGGACGACCCTACAGTCGTCGGACATTTCGGCGGCTTGCCAACTTTGGCCCGGGGTCGTGGGGACGACCCTATAGTCGTCGGACATGTCGGCGGCTGGCCAACCTAGTCCCGAGGTCGTGGGGACGACCCTATAGTCGTCGGACAAGATGGCGGCTGGACATCTTTGGCCCGCGGTCGTGGGGACGACCCTATAGTCGTCGGACATTTCGGCGGCTTGCCAACTTTGGCCCGGGGTCTTGGGGACGACCCTATAGTCGTCGGACTTGACGTTGGCGGGCCAATCTAGTCCCGAGGTCGTGGGGACGACCCTATAGTCGTCGGACTTGACGGTGGCCGGCCAATCTAGTCCCGGGGTTGTGGGGACGACCCTACAGTCGTCGGACATTTCGGCGGCTTGCCAACTTTGGCCCGGGGTCGTGGGGACGACCCTATAGTCGTCGGACTTGACGGTGGCGGGCCAATCTAGTCCGGGGGTCGTGGGGACGACCCTACAGTCGTCGGACATTTCGGCGGCTTGCCAACTTTGGCCCGGGGTCGTGGGGACGACCCTATAGTCGTCGGACTTGACGGTGGCGGGCCAATCTAGTCCCGGGGTTGTGGGGACGACCCTACAGTCGTCGGACACTTCGGCGGCTTGCCAACTTTGGCCCGGGGTCGTGGGGACGACCCTATAGTCGTCGGACATGTCGGCGTTTTGCCATCTTTGGCCCGTGGTCGTGAAGACGACCCTATAGTCGTCGGACATGACGGTGGCGGGACAATCTAGTCCCGGGGTCGTGGGGACGACCATATAGTTATCGGACATGTCGGCGGCTGGCCAACTTTGGCCCGTGGTCGTCGGACTTGACGGTGGCGGGCCAATCTAGTCCCGGGATCGTGGGGACGACCCTATAATGGTCGGACATGTCGGCGGCTGGCCAACCTAGTCCCGAGGTCGTCGGACTGGACGGTGGCGGGCCAATCTAGTCCCGGGTTCGTGGGGACGATCCTACAGTCGTCGGACATTTCGGCGGCTTGCCAACTTTGGCCCGTGGTCGTGGGGACGACCCTATAGTCGTCGGACATGTCGGCGTTTTGCCATCTTTGGCCCGTGGTCGTGAAGACGACCCTATAGTCGTCGGACATGACGGTGGCGGGACAATCTAGTCCCGGGGTCGTGGGGACGACCATATAGTTATCGGACATTTCGGCGGCTGGCCAACTTTGGCCCGTGGTCGTCGGACTTGACGGTGGCGGGCCAATCTAGTCCCGGGGTTGTGGGGACGACCCTATAGTCGTCGGACAAATCGGCGGCTGGCCAACTTTGGCCCGTGGTCGTGGGAAGGACCCTATAGTCGTCGGACAAGTCGGCGGCTGGCCAAATTTGGTCCGTGGTCGTGGGGACGACCCTATAGTCGTCGGACATGACGGTGGCGGGCCAATCTAGTCCCTGGGTCGTGGGGACGACCCAACAGTCGTCGGACATTTCGGCGGTTTGCCAACTTTGGCCCGGGGTCGTGGGGACGACCCTATAGTCGTCGGACATGTCGGCGTCTGGCCAACCTAGTCCCGGTGTCTTGGGGACGACTCTATAGTCGTCGGACATGTCGGCGGCTGGCCAACCTAGACCCGGGGTCGTGGGAACGACCCTATAGTCGTCGGACAAGTCGGCGGCTGGCCAACTTTGGCCCGTGGTCGTGGGAACGACCCTATAGTCGTCGGACAAGTCGGCGGCTGGCCAAATTTGGTCCGTGGTCGTGGGGACGACCCTATAGTCATCGGAAATGTCGACGGCTGGCCAACTTTGGCCCGTGGTCGTAAAGACGACCCTATAGTCGTCGGACATGTCGGCGGCTGGCCAACCTAGTCCCGTGGTCGTGGGGACGATCCGATAGTCGTTGGACATGACGGTGGCGGGCCAATCTAGTCCGGGGGTCGTGGGGACGACCCTACAGTCGTCGGACATTTCGGCGGCTGGCCAACTTTGGCCCGGTGTCGTGGGGACGACTCTATAGTTGTCGGACATGTCGGCGGCTGGCCAACCTAGACCCGGGGTCGTGGGGACGACCCTATAGTCGTCGGACATGTCGGCGGGTGGCCAACCTAGTCCCGAGGTCGTGGGGACGACCCTATAGTCGTCGGACTTGACGGTGGCGGGCCAATCTAGTCCCGGGGTTGTGGGGACGACCCTACAGTCGTCGGACATTTCGGCGGCTTGCCAACTTTGGCCCGGGGTCGTGGGGACGACCCTATGGTCGTCGGACTTGACGCTGGCGGGCCAATCTAGTCCCGAGGTCGTAGGGACGACCCTATAGTCGTCGGACCTGACGGTGGCGGGCCAATCTAGTCCCGGGGTCGTGGGGACGACCCTACAGTCGTCGGACATTTCGGCGGCTTGCCAACTTTGGCCCGGGGTCGTGGGGACGACCCTATAGTCGTCGGACATGTCGGGGACTGGCAAACCTAGTCCCGAGGTCGTGGGGGCGACCCTATAGTCGTCGGACATGTCGGCGGCTGGCCAACCTAGTCCCGAGGTCGTCGGACTTGACGGTGGCGGGCCAATCTAGTCCCGGGGTCGTGGGGATGACCCTATAATCGTTGGACATGACGGTGGCGGGCCAATCTAGTCCCGGGGTCGTAGGGACGCCCCTATAGTCGTCGGACATGTCGGCGGCTGGCCAACTTTGGCCCGTGGTCGTGGGGACGATCCAATAGTCGTAGGACATGTCGGCGGCTGGCCAATCTAGTCCCGGGGTGGTGGGGACGACCCTATAGTCTTCGGACATGTCGGCGGCTGGCCAACTTTGGCCCGTGGTCGTGGGGACGACCCAATAGTCGTCGGACATGTCGGCGGCTGGCCAACTTTGGCCCGTAGTCGTGGGGACGACTCTATAGTCGTCGGACATGTCGGCGGCTGGCCAATCTAGTCCCGGGGTCGTGGGGACGACTCTATAGTCATCGGACATGTCGGCGGCTGGCCAACTTTGGACCGTGGTCGTGGGGACGATCCAATAGTCGTCGGACATGTCGGCGGCTGGCCAATCTAGTCCCGTGGTCGTGGGGACGACCCTATAGTCTTCGGACATGACGGTAGCGGGCCAATCTAGACCCGAGGACGTGGGGACGACCCTATATAGTCGTCGGACATTTCGGCGGCTGTCCAACTTTGGCCCGGTGTCGTGGGGACGATCCAATAGTCGTCGGACATGTCGGCGGCTGGCCAACTTTGGCCCGTGGTCGTGGGGACGATCCGATAGTCGTCGGACATGTCGGCGGCTGGCCAACTTTGGCCCGTGGTCGTGGGGAGGACCCTATAGTCTTCGGACATGACGGTAGCGGGCCAATCTAGACCGGAGGACGTGGGGACGACCCTATAGTCGTCGGACATTTCGGCGGCTGTCCAACTTTGGCCCGGTGTCGTGGGGACGACCCTATAGTCGTCGGACAAGTCGGCGGCGGGCCAACCTTGTCCCGGGGTCGTGGGGACGACCGTATAGTCGTCGGACATGACGGTGGCGGGCCAATCTAGTCCCGGGGTCGTGGGGACGACCCTATAGTCATCGGACAAGACGGCGGCTGGACATTTTTGGCCCGCGGTCGTGGGGACGACCCTATAGTCGTCGGACAAGTCGGCGGCGGGCCAACCTTGTCCCGTGGTCGTGGGGACGACCCTATAGTCGTCGGACATGTCGGCGGCTGGCCAACCTTGTCCCGAGGTCGTGGGGACGACCCTATAGTCGTCGGACTTGACGGTGGCGGGCCAATCTAGTCCGGGGGTCGTGGGGACGACCCTATAGTCGTCGGACATGTCGGCGGCTTGCCAACTTTGGCCCGGGGTCGTGGGGACGACCCTATAGTCGTCGGACTTGACGTTGGCGGGCCAATCTAGTCCCGAGGTCGTGGGGATGACCCTATAATCGTTGGACATGACGGTGGCGGGCCAATCTAGTCCCGGGGTCGTAGGGACGACCCTATAGTCGTCGGACATGTTGGCGATTGGCCAACATTGGCCCGGGGTCGTCGGGACGATCCTATAGTCGTCGGACATGTCGGCGGCTGGCCAACCTACTCCCGGGGTCGTGGGGACGACCCTATAGTCGTCGGACATGTCGGCGGCTTGCCAACTTTGGCCCGGGGTCGTGGGGACGATCCAATAGTCGTCGGACATGAAGGCGTCTGGTCAACTTTGGCCCGTGGTCGTGGGGACGACTCTATAGTCGTCGGACATGTCGGCGGCTGGCCAACTTTGGCCCGTGGTCGTGGGGACGATCCAATAGTCGTCGGACATGTCGGCGGCTGGCCAACTTTGGCCCGTGGTCGTGGGGACGACCCGATAGTCGTCGGACATGTCGGCGGCTGGCCAACTCTGGCCCGTGGTCGTGGGGACAATCCAATAGTCGTCGGACATGTCGGCGGCTGGCCAACTTTGGCCCGTGGTCGTGGGGACGATCCGATAGTCGTTGGACATGACGGTGGCGGGCCAATCTCGTCCCGGGGTCGTGGGGACGACCCTATAGTCGTCGGACATGTCGGCGGCTGGCCAACCTTGTCCCGGGGTCGTGGGGACGACTCTATAGTCGTCGGACATGTCGGCGGCTGGCCAACTTTGGCCCGTGGTCGTGGGGACGACCCTATAGTCGTCGGACATGTCGGGGACTGGCAAACCTAGTCCCGAGGTCGTGGGGGCGACCCTATAGTCGTCGGACATGTCGGCGGCTGGCCAACCTAGTCCCGAGGTCGTCGGACTTGACGGTGGCGGGCCAATCTAGTCCCGGGGTCGTGGGGATGACCCTATAATCGTTGGACATGACGGTGGCGGGCCAATCTAGTCCCGGGGTCGTAGGGACGACCCTATAGTCGTCGGACATGTTGGCGATTGGCCAACATTGGCCCGGGGTCGTCGGGACGATCCTATAGTCGTCGGACATGTCGGCGGCTGGCCAACCTTGTCCCGGGGTCGTGGGGACGACTCTATAGTCGTCGGACATGTCGGCGGCTGGCCAACTTTGGCCCGTGGTCGTGGGGACGACCCTATAGTCGTCGGACATGTCGGGGACTGGCAAACCTAGTCCCGAGGTCGTGGGGGCGACCCTATAGTCGTCGGACATGTCGGCGGCTGGCCAACCTAGTCCCGAGGTCGTCGGACTTGACGGTGGCGGGCCAATCTAGTCCCGGGGTCGTGGGGATGACCCTATAATCGTTGGACATGACGGTGGCGGGCCAATCTAGTCCCGGGGTCGTAGGGACGACCCTATAGTCGTCGGACATGTTGGCGATTGGCCAACATTGGCCCGGGGTCGTCGGGACGATCCTATAGTCGTCGGACATGTCGGCGGCTGGCCAACCTACTCCCGGGGTCGTGGGGACGACCCTATAGTCGTCGGACATGTCGGCGGCTGGCCAACTTTGGCCCGTGGTCGTGGGGACGATCCAATAGTCGTCGGACATGTCGGCATCTGGCCAATCTAGTCCCGGGGTCGTGGGGACGACCCTATAGTCTTCGGACATGACGGTAGCGGGCCAATCTAGACCCGAGGACGTGGGGACGACCCTATAGTCGTCGGACATTTCGGCGGCTGTCCAACTTTGGCCCGGTGTCGTGGGGACGATCCAATAGTCGTCGGACATGTCGGCGGCTGGCCAACTTTGGCCCGTGGTCGTGGGGACGATCCGATAGTCGTCGGACATGTCGGCGGCTGGCCAACTTTGGCCCGTGGTCGTGGGGACGACCCTATAGTCTTCGGACATGACGGTAGCGGGCCAATCTAGACCGGAGGACGTGGGGACGACCCTATAGTCGTCGGACATTTCGGCGGCTGTCCAACTTTGGCCCGGTGTCGTGGGGACGACCCTATAGTCGTCGGACAAGTCGGCGGCGGGCCAACCTTGTCCCGGGGTCGTGGGGACGACCGTATAGTCGTCGGACATGACGGTGGCGGGCCAATCTAGTCCCGGGGTCGTGGGGACGACCCTATAGTCATCGGACAAGACGGCGGCTGGACATCTTTGGCCCGCGGTCGTGGGGACGACCCTATAGTCGTCGGACAAGTCGGCGGCGGGCCAACCTTGTCCCGGGGTCGTGGGGACGACCCTATAGTCGTCGGACATGTCGGCGGCTGGCCAACCTTGTCCCGAGGTCGTGGGGACGACCCTATAGTCGTCGGACTTGACGGTGGCGGGCCAATCTAGTCCGGGGGTCGTGGGGACGACCCTATAGTCGTCGGACATGTCGGCGGCTTGCCAACTTTGGCCCGGGGTCGTGGGGACGACCCTATAGTCGTCGGACTTGACGTTGGCGGGCCAATCTAGTCCCGAGGTCGTGGTGATGACCCTATAATCGTTGGACATGACGGTGGCGGGCCAATCTAGTCCCGGGGTCGTAGGGACGACCCTATAGTCGTCGGACATGTTGGCGATTGGCCAACATTGGCCCGGGGTCGTCGGGACGATCCTATAGTCGTCGGACATGTCGGCGGCTGGCCAACCTACTCCCGGGGTCGTGGGGACGACCCTATAGTCGTCGGACATGTCGGCGGCTTGCCAACTTTGGCCCGGGGTCGTGGGGACGATCCAATAGTCGTCGGACATGAAGGCGTCTGGTCAACTTTGGCCCGTGGTCGTGGGGACGACTCTATAGTCGTCGGACATGTCGGCGGCTGGCCAACTTTGGCCCGTGGTCGTGGGGACGATCCAATAGTCGTCGGACATGTCGGCGGCTGGCCAACTTTGGCCCGTGGTCGTGGGGACGACCCGATAGTCGTCGGACATGTCGGCGGCTGGCCAACTCTGGCCCGTGGTCGTGGGGACAATCCAATAGTCGTCGGACATGTCGGCGGCTGGCCAACTTTGGCCCGTGGTCGTGGGGACGATCCGATAGTCGTTGGACATGACGGTGGCGGGCCAATCTAGTCCCGGGGTCGTGGGGACGACCCTATAGTCGTCGGACATGTCGGCGGCTGGCCAACCTTGTCCCGGGGTCGTGGGGACGACTCTATAGTCGTCGGACATGTCGGCGGCTGGCCAACTTTGGCCCGTGGTCGTGGGGACGATCCAATAGTCGTCGGACATGTCGGCGGCTGGCCAACTTTGGCCCGTGGTCGTGGGGACGATCCGATAGTCGTTGGACATGACGGTGGCGGGCCAATCTAGTCCCGGGGTCGTGGGGACGACCCTATAGTCGTCGGACTTGACGTTGGCGGGCCAATCTAGTCCCGAGGTCGTGGGGACGACCCTATAGTCGTCGGACTTGACGGTGGCGGGCCAATCTAGTCCGGGGGTCGTGGGGACGACCCTATAGTCGTCGGACATTTCGGCGGCATGCCAACTTTGGCCCGGGGTTGTGGGGACGACCCTATAGTCGTCGGACATTTCGGCGGCTTGCCTACTTTGGCCCGGGGTCGTGGGGACGACCCTATAGTCGTCGGACATGTCGGCGGCTGGCCGACCTAGTCCCGAGGTCGTGGGGACGACCGTATAGTCGTCGGATATGTTTGCGGCTTGTCAACCTAGTCCCGGGGTCGTGGGGACGACCCTATAGTCGTTGGACATGACGGTGGCGGGCCAATCTAGTCCCGGGGTCGTGGGGACGACCCTATAGTCGTCGGACAAGATGGCGGCTGGACATCTTTGGCCCGCGGTCGTGGGGACGACCCTATAGTCGTCGGACATTTCGGCGGCTTGCCAACTTTGGCCCGGTGTCGTGGGGACGACCCTATAGTCGTCGGACAAGTCGGCGGCGGGCCAACCTTGTCCCGGGGTCGTGGGGACGACCGTATAGTCGTCGGACATGACGGTGGCGGGCCAATCTAGTCCCGGGGTCGTGGGGACGACCCTATAGTCATCGGACAAGACGGCGGCTGGACATCTTTGGCCCGCGGTCGTGGGGACGACTCTATAGTCGTCGGACAAGTCGGCGGCGGGCCAACCTTGTCCCGGGGTCGTGGGGACGACCCTATAGTCGTCGGACATGTCGGCGGCTGGCCAACCTTGTCCCGAGGTCGTGGGGACGACCCTATAGTCGTCGGACTTGACGGTGGCGGGCCAATCTAGTCCGGGGGTCGTGGGGACGACCCTATAGTCGTCGGACATGTCGGCGGCTTGCCAACTTTGGCCCGGGGTCGTGGGGACGACCCTATAGTCGTCGGACTTGACGTTGGCGGGCCAATCTAGTCCCGAGGTCGTGGTGATGACCCTATAATCGTTGGACATGACGGTGGCGGGCCAATCTAGTCCCGGGGTCGTAGGGACGACCCTATAGTCGTCGGACATGTTGGCGATTGGCCAACATTGGCCCGGGGTCGTCGGGACGATCCTATAGTCGTCGGACATGTCGGCGGCTGGCCAACCTACTCCCGGGGTCGTGGGGACGACCCTATAGTCGTCGGACATGTCGGCGGCTTGCCAACTTTGGCCCGGGGCCGTGGGGACGATCCAATAGTCGTCGGACATGAAGGCGTCTGGTCAACTTTGGCCCGTGGTCGTGGGGACGACTCTATAGTCGTCGGACATGTCGGCGGCTGGCCAACTTTGGCCCGTGGTCGTGGGGACGATCCAATAGTCGTCGGACATGTCGGCGGCTGGCCAACTTTGGCCCGTGGTCGTGGGGACGACCCGATAGTCGTCGGACATGTCGGCGGCTGGCCAACTCTGGCCCGTGGTCGTGGGGACAATCCAATAGTCGTCGGACATGTCGGCGGCTGGCCAACTTTGGCCCGTGGTCGTGGGGACGATCCGATAGTCGTTGGACATGACGGTGGCGGGCCAATCTAGTCCCGGGGTCGTGGGGACGACCCTATAGTCGTCGGACATGTCGGCGGCTGGCCAACCTTGTCCCGGGGTCGTGGGGACGACTCTATAGTCGTCGGACATGTCGGCGGCTGGCCAACTTTGGCCCGTGGTCGTGGGGACGATCCAATAGTCGTCGGACATGTCGGCGGCTGGCCAACTTTGGCCCGTGGTCGTGGGGACGATCCGATAGTCGTTGGACATGACGGTGGCGGGCCAATCTAGTCCCGGGGTCGTGGGGACGACCCTATAGTCGTCGGACTTGACGTTGGCGGGCCAATCTAGTCCCGAGGTCGTGGGGACGACCCTATAGTCGTCGGACTTGACGGTGGCGGGCCAATCTAGTCCGGGGGTCGTGGGGACGACCCTATAGTCGTCGGACATTTCGGCGGCATGCCAACTTTGGCCCGGGGTTGTGGGGACGACCCTATAGTCGTCGGACATTTCGGCGGCTTGCCTACTTTGGCCCGGGGTCGTGGGGACGACCCTATAGTCGTCGGACATGTCGGCGGCTGGCCGACCTAGTCCCGAGGTCGTGGGGACGACCGTATAGTCGTCGGATATGTTTGCGGCTTGTCAACCTAGTCCCGGGGTCGTGGGGACGACCCTATAGTCGTTGGACATGACGGTGGCGGGCCAATCTAGTCCCGGGGTCGTGGGGACGACCCTATAGTCGTCGGACAAGATGGCGGCTGGACATCTTTGGCCCGCGGTCGTGGGGACGACCCTATAGTCGTCGGACATTTCGGCGGCTTGCCAACTTTGGCCCGGTGTCGTGGGGACGACCGTATAGTCGTCGGACAAGTCGGCGGCGGGCCAACCTTGTCCCGGGGTCGTGGGGACGACCGTATAGTCGTCGGACATGACGGTGGCGGGCCAATCTAGTCCCGGGGTCGTGGGGACGACCCTATAGTCATCGGACAAGACGGCGGCTGGACATCTTTGGCCCGCGGTCGTGGGGACGACCCTATAGTCGTCGGACAAGTCGGCGGCGGGCCAACCTTGTCCCGGGGTCGTGGGGACGACCCTATAGTCGTCGGACATGTCGGCGGCTGGCCAACCTTGTCCCGAGGTCGTGGGGACGACCCTATAGTCGTCGGACTTGACGGTGGCGGGCCAATCTAGTCCGGGGGTCGTGGGGACGACCCTATAGTCGTCGGACATGTCGGCGGCTTGCCAACTTTGGCCCGGGGTCGTGGGGACGACCCTATAGTCGTCGGACTTGACGTTGGCGGGCCAATCTAGTCCCGAGGTCGTGGGGATGACCCTATAATCGTTGGACATGACGGTGGCGGGCCAATCTAGTCCCGGGGTCGTAGGGACGACCCTATAGTCGTCGGACATGTTGGCGATTGGCCAACATTGGCCCGGGGTCGTCGGGACGATCCTATAGTCGTCGGACATGTCGGCGGCTGGCCAACCTACTCCCGGGGTCGTGGGGACGACCCTATAGTCGTCGGACATGTCGGCGGCTTGCCAACTTTGGCCCGGGGTCGTGGGGACGATCCAATAGTCGTCGGACATGAAGGCGTCTGGTCAACTTTGGCCCGTGGTCGTGGGGACGACTCTATAGTCGTCGGACATGTCGGCGGCTGGCCAACTTTGGCCCGTGGTCGTGGGGACGATCCAATAGTCGTCGGACATGTCGGCGGCTGGCCAACTTTGGCCCGTGGTCGTGGGGACGACCCGATAGTCGTCGGACATGTCGGCGGCTGGCCAACTCTGGCCCGTGGTCGTGGGGACAATCCAATAGTCGTCGGACATGTCGGCGGCTGGCCAACTTTGGCCCGTGGTCGTGGGGACGATCCGATAGTCGTTGGACATGACGGTGGCGGGCCAATCTAGTCCCGGGGTCGTGGGGACGACCCTATAGTCATCGGACAAGACGGCGGCTGGACATTTTTGGCCCGCGGTCGTGGGGACGACCCTATAGTCGTCGGACAAGTCGGCGGTGGGCCAACCTTGTCCCGTGGTCGTGGGGACGACCCTATAGTCGTCGGACATGTCGGCGGCTGGCCAACCTTGTCCCGAGGTCGTGGGGACGACCCTATAGTCGTCGGACTTGACGGTGACGGGCCAATCTAGTCCGGGGGTCGTGGGGACGACCCTATAGTCGTCGGACATGTCGGCGGCTGGCCAACTTTGGCCCGTGGTCGTGGGGACGATCCGATAGTCGTTGGACATGACGGTGGCGGGCCAATCTAGTCCCGGGGTCGTGGGGACGACCCTATAGTCGTCGGACATGTCGGCGGCTGGCCAACCTTGTCCCGGGGTCGTGGGGACGACTCTATAGTCGTCGGACATGTCGGCGGCTGGCCAACTTTGGCCCGTGGTCGTGGGGACGACCCTATAGTCGTCGGACATGTCGGGGACTGGCAAACCTAGTCCCGAGGTCGTGGGGGCGACCCTATAGTCGTCGGACATGTCGGCGGCTGGCCAACCTAGTCCCGAGGTCGTCGGACTTGACGGTGGCGGGCCAATCTAGTCCCGGGGTCGTGGGGATGACCCTATAATCGTTGGACATGACGGTGGCGGGCCAATCTAGTCCCGGGGTCGTAGGGACGACCCTATAGTCGTCGGACATGTTGGCGATTGGCCAACATTGGCCCGGGGTCGTCGGGACGATCCTATAGTCGTCGGACATGTCGGCGGCTGGCCAACCTACTCCCGGGGTCGTGGGGACGACCCTATAGTCGTCGGACATGTCGGCGGCTGGCCAACTTTGGCCCGTGGTCGTGGGGACGATCCAATAGTCGTCGGACATGTCGGCGGCTGGCCAATCTAGTCTCGGGGTGGTGGGGACGACCCTATAGTCTTCGGACATGTCGGCGGCTGGCCAACTTTGGCCCGTGGTCGTGGGGACGACCCAATAGTCGTCGGACATGTCGGCGGCTGGCCAACTTTGGCCCGTAGTCGTGGGGACGACTCTATAGTCGTCGGACATGTCGGCGGCTGGCCAATCTAGTCCCGGGGTCGTGGGGACGACTCTATAGTCATCGGACATGTCGGCGGCTGGCCAACTTTGGACCGTGGTCGTGGGGACGATGCAATAGTCGTCGGACATGTCGGCGGCTGGCCAATCTAGTCCCGTGGTCGTGGGGACGACCCTATAGTCTTCGGACATGACGGTAGCGGGCCAATCTAGACCCGAGGACGTGGGGACGACCCTATAGTCGTCGGACATTTCGGCGGCTGTCCAACTTTGGCCCGGTGTCGTGGGGACGATCCAATAGTCGTCGGACATGTCGGCGGCTGGCCAACTTTGGCCCGTGGTCGTGGGGACGATCCGATAGTCGTCGGACATGTCGGCGGCTGGCCAACTTTGGCCCGTGGTCGTGGGGACGACCCTATAGTCTTCGGACATGACGGTAGCGGGCCAATCTAGACCGGAGGACGTGGGGACGACCCTATAGTCGTCGGACATTTCGGCGGCTGTCCAACTTTGGCCCGGTGTCGTGGGGACGACCCTATAGTCGTCGGACAAGTCGGCGGCGGGCCAACCTTGTCCCGGGGTCGTGGGGACGACCGTATAGTCGTCGGACATGACGGTGGCGGGCCAATCTAGTCCCGGGGTCGTGGGGACGACCCTATAGTCATCGGACAAGACGGCGGCTGGACATCTTTGGCCCGCGGTCGTGGGGACGACCCTATAGTCGTCGGACAAGTCGGCGGCGGGCCAACCTTGTCCCGGGGTCGTGGGGACGACCCTATAGTCGTCGGACATGTCGGCGGCTGGCCAACCTTGTCCCGAGGTCGTGGGGACGACCCTATAGTCGTCGGACTTGACGGTGGCGGGCCAATCTAGTCCGGGGGTCGTGGGGACGACCCTATAGTCGTCGGACATGTCGGCGGCTTGCCAACATTGGCCCGGGGTCGTGGGGACGACCCTATAGTCGTCGGATTTGACGTTGGCGGGCCAATCTAGTCCCGAGGTCGTGGTGATGACCCTATAATCGTTGGACATGACGGTGGCGGGCCAATCTAGTCCCGGGGTCGTAGGGACGACCCTACAGTCGTCGGACATGTTGGCGATTGGCCAACATTGGCCCGGGGTCGTCGGGACGATCCTATAGTCGTCGGACATGTCGGCGGCTGGCCAACCTACTCCCGGGGTCGTGGGGACGACCCTATAGTCGTCGGACATGTCGGCGGCTTGCCAACTTTGGCCCGGGGTCGTGGGGACGATCCAATAGTCGTCGGACATGAAGGCGTCTGGTCAACTTTGGCCCGTGGTCGTGGGGACGACTCTATAGTCGTCGGACATGTCGGCGGCTGGCCAACTTTGGCCCGTGGTCGTGGGGACGATCCAATAGTCGTCGGACATGTCGGCGGCTGGCCAACTTTGGCCCGTGGTCGTGGGGACGACCCGATAGTCGTCGGACATGTCGGCGGCTGGCCAACTCTGGCCCGTGGTCGTGGGGACAATCCAATAGTCGTCGGACATGTCGGCGGCTGGCCAACTTTGGCCCGTGGTCGTGGGGACGATCCGATAGTCGTTGGACATGACGGTGGCGGGCCAATCTAGTCCCGGGGTCGTGGGGACGACCCTATAGTCGTCGGACATGTCGGCGGCTGGCCAACCTTATCCCGGGGTCGTGGGGACGACTCTATAGTCGTCGGACATGTCGGCGGCTGGCCAACTTTGGCCCGTGGTCGTGGGGACGATCCAATAGTCGTCGGACATGTCGGCGGCTGGCCAACTTTGGCCCGTGGTCGTGGGGACGATCCGATAGTCGTTGGACATGACGGTGGCGGGCCAATCTAGTCCCGGGGTCGTGGGGACGACCCTATAGTCGTCGGACTTGACGTTGGCGGGCCAATCTAGTCCCGAGGTCGTGGGGACGACCCTATAGTCGTCGGACTTGACGGTGGCGGGCCAATCTAGTCCGGGGGTCGTGGGGACGACCCTATAGTCGTCGGACATTTCGGCGGCATGCCAACTTTGGCCCGGGGTTGTGGGGACGACCCTATAGTCGTCGGACATTTCGGCGGCTTGCCTACTTTGGCCCGGGGTCGTGGGGACGACCCTATAGTCGTCGGACATGTCGGCGGCTGGCCGACCTAGTCCCGAGGTCGTGGGGACGACCGTATAGTCGTCGGATATGTTTGCGGCTTGTCAACCTAGTCCCGGGGTCGTGGGGACGACCCTATAGTCGTTGGACATGACGGTGGCGGGCCAATCTAGTCCCGGGGTCGTGGGGACGACCCTATAGTCGTCGGACAAGATGGCGGCTGGACATCTTTGGCCCGCGGTCGTGGGGACGACCCTATAGTCGTCGGACATTTCGGCGGCTTGCCAACTTTGGCCCGGTGTCGTGGGGACGACCCTATAGTCGTCGGACAAGTCGGCGGCGGGCCAACCTTGTCCCGGGGTCGTGGGGACGACCGTATAGTCGTCGGACATGACGGTGGCGGGCCAATCTAGTCCCGGGGTCGTGGGGACGACCCTATAGTCATCGGACAAGACGGCGGCTGGACATCTTTGGCCCGCGGTCGTGGGGACGACCCTATAGTCGTCGGACAAGTCGGCGGCGGGCCAACCTTGTCCCGGGGTCGTGGGGACGACCCTATAGTCGTCGGACATGTCGGCGGCTGGCCAACCTTGTCCCGAGGTCGTGGGGACGACCCTATAGTCGTCGGACTTGACGGTGGCGGGCCAATCTAGTCCGGGGGCCGTGGGGACGACCCTATAGTCGTCGGACATGTCGGCGGCTTGCCAACTTTGGCCCGGGGTCGTGGGGACGACCCTATAGTCGTCGGACTTGACGTTGGCGGGCCAATCTAGTCCCGAGGTCGTGGGGATGACCCTATAATCGTTGGACATGACGGTGGCGGGCCAATCTAGTCCCGGGGTCGTAGGGACGACCCTATAGTCGTCGGACATGTTGGCGATTGGCCAACATTGGCCCGGGGTCGTCGGGACGATCCTATAGTCGTCGGACATGTCGGCGGCTGGCCAACCTACTCCCGGGGTCGTGGGGACGACCCTATAGTCGTCGGACATGTCGGCGGCTTGCCAACTTTGGCCCGGGGTCGTGGGGACGATCCAATAGTCGTCGGACATGAAGGCGTCTGGTCAACTTTGGCCCGTGGTCGTGGGGACGACTCTATAGTCGTCGGACATGTCGGCGGCTGGCCAACTTTGGCCCGTGGTCGTGGGGACGATCCAATAGTCGTCGGACATGTCGGCGGCTGGCCAACTTTGGCCCGTGGTCGTGGGGACGACCCGATAGTCGTCGGACATGTCGGCGGCTGGCCAACTCTGGCCCGTGGTCGTGGGGACAATCCAATAGTCGTCGGACATGTCGGCGGCTGGCCAACTTTGGCCCGTGGTCGTGGGGACGATCCGATAGTCGTTGGACATGACGGTGGCGGGCCAATCTAGTCCCGGGGTCGTGGGGACGACCCTATAGTCATCGGACAAGACGGCGGCTGGACATTTTTGGCCCGCGGTCGTGGGGACGACCCTATAGTCGTCGGACAAGTCGGCGGCGGGCCAACCTTGTCCCGGGGTCGTGGGGACGACCGTATAGTCGTCGGACATGACGGTGGCGGGCCAATCTAGTCCCGGGGTCGTGGGGACGACCCTATAGTCGTCGGACAAGACGGCGGCTGGACATCTTTGGCCCGCGGTCGTGGGGACGACCCTATAGTCGTCGGACATTTCGGCGGCATGCCAACTTTGGCCCGGGGTTGTAGGGACGACCCTATAGTCGTCGGACATTTCGGCGGCTTGCCTACTTTGGCCCGGGGTCGTGGGGACGACCCTATAGTCGTCGGGCATGTCGGCGGCTGGCCGACCTAGTCCCGAGGTCGTGGGGACGACCGTATAGTCGTCGGATATGTTTGCGGCTTGTCAACCTAGTCCCGGGGTCGTGGGGACGACCCTATAGTCGTTGGACATGACGGTGGCGGGCCAATCTAGTCCCGGGGTCGTGGGGACGACCCTATAGTCGTCGGACATGACGGTGGCGGGCCATTCTAGTCCCGGGGTCGTGGGGAAGACCCTATAGTCGTCGGGCATGTCGGCGGCTGGCCAACTTTGGCCCGTGGTCGTGGGGACGATCCAATAGTCGTCGGACATTTCGGCGGCTTGTCAACCTAGTCCCGGGGTCGTGGGGACGACCCTATAGTCGTTGGACATGACGGTGGCGGGCCAATCTAGTCCCGGGGTCGTAGGGACGACCCTATAGTCGTCGGACATTTCGGCGGCTTGCCAACTTTGGCCCGGGGTCGTGGGGACGACCCTATAGTCGTTGGACATGACGGTGGCGGGTCAATCTAGTCCCGGGGTCGTAGGGACGACCCTATAGTCGTCGGTCAAGACGGCGGCTGGATATCCTGGGCTCGCGGTCGTGGGGACGACCCTATAGTCGTCGGACATTTCGGCGGCATGCCAACTTTGGCCCGGGGTCGTGGGGACGACCCTATAGTTGTTGGACATGACGGTGGCGGGCCAATCTAGTCCCGGGGTCGTAGGGACGACCCTATAGTCGTCGGACATGTCGGCGATTGGCCAACATTGGCCCGGGGTCGTGGGGACGACCCTATAGTCGTCGGACATTTCGGCGGCTTGCCAACTTTGGCCCGGGGTCTTGGGGACGACCCTATAGTCGTCGGACTTGACGTTGGCGGGCCAATCTAGTCCCGAGGTCGTGGGGACGACCCTATAGTCGTCGGACTTGACGGTGGCGGGCCAATCTAGTCCCGGGGTTGTGGGGACGACCCTACAGTCGTCGGACACTTCGGCGGCTTGCCAACTTTGGCCCGGGGTCGTGGGGACGACCCTATAGTCGTCGGACATGTCGGCGTTTTGCCATCTTTGGCCCGTGGTCGTGAAGACGACCCTATAGTCGTCGGACATGACGGTGGCGGGACAATCTAGTCCCGGGGTCGTGGGGACGACCATATAGTTATCGGACATGTCGGCGGCTGGCCAACTTTGGCCCGTGGTCGTCGGACTTGACGGTGGCGGGCCAATCTAGTCCCGGGATCGTGGGGACGACCCTATAATGGTCGGACATGTCGGCGGCTGGCCAACCTAGTCCCGAGGTCGTCGGACTGGACGGTGGCGGGCCAATCTAGTCCCGGGTTCGTGGGGACGATCCTACAGTCGTCGGACATTTCGGCGGCTTGCCAACTTTGGCCCGTGGTCGTGGGGACGACCCTATAGTCGTCGGACATGTCGGCGTTTTGCCATCTTTGGCCCGTGGTCGTGAAGACGACCCTATAGTCGTCGGACATGACGGTGGCGGGACAATCTAGTCCCGGGGTCGTGGGGACGACCATATAGTTATCGGACATTTCGGCGGCTGGCCAACTTTGGCCCGTGGTCGTCGGACTTGACGGTGGGGGGCCAATCTAGTCCCGGGGTTGTGGGGACGACCCTATAGTCGTCGGACAAATCGGCGGCTGGCCAACTTTGGCCCGTGGTCGTGGGAAGGACCCTATAGTCGTCGGACAAGTCGGCGGCTGGCCAAATTTGGTCCGTGGTCGTGGGGACGACCCTATAGTCATCGGAAATGTCGACGGCTGGCTAACTTTGGCCCGTGGTCGTAAAGACGACCCTATAGTCGTCGGACAAGACGGTGGCGGGCCAATCTAGTCCCGGGGTCGTGGGGACGATCTAATAGTCGTCGGACATGTCGGCGGCTGGCCAACTTTGGCCCGTGGTCGTGGGGACGACCCAATAGTCGTCGGACATGTCGGCGGCTGGCCAACATTGGCCCGGTGTCTTGGGGACGACTCTATAGTCGTCGGACATTTCGGCGGCTTGCCTACTTTGGCCCGTGGTCGTGGGGACGACCCTATAGTCGTCGGACATGTCGGCGTCTGGCCAACCTAGTCCCGAGGCCGTCGGACTGGACGGTGGCGGGCCAATCTAGTCCCGGGTTCGTGGGGACGATCCTACAGTCGTCGGACATTTCGGCGGCTTGCCAACTTTGGCCCGTGGTCGTGGGGACGACCCTATAGTCGTCGGACATGTCGGTGTTTTGCCATCTTTGGCCCGTGGTCGTGAAGACGACCCTATAGTCGTCGGACATGACGGTGGCGGGCCAATCTAGTCCCTGGGTCGTGGGGACGACCCAACAGTCGTCGGACATTTCGGCGGTTTGCCAACTTTGGCCCGGGGTCGTGGGGACGACCCTATAGTCGTCGGACATGTCGGCGTCTGGCCAACCTAGTCCCGGTGTCTTGGGGACGACTCTATAGTCGTCGGACATGTCGGCGGCTGGCCAACCTAGACCCGGGGTCGTGGGAACGACCCTATAGTCGTCGGACAAGTCGGCGGCTGGCCAACTTTGGCCCGTGGTCGTGGGAACGACCCTATAGTCGTCGGACAAGTCGGCGGCTGGCCAAATTTGGTCCGTGGTCGTGGGGACGACCCTATAGTCATCGGAAATGTCGACGGCTGGCCAACTTTGGCCCGTGGTCGTAAAGACGACCCTATAGTCGTCGGACATGTCGGCGGCTGGCCAACCTAGTCCCGTGGTCGTGGGGACGATCCGATAGTCGTTGGACATGACGGTGGCGGGCCAATCTAGTCCGGGGGTCGTGGGGACGACCCTACAGTCGTCGGACATTTCGGCGGCTGGCCAACTTTGGCCCGGTGTCGTGGGGACGACTCTATAGTTGTCGGACATGTCGGCGGCTGGCCAACCTAGACCCGGGGTCGTGGGGACGACCCTATAGTCGTCGGACATGTCGGCGGGTGGCCAACCTAGTCCCGAGGTCGTGGGGACGACCCTATAGTCGTTGGACATGACGGTGGCGGGCCAATCTAGTCCCGGGGTCGTAGGGACGACCCTATAGTCGTCGGACATTTCGGCGGCTTGCCAACTTTGGCCCGGGGTCGTGGGGACGACCCTATAGTCGTTGGACATGACGGTGGCGGGTCAATCTAGTCCCGGGGTCGTGGGGACGACCCTATAGTCATCGGAAATGTCGACGGCTGGCCAACTTTGGCCCGTGGTCGTAAAGACGACCCTATAGTCGTCGGACATGTCGGCGGCTGGCCAACCTAGTCCCGTGGTCGTGGGGACGATCCGATAGTCGTTGGACATGACGGTGGCGGGCCAATCTAGTCCGGGGGTCGTGGGGACGACCCTACAGTCGTCGGACATTTCGGCGGCTGGCCAACTTTGGCCCGGTGT
The DNA here is from genome assembly GCA_963932275.1 of Andrena praecox. NCBI lineage: Eukaryota > Metazoa > Arthropoda > Insecta > Hymenoptera > Andrenidae > Andrena > Andrena praecox. The sequence continues at coordinate 791,159 of CAWVQO010000333.1, read as the reverse complement.
CGTGGGGACGACTCTATAGTTGTCGGACATGTCGGCGGCTGGCCAACCTAGACCCGGGGTCGTGGGGACGACCCTATAGTCGTCGGACATGTCGGCGGGTGGCCAACCTAGTCCCGAGGTCGTGGGGACGACCCTATAGTCGTTGGACATGACGGTGGCGGGCCAATCTAGTCCCGGGGTCGTAGGGACGACCCTATAGTCGTCGGACATTTCGGCGGCTTGCCAACTTTGGCCCGGGGTCGTGGGGACGACCCTATAGTCGTTGGACATGACGGTGGCGGGTCAATCTAGTCCCGGGGTCGTGGGGACGACCCTATAGTCATCGGAAATGTCGACGGCTGGCCAACTTTGGCCCGTGGTCGTAAAGACGACCCTATAGTCGTCGGACATGTCGGCGGCTGGCCAACCTAGTCCCGTGGTCGTGGGGACGATCCGATAGTCGTTGGACATGACGGTGGCGGGCCAATCTAGTCCGGGGGTCGTGGGGACGACCCTACAGTCGTCGGACATTTCGGCGGCTGGCCAACTTTGGCCCGGTGTCGTGGGGACGACTCTATAGTTGTCGGACATGTCGGCGGCTGGCCAACCTAGACCCGGGGTCGTGGGGACGACCCTATAGTCGTCGGACATGTCGGCGGGTGGCCAACCTAGTCCCGAGGTCGTGGGGACGACCCTATAGTCGTCGGACTTGACGGTGGCGGGCCAATCTAGTCCCGGGGTTGTGGGGACGACCCTACAGTCGTCGGACATTTCGGCGGCTTGCCAACTTTGGCCCGGGGTCGTGGGGACGACCCTATGGTCGTCGGACTTGACGCTGGCGGGCCAATCTAGTCCCGAGGTCGTAGGGACGACCCTATAGTCGTCGGACCTGACGGTGGCGGGCCAATCTAGTCCCGGGGTCGTGGGGACGACCCTACAGTCATCGGACATTTCGGCGGCTTGCCAACTTTGGCCCGGGGTCGTGGGGACGACCCTATAGTCGTCGGACATGTCGGGGACTGGCAAACCTAGTCCCGAGGTCGTGGGGGCGACCCTATAGTCGTCGGACATGTCGGCGGCTGGCCAACCTAGTCCCGAGGTCGTCGGACTTGACGGTGGCGGGCCAATCTAGTCCCGGGGTCGTGGGGATGACCCTATAATCGTTGGACATGACGGTGGCGGGCCAATCTAGTCCCGGGGTCGTAGGGACGACCCTATAGTCGTCGGACATGTTGGCGATTGGCCAACATTGGCCCGGGGTCGTCGGGACGATCCTATAGTCGTCGGACATGTCGGCGGCTGGCCAACCTACTCCCGGGGTCGTGGGGACGACCCTATAGTCGTCGGACATGTCGGCGGCTGGCCAACTTTGGCCCGTGGTCGTGGGGACGATCCAATAGTCGTCGGACATGTCGGCGGCTGGCCAATCTAGTCCCGGGGTGGTGGGGACGACCCTATAGTCGTCGGACAAGACGGCGGCTGGACATTTTTGGCCCGCGGTCGTGGGGACGACCCTATAGTCGTCGGACATGACGGTGGCGGGCCAATCTAGTCCCGGGGTCGTGGGGACGACCCTATAGTCGTCGGACTTCACGGTGGCGGGCCAATCTAGTCCCGGGGTCGTGGGGACGACCCTACAGTCGTCGGACATTTCGGCGGCTGGCCAACTTTGGCCCGGGGTCGTGGGGACGACCCTATAGTCGTTGGACATGACGGTGGCGGGTCAATCTAGTCCCGGGGTCGTGGGGACGACCCTATAGTCATCGGAAATGTCGACGGCTGGCCAACTTTGGCCCGTGGTCGTAAAGACGACCCTATAGTCGTCGGACATGTCGGCGGCTGGCCAACCTAGTCCCGTGGTCGTGGGGACGATCCGATAGTCGTTGGACATGACGGTGGCGGGCCAATCTAGTCCGGGGGTCGTGGGGACGACCCTACAGTCGTCGGACATTTCGGCGGCTGGCCAACTTTGGCCCGGTGTCGTGGGGACGACTCTATAGTTGTCGGACATGTCGGCGGCTGGCCAACCTAGACCCGGGGTCGTGGGGACGACCCTATAGTCGTCGGACATGTCGGCGGGTGGCCAACCTAGTCCCGAGGTCGTGGGGACGACCCTATAGTCGTCGGACTTGACGGTGGCGGGCCAATCTAGTCCCGGGGTTGTGGGGACGACCCTACAGTCGTCGGACATTTCGGCGGCTTGCCAACTTTGGCCCGGGGTCGTGGGGACGACCCTATGGTCGTCGGACTTGACGCTGGCGGGCCAATCTAGTCCCGAGGTCGTAGGGACGACCCTATAGTCGTCGGACCTGACGGTGGCGGGCCAATCTAGTCCCGGGGTCGTGGGGACGACCCTACAGTCGTCGGACATTTCGGCGGCTTGCCAACTTTGGCCCGGGGTCGTGGGGACGACCCTATAGTCGTCGGACATGTCGGGGACTGGCAAACCTAGTCCCGAGGTCGTGGGGGCGACCCTATAGTCGTCGGACATGTCGGCGGCTGGCCAACCTAGTCCCGAGGTCGTCGGACTTGACGGTGGCGGGCCAATCTAGTCCCGGGGTCGTGGGGATGACCCTATAATCGTTGGACATGACGGTGGCGGGCCAATCTAGTCCCGGGGTCGTAGGGACGACCCTATAGTCGTCGGACATGTTGGCGATTGGCCAACATTGGCCCGGGGTCGTCGGGACGATCCTATAGTCGTCGGACATGTCGGCGGCTGGCCAACCTACTCCCGGGGTCGTGGGGACGACCCTATAGTCGTCGGACATGTCGGCGGCTGGCCAACTTTGGCCCGTGGTCGTGGGGACGATCCAATAGTCGTCGGACATGTCGGCGGCTGGCCAATCTAGTCCCGGGGTGGTGGGGACGACCCTATAGTCGTCGGACAAGACGGCGGCTGGACATTTTTGGCCCGCGGTCGTGGGGACGACCCTATAGTCGTCGGACATTTCGGCGGCTTGCCAACTTTGGCCCCGGGTCGTGGGGACGACCCTATAGTCGTCGGACATTTCGGCGGCATGCCAACTTTGGCCCGGGGTCGTGGGCACGACCCTATAGTCGTCGGACATGTTGGCGGCTTGTCAGCCTAGTCCCGGGGTCGTGGGTACGACCCTATAGTCGTCGGACAAGTCGGCGGCGGGCCAACCTAGTCCCGAGGCCGTCGGACTGGACGGTGGCGGGCCAATCTAGTCCCGGGTTCGTGGGGACGATCCTACAGTCGTCGGACATTTCGGCGGCTTGCCAACTTTGGCCCGTGGTCGTGGGGACGACCCTATAGTCGTCGGACATGTCGGTGTTTTGCCATCTTTGGCCCGTGGTCGTGAAGACGACCCTATAGTCGTCGGACATGACGGTGGCGGGCCAATCTAGTCCCTGGGTCGTGGGGACGACCCAACAGTCGTCGGACATTTCGGCGGTTTGCCAACTTTGGCCCGGGGTCGTGGGGACGACCCTATAGTCGTCGGACATGTCGGCGTCTGGCCAACCTAGTCCCGGTGTCTTGGGGACGACTCTATAGTCGTCGGACATGTCGGCGGCTGGCCAACCTAGACCCGGGGTCGTGGGAACGACCCTATAGTCGTCGGACAAGTCGGCGGCTGGCCAACTTTGGCCCGTGGTCGTGGGAACGACCCTATAGTCGTCGGACAAGTCGGCGGCTGGCCAAATTTGGTCCGTGGTCGTGGGGACGACCCTATAGTCATCGGAAATGTCGACGGCTGGCCAACTTTGACCCGTGGTCGTAAAGACGACCCTATAGTCGTCGGACATGTCGGCGGCTGGCCAACCTAGTCCCGTGGTCGTGGGGACGATCCGATAGTCGTTGGACATGACGGTGGCGGGCCAATCTAGTCCGGGGGTCGTGGGGACGACCCTACAGTCGTCGGACATTTCGGCGGCTGGCCAACTTTGGCCCGGTGTCGTGGGGACGACTCTATAGTTGTCGGACATGTCGGCGGCTGGCCAACCTAGACCCGGGGTCGTGGGGACGACCCTATAGTCGTCGGACATGTCGGCGGGTGGCCAACCTAGTCCCGAGGTCGTGGGGACGACCCTATAGTCGTCGGACTTGACGGTGGCGGGCCAATCTAGTCCCGGGGTTGTGGGGACGACCCTACAGTCGTCGGACATTTCGGCGGCTTGCCAACTTTGGCCCGGGGTCGTGGGGACGACCCTATAGTCGTCGGACATGTCGGCGGCTGGCCAACCTAGTCCCGAGGTCGTGGGGACGACCCTATAGTCGTCGGACAAGATGGCGGCTGGACATCTTTGGCCCGCGGTCGTGGGGACGACCCTATAGTCGTCGGACATTTCGGCGGCTTGCCAACTTTGGCCCGGGGTCTTGGGGACGACCCTATAGTCGTCGGACTTGACGTTGGCGGGCCAATCTAGTCCCGAGGTCGTGGGGACGACCCTATAGTCGTCGGACTTGACGGTGGCCGGCCAATCTAGTCCCGGGGTTGTGGGGACGACCCTACAGTCGTCGGACATTTCGGCGGCTTGCCAACTTTGGCCCGGGGTCGTGGGGACGACCCTATAGTCGTCGGACTTGACGGTGGCGGGCCAATCTAGTCCGGGGGTCGTGGGGACGACCCTACAGTCGTCGGACATTTCGGCGGCTTGCCAACTTTGGCCCGGGGTCGTGGGGACGACCCTATAGTCGTCGGACTTGACGGTGGCGGGCCAATCTAGTCCCGGGGTTGTGGGGACGACCCTACAGTCGTCGGACACTTCGGCGGCTTGCCAACTTTGGCCCGGGGTCGTGGGGACGACCCTATAGTCGTCGGACATGTCGGCGTTTTGCCATCTTTGGCCCGTGGTCGTGAAGACGACCCTATAGTCGTCGGACATGACGGTGGCGGGACAATCTAGTCCCGGGGTCGTGGGGACGACCATATAGTTATCGGACATGTCGGCGGCTGGCCAACTTTGGCCCGTGGTCGTCGGACTTGACGGTGGCGGGCCAATCTAGTCCCGGGATCGTGGGGACGACCCTATAATGGTCGGACATGTCGGCGGCTGGCCAACCTAGTCCCGAGGTCGTCGGACTGGACGGTGGCGGGCCAATCTAGTCCCGGGATCGTGGGGACGATCCTACAGTCGTCGGACATTTCGGCGGCTTGCCAACTTTGGCCCGTGGTCGTGGGGACGACCCTATAGTCGTCGGACATGTCGGCGTTTTGCCATCTTTGGCCCGTGGTCGTGAAGACGACCCTATAGTCGTCGGACATGACGGTGGCGGGACAATCTAGTCCCGGGGTCGTGGGGACGACCATATAGTTATCGGACATTTCGGCGGCTGGCCAACTTTGGCCCGTGGTCGTCGGACTTGACGGTGGCGGGCCAATCTAGTCCCGGGGTTGTGGGGACGACCCTATAGTCGTCGGACAAATCGGCGGCTGGCCAACTTTGGCCCGTGGTCGTGGGAAGGACCCTATAGTCGTCGGACAAGTCGGCGGCTGGCCAAATTTGGTCCGTGGTCGTGGGGACGACCCTATAGTCGTCGGACATGACGGTGGCGGGCCAATCTAGTCCCTGGGTCGTGGGGACGACCCAACAGTCGTCGGACATTTCGGCGGTTTGCCAACTTTGGCCCGGGGTCGTGGGGACGACCCTATAGTCGTCGGACATGTCGGCGTCTGGCCAACCTAGTCCCGGTGTCTTGGGGACGACTCTATAGTCGTCGGACATGTCGACGGCTGGCCAACCTAGACCCGGGGTCGTGGGAACGACCCTATAGTCGTCGGACAAGTCGGCGGCTGGCCAACTTTGGCCCGTGGTCGTGGGAACGACCCTATAGTCGTCGGACAAGTCGGCGGCTGGCCAAATTTGGTCCGTGGTCGTGGGGACGACCCTATAGTCATCGGAAATGTCGACGGCTGGCCAACTTTGGCCCGTGGTCGTAAAGACGACCCTATAGTCGTCGGACATGTCGGCGGCTGGCCAACCTAGTCCCGTGGTCGTGGGGACGATCCGATAGTCGTTGGACATGACGGTGGCGGGCCAATCTAGTCCGGGGGTCGTGGGGACGACCCTACAGTCGTCGGACATTTCGGCGGCTGGCCAACTTTGGCCCGGTGTCGTGGGGACGACTCTATAGTTGTCGGACATGTCGGCGGCTGGCCAACCTAGACCCGGGGTCGTGGGGACGACCCTATAGTCGTCGGACATGTCGGCGGGTGGCCAACCTAGTCCCGAGGTCGTGGGGACGACCCTATAGTCGTCGGACTTGACGGTGGCGGGCCAATCTAGTCCCGGGGTTGTGGGGACGACCCTACAGTCGTCGGACATTTCGGCGGCTTGCCAACTTTGGCCCGGGGTCGTGGGGACGACCCTATGGTCGTCGGACTTGACGCTGGCGGGCCAATCTAGTCCCGAGGTCGTAGGGACGACCCTATAGTCGTCGGACCAGACGGTGGCGGGCCAATCTAGTCCCGGGGTCGTGGGGACGACCCTACAGTCGTCGGACATTTCGGCGGCTTGCCAACTTTGGCCCGGGGTCGTGGGGACGACCCTATAGTCGTCGGACATGTCGGGGACTGGCAAACCTAGTCCCGAGGTCGTGGGGGCGACCCTATAGTCGTCGGACATGTCGGCGGCTGGCCAACCTAGTCCCGAGGTCGTCGGACTTGACGGTGGCGGGCCAATCTAGTCCCGGGGTCGTGGGGATGACCCTATAATCGTTGGACATGACGGTGGCGGGCCAATCTAGTCCCGGGGTCGTAGGGACGACCCTATAGTCGTCGGACATGTTGGCGATTGGCCAACATTGACCCGGGGTCGTCGGGACGATCCTATAGTCGTCGGACATGTCGGCGGCTGGCCAACCTACTCCCGGGGTCGTGGGGACGACCCTATAGTCGTCGGACATGTCGGCGGCTGGCCAACTTTGGCCCGTGGTCGTGGGGACGATCCAATAGTCGTCGGACATGTCGGCGGCTGGCCAATCTAGTCCCGGGGTGGTGGGGACGACCCTATAGTCTTCGGACATGTCGGCGGCTGGCCAACTTTGGCCCGTGGTCGTGGGGACGACCCAATAGTCGTCGGACATGTCGGCGGCTGGCCAACTTTGGCCCGTAGTCGTGGGGACGACTCTATAGTCGTCGGACATGTCGGCGGCTGGCCAATCTAGTCCCGGGGTCGTGGGGACGACTCTATAGTCATCGGACATGTCGGCGGCTGGCCAACTTTGGACCGTGGTCGTCGGGACGATCCTATAGTCGTCGGACATGTCGGCGGCTGGCCAACCTACTCCCGGGGTCGTGGGGACGACCCTATAGTCGTCGGACATGTCGGCGGCTTGCCAACTTTGGCCCGGGGTCGTGGGGACGATCCAATAGTCGTCGGACATGAAGGCGTCTGGTCAACTTTGGCCCGTGGTCGTGGGGACGACTCTATAGTCGTCGGACATGTCGGCGGCTGGCCAACTTTGGCCCGTGGTCGTGGGGACGATCCAATAGTCGTCGGACATGTCGGCGGCTGGCCAACTTTGGCCCGTGGTCGTGGGGACGACCCGATAGTCGTCGGACATGTCGGCGGCTGGCCAACTCTGGCCCGTGGTCGTGGGGACAATCCAATAGTCGTCGGACATGTCGGCGGCTGGCCAACTTTGGCCCGTGGTCGTGGGGACGATCCGATAGTCGTTGGACATGACGGTGGCGGGCCAATCTAGTCCCGGGGTCGTGGGGACGACCCTATAGTCATCGGACAAGACGGCGGCTGGACATTTTTGGCCCGCGGTCGTGGGGACGACCCTATAGTCGTCGGACAAGTCGGCGGCGGGCCAACCTTGTCCCGTGGTCGTGGGGACGACCCTATAGTCGTCGGACATGTCGGCGGCTGGCCAACCTTGTCCCGAGGTCGTGGGGACGACCCTATAGTCGTCGGACTTGACGGTGGCGGGCCAATCTAGTCCGGGGGTCGTGGGGACGACCCTATAGTCGTCGGACATGTCGGCGGCTTGCCAACTTTGGCCCGGGGTCGTGGGGACGACCCTATAGTCGTCGGACTTGACGTTGGCGGGCCAATCTAGTCCCGAGGTCGTGGGGATGACCCTATAATCGTTGGACATGACGGTGGCGGGCCAATCTAGTCCCGGGGTCGTAGGGACGACCCTATAGTCGTCGGACATGTTGGCGATTGGCCAACATTGGCCCGGGGTCGTCGGGACGATCCTATAGTCGTCGGACATGTCGGCGGCTGGCCAACCTACTCCCGGGGTCGTGGGGACGACCCTATAGTCGTCGGACATGTCGGCGGCTTGCCAACTTTGGCCCGGGGTCGTGGGGACGATCCAATAGTCGTCGGACATGAAGGCGTCTGGTCAACTTTGGCCCGTGGTCGTGGGGACGACTCTATAGTCGTCGGACATGTCGGCGGCTGGCCAACTTTGGCCCGTGGTCGTGGGGACGATCCAATAGTCGTCGGACATGTCGGCGGCTGGCCAACTTTGGCCCGTGGTCGTGGGGACGACCCGATAGTCGTCGGACATGTCGGCGGCTGGCCAACTCTGGCCCGTGGTCGTGGGGACAATCCAATAGTCGTCGGACATGTCGGCGGCTGGCCAACTTTGGCCCGTGGTCGTGGGGACGATCCGATAGTCGTTGGACATGACGGTGGCGGGCCAATCTAGTCCCGGGGTCGTGGGGACGACCCTATAGTCGTCGGACATGTCGGCGGCTGGCCAACCTTGTCCCGGGGTCGTGGGGACGACTCTATAGTCGTCGGACATGTCGGCGGCTGGCCAACTTTGGCCCGTGGTCGTGGGGACGACCCTATAGTCGTCGGACATGTCGGGGACTGGCAAACCTAGTCCCGAGGTCGTGGGGGCGACCCTATAGTCGTCGGACATGTCGGCGGCTGGCCAACCTAGTCCCGAGGTCGTCGGACTTGACGGTGGCGGGCCAATCTAGTCCCGGGGTCGTGGGGATGACCCTATAATCGTTGGACATGACGGTGGCGGGCCAATCTAGTCCCGGGGTCGTAGGGACGACCCTATAGTCGTCGGACATGTTGGCGATTGGCCAACATTGGCCCGGGGTCGTCGGGACGATCCTATAGTCGTCGGACATGTCGGCGGCTGGCCAACCTACTCCCGGGGTCGTGGGGACGACCCTATAGTCGTCGGACATGTCGGCGGCTGGCCAACTTTGGCCCGTGGTCGTGGGGACGATCCAATAGTCGTCGGACATGTCGGCGGCTGGCCAATCTAGTCCCGGGGTGGTGGGGACGACCCTATAGTCTTCGGACATGTCGGCGGCTGGCCAACTTTGGCCCGTGGTCGTGGGGACGACCCAATAGTCGTCGGACATGTCGGCGGCTGGCCAACTTTGGCCCGTAGTCGTGGGGACGACTCTATAGTCGTCGGACATGTCGGCGGCTGGCCAATCTAGTCCCGGGGTCGTGGGGACGACTCTATAGTCATCGGACATGTCGGCGGCTGGCCAACTTTGGACCGTGGTCGTGGGGACGATCCAATAGTCGTCGGACATGTCGGCGGCTGGCCAATCTAGTCCCGTGGTCGTGGGGACGACCCTATAGTCTTCGGACATGACGGTAGCGGGCCAATCTAGACCCGAGGACGTGGGGACGACCCTATAGTCGTCGGACATTTCGGCGGCTGTCCAACTTTGGCCCGGTGTCGTGGGGACGATCCAATAGTCGTCGGACATGTCGGCGGCTGGCCAACTTTGGCCCGTGGTCGTGGGGACGATCCGATAGTCGTCGGACATGTCGGCGGCTGGCCAACTTTGGCCCGTGGTCGTGGGGACGACCCTATAGTCTTCGGACATGACGGTAGCGGGCCAATCTAGACCGGAGGACGTGGGGACGACCCTATAGTCGTCGGACATTTCGGCGGCTGTCCAACTTTGGCCCGGTGTCGTGGGGACGACCCTATAGTCGTCGGACAAGTCGGCGGCGGGCCAACCTTGTCCCGGGGTCGTGGGGACGACCGTATAGTCGTCGGACATGACGGTGGCGGGCCAATCTAGTCCCGGGGTCGTGGGGACGACCCTATATTCATCGGACAAGACGGCGGCTGGACATCTTTGGCCCGCGGTCGTGGGGACGACCCTATAGTCGTCGGACAAGTCGGCGGCGGGCCAACCTTGTCCCGGGGTCGTGGGGACGACCCTATAGTCGTCGGACATGTCGGCGGCTGGCCAACCTTGTCCCGAGGTCGTGGGGACGACCCTATAGTCGTCGGACTTGACGGTGGCGGGCCAATCTAGTCCGGGGGTCGTGGGGACGACCCTATAGTCGTCGGACATGTCGGCGGCTTGCCAACTTTGGCCCGGGGTCGTGGGGACGACCCTATAGTCGTCGGACTTGACGTTGGCGGGCCAATCTAGTCCCGAGGTCGTGGTGATGACCCTATAATCGTTGGACATGACGGTGGCGGGCCAATCTAGTCCCGGGGTCGTAGGGACGACCCTATAGTCGTCGGACATGTTGGCGATTGGCCAACATTGGCCCGGGGTCGTCGGGACGATCCTATAGTCGTCGGACATGTCGGCGGCTGGCCAACCTACTCCCGGGGTCGTGGGGACGACCCTATAGTCGTCGGACATGTCGGCGGCTTGCCAACTTTGGCCCGGGGTCGTGGGGACGATCCAATAGTCGTCGGACATGAAGGCGTCTGGTCAACTTTGGCCCGTGGTCGTGGGGACGACTCTATAGTCGTCGGACATGTCGGCGGCTGGCCAACTTTGGCCCGTGGTCGTGGGGACGATCCAATAGTCGTCGGACATGTCGGCGGCTGGCCAACTTTGGCCCGTGGTCGTGGGGACGACCCGATAGTCGTCGGACATGTCGGCGGCTGGCCAACTCTGGCCCGTGGTCGTGGGGACAATCCAATAGTCGTCGGACATGTCGGCGGCTGGCCAACTTTGGCCCGTGGTCGTGGGGACGATCCGATAGTCGTTGGACATGACGGTGGCGGGCCAATCTAGTCCCGGGGTCGTGGGGACGACCCTATAGTCGTCGGACATGTCGGCGGCTGGCCAACCTTGTCCCGGGGTCGTGGGGACGACTCTATAGTCGTCGGACATGTCGGCGGCTGGCCAACTTTGGCCCGTGGTCGTGGGGACGATCCAATAGTCGTCGGACATGTCGGCGGCTGGCCAACTTTGGCCCGTGGTCGTGGGGACGATCCGATAGTCGTTGGACATGACGGTGGCGGGCCAATCTAGTCCCGGGGTCGTGGGGACGACCCTATAGTCGTCGGACTTGACGTTGACGGGCCAATCTAGTCCCGAGGTCGTGGGGACGACCCTATAGTCGTCGGACTTGACGGTGGCGGGCCAATCTAGTCCGGGGGTCGTGGGGACGACCCTATAGTCGTCGGACATTTCGGCGGCATGCCAACTTTGGCCCGGGGTTGTGGGGACGACCCTATAGTCGTCGGACATTTCGGCGGCTTGCCTACTTTGGCCCGGGGTCGTGGGGACGACCCTATAGTCGTCGGACATGTCGGCGGCTGGCCGACCTAGTCCCGAGGTCGTGGGGACGACCGTATAGTCGTCGGATATGTTTGCGGCTTGTCAACCTAGTCCCGGGGTCGTGGGGACGACCCTATAGTCGTTGGACATGACGGTGGCGGGCCAATCTAGTCCCGGGGTCGTGGGGACGACCCTATAGTCGTCGGACAAGATGGCGGCTGGACATCTTTGGCCCGCGGTCGTGGGGACGACCCTATAGTCGTCGGACATTTCGGCGGCTTGCCAACTTTGGCCCGGTGTCGTGGGGACGACCCTATAGTCGTCGGACAAGTCGGCGGCGGGCCAACCTTGTCCCGGGGTCGTGGGGACGACCGTATAGTCGTCGGACATGACGGTGGCGGGCCAATCTAGTCCCGGGGTCGTGGGGACGACCCAATAGTCATCGGACAAGACGGCGGCTGGACATCTTTGGCCCGCGGTCGTGGGGACGACCCTATAGTCGTCGGACAAGTCGGCGGCGGGCCAACCTTGTCCCGGGGTCGTGGGGACGACCCTATAGTCGTCGGACATGTCGGCGGCTGGCCAACCTTGTCCCGAGGTCGTGGGGACGACCTTATAGTCGTCGGACTTGACGGTGGCGGGCCAATCTAGTCCGGGGGTCGTGGGGACGACCCTATAGTCGTCGGACATGTCGGCGGCTTGCCAACTTTGGCCCGGGGTCGTGGGGACGACCCTATAGTCGTCGGACTTGACGTTGGCGGGCCAATCTAGTCCCGAGGTCGTGGGGATGACCCTATAATCGTTGGACATGACGGTGGCGGGCCAATCTAGTCCCGGGGTCGTAGGGACGACCCTATAGTCGTCGGACATGTTGGCGATTGGCCAACATTGGCCCGGGGTCGTCGGGACGATCCTATAGTCGTCGGACATGTCGGCGGCTGGCCAACCTACTCCCGGGGTCGTGGGGACGACCCTATAGTCGTCGGACTTGACGTTGGCGGGCCAATCTAGTCCCGAGGTCGTGGTGATGACCCTATAATCGTTGGACATGACGGTGGCGGGCCAATCTAGTCCCGGGGTCGTAGGGACGACCCTATAGTCGTCGGACATGTTGGCGATTGGCCAACATTGGCCCGGGGTCGTCGGGACGATCCTATAGTCGTCGGACATGTCGGCGGCTGGCCAACCTACTCCCGGGGTCGTGGGGACGACCCTATAGTCGTCGGACATGTCGGCGGCTTGCCAACTTTGGCCCGGGGTCGTGGGGACGATCCAATAGTCGTCGGACATGAAGGCGTCTGGTCAACTTTGGCCCGTGGTCGTGGGGACGACTCTATAGTCGTCGGACATGTCGGCGGCTGGCCAACTTTGGCCCGTGGTCGTGGGGACGATCCAATAGTCGTCGGACATGTCGGCGGCTGGCCAACTTTGGCCCGTGGTCGTGGGGACGACCCGATAGTCGTCGGACATGTCGGCGGCTGGCCAACTCTGGCCCGTGGTCGTGGGGACAATCCAATAGTCGTCGGACATGTCGGCGGCTGGCCAACTTTGGCCCGTGGTCGTGGGGACGATCCGATAGTCGTTGGACATGACGGTGGCGGGCCAATCTAGTCCCGGGGTCGTGGGGACGACCCTATAGTCGTCGGACATGTCGGCGGCTGGCCAACCTTGTCCCGGGGTCGTGGGGACGACTCTATAGTCGTCGGACATGTCGGCGGCTGGCCAACTTTGGCCCGTGGTCGTGGGGACGATCCAATAGTCGTCGGACATGTCGGCGGCTGGCCAACTTTGGCCCGTGGTCGTGGGGACGATCCGATAGTCGTTGGACATGACGGTGGCGGGCCAATCTAGTCCCGGGGTCGTGGGGACGACCCTATAGTCGTCGGACTTGACGTTGGCGGGCCAATCTAGTCCCGAGGTCGTGGGGACGACCCTATAGTCGTCGGACTTGACGGTGGCGGGCCAATCTAGTCCGGGGGTCGTGGGGACGACCCTATAGTCGTCGGACATTTCGGCGGCATGCCAACTTTGGCCCGGGGTTGTGGGGACGACCCTATAGTCGTCGGACATTTCGGCGGCTTGCCTACTTTGGCCCGGGGTCGTGGGGACGACCCTATAGTCGTCGGACATGTCGGCGGCTGGCCGACCTAGTCCCGAGGTCGTGGGGACGACCGTATAGTCGTCGGATATGTTTGCGGCTTGTCAACCTAGTCCCGGGGTCGTGGGGACGACCCTATAGTCGTTGGACATGACGGTGGCGGGCCAATCTAGTCCCGGGGTCGTGGGGACGACCCTATAGTCGTCGGACAAGATGGCGGCTGGACATCTTTGGCCCGCGGTCGTGGGGACGACCCTATAGTCGTCGGACATTTCGGCGGCTTGCCAACTTTGGCCCGGGGTCGTGGGGACGACCCTATAGTCGTCGGACATTTCGGTGGCTTGCCAACTTTGACCCGGGGTCGTGGGGACGACCCTATAGTCGTTGGACATTACGGTGGCGGGCCAATCTAGTCCCGGGGTCGTAGGGACGACCCTATAGTCGTCGGACATGTCGGCGGCTTGCCAACTTTGGCCCGGGGTCGTAGGGACGACCCTATAGTCGTCGGTCAAGACGGCGGCTGGATATCCTGGGCTCGCGGTCGTGGGGACGACCCTATAGTCGTCGGACATTTCGGCGGCATGCCAACTTTGGCCCGGGGTCGTGGGGACGACCCTATAGTCGTTGGACATGACGGTGGCGGGCCAATCTAGTCCCGGGGTCGTAGGGACGACCCTATAGTCGTCGGACATGTCGGCGATCGGCCAACATTGGCCCGGGGTCGTGGGGACGACCCTATAGTCGTCGGACATGTCGGCGGCTGGCCAACCTAGTCCCGAGGTCGTGGGGACGACCCTATAGTCGTCGGACAAGATGGCGGCTGGACATCTTTGGCCCGCGGTCGTGGGGACGACCCTATAGTCGTCGGACATTTCGGCGGCTTGCCAACTTTGGCCCGGGGTCGTGGGGACGACCCTATAGTCGTCGGACTTGACGTTGGCGGGCCAATCTAGTCCCGAGGTCGTGGGGACGACCCTATAGTCGTCGGACTTGACGGTGGCCGGCCAATCTAGTCCCGGGGTTGTGGGGACGACCCTACAGTCTTCGGACATTTCGGCGGCTTGCCAACTTTGGCCCGGGGTCGTGGGGACGACCCTATAGTCGTCGGACATGTTGGCGATTGGCCAACATTGGCCCGGGGTCGTCGGGACGATCCTATAGTCGTCGGACATGTCGGCGGCTGGCCAACCTACTCCCGGGGTCGTGGGGACGACCCTATAGTCGTCGGACATGTCGGCGGCTTGCCAACTTTGGCCCGGGGTCGTGGGGACGATCCAATAGTCGTCGGACATGAAGGCGTCTGGTCAACTTTGGCCCGTGGTCGTGGGGACGACTCTATAGTCGTCGGACATGTCGGCGGCTGGCCAACTTTGGCCCGTGGTCGTGGGGACGATCCAATAGTCGTCGGACATGTCGGCGGCTGGCCAACTTTGGCCCGTGGTCGTGGGGACGACCCGATAGTCGTCGGACATGTCGGCGGCTGGCCAACTCTGGCCCGTGGTCGTGGGGACAATCCAATAGTCGTCGGACATGTCGGCGGCTGGCCAACTTTGGCCCGTGGTCGTGGGGACGATCCGATAGTCGTTGGACATGACGGTGGCGGGCCAATCTAGTCCCGGGGTCGTGGGGACGACCCTATAGTCGTCGGACATGTCGGCGGCTGGCCAACCTTGTCCCGGGGTCGTGGGGACGACTCTATAGTCGTCGGACATGTCGGCGGCTGGCCAACTTTGGCCCGTGGTCGTGGGGACGACCCTATAGTCGTCGGACATGTCGGGGACTGGCAAACCTAGTCCCGAGGTCGTGGGGGCGACCCTATAGTCGTCGGACATGTCGGCGGCTGGCCAACCTAGTCCCGAGGTCGTCGGACTTGACGGTGGCGGGCCAATCTAGTCCCGGGGTCGTGGGGATGACCCTATAATCGTTGGACATGACGGTGGCGGGCCAATCTAGTCCCGGGGTCGTAGGGACGACCCTATAGTCGTCGGACATGTTGGCGATTGGCCAACATTGGCCCGGGGTCGTCGGGACGATCCTATAGTCGTCGGACATGTCGGCGGCTGGCCAACCTACTCCCGGGGTCGTGGGGACGACCCTATAGTCGTCGGACATGTCGGCGGCTGGCCAACTTTGGCCCGTGGTCGTGGGGACGATCCAATAGTCGTCGGACATGTCGGCGGCTGGCCAATCTAGTCCCGGGGTGGTGGGGACGACCCTATAGTCTTCGGACATGTCGGCGGCTGGCCAACTTTGGCCCGTGGTCGTGGGGACGACCCAATAGTCGTCGGACATGTCGGCGGCTGGCCAACTTTGGCCCGTAGTCGTGGGGACGACTCTATAGTCGTCGGACATGTCGGCGGCTGGCCAATCTAGTCCCGGGGTCGTGGGGACGACTCTATAGTCATCGGACATGTCGGCGGCTGGCCAACTTTGGACCGTGGTCGTGGGGACGATCCAATAGTCGTCGGACATGTCGGCGGCTGGCCAATCTAGTCCCGTGGTCGTGGGGACGACCCTATAGTCTTCGGACATGACGGTAGCGGGCCAATCTAGACCCGAGGACGTGGGGACGACCCTATAGTCGTCGGACATTTCGGCGGCTGTCCAACTTTGGCCCGGTGTCGTGGGGACGATCCAATAGTCGTCGGACATGTCGGCGGCTGGCCAACTTTGGCCCGTGGTCGTGGGGACGATCCGATAGTCGTCGGACATGTCGGCGGCTGGCCAACTTTGGCCCGTGGTCGTGGGGACGACCCTATAGTCTTCGGACATGACGGTAGCGGGCCAATCTAGACCGGAGGACGTGGGGACGACCCTATAGTCGTCGGACATTTCGGCGGCTGTCCAACTTTGGCCCGGTGTCGTGGGGACGACCCTATAGTCGTCGGACAAGTCGGCGGCGGGCCAACCTTGTCCCGGGGTCGTGGGGACGACCGTATAGTCGTCGGACATGACGGTGGCGGGCCAATCTAGTCCCGGGGTCGTGGGGACGACCCTATATTCATCGGACAAGACGGCGGCTGGACATCTTTGGCCCGCGGTCGTGGGGACGACCCTATAGTCGTCGGACAAGTCGGCGGCGGGCCAACCTTGTCCCGGGGTCGTGGGGACGACCCTATAGTCGTCGGACATGTCGGCGGCTGGCCAACCTTGTCCCGAGGTCGTGGGGACGACCCTATAGTCGTCGGACTTGACGGTGGCGGGCCAATCTAGTCCGGGGGTCGTGGGGACGACCCTATAGTCGTCGGACATGTCGGCGGCTTGCCAACTTTGGCCCGGGGTCGTGGGGACGACCCTATAGTCGTCGGACTTGACGTTGGCGGGCCAATCTAGTCCCGAGGTCGTGGTGATGACCCTATAATCGTTGGACATGACGGTGGCGGGCCAATCTAGTCCCGGGGTCGTAGGGACGACCCTATAGTCGTCGGACATGTTGGCGATTGGCCAACATTGGCCCGGGGTCGTCGGGACGATCCTATAGTCGTCGGACATGTCGGCGGCTGGCCAACCTACTCCCGGGGTCGTGGGGACGACCCTATAGTCGTCGGACATGTCGGCGGCTTGCCAACTTTGGCCCGGGGTCGTGGGGACGATCCAATAGTCGTCGGACATGAAGGCGTCTGGTCAACTTTGGCCCGTGGTCCTGGGGACGACTCTATAGTCGTCGGACATGTCGGCGGCTGGCCAACTTTGGCCCGTGGTCGTGGGGACGATCCAATAGTCGTCGGACATGTCGGCGGCTGGCCAACTTTGGCCCGTGGTCGTGGGGACGACCCGATAGTCGTCGGACATGTCGGCGGCTGGCCAACTCTGGCCCGTGGTCGTGGGGACAATCCAATAGTCGTCGGACATGTCGGCGGCTGGCCAACTTTGGCCCGTGGTCGTGGGGACGATCCGATAGTCGTTGGACATGACGGTGGCGGGCCAATCTAGTCCCGGGGTCGTGGGGACGACCCTATAGTCGTCGGACATGTCGGCGGCTGGCCAACCTTGTCCCGGGGTCGTGGGGACGACTCTATAGTCGTCGGACATGTCGGCGGCTGGCCAACTTTGGCCCGTGGTCGTGGGGACGATCCAATAGTCGTCGGACATGTCGGCGGCTGGCCAACTTTGGCCCGTGGTCGTGGGGACGATCCGATAGTCGTTGGACATGACGGTGGCGGGCCAATCTAGTCCCGGGGTCGTGGGGACGACCCTATAGTCGTCGGACTTGACGTTGGCGGGCCAATCTAGTCCCGAGGTCGTGGGGACGACCCTATAGTCGTCGGACTTGACGGTGGCGGGCCAATCTAGTCCGGGGGTCGTGGGGACGACCCTATAGTCGTCGGACATTTCGGCGGCATGCCAACTTTGGCCCGGGGTTGTGGGGACGACCCTATAGTCGTCGGACATTTCGGCGGCTTGCCTACTTTGGCCCGGGGTCGTGGGGACGACCCTATAGTCGTCGGACATGTCGGCGGCTGGCCGACCTAGTCCCGAGGTCGTGGGGACGACCGTATAGTCGTCGGATATGTTTGCGGCTTGTCAACCTAGTCCCGGGGTCGTGGGGACGACCCTATAGTCGTTGGACATGACGGTGGCGGGCCAATCTAGTCCCGGGGTCGTGGGGACGACCCTATAGTCGTCGGACAAGATGGCGGCTGGACATCTTTGGCCCGCGGTCGTGGGGACGACCCTATAGTCGTCGGACATTTCGGCGGCTTGCCAACTTTGGCCCGGTGTCGTGGGGACGACCCTATAGTCGTCGGACAAGTCGGCGGCGGGCCAACCTTGTCCCGGGGTCGTGGGGACGACCGTATAGTCGTCGGACATGACGGTGGCGGGCCAATCTAGTCCCGGGGTCGTGGGGACGACCCTATAGTCATCGGACAAGACGGCGGCTGGACATCTTTGGCCCGCGGTCGTGGGGACGACCCTATAGTCGTCGGACAAGTCGGCGGCGGGCCAACCTTGTCCCGGGGTCGTGGGGACGACCCTATAGTCGTCGGACATGTCGGCGGCTGGCCAACCTTGTCCCGAGGTCGTGGGGACGACCTTATAGTCGTCGGACTTGACGGTGGCGGGCCAATCTAGTCCGGGGGTCGTGGGGACGACCCTATAGTCGTCGGACATGTCGGCGGCTTGCCAACTTTGGCCCGGGGTCGTGGGGACGACCCTATAGTCGTCGGACTTGACGTTGGCGGGCCAATCTAGTCCCGAGGTCGTGGGGATGACCCTATAATCGTTGGACATGACGGTGGCGGGCCAATCTAGTCCCGGGGTCGTAGGGACGACCCTATAGTCGTCGGACATGTTGGCGATTGGCCAACATTGGCCCGGGGTCGTCGGGACGATCCTATAGTCGTCGGACATGTCGGCGGCTGGCCAACCTACTCCCGGGGTCGTGGGGACGACCCTATAGTCGTCGGACTTGACGTTGGCGGGCCAATCTAGTCCCGAGGTCGTGGTGATGACCCTATAATCGTTGGACATGACGGTGGCGGGCCAATCTAGTCCCGGGGTCGTAGGGACGACCCTATAGTCGTCGGACATGTTGGCGATTGGCCAACATTGGCCCGGGGTCGTCGGGACGATCCTATAGTCGTCGGACATGTCGGCGGCTGGCCAACCTACTCCCGGGGTCGTGGGGACGACCCTATAGTCGTCGGACATGTCGGCGGCTTGCCAACTTTGGCCCGGGGTCGTGGGGACGATCCAATAGTCGTCGGACATGAAGGCGTCTGGTCAACTTTGGCCCGTGGTCGTGGGGACGACTCTATAGTCGTCGGACATGTCGGCGGCTGGCCAACTTTGGCCCGTGGTCGTGGGGACGATCCAATAGTCGTCGGACATGTCGGCGGCTGGCCAACTTTGGCCCGTGGTCGTGGGGACGACCCGATAGTCGTCGGACATGTCGGCGGCTGGCCAACTCTGGCCCGTGGTCGTGGGGACAATCCAATAGTCGTCGGACATGTCGGCGGCTGGCCAACTTTGGCCCGTGGTCGTGGGGACGATCCGATAGTCGTTGGACATGACGGTGGCGGGCCAATCTAGTCCCGGGGTCGTGGGGACGACCCTATAGTCGTCGGACATGTCGGCGGCTGGCCAACCTTGTCCCGGGGTCGTGGGGACGACTCTATAGTCGTCGGACATGTCGGCGGCTGGCCAACTTTGGCCCGTGGTCGTGGGGACGATCCAATAGTCGTCGGACATGTCGGCGGCTGGCCAACTTTGGCCCGTGGTCGTGGGGACGATCCGATAGTCGTTGGACATGACGGTGGCGGGCCAATCTAGTCCCGGGGTCGTGGGGACGACCCTATAGTCGTCGGACTTGACGTTGGCGGGCCAATCTAGTCCCGAGGTCGTGGGGACGACCCTATAGTCGTCGGACTTGACGGTGGCGGGCCAATCTAGTCCGGGGGTCGTGGGGACGACCCTATAGTCGTCGGACATTTCGGCGGCATGCCAACTTTGGCCCGGGGTTGTGGGGACGACCCTATAGTCGTCGGACATTTCGGCGGCTTGCCTACTTTGGCCCGGGGTCGTGGGGACGACCCTATAGTCGTCGGACATGTCGGCGGCTGGCCGACCTAGTCCCGAGGTCGTGGGGACGACCGTATAGTCGTCGGATATGTTTGCGGCTTGTCAACCTAGTCCCGGGGTCGTGGGGACGACCCTATAGTCGTTGGACATGACGGTGGCGGGCCAATCTAGTCCCGGGGTCGTGGGGACGACCCTATAGTCGTCGGACAAGATGGCGGCTGGACATCTTTGGCCCGCGGTCGTGGGGACGACCCTATAGTCGTCGGACATTTCGGCGGCTTGCCAACTTTGGCCCGGGGTCGTGGGGACGACCCTATAGTCGTCGGACATTTCGGTGGCTTGCCAACTTTGACCCGGGGTCGTGGGGACGACCCTATAGTCGTTGGACATTACGGTGGCGGGCCAATCTAGTCCCGGGGTCGTAGGGACGACCCTATAGTCGTCGGACATGTCGGCGGCTTGCCAACTTTGGCCCGGGGTCGTAGGGACGACCCTATAGTCGTCGGTCAAGACGGCGGCTGGATATCCTGGGCTCGCGGTCGTGGGGACGACCCTATAGTCGTCGGACATTTCGGCGGCATGCCAACTTTGGCCCGGGGTCGTGGGGACGACCCTATAGTCGTTGGACATGACGGTGGCGGGCCAATCTAGTCCCGGGGTCGTAGGGACGACCCTATAGTCGTCGGACATGTCGGCGATCGGCCAACATTGGCCCGGGGTCGTGGGGACGACCCTATAGTCGTCGGACATGTCGGCGGCTGGCCAACCTAGTCCCGAGGTCGTGGGGACGACCCTATAGTCGTCGGACAAGATGGCGGCTGGACATCTTTGGCCCGCGGTCGTGGGGACGACCCTATAGTCGTCGGACATTTCGGCGGCTTGCCAACTTTGGCCCGGGGTCGTGGGGACGACCCTATAGTCGTCGGACTTGACGTTGGCGGGCCAATCTAGTCCCGAGGTCGTGGGGACGACCCTATAGTCGTCGGACTTGACGGTGGCCGGCCAATCTAGTCCCGGGGTTGTGGGGACGACCCTACAGTCTTCGGACATTTCGGCGGCTTGCCAACTTTGGCCCGGGGTCGTGGGGACGACCCTATAGTCGTCGGACTTGACGGTGGCGGGCCAATCTAGTCCGGGGGTCGTGGGGACGACCCTACAGTCGTCGGACATTTCGGCGGCTTGCCAACTTTGGCCCGGGGTCGTGGGGACGACCCTATAGTCGTCGGACTTGACGGTGGCGGGCCAATCTAGTCCCGGGGTTGTGGGGACGACCCTACAGTCGTCGGACACTTCGGCGGCTTGCCAACTTTGGCCCGGGGTCGTGGGGACGACCCTATAGTCGTCGGACTTGACGTTGAAGGGCCAATCTAGTCCCGAGGTCGTGGGGACGACCCTATAGTCGTCGGACATTTCGGCGGCTGTCCAACTTTGGCCCGGTGTCGTGGGGACGACCCTATAGTCGTCGGACAAGTCGGCGCCGGGCCAACCTTGTCCCGGGGTCGTGGGGACGACCGTATAGTCGTCGGACATGACGGTGGCGGGCCAATCTAGTCCCGGGGTCGTGGGGACGACCCTATAGTCATCGGACAAGACGGCGGCTGGACATCTTTGGCCCGCGGTCGTGGGGACGTCCCTATAGTCGTCGGACAAGTCGGCGGCGGGCCAACCTTGTCCCGGGGTCGTGGGGACGACCGTATAGTCGTCGGACATGACGCTGGCGGGCCAATCTAGTCCCGGGATCGTGGGGACGACCCTGCAGTCGTCGGACATGTCGGCGGCTGGTCAATCTAGTCCCGGGGTCGTGGGGACGACTCTATAGTCGTCGGACATGTCGGCGGCTGGCCAACTTTGGCCCGTGGTCGTGGGGACGATCCAATAGTCGTCGGACATGTCGGCGGCTGGCCAACTTTGGCCCGTGGTCGTGGGGACGATCCGATAGTCGTCGGATATGTCGGCGGCTGGACATCTTTGGCCCGCGGTCGTGGGGACGACCCTATAGTCGTTGGACATGACGCTGGCGGGCCAATCTAGTCCCGGGATCGTGGGGACGACCCTGCAGTCGTCGGACATGTCGGCGGCTGGCCAATCTAGTCCCGGGGTCGTAGGGACGACCCTATAGTCGTCGGACATGTCGGCGATTGGCCAACATTGGCCCGGGGTCGTAGGGACGACCCTATAGTCGTCGGTCAAGACGGCGGCTGGATATCCTGGGCTCGCGGTCGTGGGGACGACCCTATAGTCGTCGGACATTTCGGCGGCATGCCAACTTAGGCCCGGGGTCGTGGGGACGACCCTATAGTCGTTGGACATGACGGTGGCGGGCCAATCTAGTCCCGGGGTCGTAGGGACGACCCTATAGTCGTCGGACATGTCGGCGATCGGCCAACATTGGCCCGGGGTCGTGGGGACGACCCTATAGTCGTCGGACATGTCGGCGGCTGGCCAACCTAGTCCCGAGGTCGTGGGGACGACCCTATAGTCGTCGGACAACATGGCGGCTGGACATCTTTGGCCCGCGGTCGTGGGGACGACCCTATAGTCGTCGGACATTTCGGCGGCTTGCCAACTTTGGCCCGGGGTCGTGGGGACGACCCTATAGTCGTCGGACTTGACGTTGGCGGGCCAATCTAGTCCCGAGGTCGTGGGGACGACCCTATAGTCGTCGGACTTGACGGTGGCCGGCCAATCTAGTCCCGGGGTTGTGGGGACGACCCTACAGTCGTCGGACATTTCGGCGGCTTGCCAACTTTGGCCCGGGGTCGTGGGGACGACCCTATAGTCGTCGGACTTGACGGTGGCGGGCCAATCTAGTCCGGGGGTCGTGGGGACGACCCTACAGTCGTCGGACATTTCGGCGGCTTGCCAACTTTGGCCCGGGGTCGTGGGGACGACCCTATAGTCGTCGGACTTGACGTTGGCGGGCCAATCTAGTCCCGAGGTCGTGGGGATGACCCTATAATCGTTGGACATGACGGTGGCGGGCCAATCTAGTCCCGGGGTCGTAGGGACGACCCTATAGTCGTCGGACATGTTGGCGATTCGCCAACATTGGCCCGGGGTCGTCGGGACGATCCTATAGTCGTCGGACATGTCGGCGGCTGGCCAACCTACTCCCGGGGTCGTGGGGACGACCCTATAGTCGTCGGACATGTCGGCGGCTTGCCAACTTTGGCCCGGGGTCGTGGGGACGATCCAATAGTCGTCGGACATGAAGGCGTCTGGTCAACTTTGGCCCGTGGTCGTGGGGACGACTCTATAGTCGTCGGACATGTCGGCGGCTGGCCAACTTTGGCCCGTGGTCGTGGGGACGATCCAATAGTCGTCGGACATGTCGGCGGCTGGCCAACTTTGGCCCGTGGTCGTGGGGACGACCCGATAGTCGTCGGACATGTCGGCGGCTGGCCAACTCTGGCCCGTGGTCGTGGGGACAATCCAATAGTCGTCGGACATGTCGGCGGCTGGCCAACTTTGGCCCGTGGTCGTGGGGACGATCCGATAGTCGTTGGACATGACGGTGGCGGGCCAATCTAGTCCAGGGGTCGTGGGGACGACCCTATAGTCGTCGGACATGTCGGCGGCTGGCCAACCTTGTCCCGGGGTCGTGGGGACGGCTCTATAGTCGTCGGACATGTCGGCGGCTGGCCAACTTTGGCCCGTGGTCGTGGGGACGATCCAATAGTCGTCGGACATGTCGGCGGCTGGCCAACTTTGGCCCGGGGTCGTGGGGACGACCCTATAGTCGTCGGACATGTCGGCGGCTGGCCGACCTAGTCCCGAGGTCGTGGGGACGACCGTATAGTCGTCGGATATGTTTGCGGCTTGTCAACCTAGTCCCGGGGTCGTGGGGACGACCCTATAGTCGTTGGACATGACGGTGGCGGGCCAATCTAGTCCCGGGGTCGTGGGGACGACCCTATAGTCGTCGGACAAGATGGCGGCTGGACATCTTTGGCCCGCGGTCGTGGGGACGACCCTATAGTCGTCGGACATTTCGGCGGCTTGCCAACTTTGGCCCGGGGTCGTGGGGACGACCCTATAGTCGTCGGACATTTCGGTGGCTTGCCAACTTTGACCCGGGGTCGTGGGGACGACCCTATAGTCGTTGGACATGACGGTGGCGGGCCAATCTAGTCCCGGGGTCGTAGGGACGACCCTATAGTCGTCGGACATTTCGGCGGCTTGCCAACTTTGGCCCGGGGTCGTGGGGACGACCCTATAGTCGTTGGACATGACGGTGGCGGGTCAATCTAGTCCCGGGGTCGTAGGGACGACCCTATAGTCGTCGGTCAAGACGGCGGCTGGATATCCTGGGCTCGCGGTCGTGAGGACGACCCTATAGTCGTCGGACATTTCGGCGGCATGCCAACTTTGGCCCGGGGTCGTGGGGACGACCCTATAGTCGTTGGACATGACGGTGGCGGGCCAATCTAGTCCCGGGGTCGTAGGGACGACCCTATAGTCGTCGGACATGTCGGCGATTGGCCAACATTGGCCCGGGGTCGTGGGGACGACCCTATAGTCGTCGGACATGTCGGCGGCTGGCCAACCTAGTCCCGAGGTCGTGGGGACGACCCTATAGTCGTCGGACAAGATGGCGGCTGGACATCTTTGGCCCGCGGTCGTGGGGACGACCCTATAGTCGTCGGACATTTCGGCGGCTTGCCAACTTTGGCCCGGGGTCGTGGGGACGACCCTATAGTCGTCGGACTTGACGTTGGCGGGCCAATCTAGTCCCGAGGTCGTGGGGACGACCCTATAGTCGTCGGACTTGACGGTGGCCGGCCAATCTAGTCCCGGGGTTGTGGGGACGACCCTACAGTCGTCGGACATTTCGGCGGCTTGCCAACTTTGGCCCGGGGTCGTGGGGACGACCCTATAGTCGTCGGACTTGACGGTGGCGGGCCAATCTAGTCCGGGGGTCGTGGGGACGACCCTACAGTCGTCGGACATTTCGGCGGCTTGCCAACTTTGGCCCGGGGTCGTGGGGACGACCCTATAGTCGTCGGACTTGACGGTGGCGGGCCAATCTAGTCCCGGGGTTGTGGGGACGACCCTACAGTCGTCGGACACTTCGGCGGCTTGCCAACTTTGGCCCGGGGTCGTGGGGACGACCCTATAGTCGTCGGACTTGACGTTGAAGGGCCAATCTAGTCCCGAGGTCGTGGGGACGACCCTATAGTCGTCGGACTTGACGGTGGCCGGCCAATCTATTCCCGGGGTCGTGGGGACGACCCTACAGTCGTCGGACATTTCGGCGGCTTGCCAACTTTGGCCCGGGGTCGTGGGGACGACCCTATAGTCGTCGGACAAATCGGCGGCGGGCCAACCTTGTCCCGGGGTCGTGGGGACGACCGTATAGTCTTCGGACATGACGGTGGCGGGCCAATCTAGTCCCGGGGTCGGTGGGACGACCCTATAGTCGTCGGACAAGACGGTGGCGGGCCAATCTAGTCCCGGGGTCGTGGGGACGACCCTATAGTCGTCGGACATGTCGGCGATTGGCCAACATTGGCCCGGGGTCGTGGGGACGACCCTATAGTCGTCGGACATTTCGGCGGCTGTCCAACTTTGGCCCGGTGTCGTGGGGACGACCTTATAGTCGTCGGACAAGTCGGCGGCGGGCCAACCTTGTCCCGGGGTCGTGGGGACGACCGTATAGTCGTCGGACATGACGGTGGCGGGCCAATCTAGTCCCGGGGTCGTGGGGACGACCCTATAGTCATCGGACAAGACGGCGGCTGGACATCTTTGGCCCGCGGTCGTGGGGACGTCCCTATAGTCGTCGGACAAGTCGGCGGCGGGCCAACCTTGTCCCGGGGTCGTGGGGACGACCGTATAGTCGTCGGACATGACGGTGGCGGGCCAATCTAGTCCCGGGATCGTGGGGACGACCCTGCAGTCGTCGGACATGTCGGCGGCTGGTCAATCTAGTCCCGGGGTCGTGGGGACGACTCTATAGTCGTCGGACATGTCGGCGGCTGGCCAACTTTGGCCCGTGGTCGTGGGGACGATCCAATAGTCGTCGGACATGTCGGCGGCTGGCCAACTTTGGCCCGTGGTCGTGGGGACGATCCGATAGTCGTCGGACATGTCGGCGGCTGGACATCTTTGGCCCGCGGTCGTGGGGACGACCCTATAGTCGTTGGACATGACGGTGGCGGGCCAATCTAGTCCCGGGGTCGTAGGGACGACCCTATAGTCTTCGGACATGTCGGCGGCTGGCCAACTTTGGCCCGTGGTCGTGGGGACGACCCAATAGTCGTCGGACATGTCGGCGGCTGGCCAACTTTGGCCCGTAGTCGTGGGGACGACTCTATAGTCGTCGGACATGTCGGCGGCTGGCCAATCTAGTCCCGGGGTCGTGGGGACGACTCTATAGTCATCGGACATGTCGGCGGCTGGCCAACTTTGGCCCGTGGTCGTGGGGACGATCCAATAGTCGTCGGACATGTCGGCGGCTGGCCAATCTAGTCCCGTGGTCGTGGGGACGACCCTATAGTCTTCGGACATGACGGTAGCGGGCCAATCTAGACCCGAGGACGTGGGGACGACCCTATAGTCGTCGGACATTTCGGCGGCTGTCCAACTTTGGCCCGGTGTCGTGGGGACGATCAAATAGTCGTCGGACATGTCGGCGGCTGGCCAACTTTGGCCCGTGGTCGTGGGGACGATCCGATAGTCGTCGGACATGTCGGCGGCTGGCCAACTTTGGCCCGTGGTCGTGGGGACGACCCTATAGTCTTCGGACATGACGGTAGCGGGCCAATCTAGACCGGAGGACGTGGGGACGACCCTATAGTCGTCGGACATTTCGGCGGCTGTCCAACTTTGGCCCGGTGTCGTGGGGACGACCCTATAGTCGTCGGACTTGACGGTGGCCGGCCAATCTATTCCCGGGGTCGTGGGGACGACCCTACAGTCGTCGGACATTTCGGCGGCTTGCCAACTTTGGCCCGGGGTCGTGGGGACGACCCTATAGTCGTCGGACATGTCGGCGGCTGGCCAAAATTGGCCCGAGGTCGTGGGGGCGACCCTATAGTCGCCGGACATGTCGGCGACTGGCCAACCTAGTCCCGAGGTCGTCGGACTGGACGGTGGCGGGCCAATCTAGTCCCGGGTTCGTGGGGACGATCCTACAGTCGTCGGACATTTCGGTGGCTTGCCAACTTTGGCCCGTGGTCGTGGGGACGACCCTATAGTCGTCGGACATGTCGGCGTTTTGCCATCTTTGGCCCGTGGTCGTGAAGACGACCCTATAGTCGTCGGACATGACGGTGGCGGGACAATCTAGTCCCGGGGTCGTGGGGACGACCATATAGTCGTCGGACATGTCGGCGGCTGGCCAACCTACTCCCGGGGTCGTGGGGACGACCCTATAGTCGTCGGACATGTCGGCGGCTGGCCAACATTGGCCCGTGGTCGTGGGAACGATCCAATAGTCGTCGGACATGTCGGCGGCTGGCCAACTTTGGCCCGTGGTCGTGGGGACGACCCGATAGTCGTCGGACATGTCGGCGGCTGGCCAACTCTGGCCCGTGGTCGTGGGGACAATCCAATAGTCGTCGGACATGTCGGCGGCTGGCCAACTTTGGCCCGTGGTCGTGGAGACGATCCGATAGTTGTTGGACATGACGGTGGCGGGCCAATCTAGTCCCGGGGTCGTGGGGGCGACCCTATAGTCGCCGGACATGTCGGCGACTGGCCAACCTAGTCCCGAGGTCGTCGGACTGGACGGTGGCGGGCCAATCTAGTCCCGGGTTCGTGGGGACGATCCTACAGTCGTCGGACATTTCGGTGGCTTGCCAACTTTGGCCCGTGGTCGTGGGGACGACCCTATAGTCGTCGGACATGTCGGCGTTTTGCCATCTTTGGCCCGTGGTCGTGAAGACGACCCTATAGTCGTCGGACATGACGGTGGCGGGACAATCTAGTCCCGGGGTCGTGGGGCCGACCATATAGTCGTCGGACATGTCGGCGGCTGGCCAACCTACTCCCGGGGTCGTGGGGACGACTCTATAGTCATCGGACATGTCGGCGGCTGGCCAACTTTGGACCGTGGTCGTGGGGACGATCCAATAGTCGTCGGACATGTCGGCGGCTGGCCAATCTAGTCCCGTGGTCGTGGGGACGACCCTATAGTCTTCGGACATGACGGTAGCGGGCCAATCTAGACCCGAGGACGTGGGGACGACCCTATAGTCGTCGGACATTTCGGCGGCTGTCCAACTTTGGCCCGGTGTCGTGGGGACGATCCAATAGTCGTCGGACATGTCGGCGGCTGGCCAACTTTGGCCCGTGGTCGTGGGGACGATCCGATAGTCGTCGGACATGTCGGCGGCTGGCCAACTTTGGCCCGTGGTCGTGGGGACGACCCTATAGTCTTCGGACATGACGGTAGCGGGCCAATCTAGACCGGAGGACGTGGGGACGACCCTATAGTCGTCGGACATTTCGGCGGCTGTCCAACTTTGGCCCGGTGTCGTGGGGACGACCCTATAGTCGTCGGACAAGTCGGCGGCGGGCCAACCTTGTCCCGGGGTCGTGGGGACGACCGTATAGTCGTCGGACATGACGGTGGCGGGCCAATCTAGTCCCGGGGTCGTGGGGACGACCCTATAGTCATCGGACAAGACGGCGGCTGGACATTTTTGGCCCGCGGTCGTGGGGACGACCCTATAGTCGTCGGACAAGTCGGCGGCGGGCCAACCTTGTCCCGTGGTCGTGGGGACGACCCTATAGTCGTCGGACATGTCGGCGGCTGGCCAACCTTGTCCCGAGGTCGTGGGGACGACCCTATAGTCGTCGGACTTGACGGTGGCGGGCCAATCTAGTCCGGGGGTCGTGGGGACGACCCTATAGTCGTCGGACATGTCGGCGGCTTGCCAACTTTGGCCCGGGGTCGTGGGGACGACCCTATAGTCGTCGGACTTGACGTTGGCGGGCCAATCTAGTCCCGAGGTCGTGGGGATGACCCTATAATCGTTGGACATGACGGTGGCGGGCCAATCTAGTCCCGGGGTCGTAGGGACGACCCTATAGTCGTCGGACATGTTGGCGATTGGCCAACATTGGCCCGGGGTCGTCGGGACGATCCTATAGTCGTCGGACATGTCGGCGGCTGGCCAACCTACTCCCGGGGTCGTGGGGACGACCCTATAGTCGTCGGACATGTCGGCGGCTTGCCAACTTTGGCCCGGGGTCATGGGGACGATCCAATAGTCGTCGGACATGAAGGCGTCTGGTCAACTTTGGCCCGTGGTCGTGGGGACGACTCTATAGTCGTCGGACATGTCGGCGGCTGGCCAACTTTGGCCCGTGGTCGTGGGGACGATCCAATAGTCGTCGGACATGTCGGCGGCTGGCCAACTTTGGCCCGTGGTCGTGGGGACGACCCGATAGTCGTCGGACATGTCGGCGGCTGGCCAACTCTGGCCCGTGGTCGTGGGGACAATCCAATAGTCGTCGGACATGTCGGCGGCTGGCCAACTTTGGCCCGTGGTCGTGGGGACGATCCGATAGTCGTTGGACATGACGGTGGCGGGCCAATCTAGTCCAGGGGTCGTGGGGACGACCCTATAGTCGTCGGACATGTCGGCGGCTGGCCAACCTTGTCCCGGGGTCGTGGGGACGGCTCTATAGTCGTCGGACATGTCGGCGGCTGGCCAACTTTGGCCCGTGGTCGTGGGGACGATCCAATAGTCGTCGGACATGTCGGCGGCTGGCCAACTTTGGCCCGTGGTCGTGGGGACGATCCGATAGTCGTTGGACATGACGGTGGCGGGCCAATCTAGTCCCGGGGTCGTGGGGACGACCCTATAGTCGTCGGACTTGACGTTGGCGGGCCAATCTAGTCCCGAGGTCGTGGGGACGACCCTATAGTCGTCGGACTTGACGGTGGCGGGCCAATCTAGTCCGGGGGTCGTGGGGACGACCCTATAGTCGTCGGACATTTCGGCGGCATGCCAACTTTGGCCCGGGGTTGTGGGGACGACCCTATAGTCGTCGGACATTTCGGCGGCTTGCCTACTTTGGCCCGGGGTCGTGGGGACGACCCTATAGTCGTCGGACATGTCGGCGGCTGGCCGACCTAGTCCCGAGGTCGTGGGGACGACCGTATAGTCGTCGGATATGTTTGCGGCTTGTCAACCTAGTCCCGGGGTCGTGGGGACGACCCTATAGTCGTTGGACATGACGGTGGCGGGCCAATCTAGTCCCGGGGTCGTGGGGACGACCCTATAGTCGTCGGACAAGATGGCGGCTGGACATCTTTGGCCCGCGGTCGTGGGGACGACCCTATAGTCGTCGGACATTTCGGCGGCTTGCCAACTTTGGCCCGGGGTCGTGGGGACGACCCTATAGTCGTCGGACATTTCGGTGGCTTGCCAACTTTGACCCGGGGTCGTGGGGACGACCCTATAGTCGTTGGACATGACGGTGGCGGGCCAATCTAGTCCCGGGGTCGTAGGGACGACCCTATAGTCGTCGGACATTTCGGCGGCTTGCCAACTTTGGCCCGGGGTCGTGGGGACGACCCTATAGTCGTTGGACATGACGGTGGCGGGTCAATCTAGTCCCGGGGTCGTAGGGACGACCCTATAGTCGTCGGTCAAGACGGCGGCTGGATATCCTGGGCTCGCGGTCGTGGGGACGACCCTATAGTCGTCGGACATTTCGGCGGCATGCCAACTTTGGCCCGGGGTCGTGGGGACGACCCTATAGTCGTTGGACATGACGGTGGCGGGCCAATCTAGTCCCGGGGTCGTAGGGACGACCCTATAGTCGTCGGACATGTCGGCGATTGGCCAACATTGGCCCGGGGTCGTGGGGACGACCCTATAGTCGTCGGACATGTCGGCGGCTGGCCAACCTAGTCCCGGGGTCGTGGGGACGACCCTATAGTCGTCGGACTTGACGTTGGCGGGCCAATCTAGTCCCGAGGTCGTGGGGACGACCCTATAGTCGCCGGACTTGACGGTGGCCGGCCAATCTAGTCCCGGGGTTGTGGGGACGACCCTACAGTCGTCGGACATTTCGGCGGCTTGCCAACTTTGGCCCGGGGTCGTGGGGACGACCCTATAGTCGTCGGACTTGACGGTGGCGGGCCAATCTAGTCCGGGGGTCGTGGGGACGACCCTACAGTCGTCGGACATTTCGGCGGCTTGCCAACTTTGGCCCGGGGTCGTGGGGACGACCCTATAGTCGTCGGACTTGACGGTGGCGGGCCAATCTAGTCCCGGGGTTGTGGGGACGACCCTACAGTCGTCGGACACTTCGGCGGCTTGCCAACTTTGGCCCGGGGTCGTGGGGACGACCCTATAGTCGTCGGACTTGACGTTGAAGGGCCAATCTAGTCCCGAGGTCGTGGGGACGACCCTATAGTCGTCGGACTTGACGGTGGCCGGCCAATCTATTCCCGGGGTCGTGGGGACGACCCTACAGTCGTCGGACATTTCGGCGGCTTGCCAACTTTGGCCCGGGGTCGTGGGGACGACCCTATAGTCGTCGGACAAATCGGCGGCGGGCCAACCTTGTCCCGGGGTCGTGGGGACGACCGTATAGTCTTCGGACATGACGGTGGCGGGCCAATCTAGTCCCGGGGTCGGTGGGACGACCCTATAGTCGTCGGACAAGACGGTGGCGGGCCAATCTAGTCCCGGGGTCGTGGGGACGACCCTATAGTCGTCGGACATGTCGGCGATTGGCCAACATTGGCCCGGGGTCGTGGGGACGACCCTATAGTCGTCGGACATTTCGGCGGCTGTCCAACTTTGGCCCGGTGTCGTGGGGACGACCTTATAGTCGTCGGACAAGTCGGCGGCGGGCCAACCTTGTCCCGGGGTCGTGGGGACGACCGTATAGTCGTCGGACATGACGGTGGCGGGCCAATCTAGTCCCGGGGTCGTGGGGACGACCCTATAGTCATCGGACAAGACGGCGGCTGGACATCTTTGGCCCGCGGTCGTGGGGACGTCCCTATAGTCGTCGGACAAGTCGGCGGCGGGCCAACCTTGTCCCGGGGTCGTGGGGACGACCGTATAGTCGTCGGACATGACGGTGGCGGGCCAATCTAGTCCCGGGATCGTGGGGACGACCCTGCAGTCGTCGGACATGTCGGCGGCTGGTCAATCTAGTCCCGGGGTCGTGGGGACGACTCTATAGTCGTCGGACATGTCGGCGGCTGGCCAACTTTGGCCCGTGGTCGTGGGGACGATCCAATAGTCGTCGGACATGTCGGCGGCTGGCCAACTTTGGCCCGTGGTCGTGGGGACGATCCGATAGTCGTCGGACATGTCGGCGGCTGGACATCTTTGGCCCGCGGTCGTGGGGACGACCCTATAGTCGTTGGACATGACGGTGGCGGGCCAATCTAGTCCCGGGGTCGTAGGGACGACCCTATAGTCTTCGGACATGTCGGCGGCTGGCCAACTTTGGCCCGTGGTCGTGGGGACGACCCAATAGTCGTCGGACATGTCGGCGGCTGGCCAACTTTGGCCCGTAGTCGTGGGGACGACTCTATAGTCGTCGGACATGTCGGCGGCTGGCCAATCTAGTCCCGGGGTCGTGGGGACGACTCTATAGTCATCGGACATGTCGGCGGCTGGCCAACTTTGGCCCGTGGTCGTGGGGACGATCCAATAGTCGTCGGACATGTCGGCGGCTGGCCAATCTAGTCCCGTGGTCGTGGGGACGACCCTATAGTCTTCGGACATGACGGTAGCGGGCCAATCTAGACCCGAGGACGTGGGGACGACCCTATAGTCGTCGGACATTTCGGCGGCTGTCCAACTTTGGCCCGGTGTCGTGGGGACGATCCAATAGTCGTCGGACATGTCGGCGGCTGGCCAACTTTGGCCCGTGGTCGTGGGGACGATCCGATAGTCGTCGGACATGTCGGCGGCTGGCCAACTTTGGCCCGTGGTCGTGGGGACGACCCTATAGTCTTCGGACATGACGGTAGCGGGCCAATCTAGACCGGAGGACGTGGGGACGACCCTATAGTCGTCGGACATTTCGGCGGCTGTCCAACTTTGGCCCGGTGTCGTGGGGACGACCCTATAGTCGTCGGACTTGACGGTGGCCGGCCAATCTATTCCCGGGGTCGTGGGGACGACCCTACAGTCGTCGGACATTTCGGCGGCTTGCCAACTTTGGCCCGGGGTCGTGGGGACGACCCTATAGTCGTCGGACATGTCGGCGGCTGGCCAAAATTGGCCCGAGGTCGTGGGGGCGACCCTATAGTCGCCGGACATGTCGGCGACTGGCCAACCTAGTCCCGAGGTCGTCGGACTGGACGGTGGCGGGCCAATCTAGTCCCGGGTTCGTGGGGACGATCCTACAGTCGTCGGACATTTCGGTGGCTTGCCAACTTTGGCCCGTGGTCGTGGGGACGACCCTATAGTCGTCGGACATGTCGGCGTTTTGCCATCTTTGGCCCGTGGTCGTGAAGACGACCCTATAGTCGTCGGACATGACGGTGGCGGGACAATCTAGTCCCGGGGTCGTGGGGACGACCATATAGTCGTCGGACATGTCGGCGGCTGGCCAACCTACTCCCGGGGTCGTGGGGACGACCCTATAGTCGTCGGACATGTCGGCGGCTGGCCAACATTGGCCCGTGGTCGTGGGAACGATCCAATAGTCGTCGGACATGTCGGCGGCTGGCCAACTTTGGCCCGTGGTCGTGGGGACGACCCGATAGTCGTCGGACATGTCGGCGGCTGGCCAACTCTGGCCCGTGGTCGTGGGGACAATCCAATAGTCGTCGGACATGTCGGCGGCTGGCCAACTTTGGCCCGTGGTCGTGGAGACGATCCGATAGTTGTTGGACATGACGGTGGCGGGCCAATCTAGTCCCGGGGTCGTGGGGGCGACCCTATAGTCGCCGGACATGTCGGCGACTGGCCAACCTAGTCCCGAGGTCGTCGGACTGGACGGTGGCGGGCCAATCTAGTCCCGGGTTCGTGGGGACGATCCTACAGTCGTCGGACATTTCGGTGGCTTGCCAACTTTGGCCCGTGGTCGTGGGGACGACCCTATAGTCGTCGGACATGTCGGCGTTTTGCCATCTTTGGCCCGTGGTCGTGAAGACGACCCTATAGTCGTCGGACATGACGGTGGCGGGACAATCTAGTCCCGGGGTCGTGGGGCCGACCATATAGTCGTCGGACATGTCGGCGGCTGGCCAACCTACTCCCGGGGTCGTGGGGACGACCCTATAGTCGTCGGACATGTCGGCGGCTGGTCAATCTAGTCCCGGGGTCGTGGGGACGACTCTATAGTCGTCGGACATGTCGGCGGCTGACCAACTTTGGCCCGTGGTCGTGGGGACGATCCAATAGTCGTCGGACATGTCGGCGGCTGGCCAACTTTGGCCCGTGGTCGTGGGGACGATCCGATAGTCGTCGGACATGTCGGCGGCTGGACATCTTTGGCCCGCGGTCGTGGGGACGACCCTATAGTCGTTGGACATGACGGTGGCGGGCCAATCTAGTCCCGGGGTCGTAGGGACGACCCTATAGTCGTCGGATATGTCGGCGATTGGCCAACATTGGCCCGGGGTCGTGGGGACGACCCTATAGTCGACGGACATGTCGGCGGCTGGCCAACTTTGGCCCGTGGTCGTGGAGACGATCCTATAGTCGTCGGACTTGACGGTGGCGGGCCAATCTAGTCCCGGGGTTGTGGGGACGACCCTATAGTCGTCGGACAAATCGGCGGCTGGCCAACTTTGGCCCGTGGTCGTGGGAAGGACCCTATAGTCGTCGGACAAGTCGGCGGCTGGCCAAATTTGGTCCGTGGTCGTGGGGACGACCCTATAGTCATCGGAAATGTCGACGGCTGGCTAACTTTGGCCCGTGGTCGTAAAGACGACCCTATAGTCGTCGGACAAGACGGTGGCGGGCCAATCTAGTCCCGGGGTCGTGGGGACGATCCAATAGTCGTCGGACATGTCGGCGGCTGGCCAACTTTGGCCCGTGGTCGTGGGGACGACCCAATAGTCGTCGGACATGTCGGCGGCTGGCCAACATTGGCCCGGTGTCTTGGGGACGACTCTATAGTCGTCGGACATTTCGGCGGCTTGCCTACTTTGGCCCGTGGTCGTGGGGACGACCCTATAGTCGTCGGACATGTCGGCGTCTGGCCAACCTAGTCCCGAGGCCGTCGGACTGGACGGTGGCGGGCCAATCTAGTCCCGGGTTCGTGGGGACGATCCTACAGTCGTCGGACATTTCGGCGGCTTGCCAACTTTGGCCCGTGGTCGTGGGGACGACCCTATAGTCGTCGGACATGTCGGTGTTTGGCCATCTTTGGCCCGTGGTCGTGAAGACGACCCTATAGTCGTCGGACATGACGGTGGCGGGCCAATCTAGTCCCTGGGTCGTGGGGACGACCCAACAGTCGTCGGACATTTCGGCGG
Source organism: Andrena praecox (assembly GCA_963932275.1). Taxonomy (NCBI): domain Eukaryota; kingdom Metazoa; phylum Arthropoda; class Insecta; order Hymenoptera; family Andrenidae; genus Andrena; species Andrena praecox. The sequence goes on along the minus strand of CAWVQO010000333.1, from coordinate 755,701 downwards.
TTTGCCAACTTTGGCCCGGGGTCGTGGGGACGACCCTATAGTCGTCGGACATGTCGGCGTCTGGCCAACCTAGTCCCGGTGTCTTGGGGACGACTCTATAGTCGTCGGACATGTCGGCGGCTGGCCAACCTAGACCCGGGGTCGTGGGAACGACCCTATAGTCGTCGGACAAGTCGGCGGCTGGCCAACTTTGGCCCGTGGTCGTGGGAACGACCCTATAGTCGTCGGACAAGTCGGCGGCTGGCCAAATTTGGTCCGTGGTCGTGGGGACGACCCTATAGTCATCGGAAATGTCGACGGCTGGCCAACTTTGGCCCGTGGTCGTAAAGACGACCCTATAGTCGTCGGACATGTCGGCGGCTGGCCAACCTAGTCCCGTGGTCGTGGGGACGATCCGATAGTCGTTGGACATGACGGTGGCGGGCCAATCTAGTCCGGGGGTCGTGGGGACGACCCTACAGTCGTCGGACATTTCGGCGGCTGGCCAACTTTGGCCCGGTGTCGTGGGGACGACTCTATAGTTGTCGGACATGTCGGCGGCTGGCCAACTTTGGCCCGTGGTCGTGGGGACGATCCGATAGTCGTCGGACATGTCGGCGGCTGGACATCTTTGGCCCGCGGTCGTGGGGACGACCCTATAGTCGTTGGACATGACGGTGGCGGGCCAATCTAGTCCCGGGGTCGTAGGGACGACCCTATAGTCGTCGGATATGTCGGCGATTGGCCAACATTGGCCCGGGGTCGTGGGGACGACCCTATAGTCGTCGGACATTTCGGCGGCTTGCCAACTTTGGCCCGGGGTCGTGGGGACGACCCTATAGTCGTCGGACTTGACGCTGGCGGGCCAATCTAGTCCCGAGGTCGTAGGGACGACCCTATAGTCGTCGGACCTGACGGTGGCGGGCCAATCTAGTCCCGGGGTCGTGGGGACGACCCTACAGTCGTCGGACATTTCGGCGGCTTGCCAACTTTGGCCCGGGGTCGTGGGGACGACCCTATAGTCGTCGGACATGTCGGGGACTGGCAAACCTAGTCCCGAGGTCGTGGGGGCGACCCTATAGTCGTCGGACATGTCGGCGGCTGGCCAACCTAGTCCCGAGGTCGTCGGACTTGACGGTGGCGGGCCAATCTAGTCCCGGGGTCGTGGGGACGACCCTGCAGTCGTCGGACATGTCGGCGGCTGGTCAATCTAGTCCCGGGGTGGTGGGGACGACCCTATAGTCTTCGGACATGTCGGCGGCTGGCCAACTTTGGCCCGTGGTCGTGGGGACGACCCAATAGTCGTCGGACATGTCGGCGGCTGGCCAACTTTGGCCCGTAGTCGTGGGGACGACTCTATAGTCGTCGGACATGTCGGCGGCTGGCCAATCTAGTCCCGGGGTCGTGGGGACGACTCTATAGTCATCGGACATGTCGGCGGCTGGCCAACTTTGGCCCGTGGTCGTGGGGACGATCCAATAGTCGTCGGACATGTCGGCGGCTGGCCAATCTAGTCCCGTGGTCGTGGGGACGACCCTATAGTCTTCGGACATGACGGTAGCGGGCCAATCTAGACCCGAGGACGTGGGTGTTGGATATATATATTTGGGCCCTATCGTTTGAAGTTTGAATGTCGCGGGCATTCACAGGTATGCGAGGGTACGAGTGTGACGCGCCGGATGTGGCGAGAAGGCAGAAGGTTCTAGAATGCCTGAGTGAGTGAACGCGTCCGCGAGTCGTCTAAACTAGAATAAATATCTTATAAGTCTAAATGTATTTTTAAGCAGATCTGCTGCTAGTCCAAACCAGTATTCCAAGATTAATAAATACTACATATTAATCTACAGCGAAGGGTGTGGAATCATTGGATTCGTACAGATTACGACATCCAACAGGTTATGGGCCCAGCACGCTTCCACTGCGCCACGTGTTTGCTGTAGATTAAAATCTTGTGTAGTCTTTCGAGCTCGTTTGTCGTTGAGTTGTGTGTGAAATTCGGTATCATCCAACAGTGTAGACATTGATTTCTCGGAAAAATGGCAGAGAAGGAAATGTTCAACCTAACCAAACTCGACGGGTCAAATTTCCCGTTATGGAAATTTGGGGTGTCGTTCTTGCTGGAAGCAAAAGAACTAATGGAGTTTGTTGAGGGAGAGGATGTACAGCCCGATAGAGACACAAAGGTGAATGAGTGGAAAGAGTGGAAGAAAGGAAGATCGAAGGCATCGGTGATTCTGCTCGGCTCGGTGGAAACAGCGCTTCATGCGAATCTCATAAATTGCGAGACGCCGGCGGCCATGTGGAAGAAGCTGCATACCTTGTATGCAGACACCAGTGAGGATGCCAAGCAGCGTTACTGGCAGCAGTACTATGAGTTTAAGATGTTAGACAGTGAACCAGTGGCAACCCAAATAGAGAAATTAGAAACAATCTGCAAAAGGCTGATTGAAGCAGGGGAGAAGCCATCGGACGCAGCGATGATGTCGAAACTCCTGAGCAGTCTACCGTCAAAATTCTCCACCTTTACAATGGCATGGGAAAGCACCCCAAAGGGGGAAAGAACAAAGGAGAAACTAATTGAAAGACTCGTTCGGGAAGACAAACGCTTGACATCCACCGATGGGGAGGTGTCGTCACTTGCATTACAGGTGAAAGAAATGCAAATGAAGATGCAGAGCCGACCGAAACTGCGGACGGGCAGTCAACCGACTAAGAAGAAGAAGGTGCAAAAAGGGATCAAAATGGAAGAACTAAAGAAGAAGCATCCCTGCAATTACTGTCATGAAACGGGGCATTGGTTCCGCGAGTGCAAGAAACGAATAGCGGATGGTGGTGGCAACCACAGTGAGGAGAAAACAAATGAAGTAACTGGCTCTGTATATATGTGTGATATTTCAGCTTTTCACTCGGGAACCACTGATAGAGATGCCTCAGCTTGGTTGGCAGACTCTGGTGCAAGCATGCACATGACGTTTCAGAGGGAATTGTTTGAGAAACTGGGGCCAGTAGGAAAGGTGCGTTTCGTTAAGGTAGCAGGGGACAGAGTGCTTCCAGCAGCTGGCATCGGAGAAGTCAGTCTTCAGGTGAGAGTCCACGACCGACTAGTGAACAGAAGAATGACAGATGTACTTTTTGTGCCTGAGTTGAACCGGAACCTATTCTCAGTGGGAGCAATAACGGAAAAAGGGTTCTCATTTCACACGTATGGTGATCGGTGTGAGGTGCGAGAAGGAGATGGAGCACTGTCCGCAGAGGGAGTACGATGCGGTCACCTGTTCCAGATGCAGTTTATAGTGAAGAAGCCGGCAGAATGTTGTGTCGCACTAGACAACTCACTAAAATCCTGGCATGAGAGGTTAGGACATATCAATGTCAGAGCTATTAAGGAGACGGAGAAAAGTCAGGCTGCAATGGGAATGAAAATTGGTGACAGAACTGATTTCTTTTGTGAGGCATGCACCTTGGGTAAGCAGACCCAAATTACACACAGTTCAAGTACGAGAGAAAAAACGATCAGAGCAGGGGAAATGATCCACACAGATGTGTGCGGACCAATGAGTGTGGAATCTCCGCGTGGATCAAGGTACTTTTTATTGTTCAAGGATGACTGCACTGGGTTTCGGACGGTCTATTTCCTACGCCACAAAGCTGAAGTAATAGACAAATTTAAGGAATATGAAGCACTAGTAGCCAAACAGACGGGAAATCAAATAAAAGTTCTTCGTTCTGACAATGGCGGGGAATATGGGTCGACACAGTTCAGCAACTTTTTGAAACAAAAAGGAATAGTGCACGAAAAATCGACTCCATATGTCTCACAGCAAAATGGACGGGCCGAACGGGAGATGCGCACATTAGTGGAAAGTGCCCGGTCCATGTTACTAGGAAGGAATCTTCCACAAATGTTGTGGGCAGAGGCGATAAAGACAGCAGCTTATGTTCTCAACAGAACCCTCTCAAAACAAGTTGACGAGGTAACATCCTATGAAAAATGGTTTAACCAGAAACCAGAAGTGGGTCATCTACGAATATTCGGATGTGATGCTTACAAAAACATACCGAAGGATCATCGAAAGAAGCTGGACCAGAAAAGTAAAAAGATGATCTTCATAGGATATGAAGGAGAGTCGAGGAACTACAGACTCTGGGATAGCGCCACAAGGAAGGTACACGTCAGCTGCAACGTTACCTTCGACGAGAGTAAGAATCGACATACATCTCTCCAGGAGAGACACAAGGAAGATGCCACCTTCGACCAGACGTTGTGGAACTACATTTCCCCAGGGACGAGCGAAGAAGAGGAGGAAGCACCGAGAACACCAGAAGTCTAAATGTATTTTTAAGCAGATCTGCTGCTAGTCCAAACCAGTATTCCAAGATTAATAAATACTACATATTAATCTACAGCGAAGGGTGTGGAATCATTGGATTCGTACAGATTACGACATCCAACAGTGGGGACGACCCTATAGTCGTCGGACATTTCGGCGGCTGTCCAACTTTGGCCCGGTGTCGTGGGGACGATCCAATAGTCGTCGGACATGTCGGCGGCTGGCCAACTTTGGCCCGTGGTCGTGGGGACGATCCGATAGTCGTCGGACATGTCGGCGGCTGGCCAACTTTGGCCCGTGGTCGTGGGGACGACCCTATAGTCTTCGGACATGACGGTAGCGGGCCAATCTAGACCGGAGGACGTGGGGACGACCCTATAGTCGTCGGACATTTCGGCGGCTGTCCAACTTTGGCCCGGTGTCGTGGGGACGACCCTATAGTCGTCGGACAAGTCGGCGGCGGGCCAACCTTGTCCCGGGGTCGTGGGGACGACCGTATAGTCGTCGGACATGACGGTGGCGGGCCAATCTAGTCCCGGGGTCGTGGGGACGACCCTATAGTCATCGGACAAGACGGCGGCTGGACATCTTTGGCCCGCGGTCGTGGGGACGACCCTATAGTCGTCGGACAAGTCGGCGGCGGGCCAACCTTGTCCCGGGGTCGTGGGGACGACCCTATAGTCGTCGGACATGTCGGCGGCTGGCCAACCTTGTCCCGAGGTCGTGGGGACGACCCTATAGTCGTCGGACTTGACGGTGGCGGGCCAATCTAGTCCGGGGGTCGTGGGGACGACCCTATAGTCGTCGGACATGTCGGCGGCTTGCCAACTTTGGCCCGGGGTCGTGGGGACGACCCTATAGTCGTCGGACTTGACGTTGGCGGGCCAATCTAGTACCGAGGTCGTGGGGATGACCCTATAATCGTTGGACATGACGGTGGCGGGCCAATCTAGTCCCGGGGTCGTAGGGACGACCCTATAGTCGTCGGACATGTTGGCGATTGGCCAACATTGGCCCGGGGTCGTCGGGACGATCCTATAGTCGTCGGACATGTCGGCGGCTGGCCAACCTACTCCCGGGGTCGTGGGGACGACCCTATAGTCGTCGGACATGTCGGCGGCTTGCCAACTTTGGCCCGGGGTCGTGGGGACGATCCAATAGTCGTCGGACATGAAGGCGTCTGGTCAACTTTGGCCCGTGGTCGTGGGGACGACTCTATAGTCGTCGGACATGTCGGCGGCTGGCCAACTTTGGCCCGTGGTCGTGGGGACGACCCAATAGTCGTCGGACATGTCGGCGGCTGGCCAACTTTGGCCCGTGGTCGTGGGGACGATCCGATAGTCGTTGGACATGACGGTGGCGGGCCATTCTAGTCCCGGGGTCGTGGTGACGACCCTATAGTCGTCGGACTTGTCGGTGGCGGGCCAATCTAGTCCGGGGGTCGTGGGGACGACCCTACAGTCGTCGGACATTTCGGCGGCTTGCCAACTTTGGCACGGGGTCGTGGGGACGACCCTATAGTCGTCGGACTTGACGTTGGCGGGCCAATCTAGTCCCGAGGTCGTGGGGACGACCCTACAGTCGTCGGACATTTCGGCGGCTTGCCAACTTTGGCCCGGGGTCGTGGGGACGACCCTATAGTCGTCGGACTTGACGGTGGCGGGCCAATCTAGTCCCGGGGTTGTGGGGACGACCCTACAGTCGTCGGACATTTCGGCGGCTTGCCAACTTTGGCCCGGGGTCGTGGGGACGACCCTATAGTCGTCGGACTTGACGTTGGCGGGCCAATCTAGTCCCGAGGTCGTGGGGACGACCCTATAGTCGTCGGACTTGACGGTGGCCGGCCAATCTATTCCCGGGGTCGTGGGGACGACCCTACAGTCGTCGGACATTTCGGCGGCTTGCCAACTTTGGCCCGGGGTCGTGGGGACGACCCTATAGTCGTCGGACATGTCGGCGGCTGGCCAAAATTGGCCCGAGGTCGTGGGGGCGATCCTATAGTCGCCGGACATGTCGGCGGCTGGCCAACTTTGGCGCGTGGTCGTGGGGACGATCCGATTGTCGTCGGACATGTCGGCGGCTGGCCAACCTAGACCCGGGGTCGTGGGGACGACCCTATAGTCGTCGGACTTGTCGGTGGCGGGCCAATCTAGTCCGGGGGTCGTGGGGACGACCCTACAGTCGTCGGACATTTCGACGGCTTGCCAACTTTGGCCCGGGGTCGTGGGGACGATCCAATAGTCGTCGGACATGTCGGCGGCTGGCCAACTTTGGCCCGTGGTCGTGGGGACGACCCAATAGTCGTCGGACATGTCGGCGGCTGGCCAACATTGGCCCGGGGTCGTCGGGACGACCCTATAGTCGTCGGACATGTCGGCGGCTGGCCAACCTAGTCCCGTGGTCGTGGGGACGATCCGATAGTCGTTGGACATGACGGTGGCGGGCCATTCTAGTCCCGGGGTCGTGGGGACGACCCTATAGTCGTCGGACATGTTGGCGGCTGGCCAACTTTGGCCCGTGGTCGTGGGGACGACCCTATAGTCGTCGGACATTTCGGCGGCTTGCCAAATTTGGCCCGGGGTCGTGGGGACGACCCTATAGTCGTCGGACATTTCGGCGGCATGCCAACTTTGGCCCGGGGTCGTGGGGACGACCCTATAGTCGTTGGACATGACGGTGGCGGGACAAAATAGTCCCGGGGTCGTGGGTACGACCCTATAGTCGTCGGACAAGTCGGCGGCGGGCCAACCTTGTCCCGGGGTCGTGGGGACGACCCTATAGTCGTCGGACATGACGGTGGCGGGCCAATCTAGTCCCGGGGTCGTGGGGCCGATCCTATAGTCGTCGGACAAGACGGCGGCTGGATATTCTTGGCCCGTGGTTGTGGGGACGAATCTATAGTCGTCGGACATGTCGGCGGCTGGCCAACTTTGGCCCGTGGCCGTGGGGACGACCCTATAGTCGTCGGACAAATCGGCGGCTGACCAACTTTGGCCCGGGGTCGTGGGGACGACCCTATAGTCGTCGGACTTGACGGTGGCGGGCCAATCTAGTCCCGGGGTCGGGGGGACGACCCTATAGTCGTCGGACAAGTCGGCGGCTGGCAAACTTTGGCCCGTGGTCGTGGGGACGACCCTATAGTCGTCGGACAAGTCGGCGGCTGTCCAGCTTTGGCCCGGGGTCGTGGGGACGACCCTATAGTCGTCGGACATGTCGGCGGCTGGCCAACTTTGGCCCGTGGTCGTGGGGACGATCCAATAGTCGTCGGACATGTCGGCGGCTGGCCAGCTTTGGCCCGTGGTCGTGGGGACGACCCTATAGTCGTCGGACATGTCGGCGGCTAGCCAACATTGGCCCGGGGTCGTGGGGACGACCCTATAGTCGTCGGACATGTCGGCGGCTGGCCAACTTTGGCCCGGTGTCGTGGGGACGACTCTATAGTCGTCGGAAATGTCGGCGGCTGGCCAACCTGGACCCGGGGTCGTGGGAACGACCCTATTGTCGTCGGACAAGGCGGTGGCGGGCCAATCTAGTCCCGGGGTCGTGGGGACGACCCTATAGTCGTCGGACTTGTCGGTGGCGGGCCAATCTAGTCCGGGGGTCGTGGGGACGACCCTACAGTCGTCGGACATTTCGGCGGTTTGCCAACTTTGGCCCGGGGTCGTGGGGACGACCCAATAGTCGTCGGAAATGTCGGCGGCTGGTCAACTTTGGCCCGTGGTCGTGGGGACGACCCTATAGTCGTTGGACATGTCAGCGGCTGGCCAACTTTGGCCCGGTGTCGTGGGGACGACCCAATAGTCGTCGGACATGTCGGCGGCTGGCCAACTTTGGCCCGTGGTCGTGGGGACGATCCGATAGTCGTTGGACATGACGGTGGCGGGCCATTCTAGTCCCGGGGTCGTGGGGACGACCCTATAGTCGTCGGACTTGTCGGCGGCTGGCCAACTTTGGCCCGTGGTCGTGGGGACGATCCAATAGTCGTCGGACATGTCGGCGGCTGGCCAACTTTGGCCCGTGGTCGTGGGGACGATCCGATAGTCGTCGGACATGTCGGCGGCTGGCCAACTTTGGCCCGTGGTCGTGGGGACGACCCTATAGTCTTCGGACATGACGGTAGCGGGCCAATCTAGACCGGAGGACGTGGGGACGACCCTATAGTCGTCGGACATTTCGGCGGCTGTCCAACTTTGGCCCGGTGTCGTGGGGACGACCCTATAGTCGTCGGACAAGTCGGCGGCGGGCCAACCTTGTCCCGGGGTCGTGGGGACGACCGTATAGTCGTCGGACATGACGGTGGCGGGCCAATCTAGTCCGGGGGTCGTGGGGACGACCCTACAGTCGTCGGACATTTCGGCGGCTGGCCAACTTTGGCCCGGTGTCGTGGGGACGACTCTATAGTCGTCGGACATGTCGGCGGCTGGCCAACCTAGACCCGGGGTCGTGGGGACGACCCTATAGTCGTCGGACATGTCGGCGGGTGGCCAACCTAGTCCCGAGGTCGAGGGGACGACCCTATAGTCGTCGGACTTGACGGTGGCGGGCCAATCTAGTCCCGGGGTTGTGGGGACGACCCTACAGTCGTCGGACATTTCGGCGGCTTGCCAACTTTGGCCCGGGGTCGTGGGGACGACCCTATAGTCGTCGGACTTGACGCTGGCGGGCCAATCTAGTCCCGAGGTCGTAGGGACGACCCTATAGTCGTCGGACCTGACGGTGGCGGGCCAATCTAGTCCCGGGGTCGTGGGGACGACCCTACAGTCGTCGGACATTTCGGCGGCTTGCCAACTTTGGCCCGGGGTCGTGGGGACGACCCTATAGTCGTCGGACATGTCGGGGACTGGCAAACCTAGTCCCGAGGTCGTGGGGGCGACCCTATAGTCGTCGGACATGTCGGCGGCTGGCCAACCTAGTCCCGAGGTCGTCGGACTTGACGGTGGCGGGCCAATCTAGTCCCGGGGTCGTGGGGACGACCCTGCAGTCGTCGGACATGTCGGCGGCTGGTCAATCTAGTCCCGGGGTCGTGGGGACGACCCTATAGTCTTCGGACATGTCGGCGGCTGGCCAACTTTGGCCCGTGGTCGTGGGGACGACCCAATAGTCGTCGGACATGTCGGCGGCTGGCCAACTTTGGCCCGTAGTCGTGGGGACGACTCTATAGTCGTCGGACATGTCGGCGGCTGGCCAATCTAGTCCCGGGGTCGTGGGGACGACTCTATAGTCATCGGACATGTCGGCGGCTGGCCAACTTTGGCCCGTGGTCGTGGGGACGATCCAATAGTCGTCGGACATGTCGGCGGCTGGCCAATCTAGTCCCGTGGTCGTGGGGACGACCCTATAGTCTTCGGACATGACGGTAGCGGGCCAGTCTAGACCCGAGGACGTGGGGACGACCCTATAGTCGTCGGACATTTCGGCGGCTGTCCAACTTTGGCCCGGTGTCGTGGGGACGATCCAATAGTCGTCGGACATGTCGGCGGCTGGCCAACTTTGGCCCGTGGTCGTGGGGACGATCCGATAGTCGTCGGACATGTCGGCGGCTGGCCAACTTTGGCCCGTGGTCGTGGGGACGACCCTATAGTCTTCGGACATGACGGTAGCGGGCCAATCTAGACCGGAGGACGTGGGGACGACCCTATAGTCGTCGGACATGGCGGTGGCGGGCCAATCTAGTCCCGTGGTCGTGGGGACGACCCTATAGTCGTCGGACATGTCGGCGGCTGGCCAACCTAGTCCCGTGGTCGTGGGGACGATCCGATAGTCGTTGGACATGACGGTGGCGGGCCATTCTAGTCCCGGGGTCGTGGGGACGACCCTATAGTCGTCGGACATGTCGGCGGCTGGCCAACTTTGGCCCGTGGTCGTGGGGACGACCCAGTAGTCGTCGGACATGTCGGCGGCTGGCCAACCTAGTCCCGAGGTCGTCGGACTTGACGGTGGCGGGCCAATCTAGTCCCGGGGTCGTGGGGACGACCCTGCAGTCGTCGGACATGTCGGCGGCTGGTCAATCTAGTCCCGGGGTCGTGGGGACGACTCTATAGTCGTCGGACATGTCGGCGGCTGGCCAACTTTGGCCCGGTGTCGTGGGGACGACTCTATAGTTGTCGGACATGTCGGCGGCTGGCCAACCTAGACCCGGGGTCGTGGGGACGACCCTATAGTCGTCGGACATGTCGGCGGGTGGCCAACCTAGTCCCGAGGTCGTGGGGACGACCCTATAGTCGTCGGACTTGACGGTGGCGGGCCAATCTAGTCCCGGGGTTGTGGGGACGACCCTACAGTCGTCGGACATTTCGGCGGCTTGCCAACTTTGGCCCGGGGTCGTGGGGACGACCCTATGGTCGTCGGACTTGACGCTGGCGGGCCAATCTAGTCCCGAGGTCGTAGGGACGACCCTATAGTCGTCGGACCAGACGGTGGCGGGCCAATCTAGTCCCGGGGTCGTGGGGACGACCCTACAGTCGTCGGACATTTCGGCGGCTTGCCAACTTTGGCCCGGGGTCGTGGGGACGACCCTATAGTCGTCGGACATGTCGGGGACTGGCAAACCTAGTCCCGAGGTCGTGGGGGCGACCCTATAGTCGTCGGACATGTCGGCGGCTGGCCAACCTAGTCCCGAGGTCGTCGGACTTGACGGTGGCGGGCCAATCTAGTCCCGGGGTCGTGGGGATGACCCTATAATCGTTGGACATGACGGTGGCGGGCCAATCTAGTCCCGGGGTCGTAGGGACGACCCTATAGTCGTCGGACATGTTGGCGATTGGCCAACATTGACCCGGGGTCGTCGGGACGATCCTATAGTCGTCGGACATGTCGGCGGCTGGCCAACCTACTCCCGGGGTCGTGGGGACGACCCTATAGTCGTCGGACATGTCGGCGGCTGGCCAACTTTGGCCCGTGGTCGTGGGGACGATCCAATAGTCGTCGGACATGTCGGCGGCTGGCCAATCTAGTCCCGGGGTGGTGGGGACGACCCTATAGTCTTCGGACATGTCGGCGGCTGGCCAACTTTGGCCCGTGGTCGTGGGGACGACCCAATAGTCGTCGGACATGTCGGCGGCTGGCCAACTTTGGCCCGTAGTCGTGGGGACGACTCTATAGTCGTCGGACATGTCGGCGGCTGGCCAATCTAGTCCCGGGGTCGTGGGGACGACTCTATAGTCATCGGACATGTCGGCGGCTGGCCAACTTTGGACCGTGGTCGTCGGGACGATCCTATAGTCGTCGGACATGTCGGCGGCTGGCCAACCTACTCCCGGGGTCGTGGGGACGACCCTATAGTCGTCGGACATGTCGGCGGCTTGCCAACTTTGGCCCGGGGTCGTGGGGACGATCCAATAGTCGTCGGACATGAAGGCGTCTGGTCAACTTTGGCCCGTGGTCGTGGGGACGACTCTATAGTCGTCGGACATGTCGGCGGCTGGCCAACTTTGGCCCGTGGTCGTGGGGACGATCCAATAGTCGTCGGACATGTCGGCGGCTGGCCAACTTTGGCCCGTGGTCGTGGGGACGACCCGATAGTCGTCGGACATGTCGGCGGCTGGCCAACTCTGGCCCGTGGTCGTGGGGACAATCCAATAGTCGTCGGACATGTCGGCGGCTGGCCAACTTTGGCCCGTGGTCGTGGGGACGATCCGATAGTCGTTGGACATGACGGTGGCGGGCCAATCTAGTCCCGGGGTCGTGGGGACGACCCTATAGTCATCGGACAAGACGGCGGCTGGACATTTTTGGCCCGCGGTCGTGGGGACGACCCTATAGTCGTCGGACAAGTCGGCGGCGGGCCAACCTTGTCCCGTGGTCGTGGGGACGACCCTATAGTCGTCGGACATGTCGGCGGCTGGCCAACCTTGTCCCGAGGTCGTGGGGACGACCCTATAGTCGTCGGACTTGACGGTGGCGGGCCAATCTAGTCCGGGGGTCGTGGGGACGACCCTATAGTCGTCGGACATGTCGGCGGCTTGCCAACTTTGGCCCGGGGTCGTGGGGACGACCCTATAGTCGTCGGACTTGACGTTGGCGGGCCAATCTAGTCCCGAGGTCGTGGGGATGACCCTATAATCGTTGGACATGACGGTGGCGGGCCAATCTAGTCCCGGGGTCGTAGGGACGACCCTATAGTCGTCGGACATGTTGGCGATTGGCCAACATTGGCCCGGGGTCGTCGGGACGATCCTATAGTCGTCGGACATGTCGGCGGCTGGCCAACCTACTCCCGGGGTCGTGGGGACGACCCTATAGTCGTCGGACATGTCGGCGGCTTGCCAACTTTGGCCCGGGGTCGTGGGGACGATCCAATAGTCGTCGGACATGAAGGCGTCTGGTCAACTTTGGCCCGTGGTCGTGGGGACGACTCTATAGTCGTCGGACATGTCGGCGGCTGGCCAACTTTGGCCCGTGGTCGTGGGGACGATCCAATAGTCGTCGGACATGTCGGCGGCTGGCCAACTTTGGCCCGTGGTCGTGGGGACGACCCGATAGTCGTCGGACATGTCGGCGGCTGGCCAACTCTGGCCCGTGGTCGTGGGGACAATCCAATAGTCGTCGGACATGTCGGCGGCTGGCCAACTTTGGCCCGTGGTCGTGGGGACGATCCGATAGTCGTTGGACATGACGGTGGCGGGCCAATCTAGTCCCGGGGTCGTGGGGACGACCCTATAGTCGTCGGACATGTCGGCGGCTGGCCAACCTTGTCCCGGGGTCGTGGGGACGACTCTATAGTCGTCGGACATGTCGGCGGCTGGCCAACTTTGGCCCGTGGTCGTGGGGACGACCCTATAGTCGTCGGACATGTCGGGGACTGGCAAACCTAGTCCCGAGGTCGTGGGGGCGACCCTATAGTCGTCGGACATGTCGGCGGCTGGCCAACCTAGTCCCGAGGTCGTCGGACTTGACGGTGGCGGGCCAATCTAGTCCCGGGGTCGTGGGGATGACCCTATAATCGTTGGACATGACGGTGGCGGGCCAATCTAGTCCCGGGGTCGTAGGGACGACCCTATAGTCGTCGGACATGTTGGCGATTGGCCAACATTGGCCCGGGGTCGTCGGGACGATCCTATAGTCGTCGGACATGTCGGCGGCTGGCCAACCTACTCCCGGGGTCGTGGGGACGACCCTATAGTCGTCGGACATGTCGGCGGCTGGCCAACTTTGGCCCGTGGTCGTGGGGACGATCCAATAGTCGTCGGACATGTCGGCGGCTGGCCAATCTAGTCCCGGGGTGGTGGGGACGACCCTATAGTCTTCGGACATGTCGGCGGCTGGCCAACTTTGGCCCGTGGTCGTGGGGACGACCCAATAGTCGTCGGACATGTCGGCGGCTGGCCAACTTTGGCCCGTAGTCGTGGGGACGACTCTATAGTCGTCGGACATGTCGGCGGCTGGCCAATCTAGTCCCGGGGTCGTGGGGACGACTCTATAGTCATCGGACATGTCGGCGGCTGGCCAACTTTGGACCGTGGTCGTGGGGACGATCCAATAGTCGTCGGACATGTCGGCGGCTGGCCAATCTAGTCCCGTGGTCGTGGGGACGACCCTATAGTCTTCGGACATGACGGTAGCGGGCCAATCTAGACCCGAGGACGTGGGGACGACCCTATAGTCGTCGGACATTTCGGCGGCTGTCCAACTTTGGCCCGGTGTCGTGGGGACGATCCAATAGTCGTCGGACATGTCGGCGGCTGGCCAACTTTGGCCCGTGGTCGTGGGGACGATCCGATAGTCGTCGGACATGTCGGCGGCTGGCCAACTTTGGCCCGTGGTCGTGGGGACGACCCTATAGTCTTCGGACATGACGGTAGCGGGCCAATCTAGACCGGAGGACGTGGGGACGACCCTATAGTCGTCGGACATTTCGGCGGCTGTCCAACTTTGGCCCGGTGTCGTGGGGACGACCCTATAGTCGTCGGACAAGTCGGCGGCGGGCCAACCTTGTCCCGGGGTCGTGGGGACGACCGTATAGTCGTCGGACATGACGGTGGCGGGCCAATCTAGTCCCGGGGTCGTGGGGACGACCCTATATTCATCGGACAAGACGGCGGCTGGACATCTTTGGCCCGCGGTCGTGGGGACGACCCTATAGTCGTCGGACAAGTCGGCGGCGGGCCAACCTTGTCCCGGGGTCGTGGGGACGACCCTATAGTCGTCGGACATGTCGGCGGCTGGCCAACCTTGTCCCGAGGTCGTGGGGACGACCCTATAGTCGTCGGACTTGACGGTGGCGGGCCAATCTAGTCCGGGGGTCGTGGGGACGACCCTATAGTCGTCGGACATGTCGGCGGCTTGCCAACTTTGGCCCGGGGTCGTGGGGACGACCCTATAGTCGTCGGACTTGACGTTGGCGGGCCAATCTAGTCCCGAGGTCGTGGTGATGACCCTATAATCGTTGGACATGACGGTGGCGGGCCAATCTAGTCCCGGGGTCGTAGGGACGACCCTATAGTCGTCGGACATGTTGGCGATTGGCCAACATTGGCCCGGGGTCGTCGGGACGATCCTATAGTCGTCGGACATGTCGGCGGCTGGCCAACCTACTCCCGGGGTCGTGGGGACGACCCTATAGTCGTCGGACATGTCGGCGGCTTGCCAACTTTGGCCCGGGGTCGTGGGGACGATCCAATAGTCGTCGGACATGAAGGCGTCTGGTCAACTTTGGCCCGTGGTCGTGGGGACGACTCTATAGTCGTCGGACATGTCGGCGGCTGGCCAACTTTGGCCCGTGGTCGTGGGGACGATCCAATAGTCGTCGGACATGTCGGCGGCTGGCCAACTTTGGCCCGTGGTCGTGGGGACGACCCGATAGTCGTCGGACATGTCGGCGGCTGGCCAACTCTGGCCCGTGGTCGTGGGGACAATCCAATAGTCGTCGGACATGTCGGCGGCTGGCCAACTTTGGCCCGTGGTCGTGGGGACGATCCGATAGTCGTTGGACATGACGGTGGCGGGCCAATCTAGTCCCGGGGTCGTGGGGACGACCCTATAGTCGTCGGACATGTCGGCGGCTGGCCAACCTTGTCCCGGGGTCGTGGGGACGACTCTATAGTCGTCGGACATGTCGGCGGCTGGCCAACTTTGGCCCGTGGTCGTGGGGACGATCCAATAGTCGTCGGACATGTCGGCGGCTGGCCAACTTTGGCCCGTGGTCGTGGGGACGATCCGATAGTCGTTGGACATGACGGTGGCGGGCCAATCTAGTCCCGGGGTCGTGGGGACGACCCTATAGTCGTCGGACTTGACGTTGACGGGCCAATCTAGTCCCGAGGTCGTGGGGACGACCCTATAGTCGTCGGACTTGACGGTGGCGGGCCAATCTAGTCCGGGGGTCGTGGGGACGACCCTATAGTCGTCGGACATTTCGGCGGCATGCCAACTTTGGCCCGGGGTTGTGGGGACGACCCTATAGTCGTCGGACATTTCGGCGGCTTGCCTACTTTGGCCCGGGGTCGTGGGGACGACCCTATAGTCGTCGGACATGTCGGCGGCTGGCCGACCTAGTCCCGAGGTCGTGGGGACGACCGTATAGTCGTCGGATATGTTTGCGGCTTGTCAACCTAGTCCCGGGGTCGTGGGGACGACCCTATAGTCGTTGGACATGACGGTGGCGGGCCAATCTAGTCCCGGGGTCGTGGGGACGACCCTATAGTCGTCGGACAAGATGGCGGCTGGACATCTTTGGCCCGCGGTCGTGGGGACGACCCTATAGTCGTCGGACATTTCGGCGGCTTGCCAACTTTGGCCCGGTGTCGTGGGGACGACCCTATAGTCGTCGGACAAGTCGGCGGCGGGCCAACCTTGTCCCGGGGTCGTGGGGACGACCGTATAGTCGTCGGACATGACGGTGGCGGGCCAATCTAGTCCCGGGGTCGTGGGGACGACCCTATAGTCATCGGACAAGACGGCGGCTGGACATCTTTGGCCCGCGGTCGTGGGGACGACCCTATAGTCGTCGGACAAGTCGGCGGCGGGCCAACCTTGTCCCGGGGTCGTGGGGACGACCCTATAGTCGTCGGACATGTCGGCGGCTGGCCAACCTTGTCCCGAGGTCGTGGGGACGACCTTATAGTCGTCGGACTTGACGGTGGCGGGCCAATCTAGTCCGGGGGTCGTGGGGACGACCCTATAGTCGTCGGACATGTCGGCGGCTTGCCAACTTTGGCCCGGGGTCGTGGGGACGACCCTATAGTCGTCGGACTTGACGTTGGCGGGCCAATCTAGTCCCGAGGTCGTGGGGATGACCCTATAATCGTTGGACATGACGGTGGCGGGCCAATCTAGTCCCGGGGTCGTAGGGACGACCCTATAGTCGTCGGACATGTTGGCGATTGGCCAACATTGGCCCGGGGTCGTCGGGACGATCCTATAGTCGTCGGACATGTCGGCGGCTGGCCAACCTACTCCCGGGGTCGTGGGGACGACCCTATAGTCGTCGGACTTGACGTTGGCGGGCCAATCTAGTCCCGAGGTCGTGGTGATGACCCTATAATCGTTGGACATGACGGTGGCGGGCCAATCTAGTCCCGGGGTCGTAGGGACGACCCTATAGTCGTCGGACATGTTGGCGATTGGCCAACATTGGCCCGGGGTCGTCGGGACGATCCTATAGTCGTCGGACATGTCGGCGGCTGGCCAACCTACTCCCGGGGTCGTGGGGACGACCCTATAGTCGTCGGACATGTCGGCGGCTTGCCAACTTTGGCCCGGGGTCGTGGGGACGATCCAATAGTCGTCGGACATGAAGGCGTCTGGTCAACTTTGGCCCGTGGTCGTGGGGACGACTCTATAGTCGTCGGACATGTCGGCGGCTGGCCAACTTTGGCCCGTGGTCGTGGGGACGATCCAATAGTCGTCGGACATGTCGGCGGCTGGCCAACTTTGGCCCGTGGTCGTGGGGACGACCCGATAGTCGTCGGACATGTCGGCGGCTGGCCAACTCTGGCCCGTGGTCGTGGGGACAATCCAATAGTCGTCGGACATGTCGGCGGCTGGCCAACTTTGGCCCGTGGTCGTGGGGACGATCCGATAGTCGTTGGACATGACGGTGGCGGGCCAATCTAGTCCCGGGGTCGTGGGGACGACCCTATAGTCGTCGGACATGTCGGCGGCTGGCCAACCTTGTCCCGGGGTCGTGGGGACGACTCTATAGTCGTCGGACATGTCGGCGGCTGGCCAACTTTGGCCCGTGGTCGTGGGGACGATCCAATAGTCGTCGGACATGTCGGCGGCTGGCCAACTTTGGCCCGTGGTCGTGGGGACGATCCGATAGTCGTTGGACATGACGGTGGCGGGCCAATCTAGTCCCGGGGTCGTGGGGACGACCCTATAGTCGTCGGACTTGACGTTGGCGGGCCAATCTAGTCCCGAGGTCGTGGGGACGACCCTATAGTCGTCGGACTTGACGGTGGCGGGCCAATCTAGTCCGGGGGTCGTGGGGACGACCCTATAGTCGTCGGACATTTCGGCGGCATGCCAACTTTGGCCCGGGGTTGTGGGGACGACCCTATAGTCGTCGGACATTTCGGCGGCTTGCCTACTTTGGCCCGGGGTCGTGGGGACGACCCTATAGTCGTCGGACATGTCGGCGGCTGGCCGACCTAGTCCCGAGGTCGTGGGGACGACCGTATAGTCGTCGGATATGTTTGCGGCTTGTCAACCTAGTCCCGGGGTCGTGGGGACGACCCTATAGTCGTTGGACATGACGGTGGCGGGCCAATCTAGTCCCGGGGTCGTGGGGACGACCCTATAGTCGTCGGACAAGATGGCGGCTGGACATCTTTGGCCCGCGGTCGTGGGGACGACCCTATAGTCGTCGGACATTTCGGCGGCTTGCCAACTTTGGCCCGGGGTCGTGGGGACGACCCTATAGTCGTCGGACATTTCGGTGGCTTGCCAACTTTGACCCGGGGTCGTGGGGACGACCCTATAGTCGTTGGACATTACGGTGGCGGGCCAATCTAGTCCCGGGGTCGTAGGGACGACCCTATAGTCGTCGGACATGTCGGCGGCTTGCCAACTTTGGCCCGGGGTCGTAGGGACGACCCTATAGTCGTCGGTCAAGACGGCGGCTGGATATCCTGGGCTCGCGGTCGTGGGGACGACCCTATAGTCGTCGGACATTTCGGCGGCATGCCAACTTTGGCCCGGGGTCGTGGGGACGACCCTATAGTCGTTGGACATGACGGTGGCGGGCCAATCTAGTCCCGGGGTCGTAGGGACGACCCTATAGTCGTCGGACATGTCGGCGATCGGCCAACATTGGCCCGGGGTCGTGGGGACGACCCTATAGTCGTCGGACATGTCGGCGGCTGGCCAACCTAGTCCCGAGGTCGTGGGGACGACCCTATAGTCGTCGGACAAGATGGCGGCTGGACATCTTTGGCCCGCGGTCGTGGGGACGACCCTATAGTCGTCGGACATTTCGGCGGCTTGCCAACTTTGGCCCGGGGTCGTGGGGACGACCCTATAGTCGTCGGACTTGACGTTGGCGGGCCAATCTAGTCCCGAGGTCGTGGGGACGACCCTATAGTCGTCGGACTTGACGGTGGCCGGCCAATCTAGTCCCGGGGTTGTGGGGACGACCCTACAGTCTTCGGACATTTCGGCGGCTTGCCAACTTTGGCCCGGGGTCGTGGGGACGACCCTATAGTCGTCGGACATGTTGGCGATTGGCCAACATTGGCCCGGGGTCGTCGGGACGATCCTATAGTCGTCGGACATGTCGGCGGCTGGCCAACCTACTCCCGGGGTCGTGGGGACGACCCTATAGTCGTCGGACATGTCGGCGGCTTGCCAACTTTGGCCCGGGGTCGTGGGGACGATCCAATAGTCGTCGGACATGAAGGCGTCTGGTCAACTTTGGCCCGTGGTCGTGGGGACGACTCTATAGTCGTCGGACATGTCGGCGGCTGGCCAACTTTGGCCCGTGGTCGTGGGGACGATCCAATAGTCGTCGGACATGTCGGCGGCTGGCCAACTTTGGCCCGTGGTCGTGGGGACGACCCGATAGTCGTCGGACATGTCGGCGGCTGGCCAACTCTGGCCCGTGGTCGTGGGGACAATCCAATAGTCGTCGGACATGTCGGCGGCTGGCCAACTTTGGCCCGTGGTCGTGGGGACGATCCGATAGTCGTTGGACATGACGGTGGCGGGCCAATCTAGTCCCGGGGTCGTGGGGACGACCCTATAGTCGTCGGACATGTCGGCGGCTGGCCAACCTTGTCCCGGGGTCGTGGGGACGACTCTATAGTCGTCGGACATGTCGGCGGCTGGCCAACTTTGGCCCGTGGTCGTGGGGACGACCCTATAGTCGTCGGACATGTCGGGGACTGGCAAACCTAGTCCCGAGGTCGTGGGGGCGACCCTATAGTCGTCGGACATGTCGGCGGCTGGCCAACCTAGTCCCGAGGTCGTCGGACTTGACGGTGGCGGGCCAATCTAGTCCCGGGGTCGTGGGGATGACCCTATAATCGTTGGACATGACGGTGGCGGGCCAATCTAGTCCCGGGGTCGTAGGGACGACCCTATAGTCGTCGGACATGTTGGCGATTGGCCAACATTGGCCCGGGGTCGTCGGGACGATCCTATAGTCGTCGGACATGTCGGCGGCTGGCCAACCTACTCCCGGGGTCGTGGGGACGACCCTATAGTCGTCGGACATGTCGGCGGCTGGCCAACTTTGGCCCGTGGTCGTGGGGACGATCCAATAGTCGTCGGACATGTCGGCGGCTGGCCAATCTAGTCCCGGGGTGGTGGGGACGACCCTATAGTCTTCGGACATGTCGGCGGCTGGCCAACTTTGGCCCGTGGTCGTGGGGACGACCCAATAGTCGTCGGACATGTCGGCGGCTGGCCAACTTTGGCCCGTAGTCGTGGGGACGACTCTATAGTCGTCGGACATGTCGGCGGCTGGCCAATCTAGTCCCGGGGTCGTGGGGACGACTCTATAGTCATCGGACATGTCGGCGGCTGGCCAACTTTGGACCGTGGTCGTGGGGACGATCCAATAGTCGTCGGACATGTCGGCGGCTGGCCAATCTAGTCCCGTGGTCGTGGGGACGACCCTATAGTCTTCGGACATGACGGTAGCGGGCCAATCTAGACCCGAGGACGTGGGGACGACCCTATAGTCGTCGGACATTTCGGCGGCTGTCCAACTTTGGCCCGGTGTCGTGGGGACGATCCAATAGTCGTCGGACATGTCGGCGGCTGGCCAACTTTGGCCCGTGGTCGTGGGGACGATCCGATAGTCGTCGGACATGTCGGCGGCTGGCCAACTTTGGCCCGTGGTCGTGGGGACGACCCTATAGTCTTCGGACATGACGGTAGCGGGCCAATCTAGACCGGAGGACGTGGGGACGACCCTATAGTCGTCGGACATTTCGGCGGCTGTCCAACTTTGGCCCGGTGTCGTGGGGACGACCCTATAGTCGTCGGACAAGTCGGCGGCGGGCCAACCTTGTCCCGGGGTCGTGGGGACGACCGTATAGTCGTCGGACATGACGGTGGCGGGCCAATCTAGTCCCGGGGTCGTGGGGACGACCCTATATTCATCGGACAAGACGGCGGCTGGACATCTTTGGCCCGCGGTCGTGGGGACGACCCTATAGTCGTCGGACAAGTCGGCGGCGGGCCAACCTTGTCCCGGGGTCGTGGGGACGACCCTATAGTCGTCGGACATGTCGGCGGCTGGCCAACCTTGTCCCGAGGTCGTGGGGACGACCCTATAGTCGTCGGACTTGACGGTGGCGGGCCAATCTAGTCCGGGGGTCGTGGGGACGACCCTATAGTCGTCGGACATGTCGGCGGCTTGCCAACTTTGGCCCGGGGTCGTGGGGACGACCCTATAGTCGTCGGACTTGACGTTGGCGGGCCAATCTAGTCCCGAGGTCGTGGTGATGACCCTATAATCGTTGGACATGACGGTGGCGGGCCAATCTAGTCCCGGGGTCGTAGGGACGACCCTATAGTCGTCGGACATGTTGGCGATTGGCCAACATTGGCCCGGGGTCGTCGGGACGATCCTATAGTCGTCGGACATGTCGGCGGCTGGCCAACCTACTCCCGGGGTCGTGGGGACGACCCTATAGTCGTCGGACATGTCGGCGGCTTGCCAACTTTGGCCCGGGGTCGTGGGGACGATCCAATAGTCGTCGGACATGAAGGCGTCTGGTCAACTTTGGCCCGTGGTCCTGGGGACGACTCTATAGTCGTCGGACATGTCGGCGGCTGGCCAACTTTGGCCCGTGGTCGTGGGGACGATCCAATAGTCGTCGGACATGTCGGCGGCTGGCCAACTTTGGCCCGTGGTCGTGGGGACGACCCGATAGTCGTCGGACATGTCGGCGGCTGGCCAACTCTGGCCCGTGGTCGTGGGGACAATCCAATAGTCGTCGGACATGTCGGCGGCTGGCCAACTTTGGCCCGTGGTCGTGGGGACGATCCGATAGTCGTTGGACATGACGGTGGCGGGCCAATCTAGTCCCGGGGTCGTGGGGACGACCCTATAGTCGTCGGACATGTCGGCGGCTGGCCAACCTTGTCCCGGGGTCGTGGGGACGACTCTATAGTCGTCGGACATGTCGGCGGCTGGCCAACTTTGGCCCGTGGTCGTGGGGACGATCCAATAGTCGTCGGACATGTCGGCGGCTGGCCAACTTTGGCCCGTGGTCGTGGGGACGATCCGATAGTCGTTGGACATGACGGTGGCGGGCCAATCTAGTCCCGGGGTCGTGGGGACGACCCTATAGTCGTCGGACTTGACGTTGGCGGGCCAATCTAGTCCCGAGGTCGTGGGGACGACCCTATAGTCGTCGGACTTGACGGTGGCGGGCCAATCTAGTCCGGGGGTCGTGGGGACGACCCTATAGTCGTCGGACATTTCGGCGGCATGCCAACTTTGGCCCGGGGTTGTGGGGACGACCCTATAGTCGTCGGACATTTCGGCGGCTTGCCTACTTTGGCCCGGGGTCGTGGGGACGACCCTATAGTCGTCGGACATGTCGGCGGCTGGCCGACCTAGTCCCGAGGTCGTGGGGACGACCGTATAGTCGTCGGATATGTTTGCGGCTTGTCAACCTAGTCCCGGGGTCGTGGGGACGACCCTATAGTCGTTGGACATGACGGTGGCGGGCCAATCTAGTCCCGGGGTCGTGGGGACGACCCTATAGTCGTCGGACAAGATGGCGGCTGGACATCTTTGGCCCGCGGTCGTGGGGACGACCCTATAGTCGTCGGACATTTCGGCGGCTTGCCAACTTTGGCCCGGTGTCGTGGGGACGACCCTATAGTCGTCGGACAAGTCGGCGGCGGGCCAACCTTGTCCCGGGGTCGTGGGGACGACCGTATAGTCGTCGGACATGACGGTGGCGGGCCAATCTAGTCCCGGGGTCGTGGGGACGACCCTATAGTCATCGGACAAGACGGCGGCTGGACATCTTTGGCCCGCGGTCGTGGGGACGACCCTATAGTCGTCGGACAAGTCGGCGGCGGGCCAACCTTGTCCCGGGGTCGTGGGGACGACCCTATAGTCGTCGGACATGTCGGCGGCTGGCCAACCTTGTCCCGAGGTCGTGGGGACGACCTTATAGTCGTCGGACTTGACGGTGGCGGGCCAATCTAGTCCGGGGGTCGTGGGGACGACCCTATAGTCGTCGGACATGTCGGCGGCTTGCCAACTTTGGCCCGGGGTCGTGGGGACGACCCTATAGTCGTCGGACTTGACGTTGGCGGGCCAATCTAGTCCCGAGGTCGTGGGGATGACCCTATAATCGTTGGACATGACGGTGGCGGGCCAATCTAGTCCCGGGGTCGTAGGGACGACCCTATAGTCGTCGGACATGTTGGCGATTGGCCAACATTGGCCCGGGGTCGTCGGGACGATCCTATAGTCGTCGGACATGTCGGCGGCTGGCCAACCTACTCCCGGGGTCGTGGGGACGACCCTATAGTCGTCGGACTTGACGTTGGCGGGCCAATCTAGTCCCGAGGTCGTGGTGATGACCCTATAATCGTTGGACATGACGGTGGCGGGCCAATCTAGTCCCGGGGTCGTAGGGACGACCCTATAGTCGTCGGACATGTTGGCGATTGGCCAACATTGGCCCGGGGTCGTCGGGACGATCCTATAGTCGTCGGACATGTCGGCGGCTGGCCAACCTACTCCCGGGGTCGTGGGGACGACCCTATAGTCGTCGGACATGTCGGCGGCTTGCCAACTTTGGCCCGGGGTCGTGGGGACGATCCAATAGTCGTCGGACATGAAGGCGTCTGGTCAACTTTGGCCCGTGGTCGTGGGGACGACTCTATAGTCGTCGGACATGTCGGCGGCTGGCCAACTTTGGCCCGTGGTCGTGGGGACGATCCAATAGTCGTCGGACATGTCGGCGGCTGGCCAACTTTGGCCCGTGGTCGTGGGGACGACCCGATAGTCGTCGGACATGTCGGCGGCTGGCCAACTCTGGCCCGTGGTCGTGGGGACAATCCAATAGTCGTCGGACATGTCGGCGGCTGGCCAACTTTGGCCCGTGGTCGTGGGGACGATCCGATAGTCGTTGGACATGACGGTGGCGGGCCAATCTAGTCCCGGGGTCGTGGGGACGACCCTATAGTCGTCGGACATGTCGGCGGCTGGCCAACCTTGTCCCGGGGTCGTGGGGACGACTCTATAGTCGTCGGACATGTCGGCGGCTGGCCAACTTTGGCCCGTGGTCGTGGGGACGATCCAATAGTCGTCGGACATGTCGGCGGCTGGCCAACTTTGGCCCGTGGTCGTGGGGACGATCCGATAGTCGTTGGACATGACGGTGGCGGGCCAATCTAGTCCCGGGGTCGTGGGGACGACCCTATAGTCGTCGGACTTGACGTTGGCGGGCCAATCTAGTCCCGAGGTCGTGGGGACGACCCTATAGTCGTCGGACTTGACGGTGGCGGGCCAATCTAGTCCGGGGGTCGTGGGGACGACCCTATAGTCGTCGGACATTTCGGCGGCATGCCAACTTTGGCCCGGGGTTGTGGGGACGACCCTATAGTCGTCGGACATTTCGGCGGCTTGCCTACTTTGGCCCGGGGTCGTGGGGACGACCCTATAGTCGTCGGACATGTCGGCGGCTGGCCGACCTAGTCCCGAGGTCGTGGGGACGACCGTATAGTCGTCGGATATGTTTGCGGCTTGTCAACCTAGTCCCGGGGTCGTGGGGACGACCCTATAGTCGTTGGACATGACGGTGGCGGGCCAATCTAGTCCCGGGGTCGTGGGGACGACCCTATAGTCGTCGGACAAGATGGCGGCTGGACATCTTTGGCCCGCGGTCGTGGGGACGACCCTATAGTCGTCGGACATTTCGGCGGCTTGCCAACTTTGGCCCGGGGTCGTGGGGACGACCCTATAGTCGTCGGACATTTCGGTGGCTTGCCAACTTTGACCCGGGGTCGTGGGGACGACCCTATAGTCGTTGGACATTACGGTGGCGGGCCAATCTAGTCCCGGGGTCGTAGGGACGACCCTATAGTCGTCGGACATGTCGGCGGCTTGCCAACTTTGGCCCGGGGTCGTAGGGACGACCCTATAGTCGTCGGTCAAGACGGCGGCTGGATATCCTGGGCTCGCGGTCGTGGGGACGACCCTATAGTCGTCGGACATTTCGGCGGCATGCCAACTTTGGCCCGG
This sequence comes from Andrena praecox, assembly GCA_963932275.1. Classification (NCBI taxonomy): domain Eukaryota; kingdom Metazoa; phylum Arthropoda; class Insecta; order Hymenoptera; family Andrenidae; genus Andrena; species Andrena praecox. Next base: position 730,732 of record CAWVQO010000333.1, on the reverse strand, counting down.
GGTCGTGGGGACGACCCTATAGTCGTTGGACATGACGGTGGCGGGCCAATCTAGTCCCGGGGTCGTAGGGACGACCCTATAGTCGTCGGACATGTCGGCGATCGGCCAACATTGGCCCGGGGTCGTGGGGACGACCCTATAGTCGTCGGACATGTCGGCGGCTGGCCAACCTAGTCCCGAGGTCGTGGGGACGACCCTATAGTCGTCGGACAAGATGGCGGCTGGACATCTTTGGCCCGCGGTCGTGGGGACGACCCTATAGTCGTCGGACATTTCGGCGGCTTGCCAACTTTGGCCCGGGGTCGTGGGGACGACCCTATAGTCGTCGGACTTGACGTTGGCGGGCCAATCTAGTCCCGAGGTCGTGGGGACGACCCTATAGTCGTCGGACTTGACGGTGGCCGGCCAATCTAGTCCCGGGGTTGTGGGGACGACCCTACAGTCTTCGGACATTTCGGCGGCTTGCCAACTTTGGCCCGGGGTCGTGGGGACGACCCTATAGTCGTCGGACTTGACGGTGGCGGGCCAATCTAGTCCGGGGGTCGTGGGGACGACCCTACAGTCGTCGGACATTTCGGCGGCTTGCCAACTTTGGCCCGGGGTCGTGGGGACGACCCTATAGTCGTCGGACTTGACGGTGGCGGGCCAATCTAGTCCCGGGGTTGTGGGGACGACCCTACAGTCGTCGGACACTTCGGCGGCTTGCCAACTTTGGCCCGGGGTCGTGGGGACGACCCTATAGTCGTCGGACTTGACGTTGAAGGGCCAATCTAGTCCCGAGGTCGTGGGGACGACCCTATAGTCGTCGGACATTTCGGCGGCTGTCCAACTTTGGCCCGGTGTCGTGGGGACGACCCTATAGTCGTCGGACAAGTCGGCGCCGGGCCAACCTTGTCCCGGGGTCGTGGGGACGACCGTATAGTCGTCGGACATGACGGTGGCGGGCCAATCTAGTCCCGGGGTCGTGGGGACGACCCTATAGTCATCGGACAAGACGGCGGCTGGACATCTTTGGCCCGCGGTCGTGGGGACGTCCCTATAGTCGTCGGACAAGTCGGCGGCGGGCCAACCTTGTCCCGGGGTCGTGGGGACGACCGTATAGTCGTCGGACATGACGCTGGCGGGCCAATCTAGTCCCGGGATCGTGGGGACGACCCTGCAGTCGTCGGACATGTCGGCGGCTGGTCAATCTAGTCCCGGGGTCGTGGGGACGACTCTATAGTCGTCGGACATGTCGGCGGCTGGCCAACTTTGGCCCGTGGTCGTGGGGACGATCCAATAGTCGTCGGACATGTCGGCGGCTGGCCAACTTTGGCCCGTGGTCGTGGGGACGATCCGATAGTCGTCGGATATGTCGGCGGCTGGACATCTTTGGCCCGCGGTCGTGGGGACGACCCTATAGTCGTTGGACATGACGCTGGCGGGCCAATCTAGTCCCGGGATCGTGGGGACGACCCTGCAGTCGTCGGACATGTCGGCGGCTGGCCAATCTAGTCCCGGGGTCGTAGGGACGACCCTATAGTCGTCGGACATGTCGGCGATTGGCCAACATTGGCCCGGGGTCGTAGGGACGACCCTATAGTCGTCGGTCAAGACGGCGGCTGGATATCCTGGGCTCGCGGTCGTGGGGACGACCCTATAGTCGTCGGACATTTCGGCGGCATGCCAACTTAGGCCCGGGGTCGTGGGGACGACCCTATAGTCGTTGGACATGACGGTGGCGGGCCAATCTAGTCCCGGGGTCGTAGGGACGACCCTATAGTCGTCGGACATGTCGGCGATCGGCCAACATTGGCCCGGGGTCGTGGGGACGACCCTATAGTCGTCGGACATGTCGGCGGCTGGCCAACCTAGTCCCGAGGTCGTGGGGACGACCCTATAGTCGTCGGACAACATGGCGGCTGGACATCTTTGGCCCGCGGTCGTGGGGACGACCCTATAGTCGTCGGACATTTCGGCGGCTTGCCAACTTTGGCCCGGGGTCGTGGGGACGACCCTATAGTCGTCGGACTTGACGTTGGCGGGCCAATCTAGTCCCGAGGTCGTGGGGACGACCCTATAGTCGTCGGACTTGACGGTGGCCGGCCAATCTAGTCCCGGGGTTGTGGGGACGACCCTACAGTCGTCGGACATTTCGGCGGCTTGCCAACTTTGGCCCGGGGTCGTGGGGACGACCCTATAGTCGTCGGACTTGACGGTGGCGGGCCAATCTAGTCCGGGGGTCGTGGGGACGACCCTACAGTCGTCGGACATTTCGGCGGCTTGCCAACTTTGGCCCGGGGTCGTGGGGACGACCCTATAGTCGTCGGACTTGACGTTGGCGGGCCAATCTAGTCCCGAGGTCGTGGGGATGACCCTATAATCGTTGGACATGACGGTGGCGGGCCAATCTAGTCCCGGGGTCGTAGGGACGACCCTATAGTCGTCGGACATGTTGGCGATTCGCCAACATTGGCCCGGGGTCGTCGGGACGATCCTATAGTCGTCGGACATGTCGGCGGCTGGCCAACCTACTCCCGGGGTCGTGGGGACGACCCTATAGTCGTCGGACATGTCGGCGGCTTGCCAACTTTGGCCCGGGGTCGTGGGGACGATCCAATAGTCGTCGGACATGAAGGCGTCTGGTCAACTTTGGCCCGTGGTCGTGGGGACGACTCTATAGTCGTCGGACATGTCGGCGGCTGGCCAACTTTGGCCCGTGGTCGTGGGGACGATCCAATAGTCGTCGGACATGTCGGCGGCTGGCCAACTTTGGCCCGTGGTCGTGGGGACGACCCGATAGTCGTCGGACATGTCGGCGGCTGGCCAACTCTGGCCCGTGGTCGTGGGGACAATCCAATAGTCGTCGGACATGTCGGCGGCTGGCCAACTTTGGCCCGTGGTCGTGGGGACGATCCGATAGTCGTTGGACATGACGGTGGCGGGCCAATCTAGTCCAGGGGTCGTGGGGACGACCCTATAGTCGTCGGACATGTCGGCGGCTGGCCAACCTTGTCCCGGGGTCGTGGGGACGGCTCTATAGTCGTCGGACATGTCGGCGGCTGGCCAACTTTGGCCCGTGGTCGTGGGGACGATCCAATAGTCGTCGGACATGTCGGCGGCTGGCCAACTTTGGCCCGGGGTCGTGGGGACGACCCTATAGTCGTCGGACATGTCGGCGGCTGGCCGACCTAGTCCCGAGGTCGTGGGGACGACCGTATAGTCGTCGGATATGTTTGCGGCTTGTCAACCTAGTCCCGGGGTCGTGGGGACGACCCTATAGTCGTTGGACATGACGGTGGCGGGCCAATCTAGTCCCGGGGTCGTGGGGACGACCCTATAGTCGTCGGACAAGATGGCGGCTGGACATCTTTGGCCCGCGGTCGTGGGGACGACCCTATAGTCGTCGGACATTTCGGCGGCTTGCCAACTTTGGCCCGGGGTCGTGGGGACGACCCTATAGTCGTCGGACATTTCGGTGGCTTGCCAACTTTGACCCGGGGTCGTGGGGACGACCCTATAGTCGTTGGACATGACGGTGGCGGGCCAATCTAGTCCCGGGGTCGTAGGGACGACCCTATAGTCGTCGGACATTTCGGCGGCTTGCCAACTTTGGCCCGGGGTCGTGGGGACGACCCTATAGTCGTTGGACATGACGGTGGCGGGTCAATCTAGTCCCGGGGTCGTAGGGACGACCCTATAGTCGTCGGTCAAGACGGCGGCTGGATATCCTGGGCTCGCGGTCGTGAGGACGACCCTATAGTCGTCGGACATTTCGGCGGCATGCCAACTTTGGCCCGGGGTCGTGGGGACGACCCTATAGTCGTTGGACATGACGGTGGCGGGCCAATCTAGTCCCGGGGTCGTAGGGACGACCCTATAGTCGTCGGACATGTCGGCGATTGGCCAACATTGGCCCGGGGTCGTGGGGACGACCCTATAGTCGTCGGACATGTCGGCGGCTGGCCAACCTAGTCCCGAGGTCGTGGGGACGACCCTATAGTCGTCGGACAAGATGGCGGCTGGACATCTTTGGCCCGCGGTCGTGGGGACGACCCTATAGTCGTCGGACATTTCGGCGGCTTGCCAACTTTGGCCCGGGGTCGTGGGGACGACCCTATAGTCGTCGGACTTGACGTTGGCGGGCCAATCTAGTCCCGAGGTCGTGGGGACGACCCTATAGTCGTCGGACTTGACGGTGGCCGGCCAATCTAGTCCCGGGGTTGTGGGGACGACCCTACAGTCGTCGGACATTTCGGCGGCTTGCCAACTTTGGCCCGGGGTCGTGGGGACGACCCTATAGTCGTCGGACTTGACGGTGGCGGGCCAATCTAGTCCGGGGGTCGTGGGGACGACCCTACAGTCGTCGGACATTTCGGCGGCTTGCCAACTTTGGCCCGGGGTCGTGGGGACGACCCTATAGTCGTCGGACTTGACGGTGGCGGGCCAATCTAGTCCCGGGGTTGTGGGGACGACCCTACAGTCGTCGGACACTTCGGCGGCTTGCCAACTTTGGCCCGGGGTCGTGGGGACGACCCTATAGTCGTCGGACTTGACGTTGAAGGGCCAATCTAGTCCCGAGGTCGTGGGGACGACCCTATAGTCGTCGGACTTGACGGTGGCCGGCCAATCTATTCCCGGGGTCGTGGGGACGACCCTACAGTCGTCGGACATTTCGGCGGCTTGCCAACTTTGGCCCGGGGTCGTGGGGACGACCCTATAGTCGTCGGACAAATCGGCGGCGGGCCAACCTTGTCCCGGGGTCGTGGGGACGACCGTATAGTCTTCGGACATGACGGTGGCGGGCCAATCTAGTCCCGGGGTCGGTGGGACGACCCTATAGTCGTCGGACAAGACGGTGGCGGGCCAATCTAGTCCCGGGGTCGTGGGGACGACCCTATAGTCGTCGGACATGTCGGCGATTGGCCAACATTGGCCCGGGGTCGTGGGGACGACCCTATAGTCGTCGGACATTTCGGCGGCTGTCCAACTTTGGCCCGGTGTCGTGGGGACGACCTTATAGTCGTCGGACAAGTCGGCGGCGGGCCAACCTTGTCCCGGGGTCGTGGGGACGACCGTATAGTCGTCGGACATGACGGTGGCGGGCCAATCTAGTCCCGGGGTCGTGGGGACGACCCTATAGTCATCGGACAAGACGGCGGCTGGACATCTTTGGCCCGCGGTCGTGGGGACGTCCCTATAGTCGTCGGACAAGTCGGCGGCGGGCCAACCTTGTCCCGGGGTCGTGGGGACGACCGTATAGTCGTCGGACATGACGGTGGCGGGCCAATCTAGTCCCGGGATCGTGGGGACGACCCTGCAGTCGTCGGACATGTCGGCGGCTGGTCAATCTAGTCCCGGGGTCGTGGGGACGACTCTATAGTCGTCGGACATGTCGGCGGCTGGCCAACTTTGGCCCGTGGTCGTGGGGACGATCCAATAGTCGTCGGACATGTCGGCGGCTGGCCAACTTTGGCCCGTGGTCGTGGGGACGATCCGATAGTCGTCGGACATGTCGGCGGCTGGACATCTTTGGCCCGCGGTCGTGGGGACGACCCTATAGTCGTTGGACATGACGGTGGCGGGCCAATCTAGTCCCGGGGTCGTAGGGACGACCCTATAGTCTTCGGACATGTCGGCGGCTGGCCAACTTTGGCCCGTGGTCGTGGGGACGACCCAATAGTCGTCGGACATGTCGGCGGCTGGCCAACTTTGGCCCGTAGTCGTGGGGACGACTCTATAGTCGTCGGACATGTCGGCGGCTGGCCAATCTAGTCCCGGGGTCGTGGGGACGACTCTATAGTCATCGGACATGTCGGCGGCTGGCCAACTTTGGCCCGTGGTCGTGGGGACGATCCAATAGTCGTCGGACATGTCGGCGGCTGGCCAATCTAGTCCCGTGGTCGTGGGGACGACCCTATAGTCTTCGGACATGACGGTAGCGGGCCAATCTAGACCCGAGGACGTGGGGACGACCCTATAGTCGTCGGACATTTCGGCGGCTGTCCAACTTTGGCCCGGTGTCGTGGGGACGATCAAATAGTCGTCGGACATGTCGGCGGCTGGCCAACTTTGGCCCGTGGTCGTGGGGACGATCCGATAGTCGTCGGACATGTCGGCGGCTGGCCAACTTTGGCCCGTGGTCGTGGGGACGACCCTATAGTCTTCGGACATGACGGTAGCGGGCCAATCTAGACCGGAGGACGTGGGGACGACCCTATAGTCGTCGGACATTTCGGCGGCTGTCCAACTTTGGCCCGGTGTCGTGGGGACGACCCTATAGTCGTCGGACTTGACGGTGGCCGGCCAATCTATTCCCGGGGTCGTGGGGACGACCCTACAGTCGTCGGACATTTCGGCGGCTTGCCAACTTTGGCCCGGGGTCGTGGGGACGACCCTATAGTCGTCGGACATGTCGGCGGCTGGCCAAAATTGGCCCGAGGTCGTGGGGGCGACCCTATAGTCGCCGGACATGTCGGCGACTGGCCAACCTAGTCCCGAGGTCGTCGGACTGGACGGTGGCGGGCCAATCTAGTCCCGGGTTCGTGGGGACGATCCTACAGTCGTCGGACATTTCGGTGGCTTGCCAACTTTGGCCCGTGGTCGTGGGGACGACCCTATAGTCGTCGGACATGTCGGCGTTTTGCCATCTTTGGCCCGTGGTCGTGAAGACGACCCTATAGTCGTCGGACATGACGGTGGCGGGACAATCTAGTCCCGGGGTCGTGGGGACGACCATATAGTCGTCGGACATGTCGGCGGCTGGCCAACCTACTCCCGGGGTCGTGGGGACGACCCTATAGTCGTCGGACATGTCGGCGGCTGGCCAACATTGGCCCGTGGTCGTGGGAACGATCCAATAGTCGTCGGACATGTCGGCGGCTGGCCAACTTTGGCCCGTGGTCGTGGGGACGACCCGATAGTCGTCGGACATGTCGGCGGCTGGCCAACTCTGGCCCGTGGTCGTGGGGACAATCCAATAGTCGTCGGACATGTCGGCGGCTGGCCAACTTTGGCCCGTGGTCGTGGAGACGATCCGATAGTTGTTGGACATGACGGTGGCGGGCCAATCTAGTCCCGGGGTCGTGGGGGCGACCCTATAGTCGCCGGACATGTCGGCGACTGGCCAACCTAGTCCCGAGGTCGTCGGACTGGACGGTGGCGGGCCAATCTAGTCCCGGGTTCGTGGGGACGATCCTACAGTCGTCGGACATTTCGGTGGCTTGCCAACTTTGGCCCGTGGTCGTGGGGACGACCCTATAGTCGTCGGACATGTCGGCGTTTTGCCATCTTTGGCCCGTGGTCGTGAAGACGACCCTATAGTCGTCGGACATGACGGTGGCGGGACAATCTAGTCCCGGGGTCGTGGGGCCGACCATATAGTCGTCGGACATGTCGGCGGCTGGCCAACCTACTCCCGGGGTCGTGGGGACGACTCTATAGTCATCGGACATGTCGGCGGCTGGCCAACTTTGGACCGTGGTCGTGGGGACGATCCAATAGTCGTCGGACATGTCGGCGGCTGGCCAATCTAGTCCCGTGGTCGTGGGGACGACCCTATAGTCTTCGGACATGACGGTAGCGGGCCAATCTAGACCCGAGGACGTGGGGACGACCCTATAGTCGTCGGACATTTCGGCGGCTGTCCAACTTTGGCCCGGTGTCGTGGGGACGATCCAATAGTCGTCGGACATGTCGGCGGCTGGCCAACTTTGGCCCGTGGTCGTGGGGACGATCCGATAGTCGTCGGACATGTCGGCGGCTGGCCAACTTTGGCCCGTGGTCGTGGGGACGACCCTATAGTCTTCGGACATGACGGTAGCGGGCCAATCTAGACCGGAGGACGTGGGGACGACCCTATAGTCGTCGGACATTTCGGCGGCTGTCCAACTTTGGCCCGGTGTCGTGGGGACGACCCTATAGTCGTCGGACAAGTCGGCGGCGGGCCAACCTTGTCCCGGGGTCGTGGGGACGACCGTATAGTCGTCGGACATGACGGTGGCGGGCCAATCTAGTCCCGGGGTCGTGGGGACGACCCTATAGTCATCGGACAAGACGGCGGCTGGACATTTTTGGCCCGCGGTCGTGGGGACGACCCTATAGTCGTCGGACAAGTCGGCGGCGGGCCAACCTTGTCCCGTGGTCGTGGGGACGACCCTATAGTCGTCGGACATGTCGGCGGCTGGCCAACCTTGTCCCGAGGTCGTGGGGACGACCCTATAGTCGTCGGACTTGACGGTGGCGGGCCAATCTAGTCCGGGGGTCGTGGGGACGACCCTATAGTCGTCGGACATGTCGGCGGCTTGCCAACTTTGGCCCGGGGTCGTGGGGACGACCCTATAGTCGTCGGACTTGACGTTGGCGGGCCAATCTAGTCCCGAGGTCGTGGGGATGACCCTATAATCGTTGGACATGACGGTGGCGGGCCAATCTAGTCCCGGGGTCGTAGGGACGACCCTATAGTCGTCGGACATGTTGGCGATTGGCCAACATTGGCCCGGGGTCGTCGGGACGATCCTATAGTCGTCGGACATGTCGGCGGCTGGCCAACCTACTCCCGGGGTCGTGGGGACGACCCTATAGTCGTCGGACATGTCGGCGGCTTGCCAACTTTGGCCCGGGGTCGTGGGGACGATCCAATAGTCGTCGGACATGAAGGCGTCTGGTCAACTTTGGCCCGTGGTCGTGGGGACGACTCTATAGTCGTCGGACATGTCGGCGGCTGGCCAACTTTGGCCCGTGGTCGTGGGGACGATCCAATAGTCGTCGGACATGTCGGCGGCTGGCCAACTTTGGCCCGTGGTCGTGGGGACGACCCGATAGTCGTCGGACATGTCGGCGGCTGGCCAACTCTGGCCCGTGGTCGTGGGGACAATCCAATAGTCGTCGGACATGTCGGCGGCTGGCCAACTTTGGCCCGTGGTCGTGGGGACGATCCGATAGTCGTTGGACATGACGGTGGCGGGCCAATCTAGTCCAGGGGTCGTGGGGACGACCCTATAGTCGTCGGACATGTCGGCGGCTGGCCAACCTTGTCCCGGGGTCGTGGGGACGGCTCTATAGTCGTCGGACATGTCGGCGGCTGGCCAACTTTGGCCCGTGGTCGTGGGGACGATCCAATAGTCGTCGGACATGTCGGCGGCTGGCCAACTTTGGCCCGTGGTCGTGGGGACGATCCGATAGTCGTTGGACATGACGGTGGCGGGCCAATCTAGTCCCGGGGTCGTGGGGACGACCCTATAGTCGTCGGACTTGACGTTGGCGGGCCAATCTAGTCCCGAGGTCGTGGGGACGACCCTATAGTCGTCGGACTTGACGGTGGCGGGCCAATCTAGTCCGGGGGTCGTGGGGACGACCCTATAGTCGTCGGACATTTCGGCGGCATGCCAACTTTGGCCCGGGGTTGTGGGGACGACCCTATAGTCGTCGGACATTTCGGCGGCTTGCCTACTTTGGCCCGGGGTCGTGGGGACGACCCTATAGTCGTCGGACATGTCGGCGGCTGGCCGACCTAGTCCCGAGGTCGTGGGGACGACCGTATAGTCGTCGGATATGTTTGCGGCTTGTCAACCTAGTCCCGGGGTCGTGGGGACGACCCTATAGTCGTTGGACATGACGGTGGCGGGCCAATCTAGTCCCGGGGTCGTGGGGACGACCCTATAGTCGTCGGACAAGATGGCGGCTGGACATCTTTGGCCCGCGGTCGTGGGGACGACCCTATAGTCGTCGGACATTTCGGCGGCTTGCCAACTTTGGCCCGGGGTCGTGGGGACGACCCTATAGTCGTCGGACATTTCGGTGGCTTGCCAACTTTGACCCGGGGTCGTGGGGACGACCCTATAGTCGTTGGACATGACGGTGGCGGGCCAATCTAGTCCCGGGGTCGTAGGGACGACCCTATAGTCGTCGGACATTTCGGCGGCTTGCCAACTTTGGCCCGGGGTCGTGGGGACGACCCTATAGTCGTTGGACATGACGGTGGCGGGTCAATCTAGTCCCGGGGTCGTAGGGACGACCCTATAGTCGTCGGTCAAGACGGCGGCTGGATATCCTGGGCTCGCGGTCGTGGGGACGACCCTATAGTCGTCGGACATTTCGGCGGCATGCCAACTTTGGCCCGGGGTCGTGGGGACGACCCTATAGTCGTTGGACATGACGGTGGCGGGCCAATCTAGTCCCGGGGTCGTAGGGACGACCCTATAGTCGTCGGACATGTCGGCGATTGGCCAACATTGGCCCGGGGTCGTGGGGACGACCCTATAGTCGTCGGACATGTCGGCGGCTGGCCAACCTAGTCCCGGGGTCGTGGGGACGACCCTATAGTCGTCGGACTTGACGTTGGCGGGCCAATCTAGTCCCGAGGTCGTGGGGACGACCCTATAGTCGCCGGACTTGACGGTGGCCGGCCAATCTAGTCCCGGGGTTGTGGGGACGACCCTACAGTCGTCGGACATTTCGGCGGCTTGCCAACTTTGGCCCGGGGTCGTGGGGACGACCCTATAGTCGTCGGACTTGACGGTGGCGGGCCAATCTAGTCCGGGGGTCGTGGGGACGACCCTACAGTCGTCGGACATTTCGGCGGCTTGCCAACTTTGGCCCGGGGTCGTGGGGACGACCCTATAGTCGTCGGACTTGACGGTGGCGGGCCAATCTAGTCCCGGGGTTGTGGGGACGACCCTACAGTCGTCGGACACTTCGGCGGCTTGCCAACTTTGGCCCGGGGTCGTGGGGACGACCCTATAGTCGTCGGACTTGACGTTGAAGGGCCAATCTAGTCCCGAGGTCGTGGGGACGACCCTATAGTCGTCGGACTTGACGGTGGCCGGCCAATCTATTCCCGGGGTCGTGGGGACGACCCTACAGTCGTCGGACATTTCGGCGGCTTGCCAACTTTGGCCCGGGGTCGTGGGGACGACCCTATAGTCGTCGGACAAATCGGCGGCGGGCCAACCTTGTCCCGGGGTCGTGGGGACGACCGTATAGTCTTCGGACATGACGGTGGCGGGCCAATCTAGTCCCGGGGTCGGTGGGACGACCCTATAGTCGTCGGACAAGACGGTGGCGGGCCAATCTAGTCCCGGGGTCGTGGGGACGACCCTATAGTCGTCGGACATGTCGGCGATTGGCCAACATTGGCCCGGGGTCGTGGGGACGACCCTATAGTCGTCGGACATTTCGGCGGCTGTCCAACTTTGGCCCGGTGTCGTGGGGACGACCTTATAGTCGTCGGACAAGTCGGCGGCGGGCCAACCTTGTCCCGGGGTCGTGGGGACGACCGTATAGTCGTCGGACATGACGGTGGCGGGCCAATCTAGTCCCGGGGTCGTGGGGACGACCCTATAGTCATCGGACAAGACGGCGGCTGGACATCTTTGGCCCGCGGTCGTGGGGACGTCCCTATAGTCGTCGGACAAGTCGGCGGCGGGCCAACCTTGTCCCGGGGTCGTGGGGACGACCGTATAGTCGTCGGACATGACGGTGGCGGGCCAATCTAGTCCCGGGATCGTGGGGACGACCCTGCAGTCGTCGGACATGTCGGCGGCTGGTCAATCTAGTCCCGGGGTCGTGGGGACGACTCTATAGTCGTCGGACATGTCGGCGGCTGGCCAACTTTGGCCCGTGGTCGTGGGGACGATCCAATAGTCGTCGGACATGTCGGCGGCTGGCCAACTTTGGCCCGTGGTCGTGGGGACGATCCGATAGTCGTCGGACATGTCGGCGGCTGGACATCTTTGGCCCGCGGTCGTGGGGACGACCCTATAGTCGTTGGACATGACGGTGGCGGGCCAATCTAGTCCCGGGGTCGTAGGGACGACCCTATAGTCTTCGGACATGTCGGCGGCTGGCCAACTTTGGCCCGTGGTCGTGGGGACGACCCAATAGTCGTCGGACATGTCGGCGGCTGGCCAACTTTGGCCCGTAGTCGTGGGGACGACTCTATAGTCGTCGGACATGTCGGCGGCTGGCCAATCTAGTCCCGGGGTCGTGGGGACGACTCTATAGTCATCGGACATGTCGGCGGCTGGCCAACTTTGGCCCGTGGTCGTGGGGACGATCCAATAGTCGTCGGACATGTCGGCGGCTGGCCAATCTAGTCCCGTGGTCGTGGGGACGACCCTATAGTCTTCGGACATGACGGTAGCGGGCCAATCTAGACCCGAGGACGTGGGGACGACCCTATAGTCGTCGGACATTTCGGCGGCTGTCCAACTTTGGCCCGGTGTCGTGGGGACGATCCAATAGTCGTCGGACATGTCGGCGGCTGGCCAACTTTGGCCCGTGGTCGTGGGGACGATCCGATAGTCGTCGGACATGTCGGCGGCTGGCCAACTTTGGCCCGTGGTCGTGGGGACGACCCTATAGTCTTCGGACATGACGGTAGCGGGCCAATCTAGACCGGAGGACGTGGGGACGACCCTATAGTCGTCGGACATTTCGGCGGCTGTCCAACTTTGGCCCGGTGTCGTGGGGACGACCCTATAGTCGTCGGACTTGACGGTGGCCGGCCAATCTATTCCCGGGGTCGTGGGGACGACCCTACAGTCGTCGGATATTTCGGCGGCTTGCCAACTTTGGCCCGGGGTCGTGGGGACGACCCTATAGTCGTCGGACATGTCGGCGGCTGGCCAAAATTGGCCCGAGGTCGTGGGGGCGACCCTATAGTCGCCGGACATGTCGGCGACTGGCCAACCTAGTCCCGAGGTCGTCGGACTGGACGGTGGCGGGCCAATCTAGTCCCGGGTTCGTGGGGACGATCCTACAGTCGTCGGACATTTCGGTGGCTTGCCAACTTTGGCCCGTGGTCGTGGGGACGACCCTATAGTCGTCGGACATGTCGGCGTTTTGCCATCTTTGGCCCGTGGTCGTGAAGACGACCCTATAGTCGTCGGACATGACGGTGGCGGGACAATCTAGTCCCGGGGTCGTGGGGACGACCATATAGTCGTCGGACATGTCGGCGGCTGGCCAACCTACTCCCGGGGTCGTGGGGACGACCCTATAGTCGTCGGACATGTCGGCGGCTGGCCAACATTGGCCCGTGGTCGTGGGAACGATCCAATAGTCGTCGGACATGTCGGCGGCTGGCCAACTTTGGCCCGTGGTCGTGGGGACGACCCGATAGTCGTCGGACATGTCGGCGGCTGGCCAACTCTGGCCCGTGGTCGTGGGGACAATCCAATAGTCGTCGGACATGTCGGCGGCTGGCCAACTTTGGCCCGTGGTCGTGGAGACGATCCGATAGTTGTTGGACATGACGGTGGCGGGCCAATCTAGTCCCGGGGTCGTGGGGGCGACCCTATAGTCGCCGGACATGTCGGCGACTGGCCAACCTAGTCCCGAGGTCGTCGGACTGGACGGTGGCGGGCCAATCTAGTCCCGGGTTCGTGGGGACGATCCTACAGTCGTCGGACATTTCGGTGGCTTGCCAACTTTGGCCCGTGGTCGTGGGGACGACCCTATAGTCGTCGGACATGTCGGCGTTTTGCCATCTTTGGCCCGTGGTCGTGAAGACGACCCTATAGTCGTCGGACATGACGGTGGCGGGACAATCTAGTCCCGGGGTCGTGGGGCCGACCATATAGTCGTCGGACATGTCGGCGGCTGGCCAACCTACTCCCGGGGTCGTGGGGACGACCCTATAGTCGTCGGACATGTCGGCGGCTGGTCAATCTAGTCCCGGGGTCGTGGGGACGACTCTATAGTCGTCGGACATGTCGGCGGCTGACCAACTTTGGCCCGTGGTCGTGGGGACGATCCAATAGTCGTCGGACATGTCGGCGGCTGGCCAACTTTGGCCCGTGGTCGTGGGGACGATCCGATAGTCGTCGGACATGTCGGCGGCTGGACATCTTTGGCCCGCGGTCGTGGGGACGACCCTATAGTCGTTGGACATGACGGTGGCGGGCCAATCTAGTCCCGGGGTCGTAGGGACGACCCTATAGTCGTCGGATATGTCGGCGATTGGCCAACATTGGCCCGGGGTCGTGGGGACGACCCTATAGTCGACGGACATGTCGGCGGCTGGCCAACTTTGGCCCGTGGTCGTGGAGACGATCCTATAGTCGTCGGACTTGACGGTGGCGGGCCAATCTAGTCCCGGGGTTGTGGGGACGACCCTATAGTCGTCGGACAAATCGGCGGCTGGCCAACTTTGGCCCGTGGTCGTGGGAAGGACCCTATAGTCGTCGGACAAGTCGGCGGCTGGCCAAATTTGGTCCGTGGTCGTGGGGACGACCCTATAGTCATCGGAAATGTCGACGGCTGGCTAACTTTGGCCCGTGGTCGTAAAGACGACCCTATAGTCGTCGGACAAGACGGTGGCGGGCCAATCTAGTCCCGGGGTCGTGGGGACGATCCAATAGTCGTCGGACATGTCGGCGGCTGGCCAACTTTGGCCCGTGGTCGTGGGGACGACCCAATAGTCGTCGGACATGTCGGCGGCTGGCCAACATTGGCCCGGTGTCTTGGGGACGACTCTATAGTCGTCGGACATTTCGGCGGCTTGCCTACTTTGGCCCGTGGTCGTGGGGACGACCCTATAGTCGTCGGACATGTCGGCGTCTGGCCAACCTAGTCCCGAGGCCGTCGGACTGGACGGTGGCGGGCCAATCTAGTCCCGGGTTCGTGGGGACGATCCTACAGTCGTCGGACATTTCGGCGGCTTGCCAACTTTGGCCCGTGGTCGTGGGGACGACCCTATAGTCGTCGGACATGTCGGTGTTTGGCCATCTTTGGCCCGTGGTCGTGAAGACGACCCTATAGTCGTCGGACATGACGGTGGCGGGCCAATCTAGTCCCTGGGTCGTGGGGACGACCCAACAGTCGTCGGACATTTCGGCGGTTTGCCAACTTTGGCCCGGGGTCGTGGGGACGACCCTATAGTCGTCGGACATGTCGGCGTCTGGCCAACCTAGTCCCGGTGTCTTGGGGACGACTCTATAGTCGTCGGACATGTCGGCGGCTGGCCAACCTAGACCCGGGGTCGTGGGAACGACCCTATAGTCGTCGGACAAGTCGGCGGCTGGCCAACTTTGGCCCGTGGTCGTGGGAACGACCCTATAGTCGTCGGACAAGTCGGCGGCTGGCCAAATTTGGTCCGTGGTCGTGGGGACGACCCTATAGTCATCGGAAATGTCGACGGCTGGCCAACTTTGGCCCGTGGTCGTAAAGACGACCCTATAGTCGTCGGACATGTCGGCGGCTGGCCAACCTAGTCCCGTGGTCGTGGGGACGATCCGATAGTCGTTGGACATGACGGTGGCGGGCCAATCTAGTCCGGGGGTCGTGGGGACGACCCTACAGTCGTCGGACATTTCGGCGGCTGGCCAACTTTGGCCCGGTGTCGTGGGGACGACTCTATAGTTGTCGGACATGTCGGCGGCTGGCCAACTTTGGCCCGTGGTCGTGGGGACGATCCGATAGTCGTCGGACATGTCGGCGGCTGGACATCTTTGGCCCGCGGTCGTGGGGACGACCCTATAGTCGTTGGACATGACGGTGGCGGGCCAATCTAGTCCCGGGGTCGTAGGGACGACCCTATAGTCGTCGGATATGTCGGCGATTGGCCAACATTGGCCCGGGGTCGTGGGGACGACCCTATAGTCGTCGGACATTTCGGCGGCTTGCCAACTTTGGCCCGGGGTCGTGGGGACGACCCTATAGTCGTCGGACTTGACGCTGGCGGGCCAATCTAGTCCCGAGGTCGTAGGGACGACCCTATAGTCGTCGGACCTGACGGTGGCGGGCCAATCTAGTCCCGGGGTCGTGGGGACGACCCTACAGTCGTCGGACATTTCGGCGGCTTGCCAACTTTGGCCCGGGGTCGTGGGGACGACCCTATAGTCGTCGGACATGTCGGGGACTGGCAAACCTAGTCCCGAGGTCGTGGGGGCGACCCTATAGTCGTCGGACATGTCGGCGGCTGGCCAACCTAGTCCCGAGGTCGTCGGACTTGACGGTGGCGGGCCAATCTAGTCCCGGGGTCGTGGGGACGACCCTGCAGTCGTCGGACATGTCGGCGGCTGGTCAATCTAGTCCCGGGGTGGTGGGGACGACCCTATAGTCTTCGGACATGTCGGCGGCTGGCCAACTTTGGCCCGTGGTCGTGGGGACGACCCAATAGTCGTCGGACATGTCGGCGGCTGGCCAACTTTGGCCCGTAGTCGTGGGGACGACTCTATAGTCGTCGGACATGTCGGCGGCTGGCCAATCTAGTCCCGGGGTCGTGGGGACGACTCTATAGTCATCGGACATGTCGGCGGCTGGCCAACTTTGGCCCGTGGTCGTGGGGACGATCCAATAGTCGTCGGACATGTCGGCGGCTGGCCAATCTAGTCCCGTGGTCGTGGGGACGACCCTATAGTCTTCGGACATGACGGTAGCGGGCCAATCTAGACCCGAGGACGTGGGTGTTGGATATATATATTTGGGCCCTATCGTTTGAAGTTTGAATGTCGCGGGCATTCACAGGTATGCGAGGGTACGAGTGTGACGCGCCGGATGTGGCGAGAAGGCAGAAGGTTCTAGAATGCCTGAGTGAGTGAACGCGTCCGCGAGTCGTCTAAACTAGAATAAATATCTTATAAGTCTAAATGTATTTTTAAGCAGATCTGCTGCTAGTCCAAACCAGTATTCCAAGATTAATAAATACTACATATTAATCTACAGCGAAGGGTGTGGAATCATTGGATTCGTACAGATTACGACATCCAACAGGTTATGGGCCCAGCACGCTTCCACTGCGCCACGTGTTTGCTGTAGATTAAAATCTTGTGTAGTCTTTCGAGCTCGTTTGTCGTTGAGTTGTGTGTGAAATTCGGTATCATCCAACAGTGTAGACATTGATTTCTCGGAAAAATGGCAGAGAAGGAAATGTTCAACCTAACCAAACTCGACGGGTCAAATTTCCCGTTATGGAAATTTGGGGTGTCGTTCTTGCTGGAAGCAAAAGAACTAATGGAGTTTGTTGAGGGAGAGGATGTACAGCCCGATAGAGACACAAAGGTGAATGAGTGGAAAGAGTGGAAGAAAGGAAGATCGAAGGCATCGGTGATTCTGCTCGGCTCGGTGGAAACAGCGCTTCATGCGAATCTCATAAATTGCGAGACGCCGGCGGCCATGTGGAAGAAGCTGCATACCTTGTATGCAGACACCAGTGAGGATGCCAAGCAGCGTTACTGGCAGCAGTACTATGAGTTTAAGATGTTAGACAGTGAACCAGTGGCAACCCAAATAGAGAAATTAGAAACAATCTGCAAAAGGCTGATTGAAGCAGGGGAGAAGCCATCGGACGCAGCGATGATGTCGAAACTCCTGAGCAGTCTACCGTCAAAATTCTCCACCTTTACAATGGCATGGGAAAGCACCCCAAAGGGGGAAAGAACAAAGGAGAAACTAATTGAAAGACTCGTTCGGGAAGACAAACGCTTGACATCCACCGATGGGGAGGTGTCGTCACTTGCATTACAGGTGAAAGAAATGCAAATGAAGATGCAGAGCCGACCGAAACTGCGGACGGGCAGTCAACCGACTAAGAAGAAGAAGGTGCAAAAAGGGATCAAAATGGAAGAACTAAAGAAGAAGCATCCCTGCAATTACTGTCATGAAACGGGGCATTGGTTCCGCGAGTGCAAGAAACGAATAGCGGATGGTGGTGGCAACCACAGTGAGGAGAAAACAAATGAAGTAACTGGCTCTGTATATATGTGTGATATTTCAGCTTTTCACTCGGGAACCACTGACAGAGATGCCTCAGCTTGGTTGGCAGACTCTGGTGCAAGCATGCACATGACGTTTCAGAGGGAATTGTTTGAGAAACTGGGGCCAGTAGGAAAGGTGCGTTTCGTTAAGGTAGCAGGGGACAGAGTGCTTCCAGCAGCTGGCATCGGAGAAGTCAGTCTTCAGGTGAGAGTCCACGACCGACTAGTGAACAGAAGAATGACAGATGTACTTTTTGTGCCTGAGTTGAACCGGAACCTATTCTCAGTGGGAGCAATAACGGAAAAAGGGTTCTCATTTCACACGTATGGTGATCGGTGTGAGGTGCGAGAAGGAGATGGAGCACTGTCCGCAGAGGGAGTACGATGCGGTCACCTGTTCCAGATGCAGTTTATAGTGAAGAAGCCGGCAGAATGTTGTGTCGCACTAGACAACTCACTAAAATCCTGGCATGAGAGGTTAGGACATATCAATGTCAGAGCTATTAAGGAGACGGAGAAAAGTCAGGCTGCAATGGGAATGAAAATTGGTGACAGAACTGATTTCTTTTGTGAGGCATGCACCTTGGGTAAGCAGACCCAAATTACACACAGTTCAAGTACGAGAGAAAAAACGATCAGAGCAGGGGAAATGATCCACACAGATGTGTGCGGACCAATGAGTGTGGAATCTCCGCGTGGATCAAGGTACTTTTTATTGTTCAAGGATGACTGCACTGGGTTTCGGACGGTCTATTTCCTACGCCACAAAGCTGAAGTAATAGACAAATTTAAGGAATATGAAGCACTAGTAGCCAAACAGACGGGAAATCAAATAAAAGTTCTTCGTTCTGACAATGGCGGGGAATATGGGTCGACACAGTTCAGCAACTTTTTGAAACAAAAAGGAATAGTGCACGAAAAATCGACTCCATATGTCTCACAGCAAAATGGACGGGCCGAACGGGAGATGCGCACATTAGTGGAAAGTGCCCGGTCCATGTTACTAGGAAGGAATCTTCCACAAATGTTGTGGGCAGAGGCGATAAAGACAGCAGCTTATGTTCTCAACAGAACCCTCTCAAAACAAGTTGACGAGGTAACATCCTATGAAAAATGGTTTAACCAGAAACCAGAAGTGGGTCATCTACGAATATTCGGATGTGATGCTTACAAAAACATACCGAAGGATCATCGAAAGAAGCTGGACCAGAAAAGTAAAAAGATGATCTTCATAGGATATGAAGGAGAGTCGAGGAACTACAGACTCTGGGATAGCGCCACAAGGAAGGTACACGTCAGCTGCAACGTTACCTTCGACGAGAGTAAGAATCGACATACATCTCTCCAGGAGAGACACAAGGAAGATGCCACCTTCGACCAGACGTTGTGGAACTACATTTCCCCAGGGACGAGCGAAGAAGAGGAGGAAGCACCGAGAACACCAGAAGTCTAAATGTATTTTTAAGCAGATCTGCTGCTAGTCCAAACCAGTATTCCAAGATTAATAAATACTACATATTAATCTACAGCGAAGGGTGTGGAATCATTGGATTCGTACAGATTACGACATCCAACAGTGGGGACGACCCTATAGTCGTCGGACATTTCGGCGGCTGTCCAACTTTGGCCCGGTGTCGTGGGGACGATCCAATAGTCGTCGGACATGTCGGCGGCTGGCCAACTTTGGCCCGTGGTCGTGGGGACGATCCGATAGTCGTCGGACATGTCGGCGGCTGGCCAACTTTGGCCCGTGGTCGTGGGGACGACCCTATAGTCTTCGGACATGACGGTAGCGGGCCAATCTAGACCGGAGGACGTGGGGACGACCCTATAGTCGTCGGACATTTCGGCGGCTGTCCAACTTTGGCCCGGTGTCGTGGGGACGACCCTATAGTCGTCGGACAAGTCGGCGGCGGGCCAACCTTGTCCCGGGGTCGTGGGGACGACCGTATAGTCGTCGGACATGACGGTGGCGGGCCAATCTAGTCCCGGGGTCGTGGGGACGACCCTATAGTCATCGGACAAGACGGCGGCTGGACATCTTTGGCCCGCGGTCGTGGGGACGACCCTATAGTCGTCGGACAAGTCGGCGGCGGGCCAACCTTGTCCCGGGGTCGTGGGGACGACCCTATAGTCGTCGGACATGTCGGCGGCTGGCCAACCTTGTCCCGAGGTCGTGGGGACGACCCTATAGTCGTCGGACTTGACGGTGGCGGGCCAATCTAGTCCGGGGGTCGTGGGGACGACCCTATAGTCGTCGGACATGTCGGCGGCTTGCCAACTTTGGCCCGGGGTCGTGGGGACGACCCTATAGTCGTCGGACTTGACGTTGGCGGGCCAATCTAGTACCGAGGTCGTGGGGATGACCCTATAATCGTTGGACATGACGGTGGCGGGCCAATCTAGTCCCGGGGTCGTAGGGACGACCCTATAGTCGTCGGACATGTTGGCGATTGGCCAACATTGGCCCGGGGTCGTCGGGACGATCCTATAGTCGTCGGACATGTCGGCGGCTGGCCAACCTACTCCCGGGGTCGTGGGGACGACCCTATAGTCGTCGGACATGTCGGCGGCTTGCCAACTTTGGCCCGGGGTCGTGGGGACGATCCAATAGTCGTCGGACATGAAGGCGTCTGGTCAACTTTGGCCCGTGGTCGTGGGGACGACTCTATAGTCGTCGGACATGTCGGCGGCTGGCCAACTTTGGCCCGTGGTCGTGGGGACGACCCAATAGTCGTCGGACATGTCGGCGGCTGGCCAACTTTGGCCCGTGGTCGTGGGGACGATCCGATAGTCGTTGGACATGACGGTGGCGGGCCATTCTAGTCCCGGGGTCGTGGTGACGACCCTATAGTCGTCGGACTTGTCGGTGGCGGGCCAATCTAGTCCGGGGGTCGTGGGGACGACCCTACAGTCGTCGGACATTTCGGCGGCTTGCCAACTTTGGCACGGGGTCGTGGGGACGACCCTATAGTCGTCGGACTTGACGTTGGCGGGCCAATCTAGTCCCGAGGTCGTGGGGACGACCCTACAGTCGTCGGACATTTCGGCGGCTTGCCAACTTTGGCCCGGGGTCGTGGGGACGACCCTATAGTCGTCGGACTTGACGGTGGCGGGCCAATCTAGTCCCGGGGTTGTGGGGACGACCCTACAGTCGTCGGACATTTCGGCGGCTTGCCAACTTTGGCCCGGGGTCGTGGGGACGACCCTATAGTCGTCGGACTTGACGTTGGCGGGCCAATCTAGTCCCGAGGTCGTGGGGACGACCCTATAGTCGTCGGACTTGACGGTGGCCGGCCAATCTATTCCCGGGGTCGTGGGGACGACCCTACAGTCGTCGGACATTTCGGCGGCTTGCCAACTTTGGCCCGGGGTCGTGGGGACGACCCTATAGTCGTCGGACATGTCGGCGGCTGGCCAAAATTGGCCCGAGGTCGTGGGGGCGATCCTATAGTCGCCGGACATGTCGGCGGCTGGCCAACTTTGGCGCGTGGTCGTGGGGACGATCCGATTGTCGTCGGACATGTCGGCGGCTGGCCAACCTAGACCCGGGGTCGTGGGGACGACCCTATAGTCGTCGGACTTGTCGGTGGCGGGCCAATCTAGTCCGGGGGTCGTGGGGACGACCCTACAGTCGTCGGACATTTCGACGGCTTGCCAACTTTGGCCCGGGGTCGTGGGGACGATCCAATAGTCGTCGGACATGTCGGCGGCTGGCCAACTTTGGCCCGTGGTCGTGGGGACGACCCAATAGTCGTCGGACATGTCGGCGGCTGGCCAACATTGGCCCGGGGTCGTCGGGACGACCCTATAGTCGTCGGACATGTCGGCGGCTGGCCAACCTAGTCCCGTGGTCGTGGGGACGATCCGATAGTCGTTGGACATGACGGTGGCGGGCCATTCTAGTCCCGGGGTCGTGGGGACGACCCTATAGTCGTCGGACATGTTGGCGGCTGGCCAACTTTGGCCCGTGGTCGTGGGGACGACCCTATAGTCGTCGGACATTTCGGCGGCTTGCCAAATTTGGCCCGGGGTCGTGGGGACGACCCTATAGTCGTCGGACATTTCGGCGGCATGCCAACTTTGGCCCGGGGTCGTGGGGACGACCCTATAGTCGTTGGACATGACGGTGGCGGGACAAAATAGTCCCGGGGTCGTGGGTACGACCCTATAGTCGTCGGACAAGTCGGCGGCGGGCCAACCTTGTCCCGGGGTCGTGGGGACGACCCTATAGTCGTCGGACATGACGGTGGCGGGCCAATCTAGTCCCGGGGTCGTGGGGCCGATCCTATAGTCGTCGGACAAGACGGCGGCTGGATATTCTTGGCCCGTGGTTGTGGGGACGAATCTATAGTCGTCGGACATGTCGGCGGCTGGCCAACTTTGGCCCGTGGCCGTGGGGACGACCCTATAGTCGTCGGACAAATCGGCGGCTGACCAACTTTGGCCCGGGGTCGTGGGGACGACCCTATAGTCGTCGGACTTGACGGTGGCGGGCCAATCTAGTCCCGGGGTCGGGGGGACGACCCTATAGTCGTCGGACAAGTCGGCGGCTGGCAAACTTTGGCCCGTGGTCGTGGGGACGACCCTATAGTCGTCGGACAAGTCGGCGGCTGTCCAGCTTTGGCCCGGGGTCGTGGGGACGACCCTATAGTCGTCGGACATGTCGGCGGCTGGCCAACTTTGGCCCGTGGTCGTGGGGACGATCCAATAGTCGTCGGACATGTCGGCGGCTGGCCAGCTTTGGCCCGTGGTCGTGGGGACGACCCTATAGTCGTCGGACATGTCGGCGGCTAGCCAACATTGGCCCGGGGTCGTGGGGACGACCCTATAGTCGTCGGACATGTCGGCGGCTGGCCAACTTTGGCCCGGTGTCGTGGGGACGACTCTATAGTCGTCGGAAATGTCGGCGGCTGGCCAACCTGGACCCGGGGTCGTGGGAACGACCCTATTGTCGTCGGACAAGGCGGTGGCGGGCCAATCTAGTCCCGGGGTCGTGGGGACGACCCTATAGTCGTCGGACTTGTCGGTGGCGGGCCAATCTAGTCCGGGGGTCGTGGGGACGACCCTACAGTCGTCGGACATTTCGGCGGTTTGCCAACTTTGGCCCGGGGTCGTGGGGACGACCCAATAGTCGTCGGAAATGTCGGCGGCTGGTCAACTTTGGCCCGTGGTCGTGGGGACGACCCTATAGTCGTTGGACATGTCAGCGGCTGGCCAACTTTGGCCCGGTGTCGTGGGGACGACCCAATAGTCGTCGGACATGTCGGCGGCTGGCCAACTTTGGCCCGTGGTCGTGGGGACGATCCGATAGTCGTTGGACATGACGGTGGCGGGCCATTCTAGTCCCGGGGTCGTGGGGACGACCCTATAGTCGTCGGACTTGTCGGCGGCTGGCCAACTTTGGCCCGTGGTCGTGGGGACGATCCAATAGTCGTCGGACATGTCGGCGGCTGGCCAACTTTGGCCCGTGGTCGTGGGGACGATCCGATAGTCGTCGGACATGTCGGCGGCTGGCCAACTTTGGCCCGTGGTCGTGGGGACGACCCTATAGTCTTCGGACATGACGGTAGCGGGCCAATCTAGACCGGAGGACGTGGGGACGACCCTATAGTCGTCGGACATTTCGGCGGCTGTCCAACTTTGGCCCGGTGTCGTGGGGACGACCCTATAGTCGTCGGACAAGTCGGCGGCGGGCCAACCTTGTCCCGGGGTCGTGGGGACGACCGTATAGTCGTCGGACATGACGGTGGCGGGCCAATCTAGTCCGGGGGTCGTGGGGACGACCCTACAGTCGTCGGACATTTCGGCGGCTGGCCAACTTTGGCCCGGTGTCGTGGGGACGACTCTATAGTCGTCGGACATGTCGGCGGCTGGCCAACCTAGACCCGGGGTCGTGGGGACGACCCTATAGTCGTCGGACATGTCGGCGGGTGGCCAACCTAGTCCCGAGGTCGAGGGGACGACCCTATAGTCGTCGGACTTGACGGTGGCGGGCCAATCTAGTCCCGGGGTTGTGGGGACGACCCTACAGTCGTCGGACATTTCGGCGGCTTGCCAACTTTGGCCCGGGGTCGTGGGGACGACCCTATAGTCGTCGGACTTGACGCTGGCGGGCCAATCTAGTCCCGAGGTCGTAGGGACGACCCTATAGTCGTCGGACCTGACGGTGGCGGGCCAATCTAGTCCCGGGGTCGTGGGGACGACCCTACAGTCGTCGGACATTTCGGCGGCTTGCCAACTTTGGCCCGGGGTCGTGGGGACGACCCTATAGTCGTCGGACATGTCGGGGACTGGCAAACCTAGTCCCGAGGTCGTGGGGGCGACCCTATAGTCGTCGGACATGTCGGCGGCTGGCCAACCTAGTCCCGAGGTCGTCGGACTTGACGGTGGCGGGCCAATCTAGTCCCGGGGTCGTGGGGACGACCCTGCAGTCGTCGGACATGTCGGCGGCTGGTCAATCTAGTCCCGGGGTCGTGGGGACGACCCTATAGTCTTCGGACATGTCGGCGGCTGGCCAACTTTGGCCCGTGGTCGTGGGGACGACCCAATAGTCGTCGGACATGTCGGCGGCTGGCCAACTTTGGCCCGTAGTCGTGGCGACGACTCTATAGTCGTCGGACATGTCGGCGGCTGGCCAATCTAGTCCCGGGGTCGTGGGGACGACTCTATAGTCATCGGACATGTCGGCGGCTGGCCAACTTTGGCCCGTGGTCGTGGGGACGATCCAATAGTCGTCGGACATGTCGGCGGCTGGCCAATCTAGTCCCGTGGTCGTGGGGACGACCCTATAGTCTTCGGACATGACGGTAGCGGGCCAGTCTAGACCCGAGGACGTGGGGACGACCCTATAGTCGTCGGACATTTCGGCGGCTGTCCAACTTTGGCCCGGTGTCGTGGGGACGATCCAATAGTCGTCGGACATGTCGGCGGCTGGCCAACTTTGGCCCGTGGTCGTGGGGACGATCCGATAGTCGTCGGACATGTCGGCGGCTGGCCAACTTTGGCCCGTGGTCGTGGGGACGACCCTATAGTCTTCGGACATGACGGTAGCGGGCCAATCTAGACCGGAGGACGTGGGGACGACCCTATAGTCGTCGGACATGGCGGTGGCGGGCCAATCTAGTCCCGTGGTCGTGGGGACGACCCTATAGTCGTCGGACATGTCGGCGGCTGGCCAACCTAGTCCCGTGGTCGTGGGGACGATCCGATAGTCGTTGGACATGACGGTGGCGGGCCATTCTAGTCCCGGGGTCGTGGGGACGACCCTATAGTCGTCGGACATGTCGGCGGCTGGCCAACTTTGGCCCGTGGTCGTGGGGACGACCCAGTAGTCGTCGGACATGTCGGCGGCTGGCCAACCTAGTCCCGAGGTCGTCGGACTTGACGGTGGCGGGCCAATCTAGTCCCGGGGTCGTGGGGACGACCCTGCAGTCGTCGGACATGTCGGCGGCTGGTCAATCTAGTCCCGGGGTCGTGGGGACGACTCTATAGTCGTCGGACATGTCGGCGGCTGGCCAACTTTGGCCCGTGGTCGTGGGGACGATCCAATAGTCGTCGGACATGTCGGCGGCTGGCCAACTTTGGCCCGTGGTCGTGGGGACGATCCGATAGTCGTCGGACATGTCGGCGGCTGGCCAACTTTGGCCCGTGGTCGTGGGGACGACCCTATAGTCTTCGGACATGACGGTAGCGGGCCAATCTAGACCGGAGGACGTGGGGACGACCCTATAGTCGTCGGACATTTCGGCGGCTGTCCAACTTTGGCCCGGTGTCGTGGGGACGACCCTATAGTCGTCGGACAAGTCGGCGGCGGGCCAACCTTGTCCCGGGGTCGTGGGGACGACCGTATAGTCGTCGGACATGACGGTGGCGGGCCAATCTAGTCCCGGGGTCGTGGGGACGACCCTATAGTCATCGGACAAGACGGCGGCTGGACATCTTTGGCCCGCGGTCGTGGGGACGACCCTATAGTCGTCGGACATTTCGGCGGCTTGCCAACTTTGGCCCGGGGTCTTGGGGACGACCCTATAGTCGTCGGACATTTCGGCGGCATGCCACCTTTGGCCCGTGGTCGTGGGGACGATCCGATAGTCGTCGGACATGTCGGCGGCTGGCCAACCTAGACCCGGGGTCGTGGGGACGACCCTATTGTCGTCGGACATGGCGGTGGCGGGCCAATCTAGTCCCGTGGTCGTGGGGACGACCCTATAGTCGTCGAACATGTCGGCGGCTGGCCAACCTAGTCCCGTGGTCGTGGGGACGATCCGATAGTCGTTGGACATGACGATGGCGGGCCATTCTAGTCCCGGGGTCGTGGGGACGACCCTATAGTCGTCGGACAAGTCGGCGGCGGGCCAACTTTGGCCCGTGGTCGTGGGGACGATCCAATAGTCGTCGGACATGTCGGCGGCTGGCCAACTTTGGCCCGTGGTCGTGGGGACGACCCTATAGTCGTCGGACATTTCGGCGGCTTGTCAACCTAGTCCCGGGGTCGTGGGGACGACCCTATAGTCGTTGGACATGACAGTGGCGGGCCAATCTAGTCCCGGGGTCGTGGGTACGACCCTATAGTCGTCGGACAAGACGGCGGCTGGACATCCTTGGCTCACGGTCGTGGGGACGACCCTATAGTCGTCGGACATTTCGGCGGCTTGTCAACCTAGTCCCGGGGTCGTGGGGACGACCCTATAGTCGTTGGACATGACGGTGGCGGGCCAATCTAGTCCCGGGGTCGTGGGTACGAACCTATAGTCGTCGGACAAGTCGGCGGCGGGCCAACCTTGTCCCGGGGTCGTGGGGACGACCGTATAGTCTTCGGACATGACGGTGGCGGGCCAATCTAGTCCCGGGGTCGTGGGGACGACCCTATAGTCGTCGGACAAGACGGCGGCTGGACATCTTTGGCCCGCGGTCGTGGGGACGACCCTATAGTCGTTGGACATGACGGTGGCGGGCCAATCTAGTCCCGGGGTCGTAGGGACGACCCTATAGTCGTCGGACATGTCGGCGATTGGCCAACATTGGCCCGTGGTCGTGGGGACGACCCGATAGTCGACGGACATGTCGGCGGCTGGCCAACTTTGGCCCGTGGTCGTGGAGACGATCCTATAGTCGTCGGACTTGACGGTGGCGGGCCAATCTAGTCCCGGGGTTGTGGGGACGACCCTATAGTCGTCGGACATTTCGGCGGGTTGCCAACTTTGGCGCGGGGTCGTGGGGACGACCCTATAGTCGTCGGACATGTCGGCGGCTGGCCGACCTAGTCCCGAGGTCGTGGGGACGACCGTATAGTCGTCGGATATGTTGGCGGCTTGTCATACTAGTCCCGGGGTCGTGGGGACGACCCTATAGTCGTTGGACATGACGGTGGCGGGCCAATCTAGTCCCGGGGTCGTAGGGACGAACCTATAGTCGTCGGACCTGTTGGCGATTGGCCAACATTGGCCCGGGGTGGTCGGGACGACCCTATAGTCGTCGGACATGTTGGCGGCTTGTCAGCCTAGTCCCGGGGTCGTGGGTACGACCCTATAGTCGTCGGACAAGTCGGCGGCGGGCCAACCTTGTCCCGGGGTCGTGGGGACGACCCTATAGTCGTCGGACATGACGGTGGCGGGCCAATCTAGTCCCGGGGTTGTGGGGACGACCCTATAGTCGTCGGACATGTCGGCGGCTGGCCAACCTAGTCCCGTGGTCGTGGGGACGATCCGATAGTCGTTGGACATGACGGTGGCGGGCCATTCTAGTCCCGGGGTCGTGGGGACGACCCTATAGTCGTCGGACATGTCGGCGGCTGGCCAACTTTGGCCCGTGGTCGTGGGGACGACCCTATAGTCTTCGGACATGACGGTAGCGGGCCAATCTAGACCGGAGGACGTGGGGACGACCCTATAGTCGTCGGACATTTCGGCGGCTGTCCAACTTTGGCCCGGTGTCGTGGGGACGACCCTATAGTCGTCGGACAAGTCGGCGGCGGGCCAACCTTGTCCCGGGGTCGTGGGGACGACCGTATAGTCGTCGGACATGACGGTGGCGGGCCAATCTAGTCCCGGGGTCGTGGGGACGACCCTATAGTCATCGGACAAGACGGCGGCTGGACATCTTTGGCCCGCGGTCGTGGGGACGACCCTATAGTCGTCGGACATTTCGGCGGCTTGCCAACTTTGGCCCGGGGTCTTGGGGACGACCCTATAGTCGTCGGACATTTCGGCGGCATGCCACCTTTGGCCCGTGGTCGTGGGGACGATCCGATAGTCGTCGGACATGTCGGCGGCTGGCCAACCTAGACCCGGGGTCGTGGGGACGACCCTATTGTCGTCGGACATGGCGGTGGCGGGCCAATCTAGTCCCGTGTTCGTGGGGACGACCCTATAGTCGTCGGACATGTCGGCGGCTGGCCAACCTAGTCCCGTGGTCCTGGGGACGATCCGATAGTCGTTGGACATGACGGTGGCGGGCCATTCTAGTCCCGGGGTCGTGGGGACGACCCTATAGTCGTCGGACAAGTCGGCGGCTGGCCAACTTTGGCCCGTGGTCGTGGGGACGATCCAATAGTCGTCGGACATGTCGGCGGCTCGCCAACTTTGGCCCGTGGTCGTGGGGACGATCCGATAGTCGTCGGACATGTCGGCGGCTGGCCAACTTTGGCCCGTGGTCGTGGGGACGACCCTATAGTCTTCGGACATGACGGTAGCGGGCCAATCTAGACCGGAGGACGTGGGGACGACCCTATAGTCGTCGGACATTTCGGCGGCTGTCCAACTTTGGCCCGGTGTCGTGGGGACGACCCTATAGTCGTCGGACAAGTCGGCGGCGGGCCAACCTTGTCCCGGGGTCGTGGGGACGACCGTATAGTCGTCGGACATGACGGTGGCGGGCCAATCTAGTCCCGGGGTCGTGGGGACGACCCTATAGTCATCGGACAAGACGGCGGCTGGACATCTTTGGCCCGCGGTCGTGGGGACGACCCTATAGTCGTCGGACATTTCGGCGGCTTGCCAACTTTGGCCCGGGGTCTTGGGGACGACCCTATAGTCGTCGGACATTTCGGCGGCATGCCATCTTTGGCCCGTGGTCGTGGGGACGATCCGATAGTCGTCGGACATGTCGGCGGCTGGCCAACCTAGACCCGGGGTCGTGGGGACGACCCTATTGTCGTCGGACATGGCGGTGGCGGGCCAATCTAGTCCCGTGGTCGTGGGGACGACCCTATAGTCGTCGGACATGTCGGCGGCTGGCCAACCTAGTCCCGTGGTCGTGGGGACGATCCGATAGTCGTTGGACATGACGGTGGCGGGCCATTCTAGTCCCGGGGTCGTGGGGACGACCCTACAGTCGTCGGACAAGTCGGCGGCGGGCCAACTTTGGCCCGTGGTCGTGGGGACGATCCAATAGTCGTCGGACATGTCGGCGGCTGGCCAACTGTGGCCCGTGGTCGTGGGGACGACCCTATAGTCGTCGGACATTTCGGCGGCTTGTCAACCTAGTCCCGGGGTCGTGGGGACGACCCTATAGTCGTTGGACATGACAGTGGCGGGCCAATCTAGTCCCGGGGTCGTGGGTACGACCCTATAGTCGTCGGACAAGACGGCGGCTGGACATCCTTGGCTCACGGTCGTGGGGACGACCCTATAGTCGTCGGACATTTCGGCGGCTTGTCAACCTAGTCCCGGGGTCGTGGGGACGACCCTATAGTCGTTGGACATGACGGTGGCGGGCCAATCTAGTTCCGGGGTCGTGGGTACGAACCTATAGTCGTCGGACAAGTCGGCGGCGGGCCAACCTTGTCCCGGGGTCGTGGGGACGACCGTATAGTCTTCGGACATGACGGTGGCGGGCCAATCTAGTCCCGGGGTCGTGGGGACGACCCTATAGTCGTCGGACAAGACGGCGGCTGGACATCTTTGGCCCGCGGTCGTGGGGACGACCCTATAGTCGTTGGACATGACGGTGGCGGGCCAATCTAGTCCCGGGGTCGTAGGGACGACCCTATAGTCGTCGGACATGTCGGCGATTGGCCAACATTGGCCCGGGGTCGTGGGGACGACCCTATAGTCGACGGACATGTCGGCGGCTGGCCAACTTTGGCCCGTGGTCGTGGAGACGATCCTATAGTCGTCGGACTTGACGGTGGCGGGCCAATCTAGTCCCGGGGTTGTGGGGACGACCCTATAGTCGTCGGACATTTCGGCGGCTTGCCAACTTTGGCGCGGGGTCGTGGGGACGACCCTATAGTCGTCGGACATGTCGGCGGCTGGCCGACCTAGTCCCGAGGTCGTGGGGACGACCGTATAGTCGTCGGATATGTTGGCGGCTTGTCATCCTAGTCCCGGGGTCGTGGGGACGACCCTATAGTCGTTGGACATGACGGTGGCGGGCCAATCTAGTCCCGGGGTCGTGGGGACGACCCTATAGTCGTCGGACAAGATGGCGGCTGGACATCTTTGGCCCGCGGTCGTGGGGACGACCCTATAGTCGTCGGACATTTCGGCGGCTTGCCAACTTTGGCCCGGGGTCGTGGGGACGACCCTATAGTCGTCGGACATTTCGGTGGCTTGCCAACTTTGACCCGGGGTCGTGGGGACGACCCTATAGTCGTTGGACATGACGGTGGCGGGCCAATCTAGTCCCGGGGTCGTAGGGACGACCCTATAGTCGTCGGTCAAGACGGCGGCTGGATATCCTGGGCTCGCGGTCGTGGGGACGACCCTATAGTCGTCGGACATTTCGGCGGCTTGCCAACTTTGGCCCGGGGTCTTGGGGACGACCCTATATTCGTCGGACATTTCGGCGGCATGCCACCTTTGGCCCGTGGTCGTGGGGACGATCCGATAGTCGTCGGACATGTCGGCGGCTGGCCAACCTAGACCCGGGGTCGTGGGGACGACCCTATTGTCGTCGGACATGGCGGTGGCGGGCCAATCTAGTCCCGTGTTCGTGGGGACGACCCTATAGTCGTCGGATATGTCGGCGGCTGGCCAACCTAGTCCCGTGGTCCTGGGGACGATCCGATAGTCGTTGGACATGACGGTGGCGGGCCATTCTAGTCCCGGGGTCGTGGGGACGACCCTATAGTCGTCGGACAAGTTGGCGGCGGGCCAACTTTGGCCCGTGGTCGTGGGGACGATCCAATAGTCGTCGGACATGTCGGCGGCTGGCCAACTTTGGCCCGTGGTCGTGGGGACGACCCTATAGTCGTCGGACATTTCGGCGGCTTGTCAACCTAGTCCCGGGGTCGTGGGGACGACCCTATAGTCGTTGGACATGACAGTGGC
This sequence comes from Andrena praecox, assembly GCA_963932275.1. NCBI lineage: Eukaryota > Metazoa > Arthropoda > Insecta > Hymenoptera > Andrenidae > Andrena > Andrena praecox. The sequence continues at coordinate 699,780 of CAWVQO010000333.1, read as the reverse complement.
GGGCCAATCTAGTCCCGGGGTCGTGGGTACGACCCTATAGTCGTCGGACAAGACGGCGGCTGGACATCCTTGGCTCACGGTCGTGGGGACGACCCTATAGTCGTCGGACATTTCGGCGGCTTGTCAACCTAGTCCCGGGGTCGTGGGGACGACCCTATAGTCGTTGAACATGACGGTGGCGGGCCAATCTAGTTCCGGGGTCGTGGGTACGAACCTATAGTCGTCGGACAAGTCGGCGGCGGGCCAACCTTGTCCCGGGGTCGTGGGGACGACCGTATAGTCTTCGGACATGACGGTGGCGGGCCAATCTAGTCCCGGGGTCGTGGGGACGACCCTATAGTCGTCGGACAAGACGGCGGCTGGACATCTTTGGCCCGCGGTCGTGGGGACGACCCTATAGTCGTTGGACATGACGGTGGCGGGCCAATCTAGTCCCGGGGTCGTAGGGACGACCCTATAGTCGTCGGACATGTCGGCGATTGGCCAACATTGGCCCGGGGTCGTGGGGACGACCCTATAGTCGACGGACATGTCGGCGGCTGGCCGACCTAGTCCCGAGGTCGTGGGGACGACCGTATAGTCGTCGGATATGTTGGCGGCTTGTCATCCTAGTCCCGGGGTCGTGGGGACAACCCTATAGTCGTTGGACATGACGGTGGCGGGCCAATCTAGTCCCGGGGTCGTGGGGACGACCCTATAGTCGTCGGACAAGATGGCGGCTGGACATCTTTGGCCCGCGGTCGTGGGGACGACCCTATAGTCGTCGGACATTTCGGCGGCTTGCCAACTTTGGCCCGGGGTCGTGGGGACGACCCTATAGTCGTCGGACATTTCGGTGGCTTGCCAACTTTGACCCGGGGTCGTGGGGACGACCCTATAGTCGTTGGACATGACGGTGGCGGGCCAATCTAGTCCCGGGGTCGTGGGGACGACCCTATAGTCGTCGGACAAGATGGCGGCTGGACATCTTTGGCCCGCGGTCGTGGGGACGACCCTATAGTCGTCGGACATTTCGGCGGCTTGCCAACTGTGGCCCGGGGTCGTGGGGGCGACCCTATAGTCGTCGGACATTTCGGTGGCTTGCCAACTTTGACCCGGGGTCGTGGGGACGACCCTATAGTCGTTGGACATGACGGTGGCGGGCCAATCTAGTCCCGGGGTCGTAGGGACGACCCTATAGTCGTCGGACATTTCGGCGGCTTGCCAACTTTGGCCCGGGGTCGTGGGGACGACCCTATAGTCGTTGGACATGACGGTGGCGGGTCAATCTAGTCCCGGGATCGTAGGGACGACCCTATAGTCGTCGGACAAGACGGCGGCTGGACATCTTTGGCCCGCGGTCGTGGGGACGACCCTATAGTCGTCGGACATTTCGGCGGCTTGCCAACTTTGGCCCGGGGTCTTGGGGACGACCCTATAGTCGTCGGACATTTCGGCGGCATGCCACCTTTGGCCCGTGGTCGTGGGGATGATCCGATAGTCGTCGGACATGTCGGCGGCTGGCCAACCTAGACCCGGGGTCGTGGGGACGACCCTATTGTCGTCGGACATCGCGGTGGCGGGCCAATCTAGTCCCGTGTTCGTGGGGACGACCCTATAGTCGTCGGACATGTCGGCGGCTGGCCAACCTAGTCCCGTGGTCCTGGGGACGATCCGATAGTCGTTGGACATGACGGTGGCGGGCCATTCTAGTCCCGGGGTCGTGGGGACGACCCTATAGTCGTCGGACAAGTCGGCGGCGGGCCAACTTTGGCCCGTGGTCGTGGGGACGATCCAATAGTCGTCGGACATGTCGGCGGCTGGCCAACTTTGGCCCGTGGTCGTGGGGACGACCCTATAGTCGTCGGACATTTCGGCGGCTTGTCAACCTAGTCCCGGGGTCGTGGGGACGACCCTATAGTCGTTGGACATGACAGTGGCGGGCCAATCTAGTCCCGGGGTCGTGGGTACGACCCTATAGTCGTCGGACAAGACGGCGGCTGGACATCCTTGGCTCACGGTCGTGGGGACGACCCTATAGTCGTCGGACATTTCGGCGGCTTGTCAACCTAGTCCCGGGGTCGTGGGGACGACCCTATAGTCGTTGGACATGACGGTGGCGGGCCAATCTAGTTCCGGGGTCGTGGGTACGAACCTATAGTCGTCGGACAAGTCGGCGGCGGGCCAACCTTGTCCCGGGGTCGTGGGGACGACCGTATAGTCTTCGGACATGACGGTGGCGGGCCAATCTAGTCCCGGGGTCGTGGGGACGACCCTATAGTCGTCGGACATTTCGGTGGCTTGCCAACTTTGACCCGGGGTCGTGGGGACGACCCTATAGTCGTTGGACATGACGGTGGCGGGCCAATCTAGTCCCGGGGTCGTAGGGACGACCCTATAGTCGTCGGACATTTCGGCGGCTTGCCAACTTTGGCCCGGGGTCGTGGGGACGACCCTATAGTCGTTGGACATGACGGTGGCGGGTCAATCTAGTCCCGGGGTCGTAGGGACGACCCTATAGTCGTCGGTCAAGACGGCGGCTGGATATCCTGGGCTCGCGGTCGTGGGGACGACCCTATAGTCGTCGGACATTTCGGCGGCATGCCAACTTTGGCCCGGGGTCGTGGGGACGACCCTATAGTCGTTGGACATGACGGTGGCGGGCCAATCTGGTCCCGGGGTCGTAGGGACGACCCTATAGTCGTCGGACATGTCGGCGATTGGCCAACATTGGCCCGGGGTCGTGGGGACGACCCTATAGTCGTCGGACATGTCGGCGGCTGGCCAACCTAGTCCCGAGGTCGTGGGGACGACCCTATAGTCGTCGGACTTCACGGTGGCGGGCCAATCTAGTCCCGGGGTCGTGGGGACGACCCTATAGTCGTCGGACATGACGGTGGCGGACCAATCTAGTCCCGGGGTCGTGGGGACGACCCTATAGTCGTCGGACATGTCGGCGGCTGGCCAACCTAGTCCCGAGGTCGTGGGGACGACCCTATAGTCGTCGGACTTCACGGTGGCGGGCCAATCTAGTCCCGGGGTCGTGGGGACGACCCTATAGTCGTCGGACATGACGGTGGCGGACCAATCTAGTCCCGGGGTCGTGGGGACGACCCTATAGTCGTCGGACATGTCGACGGCTGGCCAACTTTGGCCCGTGGTCGTGGGGACGATCCAATAGTCGTCGGACATGTCGGCGGCTGGCTAACTTTGGCCCGGTGTCGTGGGGACGACCGTATAGTCGTCGGACATGACGGTGGCGGGCCAATCTAGTCCCGGGGTCGTGGGTACGACCCTATAGTCGTCGGACAAGTCGGCGGCGGGCCAACCTTGTCCCGGGGTCGTGGGGACGACCCTATAGTCGTTGGGCATGACGGTGGCGGGCCAATCTAGTCCCGGGGTCGTGGGAACGATCCAATAGTCGTCGGACATGTCGGCGGCTGGCTAACTTTGGCCCGGTGTCGTGGGGACGACCCTATAGTCGTCGGACATTTCGGCGGCTTGTCAACCTAGTCCCGGGGTCGTGGGGACGACCCTATAGTCGTTGGACATGACAGTGACGGGCCAATCTAGTCCCGGGGTCGTGGGTACGACCCTATAGTCGTCGGACAAGACGGCGGCTGGACATCCTTGGCTCACGGTCGTGGGGACGACCCTATAGTCGTCGGACATTTCGGCGGCTTGTCAACCTAGTCCCGGGGTCGTGGGGACGACCCTATAGTCGTTGGACATGACGGTGGCGGGCCAATCTATTCCCGGGGTCGTGGGTACGAACCTATAGTCGTCGGACAAGTCGGCCCCGGGCCAACCTTGTCCCGGGGTCGTGGGGACGACCGTATAGTCTTCGGACATGACGGTGGCGGGCCAATCTAGTCCCGGGGTCGTGGGGACGACCCTATAGTCGTCGGACAAGACGGCGGCTGGACATCTTTGGCCCGCGGTCGTGGGGACGACCCTATAGTCGTTGGACATGACGGTGGCGGGCCAATCTAGTCCCGGGGTCGTGGGTACGAACCTATAGTCGTCGGACAAGTCGGCGGCGGGCCAACCTTGTCCCGGGGTCGTGGGGACGACCGTATAGTCGTCGGACATGACGGTTGCGGGCCAATCTAGTCTCGGGGTCGTGGGTACGACCCTATAGTCGTCGGACAAGTCGGCGGCGGGCCAACCTTGTCCCGGGGTCGTGGGGACGACCGTATAGTCGTCGGACATGACGGTGGCGGGCCAATCTAGTCCCGGGGTCGTGGGGACGACCCTATAGTCGTCGGACAAGACGGCGGCTGGACATCTTTGGCCCGCGGTCGTGGGGACGACCCTATAGTCGTCGGACATTTCGGCGGCATGCCAACTTTGGCCCGGGGTTGTGGGGACGACCCTATAGTCGTCGGACAAGTCGGCGGCTTGCCTACTTTGGCCCGGGGTCGTGGGGACGACCCTATAGTCGTCGGACATGTCAGCGGCTGGCCGACCTAGTCCCGAGGTCGTGGGGACGACCGTATAGTCGTCGGATATGTTTGCGGCTTGTCAACCTAGTCCCGGGGTCGTGGGGACGACCCTATAGTCGTTGGACATGACGGTGGCGGGCCAATCTAGTCCCGGGGTCGTGGGGACGACCCTATAGTCGTCGGACAAGACGGCGGCTGGACATCTTTGGCCCGCGGTCGTGGGGACGACCCTATAGTCGTCGGACATTTCGGCGGCTTGCCAACTTTGGCCCGGGGTCGTGGGGACGACCCTATAGTCGTCGGACATTTCGGTGGCTTGCCAACTTTGACCCGGGGTCGTGGGGACGACCCTATAGTGGTTGGACATGACGGTGGCGGGCCAATCTAGTCCCGGGGTCGTAGGGACGACCCTATAGTCGTCGGACATTTCGGCGGCTTGCCAACTTTGGCCCGGGGTCGTGGGGACGACCCTATAGTCGTTGGACATGACGGTGGCGGGTCAATCTAGTCCCGGGGTCGTAGGGACGACCCTATAGTCGTCGGTCAAGACGGCGGCTGGATATCCTTGGCTCGCGGTCGTGGGGACGACCCTATAGTCGTCGGACATTTCGGCGGCATGCCAACTTTGGCCCGGGGTCGTGGGGACGACCCCATAGTCGTTGGACATGACGGTGGCGGGCCAATCTAGTCCCGGGGTCGTAGGGACGACCCTATAGTCGTCGGACATGTCGGCGATTGGCCAACATTGGCCCGGGGTCGTGGGGACGACCCTATAGTCGTCGGACATGTCGGCGGCTGGCCAACCTAGTCCCGAGGTCGTGGGGACGACCCTATAGTCGTCGGACTTCACGGTGGCGGGCCAATCTAGTCCCGGGGTCGTGGGGACGACCCTATAGTCGTCGGACATGACGGTGGCGGACCAATCTAGCCCCGGGGTCGTGGGGACGACCCTATAGTCGTCGGACATGTCGGCGGCTGGCCAAGTTTGGCCCGTGGTCGTGGGGACGATCCAATAGTCGTCGGACATGTCGGCGGCTGGCTAACTTTGGCCCGGTGTCGTGGGGACGACCCTATAGTCGTCGGACATGTTGGCGATTGGCCAACATTGGCCCGGGGTCGTGGGGACGACTCTATAGTCGTCGGACATGTTGGCGGCTTGTCAGCCTAGACCCGGGGTCGTGGGTACGACCCTATAGTCGTCGGACAAGTCGGCGGCTGGCCAACCTTGTCCCGGGGTCGTGGGGACGACCCTATAGTCGTCGAACATGACGGTGGCGGGCCAATCTAGTCCCGGGGTCGTGGGGACGACCCTATAGTCGTCGGACAAGACGGCGGCTGTCCAACTTTGGCCCGGTGTCGTGGGGACGACCCTATAGTCGTCGGACATGTCGGCGGCGGGCCAACCTTGTCCCGGGGTCGTGGGGACGACCGTATAGTCGTCGGACATGACAGTGGCGGGCCAATCTAGTCCCGGGGTCGTGGGGACGACCCTATAGTCATCGGACAAGACGGCGGCTGGAGATCTTTGGCCCGCGGTCGTGGGGACGACCCTATAGTCGTCGGACAAGTCGGCGGCGGGCCAACCTTGTCCCGGGGTCGTGGGGACGACCGTATAGTCGTCGGACATGACGGTGGCGGGCCAATCTAGTCCCGGGGTCGTGGGGACGACCCTATAGTCATCGGACAAGACGGCGGCTGGACATCTTTGGCCCGCGGTCGTGGGGACGACCCTATAGTCGTCGGACATTTCGGCGGCTTGCCAACTTTGGCCCGCGGTCGTGGGGACGACCCTATAGTCGTCGGACATTTCGGCGGCTTGCCAACTTTGGCCCGGGGTCTTGGGGACGACCCTATAGTCGTCGGACATTTCGGCGGCATGCCACCTTTGGCCCGTGGTCGTGGGGACGATCCGATAGTCGTCGGACATGTCGGCGGCTGGCCAACCTAGACCCGGGGTCGTGGGGACGACCCTATTGTCGTCGGACATGGCGGTGGCGGGCCAATCTAGTCCCGTGGTCGTGGGGACGACCCTATAGTCGTCGGACATGTCGGCGGCTGGCCAACCTAGTCCCGTGGTCGTGGGGACGATCCGATAGTCGTTGGACATGACGGTGGCGGGCCATTCTAGTCCCGGGGTCGTGGGGACGACCCTATAGTCGTCGGACATGTCGGCGGCTGGCCAACTTGGGCCCGTGGTCGTGGGGACGTCCCAATAGTCGTCGGACATGTCGGCGGCTGGCCAACCTAGTCCCGAGGTCGTCGGACTTGACGGTGGCGGGCCAATCTAGTCCCGGGGTCGTGGGGACACCCTGCAGTCGTCGGACATGTCGGCGGCTGGTCAATCTAGTCGCGGGGTCGTGGGGACGACTCTATAGTCGTCGGACATGTCGGCGGCTGGCCAACTTTGGCCCGTGGTCGTGGGGACGACCCGATAGTCGTCGGACATGTCGGCGGCTGGCCAACTTTGGCCCGTGGTCGTGGGGCGATCCGATAGTCGTCGGACATGTCGGCGGCTGGCCAACCTAGACCCGGGGTCGTGGGGACGACCCTATTGTCGTGGGACATGGCGGTGGCGGGCCAATCTAGTCCCGTGGTCGTGGGGACGACCCTATAGTCGTCGGACAAGTCGGCGGCGGGCCAACTTTGGCCCGTGGTCGTGGGGACGATCCAATAGTCGTCGGACATGTCGGCGGCTGGCCAACTTTGGCCCGTGGTCGTGGGGACGACCCTATAGTCGTCGGACATTTCGGCGGCTTGTCAACCTAGTCCCGGGGTCGTGGGGACGACCCTATAGTCGTTGGACATGACAGTGACGGGCCAATCTAGTCCCGGGGTCGTGGGTACGACCCTATAGTCGTCGGACAAGACGGCGGCTGGACATCCTTGGCTCACGGTCGTGGGGACGACCCTATAGTCGTCGGACATTTCGGCGCCTTGTCAACCTAGTCCCGGGGTCGTGGGGACGACCCTATAGTCGTTGGACATGACGGTAGGGGGCCAATCTAGTCCCGGGGTCGTGGGTACGAACCTATAGTCGTCGGACAAGTCGGCCCCGGGCCAACCTTGTCCCGGGGTCGTGGGGACGACCGTTTAGTCTTCGGACATGACGGTGGCGGGCCAATCTAGTCCCGGGGTCGTGGGGACGACCCTATAGTCGTCGGACAAGACGGCGGCTGGACATCTTTGGCCCGCGGTCGTGGGGACGACCCTATAGTCGTTGGACATGACGGTGGCGGGCCAATCTAGTCCCGGGGTCGTAGGGACGACCCTATAGTCGTCGGACATGTAGGCGATTGGCCAACATTGGCCCGGGGTCGTGGGGACGACCCTATAGTCGTCGGACAAGTCGGCGGCGGGCCAACCTTGTCCCGGGGTCGTGGGGACGACCCTATAGTCGTAGTAATGACGGTGGCGGGCCAATCTAGTCCCGGGGTTGTGGGGACGACCCTATAGTCGTCGGACAAGACGGCGGCTTGACATTTTTGGCCCGCGGTCGTGGGGACGACCCTATAGTCGTCGGACATTTCGGCGGCTTGCCAACTTTGGCCCGCGGTCGTGGGGACGACCCTATAGTCGTTGGACATGACGGTGGCGGGCCAATCTAGTCCCGGGGTCGTAGGGACGACCCTATAGTCGTCGGACATGTAGGCGATTGGCCAACATTGGCCCGGGGTCGTGGGGACGACCCTATAGTCGTCGGACAAGTCGGCGGCGGGCCAACCTTGTCCCGGGGTCGTGGGGACGACCCTATAGTCGTAGGACATGACGGTGGCGGGCCAATCTAGTCCCGGGGTTGTGGGGACGACCCTATAGTCGTCGGACAAGACGGCGGCTTGACATTTTTGGCCCGCGGTCGTGGGGACGACCCTATAGTCGTCGGACATTTCGGCGGCTTGCCAACTTTGGCCCCGGGTCGTGGGGACGACCCTATAGTCGTTGGACATGACGGTGGCGGGCCAATCTAGTCCCGGGGTCGTAGGGACGACCCTATAGTCGTCCGACAAGTCGGCGGCGGGCCAACCTTGTCCCGGGGTCGTGGGGACGTCCCTATAGTCGTCGGACATGACGGTGGCGGGCCAATCTAGTCCCGGGGTCGTGGGGACGACCCTATAGTCGTCGGACAAGACGGCGGCTGGATATCCTTGGCTCGCGGTCGTGGGGACGACCCTATAGTCGTCGGACATTTCGGCGGCTTGCCAACTTTGGCCCGGGGTCGTGGGGACGACCCTATAGTCGTCGGACATTTCGGCGGCATGCCAACTTTGGCCCGGGGTCGTGGGGACGACCCTATAGTCGTTGGACATGACGGTGGCGGGCCAATCTAGTCCTGGGGTCGTAGGGGCGACCCTATAGTCGTCGGATATGTCGGCGATTGGCCAACATTGGCCCGGGGTCGTGGGGACGACCCTATAGTCGTCGGACATGTCGGCGGCTGGCCAACCTAGTCCCGAGGTCGTGGGGACGACCCTATTGTCGTCGGACTTCACGGTGGCGGGCCAATCTAGTCCCGGGGTCGTGGGGACGACCCTACAGTCGTCGGACATTTCGGCGGCTAGCCAACTTTAGCCCGTGGTCGTGGGGACGATCCAGTAGTCGTCGGACATGTCGGCGGCTGGCCAACTTTGGCCCGTGGTCGTGGGGACGACCCTATAGTCGTTGGACATGTCAGCGGCTGGCCAACTTTGGCCCGGTGTCGTGGGGACGACTCTATAGTCGTCGGACATGTCGGCGGCTGGCCAACCTAGACCCGGGGTCGTGGGGACGACCCTATTGTCGTCGGACATGACGGTGGCGGGCCAATCTATTCCCGGGGTCGTACGGACGACCCTATAGTCGTCTGACATGTTGGCGATTGGCCAACATTGGCCCGGGGTCGTGGGGACGACTCTATAGTCTTCGGACATGTTGGCGGCTTGTCAGCCTAGTCCCGGGGTCGTGGGTACGACCCTATAGTCGTCGGACAAGTCGGCGGCGGGCCAACCTTGTCCCGGGGTTGTGGAGACGACCCTATAGGCGTCGGACATGACGGTGGTGGGCCAATCTAGTCCCGGGGTCATAGGGACGACCCTATAGTCGTCGGACAAGACGGCGGCTGGACATCCTTGGCTCGCGGTCGTGGGGACGACCCTATAGTCGTCGGACATTTCGGCGGCTTGTCAACCTAGTCCCGGGGTCGTGGGGACGACCCTATAGTCGTCGGACATGACGGTGGCGGACCAATCTAGTCCCGGGGTCGTGGGGACGACCCTATAGTCGTCGGGCATGTCGGCGGCTGGCCAACTTTGGCCCGGTGTCGTGGGGACGACCCTATAGTCGTCGGACATGTTGGCAATTGGCCAACATTGGCCCGGGGTCGTGGGGACGACTCTATAGTCGTCGGACATGTTGGCGGCTTGTCAGCATAGTCCCGGGGTCGTGGGGACGACCCTATAGTCGTCGGACATGACGGTGGCGGGCCAATCTAGTCCCGGGGTCGTGGGGACAACCCTATAGTCGTCGGACAAGACGGCGGTTGGACATCCTTGGCTCGCGGTCGTGGGGACGACCCTATAGTCGTCGGACATTTCGGCGGCTTGTCAACCTAGTCCCGGGGTCGTGGGGACGACCCTACAGTCGTTGGACATGACGGTGGCGGGCCAATCTAGTCCCGGGGTCGTGGGTACGACCCTATAGTCGTCGGACAAGACGGCGGCTGGACATCCTTGGCTCGCGGTCGTGGGGACGACCCTATAGTCGTCGGACATTTCGGCGGCTTGTCAACCTAGTCCCGGGGTCGTGGGGACGACCCTATAGTCGTTGGACATGACGGTGGCGGGCCAATCTAGTCCCGGGGTCGTGGGTACGAACCTATAGTCGTCGGACAAGTCGGCGGCGGGCCAACCTTGTCCCGGGGTCGTGGGGACGACCGTATAGTCGTCGGACATGACGGTTGCGGGCCAATCTAGTCCCGGGGTCGTGGGTACGACCCTATAGTCGTCGGACAAGTCGGCGGCGGGCCAACCTTGTCCCGGGGTCGTGGAGACGACCCTATAGGCGTCGGACATGACGGTGGTGGGCCAATCTAGTCCCGGGGTCATAGGGACGACCCTATAGTCGTCGGACAAGACGGCGGCTGGACATCCTTGGCTCGCGGTCGTGGGGACGACCCTATAGTCGTCGGACATTTCGGCGGCTTGTCAACCTAGTCCCGGGGTCGTGGGGACGACCCTATAGTCGTCGGACATGACGGTGGCGGACCAATCTAGTCCCGGGGTCGTGGGGACGACCCTATAGTCGTCGGGCATGTCGGCGGCTGGCCAACTTTGGCCCGGTGTCGTGGGGACGACCCTATAGTCGTCGGACATGTTGGCAATTGGCCAACATTGGCCCGGGGTCGTGGGGACGACTCTATAGTCGTCGGACATGTTGGCGGCTTGTCAGCATAGTCCCGGGGTCGTGGGGACGACCCTATAGTCGTCGGACATGACGGTGGCGGGCCAATCTAGTCCCGGGGTCGTGGGGACAACCCTATAGTCGTCGGACAAGACGGCGGCTGGACATCCTTGGCTCGCGGTCGTGGGGACGACCCTATAGTCGTCGGACATTTCGGCGGCTTGTCAACCTAGTCCCGGGGTCGTGGGGACGACCCTACAGTCGTTGGACATGACGGTGGCGGGCCAATCTAGTCCCGGGGTCGTGGGTACGACCCTATAGTCGTCGGACAAGACGGCGGCTGGACATCCTTGGCTCGCGGTCGTGGGGACGACCCTATAGTCGTCGGACATTTCGGCGGCTTGTCAACCTAGTCCCGGGGTCGTGGGGACGACCCTATAGTCGTTGGACATGACGGTGGCGGGCCAATCTAGTCCCGGGGTCGTGGGTACGAACCTATAGTCGTCGGACAAGTCGGCGGCGGGCCAACCTTGTCCCGGGGTCGTGGGGACGACCGTATAGTCGTCGGACATGACGGTTGCGGGCCAATCTAGTCCCGGGGTCGTGGGTACGACCCTATAGTCGTCGGACAAGTCGGCGGCGGGCCAACCTTGTCCCGGGGTCGTGGGGACGACCGTATAGTCGTCGGACATGACGGTGGCGGGCCAATCTAGTCCCGGGGTCGTGGGGACGACCCTATAGTCGTCGGACAAGACGGCGGCTGGACATCTTTGGCCCGCGGTCGTGGGGACGACCCTATAGTCGTCGGACATTTCGGCGGCATGCCAACTTTGGCCCGGGGTTGTGGGGACGACCCTATAGTCGTCGGACATTTCGGCGGCTTGCCTACTTTGGCCCGGGGTCGTGGGGACGACCCTATAGTCGTCGGACATGTCAGCGGCTGGCCGGCCTAGTCCCGAGGTCGTGGGGACGACCGTATAGTCGTCGGATATGTTTGCGGCTTGTCAACCTAGTCCCGGGGTCGTGGGGACGACCCTATAGTCGTTGGACATGACGGTGGCGGGCCAATCTAGTCCCGGGGTCGTGGGGACGACCCTATAGTCGTCGGACAAGACGGCGGCTGGACATCTTTGGCCCGCGGTCGTGGGGACGACCCTATAGTCGTCGGACATTTCGGCGGCTTGCCAACTTTGGCCCGGGGTCGTGGGGACGACCCTATAGTCGTCGGACATTTCGGTGGCTTGCCAACTTTGACCCGGGGTCGTGGGGACGACCCTATAGTCGTTGGACATGACGGTGGCGGGCCAATCTAGTCCCGGGGTCGTAGGGACGACCCTATAGTCGTCGGACATTTCGGCGGCTTGCCAACTTTGGCCCGGGGTCGTGGGGACGACCCTATAGTCGTTGGACATGACGGTGGCGGGTCAATCTAGTCCCGGGGTCGTAGGGACGACCCTATAGTCGTCGGTCAAGACGGCGGCTGGATATCCTTGGCTCGCGGTCGTGGGGACGACCCTATAGTCGTCGGACATTTCGGCGGCATGCCAACTTTGGCCCGGGGTCGTGGGGACGACCCCATAGTCGTTGGACATGACGGTGGCGGGCCAATCTAGTCCCGGGGTCGTAGGGACGACCCTATAGTCGTCGGACATGTCGGCGATTGGCCAACATTGGCCCGGGGTCGTGGGGACGACCCTATAGTCGTCGGACATGTCGGCGGCTGGCCAACCTAGTCCCGAGGTCGTGGGGACGACCTTATAGTCGTCGGACTTCACGGTGGCGGGCCAATCTAGTCCCGGGGTCGTGGGGACGACCCTATAGTCGTCGGACATGACGGTGGCGGACCAATCTAGTCCCGGGGTCGTGGGGACGACCCTATAGTCGTCGGACATGTCGGCGGGTGGCCAACTTTGGCCCGTGGTCGTGGGGACGATCCAATAGTCGTCGGACATGTCGGCGGCTGGCTAACTTTGGCCCGGTGTCGTGGGGACGACCCTATAGTCGTCGGACATGTTGGCGATTGGCCAACATTGGCCCGGGGTCGTGGGGACGACTCTATAGTCGTAGGACATGTTGGCGGCTTGTCAGCCTAGACCCGGGGTCGTGGGTACGACCCTATAGTCGTCGGACAAGTCGGCGGCGGGCCAACCTTGTCCCGGGGTCGTGGGGACGACCCTATAGTCGTTGGACATGACGGTGGCGGGCCAATCTAGTCCCGGGGTCGTGGGTACGACCCTATAGTCGTCGGACAAGACGGCGGCTGGACATCCTTGGCTCGTGGTCGTGGGGACGACCCTATAGTCGTCGGACATTTCGGCGGCTTGTCAACCTAGTCCCGGGGTCGTGGGGACGACCCTATTGTCGTCGGGCATGTCGGCGGCTGGCCAACTTTGGCCCGTGGTCGTGGGGACGATCCAATAGTCGTCGGACATGTCGGCGGCTGGCCAACTTTGGCCCGTGGTCGTGGGGACGACCCTATAGTCGTCGGACATTTCGGCGGCTTGTCAACCTAGTCCCGGGGTCGTGGGGACGAACCTATAGTCGTTGGACATGACAGTGACGGGCCAATCTAGTCCCGGGGTCGTGGGTACGACCCTATAGTCGTCGGACAAGACGGCGGCTGGACATCCTTGGCTCACGGTCGTGGGGACGACCCTATAGTCGTCGGACATTTCGGCGGCTTGTCAACCTAGTCCCGGGGTCGTGGGGACGACCCTATAGTCGTTGGACATGACGGTGGCGGGCCAATCTAGTCCCGGGGTCGTGGGTACGAACCTATAGTCGTCGGACAAGTCGGCCCCGGGCCAACCTTGTCCCGGGGTCGTGGGGACGACCGTATAGTCTTCGGACATGACGGTGGCGGGCCAATCTAGTCCCGGGGTCGTGGGGACGACCCTATAGTCGTCGGACAAGACGGCGGCTGGACATCTTTGGCCCGCGGTCGTGGGGACGACCCTATAGTCGTTGGACATGACGGTGGCGGGCCAATCTAGTCCCGGGGTCGTAGGGACGACCCTATAGTCGTCGGACATGTAGGCGATTGGCCAACATTGGCCCGGGGTCGTGGGGACGACCCTATAGTCGTCGGACAAGTCGGCGGCGGGCCAACCTTGTCCCGGGGTCGTGGGGACGACCCTATAGTCGTAGGACATGACGGTGGCGGGCCAATCTAGTCCCGGGGTTGTGGGGACGACCCTATAGTCGTCGGACAAGACGGCGGCTTGACATTTTTGGCCCGCGGTCGTGGGGACGACCCTATAGTCGTCGGACATTTCGGCGGCTTGCCAACTTTGGCCCCGGGTCGTGGGGACGACCCTATAGTCGTCGGACATTTCGGCGGCATGCCAACTTTGGCCCGGGGTCGTGGGGACGACCCTACAGTCGTTGGACATGACGGTGGCGGGCCAATCTAGTCCCGGGGTCGTGGGTACGACCCTATAGTCGTCGGACAAGACGGCGGCTGGACATCCTTGGCTCGCGGTCGTGGGGACGACCCTATAGTCGTCGGACATTTCGGCGGCTTGTCAACCTAGTCCCGGGGTCGTGGGGACGACCCTATAGTCGTTGGACATGACGGTGGCGGGCCAATCTAGTCCCGGGGTCGTGGGTACGAACCTATAGTCGTCGGACAAGTCGGCGGCGGGCCAACCTTGTCCCGGGGTCGTGGGGACGACCGTATAGTCGTCGGACATGACGGTTGCGGGCCAATCTAGTCCCGGGGTCGTGGGTACGACCCTATAGTCGTCGGACAAGTCGGCGGCGGGCCAACCTTGTCCCGGGGTCGTAGGGACGACCGTATAGTCGTCGGACATGACGGTGGCGGGCCAATCTAGTCCCGGGGTCGTGGGGACGACCCTATAGTCGTCGGACAAGACGGCGGCTGGACATCTTTGGCCCGCGGTCGTGGGGACGACCCTATAGTCGTCGGACATTTCGGCGGCATGCCAACTTTGGCCCGGGGTTGTGGGGACGACCCTATAGTCGTCGGACATTTCGGCGGCTTGCCTACTTTGGCCCGGGGTCGTGGGGACGACCCTATAGTCGTCGGACATGTCAGCGGCTGGCCGGCCTAGTCCCGAGGTCGTGGGGACGACCGTATAGTCGTCGGATATGTTTGCGGCTTGTCAACCTAGTCCCGGGGTCGTGGGGACGACCCTATAGTCGTTGGACATGACGGTGGCGGGCCAATCTAGTCCCGGGGTCGTGGGGACGACCCTATAGTCGTCGGACAAGACGGCGGCTGGACATCTTTGGCCCGCGGTCGTGGGGACGACCCTATAGTCGTCGGACATTTCGGCGGCTTGCCAACTTTGGCCCGGGGTCGTGGGGACGACCCTATAGTCGTCGGACATTTCGGTGGCTTGCCAACTTTGACCCGGGGTCGTGGGGACGACCCTATAGTCGTTGGACATGACGGTGGCGGGCCAATCTAGTCCCGGGGTCGTAGGGACGACCCTATAGTCGTCGGACATTTCGGCGGCTTGCCAACTTTGGCCCGGGGTCGTGGGGACGACCCTATAGTCGTTGGACATGACGGTGGCGGGTCAATCTAGTCCCGGGGTCGTAGGGACGACCCTATAGTCGTCGGTCAAGACGGCGGCTGGATATCCTTGGCTCGCGGTCGTGGGGACGACCCTATAGTCGTCGGACATTTCGGCGGCATGCCAACTTTGGCCCGGGGTCGTGGGGACGACCCCATAGTCGTTGGACATGACGGTGGCGGGCCAATCTAGTCCCGGGGTCGTAGGGACGACCCTATAGTCGTCGGACATGTCGGCGATTGGCCAACATTGGCCCGGGGTCGTGGGGACGACCCTATAGTCGTCGGACATGTCGGCGGCTGGCCAACCTAGTCCCGAGGTCGTGGGGACGACCCTATAGTCGTCGGACTTCACGGTGGCGGGCCAATCTAGTCCCGGGGTCGTGGGGACGACCCTATAGTCGTCGGACATGACGGTGGCGGACCAATCTAGTCCCGGGGTCGTGGGGACGACCCTATAGTCGTCGGACATGTCGGCGGGTGGCCAACTTTGGCCCGTGGTCGTGGGGACGATCCAATAGTCGTCGGACATGTCGGCGGCTGGCTAACTTTGGCCCGGTGTCGTGGGGACGACCCTATAGTCGTCGGACATGTTGGCGATTGGCCAACATTGGCCCGGGGTCGTGGGGACGACTCTATAGTCGTAGGACATGTTGGCGGCTTGTCAGCCTAGACCCGGGGTCGTGGGTACGACCCTATAGTCGTCGGACAAGTCGGCGGCGGGCCAACCTTGTCCCGGGGTCGTGGGGACGACCCTATAGTCGTTGGACATGACGGTGGCGGGCCAATCTAGTCCCGGGGTCGTGGGTACGACCCTATAGTCGTCGGACAAGACGGCGGCTGGACATCCTTGGCTCGTGGTCGTGGGGACGACCCTATAGTCGTCGGACATTTCGGCGGCTTGTCAACCTAGTCCCGGGGTCGTGGGGACGACCCTATTGTCGTCGGGCATGTCGGCGGCTGGCCAACTTTGGCCCGTGGTCGTGGGGACGATCCAATAGTCGTCGGACATGTCGGCGGCTGGCCAACTTTGGCCCGTGGTCGTGGGGACGACCCTATAGTCGTCGGACATTTCGGCGGCTTGTCAACCTAGTCCCGGGGTCGTGGGGACGAACCTATAGTCGTTGGACATGACAGTGACGGGCCAATCTAGTCCCGGGGTCGTGGGTACGACCCTATAGTCGTCGGACAAGACGGCGGCTGGACATCCTTGGCTCACGGTCGTGGGGACGACCCTATAGTCGTCGGACATTTCGGCGGCTTGTCAACCTAGTCCCGGGGTCGTGGGGACGACCCTATAGTCGTTGGACATGACGGTGGCGGGCCAATCTAGTCCCGGGGTCGTGGGTACGAACCTATAGTCGTCGGACAAGTCGGCCCCGGGCCAAACTTGTCCCGGGGTCGTGGGGACGACCGTATAGTCTTCGGACATGACGGTGGCGGGCCAATCTAGTCCCGGGGTCGTGGGGACGACCCTATAGTCGTCGGACAAGACGGCGGCTGGACATCTTTGGCCCGCGGTCGTGGGGACGACCCTATAGTCGTTGGACATGACGGTGGCGGGCCAATCTAGTCCCGGGGTCGTAGGGACGACCCTATAGTCGTCGGACATGTAGGCGATTGGCCAACATTGGCCCGGGGTCGTGGGGACGACCCTATAGTCGTCGGACAAGTCGGCGGCGGGCCAACCTTGTCCCGGGGTCGTGGGGACGACCCTATAGTCGTAGGACATGACGGTGGCGGGCCAATCTAGTCCCGGGGTTGTGGGGACGACCCTATAGTCGTCGGACAAGACGGCGGCTTGACATTTTTGGCCCGCGGTCGTGGGGACGACCCTATAGTCGTCGGACATTTCGGCGGCTTGCCAACTTTGGCCCCGGGTCGTGGGGACGACCCTATAGTCGTCGGACATTTCGGCGGCATGCCAACTTTGGCCCGGGGTCGTGGGGACGACCCTATAGTCGTTGGACATGACGGTGGCGGGCCAATCTAGTCCCGGGGTCGTAGGGACGACCCTATAGTCGTCCGACAAGTCGGCGGCGGGCCAACCTTGTCCCGGGGTCGTGGGGACGTCCCTATAGTCGTCGGAAATGACGGTGGCGGGCCAATCTAGTCCCGGGGTCGTGGGGACGACCCTATAGTCGTCGGACAAGACGGCGGCTGGATATCCTTGGCTCGCGGTCGTGGGGACGACCCTATAGTCGTCGGACATTTCGGCGGCTTGCCAACTTTGGCCCGGGGTCGTGGGGACGACCCTATAGTCGTCGGACATTTCGGCGGCATGCCAACTTTGGCCCGGGGTCGTGGGGACGACCCTATAGTCGTTGGACATGACGGTGGCGGGCCAATCTAGTCCTGGGGTCGTAGGGGCGACTCTATAGTCGTCGGATATGTCGGCGATTGGCCAACATTGGCCCGGGGTCGTGGGGACGACCCTATAGTCGTCGGACATGTCGGCGGCTGGCCAACCTAGTCCCGAGGTCGTGGGGACGACCCTATAGTCGTCGGACTTCACGGTGGCGGGCCAATCTAGTCCCGGGGTCGTGGGGACGACCCTACAGTCGTCGGACATTTCGGCGGCTTGCCAACTTTGGCCCGTGGTCGTGGGGACGATCCAGTAGTCGTCGGACATGTCGGCGGCTGGCCAACTTTGGCCCGTGGTCGTGGGGACGACCCTATAGTCGTTGGACATGTCAGCGGCTGGCCAACTTTGGCCCGGTGTCGTGGGGACGACTCTATAGTCGTCGGACATGTCGGCGGCTGGCCAACCTAGACCCGGGGTCGTGGGGACGACCCTATTGTCGTCGGACATGACGGTGGCGGGCCAATCTATTCCCGGGGTCGTACGGACGACCCTATAGTCGTCTGACATGTTGGCGATTGGCCAACATTGGCCCGGGGTCGTGGGGACGACTCTATAGTCTTCGGACATGTTGGCGGCTTGTCAGCCTAGTCCCGGGGTCGTGGGTACGACCCTATAGTCGTCGGACAAGTCGGCGGCGGGCCAACCTTGTCCCGGGGTCGTGGAGACGACCCTATAGTCGTCGGACATGACGGTGGTGGGCCAATCTAGTCCCGGGGTCATGGGGACGACCCTATAGTCGTCGGACAAGACGGCGGCTGGACATCCTTGGCTCGCGGTCGTGGGGACGACCCTATAGTCGTCGGACATTTCGGCGGCTTGTCAACCTAGTCCCGGGGTCGTGGGGACGACCCTATAGTCGTCGGACATGACGGTGGCGGACCAATCTAGTCCCGGGGTCGTGGGGACGACCCTATAGTCGTCGGGCATGTCGGCGGCTGGCCAACTTTGGCCCGGTGTCGTGGGGACGACCCTATAGTCGTCGGACATGTTGACAATTGGCCAACATTGGCCCGGGGTCGTGGGGACGACTCTATAGTCGTCGGACATGTTGGCGGCTTGTCAGCATAGTCCCGGGGTCGTGGGGACGACCCTATAGTCGTCGGACCTGACGGTGGCGGGCCAATCTAGTCCCGGGGTCGTGGGGACAACCCTATAGTCGTCGGACAAGACGGCGGCTGGACATCCTTGGCTCGCGGTCGTGGGGACGACTCTATAGTCGTCGGACATGTTGGCGGCTTGTCAGCCTAGTCCCGGGGTCGTGGGGACGACCCTATAGTCGTCGGACAAGACGGCGGCTGGACATCCTTGGCTCGCGGTCGTGGGGACGACCCTATAGTCGTATTACATTTCGGCGGCTTGTCAACCTAGTCCCGGGGTCGTGGGGACGACCCTACAGTCGTTGGACATGACGGTGGCGGGCCAATCTAGTCCCGGGGTCGTGGGTACGACCCTATAGTCGTCGGACAAGACGGCGGCTGGACATCCTTGGCTCGCGGTCGTGGGGACGACCCTATAGTCGTCGGACATTTCGGCGGCTTGTCAACCTAGTCCCGGGGTCGTGGGGACGACCCTATAGTCGTTGGACATGACGGTGGCGGGCCAATCTAGTCCCGGGGTCGTGGGTACGAACCTATAGTCGTCGGACAAGTCGGCGGCGGGCCAACCTTGTCCCGGGGTCGTGGGGACGACCGTATAGTCGTCGGACATGACGGTTGCGGGCCAATCTAGTCCCGGGGTCGTGGGTACGACCCTATAGTCGTCGGACAAGTCGGCGGCGGGCCAACCTTGTCCCGGGGTCGTGGGGACGACCGTATAGTCGTCGGACATGACGGTGGCGGGCCAATCTAGTCCCGGGGTCGTGGGGACGACCCTATAGTCGTCGGACAAGACGGCGGCTGGACATCTTTGGCCCGCGGTCGTGGGGACGACCCTATAGTCGTCGGACATTTCGGCGGCATGCCAACTTTGGCCCGGGGTTGTGGGGACGACCCTATAGTCGTCGGACATTTTGGCGGCTTGCCTACTTTGGCCCGGGGTCGTGGGGACGACCCTATAGTCGTCGGACATGGCAGCGGCTGGCCGGCCTAGTCCCGAGGTCGTGGGGACGACCGTATAGTCGTCGGATATGTTTGCGGCTTGTCAACCTAGTCCCGGGGTCGTGGGGAGGACCCTATAGTCGTTGGACATGACGGTGGCGGGCCAATCTAGTCCCGGGGTCGTGGGGACGACCCTATAGTCGTCGGACAAGACGGCGGCTGGACATCTTTGGCCCGCGGTCGTGGGGACGACCCTATAGTCGTCGGACATTTCGGCGGCTTGCCAACTTTGGCCCGGGGTCGTGGGGACGACCCTATAGTCGTCGGACATTTCGGTGGCTTGCCAACTTTGACCCGGGGTCGTGGGGACGACCCTATAGTCGTTGGACATGACGGTGGCGGGCCAATCTAGTCCCGGGGTCGTAGGGACGACCCTATAGTCGTCGGACATTTCGGCGGCTTGCCAACTTTGGCCCGGGGTCGTGGGGACGACCCTATAGTCGTTGGACATGACGGTGGCGGGTCAATCTAGTCCCGGGGTCGTAGGGACGACCCTATAGTCGTCGGTCAAGACGGCGGCTGGATATCCTTGGCTCGCGGTCGTGGGGACGACCCTATAGTCGTCGGACATTTCGGCGGCATGCCAACTTTGGCCCGGGGTCGTGGGGACGACCCCATAGTCGTTGGACATGACGGTGGCAGGCCAATCTAGTCCCGGGGTCGTAGGGACGACCCTATAGTCGTCGGACATGTCGGCGATTGGCCAACATTGGCCCGGGGTCGTGGGGACGACCCTATAGTCGTCGGACATGTCGGCGGCTGGCCAACCTAGTCCCGAGGTCGTGGGGACGACCCTATAGTCGTCGGACTTCACGGTGGCGGGCCAATCTAGTCCCGGGGTCGTGGGGACGACCCTATAGTCGTCGGACATGACGGTGGCGGACCAATCTAGTCCCGGGGTCGTGGGGACGACCCTATAGTCGTCGGACATGTCGGCGGGTGGCCAACTTTGGCCCGGTGTCGTGGGGACGACCCTATAGTCGTCGGACATGTTGGCGATTGGCCAACATTGGCCCGGGGTCGTGGGGACGACTCTATAGTCGTCGGACATGTTGGCGGCTTGTCAGGCTAGACCCGGGGTCGTGGGTACGACCCTATAGTCGTCGGACAAGTCGGCGGCTGGCCAACCTTGTCCCGGGGTCGTGGGGACGACCCTATAGTCGTCGGACATGACGGTGGCGGGCGAATCTAGTCCCGGGGTCGTGGGGACGACCCTATAGTCGTCGGACAAGACGGCGGCTGTCCAACTTTGGCCCGGTGTCGTGGGGACGACCCTATAGTCGTCGGACAAGTCGGCGGCGGGCCAACCTTGTCCCGGGGTCGTGGGGACGACCGTATAGTCGTCGGACATGACGGTGGCGGGCCAATCTAGTCCCGGGGTCGTGGGGACGACCCTATAGTCGTCGGACAAGACGGCGGCTGGACATCTTTGGCCCGCGGTCGTGGGGACGACCCTATAGTCGTCGGACATTTCGGCGGCATGCCAACTTTGGCCCGGGGTTGTGGGGACGACCCTATAGTCGTCGGACATTTTGGCGGCTTGCCTACTTTGGCCCGGGGTCGTGGGGACGACCCTATAGTCGTCGGACATGGCAGCGGCTGGCCGGCCTAGTCCCGAGGTCGTGGGGACGACCGTATAGTCGTCGGATATGTTTGCGGCTTGTCAACCTAGTCCCGGGGTCGTGGGGAGGACCCTATAGTCGTTGGACATGACGGTGGCGGGCCAATCTAGTCCCGGGGTCGTGGGGACGACCCTATAGTCGTCGGACAAGACGGCGGCTGGACATCTTTGGCCCGCGGTCGTGGGGACGACCCTATAGTCGTCGGACATTTCGGCGGCTTGCCAACTTTGGCCCGGGGTCGTGGGGACGACCCTATAGTCGTCGGACATTTCGGTGGCTTGCCAACTTTGACCCGGGGTCGTGGGGACGACCCTATAGTCGTTGGACATGACGGTGGCGGGCCAATCTAGTCCCGGGGTCGTAGGGACGACCCTATAGTCGTCGGACATTTCGGCGGCTTGCCAACTTTGGCCCGGGGTCGTGGGGACGACCCTATAGTCGTTGGACATGACGGTGGCGGGTCAATCTAGTCCCGGGGTCGTAGGGACGACCCTATAGTCGTCGGTCAAGACGGCGGCTGGATATCCTTGGCTCGCGGTCGTGGGGACGACCCTATAGTCGTCGGACATTTCGGCGGCATGCCAACTTTGGCCCGGGGTCGTGGGGACGACCCCATAGTCGTTGGACATGACGGTGGCGGGCCAATCTAGTCCCGGGGTCGTAGGGACGACCCTATAGTCGTCGGACATGTCGGCGATTGGCCAACATTGGCCCGGGGTCGTGGGGACGACCCTATAGTCGTCGGACATGTCGGCAGCTGGCCAACCTAGTCCCGAGGTCGTGGGGACGACCCTATAGTCGTCGGACTTCACGGTGGCGGGCCAATCTAGTCCCGGGGTCGTGGGGACGACCCTATAGTCGTCGGACATGACGGTGGCGGACCAATCTAGTCCCGGGGTCGTGGGGACGACCCTATAGTCGTCGGACATGTCGGCGGGTGGCCAACTTTGGCCCGGTGTCGTGGGGACGACCCTATAGTCGTCGGACATGTTGGCGATTGGCCAACATTGGCCCGGGGTCGTGGGGACGACTCTATAGTCGTCGGACATGTTGGCGGCTTGTCAGCCTAGACCCGGGGTCGTGGGTACGACCCTATAGTCGTCGGACAAGTCGGCGGCTGGCCAACCTTGTCCCGGGGTCGTGGGGACGACCCTATAGTCGTCGGACATGACGGTGGCGGGCGAATCTAGTCCCGGGGTCGTGGGGACGACCCTATAGTCGTCGGACAAGACGGCGGCTGTCCAACTTTGGCCCGGTGTCGTGGGGACGACCCTATAGTCGTCGGACAAGTCGGCGGCGGGCCAACCTTGTCCCGGGGTCGTGGGGACGACCGTATAGTCGTCGGACATGACGGTGGCGGGCCAATCTAGTCCCGGGGTCGTGGGGACGACCCTATAGTCATCGGACAAGACGGCGGCTGGACATCTTTGGCCCGCGGTCGTGGGGACGACCCTATAGTCGTCGGACAAGTCGGCGGCGGGCCAACCTTGTCCCGGGGTCGTGGGGACGACCGTATAGTCGTCGGACATGACGGTGGCGGGCCAATCTAGTCCCGGGGTCGTGGGGACGACCCTATAGTCATCGGACAAGACGGCGGCTGGACATCTTTGGCCCGCGGTCGTGGGGACGACCCTATAGTCGTCGGACATTTCGGCGGCTTGCCAACTTTGGCCCGCGGTCGTGGGGACGACCCTATAGTCGTCGGACATTTCGGCGGCTTGCCAACTTTGGCCCGGGGTTTGGGGACGACCCTATAGTCGTCGGACATTTCGGCGGCATGCCACCTTTGGCCCGTGGTCGTGGGGACGATCCGATAGTCGTCGGACATGTCGGCGGCTGGCCAACCTAGACCCGGGGTCGTGGGGACGACCCTATTGTCGTCGGACATGGCGGTGGCGGGCCAATCTAGTCCCGTGGTCGTGGGGACGACCCTATAGTCGTCGGACATGTCGGCGGCTGGCCAACCTAGTCCCGTGGTCGTGGGGACGATCCGATAGTCGTTGGACATGACGGTGGCGGGCCATTCTAGTCCCGGGGTCGTGGGGACGACCCTATAGTCGTCGGACATGTCGGCGGCTGGCCAACTTGGGCCCGTGGTCGTGGGGACGTCCCAATAGTCGTCGGACATGTCGGCGGCTGGCCAACCTAGTCCCGAGGTCGTCGGACTTGACGGTGGCGGGCCAATCTAGTCCCGGGGTCGTGGGGACACCCTGCAGTCGTCGGACATGTCGGCGGCTGGTCAATCTAGTCGCGGGGTCGTGGGGACGACTCTATAGTCGTCGGACATGTCGGCGGCTGGCCAACTTTGGCCCGTGGTCGTGGGGACGACCCGATAGTCGTCGGACATGTCGGCGGCTGGCCAACTTTGGCCCGTGGTCGTGGGGCGATCCGATAGTCGTCGGACATGTCGGCGGCTGGCCAACCTAGACCCGGGGTCGTGGGGACGACCCTATTGTCGTGGGACATGGCGGTGGCGGGCCAATCTAGTCCCGTGGTCGTGGGGACGACCCTATAGTCGTCGGACAAGTCGGCGGCGGGCCAACTTTGGCCCGTGGTCGTGGGGACGATCCAATAGTCGTCGGACATGTCGGCGGCTGGCCAACTTTGGCCCGTGGTCGTGGGGACGACCCTATAGTCGTCGGACATTTCGGCGGCTTGTCAACCTAGTCCCGGGGTCGTGGGGACGACCCTATAGTCGTTGGACATGACAGTGACGGGCCAATCTAGTCCCGGGGTCGTGGGTACGACCCTATAGTCGTCGGACAAGACGGCGGGTGGACATCCTTGGCTCACGGTCGTGGGGACGACCCTATAGTCGTCGGACATTTCGGCGGCTTGTCAACCTAGTCCCGGGGTCGTGGGGACGACCCTATAGTCGTTGGACATGACGGTGGCGGGCCAATCTAGTCCCGGGGTCGTGGGTACGAACCTATAGTCGTCGGACAAGTCGGCCCCGGGCCAACCTTGTCCCGGGGTCGTGGGGACGACCGTATAGTCTTCGGACATGACGGTGGCGGGCCAATCTAGTCCCGGGGTCGTGGGGACGACCCTATAGTCGTCGGACAAGACGGCGGCTGGACATCTTTGGCCCGCGGTCGTGGGGACGACCCTATAGTCGTTGGACATGACGGTGGCGGGCCAATCTAGTCCCGGGGTCGTAGGGACGACCCTATAGTCGTCGGACATGTAGGCGATTGGCCAACATTGGCCCGGGGTCGTGGGGACGACCCTATAGTCGTCGGACAAGTCGGCGGCGGGCCAACCTTGTCCCGGGGTCGTGGGGACGACCCTATAGTCGTAGGACATGACGGTGGCGGGCCAATCTAGTCCCGGGGTTGTGGGGACGACCCTATAGTCGTCGGACAAGACGGCGGCTTGACATTTTTGGCCCGCGGTCGTGGGGACGACCCTATAGTCGTCGGACATTTCGGCGGCTTGCCAACTTTGGCCCCGGGTCGTGGGGACGACCCTATAGTCGTTGGACATGACGGTGGCGGGCCAATCTAGTCCCGGGGTCGTAGGGACGACCCTATAGTCGTCCGACAAGTCGGCGGCGGGCCAACCTTGTCCCGGGGTCGTGGGGACGTCCCTATAGTCGTCGGACATGACGGTGGCGGGCCAATCTAGTCCCGGGGTCGTGGGGACGACCCTACAGTCGTCGGACATTTCGGCGGCTTGCCAACTTTGGCCCGTGGTCGTGGGGACGATCCAGTAGTCGTCGGACATGTCGGCGGCTGGCCAACTTTGGCCCGTGGTCGTGGGGACGACCCTATAGTCGTTGGACATGTCAGCGGCTGGCCAACTTTGGCCCGGTGTCGTGGGGACGACTCTATAGTCGTCGGACATGTCGGCGGCTGGCCAACCTAGACCCGGGGTCGTGGGGACGACCCTATTGTCGTCGGACATGACGGTGGCGGGCTAATCTATTCCCGGGGTCGTACGGACGACCCTATAGTCGTCTGACATGTTGGCGATTGGCCAACATTGGCCCGGGGTCGTGGGGACGACTCTATAGTCTTCGGACATGTTGGCGGCTTGTCAGCCTAGTCCCGGGGTCGTGGGTACGACCCTATAGTCGTCGGACAAGTCGGCGGCGGGCCAACCTTGTCCCGGGGTCGTGGAGACGACCCTATAGTCGTCGGACATGACGGTGGTGGGCCAATCTAGTCCCGGGGTCATAGGGACGACCCTATAGTCGTCGGACAAGACGGCGGCTGGACATCCTTGGCTCGCGGTCGTGGGGACGACCCTATAGTCGTCGGACATTTCGGCGGCTTGTCAACCTAGTCCCGGGGTCGTGGGGACGACCCTATAGTGGTCGGACATGACGGTGGCGGACCAATCTAGTCCCGGGGTCGTGGGGACGACCCTATAGTCGTCGGGCATGTCGGCGGCTGGCCAACTTTGGCCCGGTGTCGTGGGGACGACCCTATAGTCGTCGGACATGTTGGCAATTGGCCAACATTGGCCCGGGGTCGTGGGGACGACTCTATAGTCGTCGGACATGTTGGCGGCTTGTCAGCATAGTCCCGGGGTCGTGGGGACGACCCTATAGTCGTCGGACATGACGGTGGCGGGCCAATCTAGTCCCGGGGTCGTGGGGACAACCCTATAGTCGTCGGACAAGACGGCGGCTGGACATCCTTGGCTCGCGGTCGTGGGGACAACTCTATAGTCGTCGGACATGTTGGCGGCTTGTCAGCCTAGTCCCGGGGTCGTGGGGACGACCCTATAGTCGTCGGACAAGACGGCGGCTGGACATCCTTGGCTCGCGGTCGTGGGGACGACCCTATAGTCGTCGGACATTTCGGCGGCTTGTCAACCTAGTCCCGGGGTCGTGGGGACGACCCTACAGTCGTTGGACATGACGGTGGCGGGCCAATCTAGTCCCGGGGTCGTGGGTACGACCCTATAGTCGTCGGACAAGACGGCGGCTGGACATCCTTGGCTCGCGGTCGTGGGGACGACCCTATAGTCGTCGGACATTTCGGCGGCTTGTCAACCTAGTCCCGGGGTCGTGGGGACGACCCTATAGTCGTTGGACATGACGGTGGCGGGCCAATCTAGTCCCGGGGTCGTGGGTACGAACCTATAGTCGTCGGACAAGTCGGCGGCGGGCCAGCCTTGTCCCGGGGTCGTGGGGACGACCGTATAGTCGTCGGACATGACGGTTGCGGGCCAATCTAGTCCCGGGGTCGTGGGTACGACCCTATAGTCGTCGGACAAGTCGGCGGCGGGCCAACCTTGTCCCGGGGTCGTGGGGACGACCGTATAGTCGTCGGACATGACGGTGGCGGGCCAATCTAGTCCTGGGGTCGTGGGGACGACCCTATAGTCGTCGGACAAGACGGCGGCTGGACATCTTTGGCCCGCGGTCGTGGGGACGACCCTATAGTCGTCGGACATTTCGGCGGCATGCCAACTTTGGCCCGGGGTTGTGGGGACGACCCTATAGTCGTCGGACATTTCGGCGGCTTGCCTACTTTGGCCCGGGGTCGTGGGGACGACCCTATAGTCGTCGGACATGTCAGCGGCTGGCCGGCCTAGTCCCGAGGTCGTGGGGACGACCGTATAGTCGTCGGATATGTTTGCGGCTTGTCAACCTAGTCCCGGGGTCGTGGGGACGACCCTATAGTCGTTGGACATGACGGTGGCGGGCCAATCTAGTCCCGGGGTCGTGGGGACGACCCTATAGTCGTCGGACAAGACGGCGGCTGGACATCTTTGGCCCGCGGTCGTGGGGACGACCCTATAGTCGTCGGACATTTCGGCGGCTTGCCAACTTTGGCCCGGGGTCGTGGGGACGACCCTATAGTCGTTGGACATGACGGTGGCGGGTCAATCTAGTCCCGGGGTCGTAGGGACGACCCTATAGTCGTCGGTCAAGACGGCGGCTGGATATCCTTGGCTCGCGGTCGTGGGGACGACCCTATAGTCGTCGGACATTTCGGTGGCTTGCCAACTTTGACCCGGGGTCGTGGGGACGACCCTATAGTCGTTGGACATGACGGTGGCGGGCCAATCTAGTCCCGGGGTCGTAGGGACGACCCTAAAGTCGTCGGACATTTCGGCGGCTTGCCAACTTTGGCCCGGGGTCGTGGGGACGACCCTATAGTCGTTGGACATGACGGTGGCGGGTCAATCTAGTCCCGGGGTCGTAGGGACGACCCTATAGTCGTCGGTCAAGACGGCGGCTGGATATCCTTGGCTCGCGGTCGTGGGGACGACCCTATAGTCGTCGGACATTTCGGCGGCATGCCAACTTTGGCCCGGGGTCGTGGGGACGACCCCATAGTCGTTGGACATGACGGTGGCGGGCCAATCTAGTCCCGGGGTCGTAGGGACGACCCTATAGTCGTCGGACATGTCGGCGATTGGCCAACATTGGCCCGGGGTCGTGGGGACGACCCTATAGTCGTCGGACATGTCGGCGGCTGGCCAACCTAGTCCCGAGGTCGTGGGGACGACCCTATAGTCGTCGGACTTCACGGTGGCGGGCCAATCTAGTCCCGGGGTCGTGGGGACGACCCTATAGTCGTCGGACATGACGGTGGCGGACCAATCTAGTCCCGGGGTCGTGGGGACGACCCTATAGTCGTCGGACATGTCGGCGGGTGGCCAGCTTTGGCCCGTGGTCGTGGGGACGATCCAATAGTCGTCGGACATGTCGGCGGCTGGCTAACTTTGGCCCGGTGTCGTGGGGACGACCCTATAGTCGTCGGACATGTTGGCGATTGGCCAACATTGGCCCGGGGTCGTGGGGACGACTCTATAGTCGTCGGACATGTTGGCGGCTTGTCAGCCTAGACCCGGGGTCGTGGGTACGACCCTATAGTCGTCGGACAAGTCGGCGGCGGGCCAACCTTGTCCCGGGGTCGTGGGGACGACCCTATAGTCGTTGGACATGACGGTGGCGGGCCAATCTAGTCCCGGGGTCGTGGGTACGACCCTATAGTCGTCGGACAAGACGGCGGCTGGACATCCTTGGCTCGTGGTCGTGGGGACGACCCTATAGTCGTCGGACATTTCGGCGGCTTGTCAACCTAGTCCCGGGGTCGTGGGGACGACCCTATTGTCGTCGGGCATGTCGGCGGCTGGCCAACTTTGGCCCGTGGTCGTGGGGACGATCCAATAGTCGTCGGACATGTCGGCGGCTGGCTAACTTTGGCCCGGTGTCGTGGGGACGACCCTATAGTCGTCGGACATGTTGGCGATTGGCCAACATTGGCCCGGGGTCGTGGGGACGACTCTATAGTCGTCGGACATGTTGGCGGCTTGTCAGCCTAGTCCCGGGGTCGTGGGGACGACCCTATAGTCGTCGGACATGACGGTGGCGGGCCAATCTAGTCCCGAGGTCGTGGGGACGACCCTATAGTCGTCGGGCATGTCGGCGGCTGGCCAACTTTGGCCCGTGGTCGTGGGGACGATCCAATAGTCGTCGGACATGTCGGCGGCTGGACATCCTTGGCTCGCGGTCGTGGGGACGACCCTATAGTCGTCGGACATTTCGGCGGCTTGTCAACCTAGTCCCGGGGTCGTGGGGACGACCCTATAGTCGCCGGACATTTCGGCGGCTTGTCAACCTAGTCCCGGGGTCGTGGGGACGACCCTATAGTCGTCGGACATGACGGTGGCGGACCAATCTAGTCCCGGGGTCGTGGGGACGACCCTATAGTCGTCGGGCATGTCGGCGGCTGGCCAACTTTGGCCCGTGGTCGTGGGGACGATCCAATAGTCGTCGGACATGTCGGCGGCTGGCTAACTTTGGCCCGGTGTCGTGGGGACGACCCTATAGTCGTCGGACATGTTGGCAATTGGCCAACATTGGCCCGGGGTCGTGGGGACGACTCTATAGTCGTCGGACATGTTGGCGGCTTGTCAGCATAGTCCCGGGGTCGTGGGGACGACCCTATAGTCGTCGGACATGACGGTGGCGGGCCAATCTAGTCCCGGGGTCGTGGGGACGACCCTATAGTCGTCGGACAAGACGGCGGCTGGACATCCTTGGCTCGCGGTCGTGGGGACGACTCTATAGTCGTCGGACATGTTGGCGGCTTGTCAGCCTAGTCCCGGGGTCGTGGGGACGACCCTATAGTCGTCGGACAAGACGGCGGCTGGACATCCTTGGCTCGCGGTCGTGGGGACGACCCTATAGTCGTCGGACATTTCGGCGGCTTGTCAACCTAGTCCCGGGGTCGTGGGGACGACCCTACAGACGTTGGACATGACGGTGGCGGGCCAATCTAGTCCCGGGGTCGTGGGTACGACCCTATAGTCGTCGGACAAGACGGCGGCTGGACATCCTTGGCTCGCGGTCGTGGGGACGACCCTATAGTCGTCGGACATTTCGGCGGCTTGTCAACCTAGTCCCGGGGTCGTGGGGACGACCCTATAGTCGTTGGACATGACGGTGGCGGGCCAATCTAGTCCCGGGGTCGTGGGTACGAACCTATAGTCGTCGGACAAGTCGGCGGCGGGCCAACCTTGTCCCGGGGTCGTGGGGACGACCGTATAGTCGTCGGACATGACGGTTGCGGGCCAATCTAGTCCCGGGGTCGTGGGTACGACCCTATAGTCGTCGGACAAGTCGGCGTCTGGCCAACCTTGTCCCGGGGTCGTGGGGACGACCCTATAGTCGTCGGACATGACGGTGGCGGGCCAATCTAGTCCCGGGGTCGTGGGGACGACCCTATAGTCGTCGGACAAGACGGCGGCTGTCCAACTTTGGCCCGGTGTCGTGGGGACGACCCTATAGTCGTCGGACAAGTCGGCGGCGGGCCAACCTTGTCCCGGGGTCGTAGGGACGACCGTATAGTCGTCGGACATGACGGTGGCGGGCCAATCTAGTCCCGGGGTCGTGGGGACGACCCTATAGTCATCGGACAAGACGGCGGCTGGACATCTTTGGCCCGCGGTCGTGGGGACGACCCTATAGTCGTCGGACAAGTCGGCGGCGGGCCAACCTTGTCCCGGGGTCGTGGGGACGACCGTATAGTCGTCGGACATGACGGTGGCGGGCCAATCTAGTCCCGGGGTCGTGGGGACGACCCTATAGTCATCGGACAAGACGGCGGCTGGACATCTTTGGCCCGCGGTCGTGGGGACGACCCTATAGTCGTCGGACATTTCGGCGGCTTGCCAACTTTGGCCCGGGGTCTTGGGGACGACCCTATAGTCGTCGGACATTTCGGCGGCATGCCACCTTTGGCCCGTGGTCGTGGGGACGATCCGATAGTCGTCGGACATGTCGGCGGCTGGCCAACCTAGACCCGGGGTCGTGGGGACGACCCTATTGTCGTCGGACATGGCGGTGGCGGGCCAATCTAGTCCCGTGGTCGTGGGGACGACCCTATAGTCGTCGGACATGTCGGCGGCCGGCCAACCTAGTCCCGTGGTCGTGGGGACGACCCTATAGTCGTCGGACAAGTCGGCGGCGGGCCAACCTTGTCCCGGGGTCGTGGGGACGACCCTATAGTCGTCGGACATGACGGTGGCGGGCCAATCTAGTCCCGGGGTCGTGGGGACGACCCTATAGTCGTCGGACAAGACGGCGGCTGTCCAACTTTGGCCCGGTGTCGTGGGGACGACCCTATAGTCGTCGGACAAGTCGGCGGCGGGCCAACCTTGTCCCGGGGTCGTGGGGACGCCCGTATAGTCGTCGGACATGACGGTGGCGGGCCAATCTAGTCCCGGGGTCTTGGGGACGACCCTATAGTCATGGGACAAGACGGCGGCTGGACATCTTTGGCCCGCGGTCGTGGGGACGACCCTATAGTCGTCGGAAAAGTCGGCGGCGGGCCAACCTTGTCCCGGGGTCGTGGGGACGACCGTATAGTCGTCGGACATGACGGTGGCGGGCCAATCTAGTCCCGGGGTCGTGGGGACGACCCTATAGTCATCGGACAAGACGGCGGCTGGACATCTTTGGCCCGCGGTCGTGGGGACGACCCTATAGTCGTCGGACATTTCGGCGGCTTGCCAACTTTGGCCCGGGGTCTTGGGGACGACCCTATAGTCGTCGGACATGACGGTGGCGGGCCAATCTAGTCCCGGGGTCGTGGGGACGACCCTATAGTCGTCGGACAAGACGGCGGCTGTCCAACTTTGGCCCGGTGTCGTGGGGACGACCCTATAGTCGTCGGACAAGTCGGCGGCGGGCCAACCTTGTCCCGGGGTCGTGGGGACGACCGTATAGTCGTCGGACATGACGGTGGCGGGCCAATCTAGTCCCGGGGTCGTGGGGACGACCCTATAGTCATCGGACAAGACGGCGGCTGGACATCTTTGGCCCGCGGTCGTGGGGACGACCCTATAGTCGTCGGACAAGTCGGCGGCGGGCCAACCTTGTCCCGGGGTCGTGGGGACGACCGTATAGTCGTCGGACATGACGGTGGCGGGCCAATCTAGTCCCGGGGTCGTGGGGACGACCCTATAGTCATCGGACAAGACGGCGGCTGGACATCTTTGGCCCGCGGTCGTGGGGACGACCCTATAGTCGTCGGACATTTCGGCGGCTTGCCAACTTTGGCCCGGGGTCTTGGGGACGACCCTATAGTCGTCGGACATTTCGGCGGCTTGTCAGCCTAGTCCCGGGGTCGTGGGGACGACCCTATAGTCGTCGGACAAGACGGCGGCTGGACATCCTTGGCTCGCGGTCGTGGGGACGACCCTATAGTCGTCGGACATTTCGGCGGCTTGTCAACCTAGTCCCGGGGTCGTGGGGACGACCCTACAGACGTTGGACATGACGGTGGCGGGCCAATCTAGTCCCGGGGTCGTGGGTACGACCCTATAGTCGTCGGACAAGACGGCGGCTGGACATCCTTGGCTCGCGGTCGTGGGGACGACCCTATAGTCGTCGGACATTTCGGCGGCTTGTCAACCTAGTCCCGGGGTCGTGGGGACGACCCTATAGTCGTTGGACATGACGGTGGCGGGCCAATCTAGTCCCGGGGTCGTGGGTACGAACCTATAGTCGTCGGACAAGTCGGCGGCGGGCCAACCTTGTCCCGGGGTCGTGGGGACGACCGTATAGTCGTCGGACATGACGGTTGCGGGCCAATCTAGTCCCGGGGTCGTGGGTACGACCCTATAGTCGTCGGACAAGTCGGCGTCTGGCCAACCTTGTCCCGGGGTCGTGGGGACGACCCTATAGTCGTCGGACATGACGGTGGCGGGCCAATCTAGTCCCGGGGTCGTGGGGACGACCCTATAGTCGTCGGACAAGACGGCGGCTGTCCAACTTTGGCCCGGTGTCGTGGGGACGACCCTATAGTCGTCGGACAAGTCGGCGGCGGGCCAACCTTGTCCCGGGGTCGTAGGGACGACCGTATAGTCGTCGGACATGACGGTGGCGGGCCAATCTAGTCCCGGGGTCGTGGGGACGACCCTATAGTCATCGGACAAGACGGCGGCTGGACATCTTTGGCCCGCGGTCGTGGGGACGACCCTATAGTCGTCGGACAAGTCGGCGGCGGGCCAACCTTGTCCCGGGGTCGTGGGGACGACCGTATAGTCGTCGGACATGACGGTGGCGGGCCAATCTAGTCCCGGGGTCGTGGGGACGACCCTATAGTCATCGGACAAGACGGCGGCTGGACATCTTTGGCCCGCGGTCGTGGGGACGACCCTATAGTCGTCGGACATTTCGGCGGCTTGCCAACTTTGGCCCGGGGTCTTGGGGACGACCCTATAGTCGTCGGACATTTCGGCGGCATGCCACCTTTGGCCCGTGGTCGTGGGGACGATCCGATAGTCGTCGGACATGTCGGCGGCTGGCCAACCTAGACCCGGGGTCGTGGGGACGACCCTATTGTCGTCGGACATGGCGGTGGCGGGCCAATCTAGTCCCGTGGTCGTGGGGACGACCCTATAGTCGTCGGACATGTCGGCGGCAGGCCAACCTTGTCCCGGGGTCGTGGGGACGACCCTATAGTCGTCGGACATGACGGTGGCGGGCCAATCTAGTCCCGGGGTCGTGGGGACGACCCTATAGTCGTCGGACAAGACGGCGGCTGTCCAACTTTGGCCCGGTGTCGTGGGGACGACCCTATAGTCGTCGGACAAGTCGGCGGCGGGCCAACCTTGTCCCGGGGTCGTGGGGACGACCGTATAGTCGTCGGACATGACGGTGGCGGGCCAATCCAGTCCCGGGGTCGTGGGGACGACCCTATAGTCATGGGACAAGACGGCGGCTGGACATCTTTGGCCCGCGGTCGTGGGGACGACCCTATAGTCGTCGGAAAAGTCGGCGGCGGGCCAACCTTGTCCCGGGGTCGTGGGGACGACCGTATAGTCGTCGGACATGACGGTGGCGGGCCAATCTAGTCCCGGGGTCGTGGGGACGACCCTATAGTCATCGGACAAGACGGCGGCTGGACATCTTTGGCCCGCGGTCGTGGGGACGACCCTATAGTCGTCGGACATTTCGGCGGCTTGCCAACTTTGGCCCGGGGTCTTGGGGACGACCCTATAGTCGTCGGACATTTCGGCGGCATGCCACCTTTGGCCCGTGGTCGTGGGGACGATCCGATAGTCGTCGGACATGTCGGCGGCTGGCCAACCTAGACCCGGGGTCGTGGGGACGACCCTATTGTCGTCGGACATGGCGGTGGCGGGCCAATCTAGTCCCGTGGTCGTGGGGACGACCCTATAGTCGTCGGACATGTCGGCGGCCGGCCAACCTAGTCCCGTGGTCGTGGGGACGACCCTATAGTCGTCGGACAAGTCGGCGGCGGGCCAACCTTGTCCCGGGGTCGTGGGGACGACCCTATAGTCGTCGGACATGACGGTGGCGGGCCAATCTAGTCCCGGGGTCGTGGGGACGACCCTATAGTCGTCGGACAAGACGGCGGCTGTCCAACTTTGGCCCGGTGTCGTGGGGACGACCCTATAGTCGTCGGACAAGTCGGCGGCGGGCCAACCTTGTCCCGGGGTCGTGGGGACGCCCGTATAGTCGTCGGACATGACGGTGGCGGGCCAATCTAGTCCCGGGGTCTTGGGGACGACCCTATAGTCATGGGACAAGACGGCGGCTGGACATCTTTGGCCCGCGGTCGTGGGGACGACCCTATAGTCGTCGGAAAAGTCGGCGGCGGGCCAACCTTGTCCCGGGGTCGTGGGGACGACCGTATAGTCGTCGGACATGACGGTGGCGGGCCAATCTAGTCCCGGGGTCGTGGGGACGACCCTATAGTCATCGGACAAGACGGCGGCTGGACATCTTTGGCCCGCGGTCGTGGGGACGACCCTATAGTCGTCGGACATTTCGGCGGCTTGCCAACTTTGGCCCGGGGTCTTGGGGACGACCCTATAGTCGTCGGACATGACGGTGGCGGGCCAATCTAGTCCCGGGGTCGTGGGGACGACCCTATAGTCGTCGGACAAGACGGCGGCTGTCCAACTTTGGCCCGGTGTCGTGGGGACGACCCTATAGTCGTCGGACAAGTCGGCGGCGGGCCAACCTTGTCCCGGGGTCGTGGGGACGACCGTATAGTCGTCGGACATGACGGTGGCGGGCCAATCTAGTCCCGGGGTCGTGGGGACGACCCTATAGTCATCGGACAAGACGGCGGCTGGACATCTTTGGCCCGCGGTCGTGGGGACGACCCTATAGTCGTCGGACAAGTCGGCGGCGGGCCAACCTTGTCCCGGGGTCGTGGGGACGACCGTATAGTCGTCGGACATGACGGTGGCGGGCCAATCTAGTCCCGGGGTCGTGGGGACGACCCTATAGTCATCGGACAAGACGGCGGCTGGACATCTTTGGCCCGCGGTCGTGGGGACGACCCTATAGTCGTCGGACATTTCGGCGGCTTGCCAACTTTGGCCCGGGGTCTTGGGGACGACCCTATAGTCGTCGGACATTTCGGCGGCATGCCACCTTTGGCCCGTGGTCGTGGGGACGATCCGATAGTCGTCGGACATGTCGGCGGCTGGCCAACCTAGACCCGGGGTCGTGGGGACGACCCTATTGTCGTCGGACATGGCGGTGGCGGGCCAATCTAGTCCCGTGGTCGTGGGGACGACCCTATAGTCGTCGGACATGTCGGCGGCAGGCCAACCTTGTCCCGGGGTCGTGGGGACGACCCTATAGTCGTCGGACATGACGGTGGCGGGCCAATCTAGTCCCGGGGTCGTGGGGACGACCCTATAGTCGTCGGACAAGACGGCGGCTGTCCAACTTTGGCCCGGTGTCGTGGGGACGACCCTATAGTCGTCGGACAAGTCGGCGGCGGGCCAACCTTGTCCCGGGGTCGTGGGGACGACCGTATAGTCGTCGGACATGACGGTGGCGGGCCAATCTAGTCCCGGGGTCGTGGGGACGACCCTATAGTCATGGGACAAGACGGCGGCTGGACATCTTTGGCCCGCGGTCGTGGGGACGACCCTATAGTCGTCGGAAAAGTCGGCGGCGGGCCAACCTTGTCCCGGGGTCGTGGGGACGACCGTATAGTCGTCGGACATGACGGTGGCGGGCCAATCTAGTCCCGGGGTCGTGGGGACGACCCTATAGTCATCGGACAAGACGGCGGCTGGACATCTTTGGCCCGCGGTCGTGGGGACGACCCTATAGTCGTCGGACATTTCGGCGGCTTGCCAACTTTGGCCCGGGGTCTTGGGGACGACCCTATAGTCGTCGGACATTTCGGCGGCATGCCACCTTTGGCCCGTGGTCGTGGGGACGATCCGATAGTCGTCGGACATGTCGGCGGCTGGCCAACCTAGACCCGGGGTCGTGGGGACGACCCTATTGTCGTCGGACATGGCGGTGGCGGGCCAATCTAGTCCCGTGGTCGTGGGGACGACCCTATAGTCGTCGGACATGTCGGCGGCCGGCCAACCTAGTCCCGTGGTCGTGGGGACGACCCTATAGTCGTCGGACAAGTCGGCGGCGGGCCAACCTTGTCCCGGGGTCGTGGGGACGACCCTATAGTCGTCGGACATGACGGTGGCGGGCCAATCTAGTCCCGGGGTCGTGGGGACGACCCTATAGTCGTCGGACAAGACGGCGGCTGTCCAACTTTGGCCCGGTGTCGTGGGGACGACCCTATAGTCGTCGGACAAGTCGGCGGCGGGCCAACCTTGTCCCGGGGTCGTGGGGACGCCCGTATAGTCGTCGGACATGACGGTGGCGGGCCAATCTAGTCCCGGGGTCTTGGGGACGACCCTATAGTCATGGGACAAGACGGCGGCTGGACATCTTTGGCCCGCGGTCGTGGGGACGACCCTATAGTCGTCGGAAAAGTCGGCGGCGGGCCAACCTTGTCCCGGGGTCGTGGGGACGACCGTATAGTCGTCGGACATGACGGTGGCGGGCCAATCTAGTCCCGGGGTCGTGGGGACGACCCTATAGTCATCGGACAAGACGGCGGCTGGACATCTTTGGCCCGCGGTCGTGGGGACGACCCTATAGTCGTCGGACATTTCGGCGGCTTGCCAACTTTGGCCCGGGGTCTTGGGGACGACCCTATAGTCGTCGGACATTTCGGCGGCATGCCACCTTTGGCCCGTGGTCGTGGGGACGATCCGATAGTCGTCGGACATGTCGGCGGCTGGCCAACCTAGACCCGGGGTCGTGGGGACGACCCTATTGTCGTCGGACATGGCGGTGGCGGGCCAATCTAGTCCCGTGGTCGTGGGGACGACCCTATAGTCGTCGGACATGTCGGCGGCCGGCCAACCTAGTCCCGTGGTCGTGGGGACGACCCTATAGTCATCGGACAAGACGGCGGCTGGACATCTTTGGCCCGCGGTCGTGGGGACGACCCTATAGTCGTCGGACATTTCGGCGGCTTGCCAACTTTGGCCCGGGGTCTTGGGGACGACCCTATAGTCGTCGGACATTTCGGCGGCATGCCACCTTTGGCCCGTGGTCGTGGGGACGATCCGATAGTCGTCGGACATGTCGGCGGCTGGCCAACCTAGACCCGGGGTCGTGGGGACGACCCTATTGTCGTCGGACATGGCGGTGGCGGGCCAATCTAGTCCCGTGGTCGTGGGGACGACCCTATAGTCGTCGGACATGTCGGCGGCCGGCCAACCTAGTCCCGTGGTCGTGGGGACGATCCGATAGTCGTTGGACATGACGGTGGCGGGCCATTCTAGTCCCGGGGTCGTGGGGACGACCCTATAGTCGTCGGACATTTCGGCGGCTTGCCAACTTTGGCCCGGGGTCTTGGGGACGACCCTATAGTCGTCGGACATTTCGGCGGCATGCCACCTTTGGCCCGTGGTCGTGGGGACGATCCGATAGTCGTCGGACATGTCGGCGGCTGGCCAACCTAGACCCGGGGTCGTGGGGACGACCCTATTGTCGTCGGACATGGCGGTGGCGGGCCAATCTAGTCCCGTGGTCGTGGGGACGACCCTATAGTCGTCGGACATGTCGGCGGCAGGCCAACCTTGTCCCGGGGTCGTGGGGACGACCCTATAGTCGTCGGACATGACGGTGGCGGGCCAATCTAGTCCCGGGGTCGTGGGGACGACCCTATAGTCGTCGGACAAGACGGCGGCTGTCCAACTTTGGCCCGGTGTCGTGGGGACGACCCTATAGTCGTCGGACAAGTCGGCGGCGGGCCAACCTTGTCCCGGGGTCGTGGGGACGACCGTATAGTCGTCGGACATGACGGTGGCGGGCCAATCTAGTCCCGGGGTCGTGGGGACGACCCTATAGTCATGGGACAAGACGGCGGCTGGACATCTTTGGCCCGCGGTCGTGGGGACGACCCTATAGTCGTCGGAAAAGTCGGCGGCGGGCCAACCTTGTCCCGGGGTCGTGGGGACGACCCTATAGTCGTCGGACATTTCGGCGGCTTGCCAACTTTGGCCCGGGGTCTTGGGGACGACCCTATAGTCGTCGGACATTTCGGCGGCATGCCACCTTTGGCCCGTGGTCGTGGGGACGATCCGATAGTCGTCGGACATGTCGGCGGCTGGCCAACCTAGACCCGGGGTCGTGGGGACGACCCTATTGTCGTCGGACATGGCGGTGGCGGGCCAATCTAGTCCCGTGGTCGTGGGGACGACCCTATAGTCGTCGGACATGTCGGCGGCAGGCCAACCTTGTCCCGGGGTCGTGGGGACGACCCTATAGTCGTCGGACATGTCGGCGGCAGGCCAACCTTGTCCCGGGGTCGTGGGGACGACCCTATAGTCGTCGGACATGACGGTGGCGGGCCAATCTAGTCCCGGGGTCGTGGGGACGACCCTATAGTCGTCGGACAAGACGGCGGCTGTCCAACTTTGGCCCGGTGTCGTGGGGACGACCCTATAGTCGTCGGACATGTCGGCGGCTGGCCAACCTAGACCCGGGGTCGTGGGGACGACCCTATTGTCGTCGGACATGGCGGTGGCGGGCCAATCTAGTCCCGTGGTCGTGGGGACGACCCTATAGTCGTCGGACATGTCGGCGGCCGGCCAACCTAGTCCCGTGGTCGTGGGGACGACCCTATAGTCGTCGGACAAGTCGGCGGCGGGCCAACCTTGTCCCGGGGTCGTGGGGACGACCCTATAGTCGTCGGACATGACGGTGGCGGGCCAATCTAGTCCCGGGGTCGTGGGGACGACCCTATAGTCGTCGGACAAGACGGCGGCTGTCCAACTTTGGCCCGGTGTCGTGGGGACGACCCTATAGTCGTCGGACAAGTCGGCGGCGGGCCAACCTTGTCCCGGGGTCGTGGGGACGCCCGTATAGTCGTCGGACATGACGGTGGCGGGCCAATCTAGTCCCGGGGTCTTGGGGACGACCCTATAGTCATGGGACAAGACGGCGGCTGGACATCTTTGGCCCGCGGTCGTGGGGACGACCCTATAGTCGTCGGAAAAGTCGGCGGCGGGCCAACCTTGTCCCGGGGTCGTGGGGACGACCGTATAGTCGTCGGACATGACGGTGGCGGGCCAATCTAGTCCCGGGGTCGTGGGGACGACCCTATAGTCATCGGACAAGACGGCGGCTGGACATCTTTGGCCCGCGGTCGTGGGGACGACCCTATAGTCGTCGGACATTTCGGCGGCTTGCCAACTTTGGCCCGGGGTCTTGGGGACGACCCTATAGTCGTCGGACATGACGGTGGCGGGCCAATCTAGTCCCGGGGTCGTGGGGACGACCCTATAGTCGTCGGACAAGACGGCGGCTGTCCAACTTTGGCCCGGTGTCGTGGGGACGACCCTATAGTCGTCGGACAAGTCGGCGGCGGGCCAACCTTGTCCCGGGGTCGTGGGGACGACCGTATAGTCGTCGGACATGACGGTGGCGGGCCAATCTAGTCCCGGGGTCGTGGGGACGACCCTATAGTCATCGGACAAGACGGCGGCTGGACATCTTTGGCCCGCGGTCGTGGGGACGACCCTATAGTCGTCGGACAAGTCGGCGGCGGGCCAACCTTGTCCCGGGGTCGTGGGGACGACCGTATAGTCGTCGGACATGACGGTGGCGGGCCAATCTAGTCCCGGGGTCGTGGGGACGACCCTATAGTCATCGGACAAGACGGCGGCTGGACATCTTTGGCCCGCGGTCGTGGGGACGACCCTATAGTCGTCGGACATTTCGGCGGCTTGCCAACTTTGGCCCGGGGTCTTGGGGACGACCCTATAGTCGTCGGACATTTCGGCGGCATGCCACCTTTGGCCCGTGGTCGTGGGGACGATCCGATAGTCGTCGGACATGTCGGCGGCTGGCCAACCTAGACCCGGGGTCGTGGGGACGACCCTATTGTCGTCGGACATGGCGGTGGCGGGCCAATCTAGTCCCGTGGTCGTGGGGACGACCCTATAGTCGTCGGACATGTCGGCGGCAGGCCAACCTTGTCCCGGGGTCGTGGGGACGACCCTATAGTCGTCGGACATGACGGTGGCGGGCCAATCTAGTCCCGGGGTCGTGGGGACGACCCTATAGTCGTCGGACAAGACGGCGGCTGTCCAACTTTGGCCCGGTGTCGTGGGGACGACCCTATAGTCGTCGGACAAGTCGGCGGCGGGCCAACCTTGTCCCGGGGTCGTGGGGACGACCGTATAGTCGTCGGACATGACGGTGGCGGGCCAATCTAGTCCCGGGGTCGTGGGGACGACCCTATAGTCATGGGACAAGACGGCGGCTGGACATCTTTGGCCCGCGGTCGTGGGGACGACCCTATAGTCGTCGGAAAAGTCGGCGGCGGGCCAACCTTGTCCCGGGGTCGTGGGGACGACCCTATAGTCGTCGGACATGACGGTGGCGGGCCAATCTAGTCCCGGGGTCGTGGGGACGACCCTATAGTCATCGGACAAGACGGCGGCTGGACATCTTTGGCCCGCGGTCGTGGGGACGACCCTATAGTCGTCGGACATTTCGGCGGCTTGCCAACTTTGGCCCGGGGTCTTGGGGACGACCCTATAGTCGTCGGACATTTCGGCGGCATGCCACCTTTGGCCCGTGGTCGTGGGGACGATCCGATAGTCGTCGGACATGTCGGCGGCTGGCCAACCTAGACCCGGGGTCGTGGGGACGACCCTATTGTCGTCGGACATGGCGGTGGCGGGCCAATCTAGTCCCGTGGTCGTGGGGACGACCCTATAGTCGTCGGACATGTCGGCGGCCGGCCAACCTAGTCCCGTGGTCGTGGGGACGACCCTATAGTCGTCGGACAAGTCGGCGGCGGGCCAACCTTGTCCCGGGGTCGTGGGGACGACCCTATAGTCGTCGGACATGACGGTGGCGGGCCAATCTAGTCCCGGGGTCGTGGGGACGACCCTATAGTCGTCGGACAAGACGGCGGCTGTCCAACTTTGGCCCGGTGTCGTGGGGACGACCCTATAGTCGTCGGACAAGTCGGCGGCGGGCCAACCTTGTCCCGGGGTCGTGGGGACGCCCGTATAGTCGTCGGACATGACGGTGGCGGGCCAATCTAGTCCCGGGGTCTTGGGGACGACCCTATAGTCATGGGACAAGACGGCGGCTGTCCAACTTTGGCCCGGTGTCGTGGGGACGACCCTATAGTCGTCGGACAAGTCGGCGGCGGGCCAACCTTGTCCCGGGGTCGTGGGGACGCCCGTATAGTCGTCGGACATGACGGTGGCGGGCCAATCTAGTCCCGGGGTCTTGGGGACGACCCTATAGTCATGGGACAAGACGGCGGCTGGACATCTTTGGCCCGCGGTCGTGGGGACGACCCTATAGTCGTCGGAAAAGTCGGCGGCGGGCCAACCTTGTCCCGGGGTCGTGGGGACGACCGTATAGTCGTCGGACATGACGGTGGCGGGCCAATCTAGTCCCGGGGTCGTGGGGACGACCCTATAGTCGTCGGACATTTCGGCGGCATGCCACCTTTGGCCCGTGGTCGTGGGGACGATCCGATAGTCGTCGGACATGTCGGCGGCTGGCCAACCTAGACCCGGGGTCGTGGGGACGACCCTATTGTCGTCGGACATGGCGGTGGCGGGCCAATCTAGTCCCGTGGTCGTGGGGACGACCCTATAGTCGTCGGACATGTCGGCGGCCGGCCAACCTAGTCCCGTGGTCGTGGGGACGACCCTATAGTCATCGGACAAGACGGCGGCTGGACATCTTTGGCCCGCGGTCGTGGGGACGACCCTATAGTCGTCGGACATTTCGGCGGCTTGCCAACTTTGGCCCGGGGTCTTGGGGACGACCCTATAGTCGTCGGACATTTCGGCGGCATGCCACCTTTGGCCCGTGGTCGTGGGGACGATCCGATAGTCGTCGGACATGTCGGCGGCTGGCCAACCTAGACCCGGGGTCGTGGGGACGACCCTATTGTCGTCGGACATGGCGGTGGCGGGCCAATCTAGTCCCGTGGTCGTGGGGACGACCCTATAGTCGTCGGACATGTCGGCGGCCGGCCAACCTAGTCCCGTGGTCGTGGGGACGATCCGATAGTCGTTGGACATGACGGTGGCGGGCCATTCTAGTCCCGGGGTCGTGGGGACGACCCTATAGTCATCGGACAAGACGGCGGCTGGACATCTTTGGCCCGCGGTCGTGGGGACGACCCTATAGTCGTCGGACATTTCGGCGGCTTGCCAACTTTGGCCCGGGGTCTTGGGGACGACCCTATAGTCGTCGGACATTTCGGCGGCATGCCACCTTTGGCCCGTGGTCGTGGGGACGATCCGATAGTCGTCGGACATGTCGGCGGCTGGCCAACCTAGACCCGGGGTCGTGGGGACGACCCTATTGTCGTCGGACATGGAGGTGGCGGGCCAATCTAGTCCCGTGGTCGTGGGGACGACCCTATAGTCGTCGGACATGTCGGCGGCTGGCCAACCTAGTCCCGTGGTCGTGGGGACGATCCGATAGTCGTTGGACATGACGGTGGCGGGCCATTCTAGTCCCGGGGTCGTGGGGACGACCCTATAGTCGTCGGACATGTCGGCGGCTGGCCAACTTGGGCCCGTGGTCGTGGGGACGTCCCACTAGTCGTCGGACATGTCGGCGGCTGGCCAACCTAGTCCCGAGGTCGTCGGACTTGACGGTGGCGGGCCAATCTAGTCCCGGGGTCGTGGGGACGACCCTGCAGTCGTCGGACATGTCGGCGGCTGGTCAATCTAGTCGCGGGGTCGTGGGGACGACTCTATAGTCGTCGGACATGTCGGCGGCTGGCCAACTTTGGCCCGTGGTCGTGGGGACGACCCGATAGTCGTCGGACATGTCGGCGGCTGGCCAACTTTGGCCCGTGGTCGTGGGGCGATCCGATAGTCGTCGGACATGTCGGCGGCTGGCCAACCTAGACCCGGGGTCGTGGGGACGACCCTATTGTCGTGGGACATGGCGGTGGGGGGCCAATCTAGTCCCGTGGTCGTGGGGACGACCCTATAGTCGTCGGACAAGTCGGCGGCGGGCCAACTTTGGCCCGTGGTCGTGGGGACGATCCAATAGTCGTCGG
The DNA here is from genome assembly GCA_963932275.1 of Andrena praecox. Taxonomy (NCBI): domain Eukaryota; kingdom Metazoa; phylum Arthropoda; class Insecta; order Hymenoptera; family Andrenidae; genus Andrena; species Andrena praecox. Next base: position 656,480 of record CAWVQO010000333.1, on the reverse strand, counting down.
GCATGTCGGCGGCTGGCCAACTTTGGCCCGTGGTCGTGGGGACGACCCTATAGTCGTCGGACATTTCGGCGGCTTGTCAACCTAGTCCCGGGGTCGTGGGGACGACCCTATAGTCGTTGGACATGACGGTGGCGGGCCAATCTAGTCCCGGGGTCGTGGGTACGAACCTATAGTCGTCGGACAAGTCGGCCCCGGGCCAACCTTGTCCCGGGGTCGTGGGGACGACCGTATAGTCTTCGGACATGACGGTGGCGGGCCAATCTAGTCCCGGGGTCGTGGGGACGACCCTATAGTCGTTGGACATGACGGTGGCGGGCCAATCTAGTCCCGGGGTCGTAGGGACGACCCTATAGTCGTCGGACATGTAGGCGATTGGCCAATATTGGCCCGGGGTCGTGGGGACGACCCTATAGTCGTCGGACAAGTCGGCGGCGGGCCAACCTTGTCCCGGGGTCGTGGGGACGACCCTATAGTCGTCGGACATGACGGTGGCGGGCCAATCTAGTCCCGGGGTTGTGGGGACGACCCTATACTCGTCGGACAAGACGGCGGCTTGACATTTTTGGCCCGCGGTCGTGGGGACGACCCTATAGTCGTCGGACATTTCGGCGGCTTGCCAACTTTGGCCCCGGGTCGTGGGGACGACCCTATAGTCGTCGGACATTTCGGCGGCATGCCAACTTTGACCCGGGGTCGTGGGGACGACCCTATAGTCGTTGGACATGACGGTGGCGGGCCAATCTAGTCCCGGGGTCGTAGGGACGACCCTATAGTCGTCCGACAAGTCGGCGGCGGGCCAACCTTGTCCCGGGGTCGTGGGGACGTCCCTATAGTCGTCGGACATGACGGTGGCGGGCCAATCTAGTCCCGGGGTCGTGGGGACGACCCTATAGTCGTCGGACAAGGCGGCGGCTGGATATCCTTGGCTCGCGGTCGTGGGGACGACCCTATAGTCGTCGGACATTTCGGCGGCTTGCCAACTTTGGCCCGGGGTCGTGGGGACGACCCTATAGTCGTCGGACATTTCGGCGGCTGGCCAACCTAGTCCCGAGGTCGTGGGGACGACCCTATAGTCGTCGGACTTCACGGTGGCGGGCCAATCTAGTCCCGGGGTCGTGGGGACGACCCTACAGTCGTCGGACATTTCGGCGGCTTGCCAACTTTGGCCCGTGGTCGTGGGGACGATCCAATAGTCGTCGGACATGTCGGCGGCTGGCCAACTTTGGCCCGTGGTCGTGGGGACGACCCTATAGTCGTTGGACATGTCAGCGGCTGGCCAACTTTGGCCCGGTGTCGTGGGGACGACTCTATAGTCGTCGGACATGTCGGCGGCTGGCCAACCTAGACCCGGGGTCGTGGGGACGACCCTATTGTCGTCGGACATGACGGTGGCGGGCCAATCTATTCCCGGGGTCGTACGGACGACCCTATAGTCGTCTGACATGTTGGCGATTGGCCAACATTGGCCCGGGGTCGTGGGGACGACTCTATAGTCTTCGGACATGTTGGCGGCTTGTCAGCCTAGTCCCGGGGTCGTGGGTACGACCCTATAGTCGTCGGACAAGACGGCGGCTGGACATCTTTGTCCCGCGGTCGTGGGGACGACCCTATACTCGTCGGACATTTCGGCGGCATGCCAACTTTGGCCCGGGGTTGTGGGGACGACCCTATAGTCGTCGGACATTTCGGCGGCTTGCCTACTTTGGCCCGGGGTCGTGGGGACGACCCTATAGTCGTCGGACATGTCGGCGGCTGGCCGACCTAGTCCCGAGGTCGTGGGGACGACCGTATAGTCGTCGGATATGTTTGCGGCTTGTCAACCTAGTCCCGGGGTCGTGGGGACGACCCTATAGTCGTTGGACATGACGGTGGCGGGCCAATCTAGTCCCGGGGTCGTGGGTACGAACCTATAGTCGTCGGACAAGTCGGCCCCGGGCCAACCTTGTCCCGGGGTCGTGGGGACGACCGTATAGTCTTCGGACATGACGGTGGCGGGCCAATCTAGTCCCGGGGTCGTGGGGACGACCCTATAGTCGTCGGACAAGACGGCGGCTGGACATCTTTGTCCCGGGGACGTGGGGACGACCCTATAGTCTGCGGACAAGTCGGCGGCTGGCCAAATTTGGCCCGTGGTCGTGGGGACGACCCTATAGTCGTCGGACAAGACGGCGGCTTGACATTTTTGGCCCGCGGTCGTGGGGACGACCCTATAGTCGTCGGACATTTCGGCGGCTTGCCAACTTTGGCCCCGGGTCGTGGGGACGACCCTATAGTCGTCGGACATTTCGGCGGCATGCCAACTTTGACCCGGGGTCGTGGGGACGACCCTATAGTCGTTGGACATGACGGTGGCGGGCCAATCTAGTCCCGGGGTCGTAGGGACGACCCTATAGTCGTCCGACAAGTCGGCGGCGGGCCAACCTTGTCCCGGGGTCGTGGGGACGTCCCTATAGTCGTCGGACATGACGGTGGCGGGCCAATCTAGTCCCGGGGTCGTGGGGACGACCCTATAGTCGTCGGACAAGGCGGCGGCTGGATATCCTTGGCTCGCGGTCGTGGGGACGACCCTATAGTCGTCGGACATTTCGGCGGCTTGCCAACTTTGGCCCGGGGTCGTGGGGACGACCCTATAGTCGTCGGACATTTCGGCGGCTGGCCAACCTAGTCCCGAGGTCGTGGGGACGACCCTATAGTCGTCGGACTTCACGGTGGCGGGCCAATCTAGTCCCGGGGTCGTGGGGACGACCCTACAGTCGTCGGACATTTCGGCGGCTTGCCAACTTTGGCCCGTGGTCGTGGGGACGATCCAATAGTCGTCGGACATGTCGGCGGCTGGCCAACTTTGGCCCGTGGTCGTGGGGACGACCCTATAGTCGTTGGACATGTCAGCGGCTGGCCAACTTTGGCCCGGTGTCGTGGGGACGACTCTATAGTCGTCGGACATGTCGGCGGCTGGCCAACCTAGACCCGGGGTCGTGGGGACGACCCTATTGTCGTCGGACATGACGGTGGCGGGCCAATCTATTCCCGGGGTCGTACGGACGACCCTATAGTCGTCTGACATGTTGGCGATTGGCCAACATTGGCCCGGGGTCGTGGGGACGACTCTATAGTCTTCGGACATGTTGGCGGCTTGTCAGCCTAGTCCCGGGGTCGTGGGTACGACCCTATAGTCGTCGGACAAGTCGGCGGCGGGCCAACCTTGTCCCGGGGTCGTGGAGACGACCCTATAGTCGTCGGACATGACGGTGGTGGGCCAATCTAGTCCCGGGGTCATGGGGACGACCCTATAGTCGTCGGACAAGACGGCGGCTGGACATCCTTGGCTCGCGGTCGTGGGGACGACCCTATAGTCGTCGGACATTTCGGCGGCTTGTCAACCTAGTCCCGGGGTCGTGGGGACGACCCTATAGTCGTTGGACATGACGGTGGCGGGCCAATCTAGTCCCGGGGTCGTGGGTACGACCCTATAGTCGTCGGACAAGTCGGCGGCGGGCCAACCTTGTCCCGGGGTCGTGGGGACGACCGTATAGTCGTCGGACATGACGGTGGCGGGCCAATCTAGTCCCGGGGTCGTGGGGACGACCCTATAGTCGTCGGACAAGACGGCGGCTGGACATCTTTGTCCCGCGGTCGTGGGGACGACCCTATAGTCGTCGGACATTTCGGCGGCATGCCAACTTTGGCCCGGGGTTGTGGGGACGACCCTATAGTCGTCGGACATTTCGGCGGCTTGCCTACTTTGGCCCGGGGTCGTGGGGACGACCCTATAGTCGTCGGACATGTCGGCGGCTGGCCGACCTAGTCCCGAGGTCGTGGGGACGACCGTATAGTCGTCGGATATGTTTGCGGCTTGTCAACCTAGTCCCGGGGTCGTGGGGACGACCCTATAGTCGTTGGACATGAAGGTGGCGGGACAATCTAGTCCCGTGGTCGTGGGGACGACCCTATAGTCGTCGAACATGACGGTGGCGGACCAATCTAGTCCCGGGGTCGTGGGGACGAACCTATAGTCGTCGGACAAGTCGGCGGCGGGCCAACCATGTCCCGGGGTCGTGGGGACGACCGTATAGTCGTCGGACATGACGGTAGCGGGCCAATCTAGTCCCGGGGTCGTGGGGACGACCCTACAGTCGTCGAACATGTCGGCGGCTTGCCAAATTTGCCCGGGGTCGTGGGGACGACCCTATAGTCGTCGGACTTGACGGTGGCGGGCCAATCTAGTCCCGGGGTCGTGGGGACGACCCAATAGTCGTTGGACATTACGGCGGCTGGCCAACTTTGGCCCATGGTCGTGGGGACGACCCTATAGTCGTTGGACATGACAGTGGCGGGCCAATCTAGTCCTGGGGTCGTAGGGACGACCCTATAGTCGTCGGACATGTCGGCGATTGGCCAACATTGGCCCGGGGTCGTGGGGACGACCCTACAGTCGTCGGACATTTCGGCGGCTTGCCAACTTTGGCCCGGGGTCGTGGGGACGACCCTATAGTCGTCGGACATGACGGTGGCGGACCAATCTAGTCCCGGGGTCGTGGGTACGACCCTACAGTCCTCGGACATTTCGGCCCCTTGCCAACTTTGGCCCGGGGTCGTGGGGACGACCCTATAGTCGTCGAACATGACGGTGGCGGACCAATCTAGTCCCGGGGTCGTGGGGACGACCCTATAGTCGTCGGGCATGTCGGCGGCTGGCCAACTTTGGCCCGTGGTCGTGGGGACGATCCAATAGTCGTCGGACATGTCGGCGGCTGGCTAACTTTGGCCCGGTGTCGTGGGGACGACCCTATAGTCGTCGGACAAGACGGCGGCTGGACATCCTTGGCTCGCGGTCGTGGGGACGACCCTATAGTCGTCGGACATTTCGGCGGCTTGTCAACCTAGTCCCGGGGTCGTGGGGACGACCCTATAGTCGTCGGACATTTCGGCGGCTTGTCAACCTAGTCCCGGGGTCGTGGGGACGACCCTATAGTCGTCGGACATGACGGTGGCGGACCAATCTAGTCCCGGGGTCGTGGGGACCACCCTATAGTCGTCGGGCACGTCGGCGGCTGGCCAACTTTGGCCCGTGGTCGTGGGGACGATCCAATAGTCGTCGGACATGTCGGCGGCTGGCTAACTTTGGCCCGGTGTCGTGGGGACGACCCTATAGTCGTCGGACATGTTGGCGATTGGCCAACATTGGCCCGGGGTCGTGGGGACGACTCTATAGTCGTCGGACATTTCGGCGGCATGTCAACCTAGTCCCGGGGTCGTGGGGACGACCCTATAGTCGTTGGACATGACGGTGGCGGGCCAATCTAGTCCCGGGGTCGTGGGTACGAACCTATATTCGTCGGACAAGTCGGCGGCGGGCCAACCTTGTCCCGGGGTCGTGGGGACGACCGTATAGTCGTCGGACATGACGGTGGCGGGCCAATCTAGTCCCGGGGTCGTGGGTACGACCCTATAGTCGTCGGACAAGTCGGCGGCGGGCCAACTTTGGCCCCGTGGTCGTGGGGACGACCCTATAGTCGTCGGACATGTCGGCGGCTGGCCAACTTTGGCCCGGGGACGTGGGGACGACCCTATAGTCTGCGGACAAGTCGGCGGCTGGCCAAATTTGGCCCGTGGTCGTGGGGACGACCCTATAGTCGTCGGACATGACGTTGTCGGGCCAATCTAGTCCCGGGGTCGTGGGTACGACCCTATAGTCGTTGGACATGACGGTGGCGGGCCATTCTAGTCCCGGGGTCGTGGGGACGACCCTATAGTCGTCGGACATGTCGGCGGCTGGCCAACTTGGGCCCGTGGTCGTGGGGACGTCCCACTAGTCGTCGGACATGTCGGCGGCTGACCAACTTTGGCCCGGGGACGTGGGGACGACCCTATAGTCTGCGGACAAGTCGGCGGCTGGCCAAATTTGGCCCGTGGTCGTGGGGACGACCCTATAGTCGTCGGACATGACGTTGTCGGGCCAATCTAGTCCCGGGGTCGTGGGTACGACCCTATAGTCGTTGGACATGACGGTGGCGGGCCAATCTAGTCCCGGGGTCGTGGGGACGACCCTGCAGTCGTCGGACATGTCGGCGGCTGGTCAATCTAGTCCGGGGATCGTGGGGACGACCCTATAGTCGTCGGACATGTTGGCGGCTGGCCAGCTTTGGCCCATGGTCGTGGGGACGATCCGATAGTCGTCGGACGTGACGGTGGCTAGCCAATCTAGTCCCGGGGACGTGGGGACGACCCTATAGTCGTCGGACATGTCGGCGGCTGGCCTACTTTGGCCCGGTGTAGTGGGGACGACTCTATAGTGGTCGGACATGTCGGTGGCGAGCCAATCTAGTCCCGGGGTCGTGGGGACGACCCTATAGTCGTCGAACATGACGGTGGCGGACCAATCTAGTCCCGGGGTCGTGGGGACGACCCTATAGTCGTCGGGCATGTCGGCGGCTGGCCAACTTTGGCCCGTGGTCGTGGGGACGATCCAATAGTCGTCGGACATGTCGGCGGCTGGCTAACTTTGGCCCGGTGTCGTGGGGACGACCCTATAGTCGTCGGACAAGACGGCGGCTGGACATCCTTGGCTCGCGGTCGTGGGGACGACCCTATAGTCGTCGGACATTTCGGCGGCTTGTCAACCTAGTCCCGGGGTCGTGGGGACGACCCTATAGTCGTCGGACATTTCGGCGGCTTGTCAACCTAGTCCCGGGGTCGTGGGGACGACCCTATAGTCGTCGGACATGACGGTGGCGGACCAATCTAGTCCCGGGGTCGTGGGGACGACCCTATAGTCGTCGGGCACGTCGGCGGCTGGCCAACTTTGGCCCGTGGTCGTGGGGACGATCCAATAGTCGTCGGACATGTCGGCGGCTGGCTAACTTTGGCCCGGTGTCGTGGGGACGACCCTATAGTCGTCGGACATGTTGGCGATTGGCCAACATTGGCCCGGGGTCGTGGGGACGACTCTATAGTCGTCGGACATTTCGGCGGCATGTCAACCTAGTCCCGGGGTCGTGGGGACGACCCTATAGTCGTTGGACATGACGGTGGCGGGCCAATCTAGTCCCGGGGTCGTGGGTACGAACCTATATTCGTCGGACAAGTCGGCGGCGGGCCAACCTTGTCCCGGGGTCGTGGGGACGACCGTATAGTCGTCGGACATGACGGTGGCGGGCCAATCTAGTCCCGGGGTCGTGGGTACGACCCTATAGTCGTCGGACAAGTCGGCGGCGGGCCAACTTTGGCCCCGTGGTCGTGGGGACGACCCTATAGTCGTCGGACATGTCGGCGGCTGGCCAACTTTGGCCCGGGGACGTGGGGACGACCCTATAGTCTGCGGACAAGTCGGCGGCTGGCCAAATTTGGCCCGTGGTCGTGGGGACGACCCTATAGTCGTCGGACATGACGTTGTCGGGCCAATCTAGTCCCGGGGTCGTGGGTACGACCCTATAGTCGTTGGACATGACGGTGGCGGGCCATTCTAGTCCCGGGGTCGTGGGGACGACCCTATAGTCGTCGGACATGTCGGCGGCTGGCCAACTTGGGCCCGTGGTCGTGGGGACGTCCCACTAGTCGTCGGACATGTCGGCGGCTGACCAACTTTGGCCCGGGGACGTGGGGACGACCCTATAGTCTGCGGACAAGTCGGCGGCTGGCCAAATTTGGCCCGTGGTCGTGGGGACGACCCTATAGTCGTCGGACATGACGTTGTCGGGCCAATCTAGTCCCGGGGTCGTGGGTACGACCCTATAGTCGTTGGACATGACGGTGGCGGGCCCATCTAGTCCCGGGGTCGTGGGGACGACCCTGCAGTCGTCGGACATGTCGGCGGCTGGTCAATCTAGTCCGGGGATCGTGGGGACGACCCTATAGTCGTCGGACATGTTGGCGGCTGGCCAGCTTTGGCCCATGGTCGTGGGGACGATCCGATAGTCGTCGGACGTGACGGTGGCTAGCCAATCTAGTCCCGGGGACGTGGGGACGACCCTATAGTCGTCGGACATGTCGGCGGCTGGCCTACTTTGGCCCGGTGTAGTGGGGACGACTCTATAGTGGTCGGACATGTCGGTGGCGAGCCAATCTAGTCCCGGGGTCGTGGGGACGACCCTATAGTCCTCGGACAAGTCGGCGGCTGGCCAGTCTAGTCCCGGGTCGTGGGGACGACCCTATAGTCGTCGGACATGACGGTGGCGGGCCAGTCTGGTCCCGGGTCGTGGGGACGACCCTATAGTCGTCGGACATGACGGTGGCGGGCCAGTCTAGTCCCGGGTCGTGGGGACGACCCTATAGTCGTCGGACATGTCGGCGGCTGGCCAACTTTGGCCCGGAGTCGTGGGGACGACCCTATAGTCGTCGGAAATGACGGTGGCGGGCCAGTCTAGTCCCGGGTCGTGGGGACGACCCTATAGTCGTCGGAAAAGTCGGCGGCTGGCCAACTTTGGCCCGTGGTCGTAAAGACGACCCTATTGTCGTCGGACAAGACGGTGGTGGGGCCAATCTAGTCCCGGCGTCGTGGGGACGACCCTATACTCGTCGGACAAGTCGGCGGCTGGCCAACTTTTGCCCGGGGTCGTGGGGACGACCCTATAATCGTCGGACATGACGGTGGCGGGCCAATCTAGTCCCGGGGTCGTGGGGACGACCCTATAATCGTTGGACATGACGGTGGCGGGCCAATATAGTCCCGGGGTCGTAGGGACGACCCTATAGTCGTCGGACAAGTCAGCGGCTGGCCAACTTTGGCCCCGTGGTCGTGGGGACGACCCTATAGTCGTCGGACATGTCGGCGGCTGGCCAACTTTGGCCCGGTGTAGTGGGGACGACTCTATACTGGTCGGACATGTCGGTGGCGAGCCAATCTAGTCCCGTGGTCGTGTGGACGACCCTATAGTCGTCGGACATTTCGGCGGCTTGTCAACCTAGTCCCGGGGTCGTGGGGACGACCCTATAGTCGTCGGACATGACGGTGGCGGACCAATCTAGTCCCGGGGTCGTGGGGACGACCCTATAGTCGTCGGGCACGTCGGCGGCTGGCCAACTTTGGCCCGTGGTCGTGGGGACGATCTAATAGTCGTCGGACATGTCGGCGGCTGGCTAACTTTGGCCCGGTGTCGTGGGGACGACCATATAGTCGTCGGACATGTTGGCAATTGGCCAACATTGGCCCGGGGTCGTGGGGACGACTCTATAGTCGTCGGACATGTTGGCGGCTTGTCAGCCTAGTCCCGGGGTCGTGGGGACGACCCTATAGTCGTCGGACAAGACGGCGGCTGGACATCCTTGGCTCGCGGTCGTGGGGACGACCCTATAGTCGTCGGACATTTCGGCGGCTTGTCAACCTAGTCCCGGGGTCGTGGGGACGACCCTACAGTCGTTGGACATGACGGTGGCGGGCCAATCTAGTCCCGGGGTCGTGGGTACGACCCTATAGTCGTCGGACAAGACGGCGGCTGGACATCCTTCGCTCGCGGTCGTGGGGACGACCCTATAGTCGTCGGACATTTCGGCGGCTTGTCAACCTAGTCCCGGGGTCGTGGGGACGACCCTATAGTCGTTGGACATGACGGTGGCGGGCCAATCTAGTCCCGGGGTCGTGGGTACGAACCTATATTCGTCGGACAAGTCGGCGGCGGGCCAACCTTGTCCCGGGGTCGTGGGGACGACCGTATAGTCGTCGGACATGACGGTGGCGGGCCAATCTAGTCCCGGGGTCGTGGGTACGACCCTATAGTCGTCGGACAAGTCGGCGGCGGGCCAACTTTGGCCCCGTGGTCGTGGGGACGACCCTATAGTCGTCGGACATGTCGGCGGCTGGCCAACTTTGGCCCGGGGACGTGGGGACGACCCTATAGTCTGCGGACAAGTCGGCGGCTGGCCAAATTTGGCCCGTGGTCGTGGGGACGACCCTATAGTCGTCGGACATGACGTTGTCGGGCCAATCTAGTCCCGGGATCGTGGGGACGACCCTATAGTCGTCGGACATGACGGTGTCGGGCCAATCTAGTCCGGGGATCGTGGGGACGACCCTATAGTCGTCGGACATGTTGGCGGCTGGCCAGCTTTGGCCCATGGTCGTGGGGACGATCCGATAGTCGTCGGACGTGACGGTGGCTGGCCAATCTAGTCCCGGGGACGTGGGGACGACCCTATAGTCGTCGGACATGTCGGCGGCTGGCCTACTTTGGCCCGGTGTAGTGGGGACGACTCTATAGTGGTCGGACATGTCGGTGGCGAGCCAATCTAGTCCCGGGGTCGTGGGGACGACCCTATAGTCCTCGGACAAGTCGGCGGCTGGCCAACTTTGGCCCAGGGTTGTGGGGACGACCCTATAGTCGCCGGACATGTTGGCGGCAGGTCAACCTAGTCCCGGGGTCGTGGGGACGACCCTATATTCTTCGGACAAGTCGACGGCGGGCCAAGCTAGTCCGGGGGTCGTGGGGACGACCCTATAGTCGGCGGACTTGACGGTGTCGGGCCAATCTAGTCTCGGGGTTGTGGGGACGACCCTATAGTCGTCGGACATTTCGGCGGCATGCCAACTTTGGCCCGGGGTTGTGGGGACGACCCTATAGTCGTCGGACATTTCGGCGGCTTGCCTACTTTGGCCCGGGGTCGTGGGGACGACTCTATAGTGGTCGGACATGTCGGTGGCGAGCCAATCTAGTCCCGGGGTCGTGGGGACGACCCTATAGTCGTCGGATAAGTCGGCGGCAAGCCAACCTAGTCCCGGGGTCGTGGGGACGACCCTATAGTCGTCGGACAAGTCGGAGGCTGGCCAACTTTGGCCCGTGGTCGTGGGGACGACCCTATAGTCGTCGGACAAATCGGCGGCTGGCCAACTTTGGCCCGGGGTCGTGGGGACGACGCTATTGTCGTCGGACAAGTCGGCGGTGAGCCAACCTAGTCCAGGGGTCGTGGGGGCGACCCTATAGTCGTCGGACATGTCGGCGGCTTGCCAACTTTGGACCGGGGTCGTGGGGACGACCCTGTAGTCGTCGGACATGACGGTGGCGGGCCAATCTAGTCCTGGGGTCGTGGGGACGACCCTATAGTCGTCGGACATGACGGTGGCGGGCCAGTCTAGTCCCGGGTCGTGGGGACGACCCTATAGTCGTCGGACATGTCGGCGGCTGGCCAACTTTGGCCCGGAGTCGTGGGGACGACCCTATAGTCGTCGGAAATGACGGTGGCGGGCCAATCTATTCCCGGGGTCGTGGGGACGACCCTGTAGTCGTCGGACATGTCGCCGGCTGGCCAACTTTGGCCTGTGGTCGTGGGGACGACCCTATAGTCGTCGGACATGACGGTGGCGGGCCAATCTAGTCCTGGGGTCGTGGGGACGACCCTATAGTCGTCGGACATGACGGTGGCGGGCCAATCTAGTCCCGGGGTCGTGGGGACGACCCTATAGTCGTCGGACAAGTCGGCGGCTGGCCAACCTAGACCCGGGGTCGTGGGGATGACCCTATAGTCGTCGGACATGACGGTGGCGGGCCAGTCTAGTCCCGGGTCGTGGGGACGACCCTATAGTCGTCGGACATGACGGTGGCGGGCCAGTCTAGTCCCGGGTCGTGGGGACGACCCTATAGTCGTCGGACATGTCGGCGGCTGGCCAACTTTGGCCCGGAGTCGTGGGGACGACCCTATAGTCGTCGGAAATGACGGTGGCGGGCCAGTCTAGTCCCGGGTCGTGGGGACGACCCTATAGTCGTCGGAAATGTCGGCGGCTGGCCAACTTTGGCCCGTGGTCGTAAAGACGACCCTATTGTCGTCGGACAAGACGGTGGTGGGCCAATCTAGTCCCGGCGTCGTGGGGACGACCCTATACTCGTCGGACAAGTCGGCGGCTGGCCAACTTTTGCCCGGGGTCGTGGGGACGACCCTATAATCGTCGGACATGACGGTGGCGGGCCAATCTAGTCCCGGGGTCGTGGGGACGACCCTATAATCGTTGGACATGACGGTGGCGGGCCAATATAGTCCCGGGGTCGTAGGGACGACCCTATAGTCGTCGGACAAGTCAGCGGCTGGCCAACTTTGGCCCCGTGGTCGTGGGGACGACCCTATAGTCGTCGGACATGTCGGCGGCTGGCCAACTTTGGCCCGGTGTAGTGGGGACGACTCTATACTGGTCGGACATGTCGGTGGCGAGCCAATCCAGTCCCGGGGTCGTGGGGACGACCCTATAGTCCTCGGACAAGTCGGCGGCTGGCCAGCTTTGGCCCAGGGTTGTGGGGACGACCCTATAGTCGCCGGACATGTTGGCGGCAGGTCAGCCTAGTCCCGGGGTCGTGGGGACGACCCTATAGTCTTCGGACAAGTCGACGGCGGGCCAAGCTAGTCCGGGGGTCGTGGGGACGACCCTATAGTCGGCGGACTTGACGGTGTCGGGCCAATCTAGTCCCGGGGTTGTGGGGACGACCCTATAGTCGTCGGACATGTCGGCGGCTTGCCAAATTTGCCCGGGGTCGTGGGGACGACCCTATAGTCGTCGGACATGTCGGTGTTTGGCCATCATTGGCCCGTGGTCGTGAAGACGACCCTATAGTCGTCGGACATGACGGTGGCGGGCCAATCTAGTCCCTAGGTCGTGGGGACGACCCAACAGTCGTCGGACATTTCGGCGGCTTGCCAACTTTGGCCCGGGGTCGTGGGGACGACCCTATAGTCGTCGGACATGTCGGCGTCTGGCCAACCTAGTCCCGGTGTCTTGGGGACGACTCTATAGTCGTCGGACATGTCGGCGGCTGGCCAACCTAGACCCGGGGTCGTGGGGACGACCCTATAGTCGTCGGACATGTCGGGGGCTGGCCAACTTTGGCCCGTGGTCGTGGGGACGATCCAATAGTCGTCGGACATGTCGGCGGCTGGCCAACTTTGGCCCGTGGTCGTGGGGCGATCCGATAGTCGCCGGACATGTCGGCGGCTGGCCAACCTAGACCCGGGGTCGTGGGGACGACCCTATTGTCGTCGGACATGGCGGTGGCGGGACAATCTAGTCCCGTGGTCGTGGGGACGACCCTATAGTCGTCGGACAAGTCGGCGGCGGGCCAACTTTGGCCCGTGGTCGTGGGGACGATCCAATAGTCGTCGGACATGTCGGCGGCTGGCCAACTTTGGCCCGTGGTCGTGGGGACGACTCTATAGTCGTCGGACATGTCGGCGGCTGGCCAACCTAGACCCGGGGTCGTGGGGACGACCCTATAGTCGTCGGACATGTCGGCGGCATGCCAACTTTGGCCCGGGGTTGTGGGGACGACCCTATAGTCGTCGGACATTTCGGCGGCTTGCCTACTTTGGCCCGGGGTCGTGGGGACGACCCTATAGTCGTCGGACATGTCGGCGGCTGGCCGACCTAGTCCCGAGGTCGTGGGGACGACCGTATAGTCGTCGGATATGTTTGCGGCTTGTCAACCTAGTCCCGGGGTCGTGGGGACGACCCTATAGTCGTTGGACATGAAGGTGGCGGGACAATCTAGTCCCGTGGTCGTGGGGACGACCCTATAGTCGTCGAACATGACGGTGGCGGACCAATCTAGTCCCGGGGTCGTGGGGACGAACCTATAGTCGTCGGACAAGTCGGCGGCGGGCCAACCATGTCCCGGGGTCGTGGGGACGACCGTATAGTCGTCGGACATGACGGTAGCGGGCCAATCTAGTCCCGGGGTCGTGGGGACGACCCTACAGTCGTCGAACATGTCGGCGGCTTGCCAAATTTGCCCGGGGTCGTGGGGACGACCCTATAGTCGTCGGACTTGACGGTGGCGGGCCAATCTAGTCCCGGGGTCGTGGGGACGACCCAATAGTCGTTGGACATTACGGCGGCTGGCCAACTTTGGCCCATGGTCGTGGGGACGACCCTATCGTCGTTGGACATGACAGTGGCGGGCCAATCTAGTCCTGGGGTCGTAGGGACGACCCTATAGTCGTCGGACATGTCGGCGATTGGCCAACATTGGCCCGGGGTCGTGGGGACGACCCTACAGTCGTCGGACATTTCGGCGGCTTGCCAACTTTGGCCCGGGGTCGTGGGGACGACCCTATAGTCGTCGGACATGACGGTGGCGGACCAATCTAGTCCCGGGGTCGTGGGTACGACCCTACAGTCCTCGGACATTTCGGCGCCTTGCCAACTTTGGCCCGGGGTCGTGGGGACGACCCTATAGTCGTCGAACATGACGGTGGCGGACCAATCTAGTCCCGGGGTCGTGGGGACGACCCTAAAGTCGTCGGGCATGTCGGCGGCTGGCCAACTTTGGCCCGTGGTCGTGGGGACGATCCAATAGTCGTCGGACATGTCGGCGGCTGGCTAACTTTGGCCCGGTGTCGTGGGGACGACCCTATAGTCGTCGGACAAGACGGCGGCTGGACATCCTTGGCTCGCGGTCGTGGGGACGACCCTATAGTCGTCGGACATTTCGGCGGCTTGTCAACCTAGTCCCGGGGTCGTGGGGACGACCCTATAGTCGTCGGACATTTCGGCGGCTTGTCAACCTAGTCCCGGGGTCGTGGGGACGACCCTATAGTCGTCGGACATGACGGTGGCGGACCAATCTAGTCCCGGGGTCGTGGGGACGACCCTATAGTCGTCGGGCACGTCGGCGGCTGGCCAACTTTGGCCCGTGGTCGTGGGGACGATCCAATAGTCGTCGGACATGTCGGCGGCTGGCTAACTTTGGCCCGGTGTCGTGGGGACGACCCTATAGTCGTCGGACATGTTGGCAATTGGCCAACATTGGCCCGGGGTCGTGGGGACGACTCTATAGTCGTCGGACATGTTGGCGGCTTGTCAGCCTAGTCCCGGGGTCGTGGGGACGACCCTATAGTCGTCGGACAAGACGGCGGCTGGACATCCTTGGCTCGCGGTCGTGGGCACGACCCTATAGTCGTCGGACATTTCGGCGGCTTGTCAACCTAGTCCCGGGGTCGTGGGGACGACCCTACAGTCGTTGGACATGACGGTGGCGGGCCAATCTAGTCCCGGGGTCGTGGGTACGACCCTATAGTCGTCGGACAAGACGGCGGCTGGACATCCTTCGCTCGCGGTCGTGGGGACGACCCTATAGTCGTCGGACATTTCGGCGGCATGTCAACCTAGTCCCGGGGTCGTGGGGACGACCCTATAGTCGTTGGACATGACGGTGGCGGGCCAATCTAGTCCCGGGGTCGTGGGTACGAACCTATATTCGTCGGACAAGTCGGCGGCGGGCCAACCTTGTCCCGGGGTCGTGGGGACGACCGTATAGTCGTCGGACATGACGGTGGCGGGCCAATCTAGTCCCGGGGTCGTGGGTACGACCCTATAGTCGTCGGACAAGTCGGCGGCGGGCCAACTTTGGCCCCGTGGTCGTGGGGACGACCCTATAGTCGTCGGACATGTCGGCGGCTGGCCAACTTTGGCCCGGGGACGTGGGGACGACCCTATAGTCTGCGGACAAGTCGGCGGCTGGCCAAATTTGGCCCGTGGTCGTGGGGACGACCCTATAGTCGTCGGACATGACGTTGTCGGGCCAATCTAGTCCCGGGGTCGTGGGTACGACCCTATAGTCGTTGGACATGACGGTGGCGGGCCATTCTAGTCCCGGGGTCGTGGGGACGACCCTATAGTCGTCGGACATGTCGGCGGCTGGCCAACTTGGGCCCGTGGTCGTGGGGACGTCCCACTAGTCGTCGGACATGTCGGCGGCTGACCAACTTTGGCCCGGGGACGTGGGGACGACCCTATAGTCTGCGGACAAGTCGGCGGCTGGCCAAATTTGGCCCGTGGTCGTGGGGACGACCCTATAGTCGTCGGACATGACGTTGTCGGGCCAATCTAGTCCCGGGGTCGTGGGTACGACCCTATAGTCGTTGGACATGACGGTGGCGGGCCAATCTAGTCCCGGGGTCGTGGGGACGACCCTGCAGTCGTCGGACATGTCGGCGGCTGGTCAATCTAGTCCGGGGATCGTGGGGACGACCCTATAGTCGTCGGACATGTTGGCGGCTGGCCAGCTTTGGCCCATGGTCGTGGGGACGATCCGATAGTCGTCGGACGTGACGGTGGCTAGCCAATCTAGTCCCGGGGACGTGGGGACGACCCTATAGTCGTCGGACATGTCGGCGGCTGGCCTACTTTGGCCCGGTGTAGTGGGGACGACTCTATAGTGGTCGGACATGTCGGTGGCGAGCCAATCTAGTCCCGGGGTCGTGGGGACGACCCTATAGTCCTCGGACAAGTCGGCGGCTGGCCAGTCTAGTCCCGGGTCGTGGGGACGACCCTATAGTCGTCGGACATGACGGTGGCGGGCCAATCTAGTCCCGGGGTCGTGGGTACGACCCTATAGTCGTCGGACAAGTCGGCGGCGGGCCAACTTTGGCCCCGTGGTCGTGGGGACGACCCTATAGTCGTCGGACATGTCGGCGGCTGGCCAACTTTGGCCCGGGGACGTGGGGACGACCCTATAGTCTGCGGACAAGTCGGCGGCTGGCCAAATTTGGCCCGTGGTCGTGGGGACGACCCTATAGTCGTCGGACATGACGTTGTCGGGCCAATCTAGTCCCGGGATCGTGGGGACGACCCTATAGTCGTCGGACATGACGGTGTCGGGCCAATCTAGTCCGGGGATCGTGGGGACGACCCTATAGTCGTCGGACATGTTGGCGGCTGGCCAGCTTTGGCCCATGGTCGTGGGGACGATCCGATAGTCGTCGGACGTGACGGTGGCTAGCCAATCTAGTCCCGGGGACGTGGGGACGACCCTATAGTCGTCGGACATGTCGGCGGCTGGCCTACTTTGGCCCGGTGTAGTGGGGACGACTCTATAGTGGTCGGACATGTCGGTGGCGAGCCAATCTAGTCCCGGGGTCGTGGGGACGACCCTATAGTCCTCGGACAAGTCGGCGGCTGGCCAACTTTGGCCCAGGGTCGTGGGGACGACCCTATAGTCGCCGGACATGTTGGCGGCAGGTCAACCTAGTCCCGGGGTCGTGGGGACGACCCTATATTCTTCGGACAAGTCGACGGCGGGCCAAGCTAGTCCGGGGGTCGTGGGGACGACCCTATAGTCGGCGGACTTGACGGTGTCGGGCCAATCTAGTCTCGGGGTTGTGGGGACGACCCTATAGTCGTCGGACATTTCGGCGGCATGCCAACTTTGGCCCGGGGTTGTGGGGACGACCCTATAGTCGTCGGACATTTCGGCGGCTTGCCTACTTTGGCCCGGGGTCGTGGGGACGACTCTATAGTGGTCGGACATGTCGGTGGCGAGCCAATCAAGTCCCGGGGTCGTGGGGACGACCCTATAGTCGTCGGATAAGTCGGCGGCAAGCCAACCTAGTCCCGGGGTCGTGGGGACGACCCTATAGTCGTCGGACAAGTCGGAGGCTGGCCAACTTTGGCCCGTGGTCGTGGGGACGACCCTATAGTCGTCGGACAAATCGGCGGCTGGCCAACTTTGGCCCGGGGTCGTGGGGACGACGCTATTGTCGTCGGACAAGTCGGCGGTGAGCCAACCTAGTCCAGGGGTCGTGGGGGCGACCCTATAGTCGTCGGACATGTCGGCGGCTTGCCAACTTTGGACCGGGGTCGTGGGGACGACCCTGTAGTCGTCGGACATGACGGTGGCGGGCCAATCTAGTCCTGGGGTCGTGGGGACGACCCTATAGTCGTCGGACATGACGGTGGCGGGCCAGTCTAGTCCCGGGTCGTGGGGACGACCCTATAGTCGTCGGACATGTCGGCGGCTGGCCAACTTTGGCCCGGAGTCGTGGGGACGACCCTATAGTCGTCGGAAATGACGGTGGCGGGCCAATCTATTCCCGGGGTCGTGGGGACGACCCTGTAGTCGTCGGACATGTCGCCGGCTGGCCAACTTTGGCCTGTGGTCGTGGGGACGACCCTATAGTCGTCGGACATGACGGTGGCGGGCCAATCTAGTCCTGGGGTCGTGGGGACGACCCTATAGTCGTCGGACATGACGGTGGCGGGCCAATCTAGTCCCGGGGTCGTGGGGACGACCCTATAGTCGTCGGACAAGTCGGCGGCTGGCCAACCTAGACCCGGGGTCGTGGGGATGACCCTATAGTCGTCGGACATGACGGTGGCGGGCCAGTCTAGTCCCGGGTCGTGGGGACGACCCTATAGTCGTCGGACATGACGGTGGCGGGCCAGTCTAGTCCCGGGTCGTGGGGACGACCCTATAGTCGTCGGACATGTCGGCGGCTGGCCAACTTTGGCCCGGAGTCGTGGGGACGACCCTATAGTCGTCGGAAATGACGGTGGCGGGCCAGTCTAGTCCCGGGTCGTGGGGACGACCCTATAGTCTTCGGAAATGTCGGCGGCTGGCCAACTTTGGCCCGTGGTCGTAAAGACGACCCTATTGTCGTCGGACAAGACGGTGGTGGGCCAATCTAGTCCCGGGGTCGTGGGGACGACTCTATAGTCATCGGACATGTCGGCGGCTGGCCAACTTTGGCCCGTGGTCGTGGGGACGATCCAATAGTCGTCGGACATGTCGGCGGCTGGCCAATCTAGTCCCGTGGTCGTGGGGACGACCCTATAGTCTTCGGACATGACGGTAGCGGACCAATCTAGACCCGAGGACGTGGGGACGACCCTATAGTCGTCGGACATTTCGGCGGCTGTCCAACTTTGGCCCGGTGTCGTGGGGACGATCCAATAGTCGTCGGACATGTCGGCGGCTGGCCAACCTAGTCCCGAGGTCGTCGGACTTGACGGTGGCGGGCCAATCTAGTCCCGGGGTCGTGGGGACGACCCTTCAGTCGTCGGACATGTCGGCGGCGGGCCAATCTAGTCCCGTGGTCGTGGGGACGACCCTATAGTCGTCGGACATGTCGGCGGCTGGCCAACCTAGCCCCGTGGTCGTGGGGACGATCCGATAGTCGTTGGACATGACGGTGGCGGGCCATTCTAGTCCCGGGGTCGTGGGGACGACCCTATTGTCGTCGGACATGGCGGTGGCGGGCCAATCTAGTCCCGTGGTCGTGGGGACGACCCTATAGTCGTCGGACATGTCGGCGGCTGGCCAACCTAGCCCCGTGGTCGTGGGGACGATCCGATAGTCGTTGGACATGACGGTGGCGGGCCAACCTAGACCCGGGGTCGTGGGGACGACCCTATTGTCGTCGGACATGGCGGTGGCGGGCCAATCTAGTCCCGTGGTCGTGGGGACGACCCTATAGTCGTCGGACATGTCGGCGGCTGGCCAACCTAGCCCCGTGGTCGTGGGGACGATCCGATAGTCGTTGGACATGACGGTGGCGGGCCATTCTAGTCCCGGGGTAGTGGGGACGACCCTATAGTCGTCGGACATGTCGGCGGCTGGCCAACTTTGGCCCGTGGTCGTGGGGCGATCCGATAGTCGTCGGACATGTCGGCGGCTGGCCAACCTAGACCCGGGGTCGTGGGGACGACCCTATTGTCGTCGGACATGGCGGTGGCGGGCCAATCTAGTCCCGTGGTCGTGGGGACGACCCTATAGTCGTCGGACACGTCGGCGGCGGGCCAACCTTGTCCCGGGGTCGTGGGGACGACCCTATAGTCGTCGGACATGACGGTGGCGGGCCAATCTAGTCCCGGGGTCGTGGGGACGACCCTATAGTCGTCGGACAAGACGGCGGCTGTCCAACTTTGGCCCGGTGTCGTGGGGACGACCCTATAGTCGTCGGACAAGTCGGCGGCGGGCCAACCTTGTCCCGGGGTCGTGGGGACGATCCAATAGTCGTCGGACATGTCGGCGGCTGGCCAACTTTGGCCCGTGGTCGTGGGGACGATCCGATAGTCGTCGGACATGTCGGCGGCTGGCCAACCTTGGCCCGTGGTCGTGGGGACGACCCTATAGTCTTCGGACATGACGGTAGCGGGCCAATCTAGACCGGAGGACGTGGGGACGACCCTATAGTCGTCGGACATTTCGGCGGCTGGCCAACTTGGGCCCGTGGTCGTGGGGACGTTCCAACAGTCGTCGGACATGTCGGCGGCTGGCCAACCTAGTCCCGAGGTCGTCGGACTTGACGGTGGCGGGCCAATCTAGTCCCGGGGTCGTGGGGACGACCCTGCAGTCGTCGGACATGTCGGCGGCTGGTCAATCTAGTCCCGGGGTCGTGGGGACGACTCTATAGTCGTCGGACATGTCGGCGGCTGGCCAACTTTGGCCCGTGGTCGTGGGGACGATCCAATAGTCGTCGGACATGTCGGCGGGTGGCCAACTTTGGCCCGTGGTCGTGGGGACGACCCGATAGTCGTCGGACATGTCGGCGGCTGGCCAACTCTGGCCCGTGGTCGTGGGGACGATCCAATAGTCGTCGGACATTTCGGCGGCTGGCCAACTTTGGCCCGTGGTCGTGGGGCGATCCGATAGTCGCCGGACATGTCGGCGGCTGGCCAACCTAGACCCGGGGTCGTGGGGACGACCCTATTGTCGTCGGACATGGCGGTGGCGGGCCAATCTAGTCCCGTGGTCGTGGGGACGACCCTATAGTCGTCGGACAAGTCGGCGGCGGGCCAACTTTGGCCCCTGGTCGTGGGGACGATCCAATAGTCGTCGGACATGTCGGCGGCTGGCCAACTTTGGCCCGTGGTCGTGGGGACGACCCTATAGTCGTCGGACATTTCGGCGGCTTGTCAACCTAGTCCCGGGGTCGTGGGGACGACCCTATAGTCGTTGGACATGACAGTGGCGGGCCAATCTAGTCCCGGGGTCGTGGGTACGACCCTATAGTCGTCGGACAAGACGGCGGCTGGACATCCTTGGCTCACGGTCGTGGGGACGACCCTATAGTCGTCGGACATGTCGGCGGCTGGTCAATCTAGTCCCGGGGTCGTGGGGACGACTCTATAGTCGTCGGACAAGACGGCGGCTGGCCATCTTTGGCCCGTGGTCGTGAAGACGACCCTATAGTCGTCGGACATGACGGTGGCGGGCCATTCTAGTCGCGGGGTTGTGGGGACGATCCAATAGTCGTCGGACATGTCGGCGGCTGGCCAACTTTGGCCCGTGGTCGTGGGGACGACCCTATAGTCGTCGGACATTTCGGCGGCTGGCCAAATTTGGTCCGTGGTCGTGGGGACGACCCTATAGTCATCGGAAATGTCGACGGCTGGCCAACTTTGGCCCGTGGTCGTGGGGACGACCCAATAGTCGTCGGACATGTCGGCGGCTGGCCAACATTGGCCCGGTGTCTTGGGGACGACTCTATAGTCGACGGACATGTCGGCGGCTGGCCAACTTTGGCCCGTGGTCGTGGAGACGATCCTATAGTCGTCGGACTTGACGGTGGCGGGCCAATCTAGTCGCGGGGTTGTGGGGACGATCCAATAGTCATCGGACATGTCGGCGGCTGGCCAACTTTGGCCCGTGGTCGTGGGGACGACCCAATAGTCGTCGGACATTTCGGCGGCTTGCCAACTTAGGCCCGTGGTAGTGGGGACGACCCTGCAGTCGTCGGACATGTCGGCGGCTGGTCAATCTAGTCCCGGGGTCGTGGGGACGACTCTATAGTCGTCGGACAAGACGGCGGCTGGCCATCTTTGGCCCGTGGTCGTGAAGACGACCCTATAGTCGTCGGACATGACGGTGGCGGGCCATTCTAGTCGCGGGGTTGTGGGGACGATCCAATAGTCGTCGGACATGTCGGCGGCTGGTCAATCTAGTCCCGGGGTCGTGGGGACGACTCTATAGTCGTCGGACATGTCGGCGGCTGGCCAACTTTGGCCCGTGGTCGTGGGGACGATCCGATAGTCGTCGGACATGTCGGCGGCTGGCCAACCTAGACCCGGGGTCGTGGGGACGACCCTATTGTCGTCGGACATGGCGGTGGCGGGCCAATCTAGTCCCGTGGTCGTGGGGACGACCCTATAGTCGTCGGACAAGTCGGCGGCGGGCCAACCTTGTCCCGGGGTCGTGGGGACGACCCTATAGTCGTCGGACATGACGGTGGCGGGCCAATCTAGTCCCGGGGTCGTGGGGACGACCCTATAGTCGTCGGACAAGACGGCGGCTGTCCAACTTTGGCCCGGTGTCGTGGGGACGACCCTATAGTCGTCGGACAAGTCGGCGGCGGGCCAACCTTGTCCCGGGGTCGTGGGGACGACCGTATAGTCGTCGGACATGACGGTGGCGGGCCAATCTAGTCCCGGGGTCGTGGGGACGACCCTATAGTCATCGGACAAGACGGCGGCTGGACATCTTTGGCCCGCGGTCGTGGGGACGACCCTATAGTCGTCGGACATGTCGGCGGCTGGCCAACTTGGGCCCGTGGTCGTGGGGACGTCCCAATAGTCGTCGGACATGTCGGCGGCTGGCCAACCTAGTCCCGAGGTCGTCGGACTTGACGGCGGCGGGCCAACCTTGTCCCGGGGTCGTGGGGACGACCCTATAGTCGTCGGACATGACGGTGGCGGGCCAATCTAGTCCCGGGGTCGTGGGGACGACCCTATAGTCGTCGGACAAGACGGCGGCTGTCCAACTTTGGCCCGGTGTCGTGGGGACGACCCTATAGTCGTCGGACAAGTCGGCGGCGGGCCAACCTTGTCCCGGGGTCGTGGGGACGACCGTATAGTCGTCGGACATGACGGTGGCGGGCCAATCTAGTCCCGGGGTCTTGGGGACGACCCTATAGTCATCGGACAAGACGGCGGCTGGACATCTTTGGCCCGCGGTCGTGGGGACGACCCTATAGTCGTCGGACAAGTCGGCGGCGGGCCAACCTTGTCCCGGGGTCGTGGGGACGACCGTATAGTCGTCGGACATGACGGTGGCGGGCCAATCTAGTCCCGGGGTCGTGGGGACGACCCTATATTCATCGGACAAGACGGCGGCTGGACATCTTTGGCCCGCGGTCGTGGGGACGACCCTATAGTCGTCGGACATTTCGGCGGCTTGCCAACTTTGGCCCGGGGTCTTGGGGACGACCCTATAGTCGTCGGACATTTCGGCGGCATGCCACCTTTGGCCCGTGGTCGTGGGGACGATCCGATAGTCGTCGGACATGTCGGCGGCTGGCCAACCTAGACCCGGGGTTGTGGGGACGACCCTATTGTCGTCGGACATGGCGGTGGCGGGCCAATCTAGTCCCGTGGTCGTGGGGACGACCCTATAGTCGTCGGACATGTCGGCGGCTGGCCAACCTAGTCCCGTGGTCGTGGGGACGATCCGATAGTCGTTGGACATGACGGTGGCGGGCCATTCTAGTCCCGGGGTCGTGGGGACGACCCTATAGTCGTCGGACATGTCGGCGGCTGGCCAACTTTGGCCCGTGGTCGTGGGGACGACCCAGTAGTCGTCGGACATGTCGGCGGCTGGCCAACCTAGTCCCGAGGTCGTCGGACTTGACGGTGGCGGGCCAATCTAGTCCCGGGGTCGTGGGGACGACCCTGCAGTCGTCGGACATGTCGGCGGCTGGTCAATCTAGTCCCGGGGTCGTGGGGACGACTCTATAGTCGTCGAACATGTCGGCGGCTGGCCAACTTTGGCCCGTGGTCGTGGGGACGATCCAATAGTCGTCGGACATGTCGGCGGCTGGCCAACTTTGGCCCGTGGTCGTGGGGACGATCCGATAGTCGTCGGACATGTCGGCGGCTGGCCAACTTTGGCCCGTGGTTGTGGGGACGACCCTATAGTCTTCGGACATGACGGTAGCGGGCCAATCTAGACCGGAGGACGTGGGGACGACCCTATAGTCGTCGGACATTTCGGCGGCTGTCCAACTTTGGCCCGGTGTCGTGGGGACGACCCTATAGTCGTCGGACATGTCGGCGGCTGGCCAACCTAGTCCCGAGGTCGTGGGGACGACCCTATAGTCGTCGGACTTGTCGCTGGCGGGCCAATCTAGTCCCGGGGTCGTGGGGACGACCCTACAGTCGTCGGACATTTCGGCGGCTTGCCAACTTTGGCCCGGGGTCGTGGGGACGACCCTATAGTCGTCGGACATGTCGACGGCTGGCCAACCTAGTCCCGAGGTCGTGGGGACGACCCTATAGTCGTCGGACAAGACGGCGGCTGGACATCTTTGGCCCGCGGTCGTGGGGACGACCCTATAGTCGTCGGACATTTCGGCGGCTTGCCAACTTTGGCCCGGGGTCGTGGGGACGACCCTATAATCGTCGGACATTTCGGCGGCATGCCAACTTTGGCCCGGGGTCGTGGGGACGACCCTATAGTCGTTGGACATGACGGTGGCGGGCCAATCTAGTCCCGGGGTCGTGGGGTCGACCCTATAGTCGTCGGACAAGACGGCGGCTGGATATCCTTGGCTCGCGGTCGTGGGGACGACCCTATAGTCGTCGGACATTTCGGCGGCTTGCCAACTTTGGCCCGGGGTCGTGGGGACGACCCTATAGTCGTCGGACATTTCGGCGGCATGCCATCTTTAGCCCGGGGTCGTGGGGACGACCCTATATTCGTCGAACATTTTGGCGTCTTGTCAACCTAGACCCTATAGTCGTTGGACATGACGGTGGCGGGCCAATTTAGTCCCGGGGTCGTATGGACGACCCTATAGTCGTCGGACATGTCGGCGGCTGGCCAACATTGGCCCGGGGTCGTGGGGACGTCCCAATAGTCGTCGGACATGTCGGCGGCTGGCCAACCTAGTCCCGAGGTCGTCGGACTTGACGGTGGCGGGCCAATCTAGTCCCGGGGTCGTGGGGACGACCCTGCAGTCGTCGGACATGTCGGCGGCTGGTCAATCTAGTCCCGGGGTCGTGGGGACGACTCTATAGTCGTCGGACATGTCGGCGGCTGGCCAACTTTGGCCCGTGGTCGTGGGGACGATCCGATAGTCGTCGGACATGTCGGCGGCTGGCCAACCTAGACCCGGGGTCGTGGGGACGACCCTATTGTCGTCGGACATGGCGGTGGCGGGCCAATCTAGTCCCGTGGTCGTGGGGACGACCCTATAGTCGTCGGACAAGTCGGCGGCGGGCCAACCTTGTCCCGGGGTCGTGGGGACGACCCTATAGTCGTCGGACATGACGGTGGCGGGCCAATCTAGTCCCGGGGTCGTGGGGACGACCCTATAGTCGTCGGACAAGACGGCGGCTGTCCAACTTTGGCCCGGTGTCGTGGGGACGACCCTATAGTCGACGGACAAGTCGGCGGCGGGCCAACCTTGTCCCGGGGTCGTGGGGACGACCGTATAGTCGTCGGACATGACGGTGGCGGGCCAATCTAGTCCCGGGGTCGTGGGGACGACCCTATAGTCATCGGACAAGACGGCGGCTGGACATCTTTGGCCCGCGGTCGTGTGGACGACCCTATAGTCGTCGGACATGGCGGCGGCTGGCCAACTTGGGCCCGTGGTCGTGGGGACGTCCCAATAGTCGTCGGACATGTCGGCGGCTGGCCAACCTAGTCCCGAGGTCGTCGGACTTGACGGTGTCGGGCCAATCTAGTCCCGGGGTCGTGGGGACGACCCTGCAGTCGTCGGACATGTCGGCGGCTGGTCAATCTAGTCCCGGGGTCGTGGGGACGACTCTATAGTCGTCGGACATGTCGGCGGCTGGCCAACTTTGGCCCGTGGTCGTGGGGACGACCCGATAGTCGTCGGACATGTCGGCGGCTGGCCAACTTTGGCCCGTGGTCGTGGGGCGATCCGATAGTCGTCGGACATGTCGGCGGCAGGCCAACCTAGACCCGGGGTCGTGGGGACGACCCTATTGTCGTCGGACATGGCGGTGGCGGGCCAATCTAGTCCCGTGGTCGTGGGGACGACCCTATAGCCGTCGGACATGTCGGCGGCTGGCCAACCTAGTCCCGTGGTCGTGGGGACGATCCGATAGTCGTTGGACATGACGGTGGCGGGCCATTCTAGTCCCGGGGTCGTGGGGACGACCCTATCGTCGTCGGACATGTCGGCGGCTGGCCAACTTTGGCCCGTGGTCGTGGGGACGACCCAGTAGTCGTCGGACATGTCGGCGGCTGGCCAACCTAGTCCCGAGGTCGTCGGACTTGACGGTGGCGGGCCAATCTAGTCCCGGGGTCGTGGGGACGACCCTGCAGTCGTCGGACATGTCGGCGGCTGGTCAATCTAGTCCCGGGGTCGTGGGGACGACTCTATAGTCGTCGAACATGTCGGCGGCTGGCCAACTTTGGCCCGTGGTCGTGGGGACGATCCAATAGTCGTCGGACATGTCGGCGGCTGGCCAACTTTGGCCCGTGGTCGTGGGGACGATCCGATAGTCGTCGGACATGTCGGCGGCTGGCCAACTTTGGCCCGTGGTTGTGGGGACGACCCTATAGTCTTCGGACATGACGGTAGCGGGCCAATCTAGACCGGAGGACGTGGGGACGACCCTATAGTCGTCGGACATTTCGGCGGCTGTCCAACTTTGGCCCGGTGTCGTGGGGACGACCCTATAGTCGTCGGACATGTCGGCGGCTGGCCAACCTAGTCCCGAGGTCGTGGGGACGACCCTATAGTCGTCGGACTTGTCGCTGGCGGGCCAATCTAGTCCCGGGGTCGTGGGGACGACCCTACAGTCGTCGGACATTTCGGCGGCTTGCCAACTTTGGCCCGGGGTCGTGGGGACGACCCTATAGTCGTCGGACATGTCGACGGCTGGCCAACCTAGTCCCGAGGTCGTGGGGACGACCCTATAGTCGTCGGACAAGACGGCGGCTGGACATCTTTGGCCCGCGGTCGTGGGGACGACCCTATAGTCGTCGGACATTTCGGCGGCTTGCCAACTTTGGCCCGGGGTCGTGGGGACGACCCTATAATCGTCGGACATTTCGGCGGCATGCCAACTTTGGCCCGGGGTCGTGGGGACGACCCTATAGTCGTTGGACATGACGGTGGCGGGCCAATCTAGTCCCGGGGTCGTGGGGTCGACCCTATAGTCGTCGGACAAGACGGCGGCTGGATATCCTTGGCTCGCGGTCGTGGGGACGACCCTATAGTCGTCGGACATTTCGGCGGCTTGCCAACTTTGGCCCGGGGTCGTGGGGACGACCCTATAGTCGTCGGACATTTCGGCGGCATGCCATCTTTAGCCCGGGGTCGTGGGGACGACCCTATATT
Source organism: Andrena praecox (assembly GCA_963932275.1). Classification (NCBI taxonomy): domain Eukaryota; kingdom Metazoa; phylum Arthropoda; class Insecta; order Hymenoptera; family Andrenidae; genus Andrena; species Andrena praecox. The sequence continues at coordinate 629,477 of CAWVQO010000333.1, read as the reverse complement.
CGTCGAACATTTTGGCGTCTTGTCAACCTAGACCCTATAGTCGTTGGACATGACGGTGGCGGGCCAATTTAGTCCCGGGGTCGTATGGACGACCCTATAGTCGTCGGACATGTCGGCGGCTGGCCAACATTGGCCCGGGGTCGTGGGGACGTCCCAATAGTCGTCGGACATGTCGGCGGCTGGCCAACCTAGTCCCGAGGTCGTCGGACTTGACGGTGGCGGGCCAATCTAGTCCCGGGGTCGTGGGGACGACCCTGCAGTCGTCGGACATGTCGGCGGCTGGTCAATCTAGTCCCGGGGTCGTGGGGACGACTCTATAGTCGTCGGACATGTCGGCGGCTGGCCAACTTTGGCCCGTGGTCGTGGGGACGATCCGATAGTCGTCGGACATGTCGGCGGCTGGCCAACCTAGACCCGGGGTCGTGGGGACGACCCTATTGTCGTCGGACATGGCGGTGGCGGGCCAATCTAGTCCCGTGGTCGTGGGGACGACCCTATAGTCGTCGGACAAGTCGGCGGCGGGCCAACCTTGTCCCGGGGTCGTGGGGACGACCCTATAGTCGTCGGACATGACGGTGGCGGGCCAATCTAGTCCCGGGGTCGTGGGGACGACCCTATAGTCGTCGGACAAGACGGCGGCTGTCCAACTTTGGCCCGGTGTCGTGGGGACGACCCTATAGTCGACGGACAAGTCGGCGGCGGGCCAACCTTGTCCCGGGGTCGTGGGGACGACCGTATAGTCGTCGGACATGACGGTGGCGGGCCAATCTAGTCCCGGGGTCGTGGGGACGACCCTATAGTCATCGGACAAGACGGCGGCTGGACATCTTTGGCCCGCGGTCGTGTGGACGACCCTATAGTCGTCGGACATGGCGGCGGCTGGCCAACTTGGGCCCGTGGTCGTGGGGACGTCCCAATAGTCGTCGGACATGTCGGCGGCTGGCCAACCTAGTCCCGAGGTCGTCGGACTTGACGGTGTCGGGCCAATCTAGTCCCGGGGTCGTGGGGACGACCCTGCAGTCGTCGGACATGTCGGCGGCTGGTCAATCTAGTCCCGGGGTCGTGGGGACGACTCTATAGTCGTCGGACATGTCGGCGGCTGGCCAACTTTGGCCCGTGGTCGTGGGGACGACCCGATAGTCGTCGGACATGTCGGCGGCTGGCCAACTTTGGCCCGTGGTCGTGGGGCGATCCGATAGTCGTCGGACATGTCGGCGGCAGGCCAACCTAGACCCGGGGTCGTGGGGACGACCCTATTGTCGTCGGACATGGCGGTGGCGGGCCAATCTAGTCCCGTGGTCGTGGGGACGACCCTATAGCCGTCGGACATGTCGGCGGCTGGCCAACCTAGTCCCGTGGTCGTGGGGACGATCCGATAGTCGTTGGACATGACGGTGGCGGGCCATTCTAGTCCCGGGGTCGTGGGGACGACCCTATCGTCGTCGGACATGTCGGCGGCTGGCCAACTTTGGCCCGTGGTCGTGGGGACGACCCAGTAGTCGTCGGACATGTCGGCGGCTGGCCAACCTAGTCCCGAGGTCGTCGGACTTGACGGTGGCGGGCCAATCTAGTCCCGGGGTCGTGGGGACGACCCTGCAGTCGTCGGACATGTCGGCGGCTGGTCAATCTAGTCCCGGGGTCGTGGGGACGACTCTATAGTCGTCGAACATGTCGGCGGCTGGCCAACTTTGGCCCGTGGTCGTGGGGACGATCCAATAGTCGTCGGACATGTCGGCGGCTGGCCAACTTTGGCCCGTGGTCGTGGGGACGATCCGATAGTCGTCGGACATGTCGGCGGCTGGCCAACTTTGGCCCGTGGTTGTGGGGACGACCCTATAGTCTTCGGACATGACGGTAGCGGGCCAATCTAGACCGGAGGACGTGGGGACGACCCTATAGTCGTCGGACATTTCGGCGGCTGTCCAACTTTGGCCCGGTGTCGTGGGGACGACCCTATAGTCGTCGGACATGTCGGCGGCTGGCCAACCTAGTCCCGAGGTCGTGGGGACGACCCTATAGTCGTCGGACTTGTCGCTGGCGGGCCAATCTAGTCCCGGGGTCGTGGGGACGACCCTACAGTCGTCGGACATTTCGGCGGCTTGCCAACTTTGGCCCGGGGTCGTGGGGACGACCCTATAGTCGTCGGACATGTCGACGGCTGGCCAACCTAGTCCCGAGGTCGTGGGGACGACCCTATAGTCGTCGGACAAGACGGCGGCTGGACATCTTTGGCCCGCGGTCGTGGGGACGACCCTATAGTCGTCGGACATTTCGGCGGCTTGCCAACTTTGGCCCGGGGTCGTGGGGACGACCCTATAATCGTCGGACATTTCGGCGGCATGCCAACTTTGGCCCGGGGTCGTGGGGACGACCCTATAGTCGTTGGACATGACGGTGGCGGGCCAATCTAGTCCCGGGGTCGTGGGGTCGACCCTATAGTCGTCGGACAAGACGGCGGCTGGATATCCTTGGCTCGCGGTCGTGGGGACGACCCTATAGTCGTCGGACATTTCGGCGGCTTGCCAACTTTGGCCCGGGGTCGTGGGGACGACCCTATAGTCGTCGGACATTTCGGCGGCATGCCATCTTTAGCCCGGGGTCGTGGGGACGACCCTATATTCGTCGAACATTTTGGCGTCTTGTCAACCTAGACCCTATAGTCGTTGGACATGACGGTGGCGGGCCAATTTAGTCCCGGGGTCGTATGGACGACCCTATAGTCGTCGGACATGTCGGCGGCTGGCCAACATTGGCCCGGGGTCGTGGGGACGTCCCAATAGTCGTCGGACATGTCGGCGGCTGGCCAACTTTGGCCCGTGGTCGTGGGGACGACCCTATAGTCTTCGGACATGACGGTAGCGGGTCAATCTAGACCCGAGGTCGTGGGGACGACCCTATAGTAGTCGGACATGTCGGCGGCTGTCCAACTTTGGCCCGGTGTCGTGGGGACGATCCAATAGTCGTCGGACAAGGCGGCGGCTGGCCAACTTTGGCCCGGGGTCGTGGGGACGACCCTATAGTCGTCGGACATGTCGGCGGCTGGCCAACTTTGGCCCGTGGTCGTGGGGACGATCCAATAGTCGTCGGACAAGGCGGCGGCTGGCCAACTTTGGCCCGGGGTCGTGGGGACGACCCTATAGTCGTCGGATATGTCGGCGGCTGGCCAACTTTGGCCCGTGGTCGTGGGGACGACCCTATAGTCGTCGGACATGACGGTGGCGGGCCAGTCTAGTCCCGGGTCATGGGGACGACCCTATAGTCGTCGAACAAGTCGGCGGCTGGCCAACTTTGACCCGTGGTCGTGGGGACGACCCTATAGTCGTTGGACATGTCAGCGGCTGGCCAACTTTGGCCCGGTGTCGTGGGGACGACCCAATAGTCGTCGGACATGTCGGCGGCTGGCCAACTTTGACCCGTGGTCGTGGGGACGACCCTATTGTCGTCGGAAATGACGGTGGCGGGCCAATCTATTCACGGGGTCGTGGGGACGACCCTATAGTCGTCGGACAAGTCGGCAGCTTGCCAACTTTGGCCCGTGGTCGTGGGGACGATCCAATAGTCGTCGGACAAGGCGGCGGCTGGCCAACTTTGGCCCGGGGTCGTGGGGACGACCCTATAGTCGTCGGATATGTCGGCGGCTGGCCAACTTTGGCCCGTGGTCGTGGGGACGACCCTATAGTCGTCGGACATGACGGTGGCGGGCCAGTCTAGTCCCGGGTCATGGGGACGACCCTATAGTCGTCGAACAAGTCGGCGGCTGGACCACTTTGGCCCGTGGTCGTGGGGACGACCCTATAGTCGTCGGAAATGTCGGCGGCTGGCCAACTTTGGCCCGTGGTCGTGGGGACGACCCTATAGTCGTCGGACATGACGGTGGCGGGCCAGTCTAGTCCCGGGTCATGGGGACGACCCTATAGTCGTCGAACAAGTCGGCGGCTGGCCAACTTTGGCCCGGTGTCGTGGGGACGACCCAATAGTCGTCGGACATGTCGGCGGCTGGCCAACATTGGCCCGGTGTCGTGGGGCGACTCTATAGTCGTCGGACATGTCGGCGGCTGGCCAACCTAGACCCGGGGTCGTGGGGACGACCCTATAGTCGTCGGACATGTCGGCGGCTTGCCAACTTTGGCCCGGGGTCGTGAGGACGATCCAATAGTCGTCGGACATGTCGGCGGCTGGTCAACTTTGGCCCGTGGTCGTGGGGACGATCCGATAGTCGTTGGACATGACGGTGGCGGACCAATCTAGTCCCGGGGTCGTGGGGACGACCCTATAGTCGTCGGACATGTCGGCGGCTGGCCAACTTTGGCCCGTGGTCGTGGGGACGACCCTGTAGTAGTCGGACATGTCGCCGGCTGTCCAACTTTGGCCCGGTGTCGTGGGGACGACTCTATAGTCGTCGGACATGTCGGCGGCTGGCCAACCTAGACCTGGGATCGTGGGGACGACCCTATAGTCGTCGGACATGTCGGCGGCTTGCCAACTTTGGCCCGGGGTCGTGGGGACGATCCAATAGTCGTCGGACATGTCGGCGGCTGGTCAACTTTGGCCCGTGGTCGTGGGGACGACCCTATAGTCGTTGGACATGTCAGCGGCGGGCCAACTTTGGCCCGGTGTCGTGGGGACGACCCAATAGTCGTCGGACATGTCGGCGGCTGGCCAACTTTGGCCCGTGGTCGTGGGGACGATCCGATAGTCGTTGGACATGACGGTGGCGGGCCAATCTAGTCCCGGGGTCGTGGGGACGACTCTATAGTCGTCGGACATGACGGGGCGGACCAATCTAGTCCCGGGGTCGTGGGGACGACCCTATAGTCGTCGGACATGTCGGCGGCTGGCCAACTTTGGCCCGTGGTCGTGGGGACGATCCAAAAGTCGTCGGACATGTCGGCGGCTGGCCAACTTTGGCCCGTGGTCGTGGGGACGACCCTATAGTCGTCGGAAATGACGGTGGCGGGCCAATCTAGTCCCGTGGTCGTGGGGACGACCCTACAGTCGTCGGATATGTCGGCGGCTGGTCAACTTTGGCCCGTGGTCGTGGGGACGACCCTATAGTCGTTGGACATGTCAGCGGCGGGCCAACTTTGGCCCGGTGTCGTGGGGACGACCCAATAGTCGTCGGACATGTCGGCGGCTGGCCAACTTTGGCCCGTGGTCGTGGGGACGATCCGATAGTCGTTGGACATGACGGTGGCGGGCCAATCTAGTCCCGGGGTCGTGGGGACGACTCTATAGTCGTCGGACATGACGGGGCGGACCAATCTAGTCCCGGGGTCGTGGGGACGACCCTATAGTCGTCGGACATGTCGGCGGCTGGCTAACTTTGGCCCGTGGTCGTGGGGACGATCCAAAAGTCGTCGGACATGTCGGCGGCTGGCCAACTTTGGCGCGTGGTCGTGGGAACGATCCGATTGTCGTCGGACATGTCGGCGGCTGGCCAACTTTGGCCCGTGGTCGTGGGGACGACCCTATAGTCTTCGGACATGACGATAGCGGGTCAATCTAGACCCGAGGTCGTGGGGACGACCCTATAGTAGTCGGACATGTCGGCGGCTGTCCAACTTTGGCCCGGTGTCGTGGGGACGACTCTATAGTCGTCGGACTTGTCGGCGGCTGGCCAACCTAGACCTGGGGTCGTGGGGACGACCCTATAGTCGTCGGACATGACGGTGGCGGGCCAATCTAGTCCCGGGGTCGTGGGGACGACCCTATAGTCGTCGGACATGTCGGCGGCTGGCCAACTTTGGCCCGTGGTCGTGGGGACGATCCAATAGTCGTCGGACAAGGCGGCGGCTGGCCAACTTTGGCCCGGGGTCGTGGGGACGACCCTATAGTCGTCGGATATGTCGGCGGCTGGCCAACTTTGGCCCGTGGTCGTGGGGACGATCCAATAGTCGTCGGACAAGGCGGCGGCTGGCCAACTTTGGCCCGGGGTCGTGGGGACGACCCTATAGTCGTCGGACATGACGGTGGCGGGCCAGTCTAGTCCCGGGTCATGGGGACGACCCTATAGTCGTCGAACAAGTCGGCGGCTGGCCAACTTTGGCCCGTGGTCGTGGGGACGACCCTATAGTCGTCGGAAATGTCGGCGGCTGGCCAACTTTGGCCCGTGGTCGTGGGGACGACCCTATAGTCGTCGGACATGACGGTGGCGGGCCAGTCTAGTCCCGGGTCATGGGGACGACCCTATAGTCGTCGAACAAGTCGGCGGCTGGCCAACTTTGGCCCGGTGTCGTGGGGACGACCCAATAGTCGTCGGACATGTCGGCGGCTGGCCAACTTTGGCCCGGTGTCGTGGGGCGACTCTATAGTCGTCGGACATGTCGGCGGCTGGCCAACCTAGACCCGGGGTCGTGGGGACGACCCTATAGTCGTCGGACATGTCGGCGGCTTGCCAACTTTGGCCCGGGGTCGTGAGGACGATCCAATAGTCGTCGGACATGTCGGCGGCTGGTCAACTTTGGCCCGTGGTCGTGGGGACGATCCGATAGTCGTTGGACATGACGGTGGCGGACCAATCTAGTCCCGGGGTCGTGGGGACGACCCTATAGTCGTCGGACATGTCGGCGGCTGGCCAACTTTGGCCCGTGGTCGTGGGGACGACCCTGTAGTAGTCGGACATGTCGCCGGCTGTCCAACTTTGGCCCGGTGTCGTGGGGACGACTCTATAGTCGTCGGACATGACGGTGGCGGGCCAGTCTAGTCCCGGGTCATGGGGACGACCCTATAGTCGTCGAACAAGTCGGCGGCTGGCCAACTTTGACCCGTGGTCGTGGGGACGACCCTATAGTCGTTGGACATGTCAGCGGCTGGCCAACTTTGGCCCGGTGTCGTGGGGACGACCCAATAGTCGTCGGACATGTCGGCGGCTGGCCAACTTTGACCCGTGGTCGTGGGGACGACCCTATTGTCGTCGGAAATGACGGTGGCGGGCCAATCTATTCACGGGGTCGTGGGGACGACCCTATAGTCGTCGGACAAGTCGGCAGCTTGCCAACTTTGGCCCGTGGTCGTGGGGACGATCCAATAGTCGTCGGATATGTCGGCGGCTGGCCAACTTTGGCCCGTGGTCGTGGGGACGACCCTATAGTCGTCGGACATGACGGTGGCGGGCCAGTCTAGTCCCGGGTCATGGGGACGACCCTATAGTCGTCGAACAAGTCGGCGGCTGGCCAACTTTGGCCCGTGGTCGTGGGGACGACCCTATAGTCGTCGGAAATGTCGGCGGCTGGCCAACTTTGGCCCGTGGTCGTGGGGACGACCCTATAGTCGTCGGACATGACGGTGGCGGGCCAGTCTAGTCCCGGGTCATGGGGACGACCCTATAGTCGTCGAACAAGTCGGCGGCTGGCCAACTTTGGCCCGGTGTCGTGGGGACGACCCAATAGTCGTCGGACATGTCGGCGGCTGGCCAACTTTGGCCCGGTGTCGTGGGGCGACTCTATAGTCGTCGGACATGTCGGCGGCTGGCCAACCTAGACCCGGGGTCGTGGGGACGACCCTATAGTCGTCGGACATGTCGGCGGCTTGCCAACTTTGGCCCGGGGTCGTGAGGACGATCCAATAGTCGTCGGACATGTCGGCGGCTGGTCAACTTTGGCCCGTGGTCGTGGGGACGATCCGATAGTCGTTGGACATGACGGTGGCGGACCAATCTAGTCCCGGGGTCGTGGGGACGACCCTATAGTCGTCGGACATGTCGGCGGCTGGCCAACTTTGGCCCGTAGTCGTGGGGACGATCCGATAGTCGCCGGACATGACGGTGGCGGGCCAATCTATTCCCGGGGTCGTGGGGACGACCCAATAGTCCTCGGACATGTCGGCTGCAGGCCAACTTTGGCCCGTGGTCGTGGGGACGACCCAATAGTCGTTCGACATGTCGGCGGCTGGCCAACTTTGGCCCGTGGCTGTGGGGACGACCCTATAGTCGTTGGACATGACGGTGGCGGGCCAATCTAGTCCCGTGGTCGCGGGGACGACCCTACAGTCGTCTGACATTTCGGCGGCAGGCCAACTTTGGCCCGTGGTCGTGGGGACGACCCTATAGTCGTCGGACATGACGGTAGCGGGCCAATCTAGTCCCGAGGTCGTGGGGCGACCCTATAGTCGTCGAACATGTCAACGGCGGGCCAGCGTAGGCTCGGGGTCGTGCGCAGGACTATATAGTCGTCGGACATGACGGCCACGGGCTAACATAGGATCAGGGTCATGGGGACGACCCTATAGTCGTCGAACATGTCGACGGCTGGCCAACGTAGTCCCGGGGTCGTGGGGACGACCCTATTGTCGTCGGACATGGCGGTGGCGGGCCAATCTAGTCCCGTGGTCGCGGGGACGACCCTACAGTCGTCGGACATGTTGGCGGCAGGTCAACCTAGTCCCGGGGTCGTGGGGACGACCCTATTGTCGTCGGATATGGCGGTGGCGGGCCAATCTAGTCCCGTGGTCGCGGGGACGACCCTAAAGGCGTCGGACATTTCGGCGGCAGGCCAACTTTGGCCCGAGGTCGTGGGGACGACCCTATAGTCGTCGGACATGACGGTGTCGGGCCAATCTAGTCCCGGGATTGTGGGGATATGTCGGCGACTTGCGAAATGTGCCCGGGGTCGTGGGGACGACCCTATAGTGGGCGGACAAGTCGGCGGCTGGCCAACCTAGTCCGGGGGTCGTGGGGACGACTCTATAGTCGTCGGACAAGTCGGCGGCGGGCCAACCTAGTCCCGTGGTCGCGGGGACGACCCTACAGTCGTCGGACATTTCGGCGGCAGGCCAACTTTGGCCCGTGGTCGTGGGGACGACCCTATAGTCGTCGGACATGACGGTAGCGGGCCAATCTAGTCCCGAGGTCGTGGGGACGACCCTATAGTCGTCGAACATGTCAACGGCGGGCCAGCGTAGGCTCGGGGTCGTGTGCAGGACTATATAGTCGTCGGACATGACGGCCACGGGCTAACATAGGATCAGGGTCATGGGGACGACCCTATAGTCGTCGAACATGTCGACGGCAGGCCAACGTAGGCTCGGGGTCGTGTGGACGACCCTATAGTCGTCGGACATGTCGGTAGCGGGCTAACTTAGGATCAGGGTCGTGGGGACGACCGTATAGTCGTCGGACATTTCGGCGGCTGGCCAACATTGGCCCGGTGTCGTGGGGACGACTCTATAGTCGTCGGACATGACGGTGGCGGGCCAATCTAGTCCCGGGGTCATGGGAACGACCCTATAGTCGTCGGATATTTCGGCGGCCGGCCAACTTTGGCCCGTGGTCGTTAGGACGACTCTATAGTCGTCGGACATGTTGGCGGCAGGTCAACCTAGTCCCGGGGTCGTGGGGACGACCCTCTAGTCGTCGGACATGACGGTGCCGAGCCAATCTAGTCCCGGGATCGTGGGGACGACCCTACAGTCGTCGGACATTTCGGCGGCTGGCCAACTTTGGCCCGTGGTCGTGGGGACGACCCAATAGTCGTCGGACATGTCGGCGGCTGGCCAACTTTGGCCCGTGGTCGTGGGGACGATCCGATAGTCGTTGGACATGACGGTGGCGGGCCAATCTAGTCCGGGGTCGTCGGGACGACCCTATAGTCGTCGGACATGTCGGCGGCTGGCCAACTTTGGCCCGGTGTCGTGGGGACGACTCTATAGTCGTCGGGCATGTCGGCGGCTGGCCAACTTTGGCCCGTGGTCGTGGGGACGATCCGATAGTGGTCGGACATGTCGGCGGATGGCCTACTTTGGCCGGTGGTCGTGGGAACGACCCTATAGTCGTCGGACAAGTCGGCGGCTGGCCAACCTAGTCCCGGGGTCGTGGGGACGACCCTATAGTCCTCGGACATGTCGGCGGCTGGCCAACTTTGGCCCGTGGTCGTGGGGACGACCCTATAGTCGTCGGACATGTTGGCGGCAGGTCAGCCTAGTCCCGGGGTCATGGGGACGACCCTATAGTCGTCGGACAAGACGGCGGCTGGATATCCTTGGCTCGCGGTCGTGGGGACGACCCTATAGTCGTCGGACATTTCGGCGGCATGCCAACTGTGGCCCGGGGTCGTGGGGACGATCCTATAGTCGTCGGACATGTCGGCGGCTGGCTAACTTTGGCCCGTGGTCGTGGGGACGACCCAATAGTCGTTGGACATATCGGCGGCTGGCCAACTTTGGCCCATGATCGTGGGGAGGACCCTATAGTCGTCGGACATTTCGGCGGCATGCCATCTTTGGCCCGGGGTCGTGGGGACGACCCTATAGTCGTCGGACATGTTGGCGGCTTGTCAACCTAGTCCCGGGGTCGTGGGGACGACCCAATAGTCGTTGGACATATCGGCGGCTGGCCAACTTTGGCCTATGGTCGTGGGGATGACCCTATAGTCGTTGGACATGACGGTGGCGGGCCAATCTAGTCCCGGGGTCGTAGGGACGACCCTATAGTCGTCGGACAAGACGGCGGCTGGACATCCTTGGCTCGCGGTCGTGGGGACGACCCTATAGTCGTCGGACATTTCGGCGGCTTGTCAACCTAGTCCCGGGGTCGTGGGGACGACCCAATAGCCTTCGGGCAAGTCGGCGGCTGGCCAACTTTGGCCCGGGGTCGTGGGGACGACCCTATAGTCGTCGGACATGTTGGCGGCTTGTCAACCTAGTCCCGGGGTCGTGGGGACGACCCTATAGTCGTTGGACATGACGGTGGTGGGCCAATCTAGTCCCGGGGTCGTGGGGACGACCCTATAGTCGTCGTACAAGTCGGCGGCGGGCCAAGCTTGTCCCGTGGTCGTGGGTACGATCCGATAGTTGTCGGACATGACGTTGGCGGGCCAATCTAGTCCCGGGGTCGTGGGGACGACCCTATAGTCGTCGGACATTTCGGCGGCTTGCCAACTTTGGCCGTCGTCGGACGTGTTGGCGGCTTGTCAACCTAGTCCCGGGGTTGTGGGGACGACCCTATAGTCGTTGGACATGACGGTGGCGGGCCAATCTAGTCCCGGGGTCGTAGGAACGACCCTATAGTCGTCGGACATGTCGGCGGCTTGCCACCTTTGGCCCAGGGTCGTGGGGACGACCCTATAGTCGTCGGACATGTCGGCGGCTGGCCAACCTAGTCCCGAGGTCGTGGGGACGACCGTATAGTCGTCGGACATGTCGGCGGCTGGCCAACCTAGCCCCGGGGTCGTGGGGGCGACCCTACAGTCGTCGGACATTTCGGCGGCTTGCCAACTTTGGCCCGGGGTCGTCGGGACGATCCTATAGTCGTCGGACATGTCGGCGGCTGGCTAACTTTGGCCCGTGGTCGTGGGGACGACCCAATAGTCGTTGGACATATCGGCGGCTGGCCAACTTTGGCCCATGGTCGTGGGGAGGACCCTATAGTCGTCGGACATTTCGGCGGCATGCCATCTTTGGCCCGGGGTCGTGGGGACGACCCTATAGTCGTCGGACATTTCGGCGGCTTGCCAACTTTGGCCCAGGGTCGTGGGGACGACCCTATAGTCGTCGGACATGTCGGCGGCTGGCCAACTTTGGCCCATGGTCGTGGGGATGACCCTATAGTCGTTGGACATGACGGTGGCGGGCCAATCTAGTCCCGTGGTCGTAGGGACGACCCTATAGTCGTCGGACAAGACGGCGGCTGGATATCCTTGGCTCGCGGTCTTGGGGACGACCCTATAGTCGTCGGACATTTCGGCGGCATGCCAACTTTGGCCCGGGGTCGTGGGGACGACCCTATAGTCGTTGGACATGACGGTGGCGGGCCAATCTAGTCCCGGGGTCGTAGGGACGACCCTATAGTCGTCGGACATGTCGGCGATTGGCCAACATTGGCCCGGGGTCGTGGGGACGACCCTATAGTCGTCGGACATGTCGGCGGCTGGCCAACCTAGTCCCGAGGTCGTGGGGACGACCCTATAATCGTCGGACTTCACGGTGGCGGGCCAATCTAGTCCCGGGGTCGTGGGGACGACCCTACAGTCGTCGGACATTTCGGCGGCTTGCCAACTTTGGCCCGGGGTCGTGGGGACGACCCTATAGTCGTCGGACTTCACGGTGGCGGGTCAATCTAGTCCCGCGGTCGTGGGGACGACCCTACAGTCGTCGGACATTTCGGCGGCTTGCCAACTTTGGCCCGGGGTCGTGGGGACGACCCTATAGTCGTCGGACATGACGGTGGCGGACCAATCTAGTCCCGGGGTCGTGGGGACGACCCTACAGTCGTCGGACATTTCGGCGGCTTGCCAACTTTGGCCCGGGGTCGTCGGGACGATCCTATAGTCGTCGGACATGTCGGCGGCTGGCTAACTTTGGCCCGTGGTCGTGGGGACGACCCAATAGTCGTTGGACATATCGGCGGCTGGCCAACTTTGGCCCATGGTCGTGGGGAGGACCCTATAGTCGTCGGACATTTCGGCGGCATGCCATCTTTGGCCCGGGGTCGTGGGGACGACCCTATAGTCGTCGGACATTTCGGCGGCTTGCCAACTTTGGCCCAGGGTCGTGGGGACGACCCTATAGTCGTCGGACATGTCGGCGGCTGGCCAACTTTGGCCCATGGTCGTGGGGATGACCCTATAGTCGTTGGACATGACGGTGGCGGGCCAATCTAGTCCCGTGGTCGTAGGGACGACCCTATAGTCGTCGGACAAGACGGCGGCTGGATATCCTTGGCTCGCGGTCTTGGGGACGACCCTATAGTCGTCGGACATTTCGGCGGCATGCCAACTTTGGCCCGGGGTCGTGGGGACGACCCTATAGTCGTTGGACATGACGGTGGCGGGCCAATCTAGTCCCGGGGTCGTAGGGACGACCCTATAGTCGTCGGACATGTCGGCGATTGGCCAACATTGGCCCGGGGTCGTGGGGACGACCCTATAGTCGTCGGACATGTCGGCGGCTGGCCAACCTAGTCCCGAGGTCGTGGGGACGACCCTATAATCGTCGGACTTCACGGTGGCGGGCCAATCTAGTCCCGGGGTCGTGGGGACGACCCTACAGTCGTCGGACATTTCGGCGGCTTGCCAACTTTGGCCCGGGGTCGTGGGGACGACCCTATAGTCGTCGGACTTCACGGTGGCGGGTCAATCTAGTCCCGCGGTCGTGGGGACGACCCTACAGTCGTCGGACATTTCGGCGGCTTGCCAACTTTGGCCCGGGGTCGTGGGGACGACCCTATAGTCGTCGGACATGACGGTGGCGGACCAATCTAGTCCCGGGGTCGTGGGGACGACCCTATAGTCGTCGGACATGTCGGCGGCTGGCCAACTTTGGCCCGTGGTCGTGGGGACGATCCAATAGTCGTCGGACATGTCGGCGGCTGGCCAACGTTGGCCCGTGGTCGTGGAGACGATCCTATAGTCGTCGGACTTGACGGTGCCGGGCCAATCTAGTCCCGGGGTCGTGGGGACGACCCTACGGTCGTCGGACATTTCGGCGGCTTGCCAACTTTGGCCCGGGGTCGTGGGGACGACCCTATAGTCGTCGGACTTCACGGTGGCGGGCCAATCTAGTCCCGCGGTCGTGGGGACGACCCTACAGTCGTCGGACATTTCGGCGGCTTGCCAACTTTGGCCCGGGGTCGTGGGGACGACCCTATAGTCGTCGGACATGACGGTGGCTGGCCGACCTAGTCCCGAGGTCGTGGGGACGACCGTATAGTCGTCGGATATGTTGGCGGCTGGCCAACTTTGGCCCGTGGTCGTGGGGACGATCCGATAGTCGTCGGACGTGACGGTGGCTAGCCAATCTAGTCCCGGGATCGTGGGGACGACCCTATAGTCGTCGGAGATGTCGGCGGCTGGCCTACTTTGGCCCTGTGTCTTGGGGACGACCCTATAGTCGTCGGACAAATCGGCGGCTGGCCAACTTTGGCGCGGGGTCGTGGGGACGACGCTATTGTCGTCGGACAAGTCGGCGGTGAGCCAACCTAGTCCAGGGGTCGTGGGGACGACCCTATATTCGTCGGACATGTCGGCGGCTTGCCAACTTTGGCCCGGGGTCGTTGGCACGACCCTATAGTCGTCGGACATGTTGCCGGCTGGTCAGCCTAGTCCCGGGGTCGTGGGGACGACCCTATAGTCGTCGGAAATGTCGGCGGCTGGCCAATTTTGGCCCGTGGTCGTGAAGACGACCCTATAGTCGTCGGACATGACGGTGGCGGGCCAATCTAGTCCCGGGGTCGTGGGGACGACCCTATAGTCGTCGGACATGTCGGCGGCTGGCCAGCTTTGGCCCGTGGTCGTGGGGACGAAACAATAGTCGTCGGACATGTCGGCGGCTGGCCAACTTTGGCCCGTGGTCGTGGGAACGATCCGATAGTCGATGGACATGACCGTGCCGGGCCAATCAAGTCCGGGGGTCGTAGCTACGACCCTATAGTCATCGGACATGTCGGCGATTGGCCATTATAGGCCCGGGGTCGTGGGGACGACCGTATATTCGTCGGACATGACGGTGGCGGGCCAATCTAGTCCCGGGGTCGTGGGGACGACCCTATAGTCGTCGGACAACACGGCGGCTGGATATCTTTGGCCCGCGGTCGTGGGGACGACTCTATAGTCGTCGGACAACACGGCGGCTGGACATCTTTGGCCCGCGGTCGTGGGGACGACCCTATAGTCGTCGGACATGACGTTGGCGGGCCAATCTAGTCCCAGGGTCGTTGGGACGACCCTATAGTCGTCGGACATGTCGGCGGCTGGCCAACTTTGGCCCGTGGTCGTGGGGACGACTCTATAGTCGTCGGACATGTCGGCGGCTGGCCAACCTAGACTCGGGGTCGTGGGGACGACCCTATTGTCGCCGGACATGACGGTGGCGGGCCAATCTAGTCCCGGGGTCGTCGGGACGACCCTATAGTCGTCGGACATGTCTGCGGCTGGCCAACTTTGGCCCGTGGCCGTGGGGACGACCCTATAGTCGTTGGACATGTCAGCGGCTGGCCAACTTTGGCCCGTGGTCGTGGGGACGATCCGATAGTCGTTGGGCATGACGGTGGCGGGACAATCTAGTCCCGGGGTCGTCGGGACGACCCTATAGTCGTCGGACATGTCGGCGGCTGGCCAACTTTGGCCCGGTGACGTGGGGACGACTCTATAGTCGTCGGACATGTCGGCGGCTGGCCAACTTTGGCCCGTGATCGTGGGGACGATCCAATAGTCGTCGGACATGTCGGCGACTGGCCAACTTTGGCCCTTGGTCGTGGGGACGACCGTATAGTCGTTGGACATGTCAGCGGCTGGCCAACTTTGGCCCGGTGTCGTGGGGACGACTCTATAGTCGTCGGACATGTCGGCGGCTGGCCAACCCAGACCCGGGCTCGTGGGGACGACCCTATTGTCGTCGAACATGTCGGTGGCGGGCAAATCTATTCCCGGGGTCGTAGGGACGACCCTATAGTCGTCGGACATGTTGGCGATTGGCCAACATTGGCCCGGTGTCGTCGGGACGACCCTATAGTCGTCGTACATGTCGGCGGCTGGCAAACCTAGTCCCGAGGTCGTGGGGACGAACCTATAGTCGTCGGACTTGACGGTGGCGGGCCAATCTAGTCCCGGGGTCGTGGGGACGACCCTATAGTCGTCGGACATGTCGGCGGCTGGCCAACTTTGGCCCGTGGTCGCGGGGACGACCCAATAGTCGTGGGACATGTCGGCGGCTGGCGAACTTTGGCCCGTGGTTGTGGGGACGACCCTATAGTCGTTGGACATGACGGTGGCGGGCCAATCTAGTCCCGGGGTCGTGGGGACGACCCTATAGTCGTCGGACAAGACGGCGGCTGGACATCTTTGGCCCGGGGCCGTGGGGACGACCCTATAGTCGTCGGACCTGTCGGCGGCTGGCCAACTTTGGCCCGTGGTCGTGGGGACGAACCAATAGTCATCGGACATGTCGGCGGCTGGCCAACTTTGGCCCGTGGTCGTGGGGACGACCCAATAGTCGTCGGACATGTCGGCGGCTGGCCAACTTTGGCCCGTAGTCGTGGGGACGATCCGATATTCGCCGGATATGACGGTGCCGGGCCAATCAAGTCCCGGGGTCGTAGGTACGACCCTATAGTCATCGGACATGTCGGCGATTGGCCATTATTGGCCCGGGGTCGTGGGGACGACCGTATAATCGTCGGACATGACGGTGGCGGGCCAATCTAGTCCCGGGGTCGTGGGGGCGACCCTATAGTCGTCGGACAAGACGGCGGCTGGACATCTTTGGCCCGGGGTCGTGGGGCGACCCTATAGTCGTCGGACATGTCGGCGGCTGGCCAACTTTGGCCCGTGGTCGTGGGGACGATCCAATAGTCGTCGGACATGTCGGTGGCTGGCCAACTTTGGCCCGGTGTCGTGGGGACGACTCTATAGTCGTCGGACATGTCGGCGGCTGGCCAACCTAGACCCGGGGTCGTGGGGACGACCCTATTGTCGTCGGAGATGACGGTGGCGGGCCAATCTAGTCCCGGGGTCGTGGGGACGATCCGATAGTCGTTGGACATGACGGTGGCGGGCCAATCTAGTCCCGGGGTCGTCGGGACGACCCTATAGTCGTCGGACATGTCGGCGGCTGGCCAATCTAGTCCCGGGGTCGTGGGGACGATCCTATAGTCTTCGGACATGTCGGCGGCTGGCCAACTTTGGCCCGTGGTCGTGGGGACGACCCAATAGTCGTCGGACATGTCGGCGGCTGGCCAACTTTGGCCCGTAGTCGTGGGGACGATCCGATATTCGCCGGACATGACGGTGGCGGGCCAATCTATTCCCGGGGTCGTGGGGACGACCCTATAGTCGTCGGACATGTCGGCGGCTGGCCAACTTTGGCCCGGTGTCGTGGGGACGACTCTATAGTCGTCGGACATGTCGGTAGCGGGCCAATCTAGACCCGGGGTCATGGGAACGACCCTATAGTCGTCGGATATTTCGGCGGCCGGCCAACTTTGGCCCGTGGTCGTGGGGACGACCCTATAGTCGTCGGACATGTCGGCGGCTGGCCAACTTTGGCCTGTGGTCGTGGGGACGACCCTATAGCCGTCGGACATGTCGGCGGCTGGCCAACTTTGGCCCGTGGTCGTGGGGACGAACCAATAGTCATCGGACATGTCGGCGGCTGGCCAACTTTGGCCCGTGGTCGTGGGGACGACCCAATAGTCGTCGGACATGTCGGCGGCTGGCCAACTTTGGCCCGTAGTCGTGGGGACGATCCGATATTCGCCGGACATGACGGTGCCGGGCCAATCAAGTCCCGGGGTCGTAGGTACGACCCTATAGTCATCGGACATGTCGGCGATTGGCCATTATTGGCCCGGGGTCGTGGGGACGACCGTATAATCGTCGGACATGACGGTGGCGGGCCAATCTAGTCCCGGGGTCGTGGGGACGAGCCTATAGTCGTCGGACAACACGGCGGCTGGACATCTTTGGCCCGCGGTCGTGGGGACGACCCTATAGTCGTCGGACATGACGGTGGCGGGCAAATCTAGTCCCAGGGTCGTTGGGACGACCCTATAGTCGTCGGACATGTCGGCGGCTGGCCAATCTAGTCCCGGGCTCGTGCGGACGACCCTATAGTCTTCGGACATGTCGGCGGCTGGCCAACTTTGGCCCGTGGTCGTGGGGACGACCCAATAGTCGTCAGACATGTCGGCGGCTGGCCAACTTTGGCCCGTAGTCGTGGGGACGATCCGATATTCGCCGGACATGACGGTGGCGGGCCAATCTATTCCCGGGGTCGTGGGGACGACCCTATAGTCGACGGGCATGTCGGCGGCTGGCCAACTTTGGCCCGGTGTCGTGGGGACGACTCTATAGTCGTCGGACATATCGGTGGCGGGCCAATCTAGTCCCGGGGTCATGGGAACGACCCTATAGTCGTCGGATATTTCGGCGGCCGGCCAACTTTGGCCCGTGGTCGTGGGGACGACCCTATAGTCGTCGGACATGTCGGCGGCTGGCCAACTTTGGCCTGTGGTCGTGGGGACGACCCTATAGTCGTCGGACATGTCGGCGGCTGGCCAACTTTGGCCCGTGGTCGTGGGGACCAACCAATAGTCATCGGACATGTCGGCGGCTGGCCAACTTTGGCCCGTGGTCGTGGGGACGATCCGATAGTCGATGGATATGACGGTGCCGGGCCAATCAAGTCCCGGGGTCGTAGGTACGACCCTATAGTCATCGGACATGTCGGCGATTGGACATTATTGGCCCGGGGTCGTGGGGACGACCGTATATTCGTCGGACATGACGGTGGCGGACCAATCTAGTCCCGGGGTCGTGGGGACGACCCTATAGTCGTCGGACATGACGGTGGCGGGCCAATCTAGTCCCGGGGTCGTGGGGACGACCCTATAGTCGTCGGACAAGACGGCGGCTGGACATCTTTGGCCCGCGGTCGTGGGGACGACCCTATAGTCGTCGGACATTTCGGCGGCATGCCAACTTTGGCCCGGGGTTGTGGGGACGACCCTATAGTCGTCAGACATTTCGGCGGCTTGTCAACTTTGGTCCGGGGTCGTGGGGACGACCCTATAGTCGTCGGACTTCACGGTGGCGGGCCAATCTAGTCCCGCGGTCGTGGGGACGACCCTACAGTCGTCGGACATTTCGGCGGCTTGCCAACTTTGGCCCGGGGTCGTGGGGACGACCCTATAGTCGTCGGACATGTCGGCGGCTTGCCAACTTTGGCCCAGGGTCGTGGGGACGACCCTATAGTCGTCGGATATGTCGGCGGCTGGCCAACTTTGGCCCATGGTCGTGGGGATGACCCTATAGTCGTTGGACATGACGGTGGCGGGCCAATCTAGTCCCGTGGTCGTAGGGACGACCCTATAGTCGTCGGACAAGACGGCGGCTGGATATCCTTGGCTCGCGGTCTTGGGGACGACCCTATAGTCGTCGGACATTTCGGCGGCATGCCAACTTTGGCCCGGGGTCGTGGGGACGACCCTATAGTCGTTGGACATGACGGTGGCGGGCCAATCTAGTCCCGGGGTCGTAGGGACGACCCTATAGTCGTCGGACATGTCGGCGATTGGCCAACATTGGCCCGGGGTCGTGGGGACGACCCTATAGTCGTCGGACATGTCGGCGGCTGGCCAACCTAGTCCCGAGGTCGTGGGGACGACCCTATAATCGTCGGACTTCACGGTGGCGGGCCAATCTAGTCCCGGGGTCGTGGGGACGACCCTACAGTCGTCGGACATTTCGGCGGCTTGCCAACTTTGGCCCGGGGTCGTGGGGACGACCCTATAGTCGTCGGACTTCACGGTGGCGGGTCAATCTAGTCCCGCGGTCGTGGGGACGACCCTACAGTCGTCGGACATTTCGGCGGCTTGCCAACTTTGGCCCGGGGGCGTGGGGACGACCCTATAGTCGTCGGACATGACGGTGGCGGACCAATCTAGTCCCGGGGTCGTGGGGACGACCCTATAGTCGTCGGACATGTCGGCGGCTGGCCAACTTTGTCCCGTGGTCGTGGGGACGATCCAATAGTCGTCGGACATGTCGGCGGCTGGCCAACTTTGGCCCGTGGTCGTGGGGACGACCCTATAGTCGTAGGACATGTCAGCGGCTGGCCAACTTTGGCCCGGTGTCGTGGGGACGACCCTATAGTCGTCGGACATGTCGGCGGCTGGCCAACGTTGGCCCGTGGTCGTGGAGACGATCCTATAGTCGTCGGACTTGACGGTGCCGGGCCAATCTAGTCCCGGGGTCGTGGGGACGACCCTACAGTCGTCGGACATTTCGGCGGCTTGCCAACTTTGGCCCGGGGTCGTGGGGACGACCCTATAGTCGTCGGACTTCACGGTGGCGGGCCAATCTAGTCCCGCGGTCGTGGGGACGATCCTACAGTCGTCGGACATTTCGGCGGCTTGCCAACTTTGGCCCGGGGTCGTGGGGACGACCCTATAGTCGTCGGACATGACGGTGGCTGGCCGACCTAGTCCCGAGGTCGTGGGGACGACCGTATAGTCGTCGGATATGTTGGCGGCTGGCCAACTTTGGCCCGTGGTCGTGGGGACGATCCGATAGTCGTCGGACGTGACGGTGGCTAGCCAATCTAGTCCCGGGATCGTGGGGATGACCCTATAGTCGTCGGAGATGTCGGCGGCTGGCCTACTTTGGCCCTGTGTCTTGGGGACGACCCTATAGTCGTCGGACAAATCGGCGGCTGGCCAACTTTGGCGCGGGGTCGTGGGGACGACGCTATTGTCGTCGGACAAGTCGGCGGTGAGCCAACCTAGTCCAGGGGTCGTGGGGACGACCCTATATTCGTCGGACATGTCGGCGGCTTGCCAACTTTGGCCCGGGGTCGTTGGCACGACCCTATAGTCGTCGGACATGTTGCCGGCTGGTCAGCCTAGTCCCGGGGTCGTGGGGACGACCCTATAGTCGTCGGAAATGTCGGCGGCTGGCCAATTTTGGCCCGTGGTCGTGAAGACGACCCTATAGTCGTCGGACATGACGGTGGCGGGCCAATCTAGTCCCGGGGTCGTGGGGACGACCCTATAGTCGTCGGACATGTCGGCGGCTGGCCAGCTTTGGCCCGTGGTCGTGGGGACGAAACAATAGTCGTCGGACATGTCGGCGGCTGGCCAACTTTGGCCCGTGGTCGTGGGAACGATCCGATAGTCGATGGACATGACCGTGCCGGGCCAATCAAGTCCGGGGGTCGTAGCTACGACCCTATAGTCATCGGACATGTCGGCGATTGGCCATTATAGGCCCGGGGTCGTGGGGACGACCGTATATTCGTCGGACATGACGGTGGCGGGCCAATCTAGTCCCGGGGTCGTGGGGACGACCCTATAGTCGTCGGACAACACGGCGGCTGGATATCTTTGGCCCGCGGTCGTGGGGACGACTCTATAGTCGTCGGACAACACGGCGGCTGGACATCTTTGGCCCGCGGTCGTGGGGACGACCCTATAGTCGTCGGACATGACGTTGGCGGGCCAATCTAGTCCCAGGGTCGTTGGGACGACCCTATAGTCGTCGGACATGTCGGCGGCTGGCCAACTTTGGCCCGTGGTCGTGGGGACGACTCTATAGTCGTCGGACATGTCGGCGGCTGGCCAACCTAGACTCGGGGTCGTGGGGACGACCCTATTGTCGCCGGACATGACGGTGGCGGGCCAATCTAGTCCCGGGGTCGTCGGGACGACCCTATAGTCGTCGGACATGTCTGCGGCTGGCCAACTTTGGCCCGTGGCCGTGGGGACGACCCTATAGTCGTTGGACATGTCAGCGGCTGGCCAACTTTGGCCCGTGGTCGTGGGGACGATCCGATAGTCGTTGGGCATGACGGTGGCGGGCCAATCTAGTCCCGGGGTCGTCGGGACGACCCTATAGTCGTCGGACATGTCGGCGGCTGGCCAACTTTGGCCCGGTGACGTGGGGACGACTCTATAGTCGTCGGACATGTCGGCGGCTGGCCAACTTTGGCCCGTGATCGTGGGGACGATCCAATAGTCGTCGGACATGTCGGCGACTGGCCAACTTTGGCCCTTGGTCGTGGGGACGACCGTATAGTCGTTGGACATGTCAGCGGCTGGCCAACTTTGGCCCGGTGTCGTGGGGACGACTCTATAGTCGTCGGACATGTCGGCGGCTGGCCAACCCAGACCCGGGCTCGTGGGGACGACCCTATTGTCGTCGAACATGTCGGTGGCGGGCAAATCTATTCCCGGGGTCGTAGGGACGACCCTATAGTCGTCGGACATGTTGGCGATTGGCCAACATTGGCCCGGTGTCGTCGGGACGACCCTATAGTCGTCGTACATGTCGGCGGCTGGCAAACCTAGTCCCGAGGTCGTGGGGACGAACCTATAGTCGTCGGACTTGACGGTGGCGGGCCAATCTAGTCCCG
Source organism: Andrena praecox (assembly GCA_963932275.1). NCBI lineage: Eukaryota > Metazoa > Arthropoda > Insecta > Hymenoptera > Andrenidae > Andrena > Andrena praecox. The sequence continues at coordinate 607,640 of CAWVQO010000333.1, read as the reverse complement.
GGGTCGTGGGGACGACCCTATAGTCGTCGGACATGTCGGCGGCTGGCCAACTTTGGCCCGTGGTCGCGGGGACGACCCAATAGTCGTGGGACATGTCGGCGGCTGGCGAACTTTGGCCCGTGGTTGTGGGGACGACCCTATAGTCGTTGGACATGACGGTGGCGGGCCAATCTAGTCCCGGGGTCGTGGGGACGACCCTATAGTCGTCGGACAAGACGGCGGCTGGACATCTTTGGCCCGGGGCCGTGGGGACGACCCTATAGTCGTCGGACCTGTCGGCGGCTGGCCAACTTTGGCCCGTGGTCGTGGGGACGAACCAATAGTCATCGGACATGTCGGCGGCTGGCCAACTTTGGCCCGTGGTCGTGGGGACGACCCAATAGTCGTCGGACATGTCGGCGGCTGGCCAACTTTGGCCCGTAGTCGTGGGGACGATCCGATATTCGCCGGATATGACGGTGCCGGGCCAATCAAGTCCCGGGGTCGTAGGTACGACCCTATAGTCATCGGACATGTCGGCGATTGGCCATTATTGGCCCGGGGTCGTGGGGACGACCGTATAATCGTCGGACATGACGGTGGCGGGCCAATCTAGTCCCGGGGTCGTGGGGGCGACCCTATAGTCGTCGGACAAGACGGCGGCTGGACATCTTTGGCCCGGGGTCGTGGGGCGACCCTATAGTCGTCGGACATGTCGGCGGCTGGCCAACTTTGGCCCGTGGTCGTGGGGACGATCCAATAGTCGTCGGACATGTCGGTGGCTGGCCAACTTTGGCCCGGTGTCGTGGGGACGACTCTATAGTCGTCGGACATGTCGGCGGCTGGCCAACCTAGACCCGGGGTCGTGGGGACGACCCTATTGTCGTCGGAGATGACGGTGGCGGGCCAATCTAGTCCCGGGGTCGTGGGGACGATCCGATAGTCGTTGGACATGACGGTGGCGGGCCAATCTAGTCCCGGGGTCGTCGGGACGACCCTATAGTCGTCGGACATGTCGGCGGCTGGCCAATCTAGTCCCGGGGTCGTGGGGACGATCCTATAGTCTTCGGACATGTCGGCGGCTGGCCAACTTTGGCCCGTGGTCGTGGGGACGACCCAATAGTCGTCGGACATGTCGGCGGCTGGCCAACTTTGGCCCGTAGTCGTGGGGACGATCCGATATTCGCCGGACATGACGGTGGCGGGCCAATCTATTCCCGGGGTCGTGGGGACGACCCTATAGTCGTCGGACATGTCGGCGGCTGGCCAACTTTGGCCCGGTGTCGTGGGGACGACTCTATAGTCGTCGGACATGTCGGTAGCGGGCCAATCTAGACCCGGGGTCATGGGAACGACCCTATAGTCGTCGGATATTTCGGCGGCCGGCCAACTTTGGCCCGTGGTCGTGGGGACGACCCTATAGTCGTCGGACATGTCGGCGGCTGGCCAACTTTGGCCTGTGGTCGTGGGGACGACCCTATAGCCGTCGGACATGTCGGCGGCTGGCCAACTTTGGCCCGTGGTCGTGGGGACGAACCAATAGTCATCGGACATGTCGGCGGCTGGCCAACTTTGGCCCGTGGTCGTGGGGACGACCCAATAGTCGTCGGACATGTCGGCGGCTGGCCAACTTTGGCCCGTAGTCGTGGGGACGATCCGATATTCGCCGGACATGACGGTGCCGGGCCAATCAAGTCCCGGGGTCGTAGGTACGACCCTATAGTCATCGGACATGTCGGCGATTGGCCATTATTGGCCCGGGGTCGTGGGGACGACCGTATAATCGTCGGACATGACGGTGGCGGGCCAATCTAGTCCCGGGGTCGTGGGGACGAGCCTATAGTCGTCGGACAACACGGCGGCTGGACATCTTTGGCCCGCGGTCGTGGGGACGACCCTATAGTCGTCGGACATGACGGTGGCGGGCAAATCTAGTCCCAGGGTCGTTGGGACGACCCTATAGTCGTCGGACATGTCGGCGGCTGGCCAATCTAGTCCCGGGCTCGTGCGGACGACCCTATAGTCTTCGGACATGTCGGCGGCTGGCCAACTTTGGCCCGTGGTCGTGGGGACGACCCAATAGTCGTCAGACATGTCGGCGGCTGGCCAACTTTGGCCCGTAGTCGTGGGGACGATCCGATATTCGCCGGACATGACGGTGGCGGGCCAATCTATTCCCGGGGTCGTGGGGACGACCCTATAGTCGACGGACATGTCGGCGGCTGGCCAACTTTGGCCCGGTGTCGTGGGGACGACTCTATAGTCGTCGGACATATCGGTGGCGGGCCAATCTAGTCCCGGGGTCATGGGAACGACCCTATAGTCGTCGGATATTTCGGCGGCCGGCCAACTTTGGCCCGTGGTCGTGGGGACGACCCTATAGTCGTCGGACATGTCGGCGGCTGGCCAACTTTGGCCTGTGGTCGTGGGGACGACCCTATAGTCGTCGGACATGTCGGCGGCTGGCCAACTTTGGCCCGTGGTCGTGGGGACCAACCAATAGTCATCGGACATGTCGGCGGCTGGCCAACTTTGGCCCGTGGTCGTGGGGACGATCCGATAGTCGATGGATATGACGGTGCCGGGCCAATCAAGTCCCGGGGTCGTAGGTACGACCCTATAGTCATCGGACATGTCGGCGATTGGACATTATTGGCCCGGGGTCGTGGGGACGACCGTATATTCGTCGGACATGACGGTGGCGGGCCAATCTAGTCCCGGGGTCGTGGGGACGACCCTATAGTCGTCGGACAACACGGCGGCTGGACATCTTTGGCCCGCGGTCGTGGGGACGACCCTATAGTCGTCGGACATGACGGTGGCGGGCCAACCTAGACCCGGGGTCGTGGGGACGAGCCTATAGTCGTCGGACATGTCGGCGGCGGGCCAACTTTGGCCCGGGGTCGTGGAGACGACCCTATAGTCATCGGACATGTCGGCGATTGGCCATTATTGGCCCGGGGTCGTGGGGACGACCGTATAGTCGTCGGACTTGACGGTGGTGGGCCAATCTAGTCCCGGGGTCCTGCGGACGACCCTACAGTCGTCGGACATTTCGGCGGCTTGCCAACTTGGGCCCGGGGTCGTGGGGACGACTCTATAGTCGTCGGACTTGACGGTGGCGGGCCAATCTAGTCCCGGGGCCGTGGGGACGACCCTACAGTCGTCGGACATTTCGGCGGCTTGCCAACTTTGGCCCGGGGTCGTGGGGACGACCCTATAATCGTCGGACATGTCGGCGGGTGGCCAACCTAGTCCCGAGGTCTTGGGGGCGACCCTATAGTCGTCGGACAAGACGGCGGCTGGACATCTTTGGCCCGGGGTCGTGGGGACGACCCTATAGTCGTCGGACATGTCGGCGGCTGGCCAACTTTGGCCCGTGGTCGTGGGGACGACCCTATAGTCGTCGGAAATAACCATGGCGGGGCAATCTATTCCCGGGGTCGTGGGCACGACCCTGTAGTCGTCGGACATGACGGTGGCGAGCCAATCTAGTCCCGGGGTCGTAGGGACGACCCTATAGTCGTCGGACATGTTGGCGATTGGCCAACATTGGCCCGTGGTCGTGGGGACGACCCTATAGTCGTCGGACATGTCGGCGGCTGGCCAACTTTGGCCCGGGGTCGTGGGGACGACCCTATAGTCGTCGGACATGTCGGCGGCTGGCCAACTTTGGCCCGTGGTTGTGGGGACGACCCTATAGTCGTTGGACATGACGGTGGCGGGCCAAACTAGTCCCGGGGTCGTGGGGACGACCCTATAATCGTTGGACATGACGGTGGCGGGCCAATATAGTCCCGGGGTCGTAGGGACGACCCTATAGTCGTCGGACAAGTCAGCGGCTGGCCAACTTTGGCCCCGTGGTCGTGGGGACGACCCTATAGTCGTCGGACATGTCGGCGGCTGGCCAACTTTGGCCCGGTGTAGTGGGGACGACTCTATAGTGGTCGGACATGTCGGTGGCGAGCCAATCTAGTCCCGGGGTCGTGGGGACGACCCTATAGTCCTCGGACACGTCGGCGGCTGGCCAACTTTGGCCCAGGGTTGTGGGGACGACCCTATAGTCGCCGGAAGTAGTAGGGTAATGCCGATTCCAACTCAGGTCCTCTGAGGGGGGGTGCGGGGCGGGGGGAAGTGAAGGCGCGCGGGGGAGCGCGGTGGAGGGAAACATGGGCGCGGGGGGATGCGGGGGAAGCGGGGAATGGATGACCGGTTGCGCGCGCATGAGCCGCGGAGTGGGGGAAGCCGCAATCGTGGAGGGGATCAGTCCAGACCGAACCGCCGCGGAGACCTCTCCACGTCGGACCCACCCCCAAAAACTTCGGAGGGTCATCCCCTCCCTCTAAAAAAATTTCTGGGGCCGGGTCTTGTATGAAAAATCTTTTTTCAGACTCGATCCAGCCCCAGAAATTTTTTTCCCCAAATATTTTTTTTTTCAAACCATTATAAAGCTGAAATTGCTTAATACTTTATCGGATGACGTTGGACAATGTCGGGGAAGATCGGCTTTTTCCAAACCATGCATTTGGAGGAGCGAAAGAGAGAGCAATACTTTAAAAGCTAAATTCGGAGGAAGGAAAGAGAGAGCAATACTTAACGTCGCAGCGTCTCGCGCGATCGCGTGTAACTCGAATCCTCTGGAGCAGCCGTGAGGGATGACGTCATTTAGCAGCGCGAATCATAGAAATAATTATGCAGCGTCAGCAGAAATGCTGAATCTTAAAATTAGATGGTGAGAGAAGGAGGCGGAAGGCGGGTAAATAAAATTGAGAAATAATAGTAATGCTCTGAAGACAACTGGTCTCGCGACATCGCCAAGCTCTCGCATGTAAACTCATATCTTGAAAGATGCGTAGCTTTGCAAAGTAAGATGTTATTGTTCGCCACCTTCATCTTCGCTGACCACCCCCATTCTTCCACACACTCGTCATCATTTTCGCTGACAATCCTCTCCTTATTCACACGCATCTTCTTTCCCTTCTTTAACACATCATTTCGCTATACCATGCCACTCTGAATGTAAATCGAATGTGAATCGAACGGGTATCGAACGGGTATTGAACGGCTTTGAACGGGTATTGAACGGATATTGAACGGTTTTGAACGGGTATTGAACGGCTTTGAACGTGAATCGAACGGGTATTGAACGGCTTTGAACATGAATCGAACGGGTATTGAACGGCTTTGAACGTGTATTGAACGACTTTGAACGGGTATTGAACGTGAATCGAACGGGTATTGAACTTGAATCGAACGGATATTGAACGGCTTTGAACGGGTATTGAACGACTTTGAACGAGTATTAAACGGCTTTGAACGTGAATCGAACGGGTATTGAACGGCTTTGAACGGGTATTGAACGGCTTTGAACGGGTATTGAACGACTTTGAACGGGTATTAAACGGCTTTGAACGTGAATCGAATGGGTATTGAACGGCTTTGAACGTGAATCGAACGTGTATTGAACGACTTTGAACGGGTATTGAACGGCTTTGAACGTGAATCGAACGGGTATTGAACGGCTTTGAACATGAATCGAACGGGTATTGAACGGCTTTGAACGTGTATTGAACGACTTTGAACGGGTATTGAACGGCTTTGAACGTGTATTGAACGACTTTGAACGTGAATCGAACGGGTATTGAACGACTTTGAACGGGTATTGAACGGCTTTGAACGGGTATTGAACGACTTTGAACATGAATCGAACGGGTATTGAACGGCTTTGAACGGGTATTGAACGGCTTTGAACGGGTATTGAACGACTTTGAACGGGTATTAAACGGCTTTGAACGTGAATCGAACGGGTATTGAACGGCTTTGAACGGGTATTGAACGGCTTTGAACGGGTATTGAACGACTTTGAACGGGTATTAAACGGCTTTGAACGTGAATCGAATGGGTATTGAACGACTTTGAACGTGAATCGAACGGGTATTGAACGACTTTGAACGGGTATTGAACGGCTTTGAACGTGAATCGAACGGGTATTGAACGGCTTTGAACATGAATCGAACGGGTATTGAACGGCTTTGAACGTGTATTGAACGACTTTGAACGGGTATTGAACGTGAATCGAACGGGTATTGAACGTAAATCATACATCTCTGAACATGAATCGTACTACTTCTACATAATTATAACTATCGTCTTAATCTAGCGTACACCGCATATAGGAGGTTGGGAAGGGTGAAAAAAAAAATAAAAAACATTTATGCATTAAAAATTGATCATATTTTATTTATGAATTTCTCTTTGGTGTTTAGACCACCAGTTGAATATTTTAAATACATTTTGCATGGCACAATGCTTCGCGTGTCTGCCACATCGCAGAGTATTAACTACATTTAGCTTATTTAGAGATTTAATATCCTCGTAGTCAATGTCCAGCGTCTCAATAATCATGTCCGGTCTTGTATTTTCATCGAGGAAATCCACAAGCCAGTCGCGTTTCTGCAACCCTTTAACGTATACGATATGGGATGCATCATCTTCTTCATCGATTGCATCAGCTACAGCTTTCGAAATTAGCTGTTTAGCCATACCGTATGGAACGCCTCCATCGTCCCATCGTAGTCCATGATGTTTTGCAACCAACCATCGGATGCTTGATTTGTCGGATTTTGTAAGAAGATATTGCGGCATCGAACTCCCAAAAATATAGTGCGAGAGAATTGTTCCCTTTCGTAGGACAGCCACTTCCTTGACAACAAATCTTCCATCGACGATGAATCCTTGCAGGTCAACAAATGTTGGTACAACCATTGTCGATACAATTTTAGAGGTCTGCTCGCTTTCAAGACAGATGAGAGAATGCAGTCTTTCTCGTAAAGCATCTCGATTTTTACGATGAAATTTTTGCACGAATTTGATACAGGAGAGGGCAGGCATGTAGTATGACAATTTAATTTATTTTGCGCACCACGTTTGTTAGCGGATTGTATTCAACCACCCGATCATGCAGAATCAGACAGTAGGCCGTAGTATTTGCAGGTACATTCTCTTTACACTCAAATTCTATGCGCACGTCCACGGTACCATTTTTAATCGACTCATTTTGTCGCGAACAATCAATCACCACGAGAGGACCAAATTGTAAAAATTCAGCCACTGTGAATAATGCCTCGTTGCAACTATGTCCATAATATGATTTACGGAATTGCGTATACATGTGAAACAAGGTGGCGTGCTTATTCTTGTCAAAGTCCAAGTTCAAGTCATCATATGGATAAGAATCCGAGTTGAGAAAAAGTTTTACATTGGTCAATTTGCAATTGTTAAACTTAGTAACATCTTCAGTCATCACATTCTTTCGAGCAGTCTGTAGAGCAAAGATAACGTATCGCGGCTTCTCCAGTTGTGCAGATGCCTTCACAGCCCACGAATGCTTGGTTGTGCTCTGTAAGAGAGGATACTCGTACAGATCCCATGAGCGAAAACTAATGCTCAGGTTTTGTCCACTTTCCAAAGCATGCAGCAACGATAGCTTATTAACATCGTTCAGCGTCACATGAGGCATTCGCCATTGCACTTTAAGTAATTCAATTTCTGGTTCCAACATCGGCGATCCTATTACAGAATTGCTATCGTTGCGCGATCGTATTAAAATCAATTCGTGACGCGCATTAATAATCATGCGTTTGTAGTCCTCACAAAATCCCAACAAATATTTTAGTGGGATGCAAAAATTGAAATGATTTTTCACTATTAGTCCATCGCGTCGTTTCAATCCCCATCCGGCATTCTCAATATTTTTGTCTTCGTCAGATGTTAGCGATACATAGTTTTTAAGCGTGCTAGTTATTCCAACGTTTCTGTTGCGGTCAATCTCCACGCCATTCAGCTCATACCGAATCTCATCAAATAAGAACGCCACGCAATTATTTCCCAACGTCGTTGTTGATGCATCGTTTGGTTTATTTATCACCAATTTTCCCTCCATGTAGAGGAAACTTTCACACGGTAATGTGTATAAATCCTGCTGTTGTATAGGTATTCTTATCTCATCGCTATATCCAAACGTTGTGTTGACGTATGGGTTGTACGTGTGAGTCTCGAGCTTGACGATGCGATCATCAAACGTCGGCTTCACTCCAATGCTTAGAATGTCGGCCATTTTCTTTCAACTTATATGCACACAATAAACCCCAATGATTTCAAAAATGCAATGTTTGCAGCACTGAGCCTCTTCTTTTTAGCGTAATCAGAGCTATTGCAGTTGTTGTTGCTGTTGTTGTTGTTGTTGTTGTTGTTGCAAACAATTTCACTTGGAAGAAACGGATTTCTGGAGTTGTTCAACACAAGCATTTCTTTCATTCACACCACATGTATTATCGTTGACGCCGTCGTACGTGCAGTCTGATAGTAATCTCTTCACCTCGAAAATCGAGCAACCGTCCGTCTTGATCCACAACGCGTATCGTTAGATCCGTAATGACTCGTGCGGTGATCGGAAGGTAAATGATCTGTGCGGGCGTTTCCGATATCTTATTTCCTGGTGGAACTCTCGGAGAAAATTCATGTATCGTATGTACGCGCTTCCCATTGTTGTACGCACCAGCGGTCACGCTACATTCTATGCGAATAATGTTCACGTTCATGATATTAATTGGATCGTCCGATTCGTGCCACCGCCCTGGTTCTAATACCCGATTCGTCGAGAATCCCAGTAGCGATCCAATGTTATTGCGCTTCGTAAAATCTACAGCGAACGAGCAGTACATCTCGCTTTTCATGGTGTTGTTGTTGGGACGCAACACTATAGGATACACATCGTTGTCATCATCAGAGTCATCAAGATTTTTAGGATACCGCTCGAGTAATCGCTACCTCAAATACTTGGCAATGGCGTCTAGTTCGTAGGAGCCGTGTGGAATCCTAATAGTTTCAGGAGTGGTGTCAACACTGCTGTTTTTGATGCCATAGTTTGAGGTGAAGTAGAATTTATCGTTGCTCCAGTCGATGTTCGGTATTGTATGATAAGTTTCAAAGGTTGTTAAACCAAGTTCGTAATCATCGTCGCTCAAATCTATGGGTGGAAAGTAGCTCACCGCGAGGGTGCTACTCTTGCCGGTTAGAGTGAATGTTAACGACATATTCCGAGCTGTACGACTCGACTAGTACTGAATCATAGCGGTGGGAAGTCAATCCTTAAATTTGTGGCCGATCGTTTGTAGAAAGCGTAGACAGAGTTGTCCACAATTGCTCTGATTGTACTTCTGATACGACGTTCGATTGTATTCGATTTTCACAGCATCTTTATCCAGATATTGTACCAATTCTCTAGGCGGTCGAAGATTCCCGAAGCTGTCAAAATATATAGCTCGACACCCTCTCTTCGCATATGCCACCCAATGAGTTCCCGACCCCTCGACATTGTCCAAATTTATGATACCGCTCTCGTTTCGATGTACTCCTCCGGCTGGTAGTGCATTGCGCATAAAAACACCTCTAAAGAATGGAATACGCATACGTTTTGCTAACTCCTCCAATTGTGCATCGGTAGTTACACCGATAGGCATTTTTATTTTCTTTTCGACGTTTTTTTTTTTCGTTTTGATATTCCCTGTCCGCGCTTGTACGGTGCGAGATAAAGTCCACGACCTTCCATGGAGCGATTATGGCGTTGCATTTCCTGCAGCTGATGTTGCGCCGCCTTATTATCGTTTACCGCCTTGGCGATCCCCGCCGCTCCACCAGCTAATGATCCGAGAACACCTAGCAGCGGGAGAAGTGGTAATATACCACCTCGTTTTACTACAGGAAGAATCCGCTTTTGCGATGCTTTCTTTGGAGTCCTTTTGCAGGTTTTTGTTTTCATTCCCATTCCGATTTTCGTCTTGGCCTTCATAGCTGCCCAAACAGCCGTAGCAGCACCTCTTTCACCCAGAGTCGAGTCTCGCGCAACGATGCGTTTTCGCGCTTTGTCAGCGAGTACCTTATCTGCCGCGTGCCTTTCACCGAGATCGTTGCTACGTGAATATGCAATATCGTGTTCGCGACACGCTGCGTCCAACGGATTGATGCCTTGATCCCCTCTAGCCAATCGTTTTGCCAGATGAGTTCCTGGACCGCAAAACTGGTATCCTGGGATATGTAATTCGATAGGTAGCGCGTTTATCGCCCGATTTAACAAACCACGACCTTTCTTTACTCTCGTTGGCGACATTCGTCACAGTTTTTAATCAGTGGTGCTGGACCGTCGATATGCGTTCGCTGCCAAGGGCGATTATAATGTTCAAGACACCGATGATACTGCTGAACCTCAGGATCGGCTTTTATATGCTCGGGGAGTCTGTCCCACAACTGATCAATGTGTCTGCCAAACTCTCGCAGTAGAATAATCTTTGGTATATATTTCAAGTGCTCAGAGGTTAGGTCTCGAATATCGCAATTATCCGATGGGATCAGAAGCATTTTGAATACTGCGCTGTTTTGCTTCGGCGCGGACCTATAAATAGGGTGCGTCGCCGCTTCGACGTATCAAAATCATTTTTTCACAGTTCGCGGAGAGGATGCGATTCGTACGGCAGCCTGTAACGATACGCGTGACAAATTTTGACGATAAATCGCGAGTGATGTGTCCGAAAACAATGCGCAGACACGGTAGCATGTTGCCAAACACTATCCGCTGCCTCATTTGCGGTCCATCAAATTGTGGAAAGACAAACGTGTTGGTGAGCTTGTTGGAAAGTCCACACGGCGTCCGCTTCGAGAACGTGTATGTGTATTCCAAGTCGTTGCAACAGCCGAAATATCTGTATTTGGAGAATTTATTGACTCCGATAGATGAAATTGGCTACTTTACGTTTTCGAATAACAGTGACATCATCCCCCCGAGCGAATCACTTCCGAATTCTATTTTTATCTTTGATGACGTGGCATGTGACAAGCAAGATACGATAAGGGAATACTTTGCAATGGGGCGTCACTCGAACGTTGACTGCTTCTATCTCTGTCAGACGTATGCAAAGATACCCAAACATCTTATACGCGACAATGCCAATCTGCTGATTCTGTTTAAGCAGGATGGTACCAACTTGAAACATGTGTACAACGATCACGTAAACACCGACATGTCTTACGAGGATTTCTGCGCTTTGTGTCGTAATTGTTGGCAACGGGAGTATGGTTTCGCGGTAATAGACAAGGATAGCGCGATGTCCAATGGACGTTATAGAAAGGGATTTAACGAGTTTGCAATACCATGAGATTGTCAATTGTCGTCGACACGTCGGTGGGAAAGCAACATCTGCGATACAACGATGATTGATATCGATAGTCTGGAGATTAAGGATCGCGAGAGAATAGTGAAGGAAATTGCAAAAACCAGCGAATCCATTCGCAAGAAATATCTGGCTTTGAAGACTGGCAAGATGGAGGAAGATATCGCGTTGGAGAGATACTTTAAACCTGTTGTCGAACCCTTAAAACATATTATGGAAAATACCGCAACGGCAGAAGTTGACAAATCGTCGCTGATGAGCACAAACATCGAAGAGAATGAAACATTAACGCCTAAAACAAAAACTCATCCGAATAGGAACACACAATGCAGGGCAAAGAGGAAACCACACACGTCATCGGAATATTCACTCGTAACCTCCACACCAGTTCAATCGAAGCGGAAACGACAGAATATCACGTCAAACGATTCCTCGGTTTCTTCTACACCAATAAATACATTTCCTCTTGTACAATCGCTCTCAACCATTGGTGATGACGTTTTCGAAACTAGTCCCAATGAGTCGTTGGCAACATCTGTTAGACAACAACTCCAAACATCCGAGGGACAAGAAACGTTTCGCAACCATTTCGGTCCGCTGGGGCAAAAATACATGAGCGCAATCCTAAGTAGTGATAAGGATACGTCAATGGACTATGTGTATGGTGTATACTTCGGCAATAGCGGAACGATGCTTGGGGATAAGGCTTTCGATATAGACAAGGATGACAATATAATCATAGATGGTGTAAGATATGGAGGAACACCCGGTCTTTACGAACTGATTTTCAAGAGAATTCCCGACGATACCACATACACCGATGCCGATAAACAAATATACAAAAGTATACTGTTGGCGACGAATGCCCACAGACGCGATCATATCGCTAAAAAGCCCATATTGAGCAACAAGGGATACAAGTACAAACATGTAATTGCACCGCTACTCCCTCGCGCATCAACCAATAAAGCAGGGAAAGGTCTAACTGCACCGCGATCCATGGTGGTAAACGGTAATAAGATAGATTACGTGCACTGGGACGATCCCAACGAACTGGTGGACCGATTGCGTTTGCTGGAAGCGTCGCGTCAGGCGGGTAACAACTCTCATGATCCCGAAATTCTATCGATTATCGAGGAACTCCGCGAGGTAGGCCTCATTATAAATTAAACTGCGCACCGATGATTTGCACTGTATACGTCGAGATGCCGATCAACAAATTTGGGGTATCGCTCGAGAAGAGTGGAGCAGCTAGAATGGACTATTACAAATGGAACGGTGTGCTTCGAAATTACATGCGAGATAACGCTCTTTGCGTGGTTGGTGTTGACTTTGATGCAAAATCACGCAAGATACGACGCGTAGCTCAGCCGGTGGTCGACACCGATGCCGTCAATAAACTATACGTGGAAAAGAGCATTAAACTTTTGAGAGAGCAGCTGGAAGAATTAGAGAGAAAGCTGATCATGTTTCAGAGAGATATGCTGACGTTGCAAAACAGCGTTCAAAAGATATCACTGGCGTCGAATTCTATTCCACAGCAGCGCTGCGAAGGAGAATCATGCGAGACGGTCGAACTTGTTCAGAATTTCCTCGGACCAACGGGAAGCACATAATGCATGTACACGATAATTATCGCATCATTCGTGTCAAAGACACCACTGCGATCAAACATGTTGTCATTATCGAAATCCATGAGTAAAGAAGAAAACCACAGCCACAGGAAGCAACAACTTGTTGAGGAATTGCATGCTCCAGCTCGAAGACATTTCCCACGGAGACGCGTCATAGTGCATGGATACGATGATCTGTGGCAAGCTGACGTTGTAGAAATGCGTCCGTACTCGCGATTCAACCAAGGTCACCACTACATACTCACAGTCATCGATGTGCTGAGCAAGTATGCATGGGCGTTACCGCTCAAGACTAAAAGTGGCGCTGAGGTGACTAAAGCGTTTGCAAAGATATTTAGAGATCGATATCCGAAAAATTTGCAAACCGATCAAGGAAAAGAATTTTACAACGCCGATGTGCAGAAACTCTTGACAAAACACGACATTAATCATTATTCGACATATTCGGTGATGAAGGCCTCCGTCGTGGAACGTTTCAATCGAACTTTGAAAAACAATATGTGGAAAATGTTTACGCTCAATGGAACCTATAAATGGACCGATGCGCTACCGCGTCTACTTGCAGAGTATAACGCACAAAAACATAGAACCATCAAAATGTGTCCTCGCGATGTTACTCCTGCGGTCGCCGATAAGCTGCTAGCCACCATATACAACAACATAAAGATCGCTGCTCCAGCAGGATTCAAATTGGGCGAGTTTGTGCGCGTGAGCAAATTTAAAACCATCTTCGATAAAGGCTATACGCCGAATTGGACAACGGAGGTGTTCAAGATAGACAAAGTACAGGCAACTAATCCTGCGACGTATCTGCTCGTCGATTCCTGTGGAAAACCAGTTGCCGGAGGATTCTATGAACACGAGCTGCAACGCGTCGCCGATCCTGATGTATATTTAGTGGAAAAAGTGTTGCGTAGGAAGGGGGATAAGGTATACGTCAAGTGGCTGGGGTTTGATAAATCACACAATTCATGGATAAATAACAATAATGTATTGTAAAATAATAATAATAATACATGAACAAATAAAAATAATGTGTGGATAAAATAAATACATGTGTACAATTTATTTAACATTTGCTGCGAGTAATGTCGCTACCAATCATTCAGGACATATGCCAGCAGTTCGCAACTTTTTTACAATGATATTTTTATAAAGGAATTTTATAATGTCCCCAGGGCAGAGTGTCGGTCGAATCGGGTACGATATACCGCTTGTCGTCGTATGGACTTAGAGCGATTTTGGATTCGGAAATGGTGTACACTTTGTGCAATTTAGACCGTATGCATGATTGCCTGCGAACCATTTCGATCTCCTTTTGCAAACACTGCGCGTAGTCGTCGAAAGTTATCGTCCTGGCTATGACGTTGGTCTTGACGCCTTTCGCCTTTTTCGTATCTTTTTTACCGTCTACGCGAAGTGCATACATTTTCGCTCTAAGACCTACGAATTCAGTCATTATCGCTCCATTATTTTCGTCCTTCATCAACCCTGGAACCTTCTTATTTAGACGCAGCATATTATATGTATTGTCGACGAGATAATCGGATGTGTCGAATCTATCGATATCGCGTTTCATGGTCTCGTAGATATCTTCGCATTGAATGTGATAAATGAGGCTGTCAGTGTCGGTATACAGAATTTTACAATTTTGAGCAAGCAGTGGAGACATGTAATCATGGTGAAATTCATACAAACAAATTTTCGATATGTCCAGAATGCACATACCCACGTATATCGGTTTGTTGAATTTCACCTCGATTTTGCGCAATTCAACAGCTATTAAATTTTCCGAAAATACGCTTCGGCTGTGAAAATTTGGTTTCGCAATCATTGCCTCCGCACCGAATCGTCCATCCCAATGTGGTAAAAGTTTTACGTCTACATGGTTTCGCACGTTTTCCATAGTTTTACCAAATACCGCATTGTTCATCAATTTGTATAAATTTTTCTCAAAATCGTTTGTCGCGCCTGTTCTGAACCGTGTATTTAGTTCGATGTAATCGCGGAGCCAGGGAGATTGAGCGAATTGCAGCACGCGGTGTATCTTTGTAATACGAAGACCGTGACGCGTACACTGCTGCAGGTTACGATAATGGATAACATAACGCTGCTTATCGTATAATGTCGCGAGTAACTTGTCCTGTCTGCTGCCAGGTGGTTTGGCACGCGTCGGACAGAATGGTAGATCTGCATGAGCGTCGTGCAGACGTTGCGGATATTCTAGATCTACCTCGAGAATGTATCCCGTGGGCGAATCGACAGCGATCGAAGACACGTCAAAATTTGCAACATCTTCGACCCATCGAAATTTAGCGTATGGCAGGGGCTGACACATTGCCCATCCATACAAATTGTTCACGTCAAAGTACATCAAGTACGATGACTGTTCCGATGCGTCGTAAGATGGCATGTACTTGTTATTGGCATGTGCATATCTTCCAGAACATTGACTTAAACCCCCACGTATTCCGCGTTCGATAAACATGACCATATCGACGTCGGTGAGCAATTCGAATATAATTTTAGTGTGTTTTAACATAGCATCCCATGTGAAACCAGGTAATGTATAATAATGCGCAGAATCTAATCCGTAACTCTTGATACAACTTTCGCGAAAATTTTCAAAAATATCTGCCAATAACAAGACATCTGTTTTCAAATACAAGTCGCTGTATTCGCCCAAGGTTCTAATCCCGAAACGTTGCCAAACAGTCTCAGCGTGCGCGTAATCGCTCTCGGATACAGTCTCACCCGTTAACGAACTGTAGAATGACTCGCGCGGTGGTAAGCACGGGTCCTGCAGCTTGTTCGCGCAATCAAGGTATTCATATGGAAAGACACCCTTTCGCGTTAATAAATTGAAATCTTCAATGGATAATGTTTCAAATTGGGATCGTAAAATTTTTAATTGATCTGTGTTAAGAAAAGATGCTAATTTGTCGAGACTGGTATTGAGAAATTTGTATGAATCGATGAATCGCAATTTAACATGATTTCGTGAGTCTGATTCAGCCGGATCTTCAACATTTTTTGTGAAAGAAATATACTTTTCTTTAGTTATTGGTAATACATCAACGTGGCCTTTGAAAGCGGTAGCTATTTCCATGATAATGAAATGTGAATCATAGCCGGATAAATTATGAAAAACTATGGGGATGTAAAACGCATTTCTATATTTTAAATTGCATTTCGAATGTGCGGGTCCTCTAAACCGCCCGGATATATGACAATGATCGCGAACTCGTACATCATCTGCCTCGAATGGCTCTTCGCAAATATGACAATTTGTTGCATTGCGAAATGTTATCCACTGGTCTTTCGTCAACTTTTCCATAGAAGCATTATTGGCTAGAATGGGTTTGGCAAAATCTGCAAAATTTTTTAGTTCGTCGACGAACCATGAAATACAATCCACGTCGCGGCGACATCGATATATCGATAGCGATGTATCGTACGAACAATGCATATAATATGCAATGCTGTGCACTTTATGTTGCTGGTACGCGTGTAATTTAGAATCCGCATCACTCATCAGGCGATCCTCCGTTTTCTCGATGATGCACTCGAGATCTGCATACACCACGAATGGATGTCGCTCCTTCATGCAGTGGTTCTTGAAACTGAGGAAATTGTTGCCTTCGCTGGGTAGCAGAATGGCACAATCGTTCATATTCTCACAGTCCACTGCATGGGCCTCCAACTTATCGATGGATCCAAAGTAGTGCAAGCATCTGTAAAAACAGAAAATTTTTTTATTTATTTTTTTTTTTTTGCGAGACATTTCAACATTTCACAAGTTTATATACGTACCGGTCGCAGATGAATTTCTTTTTCCCATGCTTGCTCAGCTGCATGCTCACCAGCCGGGACAAGTTCTTGATCAGCACAAAGTGTCCTACATCGCCGTGCTCTTGATTCGGTGTGTAGAGCAGGTTGACGTGTCGATCCCTCTTTTGGCTGGCGAGGCGCAGCGGAAAGACTGCAACAGTTATCTTCTCATTGTTCTTCTCCAGTCGCTCCTCGAAACTGTACACGTTGATGGAGATTTCGTTCTGCCGCTCAAACTTCCCAATTTGCTCCAGGGACATTGGAAATTCAATACCCAGGAGATTTAGCATGGAAGCATAGTCTGGGTATGAACTCGGGCGGTCTGCATTTCGTTCGGTTGCATGTAGAGCGGCGACCACTGCCCACGCGAAACACGCATTGTCTGTGGATTGTACACTAATTGTTGCATTCTTTAGCAACAATTTCTGTGGTAACCTGTAGTGACACCCCGCGCGCAGTGGATTGTACTTGTTAACATTGACTGTCAGATTCAGGATTCTCGTCAATGCCCATCCACTGTCGCGTTCCTGGAACTCTTCCAACGATGCCAGGGTTGGTTCGATAACGCATCGTTGGTACCACTCTTGCAGATCGGATGTGTGGAAGAGTTCACAGTTTCGGGTATTAATGCTTTTACAAGCATGCTTGTCACCCGCCACAAATTCACCGTTGAACACCGTGTTCACTTTGAGGCTTCGATGTTTCCTCAAAGCATCCTGCACATGCTCCAGCACAATGGTTGCTGCATCTTGGAGAAAGTTGCGCGGCTCGATGTAATTTGAATTTAGCACGGCACCAGTTAATACGCGGCTTTCGAACGCAGTGTCTATTTCACGCCACAAAAGTCCTGTGCTGGAATGTCCTGCACCTTCACGCACGAAACGTCCGCGCAACGAATATTTTAGTCCTTCGAGTCGCGCGATTCGAGCAACCAACGATTGTCGAACCCCAATCGATAATCGAGGACGTTTCACTCGGCTGTGTTCTTCCAACGATTCAATACACTCGTTGCACCGTTCTTCCCACGCGAGGTATTCTTCTCGCGAAATCAATCGTTCGGATTGATCCAACAATTGACGTTCTGTTTGCATGAATTCTTCCATGATTGTAAATGGAATGTAAATGTGATATCTTTTCCACGCAACGCGTTGCAACGATTTGAGGCTTTGTGCAGTTTGGAGCGCGCTTTTATAAATAGGTACCATGATTCGATATCTCTGTCTAACTCTTTCGGTGTACCCTCTCCATCGAATGCATTGCATGTAAAAAAATGGCGATCCGTCCCAACATGGTTCTCTGCAGTTTCTGTTGATGCAGCATAATTCTTTCTATGATTCACGCTTATGACGAAATAGCGCGCAAAATCTACGACACAGTTTCTGCTGACACCTAATTCTAAGATTTGACGCTTTCAAAAGTATCATATTACATTCGACACGTGCCAAGACTTTTATCCTTGAGGGTGAGACTCAAATTACATATGATCATGTGATATGTTGCATCGTTAGGATTGAAAAAACATTATGGAAAAGTTGGAAGTTTTAAAATAAAAATGTGGTGGTGGGGGAAGCAATCACACCGCTATTTAAGCCCGCTCTCCGACGCTATTCCATCAATCGCTCTGTAGCCTCAGTGACTTTCGACGGAACAAATACTACTCTGAAAAAAAGTGCAGTACTAGTGTCGAAGAAAACGCCGAACGTATGAATTATTACGTTCCGATCATGCAGGATGATGGTATAGCTCAATGTGGAGAGGAGACAGTTGTTTGGTATGACTTAATTTTACATATTCTTAAATTTTTTATGTTTGTGCAAACAATTTCATATCTTTCATTGTTCTCTTAGCCCGCGCCGAACATCGCGTATCATGGTTAGAAGATACGCATTAACATCCATGGGTAGTAAATATTTGGAAATTGGAATCAGCGTACGACCTACGATCGATGTAGAAATTGTTCTCGGCCATAATCGTGGGATGTATCTCACATTGCCATGGCTTACTTGGCATGCGTTATGCAGCAGTCGTACAGCCATTGAAGAACGTTCACGATTACCTGGATCACCTTCGATGCAGATGGATAAATTAACGATAGATTTTTGTAAGATCTATAATTCTCCAATTGTAAGGATAACGCTACATGATAAGCCGTTGTATTTCAAACCGGATACAGTAACATTTTTATTAAATCTTGAACCATGTATAGGCTATGTATATTCGCGACTGTATCAAAATGTAAGAGATGTGCAGACGAAATTTAAAACTTTTGTTAACGTGCTACAGCAGAGCGATGTTGCCTGTGAAACGTTAGATGTGCGTCAAGCTGCTAAAATAATATGTGATAGTGAACATTACTGTGAGGATTATCATATAGATTGCGAACTGTTAGCATGCGCCATCAATGATATTCTAGCTGATGCTCGTAGGAAAAATGTTAAATTATATTCTTTCATTTTAAAATAAAATTTCTTAACCATATATTATTTCTCAATTTTATTTACCCGCCTTCCGCCTCCTTCTCTCACCATCTAATTTTAAGATTCAGCATTTCTGCTGACGCTGCATAATTATTTCTATGATTCGCGCTGCTAAATGACGTCATCCCTCACGGCTGCTCCAGAGGATTCGAGTTACACGCGATCGCGCGAGACGCTGCGACGTTAAGTATTGCTCTCTCTTTCCTTCCTCCGAATTTAGCTTTTAAAGTATTGCTCTCTCTTTCGCTCCTCCAAATGCATGGTTTGGAAAAAGCCGATCTTCCCCGACATTGTCCAACGTCATCCGATAAAGTATTAAGCAATTTCAGCTTTATAATGGTTTGAAAAAAAAAATATTTGGGGAAAAAAATTTCTGGGGCTGGATCGAGTCTGAAAAAAGATTTTTCATACAAGACCCGGCCCCAGAAATTTTTTTAGAGGGAGGGGATGACCCTCCGAAGTTTTTGGGGGTGGGTCCGACGTGGAGAGGTCTCCGCGGCGGTTCGGTCTGGACTGATCCCCTCCACGATTGCGGCTTCCCCCACTCCGCGGCTCATGCGCGCGCAACCGGTCATCCATTCCCCGCTTCCCCCGCTTCCCCCCGCGCCCATGTTTCCCTCCACCGCGCTCCCCCGCGCGCCTTCACTTCCCCCCGCCCCGCACCCCCCCTCAGAGGACCAGAGTTGGAATCGGCATTACCCTACTACTGCCGGACATGTTGGCGGCAGGTCAACCTAGTCCCGGGGTCGTGGGGACGACCCTATAGTCTTCGGACAAGTCGACGGCGGGCCAAGCTAGTCCGGGGGTCGTGGGGACGACCCTATAGTCGGCGGACTTGACGGTGTCGGGCCAATCTAGTCCCGGGGTTGTGGGGACGACCCTATAGTCGTCGGACATGTCGGCGGCTTGCCAAATTTGCCCGGGGTCGTGGGGACGACCCTATAGTCGTCGGACATGATGGCGGCGAGCCAACCTAGTCCCGGGGTTGTGGGGACGACCCAATAGTCGTCGGACATGACGGTGGCGGGCTAATCTAGTCCCGGGGTCATGGGGCGACCCTTGAGTCGTCGGATATGACGGTGGCTGGCCAACTTTGGCCCGTGGTTATTGGGACGACCCTATAGTTGTCGGACATGACGGCGGCGAGCCAACCTAGTCCCGGGGTTGTGGGGACGACCCAATAGTCGCCGGACAAGTCGGCGGCGAGCCAACCTAGTCCCGGGGTCGTGGGGACGACCCTATAGTCGTCGGACATGACGGTGGCGGGCCAGTCTAGTCCCGGGGCGTGGGGACGACCCTATAGTCGTCGGACATGTCGGCGGCTGGCCAACTTTGGCCCGGAGTCGTGGGGACGACCCTATAGTCGTCGGAAATGACGGTGGCGGGCCAATCTATTCCCGGGGTCGTGGGGACGACCGTATAGTCGTCGGACATGACGGTGGCGGACCAATCTAGTCCCGGGGTCGTGGGGACGACCCTATAGTCGTCGGACATGTCGGCGGCTGGCCAACTTTGGCTCGTGGTCGTGGGGACGATCCAATAGGCGTCGGACATGTCGGCGGCTGGCTAACTTAGGCCCGGTGTCGTGGGGACGACCCTATAGTCGTCGGACATGTCGGCGGCTTGCCAACTTTGGACCGGGGTCGTGGGGACGACCCTGTAGTCGTCGGAAATGTCGGCGGCTGTCCAACTTTGGCCCGGGGTCGTGGGGACGACCCTATAGTCGTCGGACATGATGGCGGCGAGCCAACCTAGTCCCGGGGTTGTGGGGACGACCCAATAGTCGTCGGACATGACGCTGGCGGGCTAACCTAGTCCCGGGGTTGTGGGGACGACCCAATAGTCGTCGGACATGACGGTGGCGGGCTAATCTAGTCCCGGGGTCATGGGGGCGACCCTTGAGTCGTCGGATATGACGGCGGCTGGCCAACTTTGGCCCGTGGTTATTGGGACGACCCTATAGTTGTCGGACATGACGGCGGCGAGCCAACCTAGTCCCGGGGTTGTGGGGACGACCCAATAGTCGTCGGACAAGTCGGCGGCGAGCCAACCTAGTCCCGGGGTCGTGGGGACGACCCTATAGTCGTCGGACATGACAGTGGCGGGCCAATCTAGGCCCGGGTCGTGGGGACGACCCTGTAGTCGTCGGACATGTCGCCGGCTGGCCAACTTTGGCCTGTGGTCGTGGGGACGACCCTATAGTCGCCGGACATGTTGGCGGCAGGTCAACCTAGTCCCGGGGTCGTGGGGACGACCCTATAGTCTTCGGACAAGTCGACGGCGGGCCAAGCTAGTCTGGGGGTCGTGGGGACGACCCTATAGTCGGCGGACTTGACGGTGTCGGGCCAATCTAGTCCCGGGGTTGTGGGGACGACCCTATAGTCGTCGGACATGTCGGCGGCTTGCCAAATTTGCCCGGGGTCGTGGGGACGACCCTATAGTCGTCGGACAAGTCGGCGGCGAGCCCACCTAGTCCGGGGGTCGTGGGGACGACCCTATAGTCGTCGGACAAGTCGGCGGCCGGCCAACCTAGCCCGGGGGTCGTGGGGACGACCCTATAGTCGTCGGACATGACGGTGGCGGGCCAGTCTAGTCCCGGGTCGTGGGGACGACCCTATAGTCGTCGGACATGTCGGCGGCTGGCCAACTTTGACCCGTGGTCGTGGGGACGATCCAATAGTCGTCGGACGTGTCGGCGGCTGGCTAACTTTGGCCCGGTGTCGTGGGGACGACCCTATAGTCGTCGGACATTTCGGCGGCTTGCCAACTTTGGCCCGGGGTCGTGGGGACGACCCTATAGTCGTCGGACATGACGGTGGCGGACCAATCTAGTCCCGGGGTCGTGGGGACGACCCTACAGTCGTCGGACATTTCGGCGCCTTGCCAACTTTGGCCCGGGGTCGTGGGGACGACCCTATAGTCGTCGAACATGACGGTGGCGGACCAATCTAGTCCCGGGGTCGAGGGGACGACCCTATAGTCGTCGGGCATGTCGGCGGCTGGCCAACTTTGGCCCGTGGTCGTGGGGACGACCATATAGTCGTCGGACATGACGGTGGCGGGCCACTCTAGTCCCTGGTCGTGGGGACGACCCTATAGTCGTCGGACATGTCGGCGGCTGGCCAACTTTGGCCCGGGGTCGTGGGGACGACCCTATAGTCGTCGGACAAGTCGGGGGCGAGCCCACCTAGTCCGGGGGTCGTGGGGACGACCCTATAGTCGTCGGACAAGTCGGCGGCCGGCCAACCTAGTCCGGGGGTCGTGGGGACGACCCTATAGTCGTCGGACATGACGGTGGCGGGCCAGTCTAGTCCCGGGTCGTGGGGACGACCCTATAGTCGTCGGACATGTCGGCGGCTGGCCAACATTGGCCCGTGGTCGTGGGGACGACCCTATAGTCGTCGGAAATGTCGATGGCTGTCCAACTTTGGCCCGGGGGTCGTGGGGACGACCCTATAGTCGTCGGACATGTCGGCGGCGAGCCAACATTGACCCGGGGTCGTGGGGACGACTCTATAGTCGTCGGACATGTCGGCGGCTGGCCAAATATGACCCGGGGACGAGCCTATAGTCTTCGGACAAGTCGGCGGCTGGCCAACTTTGGCCCGTGGTCGTGTGGACGACCCTATAGTCGTCGGATATGTCGGCGGCTGGCCAACTTTGACCCGTGGTCGTGGGGACGACCCTATTGTCGTCGGAAATGACGGTGGCGGGCCAATCTATTCCCGGGGTCGTGGGGACGACCCTATAGTCGTCGGACATTTCGGCGGCTTGCCAACTTTGGCCCGTGGTCGTGGGGACGACCCTATAGTCGACGGACATGTCGGCGGCTGGCCAACTTTGGCCCGTGGTCGTGGGGAGGACCCTATAGTCGTCGGACTTGACGGTGGCGGGCCAATCTAGTCCCGGTTCGTGGGGACGACCCTATAGTCGTCGGACATGTCGGCGGCGAGCCCACCTATTCGGGGGTCGTGGGGACGACCCTATAGTCGTCGGACAAGTCGGCGGCCGGCCAACCTAGTCCGGGGGTCGTGGGGACGACCCTATAGGCGTCGGACATGACGGTGGCGGGCCAGTCTAGTCCCGGGTCGTGGGGACGACCCTATAGTCGTCGGACATGTCGGCGGCTGGCCAACATTGGCCCGTGGTCGTGGGGAGGACCCTATAGTCGTCGGACTTGACGGTGGCGGGCGAATCTAGTCCCGGGGTCGTAGGGACGACCCTATAGTCGTCGGACATGTCGGCGGCTGGCCAACTTTGGCCCGTGGTCGTGGGGACGATCCAATAGTCGTCGGACATATCGGCGGCTGGCTAACATTGGCCCGGGGTCGTGGGGACGACCCTACAGTCGTCGGACATTTCGGCGGCTTGCCAACTTTGGCCCGGGGTCGTGGGGACGACCCTATAGTCGTCGGACATTACGGTGGCGGACCAATCTAGTCCCGGGGTCGTGGGGACGACCCTACAGTCGTCGGACATTTCGGCGCCTTGCCAACTTTGGCCCGGGGTCGTGGGGACGACCCTATAGTCGTCGAACATGACGGTGGCGGACCAATCTAGTCCCGGGGTCGAGGGGACGACCCTATAGTCGTCGGGCATGTCGGCCGCTGGCCAACTTTGGCCCGTGGTCGTGGGGACCGTCCAATAGTCGTCGGACATATCGGCGGCTGGCTAACTTTGGCCCGGTGTCGTGGGGACGACCCTATAGTCGTCGGACATGTTGGCGATTGGCCAACATTGGCCCGGGGTCGTGGGGACGACTCTATAGTCGTCGGACATGTTGGCGGCTTGTCAGCCTAGTCCCGGGGTCGTGGGGACGACCCTATAGTCGTCGGACATGACGGTGGCGGGCCAATCTAGTCCCGGGGTCGTGGGGACGACCCTATAGTCGTCGGACAAGACGGCGGCTGGACATCCTTGGCTCGCGGTCGTGGGGACGACCCTATAGTCGTCGGGCATGTCGGCGGCTGGCCAACTTTGGCCCGTGGTCGTGGGGACGACTCTATAGTCGTCGGACATGTTGGCGGCTTGTCAGCCTAGTCCCGGGGTCGTGGGGACGACCCTATAGTCGTCGGACAAGTCGGCGGCGGGCCAACTTGGTCCCGGGGTCGTGGGGACGACCATATAGTCGTCGGACATGACGGTGGCGGGCCAATCTAGTCCCGGGGTCGTGGGGACGACCCTATAGTCGTCGGACAAGACGGCGGCTGGACATCCTTGGCTCGCGGTCGTGGGGACGACCCTATAGTCGTCGGACATTTCGGCGGCTTGTCAACGTAGTCCCGGGGTCGTGGGGACGACCCTATAGTCGTTGGACATGACGGTGGCGGGCCAATCTAGTCCCGGGGTCGTGGGTACGACCCTATAGTCGTCGGACAAGACGGCGGCTGGACATCATTGGCTCGCGGTCGTGGGGACGACCCTATAGTTGTCGGACATTTCGGCGGCTTGTCAACCTAGTCCCGGGGTCGTGGGGACGACCCTATAGTCGTTGGACATGACGGTGGCGGGCCAATCTAGTCCCGGGGTCGTGGGTACGAACCTATAGTCGTTGGACAAGTCGGCGGCGGGCCACCCTTGTCCCGGGGTCGTGGGGACGACCGTATAGTCGTCGGACATGACGGTGGCGGACCAATCTAGTCCCGGGGTCGTGGGGACGACCGTATAGTCGTCGCACATGTCGGCGGCTGGCCAACTTTGGCCCGTGGTCGTGCGGACGATCCAATAATCGTCGGACATGTCGGCGGCTGGCCAACTTTGGCCCGTGGTTGTGGGGACGACCCTATAGTCGTTGGACATGACGGTGGCGGGCCAACTTTGGCCCGTGGTCGTGGGGACGATCCAATAGTCGTCGGACATGTCGGCGGCTGGCCAACTTTGGCGCGTGGTCGTGGGGACGATCCGATTGTCGTCGGACATGTCGGCGGCTGGCCAACCTAGACCCGGGGTCGTGGGGACGACCCTATTGTCGTCGGACATGGCGGTGGCGGGCCAATCTAGTCCCGTGGTCGTGGGGACGACCCTATAGTCTTCGGACATGACGGTAGCGGGCCAATCTCGACCCGAGGTCGTGGGGACGACCCTATAGTCGTCGGACATGTCGGCGGCTGGCCAACCTTGGCCCGGGGTCGTGGGGGCGACCCTATACTCGTCGGACACGTTGGCGGCTTGTCAGCCTAGTCCCGGGGTCGTGGGTACGACCCTACAGTCGTCGGACATTTCGGCGGCTTGCCAACTTTGGCCCGGGGTCGTGGGGACGACCCTATGGTCGTCGGACTTGACGGTGGCGGGCCAATCTAGTCCCGAGGTCCTGGGGACGACCCTATAGTCGTCGGACTTGACGGTGGCGGGCCAATCTAGTCCCGGGGTCGTGGGGACGACCCTACAGTCGTCGGACATTTCGGCGGCTTGCCAACTTTGGCCCGGGGTCGTGGGGACGACCCTATAGTCGTCGGACATGTTGGCGGCTTGTCAGCCTAGTCCCGGGGTCGTGGGTACGACCCTACAGTCGTCGGACATTTCGGCGGCTTGCCAACTTTGGCCCGGGGTCGTGGGGACGACCCTATAGTCGTCAGACATGACGGTGGCGGGCCAATCTAGTCCCGGGGTCGTGGGGACGACCCTATAGTCGTCGGACATTTCGGCGGCTGGCCAACTTTGGCCCGGGGTCGTGGGGACGACCCTATAGTCGTCGGACATGTTGGCGGCTTGTCAGCCTAGTCCCGGGGTCGTGGGGACGACCCTATAGTCGTCGGACATTTCGGCGGCTGGCCAACTTTGGCCCGGGATCGTGGGGACGACCCTATAGTCGTCGGACATGTTGGCGGCTTGTCAGCCTAGTCCCGGGGTCGTGGGTACGGCCCTATAGTCGTCGGACAAGTCGGCGGCGGGCCAACCTTGTCCCGGGGTCGTGGGGACGACCCTATAGTCGTCGGACATGTCGGCGGCTGGCCAACTTTGGCCCGGTGTCGTGGGGACGACTCTATAGTCGTCGGAAATGTCGGCGGCTGGCCAACTTTAGCCTGTGGTTGTGGGGACGACCCTATAGTCGTTGGACATGACGGTGGCGGGCCAATCTAGTCCCGGGGTCGTCGGTAAGACCCTATAGTCGTCGGACAAGACGGCGGCTGGACATCTTTGGCCCGGGGTCGTGGGGACGACCCTATAGTCGTCGGACATGTTGGCGGCTTGTCAGCCTAGTCCCGGGGTCGTGGGTACGGCCCTATAGTCGTCGGACAAGTCGGCGGCGGGCCAACCTTGTCCCGGGGTCGTGGGGACGACCCTATAGTCGTCGGACATGTCGGCGGCTGGCCAACTTTGGCCCGGGGTCGTGGGGACGACCCTATAGTCGTCGGACATGTTGGCGGCTTGTCAGCCTAGTCCCGGGGTCGTGGGTACGGCCCTATAGTCGTCGGACATGTCTGCGGCTGGCCATCCTAGTCCCGGGGTCGTGGGGACTACCCTATAGTCGTCGGACATTTCTGCGGCTTGCCAACTTTGGCCCGGGTTCGTGGGGACGACCCTATAGTCGTCGGACATGTCGGCGGCTGGCCAACTTTGGCCCGTGGTTGTGGGGACGACCCTATAGTCGTTGGACATGACGGTGGCGGGCCAATCTAGTCCCGGGGTCGTGGGGACGACCCTATAGTCGTCGGACATGTCGGCGGCTGGCCAAGTTTGGCACGGTGTCCTGGGGACGACTCTATAGTCGTCGGAAATGTCGGCGGCTGGCCAACCTGGACCCGGGGTCGTGGAGACGACCCTATTGTCGTCGGACATGACGGTGGCGGGCCAATCTAGTCCCGGGGTCGTAGGGACGACCCTATAGTCGTCGGACATGTTGGCGATTGGCCAACATTGGCCCGGGGTCGTCGGGACGACCCTATAGTCGTCGGACATGCCTGCGGCTGGCCAACCTAGTCCCGGGGTCGTGGGGACGACCCTATTGTCGTCGGACATGACGGTGGCGGGCCAATCTAGTCTCGGGGTCGTGGGGACGACCCTATAGTCGTCGGACATGTCGGCGGCTGGCCAACTTTGGCCCGGTGTCGTGGGGACGACTCTATAGGCGTCGGAAATGTCGGCGGCTGGCCAACCTGGACCCGGGGTCGTGGGGACGACCCTATTGTCGTCGGACATGACGGTGGCGGGCCAATCTAGTCTCGGGGTCGTGGGGACGACCCTATAGTCGTCGGACATGTCGGCGGCTGGCCAAGTTTGGCCCGTGGTCGTGGGGACGACCCTATAGTCGTGTGACATGACGGTGGCGGGCTAATCTAGTCCCGGGGTCGTGGGGACGACCCTATAGGCGTCGGACAAGACGGCGGCTGGACATCTTTGGCCCGTGGTCGTGGGGACGACCCAATAGTGGTCGGACATGTCGGCGGCTGGCCAACCTAGTCCCGAGGTCGTGGGGACGACCCTATAGTCGTCGGACTTGACGGTGGCGGACCAATCTAGTCCCGGGGTCGTGGGGACGACCCTATAGTCGAACATGACGGCGGCTGGCCAACTTTGGCCCGTGGTCGTGGGGACGATCCAATAGTCGTCGGACATGACGGTGGCGGGCCAATCTAGTCCCGGGGTCGTGGGGACGACCCTATAGTCGTCGAACAAGTCGGTGGCGGGACAAGCTTGTCCCGGGGACGTGGGGACGACCCTATAATCGTCGGACATGACGGTGCCGGGCCAATCTAGTCCCGGGGTCGTGGGGACGACCCTATAGTCGTCGGACATGTCGGCGGCTGGCCAACTTTGGACCGGTGTCGTGGGGACGACTCTATAGTCGTCGGAAATGTCGGCGGCTGGCCAACCTGGACCCGGGGTCGTGGAGACGACCCTATTGTCGTCGGACATGACGGTGGCGGGCCAATCTAGTCTCGGGGTAGTGGGGACGACCATATAGTCGTCGGACATGTCGGCGGCTGGCCAACTTTGGCCCGGGGTCGTGGGGACGACCCTATAGTCGTCGGACATGACGGTGGCGGACCAATCTAGTCCTGGAGTCGTGGGGACGACCCTACAGTCGTCGGACATTTCGGCGGCTTGCCAACTTTGGCCCGGGGTCGAGCGGACGACCCTATAGTCGTCGGACTTGACGGTGGCGGGCCAATCTAGCCCCGGGGTCGTGGGGGCGACCCTATAGTCGTCGAACAAGTCGGCGGCGGGCCAAGCTTGTCCCGGGGTCGTGGGGACGACCCTATAATCGTCGGACATGACGGTGGCGGGCCAATCTAGTCCCGGGGTCGTGGGGACGACCCTATAGTCGTCGGACATGTCGGCGGCTGGCCAACTTTGGCCCGGTGTCGTGGTGACGACTCTATAGTCGTCGGAAATGTCGGTGGCTGGCCAACCTGGACCCGGGGGCGTGGAGACGACCCTATTGTCGTCGGACATGACGGTGGCGGGCCAATCTAGTCTCGGGGTCGTGGGGACGACCCTATAGTCGTCGGACATTTCGGCGGCTTGCCAACTTTGGCCCGGGGTCGTGGGGACGACCCTATAGTCGTCGGACATTTCGGCGGCATGCGAACTTTGGCCCGTGGTCGTGGGGACGACCCTATAGTCGTTGGACATGACGGTGGCGGGCTAATCTAGTCCCGGGGTCGTGGGGACGACCCTACAGTCGTCGGACATTTCGGCGGCTTGCCAACTTTGGCCCGGGGTCGTGGGGACGACCCTATAGTCGTCGGACATGACGGTGGCGGGCCAATCTAGTCCCGGGGTCGTGGGGACGACCCTATAGTCGTCGGACATTTCGGCGGCTGGCCAACTTTGGCCCGGGGTCGTGGGGACGACCCTATAATCGTCGGACATGACGGTGGCGGGCCAATCTAGTCCCGGGGTCGTGGGGACGACCCTATAGTCGTCGGACATGTCGGCGGCTGGCCAAGTTTGGCCCGTGGTCGTGGGGACGACCCTATAGTCGTGTGACATGACGGTGGCGGGCTAATCTAGTCCCGGGGTCGTGGGGACGACCCTATAGGCGTCGGACAAGACGGCGGCTGGACATCTTTGGCCCGTGGTCGTGGGGACGACCCAATAGTGGTCGGACATGTCGGCGGCTGGCCAACCTAGTCCCGAGGTCGTGGGGACGACCCTATAGTCGTCGGACTTGACGGTGGCGGACCAATCTAGTCCCGGGGTCGTGGGGACGACCCTATAGTCGAACATGACGGCGGCTGGCCAACTTTGGCCCGTGGTCGTGGGGACGATCCAATAGTCGTCGGACATGACGGTGGCGGGCCAATCTAGTCCCGGGGTCGTGGGGACGACCCTATAGTCGTCGAACAAGTCGGCG
Organism: Andrena praecox; assembly: GCA_963932275.1. Lineage (NCBI taxonomy): Eukaryota > Metazoa > Arthropoda > Insecta > Hymenoptera > Andrenidae > Andrena > Andrena praecox. The sequence continues at coordinate 578,194 of CAWVQO010000333.1, read as the reverse complement.
GCGGGCCAAGCTTGTCCCGGGGTCGTGGGGACGACCCTATAATCGTCGGACATGACGGTGCCGGGCCAATCTAGTCCCGGTGTCGTGGGGACGACCCTATAGTCGTCGGACATGTCGGCGGCTGGCCAACTTTGGACCGGTGTCGTGGGGACGACTCTATAGTCGTCGGAAATGTCGGCGGCTGGCCAACCTGGACCCGGGGTCGTGGAGACGACCCTATTGTCGTCGGACATGACGGTGGCGGGCCAATCTAGTCTCGGGGTAGTGGGGACGACCCTATAGTCGTCGGACATGTCGGAGGCTGGCCAACTTTGGCCCGGGGTCGTGGGGACGACCCTATAGTCGTCGGACATGACGGTGGCGGAACAATCTAGTCCTGGAGTCGTGGGGACGACCCTACAGTCGTCGGACATTTCGGCGGCTTGCCAACTTTGGCCCGGGGTCGAGGGGACGACCCTATAGTCGTCGGACTTGACGGTGGCGGGCCAATCAAGTCCCGGGGTCGTGGGGACGACCCTATAGTCGTCGGACATTTCGGCGGCTGGCCAACCTTGGCCCGGGGTCGTGGGGACGACCCTATAATCGTCGGACATGACGGTGGCGGGCCAATCTAGTCCCGGGGTCGTGGGGACGACCCTATAGTCGTCGGACATTTCGGCGGCTTGCCAACTTTGGCCCGGGGTCGTGGGGACGACCCTATAGTCGTCGGACATTTCGGCGGCGTGCCAACTTTGGCCCGTGGTCGTGGGGACGACCCTATAGTCGTTGGACATGACGGTGGCGGGCTAATCTAGTCCCGGGGTCGTAGGGACGACCCTATAGTCGTTGGACATGTCGGCGATTGGCCAACATTGGCCCGGGGTCGTGGGGACGACCCTATAGTCGTCGGACATGTCGGTGGCTGGCCAACTTTGGCGCGTGGTCGTGGGGACGATCCGATTGTCGTCGGACATGTCGGCGGCTGGCCAACTTTGGCCCGTGGTCGTGGGGACGATCCAATAGTCGTCGGAAATGTCAGCGGCTGGCCAACCTGGACCCGGGGTCGTGGGGACGACCCTATTGTCGTCGGATATGACGGTGGCGGGCCAATCTAGTCTCGGGGTCGTGGGGACGACCCTATAGTCGTCGGACATGTCGGCGGCTGGTCAACTTTGGCCCGGGGTCGTGGGGACGACCCTATAGTCGTCGGACATTTCGGCGGCTTGCCAACTTTGGCCCGGGGTCGTGGGGACGACCCTATAGTCGTCGGACATGTTGGCGATTGGCCAACATTGGCCCGGGGTCGTGGGGACGACCCTATAGTCGTCGGACATGTTGGCGATTGGCCAACATTGGCCCGGGGTCGTCGGGACGACCCTATAGTCGTCGGACATGTCTGCGGCTGGCCATCCTAGTCCCGGGGTCGTGGGGACGACCCTATAGTCGTCGGACATTTCTGCGGCTTGCCAACTTTGGCCCGGGTTCGTGGGGACGACCCTATAGTCGTCGGACATGTCGGCGGCTGGCCAACTTTGGCCCGTGGTTGTGGGGACGACCCTATTGTCGTTGGACATGACGGGGGCGGGCCAATCTAGTCCCGGGGTCGTGGGGACGACCCTATAGTCGTCGGACATGTCGGCGGCTGGCCAACTTTGGACCGGTGTCGTGGGGACGACTCTATAGTCGTCGGAAATGTCGGCGGCTGGCCAACCAGGACCCGGGGTCGTGGGGACGACCCTATTGTCGTCGGACATGACGGTGGCGGGCCAATCTAGTCTCGGGGTCGTGGGGACGACCCTATAGTCGTCGGACATGTCGGCGGCTGACCAACTTAGGCCCAGGGTCGTGGGGGCGACCCTGTAGTCGTCGGACATGTTGGCGGCTTGTCAGCCTAGTCCCGGGGTCGTGGGTACCACCCTACAGTCGTCGGACATTTCGGCGGCTTGCCAACTTTGGCCCGGGTTCGTGGGGACGACCCTATAGTCGTCGGACTTGACGGTGGCGGGCCAATCTAGTCCCGAGGTCCTGGGGACGACCCTATAGTCGTCGGACTTGACGGTGGCGGGCCAATCTAGTCCCGAGGTCCTGGGGACGACCCTATAGTCGTCGGACTTGACGGTGGCGGGCCAATCTAGTCCCGGGGTCGTGGGGACGACCCTACAGTCGTCGGACATTTCGGCGGCTTGCCAACTTTGGCCCGGGGTCGTGGGGACGACCCTATAGTCGTCGGACTTGACGGTGGCGGGCCAATCTAGTCCCGAGGTCGTGGGGACGACCCTATAGTCGTCGGACTTGACGGTGGCCGGCCAATCTATTCCCGGGGTCGTGGGGACGACCCTACAGTCGTCGGACATTTCGGCGGCTTGCCAACTTTGGCCCGGGGTCGTGGGGACGATCCAATAGTCGTCGGACATGTCGGCGGCTGGTCAACTTTGGCCCGTGGTCGTGGGGACGACCCTATAGTCGTTAGACATGTCAGCGGCTGGCCAACTTTGGCCCGGTGTCGTGGGGACGACCCAATAGTCGTCGGACATGTCGGCGGCTGGCCAACTTTGGCCCGTGGTCGTGGGGACGATCCGATAGTCGTTGGACATGACGGTAGCGGGCCAATCTAGTCCGGGGGTCGTGGGGACGACCCTACAGTCGTCGGACATTTCGGCGGCTTGCCAACTTTGGCCCGGGGTCGTGGGGACGACCCTATAGTCGTCGGACTTGACGGTGGTGGGCCAATCTGGTCCCGGGGTTGTGGGGACGACCCTACAGTCGTCGGACATTTCGGCGGCTTGCCAACTTTGGCCCGGGGTCGTGGGGACGACCCTATAGTCGTCGGACTTGACGGTGGCGGGCCAATCTAGTCCCGAGGTCGTGGGGACGACCCTATAGTCGTCGGACTTGACGGTGGCCGGCCAATCTATTCCCGGGGTCGTGGGGACGACCCTACAGTCGTCGGACATTTCGGCGGCTTGCCAACTTTGGCCCGGGGTCGTGGGGACGACCCTATAGTCGTCGGACATGTCGGCGGCTGGCCAAAATTGGCCCGAGGTCGTGGGGGCGACCCTATAGTCGTCGGACATGTCGGCGGCTGGCCAACTTTGGCCCGTGGTCGTGGGGACGATCCAAAAGTCGTCGGACATGTCGGCGGCTGGCCAACTTTGGCGCGTGGTCGTGGGGACGATCCGATTGTCGTCGGACATGTCGGCTGCTGGCCAACTTTGGCCTGGTGTCGTGGGGACGACCCAATAGTCGTCGGACATGTCGGCGGCTGGCCAACTTTGGCCCGGTGTCGTGGGGACGACTCTATATTCGTCGGACATGTCGGCGGCTGGCCAACCTAGACCCGGGGTCGTGGGGACGACCCTATAGTCGTCGGACATGTCGGCGGGTGGTCAACTTTGGCCCGTGGTCGTGGGGACGACCCTATAGTCGTCGGACAAGACGGCGGCTGGACATCTTTGGCCCGGGGTCGTGGGGACGACCCTATAGTCATCGGACATATTGGCGGCTTGTCAGCCTAGTCCCGGGGTCGTGTGTACGACCCTATAGTCGTCGGACAAGTCGGCGGCTGGCCAACCTAGACCCGGGGTCGAGGGGACGACCCTATTGTCGTCGGACATGACGGTGGCGGGCCAATCTAGTCTCGGGGTCGTGGGGACGACCCTATAGTCGTCGGACATGTCGGCGGCTGGCCAACTTTGGCCCGGTGTCGTGGTGACGACTCTATAGTCGTCGGAAATGTCGGTGGCTGGCCAACCTGGACCCGGGGGCGTGGAGACGAGCCTATTGTCGTCGGACATGACGGTGGCGGGCCAATCTAGTCTCGGGGTCGTGGGGACGACCCTATAGTCGTCGGACATTTCGGCGGCTTGCCAACTTTGGCCCGGGGTCGTGGGGACGACCCTATAGTCGTCGGACATTTCGGCGGCATGCGAACTTTGGCCCGTGGTCGTGGGGACGACCCTATAGTCGTTGGACATGACGGTGGCGGGCTAATCTAGTCCCGGGGTCGTGGGGACGACCCTACAGTCGTCGGACATTTCGGCGGCTTGCCAACTTTGGCCCGGGGTCGTGGGGACGACCCTATAGTCGTCGGACATGACGGTGGCGGGCCAACTTTGGCCCGGTGTCGTGGGGACGACTCTATATTCGTCGGACATGTCGGCGGCTGGCCAACCTAGACCCGGGGTCGTGGGGACGACCCTATAGTCGTCGGACATGTCGGCGGGTGGTCAACTTTGGCCCGTGGTCGTGGGGACGACCCTATAGTCGTCGGACAAGACGGCGGCTGGACATCTTTGGCCCGGGGTCGTGGGGACGACCCTATAGTCATCGGACATATTGGCGGCTTGTCAGCCTAGTCCCGGGGTCGTGTGTACGACCCTATAGTCGTCGGACAAGTCGGCGGCTGGCCAACCTAGACCCGGGGTCGAGGGGACGACCCTATTGTCGTCGGACATGACGGTGGCGGGCCAATCTAGTCTCGGGGTCGTGGGGACGACCCTATAGTCGTCGGACATGTCGGCGGCTGGCCAACTTTGGCCCGGGGTCGTGGGGACGACCCTATAACAATTATTTGTGAGAGTCCACCTCCTTAATAATAAGTACTTATTACTAGGGGCTATTTACTTTCCGCCTGCATCCCGGCCTACCCTTTATGAGAAACACGCGGACTGTATCACTGAGTTATATCTTAAATATAGCAACGACATATTTTTGCTGTACGGGGATTATAATCTCCCGCATGCTATCTGGTACAGAGACTCAGGCCAGTCTTGCTTTAGGAAGCCAGGAATGTCGATGAATGAATCGATGGCGGTTGACCTTCTCCTTGGATGCGTTGGCTACTGTAACTTAATCCAAGTGAACACGGTGTTTAATGTCTGCGACGGTATGCTCGATCTTATTTTTGTTAGCGATTCGAAGGTTACTGTTGATCGGGTCCTCGACGCTTTAATTGCGCCCGATGCCTACCATCCGACCCTTTATTTGAAGTTTAACGAACTTGACGTAGTAGTGGACACCGTGGTGGAGAACTTCACCTATCGGGACTTCAAGCGTGGCGATTATACCTGTGTATTGGAGTATTTCAACTCGGTGGATTGGGATATGGTGACCGGTAATACCGACCCATGTGTTGCCCTGGAGCGTTTGTACGGCCACATTAACCAAGCAATTAACGCCTTCATTCCGATCCGGACGGTTCATCGCTCCACGTTTCCGCAGTGGTTTTCCCCACGATTGAGGTCCCTGATTCGTGAGAAGAAGAAAGCGCATATAGTCTTTAAGCGGTCATGTGCATACAGCGACTGCATGATCTTTTCCCACCTCAGATCACAGTGCAAGAAAGCCTTACTTCGGGATCACCGTATTCATATTGAGGGTGTCGAGAATGCTATCTCTAGCAATGTCTCGAACTTTTGGAAATTCGTAAACACTAAGCGTGGCGGTCATAGTATTCCTGGCAAGGTGCATCTCGATCAAGCCTCTGCCACGACTCACTCGTCAGCTGCCGATCTCTTTGCGGACTTTTTCGGATCTGTTTACAACCGTCCGTCCGGAGTGTTACCTGTGTTGAATCCTGGTTTGTCCCCCGGTGCTGGTGTAAACATACACTCGCTATCCGTCTCTATAGGTGATATTTATTCCAAGCTAGATTCACTCGATTCGGCCAAAGGCCCGGGTTTCGACGGTATCCCCCCTTTGTTTTTGAAGGAATGCCGCTTTATTCTCTCCAGGCCTCTCTGGCATATCTTTAATTCCTCCCTAAAGAGTGGAATTTTTCCCCCCGCCTGGAAGACTAGTCTAGTAACCCCAGTATTTAAGGCAGGTGACCGCTCGAACGTGAAAAACTTCAGGCCGATTTGTAAACTATCTGTCCTGCCCAAACTCTTCGAGGAAATTGTAACAGAGACCGTAACGCCTTTTCTCACAAATGTCATCTGTAATGAGCAGCATGGATTCGTTCCCGAACGATCGACGGCGACTAATCTGGCGGTATACCACTGCTATGTCTCAGCGGCCCTCGATGCCGGTCTCCAGGTTGATACTGTATACACAGACTTCCGGAAGGCCTTTGATACGGTTGACCATGATATTTTACTTCAGAAATTATCTTCGATTGGTATTAGCGGGGCGTTCCTATCATGGGTTGGTAGCTATTTGGATGACCGGGTGCAAGTAGTTAAAGTGTTTGACCAACAATCAGCTCCTGTTAAAGTGAGCTCTGGCGTCCCTCAAGGATCGCACCTTGGTCCCCTTCTGTTCCTCATTTTTATCAATGACCTGAAGGATGTATTCCAGGACTGTAAATTTCTTATGTATGCCGATGATTTGAAGATATTTCGTACCATTCGCAGTGCACTCGACTCTAGTAAGATGCAGGATGACCTCGTTAGATTCGAGCAGTGGTGTACCGTCAATAAGATGCGGCTAAATACAGCTAAATGTGTGGTGTTGAGAACCCATAGAGCAAGGAGTGTCATTGTATCGCCATATAGTCTATGCGGTACCCCATTGAATGATGTGGACGAAGTCTGTGACCTTGGAGTTACGTTCACGACTAGGCTAGACTTTCGTAACCATTACCGGAATATCACTTGCAAAGCGATGAAAACCTTAGGATTTATAGCCCGTTTCGCAAAGCACTTCAGGCAATTGAAATCACTGAAGTTGTTGTATGTAGCACTGGTCAGACCCCAGTTAGAATATGCCTCGATAATTTGGAACCCAAAGCATAAGATATATGTCAGTTTAATCGAAAGGGTCCAGCATAAGTTCCTCCGGATGGCTATGAGAGCAATAGGTAGTCCTATGCTGTACAATGACCATGACTATGGTCCTGCCATGCTCAAAACAAGGCTCATCACTCTCAGTAACCGTCGTGTATGTACTGACCTATTGTTTCTGTATAGAATCATTCATGGACAGATAAACTGTAATGATCTCGTGGCATCAATACACTTTCAGGCCCCTGAACGTTTATTGCGTCTGAGACCCCTTTTTAAGCCGAAAGTTCCAGATTATTTTCATTATACAGCCGATCCCATAAACCGCGCAATGGAGGAGGTCAATCAGCGCTTTGCGGACATTGATTTATTCACTGCATCACTTGATTCGTTTCGGAATCAGCTGCTTAATCGACTTTCCGCTTAACCTGTCAACTGCGTTGCGGCGTTTAGTGTTTATCGCGGCGTGTAGAATGTTTATTTCATTGTACTTATTCTGTAATACTATGTACTCTAAAGGGTTTTTTGCCCGTTAATAATAATAATAATAATAATAATAATAATAATCGTTGGACATGACGGTGGCGGGCCAATCTAGTCCCGGGGTCGTAGGGACGACCCTATAGCCGTCGGACATGTTGGCGATTGGCCAACATTGGCCCGGGGTCGTCGGGACGACCCTATAGTCGTCGGACATGTCGGCGGCTGGCCAACCTAGTCCCGGGGTCGTGGGGACGACCCTATAGTCGTCGGACATTTCGGCGGCTTGCCAACTTTGGCCCGGCTTCGTGGGGACGACCCTATAGTCGTCGGACATGTCGGCGGCTGGCCAACTTTGGACCGGTGTCGTGGGGACGACCCTATAGTCTTCGGACATGACGGTAGCGGGCCAATCTAGTCCCGAGGTCGTGGGGACGACCCTATAGTCGTCGGACATGTCGGCGGCTGGCCAACTTTGGCCCGTGGTCGTGGGGACGATCCAATAGTCGTCGGACATGTCGGCGGGTGGCCAACCTAGTCCCGAGGTCGTGGGGACGACCCTATAGTCGTCGGACATGTCGGCGGTTTGCCAACTTTGGCCCGGGGTCGTGGGGACGATCCAATAGTCGACGGACATGTCGGCGGCTAGCCAACCTAGTCCCGAGGTCGTGGGGACGACCCTATAGTCGTCGGACTTGACGGTGGCGGGCCAATCTAGTCCCGGGGTCGTGGGGACGACCCTACAGTCGTCGGACATTTCGGCGTCTTGCCAACTTTGGCCCGGGGTCGTGTGGACGACCCTATAGTCGTCGGACATGTCGGCGGGTGGCCAACCTAGTCCCGAGGTCGTGGGGACGACCCTATAGTCGTCGGACATGTCGGCGGCTTGCCAACTTTGGCCCGGGGTCGTGGGGACGATCCAATAGTCGACGGACATGTCGGCGGCTGGCCAACTTTGGCGCGTGGTCGTGGGGACGATCCGATTGTCGTCGGACATGTCGGCGGCTGGCCAATCTAGTCCCGGGGTCGTGGGGACGACCCTATAGTCGTCGGACAAGACGACGGCTGGACATCTTTGGCCCGGGGTCGTGGGGACGACCCTATAGTCGTCGGACATGTCGGCGGCTTGCCAACTTTCGCCCGGGGTCGTGGGGACGATCCAATAGTCGTCGGACATGTCGGCGGCTGGTCAACTTTGGCCCGTGGTCGTGGGGACGACCCTATGGTCGTTGGACATGTCGGCGGCTGGCCAACTTTGACCCGTGGTTGTGGGGACGACCCTATAGTCGTTGGACATGACGGTGGCGGGCCAATCTAGTCCCGGGGTCGTGGGGACGACCCTATAGTCGTCGGACAAGACGGCGGCTGGACATCTTTGGCCCGGGGTCGTGGGGACGACCCTACAGTCGTCGGACATGTCGGCGGCTGGCCAACTTTGGCCCGGTGTCGTGGGGACGACTCTATAGTCGTCGGAAATGTCGGCGGCTGGCCAACCTGGACCCGGGGTCGTGGGGACGACCCTATTGTCGTCGGACATGACGGTGGCGGGCCAATATAGTCTCGGGGTCGTGGGGACGACCCTATAGTCGTCGGACATGTCGGCGGCTGGCCAACTTTGGCCCGGGGTCGTGGGGACGACCCTATAGTCGTCGGACAAGACGGTGGCGGACCAATCTAGTCCCGGGGTCGTGGGGACGACCCTATAGTCGTCGGACATGACGGTGGCGGGCTAATCTAGTCCCGGGGTCGAAGGGACGACCATATAGGCGTCGGACAAGACGGCGGCTGGACATCTTTGGCCCGGGGTCGTGGGGACGACCCTATAGTCGTCGGACATGTCGGCGGCTGGCCAACTTTGGCCCTTGGTCGTGGGGACAACCCAATAGTGGTCGGACATGTCGGCGGCTGGCCAACCTAGTCCCGAGGTCGTGGGGACGACCCTATAGTCGTCGGACTTGACGGTGGCGGGCCAATCTAGTCCCGGGGTCGTGGGGACGACCCTATAGTCGTCGGACTTGACGGTGGCGGGCCAATCTAGTCCCGGGGTCGTGGGGACGACCCTACAGTCGTCGGACATTTCGGCGGCTTGCCAACTTTGGCCCGGTGTCGTGGGGACGACTCTATAGTCGTCGGAAATGTCGGCGGCTGGCCAACTTTGGCCCGTGGTTGTGGGGACGACCCTATAGTCGATGGACATGACGGTGGCGGGCCAATCTAGTCCCGGGGTCGTGGGTAAGACCCTATAGTCGTCGGACAAGACGGCGGCTGGACATCGTTGGCCCGGGGTCGTGGGGACGACCCTATAGTCGTCGGACATGTTGGCGGCTTGTCAGCCTAGTCCCGGGGTCGTGGGTACGACCCTATAGTCGTCGGACAAGTCGGCGGCTGGCCAACCTAGACCCGGGGTCGAGGGGACGACCCTATTGTCGTCGGACATGACGGTGGCGGGCCAATCTAGTCCCGGGGTCGTTGGGACGACCCTATAGTCGTCGAACAATTCGGCGGCGGGCCAAGCTTGTCCCGGGGTCGTGGGGACGACCCTATAATCGTCGGACATGACGGTGGCGGGCCAATCTAGTCCCGGGGTCGTGGGGACGACCCTATAGTCGTCGGACATGTCGGCGGCTGGCCAACTTTGGCCCGGTGTCGTGGGGACGACTCTATAGTCGTCGGAAATGTCGGCGGCTGGCCAACCTGGACCCGGGGTCGTGGGGACGACCCTATTGTCGTCGGACATGACGGTGGCGGGCCAATCTAGTCTCGGGGTCGTGGGGACGACCCTATAGTCGTCGGACATGTCGGCGGCTGGCCAACTTTGGCCCGGGGTCGTGGGGACGACTCTATAGTCGTCGGAAATGTCGGCGGCTGGCCAACCTGGACTCGGGATCGTGGGGACGACCCTATAGTCGTCGGACAAGACAGCGGCTGGACATCTTTGGCCCGGGGTCGTGGGGACGACCCTATAGTCGTCGGACATGTCGGCGGCTGGCCAACTTTGGCCCGGTGTCGTGGGGACGACTCTATAGTCGTCGGAAATGTCGGCGGCTGGCCAACCTGGACCCGGGGTCGTGACGACGACCCTATAGTCGTCGGACAAGACGGCGGCTGGACATCTTTGGCCCGGGGTCGTGGGGACGACCCTATAGTCGTCGGACATGACGGTGGCGGACCAATCTAGTCCCGGGGTCGTGGGGGCGACCCTATAGTCGTCGGACATGTCGGCGGCTGGCCAACTTTGGCCCGTGGTCGTGGGGACGATCCAATAGTCGACGGACATGTCGGCGGCTGGCCAACTTTGGCCCGTGGTTTTGGGGACGACCCTATAGTCGTTGGACATGACGGTGGCGGGCCAATCTAGTCCCGGGGTCGTGGGTACGACCCTACAGTCGTCGGACATTTCGGCGGCTTGCCAACTTTGGCCCGGGGTCGTGGGGACGACCCTATAGTCGTCGGACATGACGGTGGCGGGCCAGTCTAGTCCCGGGTCGTGGGGACGACCCTATAGTCGTCGGACATGTCGGCGGCTGGCCAACTTTGGCCCGTGGTCGTGGGGACGATCCAATAATCGTCGGATATGTCGGCGGCTGGCCAACTTTGGCCCGTGGTTGTGGGGACGACCCTATAGTCGTTGGACATGACGGTGGCGGGCCAATCTAGTCCCGGGGTCGTCGGGACGACCCTATAGTCGTCGGACAAGACGGCGGCTGGACATCTTTGGCCCGGGGTCGTGGGGACGACCCTACAGTCGTCGGACATGTCGGCGGCTGGCCAACTTTGGCCCGGTGTCGTGGGGACGACTCTATAGTCGTCGGAAATGTCGGCGGCTGGCCAACCTGGACCCGGGGTCGTGGGGACGACCCTATTGTCGTCGGACATGACGGTGGCGGGCCAATATAGTCTCGGGGTCGTGGGGACGACCCTATAGTCGTCGGACATGTCGGCGGCTGGCCAACTTTGGCCCGGGGTCGTGGGGACGACCCTATAGTCGTCGGACAAGACGGTGGCGGACCAATCTAGTCCCGGGGTCGTGGGGACGACCCTATAGTCGTCGGACATGACGGTGGCGGGCTAATCTAGTCCCGGGGTCGAAGGGACGACCATATAGGCGTCGGACAAGACGGCGGCTGGACATCTTTGGCCCGGGGTCGTGGGGACGACCCTATAGTCGTCGGACATGTCGGCGGCTGGCCAACTTTGGCCCTTGGTCGTGGGGACAACCCAATAGTGGTCGGACATGTCGGCGGCTGGCCAACCTAGTCCCGAGGTCGTGGGGACGACCCTATAGTCGTCGGACTTGACGGTGGCGGGCCAATCTAGTCCCGGGGTCGTGGGGACGACCCTATAGTCGTCGGACTTGACGGTGGCGGGCCAATCTAGTCCCGGGGTCGTGGGGACGACCCTACAGTCGTCGGACATTTCGGCGGCTTGCCAACTTTGGCCCGGTGTCGTGGGGACGACTCTATAGTCGTCGGAAATGTCGGCGGCTGGCCAACTTTGGCCCGTGGTTGTGGGGACGACCCTATAGTCGATGGACATGACGGTGGCGGGCCAATCTAGTCCCGGGGTCGTGGGTAAGACCCTATAGTCGTCGGACAAGACGGCGGCTGGACATCGTTGGCCCGGGGTCGTGGGGACGACCCTATAGTCGTCGGACATGTTGGCGGGTTGTCAGCCTAGTCCCGGGGTCGTGGGTACGACCCTATAGTCGTCGGACAAGTCGGCGGCGGGCCAACCTTGTCCCGGGGTCGTGGGGACGACCCTATAGTCGTCGGACTAGACGGCGGCTGGACATCGTTGGCCCGGGGTCGTGGGGACGACCCTATAGTCGTCGGACATGTCGGCGGCTGGCCAACTTTGGCCCGTGGTCGTGGGGACGATCCAATAGTCGACGGACATGTCGGCGGCTGGCCAACTTTGGCCCGTGGTTGTGGGGACGACCCTATAGTCGTTGGACATGACGGTGGCGGGCCAATCTAGTCCCGGGGTCGTGGGTACGACCCTACAGTCGTCGGACATTTCGGCGGCTTGCCAACTTTGTCCCGGGGTCGTGGGGACGACCCTATAGTCGTCGGACATGACGGTGGCGGGCCAGTCTAGTCCCGGGTCGTGGGGACGACCCTATAGTCTTCGGACATGTCGGCGGCTGGCCAACTTTGGCCCGTAGTCGTCGGGACGATCCGATAGTCGCCGGACATGACGGTGGCGAGCCAATCTATTCCCGGGGTCGTGGGGACGACCCTATAGTCCTCGGACATGTCGGCGGCTGGCCAACTTTGGCCCGGTGTCGTGGGGACGACTCTATAGTCGTCGGACATGTCGGCGGCGGGCCAATCTACTACCTGGGTCGTGGGGACGACACTATCGTCGTCGGACATGTCGGCGGCTGGCCAACTGTGGCCCGTGGTCGTGGAGACGACCCAATAGTCGTTGGACATGTCGGCGGCAGGCCAACTTTGGCCCGTGGCTGTGGGGACGACCCTATAGTCGTTGGACATGACGGTGGCGGGCCAATCTAGTCCCGGGGTCGTGGGGACGACCCTATAGTCGTCGGACAAGACGGCGGCTGGACATCTTTGGCCCGGGGTCGTGGGGACGACCCTATAGTCGTCGGACATGTCGGCGGCTGGCCAACTTTGGCCCGTGGTCGTGGGGACGACCCAATAGTCGTTGGACATGTCAGCGGCTGGCCAACTTTGCCCCGGTGTCGTGGCGACGACTCTATAGTCGTCGGACATGTCGGCGGCTGGCCAATCTAGTCCCGGGGTCGTGGGGACGACCCAATAGTCGTCGGACATGTCGGCGGCTGGCCAACTTTGGCCCGTAGTCGTGGGGACGATCCGATAGTCGCCGGACATGACGGTGGCGGGCCAATCTATTCCCGGGGTCGTGGGGACGACCCTATAGTCGTCGGACATGTCGGCGGCTGGCCAACTTTGGCCCGTAGTCGTCGGGACGATCCGATAGTCGCCGGACATGACGGTGGCGAGCCAATCTATTCCCGGGGTCGTGGGGACGACCCTATAGTCCTCGGACATGTCGGCGGCTGGCCAACTTTGGCCCGGTGTCGTGGGGACGACTCTATAGTCGTCGGACATGTCGGCGGCGGGCCAATCTACTACCTGGGTCGTGGGGACGACACTATCGTCGTCGGACATGTCGGCGGCTGGCCAACTGTGGCCCGTGGTCGTGGAGACGACCCAATAGTCGTTGGACATGTCGGCGGCAGGCCAACTTTGGCCCGTGGCTGTGGGGACGACCCTATAGTCGTTGGACATGACGGTGGCGGGCCAATCTAGTCCCGGGGTCGTGGGGACGACCCTATAGTCGTCGGACAAGACGGCGGCTGGACATCTTTGGCCCGGGGTCGTGGGGACGACCCTATAGTCGTCGGACATGTCGGCGGCTGGCCAACTTTGGCCCGTGGTCGTGGGGACGACCCAATAGTCGTTGGACATGTCAGCGGCTGGCCAACTTTGCCCCGGTGTCGTGGCGACGACTCTATAGTCGTCGGACATGTCGGCGGCTGGCCAATCTAGTCCCGGGGTCGTGGGGACGACCCAATAGTCGTCGGACATGTCGGCGGCTGGCCAACTTTGGCCCGTAGTCGTGGGGACGATCCGATAGTCGCCGGACATGACGGTGGCGGGCCAATCTATTCCCGGGGTCGTGGGGACGACCCTATAGTCGTCGGACATGTCGGCGGCTGGCCAACTTTGGCCCGGTGTCGTGGGGACGACTCTATAGTCGTCGGACATGTCGGCGGCGGGCCAATCTAGTACCAAGGTCGTGGGGCGACCCTATAGTCTTCGGACATGTCGGCGGCTGGCCAACTTTGGCCCGGTACCGTGGGGACGACTCTATAGTCGTCGGACATATCGGCGGCGGGCCAATCTAGTACCGGGGTCGTGGGGACGACACTATAGTCGTCGGACATGTCGGCGGCTGGCCAACTTTGGCCCGTGGTCGTGGGGACGACCCAATAGTCGTTGGACATGTCGGCGGCTGGCCAACTTTGGCCTGTGGTTGTCGGGACGACCCTATAGTCGTTGGACATGACGGTGGCGGGCCAATCTAGTCCCGGGGTCGTGGGGACGACCCTATAATCGTCGGACAAGACGGCGGCTGGACATCTTTCGCCCGGGGTCGTGGGGACGACCCCATAGTCGTCGGACATGTCGGCGGCTGGCCACCTTTGGCCCGGTGCCGTGGGGACGACTCTATAGTCGTCGGACATATCGGCGGCGGGCCAATCTAGTACCGGGGTCGTGGGGACGAACCAATAGTCGTCGGACATGTCGGCGGCTGGCCAACCCAGACCCGGGGTCGTGGGGACGACCCTATTGTCGTCGGACATGACGGTGGCGGGCAAATCTATTCCCGGGGTCGTCGGGACGACCCTATAGTCGTCGGACATGTCGGCGGCTGGCAAACCTAGTCCCGAGGTCGTGCGGACGACCCTATAGTCGTCGGGCATGTCGGCGGCTGGCCAACTTTGGCCCGTGGTCGTGGGGATGACCCAATAGTCGTCGGACATGTCGGCGGCTGGCCAACTTTGGCCCGTGTTCGTGGGGACGATCCGATAGTCGTTGGACATGACGGTGGCGGGCCAATCTATTCCCGGGGTCGTGGGGACGACCCTATAGTCGTCGGACATGTCGGCGGCTGGCCAACTTTGGCCCGGTGTCGTGGGGACGACTCTATAGTCGTCGGACATGTCGGCGGCGGGCCAATCTAGTACCAAGGTCGTGGGGCGACCCTGTAGTCTTCGGACATGTCGGCGGCTGGCCAACTTTGGCCCGTGGTCGTGGGGACGACCCAATAGTCGTCGGACATGTCGGCGGCTGGCCAACTTTGGCCCGTAGTCGTGGGGACGATCCGATAGTCGCCGGACATGACGGTGGCGGGCCAATCTATTCCCGGGGTCGTGGGGACGACCCTATAGTCGTCGGACATGTCGGCGGCTGGCCAACTTTGGCCCGGTGTCGTGGGGACGACTCTATAGTCGTCGGACATGTCGGCGGCGTTCCAATCTAGTACCGGGGTCGTGGGGACGACACTATAGTCGTCGGACATGTCGGCGGCTGGCCAACTTTGGCCCGTGGTCGTGGGGACGACCCTATAGTCGTCGGACAAGTCGGCGCCTGGCCAACTTTGGCCCGTGGTTGTGGGGACGACCCTATAGTCGTCGACAAGTCGGCGTCGAGCCAACCTAGTCCCGGGGTCGTGGGGACGACCCTATAGTCGTCGGACATGTCGGCGGCTGGCCAACTTTGGCCCGTGGTCGTGGGGACGACCCAACAGTCGTTGGACATGTCAGCGGCTGGCCAACTTTGCCCCGGTGTCGTGGTGACGACTCTATAGTCGTCGGACATGTCGGCGGCTGGCCAATCTAGTCCCGGGGTCGTGGGGACGACCCTATAGTCTTCGGACATGACGGTGCCGAACCAATCTAGTCCCGGGATCGTGGGGACGACCCTATAGTCGTCGGACATGTCAGCGGCTGGCCAACTTTGCCCCGGTGTCGTGGTGACGACTCTATAGTCGTCGGACATGTCGGCGGCTGGCCAATCTAGTCCCGGTGTCGTGGGGACGACCCTATAGTCTTCGGACATGTCGGCGGCTGGCCAACTTTGGCCCGTAGTCGTGGGGACGATCCGATAGTCGCCGGACATGACGGTGGCGAGCCAATCTATTCCCGGGGTCGTGGGGACGACCCTATAGTCCTCGGACATGTCGGCGGCTGGCCAACTTTGGCCCGGTGTCGTGGGGACGACTCTATAGTCGTCGGACATGTCGGCGGCGGGCCAATCTACTACCTGGGTCGTGGGGACGACACTATAGTCGTCGGACATGTCGGCGGCTGGCCAACTGTGGCCCGTGGTCGTGGAGACGACCCAATAGTCGTTGGACATGTCGGCGGCAGGCCAACTTTGGCCCGTGGCTGTGGGGACGACCCTATAGTCGTTGGACATGACGGTGGCGGGCCAATCTAGTCCCGGGGTCGTGGGGACGACCATATAGTCGTCGGACAAGACGGCGGCTGGACATCTTTGGCCCGGGGTCGTGGGGACGACCCTATAGTCGTCGGACATGTCGGCGGCTGGCCAACTTTGGCCCGTGGTCGTGGGGACGACCCAATAGTCGTTGGACATGTCAGCGGCTGGCCAACTTTGCCCCGGTGTCGTGGTGACGACTCTATAGTCGTCGGACATGTCGGCGGCTGGCCAATCTAGTCCCGGGGTCGTGGGGACGACCCAATAGTCGTCGGACATGTCGGCGGCTGGCCAACTTTGGCCCGTAGTCGTGGGGACGATCCGATAGTCGCCGGACATGACGGTGGCGGGCCAATCTATTCCCGGGGTCGTGGGGACGACCCTATAGTCGTCGGACATGTCGGCGGCTGGCCAACTTTGGCCCGGTGTCGTGGGGACGACTCTATAGTCGTCGGACATGTCGGCGGCGGGCCAATCTAGTACCAAGGTCGTGGGGCGACCCTATAGTCTTCGGACATGTCGGCGGCTGGCCAACTTTGGCCCGGTGCCGTGGGGACGACTCTATAGTCGTCGGACATATCGGCGGCGGGCCAATCTAGTACCGGGGTCGTGGGGACGACACTATAGTCGTCGGACATGTCGGCGGCTGGCCAAATTTGGCCCGTGGTCGTGGGGACGACCCAATAGTCGTTGGACATGTCGGCGGCTGGCCAACTTTGGCCTGTGGTTGTCGGGACGACCCTATAGTCGTTGGACATGACGGTGGCGGGCCAATCTAGTCCCGGGGTCGTGGGGACGACCCTATAATCGTCGGACAAGACGGCGGCTGGACATCTTTCGCCCGGGGTCGTGGGGACGACCCTATAGTCGTCGGACATGTCGGCGGCTGGCCACCTTTGGCCCGGTGCCGTGGGGACGACTCTATAGTCGTCGGACATATCGGCGGCGGGCCAATCTAGTACCGGGGTCGTGGGGACGAACCAATAGTCGTCGGACATGTCGGCGGCTGGCCAACCCAGACCCGGGGTCGTGGGGACGACCCTATTGTCGTCGGACATGACGGTGGCGGGCAAATCTATTCCCGGGGTCGTCGGGACGACCCTATAGTCGTCGGACATGTCGGCGGCTGGCAAACCTAGTCCCGAGGTCGTGCGGACGACCCTATAGTCGTCGGGCATGTCGGCGGCTGGCCAACTTTGGCCCGTGGTCGTGGGGATGACCCAATAGTCGTCGGACATGTCGGCGGCTGGCCAACTTTGGCCCGTGTTCGTGGGGACGATCCGATAGTCGTTGGACATGACGGTGGCGGGCCAATCTATTCCCGGGGTCGTGGGGACGACCCTATAGTCGTCGGACATGTCGGCGGCTGGCCAACTTTGGCCCGGTGTCGTGGGGACGACTCTATAGTCGTCGGACATGTCGGCGGCGGGCCAATCTAGTACCAAGGTCGTGGGGCGACCCTGTAGTCTTCGGACATGTCGGCGGCTGGCCAACTTTGGCCCGTGGTCGTGGGGTCGACCCAATAGTCGTCGGACATGTCGGCGGCTGGCCAACTTTGGCCCGTAGTCGTGGGGACGATCCGATAGTCGCCGGACATGACGGTGGCGGGCCAATCTATTCCCGGGGTCGTGGGGACGACCCTATAGTCGTCGGACATGTCGGCGGCTGGCCAACTTTGGCCCGGTGTCGTGGGGACGACTCTATAGTCGTCGGACATGTCGGCGGCGTTCCAATCTAGTACCGGGGTCGTGGGGACGACACTATAGTCGTCGGACATGTCGGCGGCTGGCCAACTTTGGCCCGTGGTCGTGGGGACGACCCTATAGTCGTCGGACAAGTCGGCGCCTGGCCAACTTTGGCCCGTGGTTGTGGGGACGACCCTATAGTCGTCGACAAGTCGGCGTCGAGCCAACCTAGTCCCGGGGTCGTGGGGACGACCCTATAGTCGTCGGACATGTCGGCGGCTGGCCAACTTTGGCCCGTGGTCGTGGGGACGACCCAATAGTCGTCGGACATGTCGGCGGCTGGCCAACATTGGCCCGTGGTCGTGGGGTCGACCCTATAGTCGTCGGACATGACGGTGGCGGACCAATCTAGTCCCGGGGTCGTGGGGACGACCCTATAGTCGTCGGACATGTCGGCGGCTGGCCAACTTTGGCCCGTAGTCGTGGGGACGATCCGATAGTCGCCGGACATGACGGTGGCGGGCCAATCTATTCCCGGGGTCGTGGGGACGACCCTATAGTCGTCGGACATGTCGGCGGCTGGCCAACTTCGGCCCGGTGTCGTGGGGACGACTCTATAGTCGTCGGACATGTCGGCGGCGGGCCAATCTAGTACCAAGGTCGTGGGGCGACCCTGTAGTCTTCGGACATGTCGGCGGCTGGCCAACTTTGGCCCGTGGTCGTGGGGACGACCCAATAGTCGTCGGACATGTCGGCGGCTGGCCAACTTTGGCCCGTAGTCGTGGGGACGATCCGATAGTCGCCGGACATGACGGTGGCGGGCCAATCTATTCCCGGGGTCGTGGGGACGACCCTATAGTCGTCGGACATGTCGGCGGCTGGCCAACTTTGGCCCGGTGTCGTGGGGACGACTCTATAGTCGTCGGACATGTCGGCGGCGGGCCAATCTAGTACCGGGGTCGTGGGGACGACACTATAGTCGTCGGACATGTCGGCGGCTGGCCAACTTTGGCCCGTGGTCGTGGGGACGACCCAATAGTCGTTGGACATGTCGGCGGCTGGCCAACTTTGGCCTATGGTTGTCGGGACGACCCTATAGTTGTTGGACATGACGGTGGCGGGCCAATCTAGTCCCGGGGTCGTGGGGACGACCCTATAGTCGTCGGACAAGACGGCGGCTGGACATCTTTCGCCCGGGGTCGTGGGGACGACCCTATAGTCGTCGGACATGTCGGCGGCTGGCCAACTTTGGCCCGTGGTCGTGGGGACGACCCTATAGTCGTCGGACATGTCGGCGGCTGGCCAATCTAGTCCCGGGGACGTGGGGACGACCCTATAGTCATCAGACATGTCGGTGGCGAGCCAACCTAGTCCCGGGGTCGTGGGGACGACCCAATAATCGTCGGACAAGCCGGCGGCTGGCCAACTTTGGCCCGTGGTCGTGGGGACGACCCTATAGTCGTCGGACAAGTCGGCGGCTGTCCAACTTTGGCCCGGGGTCGTGGGGACGACCCTATAGTCGTCGGACTTGACGGTGGCGGGCCAATCTAGTCCCGGGGTCGTGGGGACGACCCTATAGTCGTCGGACAAGTTGGCGGCGAGCCCACCTAGTCGGGGGGTCGTGGGGACGACCCTATAGTCGTCGGACAAGTCGGCGGCCGGCCAACCTAGTCCGGGGGTCGTGGGGACAACCCTATAGTCGTCGGACATGACGGTGGCGGGCCAGTCTAGTCCCGGGTCGTGGAGACGACCCTATAGTCGTCGGACATGTCGGCGGCTGGCCAACTTTGGCCCGTGGTCGTGGGGACGACCCTATAGTCGTCGGAAATGTCGGTGGCTGTCCAACTTTGGCCCTGGGGTCGTGGGGACGACCCTATAGTCGTCGGACAAGTCGGCGGCCGGCCAACCTAGTCCCGGGGTCGTGGGGACGACCCTATAGTCGTCGGACATGTCGGCGGCTGGCCAACTTTGGCCCGTGGTCGTGGGGACGACCCAATAGTCGTCGGACATGTCGGCGGCTGGCCAACATTGGCCCGTGGTCGTGGGGTCGACCCTATAGTCGTCGGACATGACGGTGGCGGACCAATCTAGTCCCGGGGTCGTGGGGACGACCCTATAGTCGTTGGACATGTCGGCGATTGGCCATTATTGGCCCGGGGTCGTGGGGACGACCGTATATTCGTCGGACATGACGGTGGCGGGCCAATCTAGTCCCGGGGTCGTGGGGACGACCCTATAGTCTTCGGACATGTCGGCGGCTGGCCAACTTTGGCCCGCGGTCGTGGGGACGACCCAATAGTCGTCGGACATGTCGGCGGCTGGCCAACTTTGGTCTGTGGTTGTGGGGACGACCCTATAGTCGTTGGACATGTCGGCGGCTCGCCAACTTTGGCCCGTGGTCGTGGGGACGACTGTATAGTCGTCGGACATGTCGGCGGCTGGCCATTCTAGTCCCGGGGTCGTGGGGACGACCCTATTGTCGTCGGACATGACGGTGGCGAGCCAATCTAGTCCCGGGGTCGTGGGGACGACCCTATAGTCGTCGGACATGTCGGCGGCTGGCCATTCTAGTCCCGGGGTCGTGGGGACGACCCTATTGTCGTCGTACATGACGGTGGCGGGCCAATCTAGTCCCGGGGTCGTGGGGACGACCCAATAGTCGTCGGACATGTCGGCGGCTGGCCAACTTTGGCCCGTGGTCGTGGGGACGACCGTATAGTCGTCGGACATGTCGGCGGCTGGCCATTCTAGTCCCGGGGTCGTGGGGACGACCCTATAGTCGTCGGACATGTCGGCGGCGGGCCAACTTTGGCCCGGGGTCGTGGAGACGACCCTATAGTCATCGGACATGTCGGCGATTGGCCATTATTGGCCCGGGGTCGTGGGGACGACCGTATATTCGCCGGACATGACGGTGGCGGGCTAATCT
This sequence comes from Andrena praecox, assembly GCA_963932275.1. Classification (NCBI taxonomy): domain Eukaryota; kingdom Metazoa; phylum Arthropoda; class Insecta; order Hymenoptera; family Andrenidae; genus Andrena; species Andrena praecox. The sequence continues at coordinate 557,406 of CAWVQO010000333.1, read as the reverse complement.
AGTCCCGGGGTCGTGGGGACGACCCTATAGTCGTCGGACATGACGATGGCGGGCCAATCTAGTCCCGGGGTTGTGGGGACATGTCGGCGGCTTGACAAATGTGCCCGGGGACGTGGGGACGAACCTATAGTCGTCGGACATGAAGGTGTCGGGCCAATCTAGTCCCGGGATTGTGGGGACATGTCGGCGACTTGCCAAATGTGCCCGGGGTCGTGGGGACGACCCTATAGTGGTCGGACAAGTCGGCGGCTGGCCAACCTAGTCCCGGGGTCGTGGGGACGACTCTATAGTCGTCGGACAATTCGGCGGCGGGCCAACCTAGTCCCGGGGTTGTGGGGACGTCCCTATAGTCCTCGGACAAGTCGGCGGCAGGCCAACTTTGGCCCGTGGTCGTGGGGACGACCCTATAGTCGTTGGACATGTTGCCGGCTGGTCAACCTAGTCCCGGGGTCGTGGGACTAACCCTATAGTCGTCGGATTTGTCGGCGGCTGGCCAACATTGGCCCGTGGTCGTGGGGACGACCCTATAGTCGTTGGACATGACGGTGGCGGGCCAATCTAGTCCCGGGGTCGTGGGGACGACCCTATAGTCGTCGGACAAGACGGCGGCTGGACATCTTTGGCCCGGGGTCATGGGGAAGACCCTATAGTCGTCGGATATGTCGGCGGCTGTCCAACTACAGGACGGGTTATCCTATCTAGTCAAGGTGACCTCCGGTGTCCCTCAGGGATCGCACCTTGGTCCTCTCCTGTTCCTTCTCTATGTAAATGATCTTAAGGAGGTTTTCCAGCATAGGGATTTCTTAATGTTCGCGGACGATTTGAAAGTGTACCGTTCTATTAGAGGGTCTTTTGACGTTGAATTGCTGCAGGCTGACCTCAGGAGATTCGAGCAGTGGTGTATTGTTAATAGAATGCAGCTAAATACAGGGAAATGTGTGTTATTAAGGACCCACAGGGCTGTCAGTGGGATTACCTCGACGTATACGCTAGGCGATACCACGTTGACGGCGGTGGCGGAAGTCTTAGACCTTGGCGTCACATTTACGACGGGTCTGGATTTTCGTAACCATTATCGCAACATAACTTGTAAGGCAATGAAAACCCTTGGGTTTATAGCACGGTTTGCGAAACATTTTAAGCAGATCAGGACATTAAAACTGTTATACGTTGCACTGGTTAGGCCACAAGTTGAATATGCGTCGGTTATTTGGAGCCCTAAGCATAAGCTATATGTTAGCATAATTGAAAGGATCCAACACAAGTTCCTTAGGCTTGCCATGAGGACATCTGGCAGCCCTATGAGGTTCAATGACCATGATTATAGTCCTGCCCTGATAAAGATGAGGCTCTCTACCCTTAGCGACCGCCGGGCCTGTTCTGATCTACTATTTCTATATAAGGTTTTACATGGTCAGATAGACTGCAAAGGGCTGGTGGCATTGATCAACTTTCACGCTCCGCAACGGTCACTGCGTATGAGACACCTTTTTGTATCGTGCGTCCCGGAATATCATCACTACACTGCCGATCCCATAAATCGCGCCATGGATGAGCTTAATCAGAGCCCCGCGGACATTGAATTCTTTCAAACCTCCCTAGCGTCGTTCAGGAATCAATTACTTAGGATACTGCCACCTCGGTAATCTAGTGTTTCACCGGGTACGGCGTTAGAGCCGTTGTATAGACTGGCTTGTTTTTGTCTTGTTACTGTTGTTTTGTTACTTTACTTTATATTCTATGTTTTTCGTTATATTTTATTTTTAATCGTATTGTATTTTATTGTATGTTTCTGTATCTTAGCATTTTTCTACACTTTGTATTCTAAAGGGTTCCCCCGTTGAATAAATAATAATAATAATAATAATAATAATAACTATGGTCCGTGGTCGTGGGGACGACCCTATAGTCGTCAGAAATAACGGTGGCGGGGCAATCAACTCCCGGGGTCGTGGGGTCGACCCTATAGTCGTCGGACATTTCGGCGGCTGGCCAACTTTGGCCCGTGGTCGTGGGGACGACCCTATAGTCGTCGGACATGTCGGCGGCTGGCCAACATTGGCCCGTGGTCGTGGAGACGACCCAATAGTCGTTGGACATGTCAGCGGCTGGCCAACTTTGCCCCGGTGTCGTGGTGACGACTCTATAGTCGTCGGACATGTCGGCGGCGGGCCAATCTAGTACCGGGGTCGTGGGGACGACCCTATAGTCTTCGGACATGTCGGCGGCTGGCCAACTTTGGCCCCGTGGTCGTGGGGACGACCCAATAGTCGTCGGACATGTCGGCGGCTGGCCAACTTTGGCCCGTAGTCGTGGGGACGATCCGATAGTCGCTGGACATGACGGTGGCGGGCCAATCTATTCCCGGTGTCGTGGGGACGACCCTATAGTCGTCGGACATGTCGGCGGCTGGCCAACTTTGGCCCGTAGTCGTGGGGACGATCCGATAGTCACCGGACATGACGGTGGCGGGCCAATCTATTCCCGGAGTCGTGGGGACGACCCTATAGTCGTCGGACATGTCGGTGGCTGGCCAACTTTGGCCCGGTGTCGTGGGGACGACTCTATAGTCGTCGGACATGTCGGCGGCGGGCCAATCTAGTACCGGGGTCGTGGGGACGACACTATAGTCGTCGGACATGTCGGCGGCTGGCCAACTTTGGCCCGTGGTCGTGGGGACGAACCAATAGTCGTCGGACATGTCGGCGGCTGGCCAACTTTGGCCCGTGGTCGTGGGGACGACCCTATAGTCGTTGGACATGTTGCCGGCTGGTCAACCTAGTCCCGGGGTCGTGGGAACGACCCTATAGTCGTCGGATTTGTCGGCGGCTGGCCAACATTGGCCCGTGGTCGTGGGGTCGACCCTATAGTCGTCGGACATGACGGTGGCGGACCAATCTAGTCCCGGGGTCGTGGGGACGACCCTATAGTCGTCGGACATGTCGGCGGCTGGCCAACATTGGCCCGTGGTCGTTGGGACGACCCAATAGTCGTTGGACATGTCAGCGGCTGGCCAACTTTGGCCCGTAGTCGTGGGAACGATCCGATAGTCGCCGGACATAACGGTGGCGGGCCAATCTATTCCCGGGGTCGTGGGGACGACCCTATAGTCGTCGGACATGTTGGCGGCAGGTCAACCTAGTCCCGGGGTCGTGGGGACGACCCTATTGTCGTCGGACATGGCGGTGGCGGGCCAATCTAGTCCCGTGGTCGCGGGGACGACCCTACAGTCGTCGGACATTTCGGCGGCAGGCCAACTTTGGCCCGTGGTCGTGGGGACGACCCTATAGTCGTCGGACATGACGGTAGCGGGCCAATCTAGTCCCGAGGTCGTGGGGACGACCCTATAGTCGTCGGACATTTCGGCGGCTGGCCAACTTTGGCCCGTGGTCGTGGGGACGACCCTATAGTCGTCGGACATGTTGGCGGCTGGCCAACTTTGGCCCGTAGTCGTGGGGACGATCCGATAGTCGCCGGACATGACGGTGGCGGGCCAATCTATTCCCGGGGTCGTGGGGACGACCCTATAGTCGTCGGACATGTCGGCGGCTGGCCAACTTTGGCCCGGTGTCGTGCGGACGACTTTATAGTCGTCGGACATGTCGGCGGCGGGCCAATCTAGTACCGGGGTCGTGGGGACGACACTATAGTCGTCGGACATGTCGGCGGCTGGCCAACTTTGGCCCGTGGTCGTGGGGAGGACCCAATAGTCGTTGGACATGTCGGCGGCTGGCCAACTTTGGCCTGTGGTTGTGGGGACGACCCTATAGTCGTTGGACATGACGGTGGCGGGCCAATCTAGTCCCGGGGTCGTGGGGACGACCCTATAGTCGTCGGACAAGACGGCGGCTGGACATCTTTCGCCCGGGGTCGTGGGGACGACCCTATAGTCGTCGGACAAGACAGCGGCTGGACATCTTTCGCCCGGGGTCGTGGGGACGACCCTATAGTCGTCGGACATGTCGGCGGCTGGCCAACATTGGCCCGTGGTCGTGGGGTCGACCCTATAGTCGTCGGACATGACGGTGGCGGACCAATCTATTCCCGGGGTCGTGGGGACGACCCTATAGTCGTCGGACATGTCGGCGGCTGGCCAACTTTGGCCCGGTGTCGTGCGGACGACTTTATAGTCGTCGGACATGACGGTGGCGGACCAATCTAGTCCCGAGGTCGTGGGGACGACCCTATAGTCGTCGGACATTTCGGCGGCTGGCCAACTTTGGCCCGTGGTCGTGGGGACGACCCTATAGTCGTCGGACATGTTGGCGGCTGGCCAACTTTGGCCCGTAGTCGTGGGGACGATCCGATAGTCGCCGGACATGACGGTGGCGGGCCAATCTATTCCCGGGGTCGTGGGGACGACCCTATAGTCGTCGGACATGTCGGCGGCTGGCCAACTTTGGCCCGGTGTCGTGCGGACGACTTTATAGTCGTCGGACATGTCGGCGGCGGGCCAATCTAGTACCGGGGTCGTGGGGACGACACTATAGTCGTCGGACATGTCGGCGGCTGGCCAACTTTGGCCCGTGGTCGTGGGGACGAACCAATAGTCGTCGGACATGTCGGCGGCTGGCCAACTTTGGTCTGTGGTTGTGGGGACGACCCTATAGTCATCGGACATGTCGGCGATTGGCCATTATTGGCCCGGGGTCGTGGGGACGACCGTATATTCGTCAGACATGACGGTGGCGGGCTAATCTAGTCCCGGGGTCGTGGGGACGACCCTATAGTCGTCGGACATGACGGTGGCGGGCCAATCTAGTCCCGGGGTTGTGGGGACATGTCGGCGGCTTGACAAATGTGCCCGGGGACGTGGGGACGAACCTATAGTCGTCGGACATGAAGGTGTCGGGCCAATCTAGTCCCGGGATTGTGGGGACATGTCGGCGACTTGCCAAATGTGCCCGGGGTCGTGGGGACGACCCTATAGTGGTCGGACAAGTCGGCGGCTGGCCAACCTAGTCCCGGGGTCGTGGGGACGACTCTATAGTCGTCGGACAATTCGGCGGCGGGCCAACCTAGTCCCGGGGTTGTGGGGACGTCCCTATAGTCCTCGGACAAGTCGGCGGCAAGCCCACTTTGGCCCGTGGTCGTGGGGACGACCCTATAGTCGTTGGACATGTTGCCGGCTGGTCAACCTAGTCCCGGGGTCGTGGGGACGACCCTATAGTCGTCGGATTTGTCGGCGGCTGGCCAACATTGGCCCGTGGTCGTGGGGTCGACCCAATAGTCGTTGGACATGTCAGCGGCTGGCCAACATTGGCCCGTAGTCGTGGGAACGATCCGATAGTCGCCGGACATGACGGTGGCGGGCCAATCTATTCCCGGTGTCGTGGGGACGAACCTATAGTCGTCGGACATGTCGGCGGCTGGCCAACTTTGGCCCGTAGGTGTGGGGACGATCCGATAGTCGCCGGACATGACGGTGGCGGGCCAATCTAGTCCCGGGGTCGTGGGGACGACCCTAGTGTCGTCGGACAAGACGGCGGCTGGACATCTTTCGCCCGGGGTCGTGGGGACGACCCTATAGTCGTCGGACATGTCGGCGGCTGGCCAACTTTGGCCCGTAGTCGTGGGGACGATCCGATAGTCGCCGGACATGACGGTGGCGGGCCAATCTATTCCCGGGGTCGTGGGGACGGCCCTATAGTCGTCGGACATGTCGGCGACTGGCCAACTTTGGCCCGGTGTCGTGGGACGACTCTATAGTCGTCGGACATGTCGGTGGCGGGCCAATCTAGTCCCGGGGTCGTGGGGACGATCCGATAGTCGCCGGACATGACGGTGGCGGGCCAATCTATTCCCGGGGTCGTGGGGACGACCCTATAGTCGTCGGACATGTCGGCGACTGGCCAACTTTGGCCCGGTGTCGTGGGAACGACTCTATAGTCGTCGGACATGTCGGTGGCGGGCCAATCTAGTCCCGAGGTCGTGGGGACGACCCTATAGTCGTCGGACTTGACGGTGGTGGGCCAATCTAGTCCCGGGGTCCTGGGGACGACCCTACAGTCGTCGGACAGTTCGGCGGCTTGCCAACTTTGGCCCGGGGTCGTGGGGTCGACCCTATAGTCGTCGGACATGATGGTGGCGGGCCAATCTAGTCCCGAGGTCATGGGGACGACCCTATAGTCGTCGGATATGTCGGCGGCTGGCCAACTTTGGTCCGTTGTCGTGGGGACGACCCTATAGTCGTCGGAAATAACCATGGCGGGGCAATCTATTCCCGGGGTCGTGGGCACGACCCTGTAGTCGTCGGACATGACGGTGGCGGGCCAATCTAGTCCCGGGGTCATGGGAACGACCCTATAGTCGTCGGATATGTCGACGGCTGGCCAACTTTGGTCCGTTGTCGTGGGGACGACCCTATAGTCGTCGGAAATAACCATGGCGGGGCAATCTATTCCCGGGGTCGTGGGCACGACCCTGTAGTCGTCGGACATGACGGTGGCGGGCCAATCTAGTCCCGGGGTCGTGGGGACGACCCTATAGTCGTCGGACATGTCGGCGACTGGCCAACTTTGGCCCGGTGTCGTGGGGACGACTCTATAGTCGTCGGACATGTCGGTGGCGGGTCAATCTAGTCCCGAGGTCGTGGGGACGACCCTATAGTCGTCGGACATGTCGGCGGCTGGCCAACATTGGCCCGTGGTCGTGGGGACGACCCAATAGCCGTCGGACATGTCGGCGGCTGGCCAACTTTGGCCCGTAGTCGTGGGGACGATCCGATAGTCGCCGGACATGACGGTGGCGGGCCAATCTATTCCCGGGGTCGTGGGGACGACCCTATAGTCGTCGGACATGTCGGCGGCTGGACAACTTTGGCCCGGTGTCGTGGGGGCGACTCTATAGTCGTCGGACATGTCGGCGGCTGGCCAACTTTGGCCCGGTGTCGTGGGGACGACTCTATAGTCGTCGGACATGTCGGCGGCTGGCCAACTGTGGCCCCTGGTCGTGGGGACGACCCAATAGTGGTCGGACATGTCGGCGGCTGGCCAACCTAGTCCCGAGGTCGTGGGGACGACCCTATAGTCGTCGGACTTGACGGCGGCGGGCCAATCTAGTCCCGGGGTCGTGGGGACGACCCTACAGTCGTCGGGCATGTCGGCGGCTTGCCAACTTTGGCCCGGGGTCGTGGGGACGACCCTATAGTCGTCGGACATGTCGGCGGCTGGCCAACCTAGTCCCGAGGTCGTGGGGACGACCCTATAGTCGTCGGACTTGACGGTGGCGGGCCAATCTAGTCCCGGGGTCGTGGGGACGACCCTACAGTCGTCGGACATTTCGGCGGCTTGCCAGCTTTGGCCCGGGGTCGTGGGGACGACCCTATAGTCGTCGGACAAGTCGGCAGCGGGCCAAGCTTGTCCCGGGGTCGTGGGGCCGACCCTATAATGGTCGGACATGACGGTGGCGGGCCAATCTAGTCCCGGGGTCGTGGGGACGACCCAATAGTGGTCAGACATGTCGGCGGCTGGCCAACCTAGTCCCGGTGTCGTGGGGGCGACTCTATAGTCGTCGGACATGTCGGCGGCTGGCCAACTTTGGCCCGGTGTCGTGGGGAGGACTCTATAGTCGTCGGACATGTCGGCGGCTGGCCAACATTGACCCGTGGTCGTGTGGACGACCCAATAGCCGTTGGACATGTCAGCGGCTGGCCAACTTTGGCCCGGTGTCGTGGGGACGACTCTATAGTCGTTGGACATGTCGGCGGCTGGCCAATCTAGTCCCGGGGACGTGGGGACGACCCTATAGTCTTCGGACATGTCGGCGGCTGGCCAACTTTGGCCCGGGGTCGTGGGGACGACTCTATAGTCGTTGGACATGTCGGCGGCTGGCCAACTTTGGCCCGTAGTCGTGGGGACGACTCTATAGTCGTCGGACATGTCGGTGGCGGGTCAATCTAGTCCCGAGGTCGTGGGGACGACCCTATAGTCGTCGGACATGTCGGCGGCTGGCCAACATTGGCCCGTGGTCGTGGGGACGACCCAATAGTCGTTGGACATGTCAGCGGCTGGCCAACTTTGCCCCGGTGTCGTGGTGACGACTCTATAGTCGTCGGACATGTCGGCGGCTGGCCAATCTAGTCCCGGGGTCGTGGGGACGACCCTATAGTCTTCGGACATGTCGGCGGCTGGCCAACATAGGCCCGTGGTCGTGGGGACGACCCAATAGCCGTCGGACATGTCGGCGGCTGGCCAACTTTGGCCCGTAGTCGTGGGGACGATCCGATAGTCGCCGGACATGACGGTGGCGGGCCAATCTATTCCCGGGGTCGTGGGGACGACCCTATAGTCGTCGGACATGTCGGCGGCTGGACAACTTTGGCCCGGTGTCGTGGGGGCGACTCTATAGTCGTCGGACATGTCGGCGGCTGGCCAACTGTGGCCCCTGGTCGTGGGGACGACCCAATAGTGGTCGGGCATGTCGGCGGCTGGCCAACCTAGTCCCGAGGTCGTGGGGACGACCCTATAGTCGTCGGACTTGACGGCGGCGGGCCAATCTAGTCCCGGGGTCGTGGGGACGATCCGATAGTCGTCGGACATTTCGGCGGCTTGCCAACTTTGGCCCGGGGTCGTGGGGTCGACCCTATAGTCGTCGGACATGATGGTGGCGGGCCAATCTAGTCCCGAGGTCATGGGGACGACCCTATAGTCGTCGGATATGTCGGCGGCTGGCCAACTTTGGTCCGTTGTCGTGGGGACGACCCTATAGTCGTCGGAAATAACCATGGCGGGGCAATCTATTCCCGGGGTCGTGGGCACGACCCTGTAGTCGTCGGACATGACGGTGGCGGGCCAATCTAGTCCCGGGGTCATGGGAACGACCCTATAGTCGTCGGATATGTCGGCGGCTGGCCAACTTTGGTCCGTTGTCGTGGGGACGACCCTATAGTCGTCGGAAATAACCATGGCGGGGCAATCTATTCCCGGGGTCGTGGGCACGACCCTGTAGTCGTCGGACATGACGGTGGCGGGCCAATCTAGTCCCGGGGTCGTGGGGACGACCCTATAGTCGTCGGACATGTCGGCGACTGGCCAACTTAGGCCCGGTGTCGTGGGGACGACTCTATAGTCGTCGGACATGTCGGTGGCGGGTCAATCTAGTCCCGAGGTCGTGGGGACGACCCTATAGTCGTCGGACATGTCGGCGGCTGGCCAACATTGGCCCGTGGTCGTGGGGACGACCCAATAGTCGTTGGACATGTCAGCGGCTGGCCAACTTTGCCCCGGTGTCGTGGTGACGACTCTATAGTCGTCGGACATGTCGGCGGCTGGCCAATCTAGTCCCGGGGTCGTGGGGACGACCCTATAGTCTTCGGACATGTCGGCGGCTGGCCAACATAGGCCCGTGGTCGTGGGGACGACCCAATAGCCGTCGGACATGTCGGCGGCTGGCCAACTTTGGCCCGTAGTCGTGGGGACGATCCGATAGTCGCCGGACATGACGGTGGCGGGCCAATCTATTCCCGGGGTCGTGGGGACGACCCTATAGTCGTCGGACATGTCGGCGGCTGGACAACTTTGGCCCGGTGTCGTGGGGGCGACTCTATAGTCGTCGGACATGTCGGCGGCTGGCCAACTTTGGCCCGGTGTCGTGGGGACGATCCGATAGTCGCCGGACTTGACGGCGGCTGGCCAATCTAGTCCCGGGGTCGTGGGGACGACCCTATAGTCTTCGGACATGTCGGCGGCTGGCCAACATAGGCCCGTGGTCGTGGGGACGACCCAATAGCCGTCGGACATGTCGGCGGCTGGCCAACTTTGGCCCGTAGTCGTGGGGACGATCCGATAGTCGCCGGACATGACGGTGGCGGGCCAATCTATTCCCGGGGTCGTGGGGACGACCCTATAGTCGTCGGACATGTCGGCGGCTGGACAACTTTGGCCCGGTGTCGTGGGGGCGACTCTATAGTCGTCGGACATGTCGGCGGCTGGCCAACTGTGGCCCCTGGTCGTGGGGACGACCCAATAGTGGTCGGACATGTCGGCGGCTGGCCAACCTAGTCCCGAGGTCGTGGGGACGACCCTATAGTCGTCGGACTTGACGGCGGCGGGCCAATCTAGTCCCGGGGTCGTGGGGACGACCCTACAGTCGTCGGGCATGTCGGCGGCTTGCCAACTTTGGCCCGGGGTCGTGGGGACGACCCTATAGTCGTCGGACATGTCGGCGGCTGGCCAACCTAGTCCCGAGGTCGTGGGGACGACCCTATAGTCGTCGGACTTGACGGTGGCGGGCCAATCTAGTCCCGGGGTCGTGGGGACGACCCTACAGTCGTCGGACATTTCGGCGGCTTGCCAGCTTTGGCCCGGGGTCGTGGGGACGACCCTATAGTCGTCGGACAAGTCGGCAGCGGGCCAAGCTTGTCCCGGGGTCGTGGGGCCGACCCTATAATCGTCGGACATGACGGTGGCGGGCCAATCTAGTCCCGGGGTCGTGGGGACGACCCAATAGTGGTCAGACATGTCGGCGGCTGGCCAACCTAGTCCCGGTGTCGTGGGGGCGACTCTATAGTCGTCGGACATGTCGGCGGCTGGCCAACTTTGGCCCGGTGTCGTGGGGAGGACTCTATAGTCGTCGGACATGTCGGCGGCTGGCCAACATTGACCCGTGGTCGTGTGGACGACCCAATAGCCGTTGGACATGTCAGCGGCTGGCCAACTTTGGCCCGGTGTCGTGGGGACGACTCTATAGTCGTTGGACATGTCGGCGGCTGGCCAATCTAGTCCCGGGGACGTGGGGACGACCCTATAGTCTTCGGACATGTCGGCGGCTGGCCAACTTTGGCCCGGGGTCGTGGGGACGACTCTATAGTCGTTGGACATGTCGGCGGCTGGCCAATCTAGTCCCGGGGACGACCCTATAGTCGTCGGACATGTCGGCGGCCGCCAACTTTGGCCCGGTGTCGTGGGGACGACTCTATAGTCGTCAGATATGTCGGCGGCTGGCCAACTTTGGCCCCTGGTCGTGGGGACGACCCAATAGTGGTCGGACATGTCGGCGGCTGGCCAACCTAGTCCCGAGGTCGTGGGGACGACCCTATGGTCGTCGGACTTGACGGTGGCGGGCCAATCTAGTCCCAGGGTCGTGGGGACGACCCTATAGTCTTCGGACATGTCGGCGGCTGCCCAACTTTGGCCCGTGGTTGTGGGGACGACCCTATAGTCGTTGGACATGACGGTGGCGGGCCAATCTAGTCCCGAGGTCGTGGGGACGACCCTATAGTCGTCGGACATGTCGGCGACTGGCCAACTTTGGCCCGGTGTCGTGGGGACGACTCTATAGTCGTCGGACATGTCGGTGGCGGGTCAATCTAGTCCCGAGGTCGTGGGGACGACCCTATAGTCGTCGGACATGTCGGCGGCTGGCCAACATTGGCCCGTGGTCGTGGGGACGACCCAATAGTCGTTGGACATGTCAGCGGCTGGCCAACTTTGCCCCGGTGTCGTGGTGACGACTCTATAGTCGTCGGACATGTCGGCGGCTGGCCAATCTAGTCCCGGGGTCGTGGGGACGACCCTATAGTCTTCGGACATGTCGACGGCTGGCCAACATAGGCCCGTGGTCGTGGGGACGACCCAATAGCCGTCGGACATGTCGGCGGCTGGCCAACTTTGGCCCGTAGTCGTGGGGACGACTCTATAGTCGTCGGACATGTCGGTGGCGGGTCAATCTAGTCCCGAGGTCGTGGGGACGACCCTATAGTCGTCGGACATGTCGGCGGCTGGCCAACATTGGCCCGTGGTCGTGGGGACGACCCAATAGTCGTTGGACATGTCAGCGGCTGGCCAACTTTGCCCCGGTGTCGTGGTGACGACTCTATAGTCGTCGGACATGTCGGCGGCTGGCCAATCTAGTCCCGGGGTCGTGGGGACGACCCTATAGTCTTCGGACATGTCGGCGGCTGGCCAACATAGGCCCGTGGTCGTGGGGACGACCCAATAGCCGTCGGACATGTCGGCGGCTGGCCAACTTTGGCCCGTAGTCGTGGGGACGATCCGATAGTCGCCGGACATGACGGTGGCGGGCCAATCTATTCCCGGGGTCGTGGGGACGACCCTATAGTCGTCGGACATGTCGGCGGCTGGACAACTTTGGCCCGGTGTCGTGGGGGCGACTCTATAGTCGTCGGACATGTCGGCGGCTGGCCAACTGTGGCCCCTGGTCGTGGGGACGACCCAATAGTGGTCGGGCATGTCGGCGGCTGGCCAACCTAGTCCCGAGGTCGTGGGGACGACCCTATAGTCGTCGGACTTGACGGCGGCGGGCCAATCTAGTCCCGGGGTCGTGGGGACGACCCTACAGTCGTCGGGCATGTCGGCGGCTTGCCAACTTTGGCCCGGGGTCGTGGGGACGACCCTATAGTCGTCGGACATGTCGGCGGCTGGCCAACCTAGTCCCGAGGTCGTGGGGACGACCCTATAGTCGTCGGACTTGACGGTGGCGGGCCAATCTAGTCCCGGGGTCGTGGGGACGACCCTACAGTCGTCGGACATTTCGGCGGCTTGCCAGCTTTGGCCCGGGGTCGTGGGGACGACCCTATAGTCGTCGGACAAGTCGGCAGCGGGCCAAGCTTGTCCCGGGGTCTTGGGGGCGACCCTATAGTCGTCGGACATGTCGGCGGCTGGCCAACTTTGGCCCGTGGTCGCGGGGACGACCCAATAGTCGTTGGACATGTCGGCGGCTGACCAACTTTGGCCCGTGGTTGTGGGGACGACCCTATAGTCGTTGGACATGACGGTGGCGGGCCAATCTAGTCCCGGGGTCGTGGGGACGACCGTATAGTCGTCGGACAAGACGGCGGCTGGACACCTTTGGCCCGGGGTCGTGGGAACGACCCTATAGTCGTCGGACATGTCGGCGGCTGGCCAACTTTGGCCCGTGGTCGTGGGGACGATCCAATAGTCGTCGGACATGTCGGCGGCTGGCCAACTTTGGCCCGTGGTTGTGGGGACGACCCTATAGTCGTTGGACATGACGGTGGCGGGCCAATCTAGTCCCGGGGTCGTGGGGACGACCCTATAGTCGTCGGACAAGACGGCGGCTGGACACCTTTGGCCCGGGGTCGTGGGGACGACCCTATAGTCGTCGGACATGTCGGCGGCTGGCCAACTTTGGCCCGTGGTCGTGGGGACGATCCAATAGTCGTCGGACATGTCGGCGGCTGGCCAACTTTGGCCCGTGGTCGTGGGGACGACCCAATAGCCGTCGGACATGTCGGCGGCTGGCCAACTTTGGCCCGTAGTCGTGGGGACGATCCGATAGTCGCCGGACATGACGGTGGCGGGCCAATCTATTCCCGGGGTCGTGGGGACGACCCTATAGTCTTCGGACATGTCGGCGGCTGGCCAACTTTGGCCCGTGGTCGTGGGGACGACCCAATAGTCGTCGGACATGTCGGCGGCTGGCCAACTTTGGTCTGTGGTTGTGGGGACGACCCTATAGTCATCGGACATGTCGGCGATTGGCCATTATTGGCCCGGGGTCGTGGGGACGACCGTATATTCGTCAGACATGACGGTGGCGGGCTAATCTAGTCCCGGGGTCGTGGGGACGACCCTATAGTCGTCGGACATGACGGTGGCGGGCCAATCTAGTCCCGGGGTTGTGGGGACATGTCGGCGGCTTGACAAATGTGCCCGGGGACGTGGGGACGAACCTATAGTCGTCGGACATGAAGGTGTCGGGCCAATCTAGTCCCGGGATTGTGGGGACATGTCGGCGACTTGCCAAATGAGCCCGGGGTCGTGGGGACGACCCTATAGTGGTCGGACAAGTCGGCGGCTGGCCAACCTAGTCCCGGGGTCGTGGGGACGACTCTATAGTCGTCGGACAATTCGGCGGCGGGCCAACCTAGTCCCGGGGTTGTGGGGACGTCCCTATAGTCCTCGGACAAGTCGGCGGCAGGCCCACTTTGGCCCGTGGTCGTGGGGACGACCCTATAGTCGTTGGACATGTTGCCGGCTGGTCAACCTAGTCCCGGGGTCGTGGGGACGACCCTATAGTCGTCGGATTTGTCGGCGGCTGGCCAACATTGGCCCGTGGTCGTGGGGTCGACCCAATAGTCGTTGGACATGTCAGCGGCTGGCCAACTTTGGCCCGTAGTCGTGGGAACGATCCGATAGTCGCCGGACATGACGGTGGCGGGCCAATCTATTCCCGGTGTCGTGGGGACGAACCTATAGTCGTCGGACATGTCGGCGGCTGGCCAACTTTGGCCCGTAGGTGTGGGGACGATCCGATAGTCGCCGGACATGACGGTGGCGGGCCAATCTAGTCCCGGGGTCGTGGGGACGACCCTAGTGTCGTCGGACAAGACGGCGGCTGGACATCTTTCGCCCGGGGTCGTGGGGACGACCCTATAGTCGTCGGACATGTCGGCGGCTGGCCAACTTTGGCCCGTAGTCGTGGGGACGATCCGATAGTCGCCGGACATGACGGTGGCGGGCCAATCTATTCCCGGGGTCGTGGGGACGGCCCTATAGTCGTCGGACATGTCGGCGACTGGCCAACTTTGGCCCGGTGTCGTGGGGACGACTCTATAGTCGTCGGACATGTCGGTGGCGGGCCAATCTAGTCCCGGGGTCGTGGGGACGATCCGATAGTCGCCGGACATGACGGTGGCGGGCCAATCTATTCCCGGGGTCGTGGGGACGACCCTATAGTCGTCGGACATGTCGGCGACTGGCCAACTTTGGCCCGGTGTCGTGGGGACGACTCTATAGTCGTCGGACATGTCGGTGGCGGGCCAATCTAGTCCCGAGGTCGTGGGGACGACCCTATAGTCGTCGGACTTGACGGTGGTGGGCCAATCTAGTCCCGGGGTCCTGGGGACGACCCTACAGTCGTCGGACATTTCGGCGGCTTGCCAACTTTGGCCCGGGGTCGTGGGGTCGACCCTATAGTCGTCGGACATGATGGTGGCGGGCCAATCTAGTCCCGAGGTCATGGGGACGACCCTATAGTCGTCGGATATGTCGGCGGCTGGCCAACTTTGGTCCGTTGTCGTGGGGACGACCCTATAGTCGTCGGAAATAACCATGGCGGGGCAATCTATTCCCGGGGTCGTGGGCACGACCCTGTAGTCGTCGGACATGACGGTGGCGGGCCAATCTAGTCCCGGGGTCATGGGAACGACCCTATAGTCGTCGGATATGTCGGCGGCTGGCCAACTTTGGTCCGTTGTCGTGGGGACGACCCTATAGTCGTCGGAAATAACCATGGCGGGGCAATCTATTCCCGGGGTCGTGGGCACGACCCTGTAGTCGTCGGACATGACGGTGGCGGGCCAATCTAGTCCCGGGGTCGTGGGGACGACCCTATAGTCGTCGGACATGTCGGCGACTGGCCAACTTAGGCCCGGTGTCGTGGGGACGACTCTATAGTCGTCGGACATGTCGGTGGCGGGTCAATCTAGTCCCGAGGTCGTGGGGACGACCCTATAGTCGTCGGACATGTCGGCGGCTGGCCAACATTGGCCCGTGGTCGTGGGGACGACCCAATAGTCGTTGGACATGTCAGCGGCTGGCCAACTTTGCCCCGGTGTCGTGGTGACGACTCTATAGTCGTCGGACATGTCGGCGGCTGGCCAATCTAGTCCCGGGGTCGTGGGGACGACCCTATAGTCTTCGGACATGTCGGCGGCTGGCCAACATAGGCCCGTGGTCGTGGGGACGACCCAATAGCCGTCGGACATGTCGGCGGCTGGCCAACTTTGGCCCGTAGTCGTGGGGACGATCCGATAGTCGCCGGACATGACGGTGGCGGGCCAATCTATTCCCGGGGTCGTGGGGACGACCCTATAGTCGTCGGACATGTCGGCGGCTGGACAACTTTGGCCCGGTGTCGTGGGGGCGACTCTATAGTCGTCGGACATGTCGGCGGCTGGCCAACTTTGGCCCGGTGTCGTGGGGACGATCCGATAGTCGCCGGACTTGACGGCGGCTGGCCAATCTAGTCCCGGGGTCGTGGGGACGACCCTATAGTCTTCGGACATGTCGGCGGCTGGCCAACATAGGCCCGTGGTCGTGGGGACGACCCAATAGCCGTCGGACATGTCGGCGGCTGGCCAACTTTGGCCCGTAGTCGTGGGGACGATCCGATAGTCGCCGGACATGACGGTGGCGGGCCAATCTATTCCCGGGGTCGTGGGGACGACCCTATAGTCGTCGGACATGTCGGCGGCTGGACAACTTTGGCCCGGTGTCGTGGGGGCGACTCTATAGTCGTCGGACATGTCGGCGGCTGGCCAACTGTGGCCCCTGGTCGTGGGGACGACCCAATAGTGGTCGGACATGTCGGCGGCTGGCCAACCTAGTCCCGAGGTCGTGGGGACGACCCTATAGTCGTCGGACTTGACGGCGGCGGGCCAATCTAGTCCCGGGGTCGTGGGGACGACCCTACAGTCGTCGGGCATGTCGGCGGCTTGCCAACTTTGGCCCGGGGTCGTGGGGACGACCCTATAGTCGTCGGACATGTCGGCGGCTGGCCAACCTAGTCCCGAGGTCGTGGGGACGACCCTATAGTCGTCGGACTTGACGGTGGCGGGCCAATCTAGTCCCGGGGTCGTGGGGACGACCCTACAGTCGTCGGACATTTCGGCGGCTTGCCAGCTTTGGCCCGGGGTCGTGGGGACGACCCTATAGTCGTCGGACAAGTCGGCAGCGGGCCAAGCTTGTCCCGGGGTCGTGGGGCCGACCCTATAATCGTCGGACATGACGGTGGCGGGCCAATCTAGTCCCGGGGTCGTGGGGACGACCCAATAGTGGTCAGACATGTCGGCGGCTGGCCAACCTAGTCCCGGTGTCGTGGGGGCGACTCTATAGTCGTCGGACATGTCGGCGGCTGGCCAACTTTGGCCCGGTGTCGTGGGGAGGACTCTATAGTCGTCGGACATGTCGGCGGCTGGCCAACATTGACCCGTGGTCGTGTGGACGACCCAATAGCCGTTGGACATGTCAGCGGCTGGCCAACTTTGGCCCGGTGTCGTGGGGACGACTCTATAGTCGTTGGACATGTCGGCGGCTGGCCAATCTAGTCCCGGGGACGTGGGGACGACCCTATAGTCTTCGGACATGTCGGCGGCTGGCCAACTTTGGCCCGGGGTCGTGGGGACGACTCTATAGTCGTTGGACATGTCGGCGGCTGGCCAATCTAGTCCCGGGGACGACCCTATAGTCGTCGGACATGTCGGCGGCCGCCAACTTTGGCCCGGTGTCGTGGGGACGACTCTATAATCGTCGGACATGTCGGCGGCTGGCCAACTTTGGCCCCTGGTCGTGGGGACGACCCAATAGTGGTCGGACATGTCGGCGGCTGGCCAACCTAGTCCCGAGGTCGTGGGGACGACCCTATGGTCGTCGGACTTGACGGTGGCGGGCCAATCTAGTCCCAGGGTCGTGGGGACGACCCTAAAGTCTTCGGACATGTCGGCGGCTGCCCAACTTTGGCCCGTGGTTGTGGGGACGACCCTATAGTCGTTGGACATGACGGTGGCGGGCCAATCTAGTCCCGGGGTCGTGGGGACGACCCTATAGTCGTCGGACAAGACGGCGGCTGGACATCTTTGGCCCGGGGTCGTGGGGACGACACTATAGTCGTCGGACATGTCGGCGGCTGGCCAACTTTGGCCCGTGGTCGTGGGGACGATCCAATAGTCGTCGGACATGTCGGCGGCTGGCCAACTTTGGCCCGTGGTCGTGGGGACGACCCAATAGTCGTCGGACATGTCGGCGGCTGGCCAACTTTGGCCCGTGGTCGTGGGGCCGATCCGATAGTCGTTGGACATGACGGTGGCGGGCCAATCTAGTCCCGGGGTCGTCGGGAAGACCCTATAGTCGTCGGACATGTCGGTGGCTGGCCAACTTTCGCCCGGTGTCGTGGGGACGACTCTATAGTCGTCGGACATGTCGGCGGCTGGCCAACTTTGGCACGTGGTCGTGGGGACGATCCGATAGTCGTTGGGCATGACGGTGGCGGGCCAATCTAGTCCCGAGGTCGTCGGGACGACCCTATAGTCGTCGGACATGTCGGCGGCTGGACATCTTTGGCCCGGGGTCGTGGGGACGACCCTATAGTCGTCGGACATGTCGGCGGTTGGCCAACTTTGGCCTGTGGTCGTGGGGACGACCCTATAGTCGTCGGACATGTCGGCGGCTGGCCAACATTGGCCCGTGGTCGTGGGGACGACCCAATAGTCGTTGGACATGTCAGCGGCTGGCCAACTTTGCCCCGGTGTCGTGGTGACGACTCTATAGTCGTCGGACATGTCGGCGGCTGGCCAATCTAGTCCCGGGGTCGTGGGGACGACCCTATAGTCTTCGGACATGTCGGCGGCTGGCCAACATAGGCCCGTGATCGTGGGGACGACCCAATAGCCGTCGGACATGTCGGCGGCTGGCCAACTTTGGCCCGTAGTCGTGGGGACGATCCGATAGTCGCCGGACATGACGGTGGCGGGCCAATCTATTCCCGGGGTCGTGGGGACGACCCTATAGTCGTCGGACATGTCGGCGGCTGGACAACTTTGGCCCGGTGTCGTGGGGGCGACTCTATAGTCGTCGGACATGTCGGCGGCTGGCCAACTTTGGCCCGGTGTCGTGGGGACGACTCTATAGTCGTCGGACATGTCGGCGGCTGGCCAACTGTGGCCCCTGGTCGTGGGGACGACCCAATAGTGGTCGGACATGTCGGCGGCTGGCCAACCTAGTCCCGAGGTCGTGGGGACGACCCTATAGTCGTCGGACTTGACGGCGGCGGGCCAATCTAGTCCCGGGGTCGTGGGGACGACCCTACAGTCGGCGGACATGTCGGCGGCTTGCCAACTTTGGCCCGGGGTCGTGGGGACGACCCTATAGTCGTCGGACAAGTCGGCAGCGGGCCAAGCTTGTCCCGGGGTCGTGGGGACGACCCTATAATCGTCGGACATGACGGTGGCGGGCCAATCTAGTCCCGGGGTCGTGGGGACGACCCAATAGTGGTCAGACATGTCGGCGCGTGGCCAACCTAGTCCCGGTGTCGTGGGGGCGACTCTATAGTCGTCGGACATGTCGGCGGCTGGCCAACTTTGGCCCGGTGTCGTGGGGAGGACTCTATAGTCGTCGGACATGTCGGCGGCTGGCCAACATTGACCCGTGGTCGTGTGGACGACCCAATAGCCGTTGGACATGTCAGCGGCTGGCCAACTTTGGCCCGGTGTCGTGGGGACGACTCTATAGTCGTTGGACATGTCGGCGGCTGGCCAATCTAGTCCCGGGGACGTGGGGACGACCCTATAGTCTTCGGACATGTCGGCGGCTGGCCAACTTTGGCCCGGGGTCGTGGGGACGACTCTATAGTCGTTGGACATGTCGGCGGCTGGCCAATCTAGTCCCGGGGACGACCCTATAGTCGTCGGACATGTCGGCGGCCGCCAACTTTGGCCCGGTGTCGTGGGGACGACTCTATAGTCGTCGGACATGTCGGCGGCTGGCCAACTTTGGCCCCTGGTCGTGGGGACGACCCAATAGTGGTCGGACATGTCGGCGGCTGGCCAACCTAGTCCCGAGGTCGTGGGGACGACCCTATGGTCGTCGGACTTGACGGTGGCGGGCCAATCTAGCCCCAGGGTGCGTGGGGACGACCCTATAGTCTTCGGACATGTCGGCGGCTGCCCAACTTTGGCCCGTAGTCGTGGGGACGATCCGATAGTCGGCGGACATGGCGGTGGCGGGCCAATCTATTCCCGGGGTCGTGGGGACGACCCTATATTCGTCGGACATGTCGGCGGCAGGCCAACTTTGGCCCGTGGTCGTGGGGACGACCCAATAGTTTCGGACATGGCGGCGCCTGGCCAACCTAGTCCCGAGGTCGTGGGGACGACCCTATAGTCGTCGGACATGAAGGTGGCGGGCCAATCTAGTCCCAGGGTCGTGGGAACGACCCTATCGTCTTCGGACATGTCGGCGGCTGGCCAACTTTGGCCCGTGGTCGTGGGGATGACTCTATAGTCGTCGGACATGTCGGCGGCTGGCCAACCTAGACCCGGGGTCGTGGGGACGACCCTATTGTCGTCGGACATGACGGTGGCGGGCCAATCTACTCCCGGGGTCGTGGGGACGACCCTATAGTCGTCGGATATGTCGGCGGCTGGCCTACTTTGGCCCGTCGTCGTGGGGACGACTCTATAGTCGTTGGACAAGTCGGCGGCTGGCCAATCTAGTCCCGGGGTCCTGGGGACGACCCTACAGTCGTCGGACATTTCGGCGGCTTGCCAACTTGGGCCCGGGGTCGTGGGGACGACTCTATAGTCGTCGGACTTGACGGTGGCGGGCCAATCTAGTCCCGGGGCCGTGGGGACGACCCTACAGTCGTCGGACATTTCGGCGGCTTGCCAACTTTGGCCCGGGGTCGTGGGGACGACTCTATAATCGACGGACATGTCGGCGGGTGGCCAACCTAGTCCCGAGGTCTTGGGGGCGACCCTATAGTCGTCAGACATGTCGGCGGCTGGCCAACTTTGGCCGTGGTCGCGAGGACGACCCAATAGTCGTTGGACATGTCGGCGGCTGGCCAACTTTGGCCCGTGGTTGTGGGGACGACCCTATAGTCGTTGGACATGACGGTGGCGGGCCAATCTAGTCCCGGGGTGGTGGGGACGACCCTATAGTCGTCGGACAAGACGGCGGCTGGACATCTTTGGCCCGGGGTCGTGGGGACGACCCTATAGTCGTCGGACATGTCGGCGGCTGGCCAACTTTGACCCGTGGTCGTGGGGACGATCCAATAGTCGTCGGACATGTCGGTGGCTGGCCATCTTTGGCCCGGTGTCGTGGGGACGACTCTATAGTCGTCGGACATGTCGGCGGCTGGCCAACCTAGACCCGGGGTCGTGGGGACGACCCTATTGTCGCCGGACATGACGGTGGCGGGCCAATCTATTCCCGGGGTCGTGGGGACGACCCTATAGTCGTCGGACATGTCGGCGGCTGGCCAACTTTGGCCCGGTGTCGTGGGGACGACTCTATAGTCGTCGGACTAGTCGGCGGCGGGCCAATCTAGTACCGGGGTCGTGGGGACGACACTATAGTCGTCGGACATGTCGGCGGCTGGCCAACTTTGGCCCATGGTCGTTGGGACGACCCAATAGTCGTTGGACATGTCGGCGGCTGGCCAGCTTTGGCCCGTGGTTGTGGGGACGACCCTATAGTCGTTGGACATGACGGTGGCGGGCCAATCTAGTCCCGGGGTCGTGGGGACGACCCTATAGTCGTCAGACATGTCGGCGGCTGGTCAACTTTGGCCCGTAGTCGTGGGGACGATCCGATAGTCGCCGGACATGACGGTGGCGGGCCAATCTATTCCCGGGGTCGTGGGGACGACCCTATAGTCGTCGGACATGTCGGCGGCTGGCCAACTTTGGCCCGTGGTCGTGGGGACGACCCAATAGTCGTTGGACATGTCGGCGGCTGGCCAACTTTGGCCTGTGGTTGTGGGGACGACCCTATAGTCGTTGGACATGACAGTGGCGGGCCAATCTAGTCCCGGGGTCGTGGGGACGACCCTATAGTCGTCGGACAAGACGGCGGCTGGACATCTTTGGCCCGGGGTCGTGGGGACGACTCTATAGTCGTCGGACTTGACGGTGGCGGGCCAATCTAGTCCCGGGGTCGTGGGGACGACCCTACAGTCGGCGGACATGTCGGCGGCTTGCCAACTTTGGCCCGGGGTCGTGGGGACGACCCTATAGTCGTCGGACAAGTCGGCAGCGGGCCAAGCTTGTCCCGGGGTCGTGGGGACGACCCTATAATCGTCGGACATGACGGTGGCGGGCCAATCTAGTCCCGGGGTCGTGGGGACGACCCAATAGTGGTCAGACATGTCGGCGCGTGGCCAACCTAGTCCCGGTGTCGTGGGGGCGACTCTATAGTCGTCGGACATGTCGGCGGCTGGCCAACTTTGGCCCGGTGTCGTGGGGAGGACTCTATAGTCGTCGGACATGTCGGCGGCTGGCCAACATTGACCCGTGGTCGTGTGGACGACCCAATAGCCGTTGGACATGTCAGCGGCTGGCCAACTTTGGCCCGGTGTCGTGGGGACGACTCTATAGTCGTTGGACATGTCGGCGGCTGGCCAATCTAGTCCCGGGGACGTGGGGACGACCCTATAGTCTTCGGACATGTCGGCGGCTGGCCAACTTTGGCCCGGGGTCGTGGGGACGACTCTATAGTCGTTGGACATGTCGGCGGCTGGCCAATCTAGTCCCGGGGACGACCCTATAGTCGTCGGACATGTCGGCGGCCGCCAACTTTGGCCCGGTGTCGTGGGGACGACTCTATAGTCGTCGGACATGTCGGCGGCTGGCCAACTTTGGCCCCTGGTCGTGGGGACGACCCAATAGTGGTCGGACATGTCGGCGGCTGGCCAACCTAGTCCCGAGGTCGTGGGGACGACCCTATGGTCGTCGGACTTGACGGTGGCGGGCCAATCTAGCCCCAGGGTGCGTGGGGACGACCCTATAGTCTTCGGACATGTCGGCGGCTGCCCAACTTTGGCCCGTAGTCGTGGGGACGATCCGATAGTCGGCGGACATGGCGGTGGCGGGCCAATCTATTCCCGGGGTCGTGGGGACGACCCTATATTCGTCGGACATGTCGGCGGCAGGCCAACTTTGGCCCGTGGTCGTGGGGACGACCCAATAGTTTCGGACATGGCGGCGCCTGGCCAACCTAGTCCCGAGGTCGTGGGGACGACCCTATAGTCGTCGGACATGAAGGTGGCGGGCCAATCTAGTCCCAGGGTCGTGGGAACGACCCTATCGTCTTCGGACATGTCGGCGGCTGGCCAACTTTGGCCCGTGGTCGTGGGGATGACTCTATAGTCGTCGGACATGTCGGCGGCTGGCCAACCTAGACCCGGGGTCGTGGGGACGACCCTATTGTCGTCGGACATGACGGTGGCGGGCCAATCTACTCCCGGGGTCGTGGGGACGACCCTATAGTCGTCGGATATGTCGGCGGCTGGCCTACTTTGGCCCGTCGTCGTGGGGACGACTCTATAGTCGTTGGACAAGTCGGCGGCTGGCCAATCTAGTCCCGGGGTCCTGGGGACGACCCTACAGTCGTCGGACATTTCGGCGGCTTGCCAACTTGGGCCCGGGGTCGTGGGGACGACTCTATAGTCGTCGGACTTGACGGTGGCGGGCCAATCTAGTCCCGGGGCCGTGGGGACGACCCTACAGTCGTCGGACATTTCGGCGGCTTGCCAACTTTGGCCCGGGGTCGTGGGGACGACTCTATAATCGACGGACATGTCGGCGGGTGGCCAACCTAGTCCCGAGGTCTTGGGGGCGACCCTATAGTCGTCAGACATGTCGGCGGCTGGCCAACTTTGGCCGTGGTCGCGAGGACGACCCAATAGTCGTTGGACATGTCGGCGGCTGGCCAACTTTGGCCCGTGGTTGTGGGGACGACCCTATAGTCGTTGGACATGACGGTGGCGGGCCAATCTAGTCCCGGGGTGGTGGGGACGACCCTATAGTCGTCGGACAAGACGGCGGCTGGACATCTTTGGCCCGGGGTCGTGGGGACGACCCTATAGTCGTCGGACATGTCGGCGGCTGGCCAACTTTGACCCGTGGTCGTGGGGACGATCCAATAGTCGTCGGACATGTCGGTGGCTGGCCATCTTTGGCCCGGTGTCGTGGGGACGACTCTATAGTCGTCGGACATGTCGGCGGCTGGCCAACCTAGACCCGGGGTCGTGGGGACGACCCTATTGTCGCCGGACATGACGGTGGCGGGCCAATCTATTCCCGGGGTCGTGGGGACGACCCTATAGTCGTCGGACATGTCGGCGGCTGGCCAACTTTGGCCCGGTGTCGTGGGGACGACTCTATAGTCGTCGGACTAGTCGGCGGCGGGCCAATCTAGTACCGGGGTCGTGGGGACGACACTATAGTCGTCGGACATGTCGGCGGCTGGCCAACTTTGGCCCATGGTCGTTGGGACGACCCAATAGTCGTTGGACATGTCGGCGGCTGGCCAGCTTTGGCCCGTGGTTGTGGGGACGACCCTATAGTCGTTGGACATGACGGTGGCGGGCCAATCTAGTCCCGGGGTCGTGGGGACGACTCTATAGTCGTCGGACTTGACGGTGGCGGGCCAATCTAGTCCCGGGGCCGTGGGGACGACCCTACAGTCGTCGGACATTTCGGCGGCTTGCCAACTTTGGCCCGGGGTCGTGGGGACGACCCTATAATCGTCGGACATGTCGGCGCGTGGCCAACCTAGTCCCGCGGTCTTGGGGGCGACCCTATAGTCGTCGGACATGTCGGCGGCTGGCCAACTTTGGCCCGTGGTCGCGGGGACGACCCAATAGTCGTTGGACATGTCGGCGGCTGACCAACTTTGGCCCGGGGTTGTGGGGACGACCCTATAGTCGTTGGACATGACGGTGGCGGGCCAATCTAGTCCCGGGGTCGTGGGGACGACCCTATAGTCGTCGGACAAAACGGCGGCTGGACATCTTTGGCCCGGGGTCGTGGGGACGACCCTATAGTCGTCGGACATGTCGGCGGCTGGCCAACTTTGGCCCGTGGTCGTGGGGACGATCCAATAGTCGTCGGACATGTCGGCGGCTGGCCAACTTTGGCCCGTGGTCGTGGGGACGACCCAATAGTCGTCGGACATGTCGGCGGCTGGCCAACTTTGGCCCGTGGTCGTGGGGACGATCCGATAGTCGTTGGACATGATGGTGGCGGGCCAATCTAGTCCCGGGGTCGTCGGGACGACCCTATAGTCGTCGGACATGTCGGTGGCTGGCCAACTTTCGCCCGGTGTCGTGGGGACGACTCTATAGTCGTCGGACATGTCGGCGGCTGGCCAACTTTGGCCCGTGGTCGTGGGGACGATCCGATAGTCGTTGGACATGACGGTGGCGGGCCAATCTAGTCCCGAGGTCGTCGGGACGACCCTATAGTCGTCGGACATGTCGGCGGCTGGACATCTGTGGCCCGGGGTCGTGGGGACGACCCTATGGTTGTCGGACATGTCGGCGGCTGGCCAACTGTGGCCCCTGGTCGTGGGGACGACCCAATAGTGGTCGGGCATGTCGGCGGCTGGGCAAGCTTGTCCCGGGGTCGTGGGGACGACCCTATAATCGTCGGACAAGACGGCGGCGGGCCAATCCAGTCCCGGGGTCGTAGGGACGACCCTATAGTCGACGGACATGTCGGCGATTGGCCAACATTGGCCCGGGGTCGTGGGGACGACCCTATAGTCGTCGGACATGTCGGCGGCTGGCCAACATTGGCCCGTGGTCGTGGGGACGACCCAATAGTCGTTGGACATGTCAGCGGCTGGCCAACTTTGCCCCGGTGTCGTGGTGACGACTCTATAGTCGTCGGACATGTCGGCGGCTGGCCAATCTAGTCCCGGGGTCGTGGGGACGACCCTATAGTCTTCGGGCATGTCGGCGGCTGGCCAACATAGGCCCGTGGTCGTGGGGACGACCCAATAGCCGTCGGACATGTCGGCGGCTGGCCAACTTTGGCCCGTAGTCGTGGGGACGATCCGATAGTCGCCGGACATGACGGTGGCAGGCCAATCTATTCCCGGGGTCGTGAGGACGACCCTATAGTCGTCGGACATGTCGGCAGCTGGACAACTTTGGCCCGGTGTCGTGGGGGCGACTCTATAGTCGTCGGACATGTCGGCGGCTGGCCAACTTTGGCCCCTGGTCGTGGGGACGACCCAATAGTGGTCGGACATGTCGGCGGCTGGCCAACCTAGTCCCGAGGTCGTGGGGACGACCCTATAGTCGTCGGACTTGACGGTGGCGGGCCAATCTAGTCCCAGGGTCGTGGGGACGACCCTATAGTCTTCGGAAATGTCGGCGGCTGGCCAACTTTGGCCCGTAGTCGTGGGGACGATCCGATAGTCGCCGGACATGGCGGTGGCGGGCCAATCTATTCCCGGGGTCGTGGGGACGACCCTATAGTCTTCGGACATGTCGGCGGCTGGCCAACTATGGCCCGGGGTCGTGGGGACGACCCTATAGTCGTCGGACAAAACGGCGGCTGGACATCTTTGGCCCGGGGTCGTGGGGACGACCCTATAGTCGTCGGACATGTCGGCGGCTGGCCAACTTTGGCCCGTGGTCGTGGGGACGATCCAATAGTCGTCGGACATGTCGGCGGCTGGCCAACTTTGGCCCGTGGTCGTGGGGACGACCCAATAGTCGTCGGACATGTCGGCGGCTGGCCAACTTTGGCCCGTGGTCGTGGGGACGACCCAATAGTCGTCGGACATGTCGGCGGCTGGTTAACTTTGGCCCGTGGTCGCGGGGACGACCCAATAGTCGTTGGACATGTCGGCGGCTGACCAACTTTGGCCCGTGGTCGTGGGGACGATCCGATAGTCGTTGGACATGACGGTGGCGGGCCAATCTAGTCCCGAGGTCGTCGGGACGACCGTATAGTCGTCGGACATGTCGGCGGCTGGACATCTTTGGCCCGGGGTCGTGGGGACGACCCTATAGTCGTCGGACATGTCGGCGGCTGGACAACTTTGGCCCGGTGTCGTGGGGACGACTCTATAGTCGTCGGACATGTCGGCGGCGGGCCAATTTAGTACCGGGGTCGTGGGGACGACACTATAGTCGTCGGACATGTCGGCGGCTGGCCAACTTTGGCCCATGGTCGTTGAGACGACCCAATAGTCGTTGGACATGTCGGCGGCTGGCCAGCTTTGGCCCGTGGTTGTGGGGACGACCCTATAGTCGTTGGACATGACGGTGGCGGGCCAATCTAGTCCCGGGGTGGTGGGGACGACCCTATAGTCGTCGGACATGTCGGCGGCTGGCCAACTTTGGCCCGGGGTCGTGGGAACGACTCTATAGTCGTCGGACTTGACGGTGGCGGGCCAATCTAGTCCCGGGGCCGTGGGGACGACCCTACAGTCGTCGGACATTTCGGCGGCTTGCCAACTTTGGCCCGGGGTCGTGGGGACGACCCTATAATCGTCGGACATGTCGGCGGGTGGCCAACCTAGTCCCGCGGTCTTGGGGGCGACCCTATAGTCGTCGGACATGTCGGCGGCTGGCCAACTTTGGCCCGTGGTCGCGGGGACGACCCAATAGTCGTTGGACACGTCGGCGGCAGACCAACTTTGGCCCGTGGTTGTGGGGACGACCCTATAGTCGTCGGACATGTCGGCGGCTGGCCAACTTTGGCCCGTGGTCGTGGGGACGATCCGATAGTCGTTGGACATGACGGTGGCGGGCCAATCTAGTCCCGAGGTCGTCGGGACGACCCTATAGTCGTCGGACATGTCGGCGGCTGGACATCTTTGGCCCGGGGTCGTGGGGACGACCCTATAGTTGTCGGACATGTCGGCGGCTGGCCAACTGTGGCCCCTGGTCGTGGGGACGACCCAATAGTGGTCGGGCATGTCGGCGGCTGGCCATGCTTGTACCGGGGTCGTGGGGACGACCCTATAATCGTCGGACAAGACGGCGGCGGGCCAATCCAGTCCCGGGGTCGTAGGGACGACCCTATAGTCGACGGACATGTCGGCGATTGGCCAACATTGGCCCGGGGTCGTGGGGACGACCCTATAGTCGTCGGACATGTCGGCGGTTGGCCAACTTTGGCCCGTAGTCGTGGGGACGATCCGATAGTCGTCGGACATGTCGGCGGCTGGCCAACATTGGCCCGTGGTCGTGGGGACGACCCAATAGTCGTCGGACATGTCGGCGGCTGGCCAACATCGGCCCGTAGTCGTGGGGACGATCCGATTGTCGCCGGACATGACGGTGGCGGGCCAATCTATTCCCGGTGTCTTGGGGACGACCCTATAGTCGTCGGACATGTCGGTGGCGGGTCAATCTAGTCCCGGGGTCATGGGAACGACCCTATAGTCGTCGGATATTTCGGCGGCCGGCCAACTTTGGCCCGTGGTCGTGGGGACGACTCTATAGTCGTCGGACATGTCGGCGGCTGGCCAACCTAGACCCGGGGTCGTGGGGACGACTCTATAGTCGTCGGACATGTCGGTGGCGGGTCAATCTAGTCCCGGGGTCATGGGAACGACCCTATAGTCGTCGGACATGTCGGCGGCTGGCCAACTTTGGCCTGTGGTCGTGGGGACGACCCTATAGTCGTCGGACATGTCGGCGGCTGGCCAACTTTGGCCCGTGGTCGTGGGGACGAACCAATAGTCGTCGGACATGTCGGCGGCTTGCCAACTTTGGCCCGGGGTCGTGGGGACGACCCTATAGTCGTCGGAAATGACGGTGGCGGGCCAATCTAGTCCCAGGGTCGTGGGAACGACCCTATAGTCTTCGGACATGTTGGCGGCTGGCCAACTTTGGCCCGTGGTCGTGGGGACGACCCAATAGTCGTCGGACATGTCGGTGGCGGGCCAATCTAGTCCCGTGGTCGTGGGGACGACCCAATAGTCGTTGGACATGTCAGCGCCTGGCCAACTTTGCCCCGGTGTCGTGATGACGACTCTATAGTCGTCGGACATGTCGGCGGCTGGACAACTTTGGCCCGGTGTCGTGGGGACGACTCTATAGTCGTCGGACATGTCGGCGGCGGGCCAATCTAGTACCGGGGTCGTGGGGACGACACTATAGTCGTCGGACATGTCGGCGGCTGGCCAACTTTGGCCCATGGTCGTTGAGACGACCCAATAGTCGTTGGACATGTCGGCGGCTGGCCAGCTTTGGCCCGTGGTTGTGGGGACGACCCTATAGTCGTTGGACATGACGGTGGCGGGCCAATCTAGTCCCGGGGTCGTGGGGACGACCCTATAATCGTCGGACATGTCGGCGGCTGGCCAACTTTGGCCCGGGGTTGTGGGGACGAACCAATAGTCGTCGGACATGTCGGCGGCTGGCCAACTTTGGCCCGTGGTCGTGGGGACGACCCAATAGTCGTCGGACATGTCGGTGGCGGGCCAATCTAGTCCCGTGGTCGTGGGGACGACCCAATAGTCGTTGGACATGTCAGCGCCTGGCCAACTTTGCCCCGGTGTCGTGATGACGACTCTATAGTCGTCGGACTTGACGGTGGCGGGCCAATCTAGTCCCGGGGCCGTGGGGACGACCCTACAGTCGTCGGACATTTCGGCGGCTTGCCAACTTTGGCCCGGGGTCGTGGGGACGACCCTATAATCGTCGGACATGTCGGCGGGTGGCCAACCTAGTCCCGCGGTCTTGGGGGCGACCCTATAGTCGTCGGACATGTCGGCGGCTGGCCAACTTTGGCCCGTGGTCGCGGGGACGACCCAATAGTCGTTGGACATGTCGGCGGCAGACCAACTTTGGCCCGTGGTTGTGGGGACGACCCTATAGTCGTCGGACATGTCGGCGGCTGGCCAACTTTGGCCCGTGGTCGTGGGGACGATCCGATAGTCGTTGGACATGACGGTGGCGGGCCAATCTAGTCCCGAGGTCGTCGGGACGACCCTATAGTCGTCGGACATGTCGGCGGCTGGACATCTTTGGCCCGGGGTCGTGGGGACGACCCTATAGTTGTCGGACATGTCGGCGGCTGGCCAACTGTGGCCCCTGGTCGTGGGGACGACCCAATAGTGGTCGGGCATGTCGGCGGCTGGCCAAGCTTGTCCCGGGGTCGTGGGGACGACCCTATAATCGTCGGACAAGACGGCGGCGGGCCAATCCAGTCCCGGGGTCGTAGGGACGACCCTATAGTCGACGGACATGTCGGCGATTGGCCAACATTGGCCCGGGGTCGTGGGGACGACCCTATAGTCGTCGGACATGTCGGCGGTTGGCCAACTTTGGCCCGTAGTCGTGGGGACGATCCGATAGTCGTCGGACATGTCGGCGGCTGGCCAACATTGGCCCGTGGTCGTGGGGACGACCCAATAGTCGTCGGACATGTCGGCGGCTGGCCAACATCGGCCCGTAGTCGTGGGGACGATCCGATTGTCGCCGGACATGACGGTGGCGGGCCAATCTATTCCCGGTGTCTTGGGGACGACCCTATAGTCGTCGGACATGTCGGTGGCGGGTCAATCTAGTCCCGGGGTCATGGGAACGACCCTATAGACGTCGGATATTTCGGCGGCCGGCCAACTTTGGCCCGTGGTCGTGGGGACGACTCTATAGTCGTCGGACATGTCGGCGGCTGGCCAACCTAGACCCGGGGTCGTGGGGACGACTCTATAGTCGTCGGACATGTCGGTGGCGGGTCAATCTAGTCCCGGGGTCATGGGAACGACCCTATAGTCGTCGGACATGTCGGCGGCTGGCCAACTTTGGCCTGTGGTCGTGGGGACGACCCTATAGTCGTCGGACATGTCGGCGGCTGGCCAACTTTGGCCCGTGGTCGTGGGGACGAACCAATAGTCGTCGGACATGTCGGCGGCTTGCCAACTTTGGCCCGGGGTCGTGGGGACGACCCTATAGTCTTCGGACATGTCGGCGGCTGGCCAACTTTGGCCCGTGGTCGTGGGGACGACCCAATAGTCGTCGGACATGTCGGTGGCGGGCCAATCTAGTCCCGTGGTCGTGGGGACGACCCAATAGTCGTTGGACATGTCAGCGCCTGGCCAACTTTGCCCCGGTGTCGTGATGACGACTCTATAGTCGTCGGACATGTCGGCGGCTGGACAACATTGG
Source organism: Andrena praecox (assembly GCA_963932275.1). Lineage (NCBI taxonomy): Eukaryota > Metazoa > Arthropoda > Insecta > Hymenoptera > Andrenidae > Andrena > Andrena praecox. The sequence goes on along the minus strand of CAWVQO010000333.1, from coordinate 526,782 downwards.
CCCGGTGTCGTGGGGACGACTCTATAGTCGTCGGACATGTCGGCGGCGGGCCAATCTAGTACCGGGGTCGTGGGGACGACACTATAGTCGTCGGACATGTCGGCGGCTGGCCAACTTTGGCCCATGGTCGTTGAGACGACCCAATAGTCGTTGGACATGTCGGCGGCTGGCCAGCTTTGGCCCGTGGTTGTGGGGACGACCCTATAGTCGTTGGACATGACGGTGGCGGGCCAATCTAGTCCCGGGGTCGTGGGGACGACCCTATAGTCGTCGGACATGTCGGCGGCTGGCCAACTTTGGCCCGGGGTTGTGGGAACGACTCTATAGTCGTCGGACTTGACGGTGGCGGGCCAATCTAGTCCCGGGGCCGTGGGGACGACCCTACAGTCGTCGGACATTTCGGCGGCTTGCCAACTTTGGCCCGGGGTCGTGGGGACGACCCTATAATCGTCGGACATGTCGGCGGGTGGCCAACCTAGTCCCGCGGTCTTGGGGGCGACCCTATAGTCGTCGGACATGTCGGCGGCTGGCCAACTTTGGCCCGTGGTCGCGGGGACGACCCAATAGTCGTTGGACATGTCGGCGGCAGACCAACTTTGGCCCGTGGTTGTGGGGACGACCCTATAGTCGACGGACATGTCGGCGATTAGCCAACATTGGCCCGGGGTCGTGGGGACGACCCTATAGTCGTCGGACATGTCGGCGGTTGGCCAACTTTGGCCTGTGGTCGTGGGGACGACCCTATAGTCGTCGGACATGTCGGCGGCTGGACAACTTTGGCCCGGTGTCGTGGGGACGACTCTATAGTCGTCGGACATGTCGGCGGCGGGTCAACCTAGTCCCGCGGTCTTGGGGGCGACCCTATAGTCTTCGGACATGTCGGCGGCTGGCCAATCTAGTCCCGGGGTCGTGGGGACGACCCTATAGTCGTCGGACATGTCGGCGGCTGGACAACTTTGGCCCGGTGTCGTGGGGGCGACTCTATAGTCGTCGGACATGTCGGCGGCTGGCCAACTTTGGCCCGGTGTCGTGGGGACGACTCTATAGTCGTCGGACATGTCGGCGGCTGGCCAACTGTGGCCCCTGGTCGTGGGGACGACCCAATAGTGGTCGGACATGTCGGCGGCTGGCCAACCTAGTCCCGAGGTCGTGGGGACGACCCTATAGTCGTCGGACTTGACGGTGGCGGGCCAATCTAGTCCCGGGGTCGTGGGGACGACCCTACAGTCGTCGGACATTTCGGCGGCTTGCCAACTTTGGCCCGGGGTCGTGGGGACGACCCAATAGTCGTCGGACATGTCGGCGGCTGGCCAACCTAGTCCCGAGGTCGTGGGGACGACCCTATAGTCGTCGGACTTGACGGTGGCGGGCCAATCTAGTCCCGGGGTCGTGGGGACGACCCTACAGTCGTCGGACATTTCGGCGGCTTGCCAGCTTTGGCCCGGGGTCGTGGGGACGACCCTATAGTCGTCGGACATGACGATGGCGGGCCAATCTAGTCCCGGGGTTGTGGGGACATGTCGGCGGCTTGACAAATGTGCCCGGGGACGTGGGGACGAACCTATAGTCGTCGGACATGAAGGTGTCGGGCCAATCTAGTCCCGGGATTGTGGGGACATGTCGGCGACTTGCCAAATGTGCCCGGGGTCGTGGGGACGACCCTATAGTGGTCGGACAAGTCGGCGGCTGGCCAACCTAGTCCCGGGGTCGTGGGGACGACTCTATAGTCGTCGGACAATTCGGCGGCGGGCCAACCTAGTCCCGGGGTTGTGGGGACGTCCCTATAGTCCTCGGACAAGTCGGCGGCAGGCCAACTTTGGCCCGTGGTCGTGGGGACGACCCTATAGTCGTTGGACATGTTGCCGGCTGGTCAACCTAGTCCCGGGGTCGTGGGACTAACCCTATAGTCGTCGGATTTGTCGGCGGCTGGCCAACATTGGCCCGTGGTCGTGGGGACGACCCTATAGTCGTTGGACATGACGGTGGCGGGCCAATCTAGTCCCGGGGTCGTGGGGACGACCCTATAGTCGTCGGACAAGACGGCGGCTGGACATCTTTGGCCCGGGGTCATGGGGAAGACCCTATAGTCGTCGGATATGTCGGCGGCTGTCCAACTACAGGACGGGTTATCCTATCTAGTCAAGGTGACCTCCGGTGTCCCTCAGGGATCGCACCTTGGTCCTCTCCTGTTCCTTCTCTATGTAAATGATCTTAAGGAGGTTTTCCAGCATAGGGATTTCTTAATGTTCGCGGACGATTTGAAAGTGTACCGTTCTATTAGAGGGTCTTTTGACGTTGAATTGCTGCAGGCTGACCTCAGGAGATTCGAGCAGTGGTGTATTGTTAATAGAATGCAGCTAAATACAGGGAAATGTGTGTTATTAAGGACCCACAGGGCTGTCAGTGGGATTACCTCGACGTATACGCTAGGCGATACCACGTTGACGGCGGTGGCGGAAGTCTTAGACCTTGGCGTCACATTTACGACGGGTCTGGATTTTCGTAACCATTATCGCAACATAACTTGTAAGGCAATGAAAACCCTTGGGTTTATAGCACGGTTTGCGAAACATTTTAAGCAGATCAGGACATTAAAACTGTTATACGTTGCACTGGTTAGGCCACAAGTTGAATATGCGTCGGTTATTTGGAGCCCTAAGCATAAGCTATATGTTAGCATAATTGAAAGGATCCAACACAAGTTCCTTAGGCTTGCCATGAGGACATCTGGCAGCCCTATGAGGTTCAATGACCATGATTATAGTCCTGCCCTGATAAAGATGAGGCTCTCTACCCTTAGCGACCGCCGGGCCTGTTCTGATCTACTATTTCTATATAAGGTTTTACATGGTCAGATAGACTGCAAAGGGCTGGTGGCATTGATCAACTTTCACGCTCCGCAACGGTCACTGCGTATGAGACACCTTTTTGTATCGTGCGTCCCGGAATATCATCACTACACTGCCGATCCCATAAATCGCGCCATGGATGAGCTTAATCAGAGCCCCGCGGACATTGAATTCTTTCAAACCTCCCTAGCGTCGTTCAGGAATCAATTACTTAGGATACTGCCACCTCGGTAATCTAGTGTTTCACCGGGTACGGCGTTAGAGCCGTTGTATAGACTGGCTTGTTTTTGTCTTGTTACTGTTGTTTTGTTACTTTACTTTATATTCTATGTTTTTCGTTATATTTTATTTTTAATCGTATTGTATTTTATTGTATGTTTCTGTATCTTAGCATTTTTCTACACTTTGTATTCTAAAGGGTTCCCCCGTTGAATAAATAATAATAATAATAATAATAATAATAACTATGGTCCGTGGTCGTGGGGACGACCCTATAGTCGTCAGAAATAACGGTGGCGGGGCAATCAACTCCCGGGGTCGTGGGGTCGACCCTATAGTCGTCGGACATTTCGGCGGCTGGCCAACTTTGGCCCGTGGTCGTGGGGACGACCCTATAGTCGTCGGACATGTCGGCGGCTGGCCAACATTGGCCCGTGGTCGTGGAGACGACCCAATAGTCGTTGGACATGTCAGCGGCTGGCCAACTTTGCCCCGGTGTCGTGGTGACGACTCTATAGTCGTCGGACATGTCGGCGGCGGGCCAATCTAGTACCGGGGTCGTGGGGACGACCCTATAGTCTTCGGACATGTCGGCGGCTGGCCAACTTTGGCCCGTGGTCGTGGGGACGACCCAATAGTCGTCGGACATGTCGGCGGCTGGCCAACTTTGGCCCGTAGTCGTGGGGACGATCCGATAGTCGCTGGACATGACGGTGGCGGGCCAATCTATTCCCGGTGTCGTGGGGACGACCCTATAGTCGTCGGACATGTCGGCGGCTGGCCAACTTTGGCCCGTAGTCGTGGGGACGATCCGATAGTCACCGGACATGACGGTGGCGGGCCAATCTATTCCCGGAGTCGTGGGGACGACCCTATAGTCGTCGGACATGTCGGTGGCTGGCCAACTTTGGCCCGGTGTCGTGGGGACGACTCTATAGTCGTCGGACATGTCGGCGGCGGGCCAATCTAGTACCGGGGTCGTGGGGACGACACTATAGTCGTCGGACATGTCGGCGGCTGGCCAACTTTGGCCCGTGGTCGTGGGGACGAACCAATAGTCGTCGGACATGTCGGCGGCTGGCAAACTTTGGCCCGTGGTCGTGGGGACGACCCTATAGTCGTTGGACATGTTGCCGGCTGGTCAACCTAGTCCCGGGGTCGTGGGAACGACCCTATAGTCGTCGGATTTGTCGGCGGCTGGCCAACATTGGCCCGTGGTCGTGGGGTCGACCCTATAGTCGTCGGACATGACGGTGGCGGACCAATCTAGTCCCGGGGTCGTGGGGACGACCCTATAGTCGTCGGACATGTCGGCGGCTGGCCAACATTGGCCCGTGCTCGTTGGGACGACCCAATAGTCGTTGGACATGTCAGCGGCTGGCCAACTTTGGCCCGTAGTCGTGGGAACGATCCGATAGTCGCCGGACATAACGGTGGCGGGCCAATCTATTCCCGGGGTCGTGGGGACGACCCTATAGTCGTCGGACATGTTGGCGGCAGGTCAACCTAGTCCCGGGGTCGTGGGGACGACCCTATTGTCGTCGGACATGGCGGTGGCGGGCCAATCTAGTCCCGTGGTCGCGGGGACGACCCTACAGTCGTCGGACATTTCGGCGGCAGGCCAACTTTGGCCCGTGGTCGTGGGGACGACCCTATAGTCGTCGGACATGACGGTAGCGGGCCAATCTAGTCCCGAGGTCGTGGGGACGACCCTATAGTCGTCGGACATTTCGGCGGCTGGCCAACTTTGGCCCGTGGTCGTGGGGACGACCCTATAGTCGTCGGACATGTTGGCGGCTGGCCAACTTTGGCCCGTAGTCGTGGGGACGATCCGATAGTCGCCGGACATGACGGTGGCGGGCCAATCTATTCCCGGGGTCGTGGGGACGACCCTATAGTCGTCGGACATGTCGGCGGCTGGCCAACTTTGGCCCGGTGTCGTGCGGACGACTTTATAGTCGTCGGACATGTCGGCGGCGGGCCAATCTAGTACCGGGGTCGTGGGGACGACACTATAGTCGTCGGACATGTCGGCGGCTGGCCAACTTTGGCCCGTGGTCGTGGGGAGGACCCAATAGTCGTTGGACATGTCGGCGGCTGGCCAACTTTGGCCTGTGGTTGTGGGGACGACCCTATAGTCGTTGGACATGACGGTGGCGGGCCAATCTAGTCCCGGGGTCGTGGGGACGACCCTATAGTCGTCGGACAAGACGGCGGCTGGACATCTTTCGCCCGGGGTCGTGGGGACGACCCTATAGTCGTCGGACAAGACAGCGGCTGGACATCTTTCGCCCGGGGTCGTGGGGACGACCCTATAGTCGTCGGACATGTCGGCGGCTGGCCAACATTGGCCCGTGGTCGTGGGGTCGACCCTATAGTCGTCGGACATGACGGTGGCGGACCAATCTAGTCCCGGGGTCGTGGGGACGACCCTATAGTCCTCGGACATGTCGGCGGCTGGCCAACTTTGGCCCGTGGTCGTGGGGACGACCCAATAGTCGTCGGACATGTCGGCGGCTGGCCAACATTGGCCCGTGGTCGTGGGGTCGACCCTATAGTCGTCGGACATGACGGTGGCGGACCAATCTAGTCCCGGGGTCGTGGGGACGACCCTATAGTCGTCGGACATGTCGGCGGCTGGCCAACATTGGCCCGTGGTCGTGGGGACGATCCGATAGTCACCGGACATGACGGTGGCGGGCCAATCTATTCCCGGAGTCGTGGGGACGACCCTATAGCCGTCGGACATGTCGGCGGCTGGCCAACTTTGGCCCGTGGTCGTGGGGACGATCCGATAGTCGATGGATATGACGGTGCCGGGCCAATCAAGTCCCGGGGTCGTAGGTACGACCCTATAGTCATCGGACATGTCGGCGATTGGCCATTATTGGCCCGGGGTCGTGGGGACGACCGTATATTCGTCGGACATGACGGTGGCGGGCCAATCTAGTCCCGGGGTCGTGGGGACGACCCTATAGTCTTCGGACATGTCGGCGGCTGGCCAACTTTGGCCCGTGGTCGTGGGGACGACCCAATAGTCGTCGGACATGTCGGCGGCTGGCCAACTTTGGTCTGTGGTTGTGGGGACGACCCTATAGTCGTTGGACATGTCGGCGGCTCGCCAACTTTGGCCCGTGGTCGTGGGGACGACTGTATAGTCGTCGGACATGTCGGCGGCTGGCCATTCTAGTCCCGGGGTCGTGGGGACGACCCTATTGTCGTCGGACATGACGGTGGCGAGCCAATCTAGTCCCGGGGTCGTGGGGACGACCCTATAGTCGTCGGACATGTCGGCGGCTGGCCATTCTAGTCCCGGGGTCGTGGGGACGACCCTATTGTCGTCGGACATGACGGTGGCGGGCCAATCTAGTCCCGGGGTCGTGGGGACGACCCTATAGTCGTCGGACATGTCGGCGGCTGGCCAACTTTGGCCCGTGGTCGTGGGGACGACCGTATAGTCGTCGGACATGTCGGCGGCTGGCCAACTTTGGCCCGTGGTCGTGGGGACGACCGTATATTCGTCAGACATGACGGTGGCGGGCTAATCTAGTCCCGGGGTCGTGGGGACGACCCTATAGTCGTCGGACATGACGGTGGCGGGCCAATCTAGTCCCGGGGTTGTGGGGACATGTCGGCGACTTGCCAAATGTGCCCGGGGTCGTAGGGACGACCCTATAGTGGTCGGACAAGTCGGCGGCTGGCCAACCTAGTCCCGGGGTCGTGGGAACGACTCTATAGTCGTCGGACAATTCGGCGGCGGGCCAACCTAGTCCCGGGGTTGTGGGGACGTCCCTATAGTCCTCGGACAAGTCGGCGGCAGGCCCACTTTGGCCCGTGGTCGTGATGACGACCCTATAGTCGTTGGACATGTTGCCGGCTGGTCAACCTAGTCCCGGGGTCGTGGGAACGACCCTATAGTCGTCGGATTTGTCGGCGGCTGGCCAACATTGGCCCGTGGTCGTGGGGTCGACCCTATAGTCGTCGGACATGACGGTGGCGGACCAATCTAGTCCCGGGGTCGTGGGGACGACCCTATAGTCGTCGGACATGTCGGCGGCTGGCCAACATTGGCCCGTGGTCGTGGGGACGACCCAATAGTCGTTGGACATGTCAGCGGCTGGCCAACTTTGGCCCGTAGTCGTGGGAACGATCCGATAGTCGCCGGACATGACGGTGGCGGGCCAATCTATTCCCGGTGTCGTGGGGACGAACCTATAGTCGTCGGACATGTCGGCGGCAGGCCAACTTTGGCCCGTAGTTGTGGGGACGATCCGATAGTCGCCGGACATGACGGTGGCGGGCCAATCTATTCCCGGGGTCGTGGGGACGACCCTATAGTCGTCGGACATGTCGGCGGCTGGCCAACTTCGGCCCGTGGTCGTGGGGACGACCCAATAGTCGTTGGACATGTCGGCGGCTGGCCAACTTTGGCCTGTAGTTGTGGGGACGACCCTATAGTCTTTGGACATGACGGTGGCGGGCCAATCTAGTCCCGGGGTCGTGGGGACGACCCTATAGTCGTCGGACATGTCGGCGGCTGGCCAACTTTGGCCCGTGGTCGTGGGGACGACCCAATAGTCGTGGACATGTCGGCGGCTGGCCAACTTTGGCCTGTAGTTGTGGGGACGATCCGATAGTCGCCGGACATGACGGTGGCGGGCCAATCTATTCCCGGGGTCGTGGGGACGACCCTATAGTCGTCGGACATGTCGGCGGATGGCCAACTTTGGCCCGTGGCCGTGGGGACGACCCAATAGTCGTTGGACATGTCGGCGGCTGGCCAACTTCGGCCTGTAGATGTGGGGACGACCCTATAGTCGTTGGACATGACGGTGGCAGGCCAACTTTGGCCCGGTGTCGTGGGGACGACTCTATAGTCGTCGGACATGTCGGTGGCGGGCCAATCTAGTCCCGAGGTCGTGGGGACGACCCTATAGTCGTCGGACTTGACGGTGGCGGGGCAATCAACTCCCGGGGTCGTGGGGTCGAACCTATAGTCGTCGGACATGATGGTGGCGGGCCAATCTAGTCCCGAGGTCATGGGGACGACCCTATAGTCGTCGGATATGTCGGCGGCTGGCCAACTTTGGTCCGTTGTCGTGGGGACGACCCTATAGTCGTCGGAAATAACCATGGCGGGGCAATCTATTCCCGGGGTCGTGGGCACGATCCTGTAGTCGTCGGACATGACGGTGGCGGGCCAATCTAGTCCCGGGGTCATGGGAACGACCCTATAGTCGTCGGAAATGTCGGCGGCTGGCCAACTTTGGTCCGTTGTCGTGGGGACGACCCTATAGTCGTCGGAAATAACCATGGCGGGGCAATCTATTCCCGGGGTCGTGGGCACGACCCTATAGTCGACGGACATGTCGGCGATTGGCCAACATTGGCCCGGGGTCGTGGGGACGATCCGATAGTCGATGGATATGACAGTGCCGGGCCAATCAAGTCCCGGGGTCGTAGGTACGACCCTATAGTCATCGGACATGTCGGCGATTGGCCATTATTGGCCCGGGGTCGTGGGGACGACCGTATATTCGTCGGACATGACGGTGGCGGGCCAATCTAGTCCCGGGGTCGTGGGGACGACCGTATATTCGTCGGACATGACGGTGGCGGGCCAATCTAGTCCCGGGGCCGTGGGGACGACCCTATTGTCGTCGGACATGACGGTGGCGGGCCAATCTAGTCCCGGGGTCGTGGGGACGACCCTATAGTCGTCGGACATGTCGGCGGCTGGCCATTCTAATCCCGGGGTCGTGGGGACGACCCTATTGTCGTCGGACATGACGGTGGCGGGCCAATCTAGTCCCGGGGTCGTGGGGACGACCCTATAGTCGTCGGACATGTCGGCGGCTGGCCAACTTTGGCCCGTGGTCGTGGGGACGACCGTATAGTCGTCGGACATGTCGGCGGCTGGCCAACTTTGGCCCGTGGTCGTGGGGACGACCGTATAGTCGTCGGACATGTCGGCGGCTGGCCAACATTGGCCCGTGGTCGTCGGGACGACCCAATAGTCGTTGGACATGTCAGCGGCTGGCCAACTTTGGCCCGTAGTCGTGGGAACGATCCGATAGTCGCCGGACATGACGGTGGCGGGCCAATCTATTCCGGGTGTCGTGGGGACGAACCTATAGTCGTCGGACATGTCGGCGGCAGGCCAACTTTGGCCCGTAGTTGTGGGGACGATCCGATAGTCGCCGGACATGACGGTGGCGGGCCAATCTATTCCCGGGGTCGTGGGGACGACCCTATAGTCGTCGGACATGTCGGCGGCTGGCCAACTTTGGCCCGTGGTCGTGGGGACGACCCAATAGTCGTTGGACATGTCGGCGGCTGGCCAACTTCGGCCTGTAGTTGTGGGGACGACCCTATAGTCTTTGGACATGACGGTGGCGGGCCAATCTAGTCCCGGGGTCGTGGGGACGACCCTATAGTCGTCGGACAAGACGGCGGCTGGACATCTTTCGCCCGGGGTCGTGGGGACGACCCTATAGTCGTCGGACATGTCGGCGGCTGGCCAACTTTGGCCTGTAGTTGTGGGGACGATCCGATAGTCGCCGGACATGACGGTGGCGGGCCAATCTATTCCCGGGGTCGTGGGGACGACCCTGTAGTCGTCGGACATGACGGTGGCGGGCCAATCTAGTCCCGGGGTCATGGGAACGACCCTATAGTCGTCGGATATGTCGGCGGCTGGCCAACTTTGGTCCGTTGTCGTGGGGACGACCCAATAGTCGTTGGACATGTCGGCGGCTGGCCAACTTTGGCCCGAGGTCGTGGGGACGACCCTATAGTAGTCGGACATGTCGGCGGCTGTCCAACTTTGGCCCGGTGTCGTGGGGACGACTCTATATTCGTCGGACATGTCGGCGGCTGGCCAATCTAGTACCGGGGTCGTGGGGACGACACTATAGTCGTCGGACATGTCGGCGGCTGGTCAACTTTGGTCCGTTGTCGTGGGGACGACCCTATAGTCGTCGGAAATAACCATGGCGGGGCAATCTATTCCCGGGGTCGTGGGCACGACCCTGTAGTCGTCGGACATGACGGTGGCGGGCCAATCTAGTCCCGGGGTCATGGGAACGACCCTATAGTCGTCGGATATGTCGGCGGCTGGCCAACTTTGGTCCGTTGTCGTGGGGACGACCCAATAGTCGTTGGACATGTCGGCGGCTGGCCAACTTTGGCCCGAGGTCGTGGGGACGACCCTATAGTAGTCGGACATGTCGGCGGCTGTCCAACTTTGGCCCGGTGTCGTGGGGACGACCCTATAGTCGTCGGAAATAACCATGGCGGGGCAATCTATTCCCGGGGTCGTGGGGACGACCCTATAGTCGTCGGACAAGACGGCGGCTGGACATCTTTGGCCCGGGGTCGTGGGGACGACCCTATAGTCGTCGGACATGTCGGCGGCTGGCCAACTTTGGCCCGTGGTCGTGGGGACGACCCAATAGTCGTTGGACATGTCGGCGGCTGGCCAAATTTGGCCCTTGGTTGTGGGGACGACCCTATAGTCGTTGGACATGACGGTGGCGGGCCAATCTAGTACCGGGGTCGTGGGGACGACCCTATAGTCTTCGGACATGTCGGCGGCTGGCCAACTTTGGCCCGTGGTCGTGGGGACGACCCAATAGTCGTCGGACATGTCGGCGGCTGGCCAACTTTGGCCCGTAGTCGTGGGGACGACCCTATAGTCGTCGGAAATATCGATGGCGGGGCAATCTATTCCCGGGGTCGTGGGGACGACCCTGTAGTCGTCGGACATGACGGTGGCGGGCCAATCTAGTCCCGGGGTCATGGGAAGGACCCTATAGTCGTCGGATATTTCGGCGGCCGGCCAACTTTGGCCCGTGGTCGTGGGGACGACCATAGTCGTCGGACATGTTGGCGGCAGGTCAACCTAGTCCCGTGGTCGTGGGGACGACCCTATAGTCGTCGGACATGACGGTAGCGGGCCAATCTAGTCCCGAGGTCGTGGGACGACCCTATAGTCGTCGGACATTTCGGCGGCTGGCCAACTTTGCCCCGGTGTCGTGGTGACGACTCTATAGTCGTCGGACATGTCGGCGGCTGGCCAACTTTGGCCCGTAGTTGTGGGAACGATCCGATAGTCGCCGGACATGACGGTGGCGGGGCAATCTATTCCCGGTGTCGTGGGGACGAACCTATAGTCGTCGGACATGTCGGCGGCTGGCCAACTTTGGCCCGTAGTTGTGGGGACGATCCGATAGTCGCCGGACATGACGGTGGCGGGCCAATCTATTCCCGGGGTCGTGGGGACGACCCTATAGTCGTCGGACATGTCGGCGGCTGGCCAACTTTGGCCCGTGGTCGTGGGGACGACCCAATAGTCGTTGGACATGTCGGCGGCTGGCCAACTTTGGCCCGAGGTCGTGGGGACGACCCTATAGTAGTCGGACATGTCGGCGGCTGTCCAACTTTGGCCCGGTGTCGTGGGGACGACCCTATAGTCGTCGGAAATAACCATGGCGGGGCAATCTATTCCCGGGGTCGTGGGGACGACCCTATAGTCGTCGGACAAGACGGCGGCTGGACATCTTTGGCCCGGGGTCGTGGGGACGACCCTATAGCCGTCGGACATGTCGGCGGCTGGCCAACTTTGGCCCGTGGTCGTGGGGACGACCCAATAGTCGTTGGACATGTCGGCGGCTGGCCAACTTTGGCCCTTGGTTGTGGGGACGACCCTATAGTCGTTGGACATGACGGTGGCGGGCCAATCTAGTACCGGGGTCGTGGGGACGACCCTATAGTCTTCGGACATGTCGGCGGCTGGCCAACTTTGGCCCGTAGTCGTGGGGACGATCCGATAGTCGCCGGACATGACGGTGGCGGGCCAATCTATTCCCGGGGTCGTGGGGACGACCCTATAGTCGTCGGACATGTCGGCGGCTGGCCAACTTTGGCCCGGTGTCGTGCGGACGACTTTATAGTCGTCGGACATGTCGGCGGCGGGCCAATCTAGTACCGGGGTCGTGGGGACGACACTATAGTCGTCGGACATGTCGGCGGCTGGCCAACTTTGGCCCGTGGTCGTGGGGAGGACCCAATAGTCGTTGGACATGTCGGCGGCTGGCCAACTTTGGCCTGTGGTTGTGGGGACGACCCTATAGTCGTTGGACATGACGGTGGCGGGCCAATCTAGTCCCGGGGTCGTGGGGACGACCCTATAGTCGTCGGACAAGACGGCGGCTGGACATCTTTCGCCCGGGGTCGTGGGGACGACCCTATAGTCGTCGGACAAGACAGCGGCTGGACATCTTCCGCCCGGGGTCGTGGGGACGACCCTATAGTCGTCGGACATGTCGGCGGCTGGCCAACATTGGCCCGTGGTCGTGGGGTCGACCCTATAGTCGTCGGACATGACGGTGGCGGACCAATCTAGTCCCGGGGTCGTGGGGACGACCCTATAGTCCTCGGACATGTCGGCGGCTGGCCAACTTTGGCCCGTGGTCGTGGGGACGACCCAATAGTCGTCGGACATGTCGGCGGCTGGCCAACATTGGCCCGTGGTCGTGGGGTCGACCCTATAGTCGTCGGACATGACGGTGGCGGACCAATCTAGTCCCGGGGTCGTGGGGACGACCCTATAGTCGTCGGACATGTCGGCGGCTGGCCAACATTGGCCCGTGGTCGTGGGGACGATCCGATAGTCACCGGACATGACGGTGGCGGGCCAATCTATTCCCGGAGTCGTGGGGACGACCCTATAGCCGTCGGACATGTCGGCGGCTGGCCAACTTTGGCCCGTGGTCGTGGGGACGATCCGATAGTCGATGGATATGACGGTGCCGGGCCAATCAAGTCCCGGGGTCGTAGGTACGACCCTATAGTCATCGGACATGTCGGCGATTGGCCATTATTGGCCCGGGGTCGTGGGGACGACCGTATATTCGTCGGACATGACGGTGGCGGGCCAATCTAGTCCCGGGGTCGTGGGGACGACCCTATAGTCTTCGGACATGTCGGCGGCTGGCCAACTTTGGCCCGTGGTCGTGGGGACGACCCAATAGTCGTCGGACATGTCGGCGGCTGGCCAACTTTGGTCTGTGGTTGTGGGGACGACCCTATAGTCGTTGGACATGTCGGCGGCTCGCCAACTTTGGCCCGTGGTCGTGGGGACGACTGTATAGTCGTCGGACATGTCGGCGGCTGGCCATTCTAGTCCCGGGGTCGTGGGGACGACCCTATTGTCGTCGGACATGACGGTGGCGAGCCAATCTAGTCCCGGGGTCGTGGGGACGACCCTATAGTCGTCGGACATGTCGGCGGCTGGCCATTCTAGTCCCGGGGTCGTGGGGACGACCCTATTGTCGTCGGACATGACGGTGGCGGGCCAATCTAGTCCCGGGGTCGTGGGGACGACCCTATAGTCGTCGGACATGTCGGCGGCTGGCCAACTTTGGCCCGTGGTCGTGGGGACGACCGTATAGTCGTCGGACATGTCGGCGGCTGGCCAACTTTGGCCCGTGGTCGTGGGGACGACCGTATATTCGTCAGACATGACGGTGGCGGGCTAATCTAGTCCCGGGGTCGTGGGGACGACCCTATAGTCGTCGGACATGACGGTGGCGGGCCAATCTAGTCCCGGGGTTGTGGGGACATGTCGGCGACTTGCCAAATGTGCCCGGGGTCGTAGGGACGACCCTATAGTGGTCGGACAAGTCGGCGGCTGGCCAACCTAGTCCCGGGGTCGTGGGGACGACTCTATAGTCGTCGGACAATTCGGCGGCGGGCCAACCTAGTCCCGGGGTTGTGGGGACGTCCCTATAGTCCTCGGACAAGTCGGCGGCAGGCCCACTTTGGCCCGTGGTCGTGATGACGACCCTATAGTCGTTGGACATGTTGCCGGCTGGTCAACCTAGTCCCGGGGTCGTGGGAACGACCCTATAGTCGTCGGATTTGTCGGCGGCTGGCCAACATTGGCCCGTGGTCGTGGGGTCGACCCTATAGTCGTCGGACATGACGGTGGCGGACCAATCTAGTCCCGGGGTCGTGGGGACGACCCTATAGTCGTCGGACATGTCGGCGGCTGGCCAACATTGGCCCGTGGTCGTGGGGACGACCCAATAGTCGTTGGACATGTCAGCGGCTGGCCAACTTTGGCCCGTAGTCGTGGGAACGATCCGATAGTCGCCGGACATGACGGTGGCGGGCCAATCTATTCCCGGTGTCGTGGGGACGAACCTATAGTCGTCGGACATGTCGGCGGCAGGCCAACTTTGGCCCGTAGTTGTGGGGACGATCCGATAGTCGCCGGACATGACGGTGGCGGGCCAATCTATTCCCGGGGTCGTGGGGACGACCCTATAGTCGTCGGACATGTCGGCGGCTGGCCAACTTCGGCCCGTGGTCGTGGGGACGACCCAATAGTCGTTGGACATGTCGGCGGCTGGCCAACTTTGGCCTGTAGTTGTGGGGACGACCCTATAGTCTTTGGACATGACGGTGGCGGGCCAATCTAGTCCCGGGGTCGTGGGGACGACCCTATAGTCGTCGGACATGTCGGCGGCTGGCCAACTTTGGCCCGTGGTCGTGGGGACGACCCAATAGTCGTGGACATGTCGGCGGCTGGCCAACTTTGGCCTGTAGTTGTGGGGACGATCCGATAGTCGCCGGACATGACGGTGGCGGGCCAATCTATTCCCGGGGTCGTGGGGACGACCCTATAGTCGTCGGACATGTCGGCGGATGGCCAACTTTGGCCCGTGGCCGTGGGGACGACCCAATAGTCGTTGGACATGTCGGCGGCTGGCCAACTTCGGCCTGTAGATGTGGGGACGACCCTATAGTCGTTGGACATGACGGTGGCAGGCCAACTTTGGCCCGGTGTCGTGGGGACGACTCTATAGTCGTCGGACATGTCGGTGGCGGGCCAATCTAGTCCCGAGGTCGTGGGGACGACCCTATAGTCGTCGGACTTGACGGTGGCGGGGCAATCAACTCCCGGGGTCGTGGGGTCGACCCTATAGTCGTCGGACATGATGGTGGCGGGCCAATCTAGTCCCGAGGTCATGGGGACGACCCTATAGTCGTCGGATATGTCGGCGGCTGGCCAACTTTGGTCCGTTGTCGTGGGGACGACCCTATAGTCGTCGGAAATAACCATGGCGGGGCAATCTATTCCCGGGGTCGTGGGCACGATCCTGTAGTCGTCGGACATGACGGTGGCGGGCCAATCTAGTCCCGGGGTCATGGGAACGACCCTATAGTCGTCGGAAATGTCGGCGGCTGGCCAACTTTGGTCCGTTGTCGTGGGGACGACCCTATAGTCGTCGGAAATAACCATGGCGGGGCAATCTATTCCCGGGGTCGTGGGCACGACCCTATAGTCGACGGACATGTCGGCGATTGGCCAACATTGGCCCGGGGTCGTGGGGACGATCCGATAGTCGATGGATATGACAGTGCCGGGCCAATCAAGTCCCGGGGTCGTAGGTACGACCCTATAGTCATCGGACATGTCGGCGATTGGCCATTATTGGCCCGGGGTCGTGGGGACGACCGTATATTCGTCGGACATGACGGTGGCGGGCCAATCTAGTCCCGGGGTCGTGGGGACGACCGTATATTCGTCGGACATGACGGTGGCGGGCCAATCTAGTCCCGGGGTCGTGGGGACGACCCTATTGTCGTCGGACATGACGGTGGCGGGCCAATCTAGTCCCGGGGTTGTGGGGACATGTCGGCGACTTGCCAAATGTGCCCGGGGTCGTAGGGACGACCCTATAGTGGTCGGACAAGTCGGCGGCTGGCCAACCTAGTCCCGGGGTCGTGGGGACGACTCTATAGTCGTCGGACAATTCGGCGGCGGGCCAACCTAGTCCCGGGGTTGTGGGGACGTCCCTATAGTCCTCGGACAAGTCGGCGGCAGGCCCACTTTGGCCCGTGGTCGTGATGACGACCCTATAGTCGTTGGACATGTTGCCGGCTGGTCAACCTAGTCCCGGGGTCGTGGGAACGACCCTATAGTCGTCGGATTTGTCGGCGGCTGGCCAACATTGGCCCGTGGTCGTGGGGTCGACCCTATAGTCGTCGGACATGACGGTGGCGGACCAATCTAGTCCCGGGGTCGTGGGGACGACCCTATAGTCGTCGGACATGTCGGCGGCTGGCCAACATTGGCCCGTGGTCGTGGGGACGACCCAATAGTCGTTGGACATGTCAGCGGCTGGCCAACTTTGGCCCGTAGTCGTGGGAACGATCCGATAGTCGCCGGACATGACGGTGGCGGGCCAATCTATTCCCGGTGTCGTGGGGACGAACCTATAGTCGTCGGACATGTCGGCGGCAGGCCAACTTTGGCCCGTAGTTGTGGGGACGATCCGATAGTCGCCGGACATGACGGTGGCGGGCCAATCTATTCCCGGGGTCGTGGGGACGACCCTATAGTCGTCGGACATGTCGGCGGCTGGCCAACTTCGGCCCGTGGTCGTGGGGACGACCCAATAGTCGTTGGACATGTCGGCGGCTGGCCAACTTTGGCCTGTAGTTGTGGGGACGACCCTATAGTCTTTGGACATGACGGTGGCGGGCCAATCTAGTCCCGGGGTCGTGGGGACGACCCTATAGTCGTCGGACATGTCGGCGGCTGGCCAACTTTGGCCCGTGGTCGTGGGGACGACCCAATAGTCGTGGACATGTCGGCGGCTGGCCAACTTTGGCCTGTAGTTGTGGGGACGATCCGATAGTCGCCGGACATGACGGTGGCGGGCCAATCTATTCCCGGGGTCGTGGGGACGACCCTATAGTCGTCGGACATGTCGGCGGATGGCCAACTTTGGCCCGTGGCCGTGGGGACGACCCAATAGTCGTTGGACATGTCGGCGGCTGGCCAACTTCGGCCTGTAGATGTGGGGACGACCCTATAGTCGTTGGACATGACGGTGGCAGGCCAACTTTGGCCCGGTGTCGTGGGGACGACTCTATAGTCGTCGGACATGTCGGTGGCGGGCCAATCTAGTCCCGAGGTCGTGGGGACGACCCTATAGTCGTCGGACTTGACGGTGGCGGGGCAATCAACTCCCGGGGTCGTGGGGTCGACCCTATAGTCGTCGGACATGATGGTGGCGGGCCAATCTAGTCCCGAGGTCATGGGGACGACCCTATAGTCGTCGGATATGTCGGCGGCTGGCCAACTTTGGTCCGTTGTCGTGGGGACGACCCTATAGTCGTCGGAAATAACCATGGCGGGGCAATCTATTCCCGGGGTCGTGGGCACGATCCTGTAGTCGTCGGACATGACGGTGGCGGGCCAATCTAGTCCCGGGGTCATGGGAACGACCCTATAGTCGTCGGAAATGTCGGCGGCTGGCCAACTTTGGTCCGTTGTCGTGGGGACGACCCTATAGTCGTCGGAAATAACCATGGCGGGGCAATCTATTCCCGGGGTCGTGGGCACGACCCTATAGTCGACGGACATGTCGGCGATTGGCCAACATTGGCCCGGGGTCGTGGGGACGATCCGATAGTCGATGGATATGACAGTGCCGGGCCAATCAAGTCCCGGGGTCGTAGGTACGACCCTATAGTCATCGGACATGTCGGCGATTGGCCATTATTGGCCCGGGGTCGTGGGGACGACCGTATATTCGTCGGACATGACGGTGGCGGGCCAATCTAGTCCCGGGGTCGTGGGGACGACCGTATATTCGTCGGACATGACGGTGGCGGGCCAATCTAGTCCCGGGGTCGTGGGGACGACCCTATTGTCGTCGGACATGACGGTGGCGGGCCAATCTAGTCCCGGGGTCGTGGGGACGACCCTATAGTCGTCGGACATGTCGGCGGCTGGCCATTCTAATCCCGGGGTCGTGGGGACGACCCTATTGTCGTCGGACATGACGGTGGCGGGCCAATCTAGTCCCGGGGTCGTGGGGACGACCCTATAGTCGTCGGACATGTCGGCGGCTGGCCAACTTTGGCCCGTGGTCGTGGGGACGACCGTATAGTCGTCGGACATGTCGGCGGCTGGCCAACTTTGGCCCGTGGTCGTGGGGACGACCGTATAGTCGTCGGACATGTCGGCGGCTGGCCAACATTGGCCCGTGGTCGTCGGGACGACCCAATAGTCGTTGGACATGTCAGCGGCTGGCCAACTTTGGCCCGTAGTCGTGGGAACGATCCGATAGTCGCCGGACATGACGGTGGCGGGCCAATCTATTCCGGGTGTCGTGGGGACGAACCTATAGTCGTCGGACATGTCGGCGGCAGGCCAACTTTGGCCCGTAGTTGTGGGGACGATCCGATAGTCGCCGGACATGACGGTGGCGGGCCAATCTATTCCCGGGGTCGTGGGGACGACCCTATAGTCGTCGGACATGTCGGCGGCTGGCCAACTTTGGCCCGTGGTCGTGGGGACGACCCAATAGTCGTTGGACATGTCGGCGGCTGGCCAACTTCGGCCTGTAGTTGTGGGGACGACCCTATAGTCTTTGGACATGACGGTGGCGGGCCAATCTAGTCCCGGGGTCGTGGGGACGACCCTATAGTCGTCGGACAAGACGGCGGCTGGACATCTTTCGCCCGGGGTCGTGGGGACGACCCTATAGTCGTCGGACATGTCGGCGGCTGGCCAACTTTGGCCTGTAGTTGTGGGGACGATCCGATAGTCGCCGGACATGACGGTGGCGGGCCAATCTATTCCCGGGGTCGTGGGGACGACCCTGTAGTCGTCGGACATGACGGTGGCGGGCCAATCTAGTCCCGGGGTCATGGGAACGACCCTATAGTCGTCGGATATGTCGGCGGCTGGCCAACTTTGGTCCGTTGTCGTGGGGACGACCCAATAGTCGTCGGATATGTCGGCGGCTGGCCAACTTTGGTCCGTTGTCGTGGGGACGACCCAATAGTCGTTGGACATGTCGGCGGCTGGCCAACTTTGGCCCGAGGTCGTGGGGACGACCCTATAGTAGTCGGACATGTCGGCGGCTGTCCAACTTTGGCCCGGTGTCGTGGGGACGACCCTATAGTCGTCGGAAATAACCATGGCGGGGCAATCTATTCCCGGGGTCGTGGGGACGACCCTATAGTCGTCGGACAAGACGGCGGCTGGACATCTTTGGCCCGGGGTCGTGGGGACGACCCTATAGTCGTCGGACATGTCGGCGGCTGGCCAACTTTGGCCCGTGGTCGTGGGGACGACCCAATAGTCGTTGGACATGTCGGCGGCTGGCCAACTTTGGCCCTTGGTTGTGGGGACGACCCTATAGTCGTTGGACATGACGGTGGCGGGCCAATCTAGTACCGGGGTCGTGGGGACGACCCTATAGTCTTCGGACATGTCGGCGGCTGGCCAACTTTGGCCCGTGGTCGTGGGGACGACCCAATAGTCGTCGGACATGTCGGCGGCTGGCCAACTTTGGCCCGTAGTCGTGGGGACGACCCTATAGTCGTCGGAAATATCGATGGCGGGGCAATCTATTCCCGGGGTCGTGGGGACGACCCTGTAGTCGTCGGACATGACGGTGGCGGGCCAATCTAGTCCCGGGGTCATGGGAAGGACCCTATAGTCGTCGGATATTTCGGCGGCCGGCCAACTTTGGCCCGTGGTCGTGGGGACGACCATAGTCGTCGGACATGTTGGCGGCAGGTCAACCTAGTCCCGCGGTCGTGGGGACGACCCTATTGTCGTCGGACATGGCGGTGGCGGGCCAATCTGGTCCCGTGGTCGCTGGGACGACCCTACAGTCGTCGGACATTTCGGCGGCAGGCCAACTTTGGCCCGTGGTCGTGGGGACGACCCTATAGTCGTCGGACATGACGGTAGCGGGCCAATCTAGTCCCGGGGTCATGGGAACGACCCTATAGTCGTCGGAAATGTCGGCGGCTGGCCAACTTTGGTCCGTTGTCGTGGGGACGACCCTATAGTCGTCGGAAATAACCATGGCGGGGCAATCTATTCCCGGGGTCGTGGGCACGACCCTATAGTCGACGGACATGTCGGCGATTGGCCAACATTGGCCCGGGGTCGTGGGGACGATCCGATAGTCGATGGATATGACAGTGCCGGGCCAATCAAGTCCCGGGGTCGTAGGTACGACCCTATAGTCATCGGACATGTCGGCGATTGGCCATTATTGGCCCGGGGTCGTGGGGACGACCGTATATTCGTCGGACATGACGGTGGCGGGCCAATCTAGTCCCGGGGTCGTGGGGACGACCGTATATTCGTCGGACATGACGGTGGCGGGCCAATCTAGTCCCGGGGTCGTGGGGACGACCCTATTGTCGTCGGACATGACGGTGGCGGGCCAATCTAGTCCCGGGGTCGTGGGGACGACCCTATAGTCGTCGGACATGTCGGCGGCTGGCCATTCTAATCCCGGGGTCGTGGGGACGACCCTATTGTCGTCGGACATGACGGTGGCGGGCCAATCTAGTCCCGGGGTCGTGGGGACGACCCTATAGTCGTCGGACATGTCGGCGGCTGGCCAACTTTGGCCCGTGGTCGTGGGGACGACCGTATAGTCGTCGGACATGTCGGCGGCTGGCCAACTTTGGCCCGTGGTCGTGGGGACGACCGTATAGTCGTCGGACATGTCGGCGGCTGGCCAACATTGGCCCGTGGTCGTCGGGACGACCCAATAGTCGTTGGACATGTCAGCGGCTGGCCAACTTTGGCCCGTAGTCGTGGGAACGATCCGATAGTCGCCGGACATGACGGTGGCGGGCCAATCTATTCCGGGTGTCGTGGGGACGAACCTATAGTCGTCGGACATGTCGGCGGCAGGCCAACTTTGGCCCGTAGTTGTGGGGACGATCCGATAGTCGCCGGACATGACGGTGGCGGGCCAATCTATTCCCGGGGTCGTGGGGACGACCCTATAGTCGTCGGACATGTCGGCGGCTGGCCAACTTTGGCCCGTGGTCGTGGGGACGACCCAATAGTCGTTGGACATGTCGGCGGCTGGCCAACTTCGGCCTGTAGTTGTGGGGACGACCCTATAGTCTTTGGACATGACGGTGGCGGGCCAATCTAGTCCCGGGGTCGTGGGGACGACCCTATAGTCGTCGGACAAGACGGCGGCTGGACATCTTTCGCCCGGGGTCGTGGGGACGACCCTATAGTCGTCGGACATGTCGGCGGCTGGCCAACTTTGGCCTGTAGTTGTGGGGACGATCCGATAGTCGCCGGACATGACGGTGGCGGGCCAATCTATTCCCGGGGTCGTGGGGACGACCCTGTAGTCGTCGGACATGACGGTGGCGGGCCAATCTAGTCCCGGGGTCATGGGAACGACCCTATAGTCGTCGGATATGTCGGCGGCTGGCCAACTTTGGTCCGTTGTCGTGGGGACGACCCAATAGTCGTTGGACATGTCGGCGGCTGGCCAACTTTGGCCCGAGGTCGTGGGGACGACCCTATAGTAGTCGGACATGTCGGCGGCTGTCCAACTTTGGCCCGGTGTCGTGGGGACGACTCTATATTCGTCGGACATGTCGGCGGCTGGCCAATCTAGTACCGGGGTCGTGGGGACGACACTATAGTCGTCGGACATGTCGGCGGCTGGTCAACTTTGGTCCGTTGTCGTGGGGACGACCCTATAGTCGTCGGAAATAACCATGGCGGGGCAATCTATTCCCGGGGTCGTGGGCACGACCCTGTAGTCGTCGGACATGACGGTGGCGGGCCAATCTAGTCCCGGGGTCATGGGAACGACCCTATAGTCGTCGGATATGTCGGCGGCTGGCCAACTTTGGTCCGTTGTCGTGGGGACGACCCAATAGTCGTTGGACATGTCGGCGGCTGGCCAACTTTGGCCCGAGGTCGTGGGGACGACCCTATAGTAGTCGGACATGTCGGCGGCTGTCCAACTTTGGCCCGGTGTCGTGGGGACGACCCTATAGTCGTCGGAAATAACCATGGCGGGGCAATCTATTCCCGGGGTCGTGGGGACGACCCTATAGTCGTCGGACAAGACGGCGGCTGGACATCTTTGGCCCGGGGTCGTGGGGACGACCCTATAGTCGTCGGACATGTCGGCGGCTGGCCAACTTTGGCCCGTGGTCGTGGGGACGACCCAATAGTCGTTGGACATGTCGGCGGCTGGCCAACTTTGGCCCTTGGTTGTGGGGACGACCCTATAGTCGTTGGACATGACGGTGGCGGGCCAATCTAGTACCGGGGTCGTGGGGACGACCCTATAGTCTTCGGACATGTCGGCGGCTGGCCAACTTTGGCCCGTGGTCGTGGGGACGACCCAATAGTCGTCGGACATGTCGGCGGCTGGCCAACTTTGGCCCGTAGTCGTGGGGACGACCCTATAGTCGTCGGAAATATCGATGGCGGGGCAATCTATTCCCGGGGTCGTGGGGACGACCCTGTAGTCGTCGGACATGACGGTGGCGGGCCAATCTAGTCCCGGGGTCATGGGAAGGACCCTATAGTCGTCGGATATTTCGGCGGCCGGCCAACTTTGGCCCGTGGTCGTGGGGACGACCATAGTCGTCGGACATGTTGGCGGCAGGTCAACCTAGTCCCGCGGTCGTGGGGACGACCCTATTGTCGTCGGACATGGCGGTGGCGGGCCAATCTGGTCCCGTGGTCGCTGGGACGACCCTACAGTCGTCGGACATTTCGGCGGCAGGCCAACTTTGGCCCGTGGTCGTGGGGACGACCCTATAGTCGTCGGACATGACGGTAGCGGGCCAATCTAGTCCCGAGGTCGTGGGACGACCCTATAGTCGTCGGACATTTCGGCGGCTGGCCAACTTTGCCCCGGTGTCGTGGTGACGACTCTATAGTCGTCGGACATGTCGGCGGCTGGCCAACTTTGGCCCGTAGTTGTGGGAACGATCCGATAGTCGCCGGACATGACGGTGGCGGGGCAATCTATTCCCGGTGTCGTGGGGACGAACCTATAGTCGTCGGACATGTCGGCGGCTGGCCAACTTTGCCCCGTAGTTGTGGGGACGATCCGATAGTCGCCGGACATGACGGTGGCGGGCCAATCTATTCCCGGGGTCGTGGGGACGACCCTATAGTCGTCGGACATGTCGGCGGCTGGCCAACTTTGGCCCGTGGTCGTGGGGACGACCCAATAGTCGTTGGACATGTCGGCGGCTGGCCAACTTTGGCCCGAGGTCGTGGGGACGACCCTATAGTAGTCGGACATGTCGGCGGCTGTCCAACTTTGGCCCGGTGTCGTGGGGACGACCCTATAGTCGTCGGAAATAACCATGGCGGGGCAATCTATTCCCGGGGTCGTGGGGACGACCCTATAGTCGTCGGACAAGACGGCGGCTGGACATCTTTGGCCCGGGGTCGTGGGGACGACCCTATAGTCGTCGGACATGTCGGCGGCTGGCCAACTTTGGCCCGTGGTCGTGGGGACGACCCAATAGACGTTGGACATGTCGGCGGCTGGCCAACTTTGGCCCTTGGTTGTGGGGACGACCCTATAGTCGTTGCACATGACGGTGGCGGGCCAATCTAGTACCGGGGTCGTGGGGACGACCCTATAGTCTTCGGACATGTCGGCGGCTGGCCAACTTTGGCCCGTGGTCGTGGGGACGACCCAATAGTCGTCGGACATGTCGGCGGCTGGCCAACTTTGGCCCGTAGTCGTGGGGACGACCCTATAGTCGTCGGAAATATCGATGGCGGGGCAATCTATTCCCGGGGTCGTGGGGACGACCCTGTAGTCGTCGGACATGACGGTGGCGGGCCAATCTAGTCCCGGGGTCATGGGAAGGACCCTATAGTCGTCGGATATTTCGGCGGCCGGCCAACTTTGGCCCGTGGTCGTGGGGACGACCATAGTCGTCGGACATGTTGGCGGCAGGTCAACCTAGTCCCGCGGTCGTGGGGACGACCCTATTGTCGTCGGACATGGCGGTGGCGGGCCAATCTGGTCCCGTGGTCGCTGGGACGACCCTACAGTCGTCGGACATTTCGGCGGCAGGCCAACTTTGGCCCGTGGTCGTGGGGACGACCCTATAGTCGTCGGACATGACGGTAGCGGGCCAATCTAGTCCCGAGGTCGTGGGGACGACCCTATAGTCGTCGGACATTTCGGCGGCTGGCCAACTTTGCCCCGGTGTCGTGGTGACGACTCTATAGTCGTCGGACATGTCGGCGGCTGGCCAACTTTGGCCCGTAGTTGTGGGGACGATCCGATAGTCGCCGGACATGACGGTGGCGGGGCAATCTATTCCCGGTGTCGTGGGGACGAACCTATAGTCGTCGGACATGTCGGCGGCTGGCCAACTTTGGCCCGTAGTTGTGGGGACGATCCGATAGTCGCCGGACATGACGGTGGCGGGCCAATCTATTCCCGGGGTCGTGGGGACGACCCTATAGTCGTCGGACATGTCGGCGGCTGGCCAACTTTGGCCCGTGGTCGTGGGGACGACCCAATAGTCGTTGGACATGTCGGCGGCTGGCCAACTTTGGCCTGTAGTTGTGGGGACGATCCGATAGTCGCCGGACATGACGGTGGCGGGCCAATCTATTCCCGGGGTCGTGGGGACGACCCTATAGTCGTCGGACATGTCGGCGGCTGGCCAACTTTGGCCCGTAGTCGTGGGGACGATCCAATAGTCGTCGGACATGTCGGCGGCTGGCCAACTTTGGCCCGAGGTCGTGGGGACGACCCTATAGTAGTCGGACATGTCGGCGGCTGTCCAACTTTGGCCCGGTGTCGTGGGGACGACTCTATAGTCGTCGGATATGTCGGCGGCTGGCCAATCTAGTACCGGGGTCGTGGGGACGACACTATAGTCGTCGGACATGTCGGCGGCTGGCCAACTTTGGTCCGTTGTCGTGGGGACGACCCTATAGTCGTCGGAAATAACCATGGCGGGGCAATCTATTCCCGGGGTCGTGGGCACGACCCTGTAGTCGTCGGACATGACGGTGGCGGGCCAATCTAGTCCCGGGGTCATGGGAACGACCCTATAGTCGTCGGATATGTCGGCGGCTGGCCAACTTTGGTCCGTTGTCGTGGGGACGACCCAATAGTCGTTGGACATGTCGGCGGCTGGCCAACTTTGGCCCGAGGTCGTGGGGACGACCCTATAGTAGTCGGACATGTCGGCGGCTGTCCAACTTTGGCCCGGTGTCGTGGGGACGACCCTATAGTCGTCGGAAATAACCATGGCGGGGCAATCTATTCCCGGGGTCGTGGGGACGACCCTATAGTCGTCGGAAATATCGATGGCGGGGCAATCTATTCCCGGGGTCGTGGGGACGACCCTGTAGTCGTCGGACATGACGGTGGCGGGCCAATCTAGTCCCGGGGTCATGGGAAGGACCCTATAGTCGTCGGATATTTCGGCGGCCGGCCAACTTTGGCCCGTGGTCGTGGGGACGACCATAGTCGTCGGACATGTTGGCGGCAGGTCAACCTAGTCCCGCGGTCGTGGGGACGACCCTATTGTCGTCGGACATGGCGGTGGCGGGCCAATCTGGTCCCGTGGTCGCTGGGACGACCCTACAGTCGTCGGACATTTCGGCGGCAGGCCAACTTTGGCCCGTGGTCGTGGGGACGACCCTATAGTCGTCGGACATGACGGTAGCGGGCCAATCTAGTCCCGAGGTCGTGGGGACGACCCTATAGTCGTCGGACATTTCGGCGGCTGGCCAACTTTGCCCCGGTGTCGTGGTGACGACTCTATAGTCGTCGGACATGTCGGCGGCGGGCCAATCTAGTACCGGGGTCGTGGGGACGACCCTATAGTCTTCGGACATGTCGGCGGCTGGCCAACTTTGGCCCGTAGTCGTGGGGACGATCCGATAGTCACCGGACATGACGGTGGCGGGCCAATCTATTCCCGGAGTCGTGGGGACGACACTATAGTCGTCGGACATGTCGGTGGCTGGCCAACTTTGGCCCGGTGTCGTGGGGACGACTCTATAGTCGTCGGACATGTCGGCGGCGGGCCAATCTAGTACCGGGGTCGTGGGGACGACACTATAGTCGTCGGACATGTCGGCGGCTGGCCAACTTTGGCCCGTGGTCGTGGGGACGACCCAATAGTCGTTGGACATGTCGGCGGGTGGCCAACCTAGTCCCGCGGTCTTGGGGGCGACGCTATAGTCGTCGGACATGTCGGCGGCTGGCCAACTTTGGCCCGTGGTCGCGGGGACGACCCAATAGTCGTTGGACATGTCGGCGGCTGACCAACTTTGGCCCGTGGTTGTGGGGACGACCCTATAGTCGTTGGACATGACGGTGGCGGGCCAATCTAGTCCCGGGGTCGTGGGGACGACCGTATAGTCGTCGGACAAGACGGCGGCTGGACACCTTTGGCCCGGGGTCGTGGGAACGACCCTATAGTCGTCGGACATGTCGGCGGCTGGCCAACTTTGGCCCGTGGTCGTGGTGACGATCCAATAGTCGTCGGACATGTCGGCGGCTGGCCAACTTTGGCCCGTGGTTGTGGGGACGACCCTATAGTCGTTGGACATGACGGTGGCGGGCCAATCTAGTCCCGGGGTCGTGGGGACGACCCTATAGTCGTCGGACAAGACGGCGGCTGGACACCTTTGGCCCGGGGTCGTGGGGACGACCCTATAGTCGTCGGACATGTCGGCGGCTGGCCAACTTTGGCCCGTGGTCGTGGGGACGATCCAATAGTCGTCGGACATGTCGGCGGCTGGCCAACTTTGGCCCGTGGTCGTGGGGACGACCCAATAGTCGTCGGACATGTCGGCGGCTGGCCAACTTTGGTCTGTGGTTGTGGGGACGACCCTATAGTCATCGGACATGACGGTGGCGGGCCAATCTATTCCCGGGGTCGTGGGGACGACCCTATAGTCTTCGGACATGTCGGCGGCTGGCCAACTTTGGCCCGTGGTCGTGGGGACGACCCAATAGTCGTCGGACATGTCGGCGGCTGGCCAACTTTGGTCTGTGGTTGTGGGGACGACCCTATAGTCATCGGACATGTCGGCGATTGGCCATTATTGGCCCGGGGTCGTGGGGACGACCGTATATTCGTCAGACATGACGGTGGCGGGCTAATCTAGTCCCGGGGTCGTGGGGACGACCCTATAGTCGTCGGACATGACGGTGGCGGGCCAATCTAGTCCCGGGGTTGTGGGGACATGTCGGCGGCTTGACAAATGTTCCCGGGGACGTGGGGACGAACCTATAGTCGTCGGACATGAAGGTGTCGGGCCAATCTAGTCCCGGGATTGTGGGGACATGTCGGCGACTTGCCAAATGTGCCCGGGGTCGTGGGGACGACCCTATAGTGGTCGGACAAGTCGGCGGCTGGCCAACCTAGTCCCGGGGTCGTGGGGACGACTCTATAGTCGTCGGACAATTCGGCGGCGGGCCAACCTAGTCCCGGGGTTGTGGGGACGTCCCTATAGTCCTCGGACAAGTCGGCGGCAAGCCCACTTTGGCCCGTGGTCGTGGGGACGACCCTATAGTCGTTGGACATGTTGCCGGCTGGTCAACCTAGTCCCGGGGTCGTGGGGACGACCCTATAGTCGTCGGATTTGTCGGCGGCTGGCCAACATTGGCCCGTGGTCGTGGGGTCGACCCAATAGTCGTTGGACATGTCAGCGGCTGGCCAACTTTGGCCCGGTGTCGTGGGGACGACTCTATAGTCGTTGGACATGTCGGCGGCTGGCCAATCTAGTCCCGGGGACGTGGGGACGACCCTATAGTCTTCGGACATGTCGGCGGCTGGCCAACTTTGGCCCGGGGTCGTGGGGACGACTCTATAGTCGTTGGACATGTCGGCGGCGGGCCAATCTAGTCCCGGGGACGACCCTATAGTCGTCGGACATGTCGGCGGCCGCCAACTTTGGCCCGGTGTCGTGGGGACGACTCTATAATCGTCGGACATGTCGGCGGCTGGCCAACTTTGGCCCCTGGTCGTGGGGACGACCCAATAGTGGTCGGACATGTCGGCGGCTGGCCAACCTAGTCCCGAGGTCGTGGGGACGACCCTATGGTCGTCGGACTTGACGGTGGCGGGCCAATCTAGTCCCAGGGTCGTGGGGACGACCCTATAGTCTTCGGACATGTCGGCGGCTGCCCAACTTTGGCCCGTGGTTGTGGGGACGACCCTATAGTCGTTGGACATGACGGTGGCGGGCCAATCTAGTCCCGGGGTCGTGGGGACGACCCTATAGTCGTCGGACAAGACGGCGGCTGGACATCTTTGGCCCGGGGTCGTGGGGACGACACTATAGTCGTCGGACATGTCGGCGGCTGGCCAACTTTGGCCCGTGGTCGTGGGGACGACCCAATAGTCGTCGGACATGTCGGCGGCTGGCCAACTTTGGCCCGTGGTCGTGGGGCCGATCCGATAGTCGTTGGACATGACGGTGGCGGGCCAATCTAGTCCCGGGGTCGTCGGGAAGACCCTATAGTCGTCGGACATGTCGGTGGCTGGCCAACTTTCGCCCGGTGTCGTGGGGACGACTCTATAGTCGTCGGACATGTCGGCGGCTGGCCAACTTTGGCACGTGGTCGTGGGGACGATCCGATAGTCGTTGGGCATGACGGTGGCGGGCCAATCTAGTCCCGAGGTCGTCGGGACGACCCTATAGTCGTCGGACATGTCGGCGGCTGGACATCTTTGGCCCGGGGTCGTGGGGACGACCCTATAGTCGTCGGACATGTCGGCGGTTGGCCAACTTTGGCCTGTGGTCGTGGGGACGACGCTATAGTCGTCGGACATTTCGGCGGCTTGCCAACTTTGGCCCGGGGTCGTGGGGACGACCCTATAATCGTCGGACATGTCGGCGCGTGGCCAACCTAGTCCCGCGGTCTTGGGGGCGACCCTATAGTCGTCGGACATGTCGGCGGCTGGCCAACTTTGGCCCGTGGTCGCGGGGACGACCCAATAGTCGTTGGACATGTCGGCGGCTGACCAACTTTGGCCCGGGGTTGTGGGGACGACCCTATAGTCGTTGGACATGACGGTGGCGGGCCAATCTAGTCCCGGGGTCGTGGGGACGACCCTATAGTCGTCGGACAAAACGGCGGCTGGACATCTTTGGCCCGGGGTCGTGGGGACGACCCTATAGTCGTCGGACATGTCGGCGGCTGGCCAACTTTGGCCCGTGGTCGTGGGGACGATCCAATAGTCGTCGGACATGTCGGCGGCTGGCCAACTTTGGCCCGTGGTCGTGGGGACGACCCAATAGTCGTCGGACATGTCGGCGGCTGGCCAACTTTGGCCCGTGGTCGTGGGGACGATCCGATAGTCGTTGGACATGATGGTGGCGGGCCAATCTAGTCCCGGGGTCGTCGGGACGACCCTATAGTCGTCGGACATGTCGGTGGCTGGCCAACTTTCGCCCGGTGTCGTGGGGACGACTCTATAGTCGTCGGACATGTCGGCGGCTGGCCAACTTTGGCCCGTGGTCGTGGGGACGATCCGATAGTCGTTGGACATGACGGTGGCGGGCCAATCTAGTCCCGAGGTCGTCGGGACGACCCTATAGTCGTCGGACATGTCGGCGGCTGGACATCTGTGGCCCGGGGTCGTGGGGACGACCCTATGGTTGTCGGACATGTCGGCGCCTGTCCAACTGTGGCCCCTGGTCGTGGGGACGACCCAATAGTGGTCGGGCATGTCGGCGGCTGGCCAAGCTTGTCCCGGGGTCGTGGGGACGACCCTATAATCGTCGGACAAGACGGCGGCGGGCCAATCCAGTCCCGGGGTCGTAGGGACGACCCTATAGTCGACGGACATGTCGGCGATTGGCCAACATTGGCCCGGGGTCGTGGGGACGACCCTATAGTCGTCGGACATGTGGGCGGCTGGCCAACATTGGCCCGTGGTCGTGGGGACGACCCAATAGTCGTTGGACATGTCAGCGGCTGGCCAACTTTGCCCCGGTGTCGTGGTGACGACTCTATAGTCGTCGGACATGTCGGCGGCTGGCCAATCTAGTCCCGGGGTCGTGGGGACGACCCTATAGTCTTCGGGCATGTCGGCGGCTGGCC
Organism: Andrena praecox; assembly: GCA_963932275.1. Taxonomy (NCBI): domain Eukaryota; kingdom Metazoa; phylum Arthropoda; class Insecta; order Hymenoptera; family Andrenidae; genus Andrena; species Andrena praecox. The sequence continues at coordinate 496,775 of CAWVQO010000333.1, read as the reverse complement.
AACATAGGCCCGTGGTCGTGGGGACGACCCAATAGCCGTCGGACATGTCGGCGGCTGGCCAACTTTGGCACGTAGTCGTGGGGACGATCCGATAGTCGCCGGACATGACGGTGGCAGGCCAATCTATTCCCGGGGTCGTGAGGACGACCCTATAGTCGTCGGACATGTCGGCAGCTGGACAACTTTGGCCCGGTGTCGTGGGGGCGACTCTATAGTCGTCGGACATGTCGGCGGCTGGCCAACTTTGGCCCCTGGTCGTGGGGACGACCCAATAGTGGTCGGACATGTCGGCGGCTGGCCAACCTAGTCCCGAGGTCGTGGGGACGACCCTATAGTCGTCGGACTTGACGGTGGCGGGCCAATCTAGTCCCAGGGTCGTGGGGACGACCCTATAGTCTTCGGAAATGTCGGCGGCTGGCCAACTTTGGCCCGTAGTCGTGGGGACGATCCGATAGTCGCCGGACATGGCGGTGGCGGGCCAATCTATTCCCGGGGTCGTGGGGACGACCCTATAGTCTTCGGACATGTCGGCGGCTGGCCAACTATGGCCCGTGGTCGTGGGGACGACCCAATAGTCGTCGGACATGTCGGCGGCAGGCCAACATTGGCCCGTAGTCGTGGGGACGATCCGATAGTCACCGGACATGACGGTGGCGGGCCAATCTATTCCCGGTGTCGTGGGGACGACCCTATAGTCGTCGGACATGTCGGCGGCAGGCCAACTTTGGCCCGTGGTCGTGGGGACGACTCTATAGTCGTCGGACATGTCGGCGGCTGGCCAACCTAGACCCGGGGTCGTGGGGACGACCCTATTGTCATCGGACATGACGGTGGCGGGCCAATCTACTCCCGGGGTCGTGGGGACGACCCTATAGTCGTCGGACATGTCGGCGGCTGGCCATTCTAGTCCCGGGGTCGTGGGGACGACCCTATAGTCGTCGGACATGTCGGCGGCGGGCCAACTTTGGCCCGGGGTCGTGGAGACAACCCTATAGTCATCGGACATGTCGGCGATTGGCCATTATTGGCCCGGGGTCGTGGGGACGACCGTATATTCGTCGGACATGACGGTGGCGGGCCAATCTAGTCCCGGGGTCGTGGGGACGACCCTATAGTCGTCGGATATGTCGGCGGCTGGCCTACTTTGGCCCGTCGTCGTGGGGACGACTCTATAGTCGTTGGACATGTCGGCGGCTGGCCAATCTAGTCCCGGGGACGTGGGGACGACCCTATAGTCTTCGGACATGTCGGCGGCTGGCCAACTTTGGCCCGTGGTCGTGGGGACGACCCTATAGTCGTTGGACATGACGGTGGCGGGCCAATCTAGTCCCGGGGTCGTGGGGACGACCGTATATTCGTCGGACATGACGGTGGCGGGCCAATCTAGTCCCGGGGTCGTGGGGACGACCCTATAGTCGTCGGATATGTCGGCGGCTGGCCTACTTTGGCCCGTCGTCGTGGGGACGACTCTATAGTCGTTGTACATGTCGGCGGCTGGCCAATCTAGTCCCGGGGACGTGGGGACGACCCTATAGTCTTCGGACATGTCGGCGGCTGGCCAACTTTGGCCCGTGGTCGTGGGGACGACCCTATAGTCGTTGGACATGACGGTGGCGGGCCAATCTAGTCCCGGGGTCGTGGGGACGACCCTATAGTCGTCGGACAAAACGGCGGCTGGACATCTTTGGCCCGGGGTCGTGGGGACGACCCTATAGTCGTCGGACATGTCGGCGGCTGGCCAACTTTGGCCCGTGGTCGTGGGGACGATCCAATAGTCGTCGGACATGTCGGCGGCTGGCCAACTTTGGCCCGTGGTCGTGGGGACGACCCAATAGTCGTCGGACATGTCGGCGGCTGGCCAACTTTGGCCCGTGGTCGTGGGGACGACCCAATAGTCGTCGGACATGTCGGCGGCTGGCCAACTTTGGCCCGTAGTCGTGGGGACGACCCTATAATCGTCGGACATGTCGGCGGGTGGCCAACCTAGTCCCGCGGTCTTGGGGGCGACCCTATAGTCGTCGGACATGTCGGCGGCTGGTTAACTTTGGCCCGTGGTCGCGGGGACGACCCAATAGTCGTTGGACATGTCGGCGGCTGACCAACTTTGGCCCGTGGTTGTGGGGACGACCCTATAGTCGTCGGACATGTCGGCGGCTGGCCAACTTTGGCCCGTGGTCGTGGGGACGATCCGATAGTCGTTGGACATGACGGTGGCGGGCCAATCTAGTCCCGAGGTCGTCGGGACGACCGTATAGTCGTCGGACATGTCGGCGGCTGGACATCTTTGGCCCGGGGTCGTGGGGACGACCCTATAGTCGTCGGACATGTCGGCGGCTGGACAACTTTGGCCCGGTGTCGTGGGGACGACTCTATAGTCTTCGGACATGTCGGCGGCGGGCCAATCTAGTACCGGGGTCGTGGGGACGACACTATAGTCGTCGGACATGTCGGCGGCTGGCCAACTTTGGCCCATGGTCGTTGAGACGACCCAATAGTCGTTGGACATGTCGGCGGCTGGCCAGCTTTGGCCCGTGGTTGTGGGGACGACCCTATAGTCGTTGGACATGACGGTGGCGGGCCAATCTAGTCCCGGGGTGGTGGGGACGACCCTATAGTCGTCGGACATGTCGGCGGCTGGCCAACTTTGGCCCGGGGTCGTGGGAACGACTCTATAGTCGTCGGACTTGACGGTGGCGGGCCAATCTAGTCCCGGGGCCGTGGGGACGACCCTAAAGTCGTCGGACATTTCGGCGGCTTGCCAACTTTGGCCCGGGGTCGTGGGGACGACCCTATAATCGTCGGACATGTCGGCGGGTGGCCAACCTAGTCCCGCGGTCTTGGGGGCGACCCTATAGTCGTCGGACATGTCGGCGGCTGGCCAACTTTGGCCCGTGGTCGCGGGGACGACCCAATAGTCGTTGGACACGTCGGCGGCAGACCAACTTTGGCCCGTGGTTGTGGGGACGACCCTATAGTCGTCGGACATGTCGGCGGCTGGCCAACTTTGGCCCGTGGTCGTGGGGACGATCCGATAGTCGTTGGACATGACGGTGGCGGGCCAATCTAGTCCCGAGGTCGTCGGGACGACCCTATAGTCGTCGGACATGTCGGCGGCTGGACATCTTTGGCCCGGGGTCGTGGGGACGACCCTATAGTTGTCGGACATGTCGGCGGCTGGCCAACTGTGGCCCCTGGTCGTGGGGACGACCCAATAGTGGTCGGGCATGTCGGCGGCTGGCCAAGCTTGTCCCGGGGTCGTGGGGACGACCCTATAATCGTCGGACAAGACGGCGGCGGGCCAATCCAGTCCCGGGGTCGTAGGGACGACCCTATAGTCGACGGACATGTCGGCGATTGGCCAACATTGGCCCGGGGTCGTGGGGACGACCCTATAGTCGTCGGACATGTCGGCGGTTGGCCAACTTTGGCCCGTAGTCGTGGGGACGATCCGATAGTCGTCGGACATGTCGGCGGCTGGCCAACATTGGCCCGTGGTCGTGGGGACGACCCAATAGTCGTCGGACATGTCGGCGGCTGGCCAACATCGGCCCGTAGTCGTGGGGACGATCCGATTGTCGCCGGACATGACGGTGGCGGGCCAATCTATTCCCGGTGTCTTGGGGACGACCCTATAGTCGTCGGACATGTCGGTGGCGGGTCAATCTAGTCCCGGGGTCATGGGAACGACCCTATAGTCGTCGGATATTTCGGCGGCCGGCCAACTTTGGCCCGTGGTCGTGGGGACGACTCTATAGTCGTCGGACATGTCGGCGGCTGGCCAACCTAGACCCGGGGTCGTGGGGACGACTCTATAGTCGTCGGACATGTCGGTGGCGGGTCAATCTAGTCCCGGGGTCATGGGAACGACCCTATAGTCGTCGGACATGTCGGCGGCTGGCCAACTTTGGCCTGTGGTCGTGGGGACGACCCTATAGTCGTCGGACATGTCGGCGGCTGGCCAACTTTGGCCCGTGGTCGTGGGGACGAACCAATAGTCGTCGGACATGTCGGCGGCTTGCCAACTTTGGCCCGGGGTCGTGGGGACGACCCTATAGTCGTCGGAAATGACGGTGGCGGGCCAATCTAGTCCCAGGGTCGTGGGAACGACCCTATAGTCTTCGGACATGTCGGCGGCTGGCCAACTTTGGCCCGTGGTCGTGGGGACGACCCAATAGTCGTCGGACATGTCGGTGGCGGGCCAATCTAGTCCCGTGGTCGTGGGGACGACCCAATAGTCGTTGGACATGTCAGCGCCTGGCCAACTTTGCCCCGGTGTCGTGATGACGACTCTATAGTCGTCGGACATGTCGGCGGCTGGACAACTTTGGCCCGGTGTCGTGGGGACGACTCTATAGTCGTCGGACATGTCGGCGGCGGGCCAATCTAGTACCGGGGTCGTGGGGACGACACTATAGTCGTCGGACATGTCGGCGGCTGGCCAACTTTGGCCCGTGGTCGCGGGGACGACCCAATAGTCGTTGGACATGTCGGCGGCAGACCAACTTTGGCCCGTGGTTGTGGGGACGACCCTATAGTCGTCGGACATGTCGGCGGCTGGCCAACTTTGGCCCGTGGTCGTGGGGACGATCCGATAGTCGTTGGACATGACGGTGGCGGGCCAATCTAGTCCCGAGGTCGTCGGGACGACCCTATAGTCGTCGGACATGTCGGCGGCTGGACATCTTTGGCCCGGGGTCGTGGGGACGACCCTATAGTTGTCGGACATGTCGGCGGCTGGCCAACTGTGGCCCCTGGTCGTGGGGACGACCCAATAGTGGTCGGGCATGTCGGCGGCTGGCCAAGCTTGTCCCGGGGTCGTGGAGACGACCCTATAATCGTCGGACAAGACGGCGGCGGGCCAATCCAGTCCCGGGGTCGTAGGGACGACCCTATAGTCGACGGACATGTCGGCGATTGGCCAACATTGGCCCGGGGTCGTGGGGACGACCCTATAGTCGTCGGACATGTCGGCGGTTGGCCAACTTTGGCCCGTAGTCGTGGGGACGATCCGATAGTCGTCGGACATGTCGGCGGCTGGCCAACATTGGCCCGTGGTCGTGGGGACGACCCAATAGTCGTCGGACATGTCGGCGGCTGGCCAACATCGGCCTGTAGTCGTGGGGACGATCCGATTGTCGCCGGACATGACGGTGGCGGGCCAATCTATTCCCGGTGTCTTGGGGACGACCCTATAGTCGTCGGACATGTCGGTGGCGGGTCAATCTAGTCCCGGGGTCATGGGAACGACCCTATAGTCGTCGGATATTTCGGCGGCCGGCCAACTTTGGCCCGTGGTCGTGGGGACGACTCTATAGTCGTCGGACATGTCGGCGGCTGGCCAACCTAGACCCGGGGTCGTGGGGACGACTCTATAGTCGTCGGACATGTCGGTGGCGGGTCAATCTAGTCCCGGGGTCATGGGAACGACCCTATAGTCGTCGGACATGTCGGCGGCTGGCCAACTTTGGCCTGTGGTCGTGGGGACGACCCTATAGTCGTCGGACATGTCGGCGGCTGGCCAACTTTGGCCCGTGGTCGTGGGGACGAACCAATAGTCGTCGGACATGTCGGCGGCTTGCCAACTTTGGCCCGGGGTCGTGGGGACGACCCTATAGTCTTCGGACATGTCGGCGGCTGGCCAACTTTGGCCCGTGGTCGTGGGGACGACCCAATAGTCGTCGGACATGTCGGTGGCGGGCCAATCTAGTCCCGTGGTCGTGGGGACGACCCAATAGTCGTTGGACATGTCAGCGCCTGGCCAACTTTGCCCCGGTGTCGTGATGACGACTCTATAGTCGTCGGACATGTCGGCGGCTGGACAACTTTGGCCCGGTGTCGTGGGGACGACTCTATAGTCGTCGGACATGTCGGCGGCGGGCCAATCTAGTACCGGGGTCGTGGGGACGACACTATAGTCGTCGGACATGTCGGCGGCTGGCCAACTTTGGCCCATGGTCGTTGAGACGACCCAATAGTCGTTGGACATGTCGGCGGCTGGCCAGCTTTGGCCCGTGGTTGTGGGGACGACCCTATAGTCGTTGGACATGACGGTGGCGGGCCAATCTAGTCCCGGGGTCGTGGGGACGACCCTATAGTCGTCGGACATGTCGGCGGCTGGCCAACTTTGGCCCGGGGTTGTGGGAACGACTCTATAGTCGTCGGACTTGACGGTGGCGGGCCAATCTAGTCCCGGGGCCGTGGGGACGACCCTACAGTCGTCGGACATTTCGGCGGCTTGCCAACTTTGGCCCGGGGTCGTGGGGACGACCCTATAATCGTCGGACATGTCGGCGGGTGGCCAACCTAGTCCCGCGGTCTTGGGGGCGACCCTATAGTCGTCGGACATGTCGGCGGCTGGCCAACTTTGGCCCGTGGTCGCGGGGACGACCCAATAGTCGTTGGACATGTCGGCGGCAGACCAACTTTGGCCCGTGGTTGTGGGGACGACCCTATAGTCGACGGACATGTCGGCGATTAGCCAACATTGGCCCGGGGTCGTGGGGACGACCCTATAGTCGTCGGACATGTCGGCGGTTGGCCAACTTTGGCCTGTGGTCGTGGGGACGACCCTATAGTCGTCGGACATGTCGGCGGCTGGACAACTTTGGCCCGGTGTCGTGGGGACGACTCTATAGTCGTCGGACATGTCGGCGGCGGGTCAACCTAGTCCCGCGGTCTTGGGGGCGACCCTATAGTCTTCGGACATGTCGGCGGCTGGCCAATCTAGTCCCGGGGTCGTGGGGACGACCCTATAGTCGTCGGACATGTCGGCGGCTGGACAACTTTGGCCCGGTGTCGTGGGGGCGACTCTATAGTCGTCGGACATGTCGGCGGCTGGCCAACTTTGGCCCGGTGTCGTGGGGACGACTCTATAGTCGTCGGACATGTCGGCGGCTGGCCAACTGTGGCCCCTGGTCGTGGGGACGACCCAATAGTGGTCGGACATGTCGGCGGCTGGCCAACCTAGTCCCGAGGTCGTGGGGACGACCCTATAGTCGTCGGACTTGACGGTGGCGGGCCAATCTAGTCCCGGGGTCGTGGGGACGACCCTACAGTCGTCGGACATTTCGGCGGCTTGCCAACTTTGGCCCGGGGTCGTGGGGACGACCCTATAGTCGTCGGACATGTCGGCGGCTGGCCAACCTAGTCCCGAGGTCGTGGGGACGACCCTATTGTCGTCGGACTTGACGGTGGCGGGCCAATCTAGTCCCGGGGTCGTGGGGACGACCCTACAGTCGTCGGACATTTCGGCGGCTTGCCAGCTTTGGCCCGGGGTCGTGGGGACGATCCAATAGTCGTCGGACATGTCGGCGGCTGGTCAACTTTGGCCCGTGGTCGTGGGGACGACCCTATAGTCGTTGGACATGTCAGCGGCGGGCCAACTTTGGCCCGGTGTCGTGGGGACGACCCAATAGTCGTCGGACATGTCGGCGGCTGGCCAACTTTGGCCCATGGTCGTGGGGACGATCCGATAGTCGTTGGACATGACGGTGGCGGGCCAATCTAGTCCCGGGGTCGTGGGGACGACTCTATAGTCGTCGGACATGACGGGGCGGACCAATCTAGTCCCGGGGTCGTGGGGACGACCCTATAGTCGTCGGACATGTCGGCGGCTGGCCAACTTTGGCCCGTGGTCGTGGGGACGATCCAAAAGTCGTCGGACATGTCGGCGGCTGGCCAACTTTGGCCCGTGGTCGTGGGGACGACCCTATAGTCGTCGGAAATGACGGTGGCGGGCCAATCTAGTCCCGTGGTCGTGGGGACGACCCTACAGTCGTCGGATATGTCGGCGGCTGGTCAACTTTGGCCCGTGGTCGTGGGGACGACCCTATAGTCGTTGGACATGTCAGCGGCGGGCCAACTTTGGCCCGGTGTCGTGGGGACGACCCAATAGTCGTCGGACATGTCGGCGGCTGGCCAACTTTGGCCCGTGGTCGTGGGGACGATCCGATAGTCGTTGGACATGACGGTGGCGGGCCAATCTAGTCCCGGGGTCGTGGGGACGACTCTATAGTCGTCGGACATGACGGGGCGGACCAATCTAGTCCCGGGGTCGTGGGGACGACCCTATAGTCGTCGGACATGTCGGCGGCTGGCTAACTTTGGCCCGTGGTCGTGGGGACGATCCAAAAGTCGTCGGACATGTCGGCGGCTGGCCAACTTTGGCGCGTGGTCGTGGGAACGATCCGATTGTCGTCGGACATGTCGGCGGCTGGCCAACTTTGGCCCGTGGTCGTGGGGACGACCCTATAGTCTTCGGACATGACGATAGCGGGTCAATCTAGACCCGAGGTCGTGGGGACGACCCTATAGTAGTCGGACATGTCGGCGGCTGTCCAACTTTGGCCCGGTGTCGTGGGGACGACTCTATAGTCGTCGGACTTGTCGGCGGCTGGCCAACCTAGACCTGGGGTCGTGGGGACGACCCTATAGTCGTCGGACATGACGGTGGCGGGCCAATCTAGTCCCGGGGTCGTGGGGACGACCCTATAGTCGTCGGACATGTCGGCGGCTGGCCAACTTTGGCCCGTGGTCGTGGGGACGATCCAATAGTCGTCGGACAAGGCGGCGGCTGGCCAACTTTGGCCCGGGGTCGTGGGGACGACCCTATAGTCGTCGGATATGTCGGCGGCTGGCCAACTTTGGCCCGTGGTCGTGGGGACGATCCAATAGTCGTCGGACAAGGCGGCGGCTGGCCAACTTTGGCCCGGGGTCGTGGGGACGACCCTATAGTCGTCGGACATGACGGTGGCGGGCCAGTCTAGTCCCGGGTCATGGGGACGACCCTATAGTCGTCGAACAAGTCGGCGGCTGGCCAACTTTGGCCCGTGGTCGTGGGGACGACCCTATAGTCGTCGGAAATGTCGGCGGCTGGCCAACTTTGGCCCGTGGTCGTGGGGACGACCCTATAGTCGTCGGACATGACGGTGGCGGGCCAGTCTAGTCCCGGGTCATGGGGACGACCCTATAGTCGTCGAACAAGTCGGCGGCTGGCCAACTTTGGCCCGGTGTCGTGGGGACGACCCAATAGTCGTCGGACATGTCGGCGGCTGGCCAACTTTGGCCCGGTGTCGTGGGGCGACTCTATAGTCGTCGGACATGTCGGCGGCTGGCCAACCTAGACCCGGGGTCGTGGGGACGACCCTATAGTCGTCGGACATGTCGGCGGCTTGCCAACTTTGGCCCGGGGTCGTGAGGACGATCCAATAGTCGTCGGACATGTCGGCGGCTGGTCAACTTTGGCCCGTGGTCGTGGGGACGATCCGATAGTCGTTGGACATGACGGTGGCGGACCAATCTAGTCCCGGGGTCGTGGGGACGACCCTATAGTCGTCGGACATGTCGGCGGCTGGCCAACTTTGGCCCGTGGTCGTGGGGACGACCCTGTAGTAGTCGGACATGTCGCCGGCTGTCCAACTTTGGCCCGGTGTCGTGGGGACGACTCTATAGTCGTCGGACATGACGGTGGCGGGCCAGTCTAGTCCCGGGTCATGGGGACGACCCTATAGTCGTCGAACAAGTCGGCGGCTGGCCAACTTTGACCCGTGGTCGTGGGGACGACCCTATAGTCGTTGGACATGTCAGCGGCTGGCCAACTTTGGCCCGGTGTCGTGGGGACGACCCAATAGTCGTCGGACATGTCGGCGGCTGGCCAACTTTGACCCGTGGTCGTGGGGACGACCCTATTGTCGTCGGAAATGACGGTGGCGGGCCAATCTATTCACGGGGTCGTGGGGACGACCCTATAGTCGTCGGACAAGTCGGCAGCTTGCCAACTTTGGCCCGTGGTCGTGGGGACGATCCAATAGTCGTCGGATATGTCGGCGGCTGGCCAACTTTGGCCCGTGGTCGTGGGGACGACCCTATAGTCGTCGGACATGACGGTGGCGGGCCAGTCTAGTCCCGGGTCATGGGGACGACCCTATAGTCGTCGAACAAGTCGGCGGCTGGCCAACTTTGGCCCGTGGTCGTGGGGACGACCCTATAGTCGTCGGAAATGTCGGCGGCTGGCCAACTTTGGCCCGTGGTCGTGGGGACGACCCTATAGTCGTCGGACATGACGGTGGCGGGCCAGTCTAGTCCCGGGTCATGGGGACGACCCTATAGTCGTCGAACAAGTCGGCGGCTGGCCAACTTTGGCCCGGTGTCGTGGGGACGACCCAATAGTCGTCGGACATGTCGGCGGCTGGCCAACTTTGGCCCGGTGTCGTGGGGCGACTCTATAGTCGTCGGACATGTCGGCGGCTGGCCAACCTAGACCCGGGGTCGTGGGGACGACCCTATAGTCGTCGGACATGTCGGCGGCTTGCCAACTTTGGCCCGGGGTCGTGAGGACGATCCAATAGTCGTCGGACATGTCGGCGGCTGGTCAACTTTGGCCCGTGGTCGTGGGGACGATCCGATAGTCGTTGGACATGACGGTGGCGGACCAATCTAGTCCCGGGGTCGTGGGGACGACCCTATAGTCGTCGGACATGTCGGCGGCTGGCCAACTTTGGCCCGTAGTCGTGGGGACGATCCGATAGTCGCCGGACATGACGGTGGCGGGCCAATCTATTCCCGGGGTCGTGGGGACGACCCAATAGTCCTCGGACATGTCGGCTGCAGGCCAACTTTGGCCCGTGGTCGTGGGGACGACCCAATAGTCGTTCGACATGTCGGCGGCTGGCCAACTTTGGCCCGTGGCTGTGGGGACGACCCTATAGTCGTTGGACATGACGGTGGCGGGCCAATCTAGTCCCGTGGTCGCGGGGACGACCCTACAGTCGTCTGACATTTCGGCGGCAGGCCAACTTTGGCCCGTGGTCGTGGGGACGACCCTATAGTCGTCGGACATGACGGTAGCGGGCCAATCTAGTCCCGAGGTCGTGGGGCGACCCTATAGTCGTCGAACATGTCAACGGCGGGCCAGCGTAGGCTCGGGGTCGTGCGCAGGACTATATAGTCGTCGGACATGACGGCCACGGGCTAACATAGGATCAGGGTCATGGGGACGACCCTATAGTCGTCGAACATGTCGACGGCTGGCCAACGTAGTCCCGGGGTCGTGGGGACGACCCTATTGTCGTCGGACATGGCGGTGGCGGGCCAATCTAGTCCCGTGGTCGCGGGGACGACCCTACAGTCGTCGGACATGTTGGCGGCAGGTCAACCTAGTCCCGGGGTCGTGGGGACGACCCTATTGTCGTCGGATATGGCGGTGGCGGGCCAATCTAGTCCCGTGGTCGCGGGGACGACCCTAAAGGCGTCGGACATTTCGGCGGCAGGCCAACTTTGGCCCGAGGTCGTGGGGACGACCCTATAGTCGTCGGACATGACGGTGTCGGGCCAATCTAGTCCCGGGATTGTGGGGATATGTCGGCGACTTGCGAAATGTGCCCGGGGTCGTGGGGACGACCCTATAGTGGGCGGACAAGTCGGCGGCTGGCCAACCTAGTCCGGGGGTCGTGGGGACGACTCTATAGTCGTCGGACAAGTCGGCGGCGGGCCAACCTAGTCCCGTGGTCGCGGGGACGACCCTACAGTCGTCGGACATTTCGGCGGCAGGCCAACTTTGGCCCGTGGTCGTGGGGACGACCCTATAGTCGTCGGACATGACGGTAGCGGGCCAATCTAGTCCCGAGGTCGTGGGGACGACCCTATAGTCGTCGAACATGTCAACGGCGGGCCAGCGTAGGCTCGGGGTCGTGTGCAGGACTATATAGTCGTCGGACATGACGGCCACGGGCTAACATAGGATCAGGGTCATGGGGACGACCCTATAGTCGTCGAACATGTCGACGGCAGGCCAACGTAGGCTCGGGGTCGTGTGGACGACCCTATAGTCGTCGGACATGTCGGTAGCGGGCTAACTTAGGATCAGGGTCGTGGGGACGACCGTATAGTCGTCGGACATTTCGGCGGCTGGCCAACATTGGCCCGGTGTCGTGGGGACGACTCTATAGTCGTCGGACATGACGGTGGCGGGCCAATCTAGTCCCGGGGTCATGGGAACGACCCTATAGTCGTCGGATATTTCGGCGGCCGGCCAACTTTGGCCCGTGGTCGTTAGGACGACTCTATAGTCGTCGGACATGTTGGCGGCAGGTCAACCTAGTCCCGGGGTCGTGGGGACGACCCTCTAGTCGTCGGACATGACGGTGCCGAGCCAATCTAGTCCCGGGATCGTGGGGACGACCCTACAGTCGTCGGACATTTCGGCGGCTGGCCAACTTTGGCCCGTGGTCGTGGGGACGACCCAATAGTCGTCGGACATGTCGGCGGCTGGCCAACTTTGGCCCGTGGTCGTGGGGACGATCCGATAGTCGTTGGACATGACGGTGGCGGGCCAATCTAGTCCGGGGTCGTCGGGACGACCCTATAGTCGTCGGACATGTCGGCGGCTGGCCAACTTTGGCCCGGTGTCGTGGGGACGACTCTATAGTCGTCGGGCATGTCGGCGGCTGGCCAACTTTGGCCCGTGGTCGTGGGGACGATCCGATAGTGGTCGGACATGTCGGCGGATGGCCTACTTTGGCCGGTGGTCGTGGGAACGACCCTATAGTCGTCGGACAAGTCGGCGGCTGGCCAACCTAGTCCCGGGGTCGTGGGGACGACCCTATAGTCCTCGGACATGTCGGCGGCTGGCCAACTTTGGCCCGTGGTCGTGGGGACGACCCTATAGTCGTCGGACATGTTGGCGGCAGGTCAGCCTAGTCCCGGGGTCATGGGGACGACCCTATAGTCGTCGGACAAGACGGCGGCTGGATATCCTTGGCTCGCGGTCGTGGGGACGACCCTATAGTCGTCGGACATTTCGGCGGCATGCCAACTTTGGCCCGGGGTCGTGGGGACGATCCTATAGTCGTCGGACATGTCGGCGGCTGGCTAACTTTGGCCCGTGGTCGTGGGGACGACCCAATAGTCGTTGGACATATCGGCGGCTGGCCAACTTTGGCCCATGATCGTGGGGAGGACCCTATAGTCGTCGGACATTTCGGCGGCATGCCATCTTTGGCCCGGGGTCGTGGGGACGACCCTATAGTCGTCGGACATGTTGGCGGCTTGTCAACCTAGTCCCGGGGTCGTGGGGACGACCCAATAGTCGTTGGACATATCGGCGGCTGGCCAACTTTGGCCTATGGTCGTGGGGATGACCCTATAGTCGTTGGACATGACGGTGGCGGGCCAATCTAGTCCCGGGGTCGTAGGGACGACCCTATAGTCGTCGGACAAGACGGCGGCTGGACATCCTTGGCTCGCGGTCGTGGGGACGACCCTATAGTCGTCGGACATTTCGGCGGCTTGTCAACCTAGTCCCGGGGTCGTGGGGACGACCCAATAGCCTTCGGGCAAGTCGGCGGCTGGCCAACTTTGGCCCGGGGTCGTGGGGACGACCCTATAGTCGTCGGACATGTTGGCGGCTTGTCAACCTAGTCCCGGGGTCGTGGGGACGACCCTATAGTCGTTGGACATGACGGTGGTGGGCCAATCTAGTCCCGGGGTCGTGGGGACGACCCTATAGTCGTCGTACAAGTCGGCGGCGGGCCAAGCTTGTCCCGTGGTCGTGGGTACGATCCGATAGTTGTCGGACATGACGTTGGCGGGCCAATCTAGTCCCGGGGTCGTGGGGACGACCCTATAGTCGTCGGACATTTCGGCGGCTTGCCAACTTTGGCCGTCGTCGGACGTGTTGGCGGCTTGTCAACCTAGTCCCGGGGTTGTGGGGACGACCCTATAGTCGTTGGACATGACGGTGGCGGGCCAATCTAGTCCCGGGGTCGTAGGAACGACCCTATAGTCGTCGGACATGTCGGCGGCTTGCCACCTTTGGCCCAGGGTCGTGGGGACGACCCTATAGTCGTCGGACATGTCGGCGGCTGGCCAACCTAGTCCCGAGGTCGTGGGGACGACCGTATAGTCGTCGGACATGTCGGCGGCTGGCCAACCTAGCCCCGGGGTCGTGGGGGCGACCCTACAGTCGTCGGACATTTCGGCGGCTTGCCAACTTTGGCCCGGGGTCGTCGGGACGATCCTATAGTCGTCGGACATGTCGGCGGCTGGCTAACTTTGGCCCGTGGTCGTGGGGACGACCCAATAGTCGTTGGACATATCGGCGGCTGGCCAACTTTGGCCCATGGTCGTGGGGAGGACCCTATAGTCGTCGGACATTTCGGCGGCATGCCATCTTTGGCCCGGGGTCGTGGGGACGACCCTATAGTCGTCGGACATTTCGGCGGCTTGCCAACTTTGGCCCAGGGTCGTGGGGACGACCCTATAGTCGTCGGACATGTCGGCGGCTGGCCAACTTTGGCCCATGGTCGTGGGGATGACCCTATAGTCGTTGGACATGACGGTGGCGGGCCAATCTAGTCCCGTGGTCGTAGGGACGACCCTATAGTCGTCGGACAAGACGGCGGCTGGATATCCTTGGCTCGCGGTCTTGGGGACGACCCTATAGTCGTCGGACATTTCGGCGGCATGCCAACTTTGGCCCGGGGTCGTGGGGACGACCCTATAGTCGTTGGACATGACGGTGGCGGGCCAATCTAGTCCCGGGGTCGTAGGGACGACCCTATAGTCGTCGGACATGTCGGCGATTGGCCAACATTGGCCCGGGGTCGTGGGGACGACCCTATAGTCGTCGGACATGTCGGCGGCTGGCCAACCTAGTCCCGAGGTCGTGGGGACGACCCTATAATCGTCGGACTTCACGGTGGCGGGCCAATCTAGTCCCGGGGTCGTGGGGACGACCCTACAGTCGTCGGACATTTCGGCGGCTTGCCAACTTTGGCCCGGGGTCGTGGGGACGACCCTATAGTCGTCGGACTTCACGGTGGCGGGTCAATCTAGTCCCGCGGTCGTGGGGACGACCCTACAGTCGTCGGACATTTCGGCGGCTTGCCAACTTTGGCCCGGGGTCGTGGGGACGACCCTATAGTCGTCGGACATGACGGTGGCGGACCAATCTAGTCCCGGGGTCGTGGGGACGACCCTACAGTCGTCGGACATTTCGGCGGCTTGCCAACTTTGGCCCGGGGTCGTCGGGACGATCCTATAGTCGTCGGACATGTCGGCGGCTGGCTAACTTTGGCCCGTGGTCGTGGGGACGACCCAATAGTCGTTGGACATATCGGCGGCTGGCCAACTTTGGCCCATGGTCGTGGGGAGGACCCTATAGTCGTCGGACATTTCGGCGGCATGCCATCTTTGGCCCGGGGTCGTGGGGACGACCCTATAGTCGTCGGACATTTCGGCGGCTTGCCAACTTTGGCCCAGGGTCGTGGGGACGACCCTATAGTCGTCGGACATGTCGGCGGCTGGCCAACTTTGGCCCATGGTCGTGGGGATGACCCTATAGTCGTTGGACATGACGGTGGCGGGCCAATCTAGTCCCGTGGTCGTAGGGACGACCCTATAGTCGTCGGACAAGACGGCGGCTGGATATCCTTGGCTCGCGGTCTTGGGGACGACACTATAGTCGTCGGACATTTCGGCGGCATGCCAACTTTGGCCCGGGGTCGTGGGGACGACCCTATAGTCGTTGGACATGACGGTGGCGGGCCAATCTAGTCCCGGGGTCGTAGGGACGACCCTATAGTCGTCGGACATGTCGGCGATTGGCCAACATTGGCCCGGGGTCGTGGGGACGACCCTATAGTCGTCGGACATGTCGGCGGCTGGCCAACCTAGTCCCGAGGTCGTGGGGACGACCCTATAATCGTCGGACTTCACGGTGGCGGGCCAATCTAGTCCCGGGGTCGTGGGGACGACCCTACAGTCGTCGGACATTTCGGCGGCTTGCCAACTTTGGCCCGGGGTCGTGGGGACGACCCTATAGTCGTCGGACTTCACGGTGGCGGGTCAATCTAGTCCCGCGGTCGTGGGGACGACCCTACAGTCGTCGGACATTTCGGCGGCTTGCCAACTTTGGCCCGGGGTCGTGGGGACGACCCTATAGTCGTCGGACATGACGGTGGCGGACCAATCTAGTCCCGGGGTCGTGGGGACGACCCTATAGTCGTCGGACATGTCGGCGGCTGGCCAACTTTGGCCCGTGGTCGTGGGGACGATCCAATAGTCGTCGGACATGTCGGCGGCTGGCCAACGTTGGCCCGTGGTCGTGGAGACGATCCTATAGTCGTCGGACTTGACGGTGCCGGGCCAATCTAGTCCCGGGGTCGTGGGGACGACCCTACGGTCGTCGGACATTTCGGCGGCTTGCCAACTTTGGCCCGGGGTCGTGGGGACGACCCTATAGTCGTCGGACTTCACGGTGGCGGGCCAATCTAGTCCCGCGGTCGTGGGGACGACCCTACAGTCGTCGGACATTTCGGCGGCTTGCCAACTTTGGCCCGGGGTCGTGGGGACGACCCTATAGTCGTCGGACATGACGGTGGCTGGCCGACCTAGTCCCGAGGTCGTGGGGACGACCGTATAGTCGTCGGATATGTTGGCGGCTGGCCAACTTTGGCCCGTGGTCGTGGGGACGATCCGATAGTCGTCGGACGTGACGGTGGCTAGCCAATCTAGTCCCGGGATCGTGGGGACGACCCTATAGTCGTCGGAGATGTCGGCGGCTGGCCTACTTTGGCCCTGTGTCTTGGGGACGACCCTATAGTCGTCGGACAAATCGGCGGCTGGCCAACTTTGGCGCGGGGTCGTGGGGACGACGCTATTGTCGTCGGACAAGTCGGCGGTGAGCCAACCTAGTCCAGGGGTCGTGGGGACGACCCTATATTCGTCGGACATGTCGGCGGCTTGCCAACTTTGGCCCGGGGTCGTTGGCACGACCCTATAGTCGTCGGACATGTTGCCGGCTGGTCAGCCTAGTCCCGGGGTCGTGGGGACGACCCTATAGTCGTCGGAAATGTCGGCGGCTGGCCAATTTTGGCCCGTGGTCGTGAAGACGACCCTATAGTCGTCGGACATGACGGTGGCGGGCCAATCTAGTCCCGGGGTCGTGGGGACGACCCTATAGTCGTCGGACATGTCGGCGGCTGGCCAGCTTTGGCCCGTGGTCGTGGGGACGAAACAATAGTCGTCGGACATGTCGGCGGCTGGCCAACTTTGGCCCGTGGTCGTGGGAACGATCCGATAGTCGATGGACATGACCGTGCCGGGCCAATCAAGTCCGGGGGTCGTAGCTACGACCCTATAGTCATCGGACATGTCGGCGATTGGCCATTATAGGCCCGGGGTCGTGGGGACGACCGTATATTCGTCGGACATGACGGTGGCGGGCCAATCTAGTCCCGGGGTCGTGGGGACGACCCTATAGTCGTCGGACAACACGGCGGCTGGATATCTTTGGCCCGCGGTCGTGGGGACGACTCTATAGTCGTCGGACAACACGGCGGCTGGACATCTTTGGCCCGCGGTCGTGGGGACGACCCTATAGTCGTCGGACATGACGTTGGCGGGCCAATCTAGTCCCAGGGTCGTTGGGACGACCCTATAGTCGTCGGACATGTCGGCGGCTGGCCAACTTTGGCCCGTGGTCGTGGGGACGACTCTATAGTCGTCGGACATGTCGGCGGCTGGCCAACCTAGACTCGGGGTCGTGGGGACGACCCTATTGTCGCCGGACATGACGGTGGCGGGCCAATCTAGTCCCGGGGTCGTCGGGACGACCCTATAGTCGTCGGACATGTCTGCGGCTGGCCAACTTTGGCCCGTGGCCGTGGGGACGACCCTATAGTCGTTGGACATGTCAGCGGCTGGCCAACTTTGGCCCGTGGTCGTGGGGACGATCCGATAGTCGTTGGGCATGACGGTGGCGGGACAATCTAGTCCCGGGGTCGTCGGGACGACCCTATAGTCGTCGGACATGTCGGCGGCTGGCCAACTTTGGCCCGGTGACGTGGGGACGACTCTATAGTCGTCGGACATGTCGGCGGCTGGCCAACTTTGGCCCGTGATCGTGGGGACGATCCAATAGTCGTCGGACATGTCGGCGACTGGCCAACTTTGGCCCTTGGTCGTGGGGACGACCGTATAGTCGTTGGACATGTCAGCGGCTGGCCAACTTTGGCCCGGTGTCGTGGGGACGACTCTATAGTCGTCGGACATGTCGGCGGCTGGCCAACCCAGACCCGGGCTCGTGGGGACGACCCTATTGTCGTCGAACATGTCGGTGGCGGGCAAATCTATTCCCGGGGTCGTAGGGACGACCCTATAGTCGTCGGACATGTTGGCGATTGGCCAACATTGGCCCGGTGTCGTCGGGACGACCCTATAGTCGTCGTACATGTCGGCGGCTGGCAAACCTAGTCCCGAGGTCGTGGGGACGAACCTATAGTCGTCGGACTTGACGGTGGCGGGCCAATCTAGTCCCGGGGTCGTGGGGACGACCCTATAGTCGTCGGACATGTCGGCGGCTGGCCAACTTTGGCCCGTGGTCGCGGGGACGACCCAATAGTCGTGGGACATGTCGGCGGCTGGCGAACTTTGGCCCGTGGTTGTGGGGACGACCCTATAGTCGTTGGACATGACGGTGGCGGGCCAATCTAGTCCCGGGGTCGTGGGGACGACCCTATAGTCGTCGGACAAGACGGCGGCTGGACATCTTTGGCCCGGGGCCGTGGGGACGACCCTATAGTCGTCGGACCTGTCGGCGGCTGGCCAACTTTGGCCCGTGGTCGTGGGGACGAACCAATAGTCATCGGACATGTCGGCGGCTGGCCAACTTTGGCCCGTGGTCGTGGGGACGACCCAATAGTCGTCGGACATGTCGGCGGCTGGCCAACTTTGGCCCGTAGTCGTGGGGACGATCCGATATTCGCCGGATATGACGGTGCCGGGCCAATCAAGTCCCGGGGTCGTAGGTACGACCCTATAGTCATCGGACATGTCGGCGATTGGCCATTATTGGCCCGGGGTCGTGGGGACGACCGTATAATCGTCGGACATGACGGTGGCGGGCCAATCTAGTCCCGGGGTCGTGGGGGCGACCCTATAGTCGTCGGACAAGACGGCGGCTGGACATCTTTGGCCCGGGGTCGTGGGGCGACCCTATAGTCGTCGGACATGTCGGCGGCTGGCCAACTTTGGCCCGTGGTCGTGGGGACGATCCAATAGTCGTCGGACATGTCGGTGGCTGGCCAACTTTGGCCCGGTGTCGTGGGGACGACTCTATAGTCGTCGGACATGTCGGCGGCTGGCCAACCTAGACCCGGGGTCGTGGGGACGACCCTATTGTCGTCGGAGATGACGGTGGCGGCCAATCTAGTCCCGGGGTCGTGGGGACGATCCGATAGTCGTTGGACATGACGGTGGCGGGCCAATCTAGTCCCGGGGTCGTCGGGACGACCCTATAGTCGTCGGACATGTCGGCGGCTGGCCAATCTAGTCCCGGGGTCGTGGGGACGATCCTATAGTCTTCGGACATGTCGGCGGCTGGCCAACTTTGGCCCGTGTTCGTGGGGACGACCCAATAGTCGTCGGACATGTCGGCGGCTGGCCAACTTTGGCCCGTAGTCGTGGGGACGATCCGATATTCGCCGGACATGACGGTGGCGGGCCAATCTATTCCCGGGGTCGTGGGGACGACCCTATAGTCGTCGGACATGTCGGCGGCTGGCCAACTTTGGCCCGGTGTCGTGGGGACGACTCTATAGTCGTCGGACATGTCGGTAGCGGGCCAATCTAGACCCGGGGTCATGGGAACGACCCTATAGTCGTCGGATATTTCGGCGGCCGGCCAACTTTGGCCCGTGGTCGTGGGGACGACCCTATAGTCGTCGGACATGTCGGCGGCTGGCCAACTTTGGCCTGTGGTCGTGGGGACGACCCTATAGCCGTCGGACATGTCGGCGGCTGGCCAACTTTGGCCCGTGGTCGTGGGGACGAACCAATAGTCATCGGACATGTCGGCGGCTGGCCAACTTTGGCCCGTGGTCGTGGGGACGACCCAATAGTCGTCGGACATGTCGGCGGCTGGCCAACTTTGGCCCGTAGTCGTGGGGACGATCCGATATTCGCCGGACATGACGGTGCCGGGCCAATCAAGTCCCGGGGTCGTAGGTACGACCCTATAGTCATCGGACATGTCGGCGATTGGCCATTATTGGCCCGGGGTCGTGGGGACGACCGTATAATCGTCGGACATGACGGTGGCGGGCCAATCTAGTCCCGGGGTCGTGGGGACGAGCCTATAGTCGTCGGACAACACGGCGGCTGGACATCTTTGGCCCGCGGTCGTGGGGACGACCCTATAGTCGTCGGACATGACGGTGGCGGGCAAATCTAGTCCCAGGGTCGTTGGGACGACCCTATAGTCGTCGGACATGTCGGCGGCTGGCCAATCTAGTCCCGGGCTCGTGCGGACGACCCTATAGTCTTCGGACATGTCGGCGGCTGGCCAACTTTGGCCCGTGGTCGTGGGGACGACCCAATAGTCGTCAGACATGTCGGCGGCTGGCCAACTTTGGCCCGTAGTCGTGGGGACGATCCGATATTCGCCGGACATGACGGTGGCGGGCCAATCTATTCCCGGGGTCGTGGGGACGACCCTATAGTCGACGGACATGTCGGCGGCTGGCCAACTTTGGCCCGGTGTCGTGGGGACGACTCTATAGTCGTCGGACATATCGGTGGCGGGCCAATCTAGTCCCGGGGTCATGGGAACGACCCTATAGTCGTCGGATATTTCGGCGGCCGGCCAACTTTGGCCCGTGGTCGTGGGGACGACCCTATAGTCGTCGGACATGTCGGCGGCTGGCCAACTTTGGCCTGTGGTCGTGGGGACGACCCTATAGTCGTCGGACATGTCGGCGGCTGGCCAACTTTGGCCCGTGGTCGTGGGGACCAACCAATAGTCATCGGACATGTCGGCGGCTGGCCAACTTTGGCCCGTGGTCGTGGGGACGATCCGATAGTCGATGGATATGACGGTGCCGGGCCAATCAAGTCCCGGGGTCGTAGGTACGACCCTATAGTCATCGGACATGTCGGCGATTGGACATTATTGGCCCGGGGTCGTGGGGACGACCGTATATTCGTCGGACATGACGGTGGCGGGCCAATCTAGTCCCGGGGTCGTGGGGACGACCCTATAGTCGTCGGACAACACGGCGGCTGGACATCTTTGGCCCGCGGTCGTGGGGACGACCCTATAGTCGTCGGACATGACGGTGGCGGGCCAACCTAGACCCGGGGTCGTGGGGACGAGCCTATAGTCGTCGGACATGTCGGCGGCGGGCCAACTTTGGCCCGGGGTCGTGGAGACGACCCTATAGTCATCGGACATGTCGGCGATTGGCCATTATTGGCCCGGGGTCGTGGGGACGACCGTATAGTCGTCGGACTTGACGGTGGTGGGCCAATCTAGTCCCGGGGTCCTGCGGACGACCCTACAGTCGTCGGACATTTCGGCCGCTTGCCAACTTGGGCCCGGGGTCGTGGGGACGACTCTATAGTCGTCGGACTTGACGGTGGCGGGCCAATCTAGTCCCGGGGCCGTGGGGACGACCCTACAGTCGTCGGACATTTCGGCGGCTTGCCAACTTTGGCCCGGGGTCGTGGGGACGACCCTATAATCGTCGGACATGTCGGCGGGTGGCCAACCTAGTCCCGAGGTCTTGGGGGCGACCCTATAGTCGTCGGACAAGACGGCGGCTGGACATCTTTGGCCCGGGGTCGTGGGGACGACCCTATAGTCGTCGGACATGTCGGCGGCTGGCCAACTTTGGCCCGTGGTCGTGGGGACGACCCTATAGTCGTCGGAAATAACCATGGCGGGGCAATCTATTCCCGGGGTCGTGGGCACGACCCTGTAGTCGTCGGACATGACGGTGGCGAGCCAATCTAGTCCCGGGGTCGTAGGGACGACCCTATAGTCGTCGGACATGTTGGCGATTGGCCAACATTGGCCCGTGGTCGTGGGGACGACCCTATAGTCGTCGGACATGTCGGCGGCTGGCCAACTTTGGCCCGGGGTCGTGGGGACGACCCTATAGTCGTCGGACATGTCGGCGGCTGGCCAACTTTGGCCCGTGGTTGTGGGGACGACCCTATAGTCGTTGGACATGACGGTGGCGGGCCAAACTAGTCCCGGGGTCGTGGGGACGACCCTATAATCGTTGGACATGACGGTGGCGGGCCAATATAGTCCCGGGGTCGTAGGGACGACCCTATAGTCGTCGGACAAGTCAGCGGCTGGCCAACTTTGGCCCCGTGGTCGTGGGGACGACCCTATAGTCGTCGGACATGTCGGCGGCTGGCCAACTTTGGCCCGGTGTAGTGGGGACGACTCTATAGTGGTCGGACATGTCGGTGGCGAGCCAATCTAGTCCCGGGGTCGTGGGGACGACCCTATAGTCCTCGGACACGTCGGCGGCTGGCCAACTTTGGCCCAGGGTTGTGGGGACGACCCTATAGTCGCCGGAAGTAGTAGGGTAATGCCGATTCCAACTCAGGTCCTCTGAGGGGGGGTGCGGGGCGGGGGGAAGTGAAGGCGCGCGGGGTAGCGCGGTGGAGGGAAACATGGGCGCGGGGGGATGCGGGGGAAGCGGGGAATGGATGACCGGTTGCGCGCGCATGAGCCGCGGAGTGGGGGAAGCCGCAATCGTGGAGGGGATCAGTCCAGACCGAACCGCCGCGGAGACCTCTCCACGTCGGACCCACCCCCAAAAACTTCGGAGGGTCATCCCCTCCCTCTAAAAAAATTTCTGGGGCCGGGTCTTGTATGAAAAATCTTTTTTCAGACTCGATCCAGCCCCAGAAATTTTTTTCCCCAAATATTTTTTTTTTCAAACCATTATAAAGCTGAAATTGCTTAATACTTTATCGGATGACGTTGGACAATGTCGGGGAAGATCGGCTTTTTCCAAACCATGCATTTGGAGGAGCGAAAGAGAGAGCAATACTTTAAAAGCTAAATTCGGAGGAAGGAAAGAGAGAGCAATACTTAACGTCGCAGCGTCTCGCGCGATCGCGTGTAACTCGAATCCTCTGGAGCAGCCGTGAGGGATGACGTCATTTAGCAGCGCGAATCATAGAAATAATTATGCAGCGTCAGCAGAAATGCTGAATCTTAAAATTAGATGGTG
Source organism: Andrena praecox (assembly GCA_963932275.1). Lineage (NCBI taxonomy): Eukaryota > Metazoa > Arthropoda > Insecta > Hymenoptera > Andrenidae > Andrena > Andrena praecox. The sequence continues at coordinate 473,745 of CAWVQO010000333.1, read as the reverse complement.
AGAGAAGGAGGCGGAAGGCGGGTAAATAAAATTGAGAAATAATAGTAATGCTCTGAAGACAACTGGTCTCGCGACATCGCCAAGCTCTCGCATGTAAACTCATATCTTGAAAGATGCGTAGCTTTGCAAAGTAAGATGTTATTGTTCGCCACCTTCATCTTCGCTGACCACCCCCATTCTTCCACACACTCGTCATCATTTTCGCTGACAATCCTCTCCTTATTCACACGCATCTTCTTTCCCTTCTTTAACACATCATTTCGCTATACCATGCCACTCTGAATGTAAATCGAATGTGAATCGAACGGGTATCGAACGGGTATTGAACGGCTTTGAACGGGTATTGAACGGATATTGAACGGTTTTGAACGGGTATTGAACGGCTTTGAACGTGAATCGAACGGGTATTGAACGGCTTTGAACATGAATCGAACGGGTATTGAACGGCTTTGAACGTGTATTGAACGACTTTGAACGGGTATTGAACGTGAATCGAACGGGTATTGAACTTGAATCGAACGGATATTGAACGGCTTTGAACGGGTATTGAACGACTTTGAACGAGTATTAAACGGCTTTGAACGTGAATCGAACGGGTATTGAACGGCTTTGAACGGGTATTGAACGGCTTTGAACGGGTATTGAACGACTTTGAACGGGTATTAAACGGCTTTGAACGTGAATCGAATGGGTATTGAACGGCTTTGAACGTGAATCGAACGGGTATTGAACGACTTTGAACGGGTATTGAACGGCTTTGAACGTGAATCGAACGGGTATTGAACGGCTTTGAACATGAATCGAACGGGTATTGAACGGCTTTGAACGTGTATTGAACGACTTTGAACGGGTATTGAACGGCTTTGAACGTGTATTGAACGACTTTGAACGTGAATCGAACGGGTATTGAACGACTTTGAACGGGTATTGAACGGCTTTGAACGGGTATTGAACGACTTTGAACATGAATCGAACGGGTATTGAACGGCTTTGAACGGGTATTGAACGGCTTTGAACGGGTATTGAACGACTTTGAACGGGTATTAAACGGCTTTGAACGTGAATCGAACGGGTATTGAACGGCTTTGAACGGGTATTGAACGGCTTTGAACGGGTATTGAACGACTTTGAACGGGTATTAAACGGCTTTGAACGTGAATCGAATGGGTATTGAACGACTTTGAACGTGAATCGAACGGGTATTGAACGACTTTGAACGGGTATTGAACGGCTTTGAACGTGAATCGAACGGGTATTGAACGGCTTTGAACATGAATCGAACGGGTATTGAACGGCTTTGAACGTGTATTGAACGACTTTGAACGGGTATTGAACGTGAATCGAACGGGTATTGAACGTAAATCATACATCTCTGAACATGAATCGTACTACTTCTACATAATTATAACTATCGTCTTAATCTAGCGTACACCGCATATAGGAGGTTGGGAAGGGTGAAAAAAAAAATAAAAAACATTTATGCATTAAAAATTGATCATATTTTATTTATGAATTTCTCTTTGGTGTTTAGACCACCAGTTGAATATTTTAAATACATTTTGCATGGCACAATGCTTCGCGTGTCTGCCACATCGCAGAGTATTAACTACATTTAGCTTATTTAGAGATTTAATATCCTCGTAGTCAATGTCCAGCGTCTCAATAATCATGTCCGGTCTTGTATTTTCATCGAGGAAATCCACAAGCCAGTCGCGTTTCTGCAACCCTTTAACGTATACGATATGGGATGCATCATCTTCTTCATCGATTGCATCAGCTACAGCTTTCGAAATTAGCTGTTTAGCCATACCGTATGGAACGCCTCCATCGTCCCATCGTAGTCCATGATGTTTTGCAACCAACCATCGGATGCTTGATTTGTCGGATTTTGTAAGAAGATATTGCGGCATCGAACTCCCAAAAATATAGTGCGAGAGAATTGTTCCCTTTCGTAGGACAGCCACTTCCTTGACAACAAATCTTCCATCGACGATGAATCCTTGCAGGTCAACAAATGTTGGTACAACCATTGTCGATACAATTTTAGAGGTCTGCTCGCTTTCAAGACAGATGAGAGAATGCAGTCTTTCTCGTAAAGCATCTCGATTTTTACGATGAAATTTTTGCACGAATTTGATACAGGAGAGGGCAGGCATGTAGTATGACAATTTAATTTATTTTGCGCACCACGTTTGTTAGCGGATTGTATTCAACCACCCGATCATGCAGAATCAGACAGTAGGCCGTAGTATTTGCAGGTACATTCTCTTTACACTCAAATTCTATGCGCACGTCCACGGTACCATTTTTAATCGACTCATTTTGTCGCGAACAATCAATCACCACGAGAGGACCAAATTGTAAAAATTCAGCCACTGTGAATAATGCCTCGTTGCAACTATGTCCATAATATGATTTACGGAATTGCGTATACATGTGAAACAAGGTGGCGTGCTTATTCTTGTCAAAGTCCAAGTTCAAGTCATCATATGGATAAGAATCCGAGTTGAGAAAAAGTTTTACATTGGTCAATTTGCAATTGTTAAACTTAGTAACATCTTCAGTCATCACATTCTTTCGAGCAGTCTGTAGAGCAAAGATAACGTATCGCGGCTTCTCCAGTTGTGCAGATGCCTTCACAGCCCACGAATGCTTGGTTGTGCTCTGTAAGAGAGGATACTCGTACAGATCCCATGAGCGAAAACTAATGCTCAGGTTTTGTCCACTTTCCAAAGCATGCAGCAACGATAGCTTATTAACATCGTTCAGCGTCACATGAGGCATTCGCCATTGCACTTTAAGTAATTCAATTTCTGGTTCCAACATCGGCGATCCTATTACAGAATTGCTATCGTTGCGCGATCGTATTAAAATCAATTCGTGACGCGCATTAATAATCATGCGTTTGTAGTCCTCACAAAATCCCAACAAATATTTTAGTGGGATGCAAAAATTGAAATGATTTTTCACTATTAGTCCATCGCGTCGTTTCAATCCCCATCCGGCATTCTCAATATTTTTGTCTTCGTCAGATGTTAGCGATACATAGTTTTTAAGCGTGCTAGTTATTCCAACGTTTCTGTTGCGGTCAATCTCCACGCCATTCAGCTCATACCGAATCTCATCAAATAAGAACGCCACGCAATTATTTCCCAACGTCGTTGTTGATGCATCGTTTGGTTTATTTATCACCAATTTTCCCTCCATGTAGAGGAAACTTTCACACGGTAATGTGTATAAATCCTGCTGTTGTATAGGTATTCTTATCTCATCGCTATATCCAAACGTTGTGTTGACGTATGGGTTGTACGTGTGAGTCTCGAGCTTGACGATGCGATCATCAAACGTCGGCTTCACTCCAATGCTTAGAATGTCGGCCATTTTCTTTCAACTTATATGCACACAATAAACCCCAATGATTTCAAAAATGCAATGTTTGCAGCACTGAGCCTCTTCTTTTTAGCGTAATCAGAGCTATTGCAGTTGTTGTTGCTGTTGTTGTTGTTGTTGTTGTTGTTGCAAACAATTTCACTTGGAAGAAACGGATTTCTGGAGTTGTTCAACACAAGCATTTCTTTCATTCACACCACATGTATTATCGTTGACGCCGTCGTACGTGCAGTCTGATAGTAATCTCTTCACCTCGAAAATCGAGCAACCGTCCGTCTTGATCCACAACGCGTATCGTTAGATCCGTAATGACTCGTGCGGTGATCGGAAGGTAAATGATCTGTGCGGGCGTTTCCGATATCTTATTTCCTGGTGGAACTCTCGGAGAAAATTCATGTATCGTATGTACGCGCTTCCCATTGTTGTACGCACCAGCGGTCACGCTACATTCTATGCGAATAATGTTCACGTTCATGATATTAATTGGATCGTCCGATTCGTGCCACCGCCCTGGTTCTAATACCCGATTCGTCGAGAATCCCAGTAGCGATCCAATGTTATTGCGCTTCGTAAAATCTACAGCGAACGAGCAGTACATCTCGCTTTTCATGGTGTTGTTGTTGGGACGCAACACTATAGGATACACATCGTTGTCATCATCAGAGTCATCAAGATTTTTAGGATACCGCTCGAGTAATCGCTACCTCAAATACTTGGCAATGGCGTCTAGTTCGTAGGAGCCGTGTGGAATCCTAATAGTTTCAGGAGTGGTGTCAACACTGCTGTTTTTGATGCCATAGTTTGAGGTGAAGTAGAATTTATCGTTGCTCCAGTCGATGTTCGGTATTGTATGATAAGTTTCAAAGGTTGTTAAACCAAGTTCGTAATCATCGTCGCTCAAATCTATGGGTGGAAAGTAGCTCACCGCGAGGGTGCTACTCTTGCCGGTTAGAGTGAATGTTAACGACATATTCCGAGCTGTACGACTCGACTAGTACTGAATCATAGCGGTGGGAAGTCAATCCTTAAATTTGTGGCCGATCGTTTGTAGAAAGCGTAGACAGAGTTGTCCACAATTGCTCTGATTGTACTTCTGATACGACGTTCGATTGTATTCGATTTTCACAGCATCTTTATCCAGATATTGTACCAATTCTCTAGGCGGTCGAAGATTCCCGAAGCTGTCAAAATATATAGCTCGACACCCTCTCTTCGCATATGCCACCCAATGAGTTCCCGACCCCTCGACATTGTCCAAATTTATGATACCGCTCTCGTTTCGATGTACTCCTCCGGCTGGTAGTGCATTGCGCATAAAAACACCTCTAAAGAATGGAATACGCATACGTTTTGCTAACTCCTCCAATTGTGCATCGGTAGTTACACCGATAGGCATTTTTATTTTCTTTTCGACGTTTTTTTTTTTCGTTTTGATATTCCCTGTCCGCGCTTGTACGGTGCGAGATAAAGTCCACGACCTTCCATGGAGCGATTATGGCGTTGCATTTCCTGCAGCTGATGTTGCGCCGCCTTATTATCGTTTACCGCCTTGGCGATCCCCGCCGCTCCACCAGCTAATGATCCGAGAACACCTAGCAGCGGGAGAAGTGGTAATATACCACCTCGTTTTACTACAGGAAGAATCCGCTTTTGCGATGCTTTCTTTGGAGTCCTTTTGCAGGTTTTTGTTTTCATTCCCATTCCGATTTTCGTCTTGGCCTTCATAGCTGCCCAAACAGCCGTAGCAGCACCTCTTTCACCCAGAGTCGAGTCTCGCGCAACGATGCGTTTTCGCGCTTTGTCAGCGAGTACCTTATCTGCCGCGTGCCTTTCACCGAGATCGTTGCTACGTGAATATGCAATATCGTGTTCGCGACACGCTGCGTCCAACGGATTGATGCCTTGATCCCCTCTAGCCAATCGTTTTGCCAGATGAGTTCCTGGACCGCAAAACTGGTATCCTGGGATATGTAATTCGATAGGTAGCGCGTTTATCGCCCGATTTAACAAACCACGACCTTTCTTTACTCTCGTTGGCGACATTCGTCACAGTTTTTAATCAGTGGTGCTGGACCGTCGATATGCGTTCGCTGCCAAGGGCGATTATAATGTTCAAGACACCGATGATACTGCTGAACCTCAGGATCGGCTTTTATATGCTCGGGGAGTCTGTCCCACAACTGATCAATGTGTCTGCCAAACTCTCGCAGTAGAATAATCTTTGGTATATATTTCAAGTGCTCAGAGGTTAGGTCTCGAATATCGCAATTATCCGATGGGATCAGAAGCATTTTGAATACTGCGCTGTTTTGCTTCGGCGCGGACCTATAAATAGGGTGCGTCGCCGCTTCGACGTATCAAAATCATTTTTTCACAGTTCGCGGAGAGGATGCGATTCGTACGGCAGCCTGTAACGATACGCGTGACAAATTTTGACGATAAATCGCGAGTGATGTGTCCGAAAACAATGCGCAGACACGGTAGCATGTTGCCAAACACTATCCGCTGCCTCATTTGCGGTCCATCAAATTGTGGAAAGACAAACGTGTTGGTGAGCTTGTTGGAAAGTCCACACGGCGTCCGCTTCGAGAACGTGTATGTGTATTCCAAGTCGTTGCAACAGCCGAAATATCTGTATTTGGAGAATTTATTGACTCCGATAGATGAAATTGGCTACTTTACGTTTTCGAATAACAGTGACATCATCCCCCCGAGCGAATCACTTCCGAATTCTATTTTTATCTTTGATGACGTGGCATGTGACAAGCAAGATACGATAAGGGAATACTTTGCAATGGGGCGTCACTCGAACGTTGACTGCTTCTATCTCTGTCAGACGTATGCAAAGATACCCAAACATCTTATACGCGACAATGCCAATCTGCTGATTCTGTTTAAGCAGGATGGTACCAACTTGAAACATGTGTACAACGATCACGTAAACACCGACATGTCTTACGAGGATTTCTGCGCTTTGTGTCGTAATTGTTGGCAACGGGAGTATGGTTTCGCGGTAATAGACAAGGATAGCGCGATGTCCAATGGACGTTATAGAAAGGGATTTAACGAGTTTGCAATACCATGAGATTGTCAATTGTCGTCGACACGTCGGTGGGAAAGCAACATCTGCGATACAACGATGATTGATATCGATAGTCTGGAGATTAAGGATCGCGAGAGAATAGTGAAGGAAATTGCAAAAACCAGCGAATCCATTCGCAAGAAATATCTGGCTTTGAAGACTGGCAAGATGGAGGAAGATATCGCGTTGGAGAGATACTTTAAACCTGTTGTCGAACCCTTAAAACATATTATGGAAAATACCGCAACGGCAGAAGTTGACAAATCGTCGCTGATGAGCACAAACATCGAAGAGAATGAAACATTAACGCCTAAAACAAAAACTCATCCGAATAGGAACACACAATGCAGGGCAAAGAGGAAACCACACACGTCATCGGAATATTCACTCGTAACCTCCACACCAGTTCAATCGAAGCGGAAACGACAGAATATCACGTCAAACGATTCCTCGGTTTCTTCTACACCAATAAATACATTTCCTCTTGTACAATCGCTCTCAACCATTGGTGATGACGTTTTCGAAACTAGTCCCAATGAGTCGTTGGCAACATCTGTTAGACAACAACTCCAAACATCCGAGGGACAAGAAACGTTTCGCAACCATTTCGGTCCGCTGGGGCAAAAATACATGAGCGCAATCCTAAGTAGTGATAAGGATACGTCAATGGACTATGTGTATGGTGTATACTTCGGCAATAGCGGAACGATGCTTGGGGATAAGGCTTTCGATATAGACAAGGATGACAATATAATCATAGATGGTGTAAGATATGGAGGAACACCCGGTCTTTACGAACTGATTTTCAAGAGAATTCCCGACGATACCACATACACCGATGCCGATAAACAAATATACAAAAGTATACTGTTGGCGACGAATGCCCACAGACGCGATCATATCGCTAAAAAGCCCATATTGAGCAACAAGGGATACAAGTACAAACATGTAATTGCACCGCTACTCCCTCGCGCATCAACCAATAAAGCAGGGAAAGGTCTAACTGCACCGCGATCCATGGTGGTAAACGGTAATAAGATAGATTACGTGCACTGGGACGATCCCAACGAACTGGTGGACCGATTGCGTTTGCTGGAAGCGTCGCGTCAGGCGGGTAACAACTCTCATGATCCCGAAATTCTATCGATTATCGAGGAACTCCGCGAGGTAGGCCTCATTATAAATTAAACTGCGCACCGATGATTTGCACTGTATACGTCGAGATGCCGATCAACAAATTTGGGGTATCGCTCGAGAAGAGTGGAGCAGCTAGAATGGACTATTACAAATGGAACGGTGTGCTTCGAAATTACATGCGAGATAACGCTCTTTGCGTGGTTGGTGTTGACTTTGATGCAAAATCACGCAAGATACGACGCGTAGCTCAGCCGGTGGTCGACACCGATGCCGTCAATAAACTATACGTGGAAAAGAGCATTAAACTTTTGAGAGAGCAGCTGGAAGAATTAGAGAGAAAGCTGATCATGTTTCAGAGAGATATGCTGACGTTGCAAAACAGCGTTCAAAAGATATCACTGGCGTCGAATTCTATTCCACAGCAGCGCTGCGAAGGAGAATCATGCGAGACGGTCGAACTTGTTCAGAATTTCCTCGGACCAACGGGAAGCACATAATGCATGTACACGATAATTATCGCATCATTCGTGTCAAAGACACCACTGCGATCAAACATGTTGTCATTATCGAAATCCATGAGTAAAGAAGAAAACCACAGCCACAGGAAGCAACAACTTGTTGAGGAATTGCATGCTCCAGCTCGAAGACATTTCCCACGGAGACGCGTCATAGTGCATGGATACGATGATCTGTGGCAAGCTGACGTTGTAGAAATGCGTCCGTACTCGCGATTCAACCAAGGTCACCACTACATACTCACAGTCATCGATGTGCTGAGCAAGTATGCATGGGCGTTACCGCTCAAGACTAAAAGTGGCGCTGAGGTGACTAAAGCGTTTGCAAAGATATTTAGAGATCGATATCCGAAAAATTTGCAAACCGATCAAGGAAAAGAATTTTACAACGCCGATGTGCAGAAACTCTTGACAAAACACGACATTAATCATTATTCGACATATTCGGTGATGAAGGCCTCCGTCGTGGAACGTTTCAATCGAACTTTGAAAAACAATATGTGGAAAATGTTTACGCTCAATGGAACCTATAAATGGACCGATGCGCTACCGCGTCTACTTGCAGAGTATAACGCACAAAAACATAGAACCATCAAAATGTGTCCTCGCGATGTTACTCCTGCGGTCGCCGATAAGCTGCTAGCCACCATATACAACAACATAAAGATCGCTGCTCCAGCAGGATTCAAATTGGGCGAGTTTGTGCGCGTGAGCAAATTTAAAACCATCTTCGATAAAGGCTATACGCCGAATTGGACAACGGAGGTGTTCAAGATAGACAAAGTACAGGCAACTAATCCTGCGACGTATCTGCTCGTCGATTCCTGTGGAAAACCAGTTGCCGGAGGATTCTATGAACACGAGCTGCAACGCGTCGCCGATCCTGATGTATATTTAGTGGAAAAAGTGTTGCGTAGGAAGGGGGATAAGGTATACGTCAAGTGGCTGGGGTTTGATAAATCACACAATTCATGGATAAATAACAATAATGTATTGTAAAATAATAATAATAATACATGAACAAATAAAAATAATGTGTGGATAAAATAAATACATGTGTACAATTTATTTAACATTTGCTGCGAGTAATGTCGCTACCAATCATTCAGGACATATGCCAGCAGTTCGCAACTTTTTTACAATGATATTTTTACAAAGGAATTTTATAATGTCCCCAGGGCAGAGTGTCGGTCGAATCGGGTACGATATACCGCTTGTCGTCGTATGGACTTAGAGCGATTTTGGATTCGGAAATGGTGTACACTTTGTGCAATTTAGACCGTATGCATGATTGCCTGCGAACCATTTCGATCTCCTTTTGCAAACACTGCGCGTAGTCGTCGAAAGTTATCGTCCTGGCTATGACGTTGGTCTTGACGCCTTTCGCCTTTTTCGTATCTTTTTTACCGTCTACGCGAAGTGCATACATTTTCGCTCTAAGACCTACGAATTCAGTCATTATCGCTCCATTATTTTCGTCCTTCATCAACCCTGGAACCTTCTTATTTAGACGCAGCATATTATATGTATTGTCGACGAGATAATCGGATGTGTCGAATCTATCGATATCGCGTTTCATGGTCTCGTAGATATCTTCGCATTGAATGTGATAAATGAGGCTGTCAGTGTCGGTATACAGAATTTTACAATTTTGAGCAAGCAGTGGAGACATGTAATCATGGTGAAATTCATACAAACAAATTTTCGATATGTCCAGAATGCACATACCCACGTATATCGGTTTGTTGAATTTCACCTCGATTTTGCGCAATTCAACAGCTATTAAATTTTCCGAAAATACGCTTCGGCTGTGAAAATTTGGTTTCGCAATCATTGCCTCCGCACCGAATCGTCCATCCCAATGTGGTAAAAGTTTTACGTCTACATGGTTTCGCACGTTTTCCATAGTTTTACCAAATACCGCATTGTTCATCAATTTGTATAAATTTTTCTCAAAATCGTTTGTCGCGCCTGTTCTGAACCGTGTATTTAGTTCGATGTAATCGCGGAGCCAGGGAGATTGAGCGAATTGCAGCACGCGGTGTATCTTTGTAATACGAAGACCGTGACGCGTACACTGCTGCAGGTTACGATAATGGATAACATAACGCTGCTTATCGTATAATGTCGCGAGTAACTTGTCCTGTCTGCTGCCAGGTGGTTTGGCACGCGTCGGACAGAATGGTAGATCTGCATGAGCGTCGTGCAGACGTTGCGGATATTCTAGATCTACCTCGAGAATGTATCCCGTGGGCGAATCGACAGCGATCGAAGACACGTCAAAATTTGCAACATCTTCGACCCATCGAAATTTAGCGTATGGCAGGGGCTGACACATTGCCCATCCATACAAATTGTTCACGTCAAAGTACATCAAGTACGATGACTGTTCCGATGCGTCGTAAGATGGCATGTACTTGTTATTGGCATGTGCATATCTTCCAGAACATTGACTTAAACCCCCACGTATTCCGCGTTCGATAAACATGACCATATCGACGTCGGTGAGCAATTCGAATATAATTTTAGTGTGTTTTAACATAGCATCCCATGTGAAACCAGGTAATGTATAATAATGCGCAGAATCTAATCCGTAACTCTTGATACAACTTTCGCGAAAATTTTCAAAAATATCTGCCAATAACAAGACATCTGTTTTCAAATACAAGTCGCTGTATTCGCCCAAGGTTCTAATCCCGAAACGTTGCCAAACAGTCTCAGCGTGCGCGTAATCGCTCTCGGATACAGTCTCACCCGTTAACGAACTGTAGAATGACTCGCGCGGTGGTAAGCACGGGTCCTGCAGCTTGTTCGCGCAATCAAGGTATTCATATGGAAAGACACCCTTTCGCGTTAATAAATTGAAATCTTCAATGGATAATGTTTCAAATTGGGATCGTAAAATTTTTAATTGATCTGTGTTAAGAAAAGATGCTAATTTGTCGAGACTGGTATTGAGAAATTTGTATGAATCGATGAATCGCAATTTAACATGATTTCGTGAGTCTGATTCAGCCGGATCTTCAACATTTTTTGTGAAAGAAATATACTTTTCTTTAGTTATTGGTAATACATCAACGTGGCCTTTGAAAGCGGTAGCTATTTCCATGATAATGAAATGTGAATCATAGCCGGATAAATTATGAAAAACTATGGGGATGTAAAACGCATTTCTATATTTTAAATTGCATTTCGAATGTGCGGGTCCTCTAAACCGCCCGGATATATGACAATGATCGCGAACTCGTACATCATCTGCCTCGAATGGCTCTTCGCAAATATGACAATTTGTTGCATTGCGAAATGTTATCCACTGGTCTTTCGTCAACTTTTCCATAGAAGCATTATTGGCTAGAATGGGTTTGGCAAAATCTGCAAAATTTTTTAGTTCGTCGACGAACCATGAAATACAATCCACGTCGCGGCGACATCGATATATCGATAGCGATGTATCGTACGAACAATGCATATAATATGCAATGCTGTGCACTTTATGTTGCTGGTACGCGTGTAATTTAGAATCCGCATCACTCATCAGGCGATCCTCCGTTTTCTCGATGATGCACTCGAGATCTGCATACACCACGAATGGATGTCGCTCCTTCATGCAGTGGTTCTTGAAACTGAGGAAATTGTTGCCTTCGCTGGGTAGCAGAATGGCACAATCGTTCATATTCTCACAGTCCACTGCATGGGCCTCCAACTTATCGATGGATCCAAAGTAGTGCAAGCATCTGTAAAAACAGAAAATTTTTTTATTTATTTTTTTTTTTTTGCGAGACATTTCAACATTTCACAAGTTTATATACGTACCGGTCGCAGATGAATTTCTTTTTCCCATGCTTGCTCAGCTGCATGCTCACCAGCCGGGACAAGTTCTTGATCAGCACAAAGTGTCCTACATCGCCGTGCTCTTGATTCGGTGTGTAGAGCAGGTTGACGTGTCGATCCCTCTTTTGGCTGGCGAGGCGCAGCGGAAAGACTGCAACAGTTATCTTCTCATTGTTCTTCTCCAGTCGCTCCTCGAAACTGTACACGTTGATGGAGATTTCGTTCTGCCGCTCAAACTTCCCAATTTGCTCCAGGGACATTGGAAATTCAATACCCAGGAGATTTAGCATGGAAGCATAGTCTGGGTATGAACTCGGGCGGTCTGCATTTCGTTCGGTTGCATGTAGAGCGGCGACCACTGCCCACGCGAAACACGCATTGTCTGTGGATTGTACACTACTTGTTGCATTCTTTAGCAACAATTTCTGTGGTAACCTGTAGTGACACCCCGCGCGCAGTGGATTGTACTTGTTAACATTGACTGTCAGATTCAGGATTCTCGTCAATGCCCATCCACTGTCGCGTTCCTGGAACTCTTCCAACGATGCCAGGGTTGGTTCGATAACGCATCGTTGGTACCACTCTTGCAGATCGGATGTGTGGAAGAGTTCACAGTTTCGGGTATTAATGCTTTTACAAGCATGCTTGTCACCCGCCACAAATTCACCGTTGAACACCGTGTTCACTTTGAGGCTTCGATGTTTCCTCAAAGCATCCTGCACATGCTCCAGCACAATGGTTGCTGCATCTTGGAGAAAGTTGCGCGGCTCGATGTAATTTGAATTTAGCACGGCACCAGTTAATACGCGGCTTTCGAACGCAGTGTCTATTTCACGCCACAAAAGTCCTGTGCTGGAATGTCCTGCACCTTCACGCACGAAACGTCCGCGCAACGAATATTTTAGTCCTTCGAGTCGCGCGATTCGAGCAACCAACGATTGTCGAACCCCAATCGATAATCGAGGACGTTTCACTCGGCTGTGTTCTTCCAACGATTCAATACACTCGTTGCACCGTTCTTCCCACGCGAGGTATTCTTCTCGCGAAATCAATCGTTCGGATTGATCCAACAATTGACGTTCTGTTTGCATGAATTCTTCCATGATTGTAAATGGAATGTAAATGTGATATCTTTTCCACGCAACGCGTTGCAACGATTTGAGGCTTTGTGCAGTTTGGAGCGCGCTTTTATAAATAGGTACCATGATTCGATATCTCTGTCTAACTCTTTCGGTGTACCCTCTCCATCGAATGCATTGCATGTAAAAAAATGGCGATCCGTCCCAACATGGTTCTCTGCAGTTTCTGTTGATGCAGCATAATTCTTTCTATGATTCACGCTTATGACGAAATAGCGCGCAAAATCTACGACACAGTTTCTGCTGACACCTAATTCTAAGATTTGACGCTTTCAAAAGTATCATATTACATTCGACACGTGCCAAGACTTTTATCCTTGAGGGTGAGACTCAAATTACATATGATCATGTGATATGTTGCATCGTTAGGATTGAAAAAACATTATGGAAAAGTTGGAAGTTTTAAAATAAAAATGTGGTGGTGGGGGAAGCAATCACACCGCTATTTAAGCCCGCTCTCCGACGCTATTCCATCAATCGCTCTGTAGCCTCAGTGACTTTCGACGGAACAAATACTACTCTGAAAAAAAAGTGCAGTACTAGTGTCGAAGAAAACGCCGAACGTATGAATTATTACGTTCCGATCATGCAGGATGATGGTATAGCTCAATGTGGGGAGGAGACAGTTGTTTGGTATGGCTTAATTTTACATATTCTTAAATTTTTTTATGTTTGTGCAAACAATTTCATATCTTTCATTGTTCTCTTAGCCCGCGCCGAACATCGCGTATCATGGTTAGAAGATACGCATTAACATCCATGGGTAGTAAATATTTGGAAATTGGAATCAGCGTACGACCTACGATCGATGTAGAAATTGTTCTCGGCCATAATCGTGGGATGTATCTCACATTGCCATGGCTTACTTGGCATGCGTTATGCAGCAGTCGTACAGCCATTGAAGAACGTTCACGATTACCTGGATCACCTTCGATGCAGATGGATAAATTAACGATAGATTTTTGTAAGATCTATAATTCTCCAATTGTAAGGATAACGCTACATGATAAGCCGTTGTATTTCAAACCGGTTACAGTAACATTTTTATTAAATCTTGAACCATGTATAGGCTATGTATATTCGCGACTGTATCAAAATGTAAGAGATGTGCAGACGAAATTTAAAACTTTTGTTAACGTGCTACAGCAGAGCGATGTTGCCTGTGAAACGTTAGATGTGCGTCAAGCTGCTAAAATAATATGTGATAGTGAACATTACTGTGAGGATTATCATATAGATTGCGAACTGTTAGCATGCGCCATCAATGATATTCTAGCTGATGCTCGTAGGAAAAATGTTAAATTATATTCTTTCATTTTAAAATAAAATTTCTTAACCATATATTATTTCTCAATTTTATTTACCCGCCTTCCGCCTCCTTCTCTCACCATCTAATTTTAAGATTCAGCATTTCTGCTGACGCTGCATAATTATTTCTATGATTCGCGCTGCTAAATGACGTCATCCCTCACGGCTGCTCCAGAGGATTCGAGTTACACGCGATCGCGCGAGACGCTGCGACGTTAAGTATTGCTCTCTCTTTCCTTCCTCCGAATTTAGCTTTTAAAGTATTGCTCTCTCTTTCGCTCCTCCAAATGCATGGTTTGGAAAAAGCCGATCTTCCCCGACATTGTCCAACGTCATCCGATAAAGTATTAAGCAATTTCAGCTTTATAATGGTTTGAAAAAAAAAATATTTGGGGAAAAAAATTTCTGGGGCTGGATCGAGTCTGAAAAAAGATTTTTCATACAAGACCCGGCCCCAGAAATTTTTTTAGAGGGAGGGGATGACCCTCCGAAGTTTTTGGGGGTGGGTCCGACGTGGAGAGGTCTCCGCGGCGGTTCGGTCTGGACTGATCCCCTCCACGATTGCGGCTTCCCCCACTCCGCGGCTCATGCGCGCGCAACCGGTCATCCATTCCCCGCTTCCCCCGCTTCCCCCCGCGCCCATGTTTCCCTCCACCGCGCTCCCCCGCGCGCCTTCACTTCCCCCCGCCCCGCACCCCCCCTCAGAGGACCAGAGTTGGAATCGGCATTACCCTACTACTGCCGGACATGTTGGCGGCAGGTCAACCTAGTCCCGGGGTCGTGGGGACGACCCTATAGTCTTCGGACAAGTCGACGGCGGGCCAAGCTAGTCCGGGGGTCGTGGGGACGACCCTATAGTCGGCGGACTTGACGGTGTCGGGCCAATCTAGTCCCGGGGTTGTGGGGACGACCCTATAGTCGTCGGACATGTCGGCGGCTTGCCAAATTTGCCCGGGGTCGTGGGGACGACCCTATAGTCGTCGGATAAGTCGGCGGCAAGCCAACCTAGTCCCGGGGTCGTGGGGACGACCCTATAGTCGTCGGACAAGTCGGAGGCTGGCCAACTTTGGCCCGTGGTCGTGGGGACGACCCTATAGTCGTCGGACAAATCGGCGGCTGGCCAACTTTGGCCCGGGGTCGTGGGGACGACCCTGTAGTCGTCGGAAATGTCGGCGGCTGTCCAAATTTGGCCCGGGGTCGTGGGGACGACCCTATAGTCGTCGGACATGATGGCGGCGAGCCAACCTAGTCCCGGGGTTGTGGGGACGACCCAATAGTCGTCGGACATGACGGTGGCGGGCTAATCTAGTCCCGGGGTCATGGGGCGACCCTTGAGTCGTCGGATATGACGGTGGCTGGCCAACTTTGGCCCGTGGTTATTGGGACGACCCTATAGTTGTCGGACATGACGGCGGCGAGCCAACCTAGTCCCGGGGTTGTGGGGACGACCCAATAGTCGCCGGACAA
Source organism: Andrena praecox (assembly GCA_963932275.1). Lineage (NCBI taxonomy): Eukaryota > Metazoa > Arthropoda > Insecta > Hymenoptera > Andrenidae > Andrena > Andrena praecox. Next base: position 457,876 of record CAWVQO010000333.1, on the reverse strand, counting down.
GTCGGCGGCGAGCCAACCTAGTCCCGGGGTCGTGGGGACGACCCTATAGTCGTCGGACATGACGGTGGCGGGCCAGTCTAGTCCCGGGGCGTGGGGACGACCCTATAGTCGTCGGACATGTCGGCGGCTGGCCAACTTTGGCCCGGAGTCGTGGGGACGACCCTATAGTCGTCGGAAATGACGGTGGCGGGCCAATCTATTCCCGGGGTCGTGGGGACGACCGTATAGTCGTCGGACATGACGGTGGCGGACCAATCTAGTCCCGGGGTCGTGGGGACGACCCTATAGTCGTCGGACATGTCGGCGGCTGGCCAACTTTGGCTCGTGGTCGTGGGGACGATCCAATAGGCGTCGGACATGTCGGCGGCTGGCTAACTTTGGCCCGGTGTCGTGGGGACGACCCTATAGTCGTCGGACATGTCGGCGGCTTGCCAACTTTGGACCGGGGTCGTGGGGACGACCCTGTAGTCGTCGGAAATGTCGGCGGCTGTCCAACTTTGGCCCGGGGTCGTGGGGACGACCCTATAGTCGTCGGACATGATGGCGGCGAGCCAACCTAGTCCCGGGGTTGTGGGGACGACCCAATAGTCGTCGGACATGACGCTGGCGGGCTAACCTAGTCCCGGGGTTGTGGGGACGACCCAATAGTCGTCGGACATGACGGTGGCGGGCTAATCTAGTCCCGGGGTCATGGGGGCGACCCTTGAGTCGTCGGATATGACGGCGGCTGGCCAACTTTGGCCCGTGGTTATTGGGACGACCCTATAGTTGTCGGACATGACGGCGGCGAGCCAACCTAGTCCCGGGGTTGTGGGGACGACCCAATAGTCGTCGGACAAGTCGGCGGCGAGCCAACCTAGTCCCGGGGTCGTGGGGACGACCCTATAGTCGTCGGACATGACAGTGGCGGGCCAATCTAGGCCCGGGTCGTGGGGACGACCCTGTAGTCGTCGGACATGTCGCCGGCTGGCCAACTTTGGCCTGTGGTCGTGGGGACGACCCTATAGTCGTCGGAAATGACGGTGGCGGGCCAATCTATTCCCGGGGTCGTGGGGACGACCGTATAGTCGTCGGACATGACGGTGGCGGACCAATCTAGTCCCGGGGTCGTGGGGACGACCCTATAGTCGTCGGACATGTCGGCGGCTTGCCAAATTTGCCCGGGGTCGTGGGGACGACCCTATAGTCGTCGGACAAGTCGGCGGCGAGCCCACCTAGTCCGGGGGTCGTGGGGACGACCCTATAGTCGTCGGACAAGTCGGCGGCCGGCCAACCTAGCCCGGGGGTCGTGGGGACGACCCTATAGTCGTCGGACATGACGGTGGCGGGCCAGTCTAGTCCCGGGTCGTGGGGACGACCCTATAGTCGTCGGACATGTCGGCGGCTGGCCAACTTTGACCCGTGGTCGTGGGGACGATCCAATAGTCGTCGGACGTGTCGGCGGCTGGCTAACTTTGGCCCGGTGTCGTGGGGACGACCCTATAGTCGTCGGACATTTCGGCGGCATGCCAACTTTGGCCCGGGGTCGTGGGGTCGACCCTATAGTCGTTGGACATGACGGTGGCGGGCCAATCTAGTCCCGGGGTCGTGGGGACGACCCTATAGTCGTCGGACATGTCGGCGGCTTGCCAAATTTGCCCGGGGTCGTGGGGACGACCCTATAGTCGTCGGACAAGTCGGCGGCGAGCCCACCTAGTCCGGGGGTCGTGGGGACGACCCTATAGTCGTCGGACAAGTCGGCGGCCGGCCAACCTAGCCCGGGGGTCGTGGGGACGACCCTATAGTCGTCGGACATGACGGTGGCGGGCCAGTCTAGTCCCGGGTCGTGGGGACGACCCTATAGTCGTCGGACGTGTCGGCGGCTGGCTAACTTTGGCCCGGTGTCGTGGGGACGACCCTATAGTCGTCGGACATTTCGGCGGCATGCCAACTTTGGCCCGGGGTCGTGGGGTCGACCCTATAGTCGTTGGACATGACGGTGGCGGGCCAATCTAGTCCCGGGGTCGTGGGGACGACCCTATAGTCGTCGGACATGAGGGTGGCGGACCAATCTAGTCCCGGAGTCGTGGGGACGACCCAATAGTCGTCGGACATGTCGGCGGCTGGCTAACATTGGCCCGGGGTCGTGGGGGCGACCCTACAGTCGTCGGACATTTCGGCGGCTTGCCAACTTTGGCCCGGGGTCGTGGGGACGACCCTATAGTCGTCGGACATGACGGTGGCGGACCAATCTAGTCCCGGGGTCGTGGGGACGACCCTACAGTCGTCGGACATTTCGGCGCCTTGCCAACTTTGGCCCGGGGTCGTGGGGACGACCCTATAGTCGTCGGACATGACGGTGGCGGGCCAGTCTAGTCCCGGGTCGTGGGGACGACCCTATAGTCGTCGGACATGTCGGCGGCTGGCCAACATTGGCCCGTGGTCGTGGGGACGACCCTATAGTCGTCGGAAATGTCGATGGCTGTCCAACTTTGGCCCGGGGGTCGTGGGGACGACCCTATAGTCGTCGGACATGTCGGCGGCGAGCCAACATTGACCCGGGGTCGTGGGGACGACTCTATAGTCGTCGGACATGTCGGCGGCTGGCCAAATATGACCCGGGGACGAGCCTATAGTCTTCGGACAAGTCGGCGGCTGGCCAACTTTGGCCCGTGGTCGTGTGGACGACCCTATAGTCGTCGGATATGTCGGCGGCTGGCCAACTTTGACCCGTGGTCGTGGGGACGACCCTATTGTCGTCGGAAATGACGGTGGCGGGCCAATCTATTCCCGGGGTCGTGGGGACGACCCTATAGTCGTCGGACATTTCGGCGGCTTGCCAACTTTGGCCCGTGGTCGTGGGGACGACCCTATAGTCGACGGACATGTCGGCGGCTGGCCAACTTTGGCCCGTGGTCGTGGGGAGGACCCTATAGTCGTCGGACTTGACGGTGGCGGGCCAATCTAGTCCCGGTTCGTGGGGACGACCCTATAGTCGTCGGACATGTCGGCGGCGAGCCCACCTATTCGGGGGTCGTGGGGACGACCCTATAGTCGTCGGACAAGTCGGCGGCCGGCCAACCTAGTCCGGGGGTCGTGGGGACGACCCTATAGGCGTCGGACATGACGGTGGCGGGCCAGTCTAGTCCCGGGTCGTGGGGACGACCCTATAGTCGTCGGACATGTCGGCGGCTGGCCAACATTGGCCCGTGGTCGTGGGGAGGACCCTATAGTCGTCGGACTTGACGGTGGCGGGCGAATCTAGTCCCGGGGTCGTAGGGACGACCCTATAGTCGTCGGACATGTCGGCGGCTGGCCAACTTTGGCCCGTGGTCGTGGGGACGATCCAATAGTCGTCGGACATATCGGCGGCTGGCTAACATTGGCCCGGGGTCGTGGGGACGACCCTACAGTCGTCGGACATTTCGGCGGCTTGCCAACTTTGGCCCGGGGTCGTGGGGACGACCCTATAGTCGTCGGACATTACGGTGGCGGACCAATCTAGTCCCGGGGTCGTGGGGACGACCCTACAGTCGTCGGACATTTCGGCGCCTTGCCAACTTTGGCCCGGGGTCGTGGGGACGACCCTATAGTCGTCGAACATGACGGTGGCGGACCAATCTAGTCCCGGGGTCGAGGGGACGACCCTATAGTCGTCGGGCATGTCGGCCGCTGGCCAACTTTGGCCCGTGGTCGTGGGGACCGTCCAATAGTCGTCGGACATATCGGCGGCTGGCTAACTTTGGCCCGGTGTCGTGGGGACGACCCTATAGTCGTCGGACATGTTGGCGATTGGCCAACATTGGCCCGGGGTCGTGGGGACGACTCTATAGTCGTCGGACATGTTGGCGGCTTGTCAGCCTAGTCCCGGGGTCGTGGGGACGACCCTATAGTCGTCGGACATGACGGTGGCGGGCCAATCTAGTCCCGGGGTCGTGGGGACGACCCTATAGTCGTCGGACAAGACGGCGGCTGGACATCCTTGGCTCGCGGTCGTGGGGACGACCCTATAGTCGTCGGGCATGTCGGCGGCTGGCCAACTTTGGCCCGTGGTCGTGGGGACGACTCTATAGTCGTCGGACATGTTGGCGGCTTGTCAGCCTAGTCCCGGGGTCGTGGGGACGACCCTATAGTCGTCGGACAAGTCGGCGGCGGGCCAACTTGGTCCCGGGGTCGTGGGGACGACCATATAGTCGTCGGACATGACGGTGGCGGGCCAATCTAGTCCCGGGGTCGTGGGGACGACCCTATAGTCGTCGGACAAGACGGCGGCTGGACATCCTTGGCTCGCGGTCGTGGGGACGACCCTATAGTCGTCGGACATTTCGGCGGCTTGTCAACGTAGTCCCGGGGTCGTGGGGACGACCCTATAGTCGTTGGACATGACGGTGGCGGGCCAATCTAGTCCCGGGGTCGTGGGTACGACCCTATAGTCGTCGGACAAGACGGCGGCTGGACATCCTTGGCTCGCGGTCGTGGGGACGACCCTATAGTTGTCGGACATTTCGGCGGCTTGTCAACCTAGTCCCGGGGTCGTGGGGACGACCCTATAGTCGTTGGACATGACGGTGGCGGGCCAATCTAGTCCCGGGGTCGTGGGTACGAACCTATAGTCGTTGGACAAGTCGGCGGCGGGCCAGCCTTGTCCCGGGGTCGTGGGGACGACCGTATAGTCGTCGGACATGACGGTGGCGGGCCAATCTAGTCCCGGGGTCGTGGGGACGACCCTATAGTCGTCGGACAAGACGGCGGCTGGACATCTTTGGCCCGCGGTCGTGGGGACGACCCTATAGTCGTCGGACATTTCGGCGGCTTGCCAACTTTGGCCCGGGGTCGTGGGGACGACCCTATAGTCGTCGGACATGTCGGCGGCTGGCTAACTTTGTCCCGTGGTCGTGGGGACGACCCTATAGTCGTCGAACATGACGGTGGCGGACCAATCTAGTCCCGGGGTCGAGGGGACGACCCTATAGTCGTCGGGCATGTCGGCCGCTGGCCAACTTTGGCCCGTGGTCGTGGGGACCGTCCAATAGTCGTCGGACATATCGGCGGCTGGCCAACTTTGGCCCGGTGTCGTGGGGACGACTCTATAGTCGTCGGAAATGTGGCGGCTGGCCAACTTTGGCCCGTGGTTGTGGGGACGACCCTATAGTCGTTGGACATGACGGTGGCGGGCCAATCTAGTCCCGGGGTCGTGGGTAAGACCCTATAGTCGTCGGACAAGACGGCGGCTGGACATCTTTGGCCCGGGGCCGTGGGGACTACCCTATAGTCGTCGGACATGTTGGCGGGTTGTCAGCCTAGTCCCGGGGTCGTGGGGACGACCCTATAGTCGTCGGACATGACGGTGGCGGACCAATCTAGTCCCGGGGTCGTGGGGACGACCGTATAGTCGTCGCACATGTCGGCGGCTGGCCAACTTTGGCCCGTGGTCGTGCGGACGATCCAATAATCGTCGGACATGTCGGCGGCTGGCCAACTTTGGCCCGTGGTTGTGGGGACGACCCTATAGTCGTTGGACATGACGGTGGCGGGCCAACTTTGGCCCGTGGTCGTGGGGACGATCCAATAGTCGTCGGACATGTCGGCGGCTGGCCAACTTTGGCGCGTGGTCGTGGGGACGATCCGATTGTCGTCGGACATGTCGGCGGCTGGCCAACCTAGACCCGGGGTCGTGGGGACGACCCTATTGTCGTCGGACATGGCGGTGGCGGGCCAATCTAGTCCCGTGGTCGTGGGGACGACCCTATAGTCTTCGGACATGACGGTAGCGGGCCAATCTCGACCCGAGGTCGTGGGGACGACCCTATAGTCGTCGGACATGTCGGCGGCTGGCCAACTTTGGCCCGGGGTCGTGGGGGCGACCCTATACTCGTCGGACATGTTGGCGGCTTGTCAGCCTAGTCCCGGGGTCGTGGGTACGACCCTACAGTCGTCGGACATTTCGGCGGCTTGCCAACTTTGGCCCGGGGTCGTGGGGACGACCCTATGGTCGTCGGACTTGACGGTGGCGGGCCAATCTAGTCCCGAGGTCCTGGGGACGACCCTATAGTCGTCGGACTTGACGGTGGCGGGCCAATCTAGTCCCGGGGTCGTGGGGACGACCCTACAGTCGTCGGACATTTCGGCGGCTTGCCAACTTTGGCCCGGGGTCGTGGGGACGACCCTATAGTCGTCGGACATTTCGGCGGCTGGCCAACCTCGGCCCGGGGTCGTGGGGACGACCCTATAATCGTCGGACATGACGGTGGCGGGCCAATCTAGTCCCGGGGTCGTGGGGACGACCCTATAGTCGTCGGACATTTCGGCGGCTTGCCAACTTTGGCCCGGGGTCGTGGGGACGACCCTATAGTCGTCGGACATTTCGGCGGCGTGCCAACTTTGGCCCGTGGTCGTGGGGACGACCCTATAGTCGTTGGACATGACGGTGGCGGGCTAATCTAGTCCCGGGGTCCTAGGGACGACCCTATAGTCGTTGGACATGTCGGCGATTGGCCAACATTGGCCCGGGGTCGTGGGGACGACCCTATAGTCGTCGGACATGTCGGTGGCTGGCCAACTTTGGCCCGGGATCGTGGGGACGACCCTATAGTCGTCGGACATGTTGGCGGCTTGTCAGCCTAGTCCCGGGGTCGTGGGTACGGCCCTATAGTCGTCGGACAAGTCGGCGGCGGGCCAACCTTGTCCCGGGGTCGTGGGGACGACCCTATAGTCGTCGGACATGTCGGCGGCTGGCCAACTTTGGCCCGGTGTCGTGGGGACGACTCTATAGTCGTCGGAAATGTCGGCGGCTGGCCAACTTTAGCCTGTGGTTGTGGGGACGACCCTATAGTCGTTGGACATGACGGTGGCGGGCCAATCTAGTCCCGGGGTCGTCGGTAAGACCCTATAGTCGTCGGACAAGACGGCGGCTGGACATCTTTGGCCCGGGGTCGTGGGGACGACCCTATAGTCGTCGGACATGTTGGCGGCTTGTCAGCCTAGTCCCGGGGTCGTGGGTACGGCCCTATAGTCGTCGGACAAGTCGGCGGCGGGCCAACCTTGTCCCGGGGTCGTGGGGACGACCCTATAGTCGTCGGACATGTCGGCGGCTGGCCAACTTTGGCCCGGGGTCGTGGGGACGACCCTATAGTCGTCGGACATGTTGGCGGCTTGTCAGCCTAGTCCCGGGGTCGTGGGTACGGCCCTATAGTCGTCGGACATGTCTGCGGCTGGCCATCCTAGTCCCGGGGTCGTGGGGACGACCCTATAGTCGTCGGACATTTCTGCGGCTTGCCAACTTTGGCCCGGGTTCGTGGGGACGACCCTATAGTCGTCGGACATGTCGGCGGCTGGCCAACTTTGGCCCGTGGTTGTGGGGACGACCCTATAGTCGTTGGACATGACGGTGGCGGGCCAATCTAGTCCCGGGGTCGTGGGGACGACCCTATAGTCGTCGGACATGTCGGCGGCTGGCCAAGTTTGGCACGGTGTCCTGGGGACGACTCTATAGTCGTCGGAAATGTCGGCGGCTGGCCAACCTGGACCCGGGGTCGTGGAGACGACCCTATTGTCGTCGGACATGACGGTGGCGGGCCAATCTAGTCCCGGGGTCGTAGGGACGACCCTATAGTCGTCGGACATGTTGGCGATTGGCCAACATTGGCCCGGGGTCGTCGGGACGACCCTATAGTCGTCGGACATGCCTGCGGCTGGCCAACCTAGTCCCGGGGTCGTGGGGACGACCCTATTGTCGTCGGACATGACGGTGGCGGGCCAATCTAGTCTCGGGGTCGTGGGGACGACCCTATAGTCGTCGGACATGTCGGCGGCTGGCCAACTTTGGCCCGGTGTCGTGGGGACGACTCTATAGGCGTCGGAAATGTCGGCGGCTGGCCAACCTGGACCCGGGGTCGTGGGGACGACCCTATTGTCGTCGGACATGACGGTGGCGGGCCAATCTAGTCTCGGGGTCGTGGGGACGACCCTATAGTCGTCGGACATGTCGGCGGCTGGCCAAGTTTGGCCCGTGGTCGTGGGGACGACCCTATAGTCGTGTGACATGACGGTGGCGGGCTAATCTAGTCCCGGGGTCGTGGGGACGACCCTATAGGCGTCGGACAAGACGGCGGCTGGACATCTTTGGCCCGTGGTCGTGGGGACGACCCAATAGTGGTCGGACATGTCGGCGGCTGGCCAACCTAGTCCCGAGGTCGTGGGGACGACCCTATAGTCGTCGGACTTGACGGTGGCGGACCAATCTAGTCCCGGGGTCGTGGGGACGACCCTATAGTCGAACATGACGGCGGCTGGCCAACTTTGGCCCGTGGTCGTGGGGACGATCCAATAGTCGTCGGACATGACGGTGGCGGGCCAATCTAGTCCCGGGGTCGTGGGGACGACCCTATAGTCGTCGAACAAGTCGGTGGCGGGACAAGCTTGTCCCGGGGACGTGGGGACGACCCTATAATCGTCGGACATGACGGTGCCGGGCCAATCTAGTCCCGGGGTCGTGGGGACGACCCTATAGTCGTCGGACATGTCGGCGGCTGGCCAACTTTGGACCGGTGTCGTGGGGACGACTCTATAGTCGTCGGAAATGTCGGCGGCTGGCCAACCTGGACCCGGGGTCGTGGAGACGACCCTATTGTCGTCGGACATGACGGTGGCGGGCCAATCTAGTCTCGGGGTAGTGGGGACGACCCTATAGTCGTCGGACATGTCGGCGGCTGGCCAACTTTGGCCCGGGGTCGTGGGGACGACCCTATAGTCGTCGGACATGACGGTGGCGGACCAATCTAGTCCTGGAGTCGTGGGGACGACCCTACAGTCGTCGGACATTTCGGCGGCTTGCCAACTTTGGCCCGGGGTCGAGCGGACGACCCTATAGTCGTCGGACTTGACGGTGGCGGGCCAATCTAGCCCCGGGGTCGTGGGGACGACCCTATAGTCGTCGAACAAGTCGGCGGCGGGCCAAGCTTGTCCCGGGGTCGTGGGGACGACCCTATAATCGTCGGACATGACGGTGGCGGGCCAATCTAGTCCCGGGGTCGTGGGGACGACCCTATAGTCGTCGGACATGTCGGCGGCTGGCCAACTTTGGCCCGGTGTCGTGGTGACGACTCTATAGTCGTCGGAAATGTCGGTGGCTGGCCAACCTGGACCCGGGGGGCGTGGAGACGACCCTATTGTCGTCGGACATGACGGTGGCGGGCCAATCTAGTCTCGGGGTCGTGGGGACGACCCTATAGTCGTCGGACATTTCGGCGGCTTGCCAACTTTGGCCCGGGGTCGTGGGGACGACCCTATAGTCGTCGGACATTTCGGCGGCATGCGAACTTTGGCCCGTGGTCGTGGGGACGACCCTATAGTCGTTGGACATGACGGTGGCGGGCTAATCTAGTCCCGGGGTCGTGGGGACGACCCTACAGTCGTCGGACATTTCGGCGGCTTGCCAACTTTGGCCCGGGGTCGTGGGGACGACCCTATAGTCGTCGGACATGACGGTGGCGGGCCAATCTAGTCCCGGGGTCGTGGGGACGACCCTATAGTCGTCGGACATTTCGGCGGCTGGCCAACTTTGGCCCGGGGTCGTGGGGACGACCCTATAATCGTCGGACATGACGGTGGCGGGCCAATCTAGTCCCGGGGTCGTGGGGACGACCCTATAGTCGTCGGACATGTCGGCGGCTGGCCAAGTTTGGCCCGTGGTCGTGGGGACGACCCTATAGTCGTGTGACATGACGGTGGCGGGCTAATCTAGTCCCGGGGTCGTGGGGACGACCCTATAGGCGTCGGACAAGACGGCGGCTGGACATCTTTGGCCCGTGGTCGTGGGGACGACCCAATAGTGGTCGGACATGTCGGCGGCTGGCCAACCTAGTCCCGAGGTCGTGGCGACGACCCTATAGTCGTCGGACTTGACGGTGGCGGACCAATCTAGTCCCGGGGTCGTGGGGACGACCCTATAGTCGAACATGACGGCGGCTGGCCAACTTTGGCCCGTGGTCGTGGGGACGATCCAATAGTCGTCGGACATGACGGTGGCGGGCCAATCTAGTCCCGGGGTCGTGGGGACGACCCTATAGTCGTCGAACAAGTCGGCGGCGGGCCAAGCTTGTCCCGGGGTCGTGGGGACGACCCTATAATCGTCGGACATGACGGTGCCGGGCCAATCTAGTCCCGGTGTCGTGGGGACGACCCTATAGTCGTCGGACATGTCGGCGGCTGGCCAACTTTGGACCGGTGTCGTGGGGACGACTCTATAGTCGTCGGAAATGTCGGCGGCTGGCCAACCTGGACCCGGGGTCGTGGAGACGACCCTATTGTCGTCGGACATGACGGTGGCGGGCCAATCTAGTCTCGGGGTAGTGGGGACGACCCTATAGTCGTCGGACATGTCGGCGGCTGGCCAACTTTGGCTCGGGGTCGTGGGGACGACCCTATAGTCGTCGGACATGACGGTGGCGGAACAATCTAGTCCTGGAGTCGTGGGGACGACCCTACAGTCGTCGGACATTTCGGCGGCTTGCCAACTTTGGCCCGGGGTCGAGGGGACGACCCTATAGTCGTCGGACTTGACGGTGGCGGGCCAATCTAGTCCCGGGGTCGTGGGGACGACCCTATAGTCGTCGGACATTTCGGCGGCTGGCCAACCTTGGCCCGGGGTCGTGGGGACGACCCTATAATCGTCGGACATGACGGTGGCGGGCCAATCTAGTCCCGGGGTCGTGGGGACGACCCTATAGTCGTCGGACATTTCGGCGGCTTGCCAACTTTGGCCCGGGGTCGTGGGGACGACCCTATAGTCGTCGGACATTTCGGCGGCGTGCCAACTTTGGCCCGTGGTCGTGGGGACGACCCTATAGTCGTTGGACATGACGGTGGCGGGCTAATCTAGTCCCGGGGTCGTAGGGACGACCCTATAGTCGTTGGACATGTCGGCGATTGGCCAACATTGGCCCGGGGTCGTGGGGACGACCCTATAGTCGTCGGACATGTCGGTGGCTGGCCAACTTTGGCGCGTGGTCGTGGGGACGATCCGATTGTCGTCGGACATGTCGGCGGCTGGCCAACTTTGGCCCGTGGTCGTGGGGACGATCCAATAGTCGTCGGAAATGTCGGCGGCTGGCCAACCTGGACCCGGGGTCGTGGGGACGACCCTATTGTCGTCGGATATGACGGTGGCGGGCCAATCTAGTCTCGGGGTCGTGGGGACGACCCTATAGTCGTCGGACATGTCGGCGGCTGGTCAACTTTGGCCCGGGGTCGTGGGGACGACCCTATAGTCGTCGGACATTTCGGCGGCTTGCCAACTTTGGCCCGGGGTCGTGGGGACGACCCTATAGTCGTCGGACATGTTGGCGATTGGCCAACATTGGCCCGGGGTCGTGGGGACGACCCTATAGTCGTCGGACATGTTGGCGATTGGCCAACATTGGCCCGGGGTCGTCGGGACGACCCTATAGTCGTCGGACATGTCTGCGGCTGGCCATCCTAGTCCCGAGGTCGTGGGGACGACCCTATAGTCGTCGGACATTTCTGCGGCTTGCCAACTTTGGCCCGGGTTCGTGGGGACGACCCTATAGTCGTCGGACATGTCGGCGGCTGGCCAACTTTGGCCCGTGGTTGTGGGGACGACCCTATTGTCGTTGGACATGACGGGGGCGGGCCAATCTAGTCCCGGGGTCGTGGGGACGACCCTATAGTCGTCGGACATGTCGGCGGCTGGCCAACTTTGGACCGGTGTCGTGGGGACGACTCTATAGTCGTCGGAAATGTCGGCGGCTGGCCAACCTGGACCCGGGGTCGTGGGGACGACCCTATTGTCGTCGGACATGACGGTGGCGGGCCAATCTAGTCTCGGGGTCGTGGGGACGACCCTATAGTCGTCGGACATGTCGGCGGCTGACCAACTTAGGCCCAGGGTCGTGGGGGCGACCCTGTAGTCGTCGGACATGTTGGCGGCTTGTCAGCCTAGTCCCGGGGTCGTGGGTACCACCCTACAGTCGTCGGACATTTCGGCGGCTTGCCAACTTTGGCCCGGGTTCGTGGGGACGACCCTATAGTCGTCGGACTTGACGGTGGCGGGCCAATCTAGTCCCGAGGTCCTGGGGACGACCCTATAGTCGTCGGACTTGACGGTGGCGGGCCAATCTAGTCCCGAGGTCCTGGGGACGACCCTATAGTCGTCGGACTTGACGGTGGCGGGCCAATCTAGTCCCGGGGTCGTGGGGACGACCCTACAGTCGTCGGACATTTCGGCGGCTTGCCAACTTTGGCCCGGGGTCGTGGGGACGACCCTATAGTCGTCGGACTTGTCGGTGGCGGGCCAATCTAGTCCCGAGGTCGTGGGGACGACCCTATAGTCGTCGGACTTGACGGTGGCCGGCCAATCTATTCCCGGGGTCGTGGGGACGACCCTATAGTCGTCGGACATGTCGGCGGCTGGCCAACTTTGGACCGGTGTCGTGGGGACGACCCTATAGTCTTCGGACATGACGGTAGCGGGCCAATCTAGTCCCGAGGTCGTGGGGACGACCCTATAGTCGTCGGACATGTCGGCGGCTGGCCAACTTTGGCCCGTGGTCGTGGGGACGATCCAATAGTCGTCGGACATGTCGGCGGGTGGCCAACCTAGTCCCGAGGTCGTGGGGACGACCCTATAGTCGTCGGACATGTCGGCGGTTTGCCAACTTTGGCCCGGGGTCGTGGGGACGATCCAATAGTCGACGGACATGTCGGCGGCTAGCCAACCTAGTCCCGAGGTCGTGGGGACGACCCTATAGTCGTCGGACTTGACGGTGGCGGGCCAATCTAGTCCCGGGGTCGTGGGGACGACCCTACAGTCGTCGGACATTTCGGCGTCTTGCCAACTTTGGCCCGGGGTCGTGTGGACGACCCTATAGTCGTCGGACATGTCGGCGGGTGGCCAACCTAGTCCCGAGGTCGTGGGGACGACCCTATAGTCGTCGGACATGTCGGCGGCTTGCCAACTTTGGCCCGGGGTCGTGGGGACGATCCAATAGTCGACGGACATGTCGGCGGCTGGCCAACTTTGGCGCGTGGTCGTGGGGACGATCCGATTGTCGTCGGACATGTCGGCGGCTGGCCAATCTAGTCCCGGGGTCGTGGGGACGACCCTATAGTCGTCGGACAAGACGACGGCTGGACATCTTTGGCCCGGGGTCGTGGGGACGACCCTATAGTCGTCGGACATGTCGGCGGCTTGCCAACTTTCGCCCGGGGTCGTGGGGACGATCCAATAGTCGTCGGACATGTCGGCGGCTGGTCAACTTTGGCCCGTGGTCGTGGGGACGACCCTATGGTCGTTGGACATGTCGGCGGCTGGCCAACTTTGACCCGTGGTTGTGGGGACGACCCTATAGTCGTTGGACATGACGGTGGCGGGCCAATCTAGTCCCGGGGTCGTGGGGACGACCCTATAGTCGTCGGACAAGACGGCGGCTGGACATCTTTGGCCCGGGGTCGTGGGGACGACCCTATAGTCGTCGGACATGTTGGCGGCTTGTCAGCCTAGTCCCGGGGTCGTGGGTACGACCCTATAGTCGTCGGACAAGTCGGCGGCTGGCCAACCTAGACCCGGGGTCGAGGGGACGACCCTATTGTCGTCGGACATGACGGTGGCGGGCCAATCTAGTCCCGGGGTCGTGGGGACGACCCTATAGTCGTCGAACAATTCGGCGGCGGGCCAAGCTTGTCCCGGGGTCGTGGGGACGACCCTATAATCGTCGGACATGACGGTGGCGGGCCAATCTAGTCCCGGGGTCGTGGGGACGACCCTATAGTCGTCGGACATGTCGGCGGCTGGCCAACTTTGGCCCGGTGTCGTGGGGACGACTCTATAGTCGTCGGAAATGTCGGCGGCTGGCCAACCTGGACCCGGGGTCGTGGGGACGACCCTATTGTCGTCGGACATGACGGTGGCGGGCCAATCTAGTCTCGGGGTCGTGGGGACGACCCTATAGTCGTCGGACATGTCGGCGGCTGGCCAACTTTGGCCCGGGGTCGTGGGGACGACTCTATAGTCGTCGGAAATGTCGGCGGCTGGCCAACCTGGACTCGGGATCGTGGGGACGACCCTATAGTCGTCGGACAAGACGGCGGCTGGACATCTTTGGCCCGGGGTCGTGGGGACGACCCTATAGTCGTCGGACATGTCGGCGGCTGGCCAACTTTGGCCCGGTGTCGTGGGGACGACTCTATAGTCGTCGGAAATGTCGGCGGCTGGCCAACCTGGACCCGGGGTCGTGACGACGACCCTATAGTCGTCGGACAAGACGGCGGCTGGACATCTTTGGCCCGGGGTCGTGGGGATGACCCAATAGTCGTCGGACATGTCGGCGGCTGGCCAACTTTGGCCCGTGTTCGTGGGGACGATCCGATAGTCGTTGGACATGACGGTGGCGGGCCAATCTATTCCCGGGGTCGTGGGGACGACCCTATAGTCGTCGGACATGTCGGCGGCTGGCCAACTTTGGCCCGGTGTCGTGGGGACGACTCTATAGTCGTCGGACATGTCGGCGGCGGGCCAATCTAGTACCAAGGTCGTGGGGCGACCCTGTAGTCTTCGGACATGTCGGCGGCTGGCCAACTTTGGCCCGTGGTCGTGGGGACGACCCAATAGTCGTCGGACATGTCGGCGGCTGGCCAACTTTGGCCCGTAGTCGTGGGGACGATCCGATAGTCGCCGGACATGACGGTGGCGGGCCAATCTATTCCCGGGGTCGTGGGGACGACCCTATAGTCGTCGGACATGTCGGCGGCTGGCCAACTTTGGCCCGGTGTCGTGGGGACGACTCTATAGTCGTCGGACATGTCGGCGGCGTTCCAATCTAGTACCGGGGTCGTGGGGACGACACTATAGTCGTCGGACATGTCGGCGGCTGGCCAACTTTGGCCCGTGGTCGTGGGGACGACCCTATAGTCGTCGGACAAGTCGGCGCCTGGCCAACTTTGGCCCGTGGTTGTGGGGACGACCCTATAGTCGTCGACAAGTCGGCGTCGAGCCAACCTAGTCCCGGGGTCGTGGGGACGACCCTATAGTCGTCGGACATGTCGGCGGCTGGCCAACTTTGGCCCGTGGTCGTGGGGACGACCCAACAGTCGTTGGACATGTCAGCGGCTGGCCAACTTTGCCCCGGTGTCGTGGTGACGACTCTATAGTCGTCGGACATGTCGGCGGCTGGCCAATCTAGTCCCGGGGTCGTGGGGACGACCCTATAGTCTTCGGACATGACGGTGCCGAACCAATCTAGTCCCGGGATCGTGGGGACGACCCTATAGTCGTCGGACAAGTCGGCGCCTGGCCAACTTTGGCCCGTGGTTGTGGGGACGACCCTATAGTCGTCGACAAGTCGGCGTCGAGCCAACCTAGTCCCGGGGTCGTGTGGACGACCCTATAGTCGTCGGACATGTCGGCGGCTGGCCATCTTTGGCCCGTGGTCGTGGGGACGACCCAATAGTCGTTGGACATGTCAGCGGCTGGCCAACTTAGCCCCGGTGTCGTGGTGACGACTCTATAGTCGTCGGACATGTCGGCGGCTGGCCAATCTAGTCCCGGGGTCGTGGGGACGACCCTATAGTCTTCGGACATGTCGGCGGCTGGCCAACTTTGGCCCGTAGTCGTGGGGACGATCCGATAGTCGCCGGACATGACGGTGGCGAGCCAATCTATTCCCGGGGTCGTGGGGACGACCCTATAGTCCTCGGACATGTCGGCGGCTGGCCAACTTTGGCCCGGTGTCGTGGGGACGACTCTATAGTCGTCGGACATGTCGGCGGCGGGCCAATCTACTACCTGGGTCGTGGGGACGACACTATAGTCGTCGGACATGTCGGCGGCTGGCCAACTGTGGCCCGTGGTCGTGGAGACGACCCAATAGTCGTTGGACATGTCGGCGGCTGGCCAACTTTGGCCCGTGGCTGTGGGGACGACCCTATAGTCGTTGGACATGACGGTGGCGGGCCAATCTAGTCCCGGGGTCGTGGGGACGACCCTATAGTCGTCGGACAAGACGGCGGCTGGACATCTTTGGCCCGGGGTCGTGGGGACGACCCTATAGTCGTCGGACATGTCGGCGGCTGGCCAACTTTGGCCCGTGGTCGTGGGGACGACCCAATAGTCGTTGGACATGTCAGCGGCTGGCCAACTTTGCCCCGGTGTCGTGGTGACGACTCTATAGTCGTCGGACATGTCGGCGTCTGGCCAATCTAGTCCCGGGGTCGTGGGGACGACCCAATAGTCGTCGGACATGTCGGCGGCTGGCCAACTTTGGCCCGTAGTCGTGGGGACGATCCGATAGTCGCCGGACATGACGGTGGCGGGCCAATCTATTCCCGGGGTCGTGGGGACGACCCTATAGTCGTCGGACATGTCGGCGGCTGGCCAACTTTGGCCCGGTGTCGTGGGGACGACTCTATAGTCGTCGGACATGTCGGCGGCGGGCCAATCTAGTACCAAGGTCGTGGGGCGACCCTGTAGTCTTCGGACATGTCGGCGGCTGGCCAACTTTGGCCCGTGGTCGTGGGGACGACCCAATAGTCGTCGGACATGTCGGCGGCTGGCCAACTTTGGCCCGTAGTCGTGGGGACGATCCGATAGTCGCCGGACATGACGGTGGCGGGCCAATCTATTCCCGGGGTCGTGGGGACGACCCTATAGTCGTCGGACATGTCGGCGGCTGGCCAACTTTGGCCCGGTGTCGTGGGGACGACTCTATAGTCGTCGGACATGTCGGCGGCGGGCCAATCTAGTACCGGGGTCGTGGGGACGACACTATAGTCGTCGGACATGTCGGCGGCTGGCCAACTTTGGCCCGTGGTCGTGGGGACGACCCAATAGTCGTTGGACATGTCGGCGGCTGGCCAACTTTGGGCTATGGTTGTCGGGACGACCCTATAGTTGTTGGACATGACGGTGGCGGGCCAATCTAGTCCCGGGGTCGTGGGGACGACCCTATAGTCGTCGGACAAGACGGCGGCTGGACATCTTTCGCCCGTGGTCGTGGGGACGACCCAATAGTCGTTGGACATGTCAGCGGCTGGCCAACTTAGCCCCGGTGTCGTGGTGACGACTCTATAGTCGTCGGACATGTCGGCGGCTGGCCAATCTAGTCCCGGGGTCGTGGGGACGACCCTATAGTCTTCGGACATGTCGGCGGCTGGCCAACTTTGGCCCGTAGTCGTGGGGACGATCCGATAGTCGCCGGACATGACGGTGGCGAGCCAATCTATTCCCGGGGTCGTGGGGACGACCCTATAGTCCTCGGACATGTCGGCGGCTGGCCAACTTTGGCCCGGTGTCGTGGGGACGACTCTATAGTCGTCGGACATGTCGGCGGCGGGCCAATCTACTACCTGGGTCGTGGGGACGACACTATAGTCGTCGGACATGTCGGCGGCTGGCCAACTGTGGCCCGTGGTCGTGGAGACGACCCAATAGTCGTTGGACATGTCGGCGGCTGGCCAACTTTGGCCCGTGGCTGTGGGGACGACCCTATAGTCGTTGGACATGACGGTGGCGGGCCAATCTAGTCCCGGGGTCGTGGGGACGACCCTATAGTCGTCGGACAAGACGGCGGCTGGACATCTTTGGCCCGGGGTCGTGGGGACGACCCTATAGTCGTCGGACATGTCGGCGGCTGGCCAACTTTGGCCCGTGGTCGTGGGGACGACCCAATAGTCGTTGGACATGTCAGCGGCTGGCCAACTTTGCCCCGGTGTCGTGGTGACGACTCTATAGTCGTCGGACATGTCGGCGTCTGGCCAATCTAGTCCCGGGGTCGTGGGGACGACCCAATAGTCGTCGGACATGTCGGCGGCTGGCCAACTTTGGCCCGTAGTCGTGGGGACGATCCGATAGTCGCCGGACATGACGGTGGCGGGCCAATCTATTCCCGGGGTCGTGGGGACGACCCTATAGTCGTCGGACATGTCGGCGGCTGGCCAACTTTGGCCCGGTGTCGTGGGGACGACTCTATAGTCGTCGGACATGTCGGCGGCGGGCCAATCTAGTACCAAGGTCGTGGGGCGACCCTGTAGTCTTCGGACATGTCGGCGGCTGGCCAACTTTGGCCCGTGGTCGTGGGGACGACCCAATAGTCGTCGGACATGTCGGCGGCTGGCCAACTTTGGCCCGTAGTCGTGGGGACGATCCGATAGTCGCCGGACATGACGGTGGCGGGCCAATCTATTCCCGGGGTCGTGGGGACGACCCTATAGTCGTCGGACATGTCGGCGGCTGGCCAACTTTGGCCCGGTGTCGTGGGGACGACTCTATAGTCGTCGGACATGTCGGCGGCGGGCCAATCTAGTACCGGGGTCGTGGGGACGACACTATAGTCGTCGGACATGTCGGCGGCTGGCCAACTTTGGCCCGTGGTCGTGGGGACGACCCAATAGTCGTTGGACATGTCGGCGGCTGGCCAACTTTGGGCTATGGTTGTCGGGACGACCCTATAGTTGTTGGACATGACGGTGGCGGGCCAATCTAGTCCCGGGGTCGTGGGGACGACCCTATAGTCGTCGGACAAGACGGCGGCTGGACATCTTTCGCCCGGGGTCGTGGGGACGACCCTATAGTCGTCGGACAAGACGACGGCTGGACATCTTTGGCCCGGGGTCGTGGGGACGACCCTATAGTCGTCGGACATGTCGGCGGCTTGCCAACTTTCGCCCGGGGTCGTGGGGACGATCCAATAGTCGTCGGACATGTCGGCGGCTGGTCAACTTTGGCCCGTGGTCGTGGGGACGACCCTATGGTCGTTGGACATGTCGGCGGCTGGCCAACTTTGACCCGTGGTTGTGGGGACGACCCTATAGTCGTTGGACATGACGGTGGCGGGCCAATCTAGTCCCGGGGTCGTGGGGACGACCCTATAGTCGTCGGACATGTCGGCGGCTGGCCAACTTTGGCCCGTAGTCGTGGGGACGATCCGATAGTCGCCGGACATGACGGTGGCGAGCCAATCTATTCCCGGGGTCGTGGGGACGACCCTATAGTCCTCGGACATGTCGGCGGCTGGCCAACTTTGGCCCGGTGTCGTGGGGACGACTCTATAGTCGTCGGACATGTCGGCGGCGGGCCAATCTACTACCTGGGTCGTGGGGACGACACTATAGTCGTCGGACATGTCGGCGGCTGGCCAACTGTGGCCCGTGGTCGTGGAGACGACCCAATAGTCGTTGGACATGTCGGCGGCTGGCCAACTTTGGCCCGTGGCTGTGGGGACGACCCTATAGTCGTTGGACATGACGGTGGCGGGCCAATCTAGTCCCGGGGTCGTGGGGACGACCCTATAGTCGTCGGACAAGACGGCGGCTGGACATCTTTGGCCCGGGGTCGTGGGGACGACCCTATAGTCGTCGGACATGTCGGCGGCTGGCCAACTTTGGCCCGTGGTCGTGGGGACGACCCAATAGTCGTTGGACATGTCAGCGGCTGGCCAACTTTGCCCCGGTGTCGTGGTGACGACTCTATAGTCGTCGGACATGTCGGCGTCTGGCCAATCTAGTCCCGGGGTCGTGGGGACGACCCAATAGTCGTCGGACATGTCGGCGGCTGGCCAACTTTGGCCCGTAGTCGTGGGGACGATCCGATAGTCGCCGGACATGACGGTGGCGGGCCAATCTATTCCCGGGGTCGTGGGGACGACCCTATAGTCGTCGGACATGTCGGCGGCTGGCCAACTTTGGCCCGGTGTCGTGGGGACGACTCTATAGTCGTCGGACATGTCGGCGGCGGGCCAATCTAGTACCAAGGTCGTGGGGCGACCCTGTAGTCTTCGGACATGTCGGCGGCTGGCCAACTTTGGCCCGTGGTCGTGGGGACGACCCAATAGTCGTCGGACATGTCGGCGGCTGGCCAACTTTGGCCCGTAGTCGTGGGGACGATCCGATAGTCGCCGGACATGACGGTGGCGGGCCAATCTATTCCCGGGGTCGTGGGGACGACCCTATAGTCGTCGGACATGTCGGCGGCTGGCCAACTTTGGCCCGGTGTCGTGGGGACGACTCTATAGTCGTCGGACATGTCGGCGGCGGGCCAATCTAGTACCGGGGTCGTGGGGACGACACTATAGTCGTCGGACATGTCGGCGGCTGGCCAACTTTGGCCCGTGGTCGTGGGGACGACCCAATAGTCGTTGGACATGTCGGCGGCTGGCCAACTTTGGGCTATGGTTGTCGGGACGACCCTATAGTTGTTGGACATGACGGTGGCGGGCCAATCTAGTCCCGGGGTCGTGGGGACGACCCTATAGTCGTCGGACAAGACGGCGGCTGGACATCTTTCGCCCGGGGTCGTGGGGACGACCCTATAGTCGTCGGACATGTCGGCGGCTGGCCAACTTTGGCCCGTGGTCGTGGGGACGACCCTATAGTCGTCGGACATGTCGGCGGCTGGCCAATCTAGTCCCGGGGACGTGGGGACGACCCTATAGTCATCAGACATGTCGGTGGCGAGCCAACCTAGTCCCGGGGTCGTGGGGACGACCCAATAATCGTCGGACAAGCCGGCGGCTGGCCAACTTTGGCCCGTGGTCGTGGGGACGACCCTATAGTCGTCGGACAAGTCGGCGGCTGTCCAACTTTGGCCCGGGGTCGTGGGGACGACCCTATAGTCGTCGGACTTGACGGTGGCGGGCCAATCTAGTCCCGGGGTCGTGGGGACGACCCTATAGTCGTCGGACAAGTTGGCGGCGAGCCCACCTAGTCGGGGGGTCGTGGGGACGACCCTATAGTCGTCGGACAAGTCGGCGGCCGGCCAACCTAGTCCGGGGGTCGTGGGGACAACCCTATAGTCGTCGGACATCACGGTGGCGGGCCAGTCTAGTCCCGGGTCGTGGAGACGACCCTATAGTCGTCGGACATGTCGGCGGCTGGCCAACTTTGGCCCGTGGTCGTGGGGACGACCCTATAGTCGTCGGAAATGTCGGTGGCTGTCCAACTTTGGCCCTGGGGTCGTGGGGACGACCCTATAGTCGTCGGACAAGTCGGCGGCCGGCCAACCTAGTCCCGGGGTCGTGGGGACGACCCTATAGTCGTCGGACATGTCGGCGGCTGGCCAACATTGGCCCGTGGTCGTGGGGACGACCCAATAGTCGTTGGACATGTCAGCGGCTGGCCAACTTTGGCCCGTAGTCGTGGGAACGATCCGATAGTCGCCGGACATGACGGTGGCGGGCCAATCTATTCCCGGTGTCGTGGGGACGAACCTATAGTCGTCGGACATGTCGGCGGCAGGCCAACTTTGGCCCGTAGTTGTGGGGACGATCCGATAGTCGCCGGACATGACGGTGGCGGGCCAATCTATTCCCGGGGTCGTGGGGACGACCCTATAGTCGTCGGACATGTCGGCGGCTGGCCAACTTCGGCCCGTGGTCGTGGGGACGACCCAATAGTCGTTGGACATGTCGGCGGCTGGCCAACTTTGGCCTGTAGTTGTGGGGACGACCCTATAGTCTTTGGACATGACGGTGGCGGGCCAATCTAGTCCCGGGGTCGTGGGGACGACCCTATAGTCGTCGGACATGTCGGCGGCTGGCCAACTTTGGCCCGTGGTCGTGGGGACGACCCAATAGTCGTGGACATGTCGGCGGCTGGCCAACTTTGGCCTGTAGTTGTGGGGACGATCCGATAGTCGCCGGACATGACGGTGGCGGGCCAATCTATTCCCGGGGTCGTGGGGACGACCCTATAGTCGTCGGACATGTCGGCGGATGGCCAACTTTGGCCCGTGGCCGTGGGGACGACCCAATAGTCGTTGGACATGTCGGCGGCTGGCCAACTTCGGCCTGTAGTTGTGGGGACGACCCTATAGTCGTTGGACATGACGGTGGCAGGCCAACTTTGGCCCGGTGTCGTGGGGACGACTCTATAGTCGTCGGACATGTCGGTGGCGGGCCAATCTAGTCCCGAGGTCGTGGGGACGACCCTATAGTCGTCGGACTTGACGGTGGCGGGGCAATCAACTCCCGGGGTCGTGGGGTCGACCCTATAGTCGTCGGACATGATGGTGGCGGGCCAATCTAGTCCCGAGGTCATGGGGACGACCCTATAGTCGTCGGATATGTCGGCGGCTGGCCAACTTTGGTCCGTTGTCGTGGGGACGACCCTATAGTCGTCGGAAATAACCATGGCGGGGCAATCTATTCCCGGGGTCGTGGGCACGATCCTGTAGTCGTCGGACATGACGGTGGCGGGCCAATCTAGTCCCGGGGTCATGGGAACGACCCTATAGTCGTCGGAAATGTCGGCGGCTGGCCAACTTTGGTCCGTTGTCGTGGGGACGACCCTATAGTCGTCGGAAATAACCATGGCGGGGCAATCTATTCCCGGGGTCGTGGGCACGACCCTATAGTCGACGGACATGTCGGCGATTGGCCAACATTGGCCCGGGGTCGTGGGGACGATCCGATAGTCGATGGATATGACAGTGCCGGGCCAATCAAGTCCCGGGGTCGTAGGTACGACCCTATAGTCATCGGACATGTCGGCGATTGGCCATTATTGGCCCGGGGTCGTGGGGACGACCGTATATTCGTCGGACATGACGGTGGCGGGCCAATCTAGTCCCGGGGTCGTGGGGACGACCGTATATTCGTCGGACATGACGGTGGCGGGCCAATCTAGTCCCGGGGTCGTGGGGACGACCCTATTGTCGTCGGACATGACGGTGGCGGGCCAATCTAGTCCCGGGGTCGTGGGGACGACCCTATAGTCGTCGGACATGTCGGCGGCTGGCCATTCTAATCCCGGGGTCGTGGGGACGACCCTATTGTCGTCGGACATGACGGTGGCGGGCCAATCTAGTCCCGGGGTCGTGGGGACGACCCTATAGTCGTCGGACATGTCGGCGGCTGGCCAACTTTGGCCCGTGGTCGTGGGGACGACCGTATAGTCGTCGGACATGTCGGCGGCTGGCCAACTTTGGCCCGTGGTCGTGGGGACGACCGTATAGTCGTCGGACATGTCGGCGGCTGGCCAACATTGGCCCGTGGTCGTCGGGACGACCCAATAGTCGTTGGACATGTCAGCGGCTGGCCAACTTTGGCCCGTAGTCGTGGGAACGATCCGATAGTCGCCGGACATGACGGTGGCGGGCCAATCTATTCCGGGTGTCGTGGGGACGAACCTATAGTCGTCGGACATGTCGGCGGCAGGCCAACTTTGGCCCGTAGTTGTGGGGACGATCCGATAGTCGCCGGACATGACGGTGGCGGGCCAATCTATTCCCGGGGTCGTGGGGACGACCCTATAGTCGTCGGACATGTCGGCGGCTGGCCAACTTTGGCCCGTGGTCGTGGGGACGACCCAATAGTCGTTGGACATGTCGGCGGCTGGCCAACTTCGGCCTGTAGTTGTGGGGACGACCCTATAGTCTTTGGACATGACGGTGGCGGGCCAATCTAGTCCCGGGGTCGTGGGGACGACCCTATAGTCGTCGGACAAGACGGCGGCTGGACATCTTTCGCCCGGGGTCGTGGGGACGACCCTATAGTCGTCGGACATGTCGGCGGCTGGCCAACTTTGGCCTGTAGTTGTGGGGACGATCCGATAGTCGCCGGACATGACGGTGGCGGGCCAATCTATTCCCGGGGTCGTGGGGACGACCCTGTAGTCGTCGGACATGACGGTGGCGGGCCAATCTAGTCCCGGGGTCATGGGAACGACCCTATAGTCGTCGGATATGTCGGCGGCTGGCCAACTTTGGTCCGTTGTCGTGGGGACGACCCAATAGTCGTTGGACATGTCGGCGGCTGGCCAACTTTGGCCCGAGGTCGTGGGGACGACCCTATAGTAGTCGGACATGTCGGCGGCTGTCCAACTTTGGCCCGGTGTCGTGGGGACGACTCTATATTCGTCGGACATGTCGGCGGCTGGCCAATCTAGTACCGGGGTCGTGGGGACGACACTATAGTCGTCGGACATGTCGGCGGCTGGCCAACTTTGGTCCGTTGTCGTGGGGACGACCCTATAGTCGTCGGAAATAACCATGGCGGGGCAATCTATTCCCGGGGTCGTGGGCACGACCCTGTAGTCGTCGGACATGACGGTGGCGGGCCAATCTAGTCCCGGGGTCATGGGAACGACCCTATAGTCGTCGGATATGTCGGCGGCTGGCCAACTTTGGTCCGTTGTCGTGGGGACGACCCAATAGTCGTTGGACATGTCGGCGGCTGGCCAACTTTGGCCCGAGGTCGTGGGGACGACCCTATAGTAGTCGGACATGTCGGCGGCTGTCCAACTTTGGCCCGGTGTCGTGGGGACGACCCTATAGTCGTCGGAAATAACCATGGCGGGGCAATCTATTCCCGGGGTCGTGGGGACGACCCTATAGTCGTCGGACAAGACGGCGGCTGGACATCTTTGGCCCGGGGTCGTGGGGACGACCCTATAGTCGTCGGACATGTCGGCGGCTGGCCAACTTTGGCCCGTGGTCGTGGGGACGACCCAATAGTCGTTGGACATGTCGGCGGCTGGCCAACTTTGGCCCTTGGTTGTGGGGACGACCCTATAGTCGTTGGACATGACGGTGGCGGGCCAATCTAGTACCGGGGTCGTGGGGACGACCCTATAGTCTTCGGACATGTCGGCGGCTGGCCAACTTTGGCCCGTGGTCGTGGGGACGACCCAATAGTCGTCGGACATGTCGGCGGCTGGCCAACTTTGGCCCGTAGTCGTGGGGACGACCCTATAGTCGTCGGAAATATCGATGGCGGGGCAATCTATTCCCGCGGTCGTGGGGACGACCCTGTAGTCGTCGGACATGACGGTGGCGGGCCAATCTAGTCCCGGGGTCATGGGAAGGACCCTATAGTCGTCGGATATTTCGGCGGCCGGCCAACTTTGGCCCGTGGTCGTGGGGACGACCATAGTCGTCGGACATGTTGGCGGCAGGTCAACCTAGTCCCGCGGTCGTGGGGACGACCCTATTGTCGTCGGACATGGCGGTGGCGGGCCAATCTGGTCCCGTGGTCGCTGGGACGACCCTACAGTCGTCGGACATTTCGGCGGCAGGCCAACTTTGGCCCGTGGTCGTGGGGACGACCCTATAGTCGTCGGACATGACGGTAGCGGGCCAATCTAGTCCCGAGGTCGTGGGGACGACCCTATAGTCGTCGGACATTTCGGCGGCTGGCCAACTTTGCCCCGGTGTCGTGGTGACGACTCTATAGTCGTCGGACATGTCGGCGGCTGGCCAACTTTGGCCCGTAGTTGTGGGGACGATCCGATAGTCGCCGGACATGACGGTGGCGGGGCAATCTATTCCCGGTGTCGTGGGGACGAACCTATAGTCGTCGGACATGTCGGCGGCTGGCCAACTTTGGCCCGTAGTTGTGGGGACGATCCGATAGTCGCCGGACATGACGGTGGCGGGCCAATCTATTCCCGGGGTCGTGGGGACGACCCTATAGTCGTCGGACATGTCGGCGGCTGGCCAACTTTGGCCCGTGGTCGTGGGGACGACCCAATAGTCGTTGGACATGTCGGCGGCTGGCCAACTTTGGCCTGTAGTTGTGGGGACGATCCGATAGTCGCCGGACATGACGGTGGCGGGCCAATCTATTCCCGGGGTCGTGGGGACGACCCTATAGTCGTCGGACATTTCGGCGGCTGGCCAACTTTGCCCCGGTGTCGTGGTGACGACTCTATAGTCGTCGGACATGTCGGCGGCTGGCCAACTTTGGCCCGTAGTTGTGGGGACGATCCGATAGTCGCCGGACATGACGGTGGCGGGGCAATCTATTCCCGGTGTCGTGGGGACGAACCTATAGTCGTCGGACATGTCGGCGGCTGGCCAACTTTGGCCCGTAGTTGTGGGGACGATCCGATAGTCGCCGGACATGACGGTGGCGGGCCAATCTATTCCCGGGGTCGTGGGGACGACCCTATAGTCGTCGGACATGTCGGCGGCTGGCCAACTTTGGCCCGTGGTCGTGGGGACGACCCAATAGTCGTTGGACATGTCGGCGGCTGGCCAACTTTGGCCTGTAGTTGTGGGGACGATCCGATAGTCGCCGGACATGACGGTGGCGGGCCAATCTATTCCCGGGGTCGTGGGGACGACCCTATAGTCGTCGGACATGTCGGCGGCTGGCCAACTTTGGCCCGTAGTCGTGGGGACGATCCAATAGTCGTCGGACATGTCGGCGGCTGGCCAACTTTGGCCCGAGGTCGTGGGGACGACCCTATAGTAGTCGGACATGTCGGCGGCTGTCCAACTTTGGCCCGGTGTCGTGGGGACGACTCTATAGTCGTCGGACATGTCGGCGGCTGGCCAATCTAGTACCGGGGTCGTGGGGACGACACTATAGTCGTCGGACATGTCGGCGGCTGGCCAACTTTGGTCCGTTGTCGTGGGGACGACCCTATAGTCGTCGGAAATAACCATGGCGGGGCAATCTATTCCCGGGGTCGTGGGCACGACCCTGTAGTCGTCGGACATGACGGTGGCGGGCCAATCTAGTCCCGGGGTCATGGGAACGACCCTATAGTCGTCGGATATGTCGGCGGCTGGCCAACTTTGGTCCGTTGTCGTGGGGACGACCCAATAGTCGTTGGACATGTCGGCGGCTGGCCAACTTTGGCCCGAGGTCGTGGGGACGACCCTATAGTAGTCGGACATGTCGGCGGCTGTCCAACTTTGGCCCGGTGTCGTGGGGACGACCCTATAGTCGTCGGAAATAACCATGGCGGGGCAATCTATTCCCGGGGTCGTGGGGACGACCCTATAGTCGTCGGAAATATCGATGGCGGGGCAATCTATTCCCGGGGTCGTGGGGACGACCCTGTAGTCGTCGGACATGACGGTGGCGGGCCAATCTAGTCCCGGGGTCATGGGAAGGACCCTATAGTCGTCGGATATTTCGGCGGCCGGCCAACTTTGGCCCGTGGTCGTGGGGACGACCATAGTCGTCGGACATGTTGGCGGCAGGTCAACCTAGTCCCGCGGTCGTGGGGACGACCCTATTGTCGTCGGACATGGCGGTGGCGGGCCAATCTGGTCCCGTGGTCGCTGGGACGACCCTACAGTCGTCGGACATTTCGGCGGCAGGCCAACTTTGGCCCGTGGTCGTGGGGACGACCCTATAGTCGTCGGACATGACGGTAGCGGGCCAATCTAGTCCCGAGGTCGTGGGGACGACCCTATAGTCGTCGGACATTTCGGCGGCTGGCCAACTTTGCCCCGGTGTCGTGGTGACGACTCTATAGTCGTCGGACATGTCGGCGGCGGGCCAATCTAGTACCGGGGTCGTGGGGACGACCCTATAGTCTTCGGACATGTCGGCGGCTGGCCAACTTTGGCCCGTAGTCGTGGGGACGATCCGATAGTCACCGGACATGACGGTGGCGGGCCAATCTATTCCCGGAGTCGTGGGGACGACCCTATAGTCGTCGGACATGTCGGTGGCTGGCCAACTTTGGCCCGGTGTCGTGGGGACGACTCTATAGTCGTCGGACATGTCGGCGGCGGGCCAATCTAGTACCGGGGTCGTGGGGACGACACTATAGTCGTCGGACATGTCGGCGGCTGGCCAACTTTGGCCCGTGGTCGTGGGGACGACCCAATAGTCGTTGGACATGTCGGCGGCTGGCCAACTTTGGCCCGTGGTCGTGGGGACGACTCTATAGTCGTCGGACTTGACGGTGGCGGGCCAATCTAGTCCCGGGGCCGTGGGGACGACCCTACAGTCGTCGGACATTTCGGCGGCTTGCCAACTTTGGCCCGGGGTCGTGGGGACGACCCTATAATCGTCGGACATGTCGGCGGGTGGCCAACCTAGTCCCGCGGTCTTGGGGGCGACCCTATAGTCGTCGGACATGTCGGCGGCTGGCCAACTTTGGCCCGTGGTCGCGGGGACGACCCAATAGTCGTTGGACATGTCGGCGGCTGACCAACTTTGGCCCGTGGTTGTGGGGACGACCCTATAGTCGTTGGACATGACGGTGGCGGGCCAATCTAGTCCCGGGGTCGTGGGGACGACCGTATAGTCGTCGGACAAGACGGCGGCTGGACACCTTTGGCCCGGGGTCGTGGGAACGACCCTATAGTCGTCGGACATGTCGGCGGCTGGCCAACTTTGGCCCGTGGTCGTGGTGACGATCCAATAGTCGTCGGACATGTCGGCGGCTGGCCAACTTTGGCCCGTGGTTGTGGGGACGACCCTATAGTCGTTGGACATGACGGTGGCGGGCCAATCTAGTCCCGGGGTCGTGGGGACGACCCTATAGTCGTCGGACAAGACGGCGGCTGGACACCTTTGGCCCGGGGTCGTGGGGACGACCCTATAGTCGTCGGACATGTCGGCGGCTGGCCAACTTTGGCCCGTGGTCGTGGGGACGATCCAATAGTCGTCGGACATGTCGGCGGCTGGCCAACTTTGGCCCGTGGTCGTGGGGACGACCCAATAGTCGTCGGACATGTCGGCGGCTGGCCAACTTTGGTCTGTGGTTGTGGGGACGACCCTATAGTCATCGGACATGACGGTGGCGGGCCAATCTATTCCCGGGGTCGTGGGGACGACCCTATAGTCTTCGGACATGTCGGCGGCTGGCCAACTTTGGCCCGTGGTCGTGGGGACGACCCAATAGTCGTCGGACATGTCGGCGGCTGGCCAACTTTGGTCTGTGGTTGTGGGGACGACCCTATAGTCATCGGACATGTCGGCGATTGGCCATTATTGGCCCGGGGTCGTGGGGACGACCGTATATTCGTCAGACATGACGGTGGCGGGCTAATCTAGTCCCGGGGTCGTGGGGACGACCCTATAGTCGTCGGACATGACGGTGGCGGGCCAATCTAGTCCCGGGGTTGTGGGGACATGTCGGCGGCTTGACAAATGTGCCCGGGGACGTGGGGACGAACCTATAGTCGTCGGACATGAAGGTGTCGGGCCAATCTAGTCCCGGGATTGTGGGGACATGTCGGCGACTTGCCAAATGTGCCCGGGGTCGTGGGGACGACCCTATAGTGGTCGGACAAGTCGGCGGCTGGCCAACCTAGTCCCGGGGTCGTGGGGACGACTCTATAGTCGTCGGACAATTCGGCGGCGGGCCAACCTAGTCCCGGGGTTGTGGGGACGTCCCTATAGTCCTCGGACAAGTCGGCGGCAAGCCCACTTTGGCCCGTGGTCGTGGGGACGACCCTATAGTCGTTGGACATGTTGCCGGCTGGTCAACCTAGTCCCGGGGTCGTGGGGACGACCCTATAGTCGTCGGATTTGTCGGCGGCTGGCCAACATTGGCCCGTGGTCGTGGGGTCGACCCAATAGTCGTTGGACATGTCAGCGGCTGGCCAACATTGGCCCGTAGTCGTGGGAACGATCCGATAGTCGCCGGACATGACGGTGGCGGGCCAATCTATTCCCGGTGTCGTGGGGACGAACCTATAGTCGTCGGACATGTCGGCGGCTGGCCAACTTTGGCCCGTAGGTGTGGGGACGATCCGATAGTCGCCGGACATGACGGTGGCGGGCCAATCTAGTCCCGGGGTCGTGGGGACGACCCTAGTGTCGTCGGACAAGACGGCGGCTGGACATCTTTCGCCCGGGGTCGTGGGGACGACCCTATAGTCGTCGGACATGTCGGCGGCTGGCCAACTTTGGCCCGTAGTCGTGGGGACGATCCGATAGTCGCCGGACATGACGGTGGCGGGCCAATCTATTCCCGGGGTCGTGGGGACGGCCCTATAGTCGTCGGACATGTCGGCGACTGGCCAACTTTGGCCCGGTGTCGTGGGACGACTCTATAGTCGTCGGACATGTCGGTGGCGGGCCAATCTAGTCCCGGGGTCGTGGGGACGATCCGATAGTCGCCGGACATGACGGTGGCGGGCCAATCTATTCCCGGGGTCGTGGGGACGACCCTATAGTCGTCGGACATGTCGGCGACTGGCCAACTTTGGCCCGGTGTCGTGGGGACGACTCTATAGTCGTCGGACATGTCGGTGGCGGGCCAATCTAGTCCCGAGGTCGTGGGGACGACCCTATAGTCGTCGGACTTGACGGTGGTGGGCCAATCTAGTCCCGGGGTCCTGGGGACGACCCTACAGTCGTCGGACAGTTCGGCGGCTTGCCAACTTTGGCCCGGGGTCGTGGGGTCGACCCTATAGTCGTCGGACATGATGGTGGCGGGCCAATCTAGTCCCGAGGTCATGGGGACGACCCTATAGTCGTCGGATATGTCCGCGGCTGGCCAACTTTGGTCCGTTGTCGTGGGGACGACCCTATAGTCGTCGGAAATAACCATGGCGGGGCAATCTATTCCCGGGGTCGTGGGCACGACCCTGTAGTCGTCGGACATGACGGTGGCGGGCCAATCTAGTCCCGGGGTCATGGGAACGACCCTATAGTCGTCGGATATGTCGGCGGCTGGCCAACTTTGGTCCGTTGTCGTGGGGACGACCCTATAGTCGTCGGAAATAACCATGGCGGGGCAATCTATTCCCGGGGTCGTGGGCACGACCCTGTAGTCGTCGGACATGACGGTGGCGGGCCAATCTAGTCCCGGGGTCGTGGGGACGACCCTATAGTCGTCGGACATGTCGGCGACTGGCCAACTTTGGCCCGGTGTCGTGGGGACGACTCTATAGTCGTCGGACATGTCGGTGGCGGGTCAATCTAGTCCCGAGGTCGTGGGGACGACCCTATAGTCGTCGGACATGTCGGCGGCTGGCCAACATTGGCCCGTGGTCGTGGGGACGACCCAATAGCCGTCGGACATGTCGGCGGCTGGCCAACTTTGGCCCGTAGTCGTGGGGACGATCCGATAGTCGCCGGACATGACGGTGGCGGGCCAATCTATTCCCGGGGTCGTGGGGACGACCCTATAGTCGTCGGACATGTCGGCGGCTGGACAACTTTGGCCCGGTGTCGTGGGGGCGACTCTATAGTCGTCGGACATGTCGGCGGCTGGCCAACTTTGGCCCGGTGTCGTGGGGACGACTCTATAGTCGTCGGACATGTCGGCGGCTGGCCAACTGTGGCCCCTGGTCGTGGGGACGACCCAATAGTGGTCGGACATGTCGGCGGCTGGCCAACCTAGTCCCGAGGTCGTGGGGACGACCCTATAGTCGTCGGACTTGACGGCGGCGGGCCAATCTAGTCCCGGGGTCGTGGGGACGACCCTACAGTCGTCGGGCATGTCGGCGGCTTGCCAACTTTGGCCCGGGGTCGTGGGGACGACCCTATAGTCGTCGGACATGTCGGCGGCTGGCCAACCTAGTCCCGAGGTCGTGGGCACGACCCTATAGTCGTCGGACTTGACGGTGGCGGGCCAATCTAGTCCCGGGGTCGTGGGGACGACCCTACAGTCGTCGGACATTTCGGCGGCTTGCCAGCTTTGGCCCGGGGTCGTGGGGACGACCCTATAGTCGTCGGACAAGTCGGCAGCGGGCCAAGCTTGTCCCGGGGTCGTGGGGCCGACCCTATAATGGTCGGACATGACGGTGGCGGGCCAATCTAGTCCCGGGGTCGTGGGGACGACCCAATAGTGGTCAGACATGTCGGCGGCTGGCCAACCTAGTCCCGGTGTCGTGGGGGCGACTCTATAGTCGTCGGACATGTCGGCGGCTGGCCAACTTTGGCCCGGTGTCGTGGGGAGGACTCTATAGTCGTCGGACATGTCGGCGGCTGGCCAACATTGACCCGTGGTCGTGTGGACGACCCAATAGCCGTTGGACATGTCAGCGGCTGGCCAACTTTGGCCCGGTGTCGTGGGGACGACTCTATAGTCGTTGGACATGTCGGCGGCTGGCCAATCTAGTCCCGGGGACGTGGGGACGACCCTATAGTCTTCGGACATGTCGGCGGCTGGCCAACTTTGGCCCGGGGTCGTGGGGACGACTCTATAGTCGTTGGACATGTCGGCGGCTGGCCAATCTAGTCCCGGGGACGACCCTATAGTCGTCGGACATGTCGGCGGCCGCCAACTTTGGCCCGGTGTCGTGGGGACGACTCTATAGTCGTCAGATATGTCGGCGGCTGGCCAACTTTGGCCCCTGGTCGTGGGGACGACCCAATAGTGGTCGGACATGTCGGCGGCTGGCCAACCTAGTCCCGAGGTCGTGGGGACGACCCTATGGTCGTCGGACTTGACGGTGGCGGGCCAATCTAGTCCCAGGGTCGTGGGGACGACCCTATAGTCTTCGGACATGTCGGCGGCTGCCCAACTTTGGCCCGTGGTTGTGGGGACGACCCTATAGTCGTTGGACATGACGGTGGCGGGCCAATCTAGTCCCGAGGTCGTGGGGACGACCCTATAGTCGTCGGACATGTCGGCGACTGGCCAACTTTGGCCCGGTGTCGTGGGGACGACTCTATAGTCGTCGGACATGTCGGTGGCGGGTCAATCTAGTCCCGAGGTCGTGGGGACGACCCTATAGTCGTCGGACATGTCGGCGGCTGGCCAACATTGGCCCGTGGTCGTGGGGACGACCCAATAGTCGTTGGACATGTCAGCGGCTGGCCAACTTTGCCCCGGTGTCGTGGTGACGACTCTATAGTCGTCGGACATGTCGGCGGCTGGCCAATCTAGTCCCGGGGTCGTGGGGACGACCCTATAGTCTTCGGACATGTCGACGGCTGGCCAACATAGGCCCGTGGTCGTGGGGACGACCCAATAGCCGTCGGACATGTCGGCGGCTGGCCAACTTTGGCCCGTAGTCGTGGGGACGACTCTATAGTCGTCGGACATGTCGGTGGCGGGTCAATCTAGTCCCGAGGTCGTGGGGACGACCCTATAGTCGTCGGACATGTCGGCGGCTGGCCAACATTGGCCCGTGGTCGTGGGGACGACCCAATAGTCGTTGGACATGTCAGCGGCTGGCCAACTTTGCCCCGGTGTCGTGGTGACGACTCTATAGTCGTCGGACATGTCGGCGGCTGGCCAATCTAGTCCCGGGGTCGTGGGGACGACCCTATAGTCTTCGGACATGTCGGCGGCTGGCCAACATAGGCCCGTGGTCGTGGGGACGACCCAATAGCCGTCGGACATGTCGGCGGCTGGCCAACTTTGGCCCGTAGTCGTGGGGACGATCCGATAGTCGCCGGACATGACGGTGGCGGGCCAATCTATTCCCGGTGTCGTGGGGACGAACCTATAGTCGTCGGACATGTCGGCGGCTGGCCAACTTTGGCCCGTAGGTGTGGGGACGATCCGATAGTCGCCGGACATGACGGTGGCGGGCCAATCTAGTCCCGGGGTCGTGGGGACGACCCTAGTGTCGTCGGACAAGACGGCGGCTGGACATCTTTCGCCCGGGGTCGTGGGGACGACCCTATAGTCGTCGGACATGTCGGCGGCTGGCCAACTTTGGCCCGTAGTCGTGGGGACGATCCGATAGTCGCCGGACATGACGGCGGCTGGCCAACATTGACCCGTGGTCGTGTGGACGACCCAATAGCCGTTGGACATGTCAGCGGCTGGCCAACTTTGGCCCGGTGTCGTGGGGACGACTCTATAGTCGTTGGACATGTCGGCGGCTGGCCAATCTAGTCCCGGGGACGTGGGGACGACCCTATAGTCTTCGGACATGTCGGCGGCTGGCCAACTTTGGCCCGGGGTCGTGGGGACGACTCTATAGTCGTTGGACATGTCGGCGGCTGGCCAATCTAGTCCCGGGGACGACCCTATAGTCGTCGGACATGTCGGCGGCCGCCAACTTTGGCCCGGTGTCGTGGGGACGACTCTATAGTCGTCAGATATGTCGGCGGCTGGCCAACTTTGGCCCCTGGTCGTGGGGACGACCCAATAGTGGTCGGACATGTCGGCGGCTGGCCAACCTAGTCCCGAGGTCGTGGGGACGACCCTATGGTCGTCGGACTTGACGGTGGCGGGCCAATCTAGTCCCAGGGTCGTGGGGACGACCCTATAGTCTTCGGACATGTCGGCGGCTGCCCAACTTTGGCCCGTGGTTGTGGGGACGACCCTATAGTCGTTGGACATGACGGTGGCGGGCCAATCTAGTCCCGAGGTCGTGGGGACGACCCTATAGTCGTCGGACATGTCGGCGACTGGCCAACTTTGGCCCGGTGTCGTGGGGACGACTCTATAGTCGTCGGACATGTCGGTGGCGGGTCAATCTAGTCCCGAGGTCGTGGGGACGACCCTATAGTCGTCGGACATGTCGGCGGCTGGCCAACATTGGCCCGTGGTCGTGGGGACGACCCAATAGTCGTTGGACATGTCAGCGGCTGGCCAACTTTGCCCCGGTGTCGTGGTGACGACTCTATAGTCGTCGGACATGTCGGCGGCTGGCCAATCTAGTCCCGGGGTCGTGGGGACGACCCTATAGTCTTCGGACATGTCGACGGCTGGCCAACATAGGCCCGTGGTCGTGGGGACGACCCAATAGCCGTCGGACATGTCGGCGGCTGGCCAACTTTGGCCCGTAGTCGTGGGGACGACTCTATAGTCGTCGGACATGTCGGTGGCGGGTCAATCTAGTCCCGAGGTCGTGGGGACGACCCTATAGTCGTCGGACATGTCGGCGGCTGGCCAACATTGGCCCGTGGTCGTGGGGACGACCCAATAGTCGTTGGACATGTCAGCGGCTGGCCAACTTTTCCCCGGTGTCGTGGTGACGACTCTATAGTCGTCGGACATGTCGGCGGCTGGCCAATCTAGTCCCGGTGTCGTGGGGACGACCCTATAGTCTTCGGACATGTCGGCGGCTGGCCAACATAGGCCCGTGGTCGTGGGGACGACCCAATAGCCGTCGGACATGTCGGCGGCTGGCCAACTTTGGCCCGTAGTCGTGGGGACGATCCGATAGTCGCCGGACATGACGGTGGCGGGCCAATCTATTCCCGGTGTCGTGGGGACGAACCTATAGTCGTCGGACATGTCGGCGGCTGGCCAACTTTGGCCCGTAGGTGTGGGGACGATCCGATAGTCGCCGGACATGACGGTGGCGGGCCAATCTAGTCCCGGGGTCGTGGGGACGACCATAGTGTCGTCGGACAAGACGGCGGCTGGACATCTTTCGCCCGGGGTCGTGGGGACGACCCTATAGTCGTCGGACATGTCGGCGGCTGGCCAACTTTGGCCCGTAGTCGTGGGGACGATCCGATAGTCGCCGGACATGACGGTGGCGGGCCAATCTATTCCCGGGGTCGTGGGGACGGCCCTATAGTCGTCGGACATGTCGGCGACTGGCCAACTTTGGCCCGGTGTCGTGGGGACGACTCTATAGTCGTCGGACATGTCGGTGGCGGGCCAATCTAGTCCCGGGGTCGTGGGGACGATCCGATAGTCGCCGGACATGACGGTGGCGGGCCAATCTATTCCCGGGGTCGTGGGGACGACCCTATAGTCGTCGGACATGTCGGCGACTGGCCAACTTTGGCCCGGTGTCGTGGGGACGACTCTATAGTCGTCGGACATGTCGGTGGCGGGCCAATCTAGTCCCGAGGTCGTGGGGACGACCCTATAGTCGTCGGACTTGACGGTGGTGGGCCAATCTAGTCCCGGGGTCCTGGGGACGACCCTACAGTCGTCGGACATTTCGGCGGCTTGCCAACTTTGGCCCGGGGTCGTGGGGTCGACCCTATAGTCGTCGGACATGATGGTGGCGGGCCAATCTAGTCCCGAGGTCATGGGGACGACCCTATAGTCGTCGGATATGTCGGCGGCTGGCCAACTTTGGTCCGTTGTCGTGGGGACGACCCTATAGTCGTCGGAAATAACCATGGCGGGGCAATCTATTCCCGGGGTCGTGGGCACGACCCTGTAGTCGTCGGACATGACGGTGGCGGGCCAATCTAGTCCCGGGGTCATGGGAACGACCCTATAGTCGTCGGATATGTCGGCGGCTGGCCAACTTTGGTCCGTTGTCGTGGGGACGACCCTATAGTCGTCGGAAATAACCATGGCGGGGCAATCTATTCCCGGGGTCGTGGGCACGACCCTGTAGTCGTCGGACATG
Organism: Andrena praecox; assembly: GCA_963932275.1. Lineage (NCBI taxonomy): Eukaryota > Metazoa > Arthropoda > Insecta > Hymenoptera > Andrenidae > Andrena > Andrena praecox. The sequence goes on along the minus strand of CAWVQO010000333.1, from coordinate 421,968 downwards.
ACGGTGGCGGGCCAATCTAGTCCCGGGGTCGTGGGGACGACCCTATAGTCGTCGGACATGTCGGCGACTGGCCAACTTAGGCCCGGTGTCGTGGGGACGACTCTATAGTCGTCGGACATGTCGGTGGCGGGTCAATCTAGTCCCGAGGTCGTGGGGACGACCCTATAGTCGTCGGACATGTCGGCGGCTGGCCAACATTGGCCCGTGGTCGTGGGGACGACCCAATAGTCGTTGGACATGTCAGCGGCTGGCCAACTTTGCCCCGGTGTCGTGGTGACGACTCTATAGTCGTCGGACATGTCGGCGGCTGGCCAATCTAGTCCCGGGGTCGTGGGGACGACCCTATAGTCTTCGGACATGTCGGCGGCTGGCCAACATAGGCCCGTGGTCGTGGGGACGACCCAATAGCCGTCGGACATGTCGGCGGCTGGCCAACTTTGGCCCGTAGTCGTGGGGACGATCCGATAGTCGCCGGACATGACGGTGGCGGGCCAATCTATTCCCGGGGTCGTGGGGACGACCCTATAGTCGTCGGACATGTCGGCGGCTGGACAACTTTGGCCCGGTGTCGTGGGGGCGACTCTATAGTCGTCGGACATGTCGGCGGCTGGCCAACTTTGGCCCGGTGTCGTGGGGACGATCCGATAGTCGCCGGACTTGACGGCGGCTGGCCAATCTAGTCCCGGGGTCGTGGGGACGACCCTATAGTCTTCGGACATGTCGGCGGCTGGCCAACATAGGCCCGTGGTCGTGGGGACGACCCAATAGCCGTCGGACATGTCGGCGGCTGGCCAACTTTGGCCCGTAGTCGTGGGGACGATCCGATAGTCGCCGGACATGACGGTGGCGGGCCAATCTATTCCCGGGGTCGTGGGGACGACCCTATAGTCGTCGGACATGTCGGCGGCTGGACAACTTTGGCCCGGTGTCGTGGGGGCGACTCTATAGTCGTCGGACATGTCGGCGGCTGGCCAACTGTGGCCCCTGGTCGTGGGGACGACCCAATAGTGGTCGGACATGTCGGCGGCTGGCCAACCTAGTCCCGAGGTCGTGGGGACGACCCTATAGTCGTCGGACTTGACGGCGGCGGGCCAATCTAGTCCCGGGGTCGTGGGGACGACCCTACAGTCGTCGGACATTTCGGCGGCTTGCCAGCTTTGGCCCGGGGTCGTGGGGACGACCCTATAGTCGTCGGACAAGTCGGCAGCGGGCCAAGCTTGTCCCGGGGTCGTGGGGCCGACCCTATAATCGTCGGACATGACGGTGGCGGGCCAATCTAGTCCCGGGGTCGTGGGGACGACCCAATAGTGGTCAGACATGTCGGCGGCTGGCCAACTTTGCCCCGGTGTCGTGGGGACGACCCTATAGTCTTCGGACATGTCGGCGGCTGGCCAACATAGGCCCGTGGTCGTGGGGACGACCCAATAGCCGTCGGACATGTCGGCGGCTGGCCAACTTTGGCCCGTAGTCGTGGGGACGATCCGATAGTCGCCGGACATGACGGTGGCGGGCCAATCTAGTCCCGGGGTCGTGGGGACGACCCTACAGTCGTCGGACATTTCGGCGGCTTGCCAGCTTTGGCCCGGGGTCGTGGGGACGACCCTATAGTCGTCGGACAAGTCGGCAGCGGGCCAAGCTTGTCCCGGGGTCGTGGGGCCGACCCTATAATCGTCGGACATGACGGTGGCGGGCCAATCTAGCCCCGGGGTCGTGGGGACGACCCAATAGTGGTCAGACATGTCGGCGGCTGGCCAACCTAGTCCCGGTGTCGTGGGGGCGACTCTATAGTCGTCGGACATGTCGGCGGCTGGCCAACTTTGGCCCGGTGTCGTGGGGAGGACTCTATAGTCGTCGGACATGTCGGCGGCTGGCCAACATTGACCCGTGGTCGTGTGGACGACCCAATAGCCGTTGGACATGTCAGCGGCTGGCCAACTTTGGCCCGGTGTCGTGGGGACGACTCTATAGTCGTTGGACATGTCGGCGGCTGGCCAATCTAGTCCCGGGGACGTGGGGACGACCCTATAGTCTTCGGACATGTCGGCGGCTGGCCAACTTTGGCCCGGGGTCGTGGGGACGACTCTATAGTCGTTGGACATGTCGGCGGCTGGCCAATCTAGTCCCGGGGACGACCCTATAGTCGTCGGACATGTCGGCGGCCGCCAACTTTGGCCCGGTGTCGTGGGGACGACTCTATAGTCGTCGGACATGTCGGCGGCTGGCCAACTTTGGCCCCTGGTCGTGGGGACGACCCAATAGTTTCGGACATGGCGGCGCCTGGCCAACCTAGTCCCGAGGTCGTGGGGACGACCCTATAGTCGTCGGACATGAAGGTGGCGGGCCAATCTAGTCCCAGGGTCGTGGGAACGACCCTATCGTCTTCGGACATGTCGGCGGCTGGCCAACTTTGGCCCGTGGTCGTGGGGATGACTCTATAGTCGTCGGACATGTCGGCGGCTGGCCAACCTAGACCCGGGGTCGTGGGGACGACCCTATTGTCGTCGGACATGACGGTGGCGGGCCAATCTACTCCCGGGGTCGTGGGGACGACCCTATAGTCGTCGGATATGTCGGCGGCTGGCCTACTTTGGCCCGTCGTCGTGGGGACGACTCTATAGTCGTTGGACAAGTCGGCGGCTGGCCAATCTAGTCCCGGGGTCCTGGGGACGACCCTACAGTCGTCGGACATTTCGGCGGCTTGCCAACTTGGGCCCGGGGTCGTGGGGACGACTCTATAGTCGTCGGACTTGACGGTGGCGGGCCAATCTAGTCCCGGGGCCGTGGGGACGACCCTACAGTCGTCGGACATTTCGGCGGCTTGCCAACTTTGGCCCGGGGTCGTGGGGACGACTCTATAATCGACGGACATGTCGGCGGGTGGCCAACCTAGTCCCGAGGTCTTGGGGGCGACCCTATAGTCGTCAGACATGTCGGCGGCTGGCCAACTTTGGCCGTGGTCGCGAGGACGACCCAATAGTCGTTGGACATGTCGGCGGCTGGCCAACTTTGGCCCGTGGTTGTGGGGACGACCCTATAGTCGTTGGACATGACGGTGGCGGGCCAATCTAGTCCCGGGGTGGTGGGGACGACCCTATAGTCGTCGGACAAGACGGCGGCTGGACATCTTTGGCCCGGGGTCGTGGGGACGACCCTATAGTCGTCGGACATGTCGGCGGCTGGCCAACTTTGACCCGTGGTCGTGGGGACGATCCAATAGTCGTCGGACATGTCGGTGGCTGGCCATCTTTGGCCCGGTGTCGTGGGGACGACTCTATAGTCGTCGGACATGTCGGCGGCTGGCCAACCTAGACCCGGGGTCGTGGGGACGACCCTATTGTCGTCGGACATGACGGTGGCGGGCCAATCTAGTCCCGGGGTCGTGGGGACGATCCGATAGTCGTTGGACATGACGGTGGCGGGCCAATCTAGTCCCGGGGTCGTCGGGACGACCCTATAGTCGTCGGACATGTCGGCGGCTGGCCAATCTAGTCCCGGGGTCGTGGGTACGACCCTATAGTCTTCGGACATGTCGGCGGCTGGCCAACTTTGGCCCGTAATCGTGGGGACGGCCCTATAGTCGTCGGACATGTCGGCGACTGGCCAACTTTGGCCCGGTGTCGTGGGGACGACTCTATAGTCGTCGGACATGTCGGTGGCGGGCCAATCTAGTCCCGGGGTCGTGGGGACGATCCGATAGTCGCCGGACATGACGGTGGCGGGCCAATCTATTCCCGGGGTCGTGGGGACGACCCTATAGTCGTCGGACATGTCGGCGACTGGCCAACTTTGGCCCGGTGTCGTGGGGACGACTCTATAGTCGTCGGACATGTCGGTGGCGGGCCAATCTAGTCCCGAGGTCGTGGGGACGACCCTATAGTCGTCGGACTTGACGGTGGTGGGCCAATCTAGTCCCGGGGTCCTGGGGACGACCCTACAGTCGTCGGACATTTCGGCGGCTTGCCAACTTTGGCCCGGGGTCGTGGGGTCGACCCTATAGTCGTCGGACATGATGGTGGCGGGCCAATCTAGTCCCGAGGTCATGGGGACGACCCTATAGTCGTCGGATATGTCGGCGGCTGGCCAACTTTGGTCCGTTGTCGTGGGGACGACCCTATAGTCGTCGGAAATAACCATGGCGGGGCAATCTATTCCCGGGGTCGTGGGCACGACCCTGTAGTCGTCGGACATGACGGTGGCGGGCCAATCTAGTCCCGGGGTCATGGGAACGACCCTATAGTCGTCGGATATGTCGGCGGCTGGCCAACTTTGGTCCGTTGTCGTGGGGACGACCCTATAGTCGTCGGAAATAACCATGGCGGGGCAATCTATTCCCTGGGTCGTGGGCACGACCCTGTAGTCGTCGGACATGACGGTGGCGGGCCAATCTAGTCCCGGGGTCGTGGGGACGACCCTATAGTCGTCGGACATGTCGGCGACTGGCCAACTTAGGCCCGGTGTCGTGGGGACGACTCTATAGTCGTCGGACATGTCGGTGGCGGGTCAATCTAGTCCCGAGGTCGTGGGGACGACCCTATAGTCGTCGGACATGTCGGCGGCTGGCCAACATTGGCCCGTGGTCGTGGGGACGACCCAATAGTCGTTGGACATGTCAGCGGCTGGCCAACTTTGCCCCGGTGTCGTGGTGACGACTCTATAGTCGTCGGACATGTCGGCGGCTGGCCAATCTAGTCCCGGGGTCGTGGGGACGACCCTATAGTCTTCGGACATGTCGGCGGCTGGCCAACATAGGCCCGTGGTCGTGGGGACGACCCAATAGCCGTCGGACATGTCGGCGGCTGGCCAACTTTGGCCCGTAGTCGTGGGGACGATCCGATAGTCGCCGGACATGACGGTGGCGGGCCAATCTATTCCCGGGGTCGTGGGGACGACCCTATAGTCGTCGGACATGTCGGCGGCTGGACAACTTTGGCCCGGTGTCGTGGGGGCGACTCTATAGTCGTCGGACATGTCGGCGGCTGGCCAACTTTGGCCCGTGGTTGTGGGGACGACCCTATAGTCGTTGGACATGACGGTGGCGGGCCAATCTAGTCCCGGGGTCGTGGGGACGACCCTATAGTCGTCAGACATGTCGGCGGCTGGTCAACTTTGGCCCGTAGTCGTGGGGACGATCCGATAGTCGCCGGACATGACGGTGGCGGGCCAATCTATTCCCGGGGTCGTGGGGACGACCCTATAGTCGTCGGACATGTCGGCGGCTGGCCAACTTTGGCCCGTGGTCGTGGGGACGACCCAATAGTCGTTGAACATGTCGGCGGCTGGCCAACTTTGGCCTGTGGTTGTGGGGACGACCCTATAGTCGTTGGACATGACAGTGGCGGGCCAATCTAGTCCCGGGGTCGTGGGGACGACCCTATAGTCGTCGGACAAGACGGCGGCTGGACATCTTTGGCCCGGGGTCGTGGGGACGACTCTATAGTCGTCGGACTTGACGGTGGCGGGCCAATCTAGTCCCGGGGCCGTGGGGACGACCCTACAGTCGTCGGACATTTCGGCGGCTTGCCAACTTTGGCCCGGGGTCGTGGGGACGACCCTATAATCGTCGGACATGTCGGCGCGTGGCCAACCTAGTCCCGCGGTCTTGGGGGCGACCCTATAGTCGTCGGACATGTCGGCGGCTGGCCAACTTTGGCCCGTGGTCGCGGGGACGACCCAATAGTCGTTGGACATGTCGGCGGCTGACCAACTTTGGCCCGGGGTTGTGGGGACGACCCTATAGTCGTTGGACATGATGGTGGCGGGCCAATCTAGTCCCGGGGTCGTGGGGACGACCCTATAGTCGTCGGACAAAACGGCGGCTGGACATCTTTGGCCCGGGGTCGTGGGGACGACGCTATAGTCGTCGGACATGTCGGCGGCTGGCCAACTTTGGCCCGTGGTCGTGGGGACGATCCAATAGTCGTCGGACATGACGGCGGCTGGCCAACTTTGGCCCGTGGTCGTGGGGACGACCCAATTGTCGTCGGACATGTCGGCGGCTGGCCAACTTTGGCCCGTGGTCGTGGGGACGATCCGATAGTCGTTGGACATGAGGGTGGCGGGCCAATCTAGTCCCGGGGTCGTCGGGACGACCCTATAGTCGTCGGACATGTCGGTGGCTGGCCAACTTTCGCCCGGTGTCGTGGGGACGACTCTATAGTCGTCGGACATGTCGGCGGCTGGCCAACTTTGGCCCGTGGTCGTGGGGACGATCCGATAGTCGTTGGACATGACGGTGGCGGGCCAATCTAGTCCCGAGGTCGTCGGGACGACCCTATAGTCGTCGGACATGTCGGCGGCTGGACATCTGTGGCCCGGGGTCGTGGGGACGACCCTATGGTTGTCGGACATGTCGGCGGCTGGCCAACTGTGGCCCCTGGTCGTGGGGACGACCCAATAGTGGTCGGGCATGTCGGCGGCTGGCCAAGCTTGTCCCGGGGTCGTGGGGACGACCCTATAATCGTCGGACAAGACGGCGGCGGGCCAATCCAGTCCCGGGGTCGTAGGGACGACCCTATAGTCGACGGACATGTCGGCGATTGGCCAACATTGGCCCGGGGTCGTGGGGACGACCCTATAGTCGTCGGACATGTCGGCGGTTGGCCAACTTTGGCCTGTGGTCGTGGGGACGACCCTATAGTCGTCGGACATGTCGGCGGCTGGCCAACATTGGCCCGTGGTCGTGGGGACGACCCAATAGTCGTTGGACATGTCAGCGGCTGGCCAACTTTGCCCCGGTGTCGTGGTGACGACTCTATAGTCGTCGGACATGTCGGCGGCTGGCCAATCTAGTCCCGGGGTCGTGGGGACGACCCTATAGTCGTCGGACATGTCGGCGGCTGGCCAACTTTGGCCCCTGGTCGTGGGGACGACCCAATAGTGGTCGGACATGTCGGCGGCTGGCCAACCTAGTCCCGAGGTCGTGGGGACGACCCTATAGTCGTCGGACTTGCCGGTGGCGGGCCAATCTAGTCCCAGGGTCGTGGGGACGACCCTATAGTCTTCGGAAATGTCGGCGGCTGGCCAACTTTGGCCCGTAGTCGTGGGGACGATCCGATAGTCGCCGGACATGGCGGTGGCGGGCCAATCTATTCCCGGGGTCGTGGGGACGACCCTATAGTCGTCGGACATGTCGGCGGCAGGCCAACTTTGGCCCGTGGTCGTGGGGACGACCCAATAGTTTCGGACATGGCGGCGCCTGGCCAACCAAGTCCCGAGGTCGTGGGGACGACCCTATAGTCGTCGGACATGAAGGTGGCGGGCCAATCTAGTCCCAGGGTCGTGGGAACGACCCTATAGTCTTCGGACATGTCGGCGGCTGGCCAACTTTGGCCCGTGGTCGTGGGGACGACTCTATAGTCGTCGGACATGTCGGCGGCTGGCCAACCTAGACCCGGGGTCGTGGGGACGACCCTATTGTCGTCGGACATGACGGTGGCGGGCCAATCTACTCCCGGGGTCGTGGGGACGACCCTATAGTCGTCGGACATGTCGGCGGCTGGCCATTCTAGTCCCGGGGTCGTGGATACGACCCTATAGTCGTCGGACATGTCGGCGGCGGGCCAACTTTGGCCCGGGGTCGTGGAGACAACCCTATAGTCATCGGACATGTCGGCGATTGGCCATTATTGGCCCGGGGTCGTGGGGACGACCGTATATTCGTCGGACATGACGGTGGCGGGCCAATCTAGTCCCGGGGTCGTGGGGACGACCCTATAGTCGTCGGATATGTCGGCGGCTGGCCTACTTTGGCCCGTCGTCGTGGGGACGACTCTATAGTCGTTGGACATGTCGGCGGCTGGCCAATCTAGTCCCGGGGACGTGGGGACGACCCTATAGTCTTCGGACATGTCGGCGGCTGGCCAACTTTGGCCCGTGGTCGTGGGGACGACCCAATAGTCGTCGGACATGTCGGCGGCTGGCCAACTTTGGCCCGTAGTCGTGGGGACGATCCGATAGTCGCCGGACATGACGGTGGCGGGCCAATCTATTCCCGGGGTCGTGGGGACGACCCTATAGTCGTCGGACATGTCGGCGGCTGGCCAACTTTGGCCCGGTGTCGAGGGGACGACTCTATAGTCGTCGGACATGTCGGCGGCGGGCCAATCTATTCCCGGTGTCGTGGGGACGACCCTATAGTCGTCGGACATGTCGGCGGCAGGCCAACTTTGGCCCGTGGTCGTGGGGACGACTCTATAGTCGTCGGACATGTCGGCGGCTGGCCAACCTAGACCCGGGGTCGTGGGGACGACCCTATTGTCATCGGACATGACGGTGGCGGGCCAATCTACTCCCGGGGTCGTGGGGACGACCCTACAGTCGTCGGACATTTCGGCGGCTTGCCAACTTGGGCCCGGGGTCGTGGGGACGACTCTATAGTCGTCGGACTTGACGGTGGCGGGCCAATCTAGTCCCGGGGCCGTGGGGACGACCCTACAGTCGTCGGACATTTCGGCGGCTTGCCAACTTTGGCCCGGGGTCGTGGGGACGACCCTATAATCGTCGGACATGTCGGCGGGTGGCCAACCTAGTCCCGAGGTCTTGGGGGCGACCCTATAGTCGTCGGACATGTCGGCGGCTGGCCAACTTTGGCCGTGGTCGCGAGGACGACCCAATAGTCGTTGGACATGTCGGCGGCTGGCCAACTTTGGCCCGTGGTTGTGGGGACGACCCTATAGTCGTTGGACATGACGGTGGCGGGCCAATCTAGTCCCGGGGTGGTGGGGACGACCCTATAGTCGTCGGACAAGACGGCGGCTGGACATCTTTGGCCCGGGGTCGTGGGGACGACCCTATAGTCGTCGGACATGTCGGCGGCTGGCCAACTTTGGCCCGTAGTCCCGGGGACGACCCTATAGTCGTCGGACATGTCGGCGGCCGCCAACTTTGGCCCGGTGTCGTGGGGACGACTCTATAGTCGTCGGACATGTCGGCGGCTGGCCAACTTTGGCCGTGGTCGCGAGGACGACCCAATAGTCGTTGGACATGTCGGCGGCTGGCCAACTTTGGCCCGTGGTTGTGGGGACGACCCTATAGTCGTTGGACATGACGGTGGCGGGCCAATCTAGTCCCGGGGTCGTGGGGACGACCCTATAGTCGTCGGACAAGACGGCGGCTGGACATCTTTGGCCCGGGGTCGTGGGGACGACCCTATAGTCGTCGGACATGTCGGCGGCTGGCCAACTTTGGCCCGTAGTCCCGGGGACGACCCTATAGTCGTCGGACATGTCGGCGGCCGCCAACTTTGGCCCGGTGTCGTGGGGACGACTCTATAGTCGTCGGACATGTCGGCGGCTGGCCAACTTTGGCCGTGGTCGCGAGGACGACCCAATAGTCGTTGGACATGTCGGCGGCTGGCCAACTGTGGCCCCTGGTCGTGGGGACGACCCAATAGTGGTCGGGCATGTCGGCGGCTGGCCAAGCTTGTCCCGGGGTCGTGGGGACGACCCTATAATCGTCGGACAAGACGGCGGCGGGCCAATCCAGTCCCGGGGTCGTAGGGACGACCCTATAGTCGACGGACATGTCGGCGATTGGCCAACATTGGCCCGGGGTCGTGGGGACGACCCTATAGTCGTCGGACATGTCGGCGGCTGGCCAACATTGGCCCGTGGTCGTGGGGACGACCCAATAGTCGTTGGACATGTCAGCGGCTGGCCAACTTTGCCCCGGTGTCGTGGTGACGACTCTATAGTCGTCGGACATGTCGGCGGCTGGCCAATCTAGTCCCGGGGTCGTGGGGACGACCCTATAGTCTTCGGGCATGTCGGCGGCTGGCCAACATAGGCCCGTGGTCGTGGGGACGACCCAATAGCCGTCGGACATGTCGGCGGCTGGCCAACTTTGGCCCGTAGTCGTGGGGACGATCCGATAGTCGCCGGACATGACGGTGGCAGGCCAATCTATTCCCGGGGTCGTGAGGACGACCCTATAGTCGTCGGACATGTCGGCAGCTGGACAACTTTGGCCCGGTGTCGTGGGGGCGACTCTATAGTCGTCGGACATGTCGGCGGCTGGCCAACTTTGGCCCCTGGTCGTGGGGACGACCCAATAGTGGTCGGACATGTCGGCGGCTGGCCAACCTAGTCCCGAGGTCGTGGGGACGACCCTATAGTCGTCGGACTTGACGGTGGCGGGCCAATCTAGTCCCAGGGTCGTGGGGACGACCCTATAGTCTTCGGAAATGTCGGCGGCTGGCCAACTTTGGCCCGTAGTCGTGGGGACGATCCGATAGTCGCCGGACATGGCGGTGGCGGGCCAATCTATTCCCGGGGTCGTGGGGACGACCCTATAGTCTTCGGACATGTCGGCGGCTGGCCAACTATGGCCCGTGGTCGTGGGGACGACCCAATAGTCGTCGGACATGTCGGCGGCTGGCCAACATTGGCCCGTAGTCGTGGGGACGATCCGATAGTCACCGGACATGACGGTGGCGGGCCAATCTATTCCCGGTGTCGTGGGGACGACCCTATAGTCGTCGGACATGTCGGCGGCAGGCCAACTTTGGCCCGTGGTCGTGGGGACGACTCTATAGTCGTCGGACATGTCGGCGGCTGGCCAACCTAGACCCGGGGTCGTGGGGACGACCCTATTGTCATCGGACATGACGGTGGCGGGCCAATCTACTCCCGGGGTCGTGGGGACGACCCTATAGTCGTCGGACATGTCGGCGGCTGGCCATTCTAGTCCCGGGGTCGTGGGGACGACCCTATAGTCGTCGGACATGTCGGCGGCGGGCCAACTTTGGCCCGGGGTCGTGGAGACAACCCTATAGTCATCGGACATGTCGGCGATTGGCCATTATTGGCCCGGGGTCGTGGGGACGACCGTATATTCGTCGGACATGACGGTGGCGGGCCAATCTAGTCCCGGGGTCGTGGGGACGACCCTATAGTCGTCGGATATGTCGGCGGCTGGCCTACTTTGGCCCGTCGTCGTGGGGACGACTCTATAGTCGTTGGACATGTCGGCGGCTGGCCAATCTAGTCCCGGGGACGTGGGGACGACCCTATAGTCTTCGGACATGTCGGCGGCTGGCCAACTTTGGCCCGTGGTCGTGGGGACGACCCTATAGTCGTTGGACATGACGGTGGCGGGCCAATCTAGTCCCGGGGTCGTGGGGACGACCGTATATTCGTCGGACATGACGGTGGCGGGCCAATCTAGTCCCGGGGTCGTGGGGACGACCCTATAGTCGTCGGATATGTCGGCGGCTGGCCTACTTTGGCCCGTCGTCGTGGGGACGACTCTATAGTCGTTGGACATGTCGGCGGCTGGCCAATCTAGTCCCGGGGACGTGGGGACGACCCTATAGTCTTCGGACATGTCGGCGGCTGGCCAACTTTGGCCCGTGGTCGTGGGGACGACCCTATAGTCGTTGGACATGACGGTGGCGGGCCAATCTAGTCCCGGGGTCGTGGGGACGACCCTATAGTCGTCGGACAAAACGGCGGCTGGACATCTTTGGCCCGGGGTCGTGGGGACGACCCTATAGTCGTCGGACATGTCGGCGGCTGGCCAACTTTGGCCCGTGGTCGTGGGGACGATCCAATAGTCGTCGGACATGTCGGCGGCTGGCCAACTTTGGCCCGTGGTCGTGGGGACGACCCAATAGTCGTCGGACATGTCGGCGGCTGGCCAACTTTGGCCCGTGGTCGTGGGGACGACCCAATAGTCGTCGGACATGTCGGCGGCTGGTTAACTTTGGCCCGTGGTCGCGGGGACGACCCAATAGTCGTTGGACATGTCGGCGGCTGACCAACTTTGGCCCGTGGTCGTGGGGACGATCCGATAGTCGTTGGACATGACGGTGGCGGGCCAATCTAGTCCCGAGGTCGTCGGGACGACCGTATAGTCGTCGGACATGTCGGCGGCTGGACATCTTTGGCCCGGGGTCGTGGGGACGACCCTATAGTCGTCGGACATGTCGGCGGCTGGACAACTTTGGCCCGGTGTCGTGGGGACGACTCTATAGTCGTCGGACATGTCGGCGGCGGGCCAATCTAGTACCGGGGTCGTGGGGACGACACTATAGTCGTCGGACATGTCGGCGGCTGGCCAACTTTGGCCCATGGTCGTTGAGACGACCCAATAGTCGTTGAACATGTCGGCGGCTGGCCAGCTTTGGCCCGTGGTTGTGGGGACGACCCTATAGTCGTTGGACATGACGGTGGCGGGCCAATCTAGTCCCGGGGTGGTGGGGACGACCCTATAGTCGTCGGACATGTCGGCGGCTGGCCAACTTTGGCCCGGGGTCGTGGGAACGACTCTATAGTCGTCGGACTTGACGGTGGCGGGCCAATCTAGTCCCGGGGCCGTGGGGACGACCCTACAGTCGTCGGACATTTCGGCGGCTTGCCAACTTTGGCCCGGGGTCGTGGGGACGACCCTATAATCGTCGGACATGTCGGCGGGTGGCCAACCTAGTCCCGCGGTCTTGGGGGCGACCCTATAGTCGTCGGACATGTCGGCGGCTGGCCAACTTTGGCCCGTGGTCGCGGGGACGACCCAATAGTCGTTGGACATGTCGGCGGCAGACCAACTTTGGCCCGTGGTTGTGGGGACGACCCTATAGTCGACGGACATGTCGGCGATTAGCCAACATTGGCCCGGGGTCGTGGGGACGACCCTATAGTCGTCGGACATGTCGGCGGTTGGCCAACTTTGGCCTGTGGTCGTGGGGACGACCCTATAGTCGTCGGACATGTCGGCGGCTGGACAACTTTGGCCCGGTGTCGTGGGGACGACTCTATAGTCGTCGGACATGTCGGCGGCGGGTCAACCTAGTCCCGCGGTCTTGGGGGCGACCCTATAGTCTTCGGACATGTCGGCGGCTGGCCAATCTAGTCCCGGGGTCGTGGGGACGACCCTATAGTCGTCGGACATGTCGGCGGCTGGACAACTTTGGCCCGGTGTCGTGGGGGCGACTCTATAGTCGTCGGACATGTCGGCGGCTGGCCAACTTTGGCCCGGTGTCGTGGGGACGACTCTATAGTCGTCGGACATGTCGGCGGCTGGCCAACTGTGGCCCCTGGTCGTGGGGACGACCCAATAGTGGTCGGACATGTCGGCGGCTGGCCAACCTAGTCCCGAGGTCGTGGGGACGACCCTATAGTCGTCGGACTTGACGGTGGCGGGCCAATCTAGTCCCGGGGTCGTGGGGACGACCCTACAGTCGTCGGACATTTCGGCGGCTTGCCAACTTTGGCCCGGGGTCGTGGGGACGACCCAATAGTCGTCGGACATGTCGGCGGCTGGCCAACCTAGTCCCGAGGTCGTGGGGACGACCCTATAGTCGTCGGACTTGACGGTGGCGGGCCAATCTAGTCCCGGGGTCGTGGGGACGACCCTACAGTCGTCGGACATTTCGGCGGCTTGCCAGCTTTGGCCCGGGGTCGTGGGGACGACCCTATAGTCGTCGGACATGACGATGGCGGGCCAATCTAGTCCCGGGGTTGTGGGGACATGTCGGCGGCTTGACAAATGTGCCCGGGGACGTGGGGACGAACCTATAGTCGTCGGACATGAAGGTGTCGGGCCAATCTAGTCCCGGGATTGTGGGGACATGTCGGCGACTTGCCAAATGTGCCCGGGGTCGTGGGGACGACCCTATAGTGGTCGGACAAGTCGGCGGCTGGCCAACCTAGTCCCGGGGTCGTGGGGACGACTCTATAGTCGTCGGACAATTCGGCGGCGGGCCAACCTAGTCCCGGGGTTGTGGGGACGTCCCTATAGTCCTCGGACAAGTCGGCGGCAGGCCAACTTTGGCCCGTGGTCGTGGGGACGACCCTATAGTCGTTGGACATGTTGCCGGCTGGTCAACCTAGTCCCGGGGTCGTGGGACTAACCCTATAGTCGTCGGATTTGTCGGCGGCTGGCCAACATTGGCCCGTGGTCGTGGGGACGACCCTATAGTCGTTGGACATGACGGTGGCGGGCCAATCTAGTCCCGGGGTCGTGGGGACGACCCTATAGTCGTCGGACAAGACGGCGGCTGGACATCTTTGGCCCGGGGTCATGGGGAAGACCCTATAGTCGTCGGATATGTCGGCGGCTGTCCAACTACAGGACGGGTTATCCTATCTAGTCAAGGTGACCTCCGGTGTCCCTCAGGGATCGCACCTTGGTCCTCTCCTGTTCCTTCTCTATGTAAATGATCTTAAGGAGGTTTTCCAGCATAGGGATTTCTTAATGTTCGCGGACGATTTGAAAGTGTACCGTTCTATTAGAGGGTCTTTTGACGTTGAATTGCTGCAGGCTGACCTCAGGAGATTCGAGCAGTGGTGTATTGTTAATAGAATGCAGCTAAATACAGGGAAATGTGTGTTATTAAGGACCCACAGGGCTGTCAGTGGGATTACCTCGACGTATACGCTAGGCGATACCACGTTGACGGCGGTGGCGGAAGTCTTAGACCTTGGCGTCACATTTACGACGGGTCTGGATTTTCGTAACCATTATCGCAACATAACTTGTAAGGCAATGAAAACCCTTGGGTTTATAGCACGGTTTGCGAAACATTTTAAGCAGATCAGGACATTAAAACTGTTATACGTTGCACTGGTTAGGCCACAAGTTGAATATGCGTCGGTTATTTGGAGCCCTAAGCATAAGCTATATGTTAGCATAATTGAAAGGATCCAACACAAGTTCCTTAGGCTTGCCATGAGGACATCTGGCAGCCCTATGAGGTTCAATGACCATGATTATAGTCCTGCCCTGATAAAGATGAGGCTCTCTACCCTTAGCGACCGCCGGGCCTGTTCTGATCTACTATTTCTATATAAGGTTTTACATGGTCAGATAGACTGCAAAGGGCTGGTGGCATTGATCAACTTTCACGCTCCGCAACGGTCACTGCGTATGAGACACCTTTTTGTATCGTGCGTCCCGGAATATCATCACTACACTGCCGATCCCATAAATCGCGCCATGGATGAGCTTAATCAGAGCCCCGCGGACATTGAATTCTTTCAAACCTCCCTAGCGTCGTTCAGGAATCAATTACTTAGGATACTGCCACCTCGGTAATCTAGTGTTTCACCGGGTACGGCGTTAGAGCCGTTGTATAGACTGGCTTGTTTTTGTCTTGTTACTGTTGTTTTGTTACTTTACTTTATATTCTATGTTTTTCGTTATATTTTATTTTTAATCGTATTGTATTTTATTGTATGTTTCTGTATCTTAGCATTTTTCTACACTTTGTATTCTAAAGGGTTCCCCCGTTGAATAAATAATAATAATAATAATAATAATAATAACTATGGTCCGTGGTCGTGGGGACGACCCTATAGTCGTCAGAAATAACGGTGGCGGGGCAATCAACTCCCGGGGTCGTGGGGTCGACCCTATAGTCGTCGGACATTTCGGCGGCTGGCCAACTTTGGCCCGTGGTCGTGGGGACGACCCTATAGTCGTCGGACATGTCGGCGGCTGGCCAACATTGGCCCGTGGTCGTGGAGACGACCCAATAGTCGTTGGACATGTCAGCGGCTGGCCAACTTTGCCCCGGTGTCGTGGTGACGACTCTATAGTCGTCGGACATGTCGGCGGCGGGCCAATCTAGTACCGGGGTCGTGGGGACGACCCTATAGTCTTCGGACATGTCGGCGGCTGGCCAACTTTGGCCCGTGGTCGTGGGGACGACCCAATAGTCGTCGGACATGTCGGCGGCTGGCCAACTTTGGCCCGTAGTCGTGGGGACGATCCGATAGTCGCTGGACATGACGGTGGCGGGCCAATCTATTCCCGGTGTCGTGGGGACGACCCTATAGTCGTCGGACATGTCGGCGGCTGGCCAACTTTGGCCCGTAGTCGTGGGGACGATCCGATAGTCACCGGACATGACGGTGGCGGGCCAATCTATTCCCGGAGTCGTGGGGACGACCCTATAGTCGTCGGACATGTTGGTGGCTGGCCAACTTTGGCCCGGTGTCGTGGGGACGACTCTATAGTCGTCGGACATGTCGGCGGCGGGCCAATCTAGTACCGGGGTCGTGGGGACGACACTATAGTCGTCGGACATGTCGGCGGCTGGCCAACTTTGGCCCGTGGTCGTGGGGACGAACCAATAGTCGTCGGACATGTCGGCGGCTGGCCAACTTTGGCCCGTGGTCGTGGGGACGACCCTATAGTCGTTGGACATGTTGCCGGCTGGTCAACCTAGTCCCGGGGTCGTGGGAACGACCCTATAGTCGTCGGATTTGTCGGCGGCTGGCCAACATTGGCCCGTGGTCGTGGGGTCGACCCTATAGTCGTCGGACATGACGGTGGCGGACCAATCTAGTCCCGGGGTCGTGGGGACGACCCTATAGTCGTCGGACATGTCGGCGGCTGGCCAACATTGGCCCGTGCTCGTTGGGACGACCCAATAGTCGTTGGACATGTCAGCGGCTGGCCAACTTTGGCCCGTAGTCGTGGGAACGATCCGATAGTCGCCGGACATAACGGTGGCGGGCCAATCTATTCCCGGGGTCGTGGGGACGACCCTATAGTCGTCGGACATGTTGGCGGCAGGTCAACCTAGTCCCGGGGTCGTGGGGACGACCCTATTGTCGTCGGACATGGCGGTGGCGGGCCAATCTAGTCCCGTGGTCGCGGGGACGACCCTACAGTCGTCGGACATTTCGGCGGCAGGCCAACTTTGGCCCGTGGTCGTGGGGACGACCCTATAGTCGTCGGACATGACGGTAGCGGGCCAATCTAGTCCCGAGGTCGTGGGGACGACCCTATAGTCGTCGGACATTTCGGCGGCTGGCCAACTTTGGCCCGTGGTCGTGGGGACGACCCTATAGTCGTCGGACATGTTGGCGGCTGGCCAACTTTGGCCCGTAGTCGTGGGGACGATCCGATAGTCGCCGGACATGACGGTGGCGGGCCAATCTATTCCCGGGGTCGTGGGGACGACCCTATAGTCGTCGGACATGTCGGCGGCTGGCCAACTTTGGCCCGGTGTCGTGCGGACGACTTTATAGTCGTCGGACATGTCGGCGGCGGGCCAATCTAGTACCGGGGTCGTGGGGACGACACTATAGTCGTCGGACATGTCGGCGGCTGGCCAACTTTGGCCCGTGGTCGTGGGGAGGACCCAATAGTCGTTGGACATGTCGGCGGCTGGCCAACTTTGGCCTGTGGTTGTGGGGACGACCCTATAGTCGTTGGACATGACGGTGGCGGGCCAATCTAGTCCCGGGGTCGTGGGGACGACCCTATAGTCGTCGGACAAGACGGCGGCTGGACATCTTTCGCCCGGGGTCGTGGGGACGACCCTATAGTCGTCGGACAAGACAGCGGCTGGACATCTTTCGCCCGGGGTCGTGGGGACGACCCTATAGTCGTCGGACATGTCGGCGGCTGGCCAACATTGGCCCGTGGTCGTGGGGTCGACCCTATAGTCGTCGGACATGACGGTGGCGGACCAATCTAGTCCCGGGGTCGTGGGGACGACCCTATAGTCCTCGGACATGTCGGCGGCTGGCCAACTTTGGCCCGTGGTCGTGGGGACGACCCAATAGTCGTCGGACATGTCGGCGGCTGGCCAACATTGGCCCGTGGTCGTGGGGTCGACCCTATAGTCGTCGGACATGACGGTGGCGGACCAATCTAGTCCCGGGGTCGTGGGGACGACCCTATAGTCGTCGGACATGTCGGCGGCTGGCCAACATTGGCCCGTGGTCGTGGGGACGATCCGATAGTCACCGGACATGACGGTGGCGGGCCAATCTATTCCCGGAGTCGTGGGGACGACCCTATAGCCGTCGGACATGTCGGCGGCTGGCCAACTTTGGCCCGTGGTCGTGGGGACGATCCGATAGTCGATGGATATGACGGTGCCGGGCCAATCAAGTCCCGGGGTCGTAGGTACGACCCTATAGTCATCGGACATGTCGGCGATTGGCCATTATTGGCCCGGGGTCGTGGGGACGACCGTATATTCGTCGGACATGACGGTGGCGGGCCAATCTAGTCCCGGGGTCGTGGGGACGACCCTATAGTCTTCGGACATGTCGGCGGCTGGCCAACTTTGGCCCGTGGTCGTGGGGACGACCCAATAGTCGTCGGACATGTCGGCGGCTGGCCAACTTTGGTCTGTGGTTGTGGGGACGACCCTATAGTCGTTGGACATGTCGGCGGCTCGCCAACTTTGGCCCGTGGTCGTGGGGACGACTGTATAGTCGTCGGACATGTCGGCGGCTGGCCATTCTAGTCCCGGGGTCGTGGGGACGACCCTATTGTCGTCGGACATGACGGTGGCGAGCCAATCTGGTCCCGGGGTCGTGGGGACGACCCTATAGTCGTCGGACATGTCGGCGGCTGGCCATTCTAGTCCCGGGGTCGTGGGGACGACCCTATTGTCGTCGGACATGACGGTGGCGGGCCAATCTAGTCCCGGGGTCGTGGGGACGACCCTATAGTCGTCGGACATGTCGGCGGCTGGCCAACTTTGGCCCGTGGTCGTGGGGACGACCGTATAGTCGTCGGACATGTCGGCGGCTGGCCAACTTTGGCCCGTGGTCGTGGGGACGACCGTATATTCGTCAGACATGACGGTGGCGGGCTAATCTAGTCCCGGGGTCGTGGGGACGACCCTATAGTCGTCGGACATGACGGTGGCGGGCCAATCTAGTCCCGGGGTTGTGGGGACATGTCGGCGACTTGCCAAATGTGCCCGGGGTCGTAGGGACGACCCTATAGTGGTCGGACAAGTCGGCGGCTGGCCAACCTAGTCCCGGGGTCGTGGGGACGACTCTATAGTCGTCGGACAATTCGGCGGCGGGCCAACCTAGTCCCGGGGTTGTGGGGACGTCCCTATAGTCCTCGGACAAGTCGGCGGCAGGCCCACTTTGGCCCGTGGTCGTGATGACGACCCTATAGTCGTTGGACATGTTGCCGGCTGGTCAACCTAGTCCCGGGGTCGTGGGAACGACCCTATAGTCGTCGGATTTGTCGGCGGCTGGCCAACATTGGCCCGTGGTCGTGGGGTCGACCCTATAGTCGTCGGACATGACGGTGGCGGACCAATCTAGTCCCGGGGTCGTGGGGACGACCCTATAGTCGTCGGACATGTCGGCGGCTGGCCAACATTGGCCCGTGGTCGTGGGGACGACCCAATAGTCGTTGGACATGTCAGCGGCTGGCCAACTTTGGCCCGTAGTCGTGGGAACGATCCGATAGTCGCCGGACATGACGGTGGCGGGCCAATCTATTCCCGGTGTCGTGGGGACGAACCTATAGTCGTCGGACATGTCGGCGGCAGGCCAACTTTGGCCCGTAGTTGTGGGGACGATCCGATAGTCGCCGGACATGACGGTGGCGGGCCAATCTATTCCCGGGGTCGTGGGGACGACCCTATAGTCGTCGGACATGTCGGCGGCTGGCCAACTTCGGCCCGTGGTCGTGGGGACGACCCAATAGTCGTTGGACATGTCGGCGGCTGGCCAACTTTGGCCTGTAGTTGTGGGGACGACCCTATAGTCTTTGGACATGACGGTGGCGGGCCAATCTAGTCCCGGGGTCGTGGGGACGACCCTATAGTCGTCGGACATGTCGGCGGCTGGCCAACTTTGGCCCGTGGTCGTGGGGACGACCCAATAGTCGTGGACATGTCGGCGGCTGGCCAACTTTGGCCTGTAGTTGTGGGGACGATCCGATAGTCGCCGGACATGACGGTGGCGGGCCAATCTATTCCCGGGGTCGTGGGGACGACCCTATAGTCGTCGGACATGTCGGCGGATGGCCAACTTTGGCCCGTGGCCGTGGGGACGACCCAATAGTCGTTGGACATGTCGGCGGCTGGCCAACTTCGGCCTGTAGTTGTGGGGACGACCCTATAGTCGTTGGACATGACGGTGGCAGGCCAACTTTGGCCCGGTGTCGTGGGGACGACTCTATAGTCGTCGGACATGTCGGTGGCGGGCCAATCTAGTCCCGAGGTCGTGGGGACGACCCTATAGTCGTCGGACTTGACGGTGGCGGGGCAATCAACTCCCGGGGTCGTGGGGTCGACCCTATAGTCGTCGGACATGATGGTGGCGGGCCAATCTAGTCCCGAGGTCATGGGGACGACCCTATAGTCGTCGGATATGTCGGCGGCTGGCCAACTTTGGTCCGTTGTCGTGGGGACGACCCTATAGTCGTCGGAAATAACCATGGCGGGGCAATCTATTCCCGGGGTCGTGGGCACGATCCTGTAGTCGTCGGACATGACGGTGGCGGGCCAATCTAGTCCCGGGGTCATGGGAACGACCCTATAGTCGTCGGAAATGTCGGCGGCTGGCCAACTTTGGTCCGTTGTCGTGGGGACGACCCTATAGTCGTCGGAAATAACCATGGCGGGGCAATCTATTCCCGGGGTCGTGGGCACGACCCTATAGTCGACGGACATGTCGGCGATTGGCCAACATTGGCCCGGGGTCGTGGGGACGATCCGATAGTCGATGGATATGACAGTGCCGGGCCAATCAAGTCCCGGGGTCGTAGGTACGACCCTATAGTCATCGGACATGTCGGCGATTGGCCATTATTGGCCCGGGGTCGTGGGGACGACCGTATATTCGTCGGACATGACGGTGGCGGGCCAATCTAGTCCCGGGGTCGTGGGGACGACCGTATATTCGTCGGACATGACGGTGGCGGGCCAATCTAGTCCCGGGGTCGTGGGGACGACCCTATTGTCGTCGGACATGACGGTGGCGGGCCAATCTAGTCCCGGGGTCGTGGGGACGACCCTATAGTCGTCGGACATGTCGGCGGCTGGCCATTCTAATCCCGGGGTCGTGGGGACGACCCTATTGTCGTCGGACATGACGGTGGCGGGCCAATCTGGTCCCGTGGTCGCTGGGACGACCCTACAGTCGTCGGACATTTCGGCGGCAGGCCAACTTTGGCCCGTGGTCGTGGGGACGACCCTATAGTCGTCGGACATGACGGTAGCGGGCCAATCTAGTCCCGAGGTCGTGGGGACGACCCTATAGTCGTCGGACATTTCGGCGGCTGGCCAACTTTGCCCCGGTGTCGTGGTGACGACTCTATAGTCGTCGGACATGTCGGCGGCTGGCCAACTTTGGCCCGTAGTTGTGGGAACGATCCGATAGTCGCCGGACATGACGGTGGCGGGGCAATCTATTCCCGGTGTCGTGGGGACGAACCTATAGTCGTCGGACATGTCGGCGGCTGGCCAACTTTGGCCCGTAGTTGTGGGGACGATCCGATAGTCGCCGGACATGACGGTGGCGGGCCAATCTATTCCCGGGGTCGTGGGGACGACCCTATAGTCGTCGGACATGTCGGCGGCTGGCCAACTTTGGCCCGTGGTCGTGGGGACGACCCAATAGTCGTTGGACATGTCGGCGGCTGGCCAACTTTGGCCCGAGGTCGTGGGGACGACCCTATAGTAGTCGGACATGTCGGCGGCTGTCCAACTTTGGCCCGGTGTCGTGGGGACGACCCTATAGTCGTCGGAAATAACCATGGCGGGGCAATCTATACCCGGGGTCGTGGGGACGACCCTATAGTCGTCGGACAAGACGGCGGCTGGACATCTTTGGCCCGGGGTCGTGGGGACGACCCTATAGTCGTCGGACATGTCGGCGGCTGGCCAACTTTGGCCCGTGGTCGTGGGGACGACCCAATAGTCGTTGGACATGTCGGCGGCTGGCCAACTTTGGCCCTTGGTTGTGGGGACGACCCTATAGTCGTTGGACATGACGGTGGCGGGCCAATCTAGTACCGGGGTCGTGGGGACGACCCTATAGTCTTCGGACATGTCGGCGGCTGGCCAACTTTGGCCCGTGGTCGTGGGGACGACCCAATAGTCGTCGGACATGTCGGCGGCTGGCCAACTTTGGCCCGTAGTCGTGGGGACGACCCTATAGTCGTCGGAAATATCGATGGCGGGGCAATCTATTCCCGGGGTCGTGGGGACGACCCTGTAGTCGTCGGACATGACGGTGGCGGGCCAATCTAGTCCCGGGGTCATGGGAAGGACCCTATAGTCGTCGGATATTTCGGCGGCCGGCCAACTTTGGCCCGTGGTCGTGGGGACGACCATAGTCGTCGGACATGTTGGCGGCAGGTCAACCTAGTCCCGCGGTCGTGGGGACGACCCTATTGTCGTCGGACATGGCGGTGGCGGGCCAATCTGGTCCCGTGGTCGCTGGGACGACCCTACAGTCGTCGGACATTTCGGCGGCAGGCCAACTTTGGCCCGTGGTCGTGGGGACGACCCTATAGTCGTCGGACATGACGGTAGCGGGCCAATCTAGTCCCGAGGTCGTGGGGACGACCCTATAGTCGTCGGACATGTCGGCGGCTGGCCAACTTTGGCCCGTGGTCGTGGGGACGACCCAATAGTCGTTGGACATGTCGGCGGCTGGCCAACTTTGGCCTGTAGTTGTGGGGACGATCCGATAGTCGCCGGACATGACGGTGGCGGGCCAATCTATTCCCGGGGTCGTGGGGACGACCCTATAGTCGTCGGACATGTCGGCGGCTGGCCAACTTTGGCCCGTAGTCGTGGGGACGATCCAATAGTCGTCGGACATGTCGGCGGCTGGCCAACTTTGGCCCGAGGTCGTGGGGACGACCCTATAGTAGTCGGACATGTCGGCGGCTGTCCAACTTTGGCCCGGTGTCGTGGGGACGACTCTATAGTCGTCGGATATGTCGGCGGCTGGCCAATCTAGTACCGGGATCGTGGGGACGACACTATAGTCGTCGGACATGTCGGCGGCTGGCCAACTTTGGTCCGTTGTCGTGGGGACGACCCTATAGTCGTCGGAAATAACCATGGCGGGGCAATCTATTCCCGGGGTCGTGGGCACGACCCTGTAGTCGTCGGACATGACGGTGGCGGGCCAATCTAGTCCCGGGGTCATGGGAACGACCCTATAGTCGTCGGATATGTCGGCGGCTGGCCAACTTTGGTCCGTTGTCGTGGGGACGACCCAATAGTCGTTGGACATGTCGGCGGCTGGCCAACTTTGGCCCGAGGTCGTGGGGACGACCCTATAGTAGTCGGACATGTCGGCGGCTGTCCAACTTTGGCCCGGTGTCGTGGGGACGACCCTATAGTCGTCGGAAATAACCATGGCGGGGCAATCTATTCCCGGGGTCGTGGGGACGACCCTATAGTCGTCGGAAATATCGATGGCGGGGCAATCTATTCCCGGGGTCGTGGGGACGACCCTGTAGTCGTCGGACATGACGGTGGCGGGCCAATCTAGTCCCGGGGTCATGGGAAGGACCCTATAGTCGTCGGATATTTCGGCGGCCGGCCAACTTTGGCCCGTGGTCGTGGGGACGACCATAGTCGTCGGACATGTTGGCGGCAGGTCAACCTAGTCCCGCGGTCGTGGGGACGACCCTATTGTCGTCGGACATGGCGGTGGCGGCCCAATCTGGTCCCGTGGTCGCTGGGACGACCCTACAGTCGTCGGACATTTCGGCGGCAGGCCAACTTTGGCCCGTGGTCGTGGGGACGACCCTATAGTCGTCGGACATGACGGTAGCGGGCCAATCTAGTCCCGAGGTCGTGGGGACGACCCTATAGTCGTCGGACATTTCGGCGGCTGGCCAACTTTGCCCCGGTGTCGTGGTGACGACTCTATAGTCGTCGGACATGTCGGCGGCGGGCCAATCTAGTACCGGGGTCGTGGGGACGACCCTATAGTCTTCGGACATGTCGGCGGCTGGCCAACTTTGGCCCGTAGTCGTGGGGACGATCCGATAGTCACCGGACATGACGGTGGCGGGCCAATCTATTCCCGGAGTCGTGGGGACGACCCTATAGTCGTCGGACATGTCGGTGGCTGGCCAACTTTGGCCCGGTGTCGTGGGGACGACTCTATAGTCGTCGGACATGTCGGCGGCGGGCCAATCTAGTACCGGGGTCGTGGGGACGACACTATAGTCGTCGGACATGTCGGCGGCTGGCCAACTTTGGCCCGTGGTCGTGGGGACGACCCAATAGTCGTTGGACATGTCGGCGGGTGGCCAACCTAGTCCCGCGGTCTTGGGGGCGACGCTATAGTCGTCGGACATGTCGGCGGCTGGCCAACTTTGGCCCGTGGTCGCGGGGACGACCCAATAGTCGTTGGACATGTCGGCGGCTGACCAACTTTGGCCCGTGGTTGTGGGGACGACCCTATAGTCGTTGGACATGACGGTGGCGGGCCAATCTAGTCCCGGGGTCGTGGGGACGACCGTATAGTCGTCGGACAAGACGGCGGCTGGACACCTTTGGCCCGGGGTCGTGGGGACGACCCTATAGTCGTCGGACATGTCGGCGGCTGGCCAACTTTGGCCCGTGGTCGTGGGGACGATCCAATAGTCGTCGGACATGTCGGCGGCTGGCCAACTTTGGCCCGTGGTCGTGGGGACGACCCAATAGTCGTCGGACATGTCGGCGGCTGGCCAACTTTGGTCTGTGGTTGTGGGGACGACCCTATAGTCATCGGACATGACGGTGGCGGGCCAATCTATTCCCGGGGTCGTGGGGACGACCCTATAGTCTTCGGACATGTCGGCGGCTGGCCAACTTTGGCCCGTGGTCGTGGGGACGACCCAATAGTCGTCGGACATGTCGGCGGCTGGCCAACTTTGGTCTGTGGTTGTGGGGACGACCCTATAGTCATCGGACATGTCGGCGATTGGCCATTATTGGCCCGGGGTCGTGGGGACGACCGTATATTCGTCAGACATGACGGTGGCGGGCTAATCTAGTCCCGGGGTCGTGGGGACGACCCTATAGTCGTCGGACATGACGGTGGCGGGCCAATCTAGTCCCGGGGTTGTGGGGACATGTCGGCGGCTTGACAAATGTGCCCGGGGACGTGGGGACGAACCTATAGTCGTCGGACATGAAGGTGTCGGGCCAATCTAGTCCCGGGATTGTGGGGACATGTCGGCGACTTGCCAAATGTGCCCGGGGTCGTGGGGACGACCCTATAGTGGTCGGACAAGTCGGCGGCTGGCCAACCTAGTCCCGGGGTCGTGGGGACGACTCTATAGTCGTCGGACAATTCGGCGGCGGGCCAACCTAGTCCCGGGGTTGTGGGGACGTCCCTATAGTCCTCGGACAAGTCGGCGGCAAGCCCACTTTGGCCCGTGGTCGTGGGGACGACCCTATAGTCGTTGGACATGTTGCCGGCTGGTCAACCTAGTCCCGGGGTCGTGGGGACGACCCTATAGTCGTCGGATTTGTCGGCGGCTGGCCAACATTGGCCCGTGGTCGTGGGGTCGACCCAATAGTCGTTGGACATGTCAGCGGCTGGCCAACATTGGCCCGTAGTCGTGGGAACGATCCGATAGTCGCCGGACATGACGGTGGCGGGCCAATCTATTCCCGGTGTCGTGGGGACGAACCTATAGTCGTCGGACATGTCGGCGGCTGGCCAACTTTGGCCCGTAGGTGTGGGGACGATCCGATAGTCGCCGGACATGACGGTGGCGGGCCAATCTAGTCCCGGGGTCGTGGGGACGACCCTAGTGTCGTCGGACAAGACGGCGGCTGGACATCTTTCGCCCGGGGTCGTGGGGACGACCCTATAGTCGTCGGACATGTCGGCGGCTGGCCAACTTTGGCCCGTAGTCGTGGGGACGATCCGATAGTCGCCGGACATGACGGTGGCGGGCCAATCTATTCCCGGGGTCGTGGGGACGGCCCTATAGTCGTCGGACATGTCGGCGACTGGCCAACTTTGGCCCGGTGTCGTGGGACGACTCTATAGTCGTCGGACATGTCGGTGGCGGGCCAATCTAGTCCCGGGGTCGTGGGGACGATCCGATAGTCGCCGGACATGACGGTGGCGGGCCAATCTATTCCCGGGGTCGTGGGGACGACCCTATAGTCGTCGGACATGTCGGCGACTGGCCAACTTTGGCCCGGTGTCGTGGGGACGACTCTATAGTCGTCGGACATGTCGGTGGCGGGCCAATCTAGTCCCGAGGTCGTGGGGACGACCCTATAGTCGTCGGACTTGACGGTGGTGGGCCAATCTAGTCCCGGGGTCCTGGGGACGACCCTACAGTCGTCGGACATTTCGGCGGCTTGCCAACTTTGGCCCGGGGTCGTGGGGTCGACCCTATAGTCGTCGGACATGATGGTGGCGGGCCAATCTAGTCCCGAGGTCATGGGGACGACCCTATAGTCGTCGGATATGTCGGCGGCTGGCCAACTTTGGTCCGTTGTCGTGGGGACGACCCTATAGTCGTCGGAAATAACCATGGCGGGGCAATCTATTCCCGGGGTCGTGGGCACGACCCTGTAGTCGTCGGACATGACGGTGGCGGGCCAATCTAGTCCCGGGGTCGTGGGGACGACCCTATAGTCGTCGGACATGTCGGCGACTGGCCAACTTTGGCCCGGTGTCGTGGGGACGACTCTATAGTCGTCGGACATGTCGGTGGCGGGTCAATCTAGTCCCGAGGTCGTGGGGACGACCCTATAGTCGTCGGACATGTCGGCGGCTGGCCAACATTGGCCCGTGGTCGTGGGGACGACCCAATAGCCGTCGGACATGTCGGCGGCTGGCCAACTTTGGCCCGTAGTCGTGGGGACGATCCGATAGTCGCCGGACATGACGGTGGCGGGCCAATCTATTCCCGGGGTCGTGGGGACGACCCTATAGTCGTCGGACATGTCGGCGGCTGGACAACTTTGGCCCGGTGTCGTGGGGGCGACTCTATAGTCGTCGGACATGTCGGCGGCTGGCCAACTTTGGCCCGGTGTCGTGGGGACGAATCTATAGTCGTCGGACATGTCGGCGGCTGGCCAACTGTGGCCCCTGGTCGTGGGGACGACCCAATAGTGGTCGGACATGTCGGCGGCTGGCCAACCTAGTCCCGAGGTCGTGGGGACGACCCAATAGTCGTCGGACTTGACGGCGGCGGGCCAATCTAGTCCCGGGGTCGTGGGGACGACCCTACAGTCGTCGGGCATGTCGGCGGCTTGCCAACTTTGGCCCGGGGTCGTGGGGACGACCCTATAGTCGTCGGACATGTCGGCGGCTGGCCAACCTAGTCCCGAGGTCGTGGGGACGACCCTATAGTCGTCGGACTTGACGGTGGCGGGCCAATCTAGTCCCGGGGTCGTGGGGACGACCCTACAGTCGTCGGACATTTCGGCGGCTTGCCAGCTTTGGCCCGGGGTCGTGGGGACGACCCTATAGTCGTCGGACAAGTCGGCAGCGGGCCAAGCTTGTCCCGGGGTCGTGGGGCCGACCCTATAATGGTCGGACATGACGGTGGCGGGCCAATCTAGTCCCGGGGTCGTGGGGACGACCCAATAGTGGTCAGACATGTCGGCGGCTGGCCAACCTAGTCCCGGTGTCGTGGGGGCGACTCTATAGTCGTCGGACATGTCGGCGGCTGGCCAACTTTGCCCCGGTGTCGTGGGGAGGACTCTATAGTCGTCGGACATTGCGGCGGCTGGCCAACATTGACCCGTGGTCGTGTGGACGACCCAATAGCCGTTGGACATGTCAGCGGCTGGCCAACTTTGGCCCGGTGTCGTGGGGACGACTCTATAGTCGTTGGACATGTCGGCGGCTGGCCAATCTAGTCCCGGGGACGTGGGGACGACCCTATAGTCTTCGGACATGTCGGCGGCTGGCCAACTTTGGCCCGGGGTCGTGGGGACGACTCTATAGTCGTTGGACATGTCGGCGGCTGGCCAATCTAGTCCCGGGGACGACCCTATAGTCGTCGGACATGTCGGCGGCCGCCAACTTTTGCCCGGTGTCGTGGGGACGACTCTATAGTCGTCAGATATGTCGGCGGCTGGCCAACTTTGGCCCCTGGTCGTGGGGACGACCCAATAGTGGTCGGACATGTCGGCGGCTGGCCAACCTAGTCCCGAGGTCGTGGGGACGACCCTATGGTCGTCGGACTTGACGGTGGCGGGCCAATCTAGTCCCAGGGTCGTGGGGACGATCCTATAGTCTTCGGACATGTCGGCGGCTGCCCAACTTTGGCCCGTGGTTGTGGGGACGACCCTATAGTCGTTGGACATGACGGTGGCGGGCCAATCTAGTCCCGAGGTCGTGGGGACGACCCTATAGTCGTCGGACATGTCGGCGACTGGCCAACTTTGGCCCGGTGTCGTGGGGACGACTCTATAGTCGTCGGACATGTCGGTGGCGGGTCAATCTAGTCCCGAGGTCGTGGGGACGACCCTATAGTCGTCGGACATGTCGGCGGCTGGCCAACATTGGCCCGTGGTCGTGGGGACGACCCAATAGTCGTTGGACATGTCAGCGGCTGGCCAACTTTGCCCCGGTGTCGTGGTGACGACTCTATAGTCGTCGGACATGTCGGCGGCTGGCCAATCTAGTCCCGGGGTCGTGGGGACGACCCTATAGTCTTCGGACATGTCGACGGCTGGCCAACATAGGCCCGTGGTCGTGGGGACGACCCAATAGCCGTCGGACATGTCGGCGGCTGGCCAACTTTGGCCCGTAGTCGTGGGGACGACTCTATAGTCGTCGGACATGTCGGTGGCGGGTCAATCTAGTCCCGAGGTCGTGGGGACGACCCTATAGTCGTCGGACATGTCGGCGGCTGGACAACTTTGGCCCGGTGTCGTGGGGGCGACTCTATAGTCGTCGGACATGTCGGCGGCTGGCCAACTGTGGCCCCTGGTCGTAGGGACGACCCAATAGTGGTCGGGCATGTCGGCGGCTGGCCAACCTAGTCCCGAGGTCGTGGGGACGACCCTATAGTCGTCGGACTTGACGGCGGCGGGCCAATCTAGTCCCGGGGTCGTGGGGACGACCCTACAGTCGTCGGGCATGTCGGCGGCTTGCCAACTTTGGCCCGGGGTCGTGGGGACGACCCTATAGTCGTCGGACATGTCGGCGGCTGGCCAACCTAGTCCCGAGGTCGTGGGGACGACCCTATAGTCGTCGGACTTGACGGTGGCGGGCCAATCTAGTCCCGGGGTCGTGGGGACGACCCTACAGTCGTCGGTCATTTCGGCGGCTTGCCAGCTTTGGCCCGGGGTCGTGGGGACGACCCTATAGTCGTCGGACAAGTCGGCAGCGGGCCAAGCTTGTCCCGGGGTCTTGGGGGCGACCCTATAGTCGTCGGACATGTCGGCGGCTGGCCAACTTTGGCCCGTGGTCGCGGGGACGACCCAATAGTCGTTGGACATGTCGGCGGCTGACCAACTTTGGCCCGTGGTTGTGGGGACGACCCTATAGTCGTTGGACATGACGGTGGCGGGCCAATCTAGTCCCGGGGTCGTGGGGACGACCGTATAGTCGTCGGACAAGACGGCGGCTGGACACCTTTGGCCCGGGGTCGTGGGAACGACCCTATAGTCGTCGGACATGTCGGCGGCTGGCCAACTTTGGCCCGTGGTCGTGGGGACGATCCAATAGTCGTCGGACATGTCGGCGGCTGGCCAACTTTGGACCGTGGTTGTGGGGACGACCCTATAGTCGTTGGACATGACGGTGGCGGGCCAATCTAGTCCCGGGGTCGTGGGGACGACCCTATAGTCGTCGGACAAGACGGCGGCTGGACACCTTTGGCCCGGGGTCGTGGGGACGACCCTATAGTCGTCGGACATGTCGGCGGCTGGCCAACTTTGGCCCGTGGTCGTGGGGACGATCCAATAGTCGTCGGACATGTCGGCGGCTGGCCAACTTTGGCCCGTGGTCGTGGGGACGACCCAATAGCCGTCGGACATGTCGGCGGCTGGCCAACTTTGGCCCGTAGTCGTGGGGACGATCCGATAGTCGCCGGACATGACGGTGGCGGGCCAATCTATTCCCGGGGTCGTGGGGACGACCCTATAGTCTTCGGACATGTCGGCGGCTGGCCAACTTTGGCCCGTGGTCGTGGGGACGACCCAATAGTCGTCGGACATGTCGGCGGCTGGCCAACTTTGGTCTGTGGTTGTGGGGACGACCCTATAGTCATCGGACATGTCGGCGATTGGCCATTATTGGCCCGGGGTCGTGGGGACGACCGTATATTCGTCAGACATGACGGTGGCGGGCTAATCTAGTCCCGGGGTCGTGGGGACGACCCTATAGTCGTCGGACATGACGGTGGCGGGCCAATCTAGTCCCGGGGTTGTGGGGACATGTCGGCGGCTTGACAAATGTGCCCGGGGACGTGGGGACGAACCTATAGTCGTCGGACATGAAGGTGTCGGGCCAATCTAGTCCCGGGATTGTGGGGACATGTCGGCGACTTGCCAAATGAGCCCGGGGTCGTGGGGACGACCCTATAGTGGTCGGACAAGTCGGCGGCTGGCCAACCTAGTCCCGGGGTCGTGGGGACGACTCTATAGTCGTCGGACAATTCGGCGGCGGGCCAACCTAGTCCCGGGGTTGTGGGGACGTCCCTATAGTCCTCGGACAAGTCGGCGGCAGGCCCACTTTGGCCCGTGGTCGTGGGGACGACCCTATAGTCGTTGGACATGTTGCCGGCTGGTCAACCTAGTCCCGGGGTCGTGGGGACGACCCTATAGTCGTCGGATTTGTCGGCGGCTGGCCAACATTGGCCCGTGGTCGTGGGGTCGACCCAATAGTCGTTGGACATGTCAGCGGCTGGCCAACTTTGGCCCGTAGTCGTGGGAACGATCCGATAGTCGCCGGACATGACGGTGGCGGGCCAATCTATTCCCGGTGTCGTGGGGACGAACCTATAGTCGTCGGACATGTCGGCGGCTGGCCAACTTTGGCCCGTAGGTGTGGGGACGATCCGATAGTCGCCGGACATGACGGTGGCGGGCCAATCTAGTCCCGGGGTCGTGGGGACGACCCTAGTGTCGTCGGACAAGACGGCGGCTGGACATCTTTCGCCCGGGGTCGTGGGGACGACCCTATAGTCGTCGGACATGTCGGCGGCTGGCCAACTTTGGCCCGTAGTCGTGGGGACGATCCGATAGTCGCCGGACATGACGGTGGCGGGCCAATCTATTCCCGGGGACGTGGGGACGGCCCTATAGTCGTCGGACATGTCGGCGACTGGCCAACTTTGGCCCGGTGTCGTGGGGACGACTCTATAGTCGTCGGACATGTCGGTGGCGGGCCAATCTAGTCCCGGGGTCGTGGGGACGATCCGATAGTCGCCGGACATGACGGTGGCGGGCCAATCTATTCCCGGGGTCGTGGGGACGACCCTATAGTCGTCGGACATGTCGGCGACTGGCCAACTTTGGCCCGGTGTCGTGGGGACGACTCTATAGTCGTCGGACATGTCGGTGGCGGGCCAATCTAGTCCCGAGGTCGTGGGGACGACCCTATAGTCGTCGGACTTGACGGTGGTGGGCCAATCTAGTCCCGGGGTCCTGGGGACGACCCTACAGTCGTCGGACATTTCGGCGGCTTGCCAACTTTGGCCCGGGGTCGTGGGGTCGACCCTATAGTCGTCGGACATGATGGTGGCGGGCCAATCTAGTCCCGAGGTCATGGGGACGACCCTATAGTCGTCGGATATGTCGGCGGCTGGCCAACTTTGGTCCGTTGTCGTGGGGACGACCCTATAGTCGTCGGAAATAACCATGGCGGGGCAATCTATTCCCGGGGTCGTGGGCACGACCCTGTAGTCGTCGGACATGACGGTGGCGGGCCAATCTAGTCCCGGGGTCATGGGAACGACCCTATAGTCGTCGGATATGTCGGCGGCTGGCCAACTTTGGTCCGTTGTCGTGGGGACGACCCTATAGTCGTCGGAAATAACCATGGCGGGGCAATCTATTCCCGGGGTCGTGGGCACGACCCTGTAGTCGTCGGACATGACGGTGGCGGGCCAATCTAGTCCCGGGGTCGTGGGGACGACCCTATAGTCGTCGGACATGTCGGCGACTGGCCAACTTAGGCCCGGTGTCGTGGGGACGACTCTATAGTCGTCGGACATGTCGGTGGCGGGTCAATCTAGTCCCGAGGTCGTGGGGACGACCCTATAGTCGTCGGACATGTCGGCGGCTGGCCAACATTGGCCCGTGGTCGTGGGGACGACCCAATAGTCGTTGGACATGTCAGCGGCTGGCCAACTTTGCCCCGGTGTCGTGGTGACGACTCTATAGTCGTCGGACATGTCGGCGGCTGGCCAATCTAGTCCCGGGGTCGTGGGGACGACCCTATAGTCTTCGGACATGTCGGCGGCTGGCCAACATAGGCCCGTGGTCGTGGGGACGACCCAATAGCCGTCGGACATGTCGGCGGCTGGCCAACTTTGGCCCGTAGTCGTGGGGACGATCCGATAGTCGCCGGACATGACGGTGGCGGGCCAATCTATTCCCGGGGTCGTGGGGACGACCCTATAGTCGTCGGACATGTCGGCGGCTGGACAACTTTGGCCCGGTGTCGTGGGGGCGACTCTATAGTCGTCGGACATGTCGGCGGCTGGCCAACTTTGGCCCGGTGTCGTGGGGACGATCCGATAGTCGCCGGACTTGACGGCGGCTGGCCAATCTAGTCCCGGGGTCGTGGGGACGACCCTATAGTCTTCGGACATGTCGGCGGCTGGCCAACATAGGCCCGTGGTCGTGGGGACGACCCAATAGCCGTCGGACATGTCGGCGGCTGGCCAACTTTGGCCCGTAGTCGTGGGGACGATCCGATAGTCGCCGGACATGACGGTGGCGGGCCAATCTATTCCCGGGGTCGTGGGGACGACCCTATAGTCGTCGGACATGTCGGCGGCTGGACAACTTTGGCCCGGTGTCGTGGGGGCGACTCTATAGTCGTCGGACATGTCGGCGGCTGGCCAACTGTGGCCCCTGGTCGTGGGGACGACCCAATAGTGGTCGGACATGTCGGCGGCTGGCCAACCTAGTCCCGAGGTCGTGGGGACGACCCTATAGTCGTCGGACTTGACGGCGGCGGGCCAATCTAGTCCCGGGGTCGTGGGGACGACCCTACAGTCGTCGGGCATGTCGGCGGCTTGCCAACTTTGGCCCGGGGTCGTGGGGACGACCCTATAGTCGTCGGACATGTCGGCGGCTGGCCAACCTAGTCCCGAGGTCGTGGGGACGACCCTATAGTCGTCGGACTTGACGGTGGCGGGCCAATCTAGTCCCGGGGTCGTGGGGACGACCCTACAGTCGTCGGACATTTCGGCGGCTTGCCAGCTTTGGCCCGGGGTCGTGGGGACGACCCTATAGTCGTCGGACAAGTCGGCAGCGGGCCAAGCTTGTCCCGGGGTCGTGGGGCCGACCCTATAATCGTCGGACATGACGGTGGCGGGCCAATCTAGTCCCGGGGTCGTGGGGACGACCCAATAGTGGTCAGACATGTCGGCGGCTGGCCAACCTAGTCCCGGTGTCGTGGGGGCGACTCTATAGTCGTCGGACATGTCGGCGGCTGGCCAACTTTGGCCCGGTGTCGTGGGGAGGACTCTATAGTCGTCGGACATGTCGGCGGCTGGCCAACATTGACCCGTGGTCGTGTGGACGACCCAATAGCCGTTGGACATGTCAGCGGCTGGCCAACTTTGGCCCGGTGTCGTGGGGACGACTCTATAGTCGTTGGACATGTCGGCGGCTGGCCAATCTAGTCCCGGGGACGTGGGGACGACCCTATAGTCTTCGGACATGTCGGCGGCTGGCCAACTTTGGCCCGGGGTCGTGGGGACGACTCTATAGTCGTTGGACATGTCGGCGGCTGGCCAATCTAGTCCCGGGGACGACCCTATAGTCGTCGGACATGTCGGCGGCCGCCAACTTTGGCCCGGTGTCGTGGGGACGACTCTATAATCGTCGGACATGTCGGCGGCTGGCCAACTTTGGCCCCTGGTCGTGGGGACGACCCAATAGTGGTCGGACATGTCGGCGGCTGGCCAACCTAGTCCCGAGGTCGTGGGGACGACCCTATGGTCGTCGGACTTGACGGTGGCGGGCCAATCTAGTCCCAGGGTCGTGGGGACGACCCTATAGTCTTCGGACATGTCGGCGGCTGCCCAACTTTGGCCCGTGGTTGTGGGGACGACCCTATAGTCGTTGGACATGACGGTGGCGGGCCAATCTAGTCCCGGGGTCGTGGGGACGACCCTATAGTCGTCGGACAAGACGGCGGCTGGACATCTTTGGCCCGGGGTCGTGGGGACGACACTATAGTCGTCGGACATGTCGGCGGCTGGCCAACTTTGGCCCGTGGTCGTGGGGACGATCCAATAGTCGTCGGACATGTCGGCGGCTGGCCAACTTTGGCCCGTGGTCGTGGGGACGACCCAATAGTCGTCGGACATGTCGGCGGCTGGCCAACTTTGGCCCGTGGTCGTGGGGCCGATCCGATAGTCGTTGGACATGACGGTGGCGGGCCAATCTAGTCCCGGGGTCGTCGGGAAGACCCTATAGTCGTCGGACATGTCGGTGGCTGGCCAACTTTCGCCCGGTGTCGTGGGGACGACTCTATAGTCGTCGGACATGTCGGCGGCTGGCCAACTTTGGCACGTGGTCGTGGGGACGATCCGATAGTCGTTGGGCATGACGGTGGCGGGCCAATCTAGTCCCGAGGTCGTCGGGACGACCCTATAGTCGTCGGACATGTCGGCGGCTGGACATCTTTGGCCCGGGGTCGTAGGGACGACCCTATAGTCGTCGGACATGTCGGCGGTTGGCCAACTTTGGCCTGTGGTCGTGGGGACGACCCTATAGTCGTCGGACATTTCGGCGGCTTGCCAACTTTGGCCCGGGGTCGTGGGGACGACCCTATAATCGTCGGACATGTCGGCGCGTGGCCAACCTAGTCCCGCGGTCTTGGGGGCGACCCTATAGTCGTCGGACATGTCGGCGGCTGGCCAACTTTGGCCCGTGGTCGCGGGGACGACCCAATAGTCGTTGGACATGTCGGCGGCTGACCAACTTTGGCCCGGGGTTGTGGGGACGACCCTATAGTCGTTGGACATGACGGTGGCGGGCCAATCTAGTCCCGGGGTCGTGGGGACGACCCTATAGTCGTCGGACAAAACGGCGGCTGGACATCTTTGGCCCGGGGTCGTGGGGACGACCCTATAGTCGTCGGACATGTCGGCGGCTGGCCAACTTTGGCCCGTGGTCGTGGGGACGATCCAATAGTCGTCGGACATGTCGGCGGCTGGCCAACTTTGGCCCGTGGTCGTGGGGACGACCCAATAGTCGTCGGACATGTCGGCGGCTGGCCAACTTTGGCCCGTGGTCGTGGGGACGATCCGATAGTCGTTGGACATGATGGTGGCGGGCCAATCTAGTCCCGGGGTCGTCGGGACGACCCTATAGTCGTCGGACATGTCGGTGGCTGGCCAACTTTCGCCCGGTGTCGTGGGGACGACTCTATAGTCGTCGGACATGTCGGCGGCTGGCCAACTTTGGCCCGTGGTCGTGGGGACGATCCGATAGTCGTTGGACATGACGGTGGCGGGCCAATCTAGTCCCGAGGTCGTCGGGACGACCCTATAGTCGTCGGACATGTCGGCGGCTGGACATCTGTGGCCCGGGGTCGTGGGGACGACCCTATGGTTGTCGGACATGTCGGCGCCTGTCCAACTGTGGCCCCTGGTCGTGGGGACGACCCAATAGTGGTCGGGCATGTCGGCGGCTGGCCAAGCTTGTCCCGGGGTCGTGGGGACGACCCTATAATCGTCGGACAAGACGGCGGCGGGCCAATCCAGTCCCGGGGTCGTAGGGACGACCCTATAGTCGACGGACATGTCGGCGATTGGCCAACATTGGCCCGGGGTCGTGGGGACGACCCTATAGTCGTCGGACATGTCGGCGGCTGGCCAACATTGGCCCGTGGTCGTGGGGACGACCCAATAGTCGTTGGACATGTCAGCGGCTGGCCAACTTTGCCCCGGTGTCGTGGTGACGACTCTATAGTCGTCGGACATGTCGGCGGCTGGCCAATCTAGTCCCGGGGTCGTGGGGACGACCCTATAGTCTTCGGGCATGTCGGCGGCTGGCCAACATAGGCCCGTGGTCGTGGGGACGACCCAATAGCCGTCGGACATGTCGGCGGCTGGCCAACTTTGGCACGTAGTCGTGGGGACGATCCGATAGTCGCCGGACATGACGGTGGCAGGCCAATCTATTCCCGGGGTCGTGAGGACGACCCTATAGTCGTCGGACATGTCGGCAGCTGGACAACTTTGGCCCGGTGTCGTGGGGGCGACTCTATAGTCGTCGGACATGTCGGCGGCTGGCCAACTTTGGCCCCTGGTCGTGGGGACGACCCAATAGTGGTCGGACATGTCGGCGGCTGGCCAACCTAGTCCCGAGGTCGTGGGGACGACCCTATAGTCGTCGGACTTGACGGTGGCGGGCCAATCTAGTCCCAGGGTCGTGGGGACGACCCTATAGTCTTCGGAAATGTCGGCGGCTGGCCAACTTTGGCCCGTAGTCGTGGGGACGATCCGATAGTCGCCGGACATGGCGGTGGCGGGCCAATCTATTCCCGGGGTCGTGGGGACGACCCTATAGTCTTCGGACATGTCGGCGGCTGGCCAACTATGGCCCGTGGTCGTGGGGACGACCCAATAGTCGTCGGACATGTCGGCGGCTGGCCAACATTGGCCCGTAGTCGTGGGGACGATCCGATAGTCACCGGACATGACGGTGGCGGGCCAATCTATTCCCGGTGTCGTGGGGACGACCCTATAGTCGTCGGACATGTCGGCGGCAGGCCAACTTTGGCCCGTGGTCGTGGGGACGACTCTATAGTCGTCGGACATGTCGGCGGCTGGCCAACCTAGACCCGGGGTCGTGGGGACGACCCTATTGTCATCGGACATGACGGTGGCGGGCCAATCTACTCCCGGGGTCGTGGGGACGACCCTATAGTCGTCGGACATGTCGGCGGCTGGCCATTCTAGTCCCGGGGTCGTGGGGACGACCCTATAGTCGTCGGACATGTCGGCGGCGGGCCAACTTTGGCCCGGGGTCGTGGAGACAACCCTATAGTCATCGGACATGTCGGCGATTGGCCATTATTGGCCCGGGGTCGTGGGGACGACCGTATATTCGTCGGACATGACGGTGGCGGGCCAATCTAGTCCCGGGGTCGTGGGGACGACCCTATAGTCGTCGGATATGTCGGCGGCTGGCCTACTTTGGCCCGTCGTCGTGGGGACGACTCTATAGTCGTTGGACATGTCGGCGGCTGGCCAATCTAGTCCCGGGGACGTGGGGACGACCCTATAGTCTTCGGACATGTCGGCGGCTGGCCAACTTTGGCCCGTGGTCGTGGGGACGACCCTATAGTCGTTGGACATGACGGTGGCGGGCCAATCTAGTCCCGGGGTCGTGGGGACGACCGTATATTCGTCGGACATGACGGTGGCGGGCCAATCTAGTCCCGGGGTCGTGGGGACGACCCTATAGTCGTCGGATATGTCGGCGGCTGGCCTACTTTGGCCCGTCGTCGTGGGGACGACTCTATAGTCGTTGTACATGTCGGCGGCTGGCCAATCTAGTCCCGGGGACGTGGGGACGACCCTATAGTCTTCGGACATGTCGGCGGCTGGCCAACTTTGGCCCGTGGTCGTGGGGACGACCCTATAGTCGTTGGACATGACGGTGGCGGGCCAATCTAGTCCCGGGGTCGTGGGGACGACCCTATAGTCGTCGGACAAAACGGCGGCTGGACATCTTTGGCCCGTGGTCGTGGGGACGACCCAATAGTCGTCGGACATGTCGGCGGCTGGCCAACTTTGGCCCGTAGTCGTGGGGACGACCCTATAATCGTCGGACATGTCGGCGGGTGGCCAACCTAGTCCCGCGGTCTTGGGGGCGACCCTATAGTCGTCGGACATGTCGGCGGCTGGTTAACTTTGGCCCGTGGTCGCGGGGACGACCCAATAGTCGTTGGACATGTCGGCGGCTGACCAACTTTGGCCCGTGGTTGTGGGGACGACCCTATAGTCGTCGGACATGTCGGCGGCTGGCCAACTTTGGCCCGTGGTCGTGGGGACGATCCGATAGTCGTTGGACATGACGGTGGCGGGCCAATCTAGTCCCGAGGTCGTCGGGACGACCGTATAGTCGTCGGACATGTCGGCGGCTGGACATCTTTGGCCCGGGGTCGTTGAGACGACCCAATAGTCGTTGGACATGTCGGCGGCTGGCCAGCTTTGGCCCGTGGTTGTGGGGACGACCCTATAGTCGTTGGACATGACGGTGGCGGGCCAATCTAGTCCCGGGGTGGTGGGGACGACCCTATAGTCGTCGGACATGTCGGCGGCTGGCCAACTTTGGCCCGGGGTCGTGGGAACGACTCTATAGTCGTCGGACTTGACGGTGGCGGGCCAATCTAGTCCCGGGGCCGTGGGGACGACCCTACAGTCGTCGGACATTTCGGCGGCTTGCCAACTTTGGCCCGGGGTCGTGGGGACGACCCTATAATCGTCGGACATGTCGGCGGGTGGCCAACCTAGTCCCGCGGTCTTGGGGGCGACCCTATAGTCGTCGGACATGTCGGCGGCTGGCCAACTTTGGCCCGTGGTCGCGGGGACGACCCAATAGTCGTTGGACACGTCGGCGGCAGACCAACTTTGGCCCGTGGTTGTGGGGACGACCCTATAGTCGTCGGACATGTCGGCGGCTGGCCAACTTTGGCCCGTGGTCGTGGGGACGATCCGATAGTCGTTGGACATGACGGTGGCGGGCCAATCTAGTCCCGAGGTCGTCGGGACGACCCTATAGTCGTCGGACATGTCGGCGGCTGGACATCTTTGGCCCGGGGTCGTGGGGACGACCCTATAGTTGTCGGACATGTCGGCGGCTGGCCAACTGTGGCCCCTGGTCGTGGGGACGACCCAATAGTGGTCGGGCATGTCGGCGGCTGGCCAAGCTTGTCCCGGGGTCGTGGGGACGACCCTATAATCGTCGGACAAGACGGCGGCGGGCCAATCCAGTCCCGGGGTCGTAGGGACGACCCTATAGTCGACGGACATGTCGGCGATTGGCCAACATTGGCCCGGGGTCGTGGGGACGACCCTATAGTCGTCGGACATGTCGGCGGTTGGCCAACTTTGGCCCGTAGTCGTGGGGACGATCCGATAGTCGTCGGACATGTCGGCGGCTGGCCAACATTGGCCCGTGGTCGTGGGGACGACCCAATAGTCGTCGGACATGTCGGCGGCTGGCCAACATCGGCCCGTAGTCGTGGGGACGATCCGATTGTCGCCGGACATGACGGTGGCGGGCCAATCTATTCCCGGTGTCTTGGGGACGACCCTATAGTCGTCGGACATGTCGGTGGCGGGTCAATCTAGTCCCGGGGTCATGGGAACGACCCTATAGTCGTCGGATATTTCGGCGGCCGGCCAACTTTGGCCCGTGGTCGTGGGGACGACTCTATAGTCGTCGGACATGTCGGCGGCTGGCCAACCTAGACCCGGGGTCGTGGGGACGACTCTATAGTCGTCGGACATGTCGGTGGCGGGTCAATCTAGTCCCGGGGTCATGGGAACGACCCTATAGTCGTCGGACATGTCGGCGGCTGGCCAACTTTGGCCTGTGGTCGTGGGGACGACCCTATAGTCGTCGGACATGTCGGCGGCTGGCCAACTTTGGCCCGTGGTCGTGGGGACGAACCAATAGTCGTCGGACATGTCGGCGGCTTGCCAACTTTGGCCCGGGGTCGTGGGGACGACCCTATAGTCGTCGGAAATGACGGTGGCGGGCCAATCTAGTCCCAGGGTCGTGGGAACGACCCTATAGTCTTCGGACATGTCGGCGGCTGGCCAACTTTGGCCCGTGGTCGTGGGGACGACCCAATAGTCGTCGGACATGTCGGTGGCGGGCCAATCTAGTCCCGTGGTCGTGGGGACGACCCAATAGTCGTTGGACATGTCAGCGCCTGGCCAACTTTGCCCCGGTGTCGTGATGACGACTCTATAGTCGTCGGACATGTCGGCGGCTGGACAACTTTGGCCCGGTGTCGTGGGGACGACTCTATAGTCGTCGGACATGTCGGCGGCGGGCCAATCTAGTACCGGGGTCGTGGGGACCACACTATAGTCGTCGGACATGTCGGCGGCTGGCCAACTTTGGCCCGTGGTCGCGGGGACGACCCAATAGTCGTTGGACATGTCGGCGGCAGACCAACTTTGGCCCGTGGTTGTGGGGACGACCCTATAGTCGTCGGACATGTCGGCGGCTGGCCAACTTTGGCCCGTGGTCGTGGGGACGATCCGATAGTCGTTGGACATGACGGTGGCGGGCCAATCTAGTCCCGAGGTCGTCGGGACGACCCTATAGTCGTCGGACATGTCGGCGGCTGGACATCTTTGGCCCGGGGTCGTGGGGACGACCCTATAGTTGTCGGACATGTCGGCGGCTGGCCAACTGTGGCCCCTGGTCGTGGGGACGACCCAATAGTGGTCGGGCATGTCGGCGGCTGGCCAAGCTTGTCCCGGGGTCGTGGAGACGACCCTATAATCGTCGGACAAGACGGCGGCGGGCCAATCCAGTCCCGGGGTCGTAGGGACGACCCTATAGTCGACGGACATGTCGGCGATTGGCCAACATTGGCCCGGGGTCGTGGGGACGACCCTATAGTCGTCGGACATGTCGGCGGTTGGCCAACTTTGGCCCGTAGTCGTGGGGACGATCCGATAGTCGTCGGACATGTCGGCGGCTGGCCAACATTGGCCCGTGGTGGTGGGGACGACCCAATAGTCGTCGGACATGTCGGCGGCTGGCCAACATCGGCCCGTAGTCGTGGGGACGATCCGATTGTCGCCGGACATGACGGTGGCGGGCCAATCTATTCCCGGTGTCTTGGGGACGACCCTATAGTCGTCGGACATGTCGGTGGCGGGTCAATCTAGTCCCGGGGTCATGGGAACGACCCTATAGTCGTCGGATATTTCGGCGGCCGGCCAACTTTGGCCCGTGGTCGTGGGGACGACTCTATAGTCGTCGGACATGTCGGCGGCTGGCCAACCTAGACCCGGGGTCGTGGGGACGACTCTATAGTCGTCGGACATGTCGGTGGCGGGTCAATCTAGTCCCGGGGTCATGGGAACGACCCTATAGTCGTCGGACATGTCGGCGGCTGGCCAACTTTGGCCTGTGGTCGTGGGGACGACCCTATAGTCGTCGGACATGTCGGCGGCTGGCCAACTTTGGCCCGTGGTCGTGGGGACGAACCAATAATCGTCGGACATGTCGGCGGCTTGCCAACTTTGGCCCGGGGTCGTGGGGACGACCCTATAGTCTTCGGACATGTCGGCGGCTGGCCAACTTTGGCCCGTGGTCGTGGGGACGACCCAATAGTCGTCGGACATGTCGGTGGCGGGCCAATCTAGTCCCGTGGTCGTGGGGACGACCCAATAGTCGTTGGACATGTCAGCGCCTGGCCAACTTTGCCCCGGTGTCGTGATGACGAATCTATAGTCGTCGGACATGTCGGCGGCTGGACAACTTTGGCCCGGTGTCGTGGGGACGACTCTATAGTCGTCGGACATGTCGGCGGCGGGCCAATCTAGTACCGGGGTCGTGGGGACGACACTATAGTCGTCGGACATGTCGGCGGCTGGCCAACTTTGGCCCATGGTCGTTGAGACGACCCAATAGTCGTTGGACATGTCGGCGGCAGACCAACTTTGGCCCG
This sequence comes from Andrena praecox, assembly GCA_963932275.1. NCBI lineage: Eukaryota > Metazoa > Arthropoda > Insecta > Hymenoptera > Andrenidae > Andrena > Andrena praecox. Next base: position 380,425 of record CAWVQO010000333.1, on the reverse strand, counting down.
TGGTTGTGGGGACGACCCTATAGTCGTTGGACATGACGGTGGCGGGCCAATCTAGTCCCGGGGTCGTGGGGACGACCCTATAGTCGTCGGACATGTCGGCGGCTGGCCAACTTTGGCCCGGGGTTGTGGGAACGACTCTATAGTCGTCGGACTTGACGGTGGCGGGCCAATCTAGTCCCGGGGCCGTGGGGACGACCCTACAGTCGTCGGACATTTCGGCGGCTTGTCAACTTTGGCCCGGGGTCGTGGGGACGACCCTATAATCGTCGGACATGTCGGCGGGTGGCCAACCTAGTCCCGCGGTCTTGGGGGCGACCCTATAGTCGTCGGACATGTCGGCGGCTGGCCAACTTTGGCCCGTGGTCGCGGGGACGACCCAATAGTCGTTGGACATGTCGGCGGCAGACCAACTTTGGCCCGTGGTTGTGGGGACGACCCTATAGTCGACGGACATGTCGGCGATTAGCCAACATTGGCCCGGGGTCGTGGGGACGACCCTATAGTCGTCGGACATGTCGGCGGTTGGCCAACTTTGGCCTGTGGTCGTGGGGACGACCCTATAGTCGTCGGACATGTCGGCGGCTGGACAACTTTGGCCCGGTGTCGTGGGGACGACTCTATAGTCGTCGGACATGTCGGCGGCGGGTCAACCTAGTCCCGCGGTCTTGGGGGCGACCCTATAGTCTTCGGACATGTCGGCGGCTGGCCAATCTAGTCCCGGGGTCGTGGGGACGACCCTATAGTCGTCGGACATGTCGGCGGCTGGACAACTTTGGCCCGGTGTCGTGGGGGCGACTCTATAGTCGTCGGACATGTCGGCGGCTGGCCAACTTTGGCCCGGTGTCGTGGGGACGACTCTATAGTCGTCGGACATGTCGGCGGCTGGGCAACTGTGGCCCCTGGTCGTGGGGACGACCCAATAGTGGTCGGACATGTCGGCGGCTTGCCAACTTTGGCCCGGGGTCGTGGGGACGACCCTATAGTCGTCGGAAATGACGGTGGCGGGCCAATCTAGTCCCAGGGTCGTGGGAACGACCCTATAGTCTTCGGACATGTCGGCGGCTGGCCAACTTTGGCCCGTGGTCGTGGGGACGACCCAATAGTCGTCGGACATGTCGGTGGCGGGCCAATCTAGTCCCGTGGTCGTGGGGACGACCCAATAGTCGTTGGACATGTCAGCGCCTGGCCAACTTTGCCCCGGTGTCGTGATGACGACTCTATAGTCGTCGGACATGTCGGCGGCTGGACAACTTTGGCCCGGTGTCGTGGGGACGACTCTATAGTCGTCGGACATGTCGGCGGCGGGCCAATCTAGTACCGGGGTCGTGGGGACGACACTATAGTCGTCGGACATGTCGGCGGCTGGCCAACTTTGGCCCGTGGTCGCGGGGACGACCCAATAGTCGTTGGACATGTCGGCGGCAGACCAACTTTGGCCCGTGGTTGTGGGGACGACCCTATAGTCGTCGGACATGTCGGCGGCTGGCCAATCTAGTCCCAGGGTCGTGGGGACGACCCTATAGTCTTCGGACATGTCGGCGGCTGGCCAACTTTGGCCCGTAGTCGTGGGGACGATCCGATAGTCGCCGGACATGACCGTGGCGGGCCAATCTATTCCCGGGGTCGTGGGGACGACCCGATAGTCGTCGGACATGTCGGCGGCTGGACAACTTTGGCCCGGTGTCGTGGGGGCGACTCTATAGTCGTCGGACATGTCGGCGGCTGGCCAACTTTGGGCCGGTGTCGTGGGGACGACTCTATAGTCGTCGGACATGTCGGCGGCTGGCCAACTGTGGCCCCTGGTCGTGGGGACGACCCAATAGTGGTCGGACATGTCGGCGGCTGGCCAACGTAGTCCCGAGGTCGTGGGGACGACCCTATAGTCGTCGGACTTGACGGTGGCGGGCCAATCTAGTCCCGGGGTCGTGGGGACGACCCTATAGTCGTCGGACATGTCGGCGGCTGGCCAACTTTGGCCCGTGGTCTTGGGGACGACTGTATAGTCGTCGGACATGTCGGCGGCTGGCCATTCTAGTCCCGGGGTCGTGGGGACGACCCTATAGTCGTCGGACATGTCGGCGGCGGGCCAACTTTGGCCCGGGGTCGTGGAGACGACCCTATAGTCATCGGACATGTCGGCGATTGGCCATTATTGGCCCGGGGTCGTGGGGACGACCGTATATTCGTCGGACATGACGGTGGCGGGCCAATCTAGTCCCGGGGTCGTGGGGACGACCCTATAGTCGTCGGACATATCAGCGGCTGGCCAACTTTTGCCCGGGGTCGTGGGGACGACCCTATAGTCGTCGGACATGTCGGCGGCTTGCCAACTTTGGCCCGGGGTCGTGGGGACGACCCTATAGTCGTCGGACATGTCGGCGGCTGGCCAACCTAGACCCGGGGTCGTAGGGACGACCCTATTGTCGTCGGACATGACGGTGGCGGGCCAATCTAGTCCCGGGGTCGTGGGGACGATCCGATAGTCGTTGGACATGACGGTGGCGGGCCAATCTAGTCCCGGGTTCGTCGGGACGACCCTATAGTCGTCGGACATGTCGGCGGCTGGCCAATCTAGTCGCGGGGTCGTGGGGACGACCCAATAGTCGTCGGACATGTCGGCGGCTGGCCAACCTAGTCTCGAGGTCGTGGGGACGACCCTATAGTCGTCGGACTTGACGGTGGCGGGCCAATCTAGTCCCAGGGTCGTGGGGACGACCCTATAGTCTTCGGACATGTCGGCGCCTGGCCAACTTTGGCCCGTAGTCGTGGGGACGATCCGATAGTCGCCGGACATGGCGGTGGCGGGCCAATCTATTCCCGGGGTCGTGGGGACGACCCTATAGTCGTCGGACATGTCGGCGGCTGGCCAACATTGGCCCGTAGTCGTGGGGACGATCCGATAGTCACCGGACATGACGGTGGCGGGCCAATCTATTCCCGGTGTCGTGGGGACGACCCTATAGTCGTCGGATATGTCGGCTGCTGGCCTACTTTGGCCCGTCGTCGTGGGGACGACTCTATAGTCGTTGGACATGTCGGCGGCTGGCCAATCTAGTCCCGGGGACGTGGGGACGACCCTATAGTCTTCGGACATGTCGGCGGCTGGCCAACTTTGGCCCGTGGTCGTGGGGACGACCCTATAGTCGTTGGACATGACGGTGGCGGGCCAATCTAGTCCCGGGGTCGTGGGGACGACCCTATAGTCGTCGGACAAAACGGCGGCTGGACATCTTTGGCCCGGGGTCGTGGGGACGACCCTATAGTCGTCGGACATGTCGGCGGCTGGCCAACTTTGGCCCGTGGTCGTGGGGACGATCCAATAGTCGTCGGACATGTCGGCGGCTGGCCAACTTTGGCCCGTGGTCGTGGGGACGACCCAATAGTCGTCGGACATGTCGGCGGGTGGCCAACTTTGGCCCGTGGTCGTGGGGACGACCCAATAGTCGTCGGACATGTCGGCGGCTGGCCAACTTTGGCCCGTAGTCGTGGGGACGACCCTATAATCGTCGGACATGTCGGCGGGTGGCCAACCTAGTCCCGCGGTCTTGGGGGCGACCCTATAGTCGTCGGACATGTCGGCGGCTGGCCAACTTTGGCCCGTGGTCGCGGGGACGACCCAATAGTCGTTGGACATGTCGGCGGCTGACCAACTTTGGCCCGTGGTTGTGGGGACGACCCTATAGTCGTCGGACATGTCGGCGGCTGGCCAACTTTGGCCCGTGGTCGTGGGGACGATCCGATAGTCGTTGGACATGACGGTGGCGGGCCAATCTAGTCCCGAGGTCGTCGGGACGACCCTATAGTCGTCGGACATGTCGGCGGCTGGACATCTTTGGCCCGGGGTCGTGGGGACGACCCTATAGTCGTCGGACATGTCGGCGGCTGGACAACTTTGGCCCGGTGTCGTGGGGACGACTCTATAGTCGTCGGATATGTCGGCGGCGGGCCAATCTAGTACCGGGGTCGTGGGGACGACACTATAGTCGTCGGACATGTCGGCGGCTGGCCAACTTTGGCCCATGGTCGTTGAGACGACCCAATAGTCGTTGGACATGTCGGCGGCTGGCCAGCTTTGGCCCGTGGTTGTGGGGACGACCCTATAGTCGTTGGACATGACGGTGGCGGGCCAATCTAGTCCCGGGGTCGTGGGGACGACCCTATAGTCGTCGGACATGTCGGCGGCTGGCCAGCTTTGGCCCGGGGTCGTGGGAACGACTCTATAGTCGTCGGACTTGACGGTGGCGGGCCAATCTAGTCCCGGGGCCGTGGGGACGACCCTACAGTCGTCGGACATTTCGGCGGCTTGCCAACTTTGGCCCGGGGTCGTGGGGACGACCCTATAATCGTCGGACATGTCGGCGGGTGGCCAACCTAGTCCCGCGGTCTTGGGGGCGACCCTATAGTCGTCGGACATGTCGGCGGCTGGCCAACTTTGGCCCGTGGTCGCGGGGACGACCCAATAGTCGTTGGACATGTCGGCGGCAGACCAACTTTGGCCCGTGGTTGTGGGGACGACCCTATAGTCGTCGGACATGTCGGCGGCTGGCCAACTTTGGCCCGTGGTCGTGGGGACGATCCGATAGTCGTTGGACATGACGGTGGCGGGCCAATCTAGTCCCGAGGTCGTCGGGACGACCCTATAGTCGTCGGACATGTCGGCGGCTGGACATCTTTGGCCCGGGGTCGTGGGGACGACCCTATAGTTGTCGGACATGTCGGCGGCTGGCCAACTGTGGCCCCTGGTCGTGGGGACGACCCAATAGTGGTCGGGCATGTCGGCGGCTGGCCAAGCTTGTCCCGGGGTCGTGGGGACGACCCTATAATCGTCGGACAAGACGGCGGCGGGCCAATCCAGTCCCGGGGTCGTAGGGACGACCCTATAGTCGACGGACATGTCGGCGATTGGCCAACATTGGCCCGGGGTCGTGGGGACGACCCTATAGTCGTCGGACATGTCGGCGGCTGGCCAACATTGGCCCGTGGTCGTGGGGACGACCCAATAGTCGTTGGACATGTCAGCGGCTGGCCAACTTTGCCCCGGTGTCGTGGTGACGACTCTATAGTCGTCGGACATGTCGGCGGCTGGCCAATCTAGTCCCGGGGTCGTGGGGACGACCCTATAGTCTTCGGACATGTCGGCGGCTGGCCAACATAGGCCCGTGGTCGTGGGGACGACCCAATAGCCGTCGGACATGTCGGCGGCTGGCCAACTTTGGCCCGTAGTCGTGGGGACGATCCGATAGTCGTCGGACATGTCGGCGGCTGGCCAACATTGGCCCGTGGTCGTGGGGACGACCCAATAGTCGTCGGACATGTCGGCGGCTGGCCAACATCGGCCCGTAGTCGTGGGGACGATCCGATTGTCGCCGGACATGACGGTGGCGGGCCAATCTATTCCCGGTGTCTTGGGGACGACCCTATAGTCGTCGGACATGTCGGTGGCGGGTCAATCTAGTCCCGGGGTCATGGGAACGACCCTATAGTCGTCGGATATTTCGGCGGCCGGCCAACTTTGGCCCGTGGTCGTGGGGACGACTCTATAGTCGTCGGACATGTCGGCGGCTGGCCAGCTTTGGCCCGTGGTTGTAGGGACGAGCCTATAGTCGTTGGACATGACGGTGGCGGGCCAATCTAGTCCCGGTGTCGTGGGGGCGACTCTATAGTCGTCGGACATGTCGGCGGCTGGCCAACTTTGGCCCGTGGTCGTGGGGACGAACCAATAGTCATCGGACATGTCGGCGGCTGGCCAACTTTGGCCCGTGGTCGTGGGGACGATCCGATAGTCGATGGATATGACGGTGCCGGGCCAATCATGTCCCGGGGTCGTAGGTACGACCCTACAGTCATCGGACATGTCGGCGATTGGCCATTATTGGACCGGGGTCGTGGGGACGACCGTATATTCGTCGGACATGACGGTGGCGGGCCAATCTAGTCCCGTGGTCGTGGGGACGACCGTATAGTCGTCGGACATGTCGGCGGGTGGCCATTCTAGTCCCGGGGTCGTGGGGACGACCCTATTGTCGTCGGACATGACGGTGGCGGGCCAATCTAGTCCCGGGGTCGTGGGGACGACCCTATAGTCGTCGGACATGTCGGCGGCTGGCCAACTTTGGCCCGTGGTCGTGGGGACGACCCTATAGTCGTCGGACATGTCGGCGGCTTGCCAACTTTGGCCCGGGGTCGTGGAGACGACCCTATATTCGTCGGACATGACGGTGGCGGGCCAATCTAGTCCCAGGGTCGTGGGGACGACCCTATAGTCGTCGGACATGACGGTGGCGGGCCAATCTAGTCCCAGGGTCGTGGGGACGACCCTATAGTCATCGGACATGTCGGCGGCTGGCCAACTATGGCTCGTGGTCGCGGGGACGACTGTTTAATCGTCGGACATTTCGGCGGCTGGCCAACCTAGACCCGGGGTCGTGGGGACGACCCTCTTGTCGTCGGACATGTTGGCGGCTGGTCAACCTAGTCCCGGGGTCGTGGGGACGACCCTATAGTCGCCGGACAAGTCGGCGGTGGGCCAACCTAGTCCCGCGGTCGTGGGGACGACCCTATAGTCGTCGGACAAGTCGGCAGCTTGCAAACTTTGGTCCGGGGTCGTGGGGACGACCCTATAGTCGTCGGACATGACGGTGGCGGGCCAATCTAGTCCCAGGGTCGTGGGGACGACCCTACAGTCGTCGGACAAGTCGGCGGCGGGCCAACCTAGTCCCGGGGTCATGGGGACGACCCTATAGTCGTCGGATATGTCGGCGGCTGTCCAACTTTGGTCCGTGGTCGTGGGGACGACCCTATAGTCGTCAGAAATAACGGTGGCGGGGCAATCAACTCTCGGGGTCGTGGGGTCGACCATATAGTCGTCGGACATGATGGTGGCGGGCCAATCTAGTCCCGAGGTCATGGGGACGACCCTATAGTCGTCGGACAAGTCGGCAGCTTGCAAACTTTGGTCCGGGGTCGTGGGGACGACCCTATAGTCGTCGGACATGACGGTGGCGGGCCAATCTAGTCCCAGGGTCGTGGGGACGACCCTACAGTCGTCGGACAAGTCGGCGGCGGGCCAACCTAGTCCCGGGGTCATGGGGACGACCCTATAGTCGTCGGATATGTCGGCGGCTGTCCAAATTTGGTCCGTGGTCGTGGGGACGACCCTATAGTCGTCAGAAATAACGGTGGCGGGGCAATCAACTCCCGGGGTCGTGGGGTCGACCATATAGTCGTCGGACATGATGGTGGCGGGCCAATCTAGTCCCGAGGACATGGGGACGACCCTATAGTCATCGGATATGTCGGCGGCTGGCCAACTTTGGTCCGTGGTCGTGGGGACGACCCTATAGTCATCAGACATGTCGGCGATTGGCCATTATTGGCCCGGGGTCGTGGGGACGACCCTATAGTCGTCGGACATGACGGTGGCGGGCCAATCTAGTCCCGGGGTTGTGGGGACATGTCGGCGGCTTGGCAAATGTGCCCGGGGTCGTGGGGACGACCCTATAGTCGTCGGACATGACGGTGTCGGGCCAATCTAGTCCCGTGGTCGTGGGGACGACCCAATAGTCGTTGGACATGTCAGCGGCTGGCCAACTTCGCCCCGGTGTCGTGGTGACGACTCTATAGTCGTCGGACATGTCGGCGGCGGGCCAATCTACTACCGGGGTCGTGGGGACGACACTATAGTCGTCGGACATGTCGGCGGCTGGCCAACTTTGGCCCGTGGTCGTGGGGACGACCCAATAGTCGTTGGACATGTCGGCGGCTGGCCAACTTTGGCCCGAGGCTGTGGGGACGACCCTATAGTCGTTGGACATGACGGTGGCGGGCCAATCTAGTACCAAGGTCGTGGGGACGACCCTATAGTCGTCGGACATGTCGGCGGCTGGCCAACTTTGGCCTGTGCTCGTGGGGACGACCCTATAGTCGTCGGACATGTCGGCGGCTGGCCAACTTTGGCCCGTGGTCGTGGGGACGAACCAATAGTCATCGGACATGTCGGCGGCTGGCCAACTTTGGCCCGTGGTCGTGGGGACGATCCGATAGTCGATGGATATGACGGTGCCGGGCCAATCAAGTCCCGGGGTCGTAGGTACGACCCTATAGTCATCGGACATGTCGGCGATTGGCCATTATTGGCCCGGGGTCGTGGGGACGACCGTATATTCGTCGGACATGACGGTGGCGGGCCAATCTAGTCCCGGGGTCGTGGGGACGACCCTATAGTCGTCGGACAACACGGCGGCTGGACATCTTTGGCCCGCGGTCGTGGGGACGACCCTATAGTCGTCGGACATGACGGTGGCGGGCCAATCTAGTCCCAGGGTCGTTGGGACGACCCTATAGTCGTCGGACATGTCGGCGGCTGGCCAACTTTGGCCCGTGGTCGTGGGGACGACTCTATAGTCGTCGGACATGTCGGCGGCTGGCCAGCTTTGGCCCGTGGTTGTAGGGACGAGCCTATAGTCGTTGGACATGACGGTGGCGGGCCAATCTAGTCCCGGTGTCGTGGGGGCGACTCTATAGTCGTCGGACATGTCGGCGGCTGGCCAACTTTGGCCCGGTGTCGTGGGGACGACTCTATAATCGTCGGACATGTCGGCGGCTGGCCAACATTGACCCGTGGTCGTGGGGACGACCCAATAGTCGTTGGACATGTCAGCGGCTGGCCAACTTTGGCCCGGTGTCGTGGGGACGACTCTATAGTCGTTGGACATGTCGGCGGCTGGCCAATCTAGTCCCGGGGACGTGGGGACGACCCTATAGTCTTCGGACATGTCGGCGGCTGGCCAACTTTGGCCCGGGGTCGTGGGGACGACTCTATAGTCGTTGGACATGTCGGCGGCTGGCCAATCTAGTCCCGGGGACGTGGGGACGACCCTATAGTCGTCGGACATGTCGGCGGCCGCCAACTTTGGCCCGGTGTCGTGGGGACGACTCTATAGTCGTCGGACATGTCGGCGGCTGGCCAATCTAGTACCGGGGTCGTGGGGACGACCCTATAGTCTTCGGACATGTCGGCGGCTGGCCAACTATGGCCCGTGGTCGTGGGGACGACCCAATAGTCGTCGGACATGTCGGCGGCTGGCCAACATTGGCCCGTAGTCGTGGGGACGATCCGATAGTCACCGGACATGACGGTGGCGGGCCAATCTATTCCCGGTGTCGTGGGGACGACCCTATAGTCGTCGGACATGTCGGCGGCAGGCCAACTTTGGCCCGTGGTCGTGGGACGACTCTATAGTCGTCGGACATGTCGGCGGCTGGCCAACCTAGACCCGGGGTCGTGGGGACGACCCTATTGTCATCGGACATGACGGTGGCGGGCCAATCTACTCCCGGGGTCGTGGGGACGACCCTATTGTCGTCGGACATGTCGGCGGCTGGCCATTCTAGTCCCGGGGTCGTGGGGACGACCCTATAGTCGTCGGACATGTCGGCGGCGGGCCAACTGTGGCCCGGGGTCGTGGAGACAACCCTATAGTCATCGGACATGTCGGCGATTGGCCATTATTGGCCCGGGGTCGTGGGGACGACCGTATATTCGTCGGACATGACGGTGGCGGGCCAATCTAGTCCCGGGGTCGTGGGGACGACCCTATAGTCGTCGGATATGTCGGCGGCTGGCCTACTTTGGCCCGTCGTCGTGGGGACGACTCTATAGTCGTTGGACATGTCGGCGGCTGGCGAATCTAGTCCCGGGGACGTGGGGACGACCCTATAGTCTTCGGACAAAACGGCGGCTGGACATCTTTGGCCCGGGGTCGTGGGGACGACCCTATAGTCGTCGGACATGTCGGCGGCTGGCCAACTTTGGCCCGTGGTCGTGGGGACGATCCAATAGTCGTCGGACATGTCGGCGGCTGGCCAACTTTGGCCCGTGGTCGTGGGGACGACCCAATAGTCGTCGGACATGTCGGCGGCTGGCCAACTTTGGCCCGTGGTCGTGGGGACGACCCAATAGTCGTCGGACATGTCGGCGGCTGGCCAACTTTGGCCCGTAGTCGTGGGGACGACCCTATAATCGTCGGACATGTCGGCGGGTGGCCAACCTAGTCCCGCGGTCTTGGGGGCGACCCTATAGTCGTCGGACATGTCGGCGGCTGGCCAACTTTGGCCCGTGGTCGCGGGGACGACCCAATAGTCGTTGGACATGTCGGCGGCTGACCAACTTTGGCCCGTGGTTGTGGGGACGACCCTATAGTCGTCGGACATGTCGGCGGCTGGCCAACTTTGGCCCGTGGTCGTGGGGACGATCCGATAGTCGTTGGACATGACGGTGGCGGGCCAATCTAGTCCCGGGGACGTGGGGACGACCCTATAGTCTTCGGACATGTCGGCGGCTGGCCAACTTTGGCCCGTGGTCGTGGGGACGACCCTATAGTCGTTGGACATGACGGTGGCGGGCCAATCTAGTCCCGGGGTCGTGGGGACGACCCTATAGTCGTCGGACAAAACGGCGGCTGGACATCTTTGGCCCGGGGTCGTGGGGACGACCCTATAGTCGTCGGACATGTCGGCGGCTGGCCAACTTTGGCCCGTGGTCGTGGGGACGATCCAATAGTCGTCGGACATGTCGGCGGCTGGCCAACTTTGGCCCGTGGTCGTGGGGACGACCCAATAGTCGTCGGACATGTCGGCGGCTGGCCAACTTTGGCCCGTGGTCGTGGGGACGACCCAATAGTCGTCGGACATGTCGGCGGCTGGCCAACTTTGGCCCGTAGTCGTGGGGACGACCCTATAATCGTCGGACATGTCGGCGGGTGGCCAACCTAGTCCCGCGGTCTTGGGGGCGACCCTATAGTCGTCGGACATGTCGGCGGCTGGCCAACTTTGGCCCGTGGTCGCGGGGACGACCCAATAGTCGTTGGACATGTCGGCGGCTGACCAACTTTGGCCCGTGGTTGTGGGGACGACCCTATAGTCGTCGGACATGTCGGCGGCTGGCCAACTTTGGCCCGTGGTCGTGGGGACGATCCGATAGTCGTTGGACATGACGGTGGCGGGCCAATCTAGTCCCGAGGTCGTCGGGACGACCCTATAGTCGTCGGACATGTCGGCGGCTGGACATCTTTGGCCCGGGGTCGTGGGGACGACTCTATAGTCGTTGGACATGTCGGCGGCTGGCGAATCTAGTCCCGGGGACGTGGGGACGACCCTATAGTCTTCGGACATGTCGGCGGCTGGCCAACTTTGGCCCGTGGTCGTGGGGACGACCCTATAGTCGTTGGACGTGACGGTGGCGGGCCAATCTAGTCCCGGGGTCGTGGGGACGACCCTATAGTCGTCGGACAAAACGGCGGCTGGACATCTTTGGCCCGGGGTCGTGGGGACGACCCTATAGTCGTCGGACATGTCGGCGGCTGGCCAACTTTGGCCCGTGGTCGTGGGGACGATCCAATAGTCGTCGGACATGTCGGCGGCTGGCCAACTTTGGCCCCTGGACGTGGGGACGACCCAATAGTCGTCGGACATGTCGGCGGCTGGCCAACTTTGGCCCGTGGTCGTGGGGACGACCCAATAGTCGTCGGACATGTCGGCGGCTGGCCAACTTTGGCCCGTAGTCGTGGGGACGACCCTATAATCGTCGGACATGTCGGCGGGTGGCCAACCTAGTCCCGCGGTCTTGGGGGCGACCCTATAGTCGTCGGACATGTCGGCGGCTGGCCAACTTTGGCCCGTGGTCGCGGGGACGACCCAATAGTCGTTGGACATGTCGGCGGCTGACCAACTTTGGCCCGTGGTTGTGGGGACGACCCTATAGTCGTCGGACATGTCGGCGGCTGGCCAACTTTGGCCCGTGGTCGTGGGGACGATCCGATAGTCGTTGGACATGACGGTGGCGGGCGAATCTAGTCCCGGGGACGTGGGGACGACCCTATAGTCTTCGGACATGTCGGCGGCTGGCCAACTTTGGCCCGTGGTCGTGGGGACGACCCTATAGTCGTTGGACATGACGGTGGCGGGCCAATCTAGTCCCGGGGTCGTGGGGACGACCCTATAGTCGTCGGACAAAACGGCGGCTGGACATCTTTGGCCCGGGGTCGTGGGGACGACCCTATAGTCGTCGGACATGTCGGCGGCTGGCCAACTTTGGCCCGTGGTCGTGGGGACGATCCAATAGTCGTCGGACATGTCGGCGGCTGGCCAACTTTGGCCCGTGGTCGTGGGGACGACCCAATAGTCGTCGGACATGTCGGCGGCTGGCCAACTTTGGCCCGTGGTCGTGGGGACGACCCAATAGTCGTCGGACATGTCGGCGGCTGGCCAACTTTGGCCCGTAGTCGTGGGGACGACCCTATAATCGTCGGACATGTCGGCGGGTGGCCAACCTAGTCCCGCGGTCTTGGGGGCGACCCTATAGTCGTCGGACATGTCGGCGGCTGGCCAACTTTGGCCCGTGGTCGCGGGGACGACCCAATAGTCGTTGGACATGTCGGCGGCTGACCAACTTTGGCCCGTGGTTGTGGGGTCGACCCTATAGTCGTCGGACATGTCGGCGGCTGGTCAACTTTGGCCCGTGGTCGTGGGGACGATCCGATAGTCGTTGGACATGACGGTGGCGGGCCAATCTAGTCCCGAGGTCGTCGGGACGACCCTATAGTCGTCGGACATGTCGGCGGCTGGACATCTTTGGCCCGGGGTCGTGGGGACGACCCTATAGTCGTCGGACATGTCGGCGGCTGGACAACTTTGGCCCGGTGTCATGGGGACGACTCTATAGTCGTCGGACATGTCGGCGGCGGGCCAATCTAGTACCGGGGTCGTGGGGACGACACTATAGTCGTCGGACATGTCGGCGGCTGGCCAACTTTGGCCCGTGGTCGTGGGGACGATCCGATAGTCGTTGGACATGACGGTGGCGGGCCAATCTAGTCCCGGGGCCGTGGGGACGACCCTACAGTCGTCGGACATTTCGGCGGCTTGCCAACTTTGGCCCGGGGTCGTGGGGACGACCCTATAATCGTCGGACATGTCGGCGGGTGGCCAACCTAGTCCCGCGGTCTTGGGGGCGACCCTATAGTCGTCGGACATGTCGGCGGCTGGCCAACTTTGGCCCGTGGTCGCGGGGACGACCCAATAGTCGTTGGACATGTCGGCGGCTGGCCAACTTTGGCCCGTGGTCGTGGGGACGATCCGATAGTCGTTGGACATGACGGTGGCGGGCCAATCTAGTCCCGAGGTCGTCGGGACGACCCTATAGTCGTCGGACATGTCGGCGGCTGGACATCTTTGGCCCGGGGTCGTGGGGACGACCCTATAGTTGTCGGACATGTCGGCGGCTGGCCAACTGTGGCCCCTGGTCGTGGGGACGACCCAATAGTGGTCGGGCATGTCGGCGGCTGGCCAAGCTTGTCCCGGGGTCGTGGGGACGACCCTATAATCGTCGGACAAGACGGCGGCGGGCCAATCCAGTCCCGGGGTCGTAGGGACGACCCTATAGTCGACGGACATGTCGGCGATTGGCCAACATTGGCCCGGGGTCGTGGGGACGACCCTATAGTCGTCGGACATGTCGGCGGTTGGCCAACTTTGGCCTGTGGTCGTGGGGACGACCCTATAGTCGTCGGACATGTCGGCGGCTGGCCAACATAGGCCCGTGGTCGTGGGGACGACCCTATAGTCGTTGGACATGTCAGCAGCTGGCCAACTTTGCCCCGGTGTCGTGGTGACGACTCTATAGTCGTCGGACATGTCGGCGGCTGGCCAATCTAGTCCCGGGGTCGTGGGGACGACCCTATAGTCTTCGGACATGTCGGCGGCTGGCCAACATAGGCCCGTGGTCGTGGGGACGACCCAATAGCCGTCGGACATGTCGGCGGCTGGCCAACTTTGGCCCGTAGTCGTGGGGCCGATCCGATAGTCGCCGGACATGACGGTGGCGGGCCAATCTATTCCCGGGGTCGTGGGGACGACCCTATAGTCGTCGGACATGTCGGCGGCTGGACAACTTTGGCCCGGTGTCGTGGGGACGACTCTATAGTCGTCGGACATGTCGGCGGCGGGTCAACCTAGTCCCGCGGTCTTGGGGGCGACCCTATAGTCTTCGGACATGTCGGCGGCTGGCCAACTTTGGCCCGGGGTCGTGGGGACGACCCTATAGTCGTCGGACAAGTCGGCAGCGGGCCAAGCTTGTCCCGGGGTCGTGGGGACGACCCTATAGTCGTCGGACTTGACAGTGGCGGGCCAATCTAGTCCCAGGGTCGTGGGGACGACCCTATAGTCTTCGGACATGTCGGCGGCTGGCCAACTTTGGCCCGTAGTCGTGGGGACGATCCGATAGTCGTCGGACATGTCGGCGGCTGGCCAACATTGGCCCGTGGTCGTGGGGACGACCCAATAGTCGTCGGGCATGTCGGCGGCTGGCCAACATTGGCCCGTAGTCGTGGGGACGATCCGATTGTCGCCGGACATGACGGTGGCGGGCCAATCTATTCCCGGTGTCTTGGGGACGACCCTATAGTCGTCGGACATGTCGGTGGCGGGTCAATCTAGTCCCGGGGTCATGGGAACGACCCTATAGTCGTCGGATATTTCGGCGGCCGGCCAACTTTGGCCCGTGGTCGTGGGGACGACTCTATAGTCGTCGGACATGTCGGCGGCTGGCCAACCTAGACCCGGGGTCGTGGGGACGACTCTATAGTCGTCGGACATGTCGGTGGCGGGTCAATCTAGTCCCGGGGTCATGGGAACGACCCTATAGTCGTCGGATATTTCGGCGGCCGGCCAACTTTGGCCCGTGGTCGTGGGGACGACTCTATAGTCGTCGGACATGTCGGCGGCTGGCCAACCTAGACCCGGGGTCGTGGGAACGACCCTATTGTCGTCGGACATGACGGTGGCGGGCCAATCTACTCCCGGGGTCGTGGGGACGACCCTATAGTCGTCGGACATGTCGGCGGCTGGCCAACATTGGCCCGTAGTCGTGGGGACGATCCGATAGTCACCGGACATGACGGTGGCGGGCCAATCTATTCCCGGTGTCGTGGGGACGACCCTATAGTCGTCGGACATGTCGGCGGCAGGCCAACTTTGGCCCGTGGTCGTGGGGACGACTCTATAGTCGTCGGACATGTCGGCGGCTGGCCAACCTAGACCCGGGGTCGTGGGGACGACCCTATTGTCATCGGACATGACGGTGGCGGGCCAATCTACTCCCGGGGTCGTGGGGACGACCCTATAGTCGTCGGACATGTCGGCGGCTGGCCATTCTAGTCCCGGGGTCGTGGGGACGACCCTATAGTCGTCGGACATGTCGGCGGCGGGCCAACTTTGGCCCGGGGTCGTGGAGACAACCCTATAGTCATCGGACATGTCGGCGATTGGCCATTATTGGCCCGGGGTCGTGGGGACGACCGTATATTCGTCGGACATGACGGTGGCGGGCCAATCTAGTCCCGGGGTCGTGGGGACGACCCTATAGTCGTCGGATATGTCGGCGGCTGGCCTACTTTGGCCCGTCGTCGTGGGGACGACTCTATAGTCGTTGGACATGTCGGCGGCTGGCGAATCTAGTCCCGGGGACGTGGGGACGACCCTATAGTCTTCGGACATGTCGGCGGCTGGCCAACTTTGGCCCGTGGTCGTGGGGACGACCCTATAGTCGTTGGACATGACGGTGGCGGGACAATCTAGTCCCGGGGTCGTGGGGACGACCCTATAGTCGTCGGACAAAACGGCGGCTGGACATCTTTGGCCCGGGGTCGTGGGGACGACCCTATAGTCGTCGGACATGTCGGCGGCTGGCCAACTTTGGCCCGGGGTCGTGGGGACGACTCTATAGTCGTCGGAATGTCGGCGGCTGGCCAACCTGGACTCGGGGACGTGGGGACGACTCTATAGTCGTCGGAAATGTCGGCGGCTGGCCAACCTGGACCCGGGGTCGTGGGGACGACCCTATTGTCGTCGGACATGACGGTGGCGGGCCAATCTAGTCTCGCGGTCGTGGGGACGACCCTATAATCGTCGGACATGACGGTGACGGGCCAATCTAGTCCCGGGGTCGTGGGGACGACCCTATAGTCGTCGGACATTTCGGCGGCATGCCAACTTTGGCCCGTGGTCGTGGGGACGACCCTATAGTTGTTGGACATGACGGTGGCGGGCTAATCTAGTCCCGGGGTCGTAGGGACGACCCTATAGTCGTTGGACATGTCGGCGATTGGCCAACATTGGCCCGGGGTCGTGGGGACGACCCTACAGTCGTCGGAAATGTCGGCGGCTGGCCAACCTGGACCCGGGGTCGTGGGGACGACCCTATTGTCGTCGGACATGACGGTGGCGGGCCAATCTAGTCTCGGGGTCGTGGGGACGACCCTATAGTCGTCGGACATGTCGGCGGCTGGCCAACTTTGGCCCGGGGTCGTGGGGACGACTCTATAGTCGTCGGAATGTCGGCGGCTGGCCAACCTGGACTCGGGGACGTGGGGACGACCCTATAGACGTCGGACAAGACGGCGGCTGGACATCTTTGGCCCGGTGTCGTGGGGACGACCCTATAGTCGTCGGACATGTTGGCGGCTTGTCAGCCTAGTCCCGGGGTCGTGGGTACGACCCTATAGTCGTCGGACAAGTCGGCGGCTGGCCAACCTAGACCCGGGGTCGTGGGGACGACCCTATTGTCGTCGGACATGACGGTGGCGGGCCAATCTAGTCCCGGGGTCGTGGGGACGACCCTATAGTCGTCGGACATGTCGGCGGCTGGCCAACTTTGGCGCGTGGTCGTGGGGACGATCCGATTGTCGTCGGATATGTCGGCGGCTGGCCAACTTTGGCACCGTGGTCGTGGGGACGATCCAATAGTCGTCGGACATGTCGGCGGCTGGCCGACTTTGGCGCGTGGTCGTGGGGACGATCCGATTGTCGTCGGACATGTCGGCGGCTGGCCAACCTAGACCCGGGGTCGTGGGGACGACCCTATAATCGTTGGACATGACGGTGGCGGGCCAATCTAGTCCCGGGGTCGTAGGGACGACCCTATAGTCGTCGGACATGTTGGCGATTGGCCAACATTGGCCCGGGGTCGTGGGGACGACCCTATAGTCGTCGGACATGTCGGCGGCTGTCCAACTTTGGCCCGGTGTCGTGGGGACGACTCAATAGTCGTCGGATATGTCGGCGGCTGGCCATCCTAGACCCGGGGTCTTGGGGACGACCCTATTGTCGTCGGACATGACGGTGGCGGGCCAATCTAGTCCCGGGGTCGTGGGGACGACCCTATAATCGTTGGACATGACGGTGGCGGGCCAATCTAGTCCCGGGGTCGTAGGGACGACCCTATAGTCGTCGGACATGTTGGCGGCTTGTCAGTCTAGTCCCAGGGTCGTGGGTACGACCCTATAGTCGTCGGACAAGTCGGCGGCGGGCCAACCTTGTCCCGGGGTCGTGGGGACGACCCTATAGTCGTCGGACATGACGGTGGCGGGCCAATCTAGTCCCGGGGTCGTGGGGACGACCCTATAGTCGTCGGACAAGTCGAAGGCGGGCCAAGCTTGTCCCGGGGTCGTGGGGACGACCCTACAATCGTCGGACATGACGGTGGCGGGCCAATCTAGTCCCGGGGTCGTGGGGACGACCCTACAGTCGTCGGAAATGTCGGCGGCTGGCCAACCTGGACCCGGGGTCGTGGGGACGACCCTTAAGTCGTTGGACATGTCGGCGATTGGCCAACATTGGCCCGGGGTCGTGGCGACGACCCTATAGTCGTCGGACATGTCGGCGGCTGGCCAACTTTGGCGCGTGGTCGTGGGGACGATCCGATTGTCGTCGGACATGTCGGCGGCTGGCCAACTTTGGCCCGTGGTCGTGGGCACGATCCAATAGTCGTCGGACATGTCGGCGGCTGGCCAACTTTGGCGCGTGGGCGTGGGGACGATCCGATGGTCGTCGGACATGTCGGCGGCTGGCCAACCTAGACCCGGGGTCGTGGGGACGACCCTATTGTCGTCGGACATGACGGTGGCGGGCTAATCTAGTCCCGTGGTCGTGGGGACGACCCTATAGTCTTCGGACATGACGGTAGCGGGCCAATCTAGACCCGAGGTCCTGGGGACGACCCTATAGTAGTCGGACATGTCGGCGGCTGTCCAACTTTGGCCCGGTGTCGTGGGGACGACACTATAGTCGTCGGACAAGTCGGCAGCGGGCCAAGCTTGTCCCGGGGTCGTGGGGACGACCCTATAGTCGTCGGACATGTCGGCGGCTGGCCAACTTTGGCGCGTGGTCGTGGGGACGATCCGATTGTCGTCGGATATGTCGGCGGCTGGCCAACTTTGGCACCGTGGTCGTGGGGACGATCCAATAGTCGTCGGACATGTCGGCGGCTGGCCGACTTTGGCGCGTGGTCGTGGGGACGATCCGATTGTCGTCGGACATGTCGGCGGCTGGCCAACCTAGACCCGGGGTCGTGGGGACGACCCTATAATCGTTGGACATGACGGTGGCGGGCCAATCTAGTCCCGGGGTCGTAGGGACGACCCTATAGTCGTCGGACATGTTGGCGATTGGCCAACATTGGCCCGGGGTCGTGGGGACGACCCTATAGTCGTCGGACATGTCGGCGGCTGTCCAACTTTGGCCCGGTGTCGTGGGGACGACTCAATAGTCGTCGGATATGTCGGCGGCTGGCCATCCTAGACCCGGGGTCTTGGGGACGACCCTATTGTCGTCGGACATGACGGTGGCGGGCCAATCTAGTCCCGGGGTCGTGGGGACGACCCTATAATCGTTGGACAAGACGGCGGCTGGACATCTTTGGCCCGGGGTCGTGGGGACGACCCTATAGTCGTCGGACATGTTGGCGGCTGGCCAACTTTGGCCCGGGGTCGTGGGGACGACCCTATAGTCGTTGGACATGACGGTGGCGGGCCAATCTAGTCCCGGGGTCGTGGGGACGACCCTATAGTCGTCGGACAAGACGGCGGCTGGACATCTTTGGCCCGGGGTCGTGGGGACGTCCCTATAGTCGTCGGACATGTTGGCGGCTTGTCAGCCTAGTCCCGAGGTCGTGGGGACGACCCTATAGTCGTCGGACTTGACGGTGGCGGGCCAATCTAGTCCCGGGGTCGTGGGGACGACCCTACAGTCGTCGGAAATGTCGGCGGCTGGCCAACCTGGACCCGGGGTCGTGGGGACGACCCTATAGTCGTCGGACATGTCGGCGGCTGGCCAACTTTGGCCCGTGGTTGTGGGGACGACCCTATAGTCGTTGGACATGACGGTGGCGGGCCAATCTAGTCCCGGGGTCGTGGGGACGACCCAATAGTCGTCGGACAAGTCGGCGGCTGGCCAACCTAGACCCGGGGTCGTGGGGACGACCCTATTGTCGTCGGACATGACGGTGGCGGGCCAATCTAGTCCCGGGGTCGTGGGGACGACCCTATAGTCGTCGGACATGTCGGCGATTGGCCAACATTGGCCCGGGGTCGTGAGGACGACCCTATAGTCGTCGGACATGTCGGCGGCTGGCCAACCTAGTCCCGAGGTCGTGGGGACGACCCTATAGTCGTCGGACTTGACGGTGGCGGGCCAATCTAGTCCCGGGGTCGTGGGGACGACCCTACAGTCGTCGGAAATGTCGGCGGCTGGCCAACCTGGACCCGGGGTCGTGGGGACGACCCTATAGTCGTCGGACATGTCGGCGGCTGGCCAACTTTGGCCCGTGGTTGTGGGGACGACCCTATAGTCGTTGGACATGACGGTGGCGGGCCAATCTAGTCCCGGGGTCGTGGGGACGACCCAATAGTCGTCGGACATGTCGGCGGCTGGCCAACTTTGGCCCGGTGTCGTGGGGACGACTCTATAGTCGTCGGAAATGTCGGCGGCTGGCCAGCCTGGACCCGGGGTCGTGGGGACGACCCTATTGTCGTCGGACATGACGGTGGCGGGCCAATCTAGTCTCGCGGTCGTGGGGACGACCCTATAATCGTCGGACATGACGGTGGCGGGCCAATCTAGTCCCGGGGTCGTGGGGACGACCCTATAGTCGTCGGACATTTCGGCGGCATGCCAACTTTGGCCCGTGGTCGTGGGGACGACCCTATAGTTGTTGGACATGACGGTGGCGGGCTAATCTAGTCCCGGGGTCGTAGGGACGACCCTATAGTCGTTGGACAAGACGGCGGCTGGACATCTTTGGCCCGGTGTCGTGGGGACGACCCTATAGTCGTCGGACATGTCGGCGGCTGGCCAACTTTGGCCCGTGGTTGTGGGGACGACCCTATAGTCGTTGGACATGACGGTGGCGGGCCAATCTAGTCCCGGGGTCGTGGGGACGACCCTATAGTCGTCGGACATGTCGGCGGCTGGCCAACTTTGGACCGGTGTCCTGGGGACGACTCTATAGTCGTCGGAAATGTCGGCGGCTGGCCAACCTGGACCCGCGTTCGTGGGGACGTCCCTATTGTCGTCGGACATGACGGTGGCGGGCCAATCTAGTCTCGGGGTCGTGGGGACGACCCTATAGTCGTCGGACATGTCGGCGGCTGGCCAACTTTGGCCCGGGGTCGTGGGGACGACCCTATAGTCGTCGGACATGTCGGCGGCTGGCCAACTTTGGCCCGGTGTCGTGGGGACGACTCTATAGTCGTCGGACATGACGGTTGCGGGCCAATCTAGTCCCGGGGTCGTGGGGACGACCCTATAGTCGTCGGACATGTCGGCGATTGGCCAACATTGGCCCGGGTTCGTGGGGACGACCCTATAGTCGTCGGACATGTCGGCGGCTGGCCAACCTAGTCCCGAGGTCGTGGGGACGACCCTATAGTCGTCGGACTTGACGGTGGCGGGCCAATCTAGTCCCGGGGTCGTGGGGACGACCCTACAGTCGTCGGAAATGTCGGCGGCTGGCCAACCTGGACCCGGGGTCGTGGGGACGACCCTATTGTCGTCGGACATGACGGTGGCGGGCCAATCTAGTCTCGGGGTCGTGGGGACGACCCTATAGTCGTCGGACATGTCGGCGGCTGGCCAACTTTGGCCCGGGGTCGTGGGGACGACTCTATAGTCGTCGGAATGTCGGCGGCTGGCCAACCTGGACTCGGGGACGTGGGGACGACCCTATAGTCGTCGGACAAGACGTCGGCTGGACATCTTTGGCCCGGTGTCGTGGGGACGACCCTATAGTCGTCGGACATGTTGGCGGCTTGTCAGCCTAGTCCCGGGGTCGTGGGTACGACCCTATAGTCGTCGGACAAGTCGGCGGCTGGCCAACCTAGACCCGGGGTCGTGGGGACGACCCTATTGTCGTCGGACATGGCGGTGGCGGGCCAATCTAGTCCCGTGGTCGTGGGGACGACCCTATAGTCTCCGGACATGACGGTAGCGGGCCAATCTAGACCCGAGGTCCTCGGGACGACCCTATAGTAGTCGGACATGTTGGCGATTGGCCAACATTGGCCCGGGGTCGTCGGGACGACCCTATAGTCGTCAGACATGTCGGCGGCTGGCCAACCTAGTCCCGGGGTCGTGGGGACGACCCTATAGTCGTCGGACATTTCGGCGGCTTGCCAACTTTGGCCCGGGGTCGTGGGGACGACCCTATAGTCGTCGGACATGTCGGCGGCTGGCCAACTTTGGCCCGTGGTTGTGGGGACGACCCTATAGTCGTTGGACATGACGGTGGCGGGCCAATCTAGTCCCGGGGTCGTGGGGACGACCCTATAGTCGTCGGAAATGTCGGCGGCTGGCCAACCTGGACCCGGGGTCGTGGGGCCGACCCTATTGTCGTCGGTCATGACGGTGGCGGGCCAATCTAGTCTCGCGGTCGTGGGGACGACCCTATAGTCGTCGGACATGTCGGCGGCTGGCCAACTTTGGCCCGGTGTCGTGGGGACGACCCTATAGTCGTCGGACATTTCGGCGGCATGCCAACTTTGGCCCGTGGTCGTGGGGACGACCCTATAGTCGTCGGACATGTCGGCGGCTGGCCAACTTTGGACCGGTGTCGTGGGGACGACTCTATAGTCGTCGGAAATGTCGGCGGCTGGCCAACCTGGACCCGAGGTCGTGGGGACGACCCTATTGTCGTCGGACATGACGGTGGCGGGCCAATCTAGTCTCGGGGTCGTGGGGACGACCCTATAGTCGTCGGACATGACGGTGGCGGGCCAATCTAGTCCCGGGGTCGTAGGGACGACCCTATAGTCGTCGGACATGTTGGCGATTGGCCAACATTGGCCCGGGTTCGTCGGGACGACCTTATAGTCGTCGGACATGTCGGCGGCTGGCCAACCTAGTCCCGGGGTCGTGGGGACGACCCTATAGTCGTCGGAAATGTCGGCGGCTGGCCAACCTGGACCCGGGGTCGTGGGGAAGACCCTATAATCGTTGGACATGGCGGTGGCGGGCCAATCTAGTCCCGGGGTCGTAGGGACGACCCTATAGTCGTCGGACATGTTGGCGATTGGCCAACATTGGCCCGGGGTCGTCGGGACGACCCTATAGTCGTCGGTCATGTCGGCGGCTGGCCAACCTAGTCCCGGGGTCGTGGGGACGACCCTATAGTCGTCGGAAATGTCGGCGGCTGGCCAACCTGGACCCGGGGTCGTGGGGACGACCCTATTGTCGTCGGACATGGCGGTGGCGGGCCAATCTAGTCCCGTGGTCGTGGGGACGACCCTATAGTCTCCGGACATGACGGTAGCGGGCCAATCTAGACCCGAGGTCCTCGGGACGACCCTATAGTAGTCGGACATGTTGGCGATTGGCCAACATTGGCCCGGGGTCGTCGGGACGACCCTATTGTCGTCGGACATGGCGGTGGCGGGCCAATCTAGTCCCGTGGTCGTGGGGACGACCCTATAGTCTCCGGACATGACGGTAGCGGGCCAATCTAGACCCGAGGTCCTCGGGACGACCCTATAGTAGTCGGACATGTTGGCGATTGGCCAACATTGGCCCGGGGTCGTCGGGACGACCCTATAGTTGTCAGACATGTCGGCGGCTGGCCAACCTAGTCCCGGGGTCGTGGGGACGACCCTATAGTCGTCGGACATTTCGGCGGCTTGCCAACTTTGGCCCGGGGTCGTGGGGACGACCCTATAGTCGTCGGACATGTCGGCGGCTGGCCAACTTTGGCCCGTGGTTGTGGGGACGACCCTATAGTCGTTGGACATGACGGTGGCGGGCCAATCTAGTCCCGGGGTCGTGGGGACGACCCTATAGTCGTCGGAAATGTCGGCGGCTGGCCAACCTGGACCCGGGGTCGTGGGGCCGACCCTATTGTCGTCGGTCATGACGGTGGCGGGCCAATCTAGTCTCGCGGTCGTGGGGACGACCCTATAGTCGTCGGACATGTCGGCGGCTGGCCAACTTTGGCCCGGTGTCGTGGGGACGACCCTATAGTCGTCGGACATTTCGGCGGCATGCCAACTTTGGCCCGTGGTCGTGGGGACGACCCTATAGTCGTCGGACATGTCGGCGGCTGGCCAACTTTGGACCGGTGTCGTGGGGACGACTCTATAGTCGTCGGAAATGTCGGCGGCTGGCCAACCTGGACCCGAGGTCGTGGGGACGACCCTATTGTCGTCGGACATGACGGTGGCGGGCCAATCTAGTCTCGGGGTCGTGGGGACGACCCTATAGTCGTCGGACATGACGGTGGCGGGCCAATCTAGTCCCGGGGTCGTAGGGACGACCCTATAGTCGTCGGACATGTTGGCGATTGGCCAACATTGGCCCGGGTTCGTCGGGACGACCTTATAGTCGTCGGACATGTCGGCGGCTGGCCAACCTAGTCCCGGGGTCGTGGGGACGACCCTATAGTCGTCGGAAATGTCGGCGGCTGGCCAACCTGGACCCGGGGTCGTGGGGACGACCCTATAATCGTTGGACATGGCGGTGGCGGGCCAATCTAGTCCCGGGGTCGTAGGGACGACCCTATAGTCGTCGGACATGTTGGCGATTGGCCAACATTGGCCCGGGGTCGTCGGGACGACCCTATAGTCGTCGGTCATGTCGGCGGCTGGCCAACCTAGTCCCGGGGTCGTGGGGACGACCCTATAGTCGTCGGAAATGTCGGCGGCTGGCCAACCTGGACCCGGGGTCGTGGGGACGACCCTATAGTCGTCGGACTTTTCGGCGGCTTGCCAACTTTGGCCCGGGGTCGTGGGGACGACCCTATAGTCGTCGGACATGTCGGCGGCTGGCCAACTTTGGCCCGTGGTTGTGGGGACGACCCTATAGTCGTTGGACATGACGGTGGCGGGCCAATCTAGTCCCGGGGTCGTGGGGACGACCCTATAGTCGTCGGAAATGTCGGCGGCTGGCCAACCTGGACCCGGGGTCGTGGGGACGACCCTATTGTCGTCGGACATGACGGTGGCGGGCCAATCTAGTCTCGCGGTCGTGGGGACGACCCTATAATCGTCGGAAATGACGGTGGCGGGCCAATCTAGTCCCGGGGTCGTGGGGACGACCCTATAGTCGTCGGACATGTCGGCGGCTGGCCAACTTTGGCCCGGTGTCGTGGGGACGACCCTATAGTCGTCGGACATTTCGGCGGCATGCCAACTTTGGCCCGTGGTCGTGGGGACGACCCAATAGTTGTTGGACATGACGGTGGCGGGCTAATCTAGTCCCGGGGTCGTAGGGACGACCCTATAGTCGTTGGACATGTCGGCGATTGGCCAACATTGGCCCGGGGTCGTGGGGACGACCCTACAGTCGTAGGAAATGTCGGCGGCTGGCCAACCTGGACCCGGGGTCGTGGGGACGACCCTATTGTCGTCGGACATGACGGTGGCGGGCCAACCTAGACCCGGGGTCGTGGGGACGACCCTATTGTCGTCGGACATGACGGTGGCGGGCCAATCTAGTCCCGGGGTCGTGGGGACGACCCTATAGTCGTCGGACATGTCGGCGGCTGGCCAACTTTGGCCCGGTGTCGTGGGGACGACCCTATAGTCGTCGGACATGTCGGCGGCTGGCCAACTTTGGCGCGTGGTCGTGGGGACGATCCGATTGTCGTCGGACATGTCGGCGGCTGGCCAACTTTGGCACCGTGGTCGTGGGGACGATCCAATAGTCGTCGGACATGTCGGCGGCTGGCCAACTTTGGCGCGTGGTCGTGGGGACGATCCGATTGTCGTCGGACATGTCGGCGGCTGGCCAACCTAGATCCGGGGTCGTGGGGACGACCCTATTGTCGTCGGACATGACGGTGGCGGGCCAATCTAGTCCCGGTGTCGTGGGGACGACCCTATAGTCGTCGGACAAGTCGGCGGCGGGCCAAGCTTGTCCCGGGGTCGTGGGGACGACCCTATAATCGTCGGACATGACGGTGGCGGGCCAATCTAGTCCCGGGGTCGTGGGGACGACCCTATAGTCGTCGGACAAGACGGCGGCTGGCCAACCTAGACCCGGGGTCGTGGGGACGACCCTATTGTCGTCGGACATGACGGTGGCGGGCCAATCTATTCCCGGGGTCGTGGGGACGACCCTATAGTCGTCGGACATGTCGGCGGCTGGCCAACATTGGCCCGTGGTCGTGGGGACGATCCAATAGTCGTCGGACATGTCGGCGGCATGCCAACTTTGGCCCGTGGTCGTGGGGACGACCCTATAGTCGTCGGACATGTCGGCGGCTGGCCAACTTTGGCACCGTGGTCGTGGGGACGATCCAATAGTCGTCGGACATGTCGGCGGCTGGCCAACTTTGGCGCGTGGTCGTGGGGACGATCCGATTGTCGTCGGACATGTCGGCGGCTGGCCAACCTAGATCCGGGGTCGTGGGGACGACCCTATTGTCGTCGGACATGACGGTGGCGGGCCAATCTAGTCCCGGTGTCGTGGGGACGACCCTATAGTCGTCGGACAAGTCGGCGGCGGGCCAAGCTTGTCCCGGGGTCGTGGGGACGACCCTATAATCGTCGGACATGACGGTGGCGGGCCAATCTAGTCCCGGGGTCGTGGGGACGACCCTATAGTCGTCGGACAAGACGGCGGCTGGCCAACCTAGACCCGGGGTCGTGGGGACGACCCTATTGTCGTCGGACATGACGGTGGCGGGCCAATCTATTCCCGGGGTCGTGGGGACGACCCTATAGTCGTCGGACATGTCGGCGGCTGGCCAACATTGGCCCGTGGTCGTGGGGACGATCCAATAGTCGTCGGACATGTCGGCGGCATGCCAACTTTGGCCCGTGGTCGTGGGGACGACCCTATAGTCGTTGGACATGACGGTGGCGGGCCAATCTAGTCCCGGGGTCGTAGGGACGACCCTATAGTCGTCGGACATATCGGCGATTGGCCAACATTGGCCCGGGGTCGTGGGGACGACCCTATAGTCGTCGGACATGTCGGCGGCTGGCCAACCTAGTCCCGAGGTCGTGGGGACGACCCTATAGTCGTCGGACTTGACGGTGGCGGGCCAATCTAGTCCCGGGGTCGTGGGGACGAACCTACAGTCGTCGGAAATGTCGGCGGCTGGCCAACCTGGACCCGGGGTCGTGGGGACGACCCTATAGTCGTCGGACATGTCGGCGGCTGGCCAACATTGGCCCGTGGTCGTGGGGACGATCCAATAGTCGTCGGACATGTCGGCGGCATGCCAACTTTGGCCCGTGGTCGTGGGGACGACCCTATAGTCGTTGGACATGACGGTGGCGGGCCAATCTAGTCCCGGGGTCGTAGGGACGACCCTATAGTCGTCGGACATATCGGCGATTGGCCAACATTGGCCCGGGGTCGTGGGGACGACCCTATAGTCGTCGGACATGTCGGCGGCTGGCCAACCTAGTCCCGAGGTCGTGGGGACGACCCTATAGTCGTCGGACTTGACGGTGGCGGGCCAATCTAGTCCCGGGGTCGTGGGGACGAACCTACAGTCGTCGGAAATGTCGGCGGCTGGCCAACCTGGACCCGGGGTCGTGGGGACGACCCTATAGTCGTCGGACATGACGGTGGCGGGCCAATCTAGTCTCGGGGTCGTGGGGACGACCCTATAGTCGTCGGACATGTCGGCGGCTGGCCAACTTTGGCCCGGGGTCGTGGGGACGACCCTATAGTCGTCGGACATTTCGGCGGCATGCCAACTTTGGCCCGTGGTCGTGGGGACGACCCAATAGTCGTCGGACATGTTGGCGATTGGCCAACATTGGCCCGGGGTCGTCGGGACGACCCTATAGTCGTCGGTCATGTCGGCGGCTGGCCAACCTAGTCCCGGGGTCGTGGGGACGACCCTATAATCGTCGGAAATGACGGTGGCGGGCCAATCTAGTCCCGGGGTCGTGGGGACGACCCTATAGTCGTCGGACATGTCGGCGGCTGGCCAACTTTGGCCCGGTGTCGTGGGGACGACCCTATAGTCGTCGGACATTTCGGCGGCATGCCAACTTTGGCCCGTGGTCGTGGGGACGACCCAATAGTTGTTGGACATGACGGTGGCGGGCTAATCTAGTCCCGGGGTCGTAGGGACGACCCTATAGTCGTTGGACATGTCGGCGATTGGCCAACATTGGCCCGGGGTCGTGGGGACGACCCTACAGTCGTAGGAAATGTCGGCGGCTGGCCAACCTGGACCCGGGGTCGTGGGGACGACCCTATTGTCGTCGGACATGACGGTGGCGGGCCAACCTAGACCCGGGGTCGTGGGGACGACCCTATTGTCGTCGGACATGACGGTGGCGGGCCAATCTAGTCCCGGGGTCGTGGGGACGACCCTATAGTCGTCGGACATGTCGGCGGCTGGCCAACTTTGGTCCGGTGTCGTGGGGACGACCCTATAGTCGTCGGACATGTCGGCGGCTGGCCAACTTTGGCGCGTGGTCGTGGGGACGATCCGATTGTCGTCGGACATGTCGGCGGCTGGCCAACTTTGGCACCGTGGTCGTGGGGACGATCCAATAGTCGTCGGACATGTCGGCGGCTGGCCAACTTTGGCGCGTGGTCGTGGGGACGATCCGATTGTCGTCGGACATGTCGGCGGCTGGCCAATCTAGTCCCGGTGTCGTGGGGACGACCCTATAGTCGTCGGACAAGTCGGCGGCTGGCCAACCTAGTCCCGAGGTCGTGGGGACGACCCTATAGTTGTCGGACTTGACGGTGGCGGGCCAATCTAGTCCCGGGGTCGTGGGGACGAACCTACAGTCGTCGGAAATGTCGGCGGCTGGCCAACCTGGACCCGGGGTCGTGGGGACGACCCTATAGTCGTCGGACTTGACGGTGGCGGGCCAATCTAGTCCCGGGGTCGTGGGGACGACCCTATAGTCGTCGGACATGTCGGCGGCTGGCCACCTTTGGCCCGTGGTTGTGGGGACGACCCTATAGTCGTTGGACATGACGGTGGCGGGCCAATCTAGTCCCGGGGTCGTGGGGACGACCCTATAGTCGTCGGACATGTCGGCGGCTGGCCAACTTTGGACCGGTGTCGTGGGGACGACTCTATAGTCGTCGGAAATGTCGGCGGCTGGCCAACCTGGACCCGAGGTCGTGGGGACGACCCTATTGTCGTCGGACATGACGGTGGCGGGCCAAACTAGTCTCGGGGTCGTGGGGACGACCCTATAGTCGTCGGACATGTCGGCGGCTGGCCAACTTTGGCCCGGGGTCGTGGGGACGACCCTATAGTCGTCGGACATGTCGGCGGCTGGCCAACTTTGGCCCGGTGTCGTGGGGACGACTCTATAGTCGTCGGAAATGTCGGCGGCTGGCCAACCTGGACCCGGGGTCGTGGGGCCGACCCTATTGTCGTCGGTCATGACGGTGGCGGGCCAATCTAGTCTCGCGGTCGTGGGGACGACCCTATAGTCGTCGGACATGTCGGCGGCTGGCCAACTTTGGCCCGGTGTCGTGGGGACGACCCTATAGTCGTCGGACATTTCGGCGGCATGCCAACTTTGGCCCGTGGTCGTGGGGACGACCCTATAGTCGTCGGACATGTCGGCGGCTGGCCAACTTTGGACCGGTGTCGTGGGGACGACTCTATAGTCGTCGGAAATGTCGGCGGCTGGCCAACCTGGACCCGAGGTCGTGGGGACGACCCTATTGTCGTCGGACATGACGGTGGCGGGCCAATCTAGTCTCGGGGTCGTGGGGACGACCCTATAGTCGTCGGACATGACGGTGGCGGGCCAATCTAGTCCCGGGGTCGTAGGGACGACCCTATAGTCGTCGGACATGTTGGCGATTGGCCAACATTGGCCCGGGTTCGTCGGGACGACCTTATAGTCGTCGGACATGTCGGCGGCTGGCCAACCTAGTCCCGGGGTCGTGGGGACGACCCTATAGTCGTCGGAAATGTCGGCGGCTGGCCAACCTGGACCCGGGGTCGTGGGGACGACCCTATAATCGTTGGACATGGCGGTGGCGGGCCAATCTAGTCCCGGGGTCGTAGGGACGACCCTATAGTCGTCGGACATGTTGGCGATTGGCCAACATTGGCCCGGGGTCGTCGGGACGACCCTATAGTCGTCGGTCATGTCGGCGGCTGGCCAACCTAGTCCCGGGGTCGTGGGGACGACCCTATAGTCGTCGGAAATGTCGGCGGCTGGCCAACCTGGACCCGGGGTCGTGGGGACGACCCTATTGTCGTCGGACATGGCGGTGGCGGGCCAATCTAGTCCCGTGGTCGTGGGGACGACCCTATAGTCTCCGGACATGACGGTAGCGGGCCAATCTAGACCCGAGGTCCTCGGGACGACCCTATAGTAGTCGGACATGTTGGCGATTGGCCAACATTGGCCCGGGGTCGTCGGGACGACCCTATTGTCGTCGGACATGGCGGTGGCGGGCCAATCTAGTCCCGTGGTCGTGGGGACGACCCTATAGTCTCCGGACATGACGGTAGCGGGCCAATCTAGACCCGAGGTCCTCGGGACGACCCTATAGTAGTCGGACATGTTGGCGATTGGCCAACATTGGCCCGGGGTCGTCGGGACGACCCTATAGTCGTCAGACATGTCGGCGGCTGGCCAACCTAGTCCCGGGGTCGTGGGGACGACCCTATAGTCGTCGGACATTTCGGCGGCTTGCCAACTTTGGCCCGGGGTCGTGGGGACGACCCTATAGTCGTCGGACATGTCGGCGGCTGGCCAACTTTGGCCCGTGGTTGTGGGGACGACCCTATAGTCGTTGGACATGACGGTGGCGGGCCAATCTAGTCCCGGGGTCGTGGGGACGACCCTATAGTCGTCGGAAATGTCGGCGGCTGGCCAACCTGGACCCGGGGTCGTGGGGCCGACCCTATTGTCGTCGGTCATGACGGTGGCGGGCCAATCTAGTCTCGCGGTCGTGGGGACGACCCTATAGTCGTCGGACATGTCGGCGGCTGGCCAACTTTGGCCCGGTGTCGTGGGGACGACCCTATAGTCGTCGGACATTTCGGCGGCATGCCAACTTTGGCCCGTGGTCGTGGGGACGACCCTATAGTCGTCGGACATGTCGGCGGCTGGCCAACTTTGGACCGGTGTCGTGGGGACGACTCTATAGTCGTCGGAAATGTCGGCGGCTGGCCAACCTGGACCCGAGGTCGTGGGGACGACCCTATTGTCGTCGGACATGACGGTGGCGGGCCAATCTAGTCTCGGGGTCGTGGGGACGACCCTATAGTCGTCGGACATGACGGTGGCGGGCCAATCTAGTCCCGGGGTCGTAGGGACGACCCTATAGTCGTCGGACATGTTGGCGATTGGCCAACATTGGCCCGGGTTCGTCGGGACGACCTTATAGTCGTCGGACATGTCGGCGGCTGGCCAACCTAGTCCCGGGGTCGTGGGGACGACCCTATAGTCGTCGGAAATGTCGGCGGCTGGCCAACCTGGACCCGGGGTCGTGGGGACGACCCTATAATCGTTGGACATGGCGGTGGCGGGCCAATCTAGTCCCGGGGTCGTAGGGACGACCCTATAGTCGTCGGACATGTTGGCGATTGGCCAACATTGGCCCGGGGTCGTCGGGACGACCCTATAGTCGTCGGTCATGTCGGCGGCTGGCCAACCTAGTCCCGGGGTCGTGGGGACGACCCTATAGTCGTCGGAAATGTCGGCGGCTGGCCAACCTGGACCCGGGGTCGTGGGGACGACCCTATAGTCGTCGGACTTTTCGGCGGCTTGCCAACTTTGGCCCGGGGTCGTGGGGACGACCCTATAGTCGTCGGACATGTCGGCGGCTGGCCAACTTTGGCCCGTGGTTGTGGGGACGACCCTATAGTCGTTGGACATGACGGTGGCGGGCCAATCTAGTCCCGGGGTCGTGGGGACGACCCTATAGTCGTCGGAAATGTCGGCGGCTGGCCAACCTGGACCCGGGGTCGTGGGGACGACCCTATTGTCGTCGGACATGACGGTGGCGGGCCAATCTAGTCTCGCGGTCGTGGGGACGACCCTATAATCGTCGGAAATGACGGTGGCGGGCCAATCTAGTCCCGGGGTCGTGGGGACGACCCTATAGTCGTCGGACATGTCGGCGGCTGGCCAACTTTGGCCCGGTGTCGTGGGGACGACCCTATAGTCGTCGGACATTTCGGCGGCATGCCAACTTTGGCCCGTGGTCGTGGGGACGACCCAATAGTTGTTGGACATGACGGTGGCGGGCTAATCTAGTCCCGGGGTCGTAGGGACGACCCTATAGTCGTTGGACATGTCGGCGATTGGCCAACATTGGCCCGGGGTCGTGGGGACGACCCTACAGTCGTAGGAAATGTCGGCGGCTGGCCAACCTGGACCCGGGGTCGTGGGGACGACCCTATTGTCGTCGGACATGACGGTGGCGGGCCAACCTAGACCCGGGGTCGTGGGGACGACCCTATTGTCGTCGGACATGACGGTGGCGGGCCAATCTAGTCCCGGGGTCGTGGGGACGACCCTATAGTCGTCGGACATGTCGGCGGCTGGCCAACTTTGGCCCGGTGTCGTGGGGACGACCCTATAGTCGTCGGACATGTCGGCGGCTGGCCAACTTTGGCGCGTGGTCGTTGGGACGATCCGATTGTCGTCGGACATGTCGGCGGCTGGCCAACTTTGGCACCGTGGTCGTGGGGACGATCCAATAGTCGTCGGACATGTCGGCGGCTGGCCAACTTTGGCGCGTGGTCGTGGGGACGATCCGATTGTCGTCGGACATGTCGGCGGCTGGCCAACCTAGATCCGGGGTCGTGGGGACGACCCTATTGTCGTCGGACATGACGGTGGCGGGCCAATCTAGTCCCGGTGTCGTGGGGACGACCCTATAGTCGTCGGACAAGTCGGCGGCGGGCCAAGCTTGTCCCGGGGTCGTGGGGACGACCCTATAATCGTCGGACATGACGGTGGCGGGCCAATCTAGTCCCGGGGTCGTGGGGACGACCCTATAGTCGTCGGACAAGACGGCGGCTGGCCAACCTAGACCCGGGGTCGTGGGGACGACCCTATTGTCGTCGGACATGACGGTGGCGGGCCAATCTATTCCCGGGGTCGTGGGGACGACCCTATAGTCGTCGGACATGTCGGCGGCTGGCCAACATTGGCCCGTGGTCGTGGGGACGATCCAATAGTCGTCGGACATGTCGGCGGCATGCCAACTTTGGCCCGTGGTCGTGGGGACGACCCTATAGTCGTCGGACATGTCGGCGGCTGGCCAACTTTGGCACCGTGGTCGTGGGGACGATCCAATAGTCGTCGGACATGTCGGCGGCTGGCCAACTTTGGCGCGTGGTCGTGGGGACGATCCGATTGTCGTCGGACATGTCGGCGGCTGGCCAACCTAGATCCGGGGTCGTGGGGACGACCCTATTGTCGTCGGACATGACGGTGGCGGGCCAATCTAGTCCCGGTGTCGTGGGGACGACCCTATAGTCGTCGGACAAGTCGGCGGCGGGCCAAGCTTGTCCCGGGGTCGTGGGGACGACCCTATAATCGTCGGACATGACGGTGGCGGGCCAATCTAGTCCCGGGGTCGTGGGGACGACCCTATAGTCGTCGGACAAGACGGCGGCTGGCCAACCTAGACCCGGGGTCGTGGGGACGACCCTATTGTCGTCGGACATGACGGTGGCGGGCCAATCTATTCCCGGGGTCGTGGGGACGACCCTATAGTCGTCGGACATGTCGGCGGCTGGCCAACATTGGCCCGTGGTCGTGGGGACGATCCAATAGTCGTCGGACATGTCGGCGGCATGCCAACTTTGGCCCGTGGTCGTGGGGACGACCCTATAGTCGTTGGACATGACGGTGGCGGGCCAATCTAGTCCCGGGGTCGTAGGGACGACCCTATAGTCGTCGGACATATCGGCGATTGGCCAACATTGGCCCGGGGTCGTGGGGACGACCCTATAGTCGTCGGACATGTCGGCGGCTGGCCAACCTAGTCCCGAGGTCGTGGGGACGACCCTATAGTCGTCGGACTTGACGGTGGCGGGCCAATCTAGTCCCGGGGTCGTGGGGACGAACCTACAGTCGTCGGAAATGTCGGCGGCTGGCCAACCTGGACCCGGGGTCGTGGGGACGACCCTATAGTCGTCGGACATGTCGGCGGCTGGCCAACATTGGCCCGTGGTCGTGGGGACGATCCAATAGTCGTCGGACATGTCGGCGGCATGCCAACTTTGGCCCGTGGTCGTGGGGACGACCCTATAGTCGTTGGACATGACGGTGGCGGGCCAATCTAGTCCCGGGGTCGTAGGGACGACCCTATAGTCGTCGGACATATCGGCGATTGGCCAACATTGGCCCGGGGTCGTGGGGACGACCCTATAGTCGTCGGACATGTCGGCGGCTGGCCAACCTAGTCCCGAGGTCGTGGGGACGACCCTATAGTCGTCGGACTTGACGGTGGCGGGCCAATCTAGTCCCGGGGTCGTGGGGACGAACCTACAGTCGTCGGAAATGTCGGCGGCTGGCCAACCTGGACCCGGGGTCGTGGGGACGACCCTATAGTCGTCGGACATGACGGTGGCGGGCCAATCTAGTCTCGGGGTCGTGGGGACGACCCTATAGTCGTCGGACATGTCGGCGGCTGGCCAACTTTGGCCCGGGGTCGTGGGGACGACCCTATAGTCGTCGGACATTTCGGCGGCATGCCAACTTTGGCCCGTGGTCGTGGGGACGACCCAATAGTTGTTGGACATGACGGTGGCGGGCTAATCTAGTCCCGGGGTCGTAGGGACGACCCTATAGTCGTTGGACATGTCGGCGATTGGCCAACATTGGCCCGGGGTCGTGGGGACGACCCTACAGTCGTAGGAAATGTCGGCGGCTGGCCAACCTGGACCCGGGGTCGTGGGGACGACCCTATTGTCGTCGGACATGACGGTGGCGGGCCAACCTAGACCCGGGGTCGTGGGGACGACCCTATTGTCGTCGGACATGGCGGTGGCGGGCCAATCTAGTCCCGTGGTCGTGGGGACGACCCTATAGTCTTCGGACATGACGGTAGCGGGCCAATCTAGACCCGAGGTCCTGGGGACGACCCTATAGTAGTCGGACATGTTGGCGGCTGTCCAACTTTGGCCCGGTGTCGTGGGGACGACTCTATAGTCGTCGGACATGTCGGCGGCTGGCCAACCTAGACCCGGGGTCGTGGGGACGACCCTATAATCGTTGGACATGACGGTGGCGGGCCAATATAGTCCCGGGGTCGTGGGGACGACCCTATAGTCGTCGGACATGACGGTGGCGGGCCAATCTACTCCCGGGGTCGTAGGGACGACCCTATAGTCGTCGGACATGTTGGCGATTGGCCAACATTGGCCCGGGTTCGTCGGGACGACCTTATAGTCGTCGGACATGTCGGCGGCTGGCCAACCTAGTCCCGGGGTCGTGGGGACGACCCTATAGTCGTCGGAAATGTCGGCGGCTGGCCAACCTGGACCCGGGGTCGTGGGGACGACCCTATAATCGTTGGACATGGCGGTGGCGGGCCAATCTAGTCCCGGGGTCGTAGGGACGACCCTATAGTCGTCGGACATGTTGGCGATTGGCCAACATTGGCCCGGGGTCGTCGGGACGACCCTATAGTCGTCGGTCATGTCGGCGGCTGGCCAACCTAGTCCCGGGGTCGTGGGGACGACCCTATAATCGTCGGAAATGACGGTGGCGGGCCAATCTAGTCCCGGGGTCGTGGGGACGACCCTATAGTCGTCGGACATGTCGGCGGCTGGCCAACTTTGGCCCGGTGTCGTGGGGACGACCCTATAGTCGTCGGACATTTCGGCGGCATGCCAACTTTGGCCCGTGGTCGTGGGGACGACCCAATAGTTGTTGGACATGACGGTGGCGGGCTAATCTAGTCCCGGGGTCGTAGGGACGACCCTATAGTCGTTGGACATGTCGGCGATTGGCCAACATTGGCCCGGGGTCGTGGGGACGACCCTACAGTCGTAGGAAATGTCGGCGGCTGGCCAACCTGGACCCGGGGTCGTGGGGACGACCCTATTGTCGTCGGACATGACGGTGGCGGGCCAACCTAGACCCGGGGTCGTGGGGACGACCCTATTGTCGTCGGACATGACGGTGGCGGGCCAATCTAGTCCCGGGGTCGTGGGGACGACCCTATAGTCGTCGGACATGTCGGCGGCTGGCCAACTTTGGCCCGGTGTCGTGGGGACGACCCTATAGTCGTCGGACATGTCGGCGGCTGGCCAACTTTGGCGCGTGGTCGTGGGGACGATCCGATTGTCGTCGGACATGTCGGCGGCTGGCCAACTTTGGCACCGTGGTCGTGGGGACGATCCAATAGTCGTCGGACATGTCGGCGGCTGGCCAACTTTGGCGCGTGGTCGTGGGGACGATCCGATTGTCGTCGGACATGTCGGCGGCTGGCCAACCTAGATCCGGGGTCGTGGGGACGACCCTATTGTCGTCGGACATGACGGTGGCGGGCCAATCTAGTCCCGGTGTCGTGGGGACGACCCTATAGTCGTCGGACAAGTCGGCGGCTGGCCAACCTAGTCCCGAGGTCGTGGGGACGACCCTATAGTTGTCGGACTTGACGGTGGCGGGCCAATCTAGTCCCGGGGTCGTGGGGACGAACCTACAGTCGTCGGAAATGTCGGCGGCTGGCCAACCTGGACCCGGGGTCGTGGGGACGACCCTATAGTCGTCGGACTTGACGGTGGCGGGCCAATCTAGTCCCGGGGTCGTGGGGACGACCCTATAGTCGTCGGACATGTCGGCGGCTGGCCACCTTTGGCCCGTGGTTGTGGGGACGACCCTATAGTCGTTGGACATGACGGTGGCGGGCCAATCTAGTCCCGGGGTCGTGGGGACGACCCTATAGTCGTCGGACATGTCGGCGGCTGGCCAACTTTGGACCGGTGTCGTGGGGACGACTCTATAGTCGTCGGAAATGTCGGCGGCTGGCCAACCTGGACCCGAGGTCGTGGGGACGACCCTATTGTCGTCGGACATGACGGTGGCGGGCCAAACTAGTCTCGGGGTCGTGGGGACGACCCTATAGTCGTCGGACATGTCGGCGGCTGGCCAACTTTGGCCCGGGGTCGTGGGGACGACCCTATAGTCGTCGGACATGTCGGCGGCTGGCCAACTTTGGCCCGGTGTCGTGGGGACGACTCTATAGTCGTCGGAAATGTCGGCGGCTGGCCAACCTGGACCCGGGGTCGTGGGGCCGACCCTATTGTCGTCGGTCATGACGGTGGCGGGCCAATCTAGTCTCGCGGTCGTGGGGACGACCCTATAATCGTCGGACATGACGGTGGCGGGCCAATCTAGTTCCGGGGTCGTGGGGACGACCCTATAGTCGTCGGACATGTCGGCGGCTGGCCAACTTTGGCCCGGTGTCGTGGGGACGACCCTATAGTCGTCGGACATGTCGGCGGCTGGCCAACTTTGGCGCGTGGTCGTGGGGACGACCCTATAGTCGTCGGACATGTCGGCGGCTGGCCAACTTTGGCGCGTGGTCGTGGGGACGATCCGATTGTCGTCGGACATGTCGGCGGCTGGCCAACCTAGATCCGGGGTCGTGGGGACGACCCTATTGTCGTCGGACATGACGGTGGCGGGCCAATCTAGTCCCGGTGTCGTGGGGACGACCCTATAGTCGTCGGACATGTCGGCGGCTGGCCAACTTTGGCGCGTGGTCGTGGGGACGATCCGATTGTCGTCGGACATGTCGGCGGCTGGCCAACCTAGATCCGGGGTCGTGGGGACGACCCTATTGTCGTCGGACATGACGGTGGCGGGCCAATCTAGTCCCGGTGTCGTGGGGACGACCCTATAGTCGTCGGACAAGTCGGCGGCGGGCCAAGCTTGTCCCGGGGTCGTGGGGACGACCCTATAATCGTCGGACATGACGGTGGCGGGCCAATCTAGTCCCGGGGTCGTGGGGACGACCCTATAGTCGTCGGACAAGACGGCGGCTGGCCAACCTAGACCCGGGGTCGTGGGGACGACCCTATTGTCGTCGGACATGACGGTGGCGGGCCAATCTATTCCCGGGGTCGTGGGGACGACCCTATAGTCGTCGGACATGTCGGCGGCTGGCCAACATTGGCCCGTGGTCGTGGGGACGATCCAATAGTCGTCGGACATGTCGGCGGCATGCCAACTTTGGCCCGTGGTCGTGGGGACGACCCTATAGTCGTTGGACATGACGGTGGCGGGCCAATCTAGTCCCGGGGTCGTAGGGACGACCCTATAGTCGTCGGACATATCGGCGATTGGCCAACATTGGCCCGGGGTCGTGGGGACGACCCTATAGTCGTCGGACATGTCGGCGGCTGGCCAACCTAGTCCCGAGGTCGTGGGGACGACCCTATAGTCGTCGGACTTGACGGTGGCGGGCCAATCTAGTCCCGGGGTCGTGGGGACGAACCTACAGTCGTCGGAAATGTCGGCGGCTGGCCAACCTGGACCCGGGGTCGTGGGGACGACCCTATAGTCGTCGGACTTGACGGTGGCGGGCCAATCTAGTCCCGGGGTCGTGGGGACGACCCTACAGTCGTCGGAAATGTCGGCGGCTGGCCAACCTGGACCCGGGGTCGTGGGGACGACCCTATTGTCGTCGGACATGACGGTGGCGGGCCAATCTAGTCCCGGGGTCGTGGGGACGACCCTATAGTCTCCGGACATGACGGTAGCGGGCCAATCTAGACCCGAGGTCCTCGGGACGACCCTATAGTAGTCGGACATGTTGGCGATTGGCCAACATTGGCCCGGGGTCGTCGGGACGACCCTATAGTCGTCAGACATGTCGGCGGCTGGCCAACCTAGTCCCGGGGTCGTGGGGACGACCCTATAGTCGTCGGACATTTCGGCGGCTTGCCAACATTGGCCCGGGGTCGTGGGGACGACCCTATAGTCGTCGGACATGTCGGCGGCTGGCCAACTTTGGCCCGTGGTTGTGGGGACGACCCTATAGTCGTTGGACATGACGGTGGCGGGCCAATCTAGTCCCGGGGTCGTGGGGACGACCCTATAGTCGTCGGACATGTCGGCGGCTGGCCAACTTTGGACCGGTGTCGTGGGGACGACTCTATAGTCGTCGGAAATGTCGGCGGCTGGCCAACCTGGACCCGAGGTCGTGGGGACGACCCTATTGTCGTCGGACATGACGGTGGCGGGCCAATCTAGTCTCGGGGTCGTGGGGACGACCCTATAGTCGTCGGACATGTCGGCGGCTGGCCAACTTTGGCCCGGGGTCGTGGGGACGACCCTATAGTCGTTGGACATGACGGTGGCGGGCCAACTTTGGCCCGGTGTCGTGGGGACGACCCTATAGTCGTCGGACATTTCGGCGGCATGCCAACTTTGGCCCGGGGTCGTGGGGACGACCCTATAGTTGTTGAACATGACGGTGGCGGGCTAATCTAGTCCCGGGGTCGTAGGGACGACCCTATAGTCGTCGGACATGTCGGCGATTGGCCAACATTGGCCCGGGGTCGTGGGGACGACCCTATAATCGTCGGACATGACGGTGGCGGGCCAATCTAGTCCCGGGGTCGTGGGGACGACCCTATAGTCGTCGGACATGTCGGCGGCTGGCCAACTTTGGCCCGGTGTCGTGGGGACGACCCTATAGTCGTCGGACATTTCGGCGGCATGCCAACTTTGGCCCGTGGTCGTGGGGACGGCCCTATAGTTGTTGGACATGACGGTGGCGGGCTAATCTAGTCCCGGGGTCGTAGGGACGACCCTATAGTCGTTAGACATGTCGGCGATTGGCCAACATTGGCCCGGGGTCGTGGGGACGACCCTATAGTCGTCGGACATGTCGGCGGCTGGCCAACTTTGGCGCGTGGTCGTGGGGACGATCCGATTATCGTCGGACATGTCGGCGGCTGGCAAACTTTGGCCCGTGGTCGTGGGGACGATCCAATAGTCGTCGGACATGTCGGCGGCTGGCCAACTTTGGCGCGTGGTCGTGGGGACGATCCGATTGTCGTCGGACATGTCTGCGGCTGGCCAACCTAGACCCGGGGTCGTGGGGACGACCCTATTGTCGTCGGACATGACGGTGGCGGGCCAATCTAGTCTCGGGGTCGTGGGGACGACCCTATAGTCGTCGGACATGTCGGCGGCTGGCCAACCTAGTCCCGTGGTCGTGGGGACGACCCTATAGTCGTCGGACTTGACGGTGGCGGGCCAATCTAGTCCCGGGGTCGTGGGGACGAACCTACAGTCGTCGGAAATGTCGGCGGCTGGCCAACCTGGACCCGGGGTCGTGGGGACGACCCTATAGTCGTCGGACTTGACGGTGGCGGGCCAATCTAGTCCCGGGGTCGTGGGGACGACCCTACAGTCGTCGGAAATGTCGGCGGCTGGCCAACCTGGACCCGGGGTCGTGGGGACGACCCTATTGTCGTCGGACATGACGGTGGCGGGCCAATCTAGTCCCGGGGTCGTGGGGACGACCCTATAGTCGTCGGACATGTCGGCGGCTGGCCAACTTTGGACCGGTGTCGTGGGGACGATCCGATTATCGTCGGACATGTCGGCGGCTGGCCAACTTTGGCCCGGGGTCGTGGGAACGACCCTATAGTCGTCGGACATGTCGGCGATTGGCCAACATTGGCCCGGGGTCGTGGGGACGACCCTATAGTCGTCGGACATGTCGGCGGCTGGCCAACTTTGGCGCGTGGTCGTGGGGACGATCCGATTATCGTCGGACATGTCGGCGGCTGGCCAACTTTGGCCCGTGGTCGTGGGGACGATACAATCGTCGTCGGACATGTCGGCGGCTGGCCAACTTTGGCGCGTGGTCGTGGGGACGATCCGATTGTCGTCGGACATGTCGGCGGCTGGCCAACCTAGACCCGGGGTCGTGGGGACGACCCTATTGTCGTCGGACATGGCGGGGGCGGGCCAATCTAGTCCCGTGGTCGTGGGGACGACCCTATAGTCTTCGGACATGACGGTAGCGGGCCAATCTAGACCCGAGGTCCTGGGGACGACCCTATAGTAGTCGGACATGTCGGCGGCTGTCCAACTTTGGCCCGGTGTCGTGGGGACGATCCGATTATCGTCGGACATGTCGGCGGCTGGCCAACTTTGGCCCGTGGTCGTGGGGACGATCCAATCGTCGTCGGACATGTCGGCGGCTGGCCAACTTTGGCGCGTGGTCGTGGGGACGATCCGATTATCGTCGGACATGTCGGCGGCTGGCCAACTTTGGCCCGTGGTCGTGGGGACGATCCAATCGTCGTCGGACATGTCGGCGGCTGGCCAACCTAGACCCGGGGTCGTGGGGACGACCCTATAATCGTTGGACATGACGGTGGCGGGCCAATCTAGTCCCGGGGTCGTGGGGACGACCCTATAGTCGTCGGACATGTCGGCGATTGGCCAACATTGGCCCGGGGTCGTTGGGACGACCCTATAGTCGTTGGACATGACGGTGGCGGGCCAATCTAGTCCCGGGGTCGTGGGGACGACCCTACAGTCGTCGGACATGTCGGCGGCTTGCCAAATTTGCCCGGGGTCGTGGGGACGACCCTATAGTCGTCGGACTTGACGGTGGCGGGCCAATCTAGTCCCGGGGTCGTAGGGACGACCCTATAGTCGTCGGACATGTCGGCGATTGGCCAACATTGGCCCGGGGTCGTGGGGACGACCCTATAGTCGTCGGACATTTCGGCGGCTTGCCAACTTTGGCCCGGGGTCGTGGGGACGACCCTATAGTCGTCGGACATTTCGGCGGCATGCCAACTTTGGCCCGGGGTCGTGGGTACGACCCTATAGTCGTCGGACAAGTCGGCGGCGGGCCAACCTTGTCCCGGGGTCGTGGGGACGACCCTATAGTCGTCGGACATGACGGTGGCGGGCCAATCTAGTCCCGGGGTCGTGGGGACGACCCTATAGTCGTCGGACAAGACGGCGGCTGGATATTCTTGGCTCGCGGTCGTGGGGACGACCCTATAGTCGTCGGACATTTCGGCGGCTTGCCAACTTTGGCCCGGGGTCGTGGGGACGACCCTATAGTCGTCGGACATTTCGGCGGCATGCCAACTTTGGCCCGGGGTCATGGGGACGACCCTATAGTCGTTGGACATGACGGTGGCGGGCCAATCTAGTCCCGGGGTCGTAGGGACGACCCTATAGTCGTCGGACATTTCGGCGGCATGCCAACTTTGGCCCGGGGTCATGGGGACGACCCTATAGTCGTCGGACATGTCGGCGGCTGGCCAACTTTGGCCCGGGGTCGTGGGGACGACCCTATAGTCGTCGGACATTTCGGCGGCATGCCAACTTTGGCCCGGGGTCATGGGGACGACCCTATAGTCGTCGGACATGTCGGCGGCTGGCCAACTTTGGCCCGTGGTTGTGGGGACGACCCTATAATCGTCGGACATGACGGTGGCGGGCCAATCTAGTCCCGGGGTCGTGGGGACGACCCTATAGTCGTCGGACATGTCGGCGGCTGGCCAACTTTGGCCCGGTGTCGTGGGGACGACCCTATAGTCGTCGGACATTTCGGCGGCATGCCAACTTTGGCCCGTGGTCGTGGGGACGGCCCTATAGTTGTTGGACATGACGGTGGCGGGCTAATCTAGTCCCGGGGTCGTAGGGACGACCCTATAGTCGTTAGACATGTCGGCGATTGGCCAACATTGGCCCGGGGTCGTGGGGACGACCCTATAGTCGTCGGACATGTCGGCGGCTGGCCAACTTTGGCGCGTGGTCGTGGGGACGATCCGATTATCGTCGGACATGTCGGCGGCTGGCAAACTTTGGCCCGTGGTCGTGGGGACGATCCAATAGTCGTCGGACATGTCGGCGGCTGGCCAACTTTGGCGCGTGGTCGTGGGGACGATCCGATTGTCGTCGGACATGTCTGCGGCTGGCCAACCTAGACCCGGGGTCGTGGGGACGACCCTATTGTCGTCGGACATGACGGTGGCGGGCCAATCTAGTCTCGGGGTCGTGGGGACGACCCTATAGTCGTCGGACATGTCGGCGGCTGGCCAACCTAGTCCCGTGGTCGTGGGGACGACCCTATAGTCGTCGGACTTGACGGTGGCGGGCCAATCTAGTCCCGGGGTCGTGGGGACGAACCTACAGTCGTCGGAAATGTCGGCGGCTGGCCAACCTGGACCCGGGGTCGTGGGGACGACCCTATAGTCGTCGGACTTGACGGTGGCGGGCCAATCTAGTCCCGGGGTCGTGGGGACGACCCTACAGTCGTCGGAAATGTCGGCGGCTGGCCAACCTGGACCCGGGGTCGTGGGGACGACCCTATTGTCGTCGGACATGACGGTGGCGGGCCAATCTAGTCCCGGGGTCGTGGGGACGACCCTATAGTCGTCGGACATGTCGGCGGCTGGCCAACTTTGGACCGGTGTCGTGGGGACG
The DNA here is from genome assembly GCA_963932275.1 of Andrena praecox. NCBI lineage: Eukaryota > Metazoa > Arthropoda > Insecta > Hymenoptera > Andrenidae > Andrena > Andrena praecox. The sequence goes on along the minus strand of CAWVQO010000333.1, from coordinate 337,709 downwards.
ACTCTATAGTCGTCGGAAATGTCGGCGGCTGGCCAACCTGGACCCGAGGTCGTGGGGACGACCCTATTGTCGTCGGACATGACGGTGGCGGGCCAATCTAGTCTCGGGGTCGTGGGGACGACCCTATAGTCGTCGGACATGTCGGCGGCTGGCCAACTTTGGCCCGGGGTCGTGGGAACGACCCTATAGTCGTCGGACATGTCGGCGATTGGCCAACATTGGCCCGGGGTCGTGGGGACGACCCTATAGTCGTCGGACATGTCGGCGGCTGGCCAACTTTGGCGCGTGGTCGTGGGGACGATCCGATTATCGTCGGACATGTCGGCGGCTGGCCAACTTTGGCCCGTGGTCGTGGGGACGATACAATCGTCGTCGGACATGTCGGCGGCTGGCCAACTTTGGCGCGTGGTCGTGGGGACGATCCGATTGTCGTCGGACATGTCGGCGGCTGGCCAACCTAGACCCGGGGTCGTGGGGACGACCCTATTGTCGTCGGACATGGCGGGGGCGGGCCAATCTAGTCCCGTGGTCGTGGGGACGACCCTATAGTCTTCGGACATGACGGTAGCGGGCCAATCTAGACCCGAGGTCCTGGGGACGACCCTATAGTAGTCGGACATGTCGGCGGCTGTCCAACTTTGGCCCGGTGTCGTGGGGACGATCCGATTATCGTCGGACATGTCGGCGGCTGGCCAACTTTGGCCCGTGGTCGTGGGGACGATCCAATCGTCGTCGGACATGTCGGCGGCTGGCCAACTTTGGCGCGTGGTCGTGGGGACGATCCGATTATCGTCGGACATGTCGGCGGCTGGCCAACTTTGGCCCGTGGTCGTGGGGACGATCCAATCGTCGTCGGACATGTCGGCGGCTGGCCAACCTAGACCCGGGGTCGTGGGGACGACCCTATAATCGTTGGACATGACGGTGGCGGGCCAATCTAGTCCCGGGGTCGTGGGGACGACCCTATAGTCGTCGGACATGTCGGCGATTGGCCAACATTGGCCCGGGGTCGTTGGGACGACCCTATAGTCGTTGGACATGACGGTGGCGGGCCAATATAGTCCCGGGGTCGTGGGGACGACCCTATAGTCGTCGGACATGACGGTGGCGGGCCAATCTAGTCCCGGGGTCGTAGGGACGACCCTATAGTCGTCGGACATGTTGGCGATTGGCCAACATTGGCCCGGGTTCGTCGGGACGACCTTATAGTCGTCGGACATGTCGGCGGCTGGCCAACCTAGTCCCGGGGTCGTGGGGACGACCCTATAGTCGTCGGAAATGTCGGCGGCTGGCCAACCTGGACCCGGGGTCGTGGGGACGACCCTATAATCGTTGGACATGGCGGTGGCGGGCCAATCTAGTCCCGGGGTCGTAGGGACGACCCTATAGTCGTCGGACATGTTGGCGATTGGCCAACATTGGCCCGGGGTCGTCGGGACGACCCTATAGTCGTCGGTCATGTCGGCGGCTGGCCAACCTAGTCCCGGGGTCGTGGGGACGACCCTATAGTCGTCGGACAAGTCGGCGGCTGGCCAACCTAGTCCCGAGGTCGTGGGGACGACCCTATAGTCGTCGGACTTGACGGTGGCGGGCCAATCTAGTCCCGGGGTCGTGGGGACGAACCTACAGTCGTCGGAAATGTCGGCGGCTGGCCAACCTGGACCCGGGGTCGTGGGGACGACCCTATAGTCGTCGGACTTGACGGTGGCGGGCCAATCTAGTCCCGGGGTCGTGGGGACGACCCTATAGTCGTCGGACATGTCGGCGGCTGGCCAACTTTGGCCCGTGGTTGTGGGGACGACCCTATAGTCGTTGGACATGACGGTGGCGGGCCAATCTAGTCCCGGGGTCGTGGGGACGACCCTATAGTCGTCGGACATGTCGGCGGCTGGCCAACTTTGGCCCGGGGTCGTGGGGACGACCCTATAGTCGTCGGACATGTCGGCGGCTGGCCAACTTTGGCCCGGTGTCGTGGGGACGACTCTATAGTCGTCGGAAATGTCGGCGGCTGGCCAACCTGGACCCGGGGTCGTGGGGCCGACCCTATTGTCGTCGGTCATGACGGTGGCGGGCCAATCTAGTCTCGCGGTCGTGGGGACGACCCTATAATCGTCGGACATGACGGTGGCGGGCCAATCTAGTCCCGGGGTCGTGGGGACGACCCTATAGTCGTCGGACATGTCGGCGGCTGGCCAACTTTGGCCCGGTGTCGTGGGGACGACCCTATAGTCGTCGGACATGTCGGCGGCTGGCCAACTTTGGCCCGGTGTCGTGGGGACGACCCTATAGTCGTCGGACATTTCGGCGGCATGCCAACTTTGGCCCGTGGTCGTGGGGACGACCCAATAGTTGTTGGACATGACGGTGGCGGGCTAATCTAGTCCCGGGGTCGTAGGGACGACCCTATAGTCGTTGGACATGTCGGCGATTGGCCAACATTGGCCCGGGGTCGTGGGGACGACCCTACAGTCGTAGGAAATGTCGGCGGCTGGCCAACCTGGACCCGGGGTCGTGGGGACGACCCTATTGTCGTCGGACATGACGGTGGCGGGCCAACCTAGACCCGGGGTCGTGGGGACGACCCTATTGTCGTCGGACATGACGGTGGCGGGCCAATCTAGTCCCGGGGTCGTGGGGACGACCCTATAGTCGTCGGACATGTCGGCGGCTGGCCAACTTTGGCCCGGTGTCGTGGGGACGACCCTATAGTCGTCGGACATGTCGGCTGCTGGCCAACTTTGGCGCGTGGTCGTGGGGACGATCCGATTGTCGTCGGACATGTCGGCGGCTGGCCAACTTTGGCACCGTGGTCGTGGGGACGATCCAATAGTCGTCGGACATGTCGGCGGCTGGCCAACTTTGGCGCGTGGTCGTGGGGACGATCCGATTGTCGTCGGACATGTCGGCGGCTGGCCAACCTAGATCCGGGGTCGTGGGGACGACCCTATTGTCGTCGGACATGACGGTGGCGGGCCAATCTAGTCCCGGTGTCGTGGGGACGACCCTATAGTCGTCGGACAAGTCGGCGGCTGGCCAACCTAGTCCCGAGGTCGTGGGGACGACCCTATAGTCGTCGGACTTGACGGTGGCGGGCCAATCTAGTCCCGGGGTCGTGGGGACGAACCTACAGTCGTCGGAAATGTCGGCGGCTGGCCAACCTGGACCCGGGGTCGTGGGGACGACCCTATAGTCGTCGGACTTGACGGTGGCGGGCCAATCTAGTCCCGGGGTCGTGGGGACGACCCTATAGTCGTCGGACATGTCGGCGGCTGGCCACCTTTGGCCCGTGGTTGTGGGGACGACCCTATAGTCGTTGGACATGACGGTGGCGGGCCAATCTAGTCCCGGGGTCGTGGGGACGACCCTATAGTCGTCGGACATGTCGGCGGCTGGCCAACTTTGGACCGGTGTCGTGGGGACGACTCTATAGTCGTCGGAAATGTCGGCGGCTGGCCAACCTGGACCCGAGGTCGTGGGGACGACCCTATTGTCGTCGGACATGACGGTGGCGGGCCAATCTAGTCTCGGGGTCGTGGGGACGACCCTATAGTCGTCGGACATGTCGGCGGCTGGCCAACTTTGGCCCGGGGTCGTGGGGACGACCCTATAGTCGTCGGACATGTCGGCGGCTGGCCAACTTTGGCCCGGTGTCGTGGGGACGACTCTATAGTCGTCGGAAATGTCGGCGGCTGGCCAACCTGGACCCGGGGTCGTGGGGCCGACCCTATTGTCGTCGGTCATGACGGTGGCGGGCCAATCTAGTCTCGCGGTCGTGGGGACGACCCTATAATCGTCGGACATGACGGTGGCGGGCCAATCTAGTTCCGGGGTCGTGGGGACGACCCTATAGTCGTCGGACATGTCGGCGGCTGGCCAACTTTGGCCCGGTGTCGTGGGGACGACCCTATAGTCGTCGGACATGTCGGCGGCTGGCCAACTTTGGCGCGTGGTCGTGGGGACGACCCTATAGTCGTCGGACATGTCGGCGGCTGGCCAACTTTGGCGCGTGGTCGTGGGGACGATCCGATTGTCGTCGGACATGTCGGCGGCTGGCCAACCTAGATCCGGGGTCGTGGGGACGACCCTATTGTCGTCGGACATGACGGTGGCGGGCCAATCTAGTCCCGGTGTCGTGGGGACGACCCTATAGTCGTCGGACATGTCGGCGGCTGGCCAACTTTGGCGCGTGGTCGTGGGGACGATCCGATTGTCGTCGGACATGTCGGCGGCTGGCCAACCTAGATCCGGGGTCGTGGGGACGACCCTATTGTCGTCGGACATGACGGTGGCGGGCCAATCTAGTCCCGGTGTCGTGGGGACGACCCTATAGTCGTCGGACAAGTCGGCGGCGGGCCAAGCTTGTCCCGGGGTCGTGGGGACGACCCTATAATCGTCGGACATGACGGTGGCGGGCCAATCTAGTCCCGGGGTCGTGGGGACGACCCTATAGTCGTCGGACAAGACGGCGGCTGGCCAACCTAGACCCGGGGTCGTGGGGACGACCCTATTGTCGTCGGACATGACGGTGGCGGGCCAATCTATTCCCGGGGTCGTGGGGACGACCCTATAGTCGTCGGACATGTCGGCGGCTGGCCAACATTGGCCCGTGGTCGTGGGGACGATCCAATAGTCGTCGGACATGTCGGCGGCATGCCAACTTTGGCCCGTGGTCGTGGGGACGACCCTATAGTCGTTGGACATGACGGTGGCGGGCCAATCTAGTCCCGGGGTCGTAGGGACGACCCTATAGTCGTCGGACATATCGGCGATTGGCCAACATTGGCCCGGGGTCGTGGGGACGACCCTATAGTCGTCGGACATGTCGGCGGCTGGCCAACCTAGTCCCGAGGTCGTGGGGACGACCCTATAGTCGTCGGACTTGACGGTGGCGGGCCAATCTAGTCCCGGGGTCGTGGGGACGAACCTACAGTCGTCGGAAATGTCGGCGGCTGGCCAACCTGGACCCGGGGTCGTGGGGACGACCCTATAGTCGTCGGACTTGACGGTGGCGGGCCAATCTAGTCCCGGGGTCGTGGGGACGACCCTACAGTCGTCGGAAATGTCGGCGGCTGGCCAACCTGGACCCGGGGTCGTGGGGACGACCCTATTGTCGTCGGACATGACGGTGGCGGGCCAATCTAGTCCCGGGGTCGTGGGGACGACCCTATAGTCTCCGGACATGACGGTAGCGGGCCAATCTAGACCCGAGGTCCTCGGGACGACCCTATAGTAGTCGGACATGTTGGCGATTGGCCAACATTGGCCCGGGGTCGTGGGGACGACCCTATAGTCGTCGGACATTTCGGCGGCTTGCCAACATTGGCCCGGGGTCGTGGGGACGACCCTATAGTCGTCGGACATGTCGGCGGCTGGCCAACTTTGGCCCGTGGTTGTGGGGACGACCCTATAGTCGTTGGACATGACGGTGGCGGGCCAATCTAGTCCCGGGGTCGTGGGGACGACCCTATAGTCGTCGGACATGTCGGCGGCTGGCCAACTTTGGACCGGTGTCGTGGGGACGACTCTATAGTCGTCGGAAATGTCGGCGGCTGGCCAACCTGGACCCGAGGTCGTGGGGACGACCCTATTGTCGTCGGACATGACGGTGGCGGGCCAATCTAGTCTCGGGGTCGTGGGGACGACCCTATAGTCGTCGGACATGTCGGCGGCTGGCCAACTTTGGCCCGGGGTCGTGGGGACGACCCTATAGTCGTTGGACATGACGGTGGCGGGCCAACTTTGGCCCGGTGTCGTGGGGACGACCCTATAGTCGTCGGACATTTCGGCGGCATGCCAACTTTGGCCCGGGGTCGTGGGGACGACCCTATAGTTGTTGAACATGACGGTGGCGGGCTAATCTAGTCCCGGGGTCGTAGGGACGACCCTATAGTCGTCGGACATGTCGGCGATTGGCCAACATTGGCCCGGGGTCGTGGGGACGACCCTATAATCGTCGGACATGAGGGTGGCGGGCCAATCTAGTCCCGGGGTCGTGGGGACGACCCTATAGTCGTCGGACATGTCGGCGGCTGGCCAACTTTGGCCCGGTGTCGTGGGGACGACCCTATAGTCGTCGGACATGTTGGCGGGTTGTCAGCCTAGTCCCGGGGTCGTGGGTACGACCCTATAGTCGTCGGACAAGTCGGCGGCGGGCCAACCTTGTCCCGGGGTCGTGGGGACGACCCTATAGTCGTCGGACATGTCGGCGGCTGGCCAACTTTGGCCCGGTGTCGTGGGGACGACTCTATAGTCGTCGGAAATGTCGGCGGCTGGCCAACTTTGGCCCGTGGTCGTGGGGACGACCCTATAGTCGTCGGACATGTCGGCGCCTGGCCAACTTTGGCCCGTGGTCGTGGGGACGACCCTATAGTCGTCGGAAATGTCGGTGGCTGTCCAACTTTGACCCAGGGGTCGTGGGGACGACCCTATAGTCGTCGGAAATGACGGTGGCGGGCCAATCTAGTCCCGGGGTCATGGGGACGACCCTACAGTCGCCGGACAAGCCGGCGGCGAGCCAATCTAGTCCCGCGGTCGTGGGGACGACCCTATAGTCGTCGGACAAGTCAGCGGCTGGCCAACATTGGCCCGTGGTCGTGGGGACGACCCTATAGTGGTCGGACTAGTCGGCGGCTGGCCAACCTAGTCCCGGGTCCGTGGGGACGACCCTATAGTCCTCGGACAAGTCGGCGGCTGGCCAACTTTGGCCCGGGGTCGTAGGGACAACCCTATAGTCGTCGGACAAGTCGGAGGCTGGCCAACTTTGGCCCGTGGTCGTGGGGACGACCCTATAGTCGTCGGACATGTCGGCGGCTGGCCAACTTTGGCCCGTGGTCGTGGGGACGACCCTATAGTCGTCGGAAATGTCGGTGGCTGTCCAACTTTGGCCCAGGGGTCGTGGGGACGACCCTATAGTCGTCGGACAAGTTAGCGGCTGGCCAACATTGGCCCGTGGTCGTGGGGACGACACTATAGTCGTCGGATATGTCGGCGGCTGGCCAACTTTGGCCCGTGGTCGTGGGGACGACCCTATAGTCGTCGGACAAGTCAGCGGCTGGCCAACATTGGCCCGTGGTCGTGGGGAAGAGCCTATAGTCGTCGGACAAGTCAGCGGCTGGCCAACATTGGCCCGTGGTCGTGGGGACGACCCTACAGTCGTCGGATATGTCGGCGGCTGGCCAACTTTGGACCGTGGTCGTGGGGACGAACCTATAGTCGTCGGACATGACGGTGGCGGGCCAGTCTAGTCCCGGGTCGTGGGGACGACCCTATAGTCGTCGGACATGTCGGCGGCTGGCCAACTTTGGCCCGGGGTCGTGGGGACGACCCTATAGTCGTCGGACAAGTCGGCGGCGGGCCAACCTAGTCCCGGGGTCGTGGGGACGACCCTATAATCGTCGGACAAGCCGGCGGCGGGCCAACCTAGACCCGGGGTCGTGGGGATGACCCTATAGTCGTCGGACATGACGGTGGCGGGCCAGTCTAGTCCCGGGTCGTGGGGACGACCCTATAGTCGTCGGACATGTCGGCGGCTGGCCAACTTTGGCCCGGGGTCGTGGGGACGACCCTATAGTCGTCGGAAATGACGGTGGCGGGCCAATCTATTCCCGGGGTCGTGGAGACGACCGTATAGTCGTCGGACATATCAGCGGCTGGCCAACTTTGGCCCGGGGTCGTGGGGACGACCCTATAGTCGTCGGACAAGTCGGCGGCGGGCCAACCTAGTCCCGGGGTCGTGGGGACGACCCTATAGTCGTCGGACAAGTCGGCGGCGGACCAACCTTGTCCCGGGGTCGTGGGGACGATCCTATAGTCGTCGGACATGACGGTGGCGGGCCAATCTAGTCTCGGGGTCGTGGGGACGACCCTATAGTCGTCGGACATGACGGTGGCGGGCCAATCTAGTTCCGGGGTCGTGGGGACGACCCTATAGTCGTCGGACATGTCGGCGGCTGGACAACTTTGGCCCGTGGACGTGGGGACGACGCCATAGTCGTCGGACATGTCGGCGGCTGGCCAACTTTGGCCCGGTGTCGTGGGGACGACTCTATAGTCGTCGGAAATGTCGGCGGCTGGCCAACTTTGGCCCGTGGTCGTGGGGACGACCCTATAGTCGTCGGACATGTCGGCGCCTGGCCAACTTTGGCCCGTGGTCGTGGGGACGACCCTATAGTCGTCGGAAATGTCGGTGGCTGTCCAACTTTGACCCAGGGGTCGTGGGGACGACCCTATAGTCGTCGGAAATGACGGTGGCGGGCCAATCTAGTCCCGGGGTCATGGGGACGACCCTACAGTCGCCGGACAAGCCGGCGGCGAGCCAATCTAGTCCCGCGGTCGTGGGGACGACCCTATAGTCGTCGGACAAGTCAGCGGCTGGCCAACATTGGCCCGTGGTCGTGGGGACGACCCTACAGTCGTCGGACATATCAGCGGCTGGCCAACTTTGGCCCGGGGTCGTGGGGACGACCCTATAGTCGTCGGACAAGTCGGCGGCGGGCCAACCTAGTCCCGGGGTCGTGGGGACGACCCTATAGTCGTCGGACAAGTCGGCGGCGGACCAACCTTGTCCCGGGGTCGTGGGGACGATCCTATAGTCGTCGGACATGACGGTGGCGGGCCAATCTAGTCCCGGGGTCATAGGGACGACCCTATTGTCATCGAACATGTCGGCGGCTGGTCAACTTAGGCCCGTGGTCGTAGGGACGATCCGATAGTCGTTGGACATGACGGTGCCGGGCCAATCAAGTCCCGGGGTCGTGGGTACGACCCTATAGTCGTCGGACATGTCGGCGATTGGCCATTACTGGCCCGTGGTCGTGGGGACGACCCTATAGTCGTCGGAAATGTCGGTGGCTGTCCAACTTTGGCCCGGGGGTCGTGGGGACGACCCTATAGTCGTCGGACAAGTCGGCAGCGAGCCAACCTAGTCCCGGGTCATGGGGACGACCCTATAGTCGTCGGACAAGTCGGCGGCTGGCCAACTTTGGCCCGGGGGTCGTGGGGACGACCCTATAGTCGTCGGAAATGACGGTGGCGGGCCAATCTAGTCCCGGGGTCGTGGGGACAACCCTACAGTCGTCGGACAAGTCGGCGGCGAGCCAATCTAGTCCCGCGGTCGTGGGGATGACCCTATAGTCGTCGGACAAGTCGGCGGCGAGCCCACCTAGTCGGGGGTCGTGGGGACGACCCTATAGTCGTAGGACAAGTGGGCGGCCGGCCGACCTAGTCCGGGGGTCGTGGGGACGACCCTATAGTCGTCGGACATGACGGTGGCGGGCCAGTCTAGTCCCGGGTCGTGGGGACGACCCTATAGTCGTCGGACATGTCGGCGGCTGGCCAACTTTGGCCCGTGGTCGTGGGGACGACCCTATAGTCGTCGGACATGTCGGCGGCTGGCCAACTTTGGCCCGTGGTCGTGGGGACGACCCTATTGTCGTCGGACATGACGGTGGCGGGCCAATCTAGTCTCGGGGTCGTGGGGACGACCCTATAGTCGTCGGACATGTCGGCGGCTGGCCAACTTTGGCCCGGGGTCGTGGGAACGACCCTATAGTCGTCGGACAAGACGGTGGCGGACCAATCTAGTCCCGAGGTCCTGGGGACGACCCTATAGTCGTCGGACTTGACGGTGGCGGGCCAATCTAGTCCCGGGGTCGTGGGGACGACCCTACAGTCGTCGGACATTTCGGCGGCTTGCCAACTTTGGCCCGGGGTCGTGGGGACGACCCTATAGTCGTCGGACATGACGGTGGCGGGCCAATCTAGTCCCGGGGTCGTGGGGACGACCCTATAGTCGTCGGACATTTCGGCGGCTGGCCAACTTTGGCCCAGGGTCGTGGGGACGACCCTATAGTCGTCGGACATGTTGGCGGCTTGTCAGCCTAGTCCCGGGGTCGTGGGTACGGCCCTATAGTCGTCGGACAAGTCGGCGGCGGGCCAACCTTGTCCCGGGGTCGTGGGGACGACCCTATAGTCGTCGGACATGTCGGCGGCTGGCCAACTTTGGCCCGGTGTCGTGGGCACGACTCTATAGTCGTCGGAAATGTCGGCGGCTGGCCAACCTGGACCCGGGGTCGTGGGGACGACCCTATTTTCGTCGGACATGACGGTGGCGGGCCAATCTAGTCTCGGGGTCGTGGGGACGACCCTATAGACGTCGGACATGTCGGCGGCTGGCCAACTTTGGCCCGGGGTCGTGGGGACGACCCTATAGTCGTCGGACTTGACGGTGGCGGGCCAATCTAGTCCCGAGGTCCTGGGGACGACCCTATAGTCGTCGGACTTGACGGTGGCGGGCCAATCTATTCCCGGGGTCGTGGGGACGACCCTACAGTCGTCGGACATTTCGGCGGCTTGCCAACTTTGGCCCGGGGTCGTGGGGACGACCCTATAGTCGTCGGACATGTTGGCGGCTTGTCAGCCTAGTCCCGGGGTCGTGGGTACGACCCTACAGTCGTCTGACATTTCGGCGGCTTGCCAACTTTGGCCCGGGGTCGTGGGGACGACCCTATAGTCGTCGGACATGTCGGCGGCTTGCCAACTTTGGCCCGGGTTCGTGGGGACGATCCAATAGTCGTCGGACATGTCGGCGGCTGGTCAACTTTGGCCCGTGGTCGTGGGGACGACCCTATAGTCGTTGGACATGTCAGCGGCTGGCCAACTTTGGCCCGGTGTCGTGGGGACGACCCAATAGTCGTCGGACATGTCGGCGGCTGGCCAACTTTGGCCCGTGGTCGTGGGGACGATCCGATAGTCGTTGGACATGACGGTGGCGGGCCAATCTAGTCCCGGGGTCGTGGGGACGACCCTATAGTCGTCGGACTTGTCGGTGGCGGGCCAATCTAGTCCGGGGGTCGTGGGGACGACCCTACAGTCGTCGGACATTTCGGCGGCTTGCCAACTTTGGCCCGGGGTCGTGGGGACGATCCAATAGTCGTCGGACATGTCGGCGGCTGGTCAACTTTGGCCCGTGGTCGTGGGGACGACCCTATAGTCGTTGGACATGCCAGCGGCTGGCCAACTTTGGCCCGGTGTCGTGGGGACGACCCATTAGTCGTCGGACATGTCGGCGGCTGGCCAACTTTGGCCCGTGGTCGTGGGGACGATCCGATAGTCGTTGGACATGACGGTGGCGGGCCAATCTAGTCCGGGGGTCGTGGGGACGACCCTACAGTCGTCGGACATTTCGGCGGCTTGCCAACTTTGGCCCGGGGTCGTGGGGACGACCCTATAGTCGTCGGACTTGACGGTGGGGGGCCAATCTAGTCCCGAGGTCGTGGGGACGACCCTATAGTCGTCGGACTTGACGGTGGCCGGCCAATCTATTCCCGGGGGTCGTGGGGACGACCCTATAGTCGTCGGACATGTCGGCGGCGAGCCAACATTGACCCGGGGTCGTGGGGACGACTCTATAGTCGTCGAACATGTCGGCGGCTGGCCAAATATGACCCGGGGACGTGGGGACGAGCCTATAGTCTTCGGACAAGTCGCCGGCTGGCCAACTTTGGCCCGTGGTTGTGTGGACGACCCTATAGTCGTCGGATATGTCGGCGGCAGGCCAACTTTGACCCGTGGTCGTGGGGACGACCCTATTGTCGTCGGAAATGACGGTGGCGGGCCAATCTATTCCCGGGGTCGTGGGGACGACCCTGTAGTCGTCGGACAAGTCGGCAGCCTGCCAACTTTGGCACGGAGTCGTGGGGACGACCCTACAGTCGTCGGACAAGTCGGCGGCGAGCCAATCTAGCCTCGCGGTCGTGGGGACGACCCTATAGTCGTCGGACAAGTCAGCGGCTGGCCAACATTGGCCCGTGGTACGTGGGGACGACCCTATAGTCGTCGGATTTGTCGGCGGCTGGCCAACTTTGGCCCGTGGTCGTTGGGACGACCCTATAGTCGTCGGACATTTCGGCGGCTTGCCAACTTTGGCCCGGGGTCGTGGGGACGACCCTATAGTCGACGGACATGTCGGCGGCTGGCCAACTTTGGCCCGTGGACGTGGGGACGATCCTATACTCGTCGGACTTGACGGTGGCGGGCCAATCTAGTCCCGGGGTTGTGGGGACGACCCTATAGTCGTCGGACATTTCGGCGGCTTGCCAACTTTGGCCCGGGGTCGTGGGGACGACCCTATAGTCGTCGGACATGTTGGCGGCTTGTCTGCCTTGTCCCGGGGTCGTGGGTACGACCCTATAGTCGTCGGACAAGTCGGCGGCGGGCCAACCTTGTCCCGGGGTCGTGGGGACGACCCTATAGTCGTCGGACATGACGGTGGCGGGCCAATCTAGTCCCGGGGTCGTGGGGACGACCCTACAGTCTTCGGACATGTCGGCGGCTTGTCAAATTTGCCCGGGGTCGTGGGGACGACCCTATAGTCGTCGGACTTGACGGTGGCGGGCCAATCTAGTCCCGGGGTCGTGGGGACGACCCAATAGTCGTTGGCCATTACGGCGGCTGGCCAACTTTGGCCCATGGTCGTGGGGACGACCCTATAGTCGTTGGACATGACGGTGGCGGGCCAATCTAGTCCCGGGGTCGTAGGGACGACCCTATAGTCGTCATACATGTCGGCGATTGGCCAACATTGGCCCGGGGTCGTGGGGACGACCCTACAGTCGTCGGACATTTCGGCGGCTTGCCAACTTTGGCCCGGGGTCGTGGGGACGACCCTATAGTCGTCGGACATGTCAGCGGCTGGCCGACCTAGTCCCGAGGTCGTGGGGACGACCGTATATTCGTCGGATATGTTGGCGGCTTGTCAACCTAGTCCCGGGGTCGTGGGGACGACCCTATAGTCGTTGGACATGACGGTGGCCGGCCAATCTAGTGCCGGGGTCGTAGGGACGACCCTATAGTCGTCGGACATGTTGGTGATTGGCCAACATTGGCCCGGGGTCGTCGGGACGACCCTATAGTCGTCGGACATGTTGGCGGCTTGTCTGCCTTGTCCCGGGGTCGTGGGGACGACCCTATAGTCGTCGGATTTGTCGGCGGCTGGCCAACTTTGGCCCGTGGTCGTTGGGACGACCCTATAGTCGTCGGACATTTCGGCGGCTTGCCAACTTTGGCCCGGGGTCGTGGGGACGACCCTATAGTCGACGGACATGTCGGCGGCTGGCCAACTTTGGCCCGTGGACGTGGGGACGATCCTATACTCGTCGGACTTGACGGTGGCGGGCCAATCTAGTCCCGGGGTTGTGGGGACGACCCTATAGTCGTCGGACATTTCGGCGGCTTGCCAACTTTGGCCCGGGGTCGTGGGGACGACCCTATAGTCGTCGGACATGTTGGCGGCTTGTCTGCCTTGTCCCGGGGTCGTGGGTACGACCCTATGGTCGTCGGACAAGTCGGCGGCGGGCCAACCTTGTCCCGGGGTCGTGGGGACGACCCTATAGTCGTCGGACATGACGGTGGCGGGCCAATCTAGTCCCGGGGTCGTGGGGACGACCCTACAGTCGTCGGACATGTCGGCGGCTTGTCAAATTTGCCCGGGGTCGTGGGGACGACCCTATAGTCGTCGGACTTGACGGTGGCGGGCCAATCTAGTCCCGGGGTCGTGGGGACGACCCAATAGTCGTTGGCCATTACGGCGGCTGGCCAACTTTGGCCCATGGTCGTGGGGACGACCCTATAGTCGTTGGACATGACGGTGGCGGGCCAATCTAGTCCCGGGGTCGTAGGGACGACCCTATAGTCGTCATACATGTCGGCGATTGGCCAACATTGGCCCGGGGTCGTGGGGACGACCCTACAGTCGTCGGACATTTCGGCGGCTTGCCAACTTTGGCCCGGGGTCGTGGGGACGACCCTACAGTCGTCGCACATGACGGTGGCGGACCAATCTAGTCCCGGGGTCGTGGGGACGACCCTACAGTCGTCGGACATTTCGGCGGCATGCCACCTTTGGCCCGGGGTCGTGGGGACGACCCTATAGTCGTCGGACATGTTGGCGGCTTGTCAACCTAGTCCCGGGGTTGTGGGGACGACCCTATAGTCGTTGGACATGACGGTGGCGGGCCAATCTAGTCCCGGGGTCGTAGGAACGACCCTATAGTCGTCGGACATGTCGGCGGCTGGCCAACTTTGGCCCGGGGTCGTGGGGACGACCCTATAGTCGTCGGACATGTCGGCGGCTGGCCAACCTAGTCCCGAGGTCGTGGGGACGACCCTATAGTCGTCGGACTTCACGGTGGCGGGCCAATCTAGTCCCGGGGTCGTGGGGACGACCCTACAGTCGTCGGACATTTCGGCGGCATGCCACCTTTGGCCCGGGGTCGTGGGGACGACCCTATAGTCGTCGGACATGTTGGCGGCTTGTCAACCTAGTCCCGGGGTTGTGGGGACGACCGTATAGTCGTTGGACATGACGGTGGCGGGCCAATCTAGTCCCGGGGTCGTAGGAACGACCCTATAGTCGTCGGACATGTCGGCGGCTTGCCAACTTTGGCCCGGGGTCGTGGGGACGACCCTATAGTCGTCGGACACGTCGGCGGCTGGCCAACCTAGTCCCGAGGTCGTGGGGATGACCCTATACTCGTCGGACAAGTCGGCGGCGAACCCACCTAGTCGGGGGGTCGTGGGGACGACCCTATAGACGTCGGACAAGTCAGCGGCTGGCCAACATTGGCCCGTGGTCGTGGGGACGACCATATAGTCGTCGGACATGACGGTGGCGGGCCAGTCTATTCCCGGGTCGTGGGGACGACCCTATAGTCGTCGGACATGTCGGCGGCTGGCCAACCTAGTCCCGAGGTCGTGGGGACGACCCTATAGTCGTCGGACAAGTCGGCGGCGGGCCAACCTAGTCCCGGGGTCGTGGGGATGACCCTATACTCGTCGGACAAGTCGGCGGCGAACCCACCTAGTCGGGGGGTCGTGGGGACGACCCTATAGTCGTCGGACAAGTCAGCGGCTGGCCAACATTGGCCCGTGGTCGTGGGGACGACCATATAGTCGTCGGACATGACGGTGGCGGGCCACTCTAGTCCCGGGTCGTGGGGACGACCCTATAGTCGTCGGACATGTCGGCGGCTGGCCAACTTTGGCCCGGGGTCGTGGGGACGACCCTATAGTCGTCGGATATGTCGGCGGCAGGCTAACTTTGGCCCGTGGTCGTGGGGACGACCCTATAGTCGTCGGACAAGTCGGCGGCTGTCCAACTTTGGTCCGGGGTCGTGGGGACGACCCTATGGTCGTCGGACTTGACGGTGGCGGGCCAATCTAGTCCCGAGGTCCTGGGGACGACCCTATAGTCGTCGGACTTGACGGTGGCGGGCCACTCTAGTCCCGGGGTCGTGGGGACGACCCTACAGTCGTCGGACATTTCGGCGGCTTGCCAACACTGGCCCGTGGTCGTGGGGAAGAGCCTATAGTCGTCGGACAAGTCAGCGGCTGGCCATCATTGGCCCGTGGTCGTGGGGACGACCCTACAGTCGTCGGATATGTCGGCGGCTGGCCAACTTTGGACCGTGGTCGTGGGGACGAACCTATAGTCGTCGGAAATGACGGTGGCGGGCCAATCTAGTCCCGGGGTCATGGGGTCGACCCTACAGTCGTCGGACAAGTCGGTGGCGGGCCACTCTAGTCCCGGGTCGTGGGGACGACCCTATAGTCGTCGGACATGTCGGCGGCTGGCCAACTTTGGCCCGGGGTCGTGGGGACGACCCTATAGTCGTCGGAAATGACGGTGGCGGGCCAATCTATTCCCGGGGTCGTGGAGACGACCGTATAGTCGTCGGGCATATCAGCGGCTGGCCAACTTTGGCCCGTGGTCGTGGGGACGACCCTACAGTCGTCGGACAAGTCGGCGGCGAGCCAATCTAGTCCCGCGGTCGTGGGGACGACCCTATAGTCGTCGGACAAGTCAGCGGCTGGCCAACATTGGCCCGTGGTCGTGGGGACGACCATAAAGTCGTCGGACATGACGGTCTCGGGCCACTCTAGTCCCGGGTCGTGGGGACGACCCTATAGTCGTCGGACATGTCGGCGGCTGGCCAACTTTGGCCCGTGGTCGTGGGGACGACCCTATAGTCGTCGGAAATGTCGGTGGCTGTCCAACTTTGGCCCAGGGGTCGTGGGGACGACCCTATAGTCGTCGGACAAGTTAGCGGCTGGCCAACATTGGCCCGTGGTCGTGGGGACGACACTATAGTCGTCGGATATGTCGGCGGATGGCCAACTTTGGCCCGTGGTCGTGGGGACGACCCTATAGTCGTCGGACAAGTCAGCGGCTGGCCAACACTGGCCCGTGGTCGTGGGGAAGAGCCTATAGTCATCGGACAAGTCAGCGGCTGGCCAACATTGGCCCGTGGTCGTGGGGACGACCCTACAGTCGTCGGATATGTCGGCGGCTGGCCAACTTTGGACCGTGGTCGTGGGGACGAACCTATAGTCGTCGGAAATGACGGTGGCGGGCCAATCTAGTCCCGGGGACATGGGGACGACCCTACAGTCGTCGGACAAGTCAGCGGCGAGCCAATCTAGTCCCGCGGTCGTGGGGACGACCCTATAGTCGTCGGACATGTCGGCGGCTGGCCAACTTTGGCCCGGGGTCGTGGGGACGACCCTATAGTGGTCGGATATGTCGGCGGCTGGCCAGCTTTGGCCCGTGGTCGTGGGGACGACCCTATAGTCGTCGGACAAGTTAGCGGCTGGCCAACATTGGCCCGTGGTCGTGGGGACGACACTATAGTCGTCGGATATGTCGGCGGATGGCCAACTTTGGCCCGTGGTCGTGGGGACGACCCTATAGTCGTCGGACAAGTCAGCGGCTGGCCAACACTGGCCCGTGGTCGTGGGGAAGAGCCTATAGTCATCGGACAAGTCAGCGGCTGGCCAACATTGGCCCGTGGTCGTGGGGACGACCCTACAGTCGTCGGATATGTCGGCGGCTGGCCAACATTGGCCCGTGGTCGTGGGGACGAACATAAAGTCGTCGGACATGACGGTGGCGGGCCACTCTAGTCCCGGGTCGTGGGGACGACCCTATAGTCGTCGGACATGTCGGCGGCTGGCCAACTTTGGCCCGGGGTCGTGGGGACGACCCTATAGTGGTCGGATATGTCGGCGGCTGGCCAGCTTTGGCCCGTGGTCGTGGGGACGACCCTATAGTCGTCGGAAATGACGGTGGCGGGCCAATCTATTCCCGGGGTCGTGGGGACGACCCTATAGTCGTCGGACATATCAGCGGCTGGCCAACTTTGGCCCGGGGTCGTGGGGACGACCCTACAGTCGTCGGATATGTCGGGGGCTGGCCAACTTTGCCCCGTGGTCGTGGGGACGACCCTATAGTCGTCGGAAATGACGGTGGCGGGCCAATCTAGTCCCGGGGTCGTGGAGACGACCCTACAGTCGTCGGACATTTCGGCGGCTTGCCAACTTTGGCCCGGGGTCGTGGGACGACCCTATAGTCGTCGGACTTGACGGTAGCGGGCCAATCTAGTCCCGAGGTCGTGGGGACGACCCTATAGTCGTCGGACTTGACGGTGGCGGGCCAACCTAGTCCCGGGGTCGTGGGGACGACCCTACAGTCGTCGGACATTTCGGCGGCTTGCCAACTTTGGCCCGGTGTCGTGGGGACGACTCTATAGTCGTCGGAAATGTCGGCGGCTGGCCAACTTTGGCCCGTGGTTGTGGGGACGACCCTATAGTCGTTGGACATGACGGTGGCGGGCCAATCTAGTCCCGGGGTCGTGGGTAAGACCCTATAGTCGTCGGACAAGACGGCGGCTGGACATCTTTGGCCCGGGGTCGTGGGGACGACCCTATAGTCGTCGGATAAGTCGGCGGCGAGCCAATCTAGCCCCGCGGTCGTGGGGACGACCCTATAGTCGTCGGACAAGTCAGCGGCTGGCCAACATTGGCCCGTGGTACGTGGGGACGACCCTATAGTCGTCGGATATGTCGGCGGCTGGCCAACTTTGGCCCGTGGTCGTGGGGACGACCCTATAGTCGTCGGACCTGTCGGCGCCTGGCCAACTTTGGCCCGTGGTCGTGGGGACGACCCTATAGTCGTCGGAAATGACGGTGGCGGGCCAATCTAGTCCCGGGGCATGGGGACGACCCTACAGTCGTCGGACAAGTCGGCGGCGAGCCAATCTAATCCCGCGGTCTTGGGGACGACCCTATTGTCGTCGGACAAGTCAGCGGCTGGCCAACATTGGCCCGTGGTCGTGGGGACGACCATATAGTCGTCGGACATGACGGTGGCGGGCCACTCTAGTCCCGGGTCGTGGGGACGACCCTATAGTCGTCGGACATGTCGGCGGCTGGCCAACTTTGGCCCGGGGTCGTGGGGACGACCCTATAGTCGTCGGACATGTCGGCGGCGGGCCAACCTAGTCCCGGGGTCGTGGGGATGACCCTATAGTCGTCGGACATGACGGTGGCGGGCCAGTCCTGTCCCGGGTCGTGGGGACGACCCTATAGTCGTCGGACATGTCGCCGGCTGGCCAACTTTGGCCCGTGGTCGTGGGGACGACCCTATAGTCGTCGAACATAACGGTGGCGGGCCAATCTAGTCCCGGGGTCGTGGGGACGACCCTATAGTCGTCGGACAAGTCGGCGGCGGGCCTACCTAGTCCCGGGGTCGTGGGGACGACCCTATAGTCGTCGGACTTGTCGGTGGCGGGCCAATCTAGTCCGGGGGTCGTGGGGACGACCCTATAGTCGTCGGACATGTCGGCGGCTGGCCAACTTTGGCCCGGGGTCGTGGGGACGACCCTATACTCGTCGGACTTGACGGTGGCGGGCCAATCTAGTCCCGGGGTTGTGGGGACGACCCTACAGTCGTCGGACATTTCGGCGGCTTGCCAACTTTGGCCCGGGGTCGTGGGGACGACCCTATAGTCGTCGGACTTGACGTTGGCGGGCCAATCTAGTCCCGAGGTCGTGGGGACGACCCTACAGTCGTCGGACATTTCGGCGGTTTGCCAACTTTGGCCCGGGGTCGTGGGGACGACCCTATAGTCGTCGGACATGTCGGCGGCTGGCCAAAATTGGCCCGAGGTCGTGGGGACGACCCTATAGTCGTCGGACATGTCGGCGGCTGGCCAACCTAGTCCCGAGGTCGTCGGACTTGACGGTGGCGGGCCAATCTAGTCCCGGGGTCGTGGGGACGACCCTACAGTCGTCGGACATTTCGGCGGCTTGCCAACTTTGGCCCCGGGTCGTGTGGACGACCCTATAGTCGTCGGACATGACGGTGGCGGACCAATCTAGTCCCGGGGTCGTGGGGACGACCCTATAGTCGTCGGATATGTCGGCGGCTGGCCAACTTTGGCCCGTGGTCGTGGGGACGATCCAATAGTCGTCGGACATGTCGGCGGCTGGCCAGCTTTGGCCCGTGGTCGTGGGGACGACCCTATAGTCGTCGGACATGTCGGCGGCTAGCCAACATTGGCCCGTGGTCGTGGGGACGACCCAATAGTCGTTGGAAATGTCAGCGGCTGGCCAACTTTGACCCGGTGTCGTGGGGACGACTCTATAGTCGTCGGACATGTCGGCGGCTGGCCAATCTAGTCCCGGGGTCGTGGGGACGACCCTATAGTCTTCGGACATGTCGGCGGCTGGCCAACTTTGGCCCGTGGTCGTGGGGACGATCCAATAGTCGTCGGACATGTCGGCGGCTGGCCAGCTTTGGCCGGGGTCGTTGGGACGACCCTATAGTCGTCGGACATGTCGGCGATTGGCCAACATTGGCCCGGGGTCGTGGGGACGACATTATAGTCGTCGGACATGTCGGCGGCTGTCCAACCTAGTCCCGAGGTCGTGGGGACGACCCTATAGTCGTCGGACATGTCGGCGGCTGGCCAACCTAGTCCCGAGGTCGTCGGACTTGACGGTGGCGGGCCAATCTAGTCCCGGGGTCGTGGGGACGACCCTACAGTCGTCGGACATTTCGGCGTCTTGCCAACTTTGGCCCGGGGTCGTGGGGACGACCCTATAGTCGTCGGACATGTCGGCGGCTGGCCAAAATTGGCCCGAGGTCGTGGGGACGACCCTATAGTCGTCGGACATGTCGGCGGCTGGCCAACCTAGTCCCGAGGTCGTGGGGACGACCCTATAGTCGTCGGACATGTCGGCGGCTTGCCAACTTTGGCCCGGGGTCGTGGGGACGATCCAATAGTCGACGGACATGTCGGCGGCTAGGCAACATTGGCCCGTGGTCGTGGGGACGACTCAATAGTCGTTGGAAATGTCAGCGGCTGGCCAACTTTGACTCGGGGTCGTGGGGACGACCCTATAGTCGTCGGACTTAACGGTGGCGGGCCAATCTAGTCCCGGGGTCGTGGGTAAGACCCTACAGTCGTCGGACATTTCGGCGGCTTGCCAACTTTGGCCCGGGGTCGTGGCGACGATCCAATAGTCGTCGGACATGTCGGCGGCGGGCCAAGCTTGTCCCGGGGTCGTGGGGACGACCCTATAATCGTCGGACATGACGGTGGCGGGCCAATCTAGTCCCGGGGTCGTGGGGACGACCCTATAATCGTTGGACATGACGGTGGCGGGCCAATATAGTCCCGGGGTCGTAGGGACGACCCTATAGTCGTCGGACATGTTGGCGATTGGCCAACATTGGCCCGGGGTCGTCGGGACGACCCTATAGTCGTCGGACATGTCGGCGGCTGGCCAACCTAGTCCCGGGGTCGTGGGGACGACCCTATAGTCGTCGGAAATGTCGGCGGCTGGCCAACTTTGGCCCGTGGTCGTAAAGACGACCCTATAGTCGTCGGACAAGACGATGGCGGGCCAATCTAGTCCCGGGGTCGTGGGGACGACCCTATAGTCGTCGGACATGTCGGCGGCTGGCCAACCTAGACCCGGGGTCGTGGGGACGACCCTATAGTCATCGGACAAGTCGGCGGCTGGCCAACTTTGGCCCGTGGTCGTGGGAACGACCCTATAGTCGTCGGACAAGTCGGCGGCTGCCCAAATTTGGTCCGTGGTCGTGGGGACGACCCTATAATCATCGGAAATGTCGACGGCTGGCCAACATTGGCCCGTGGTCGTAAAGACAACCCTATAGTCGTCGGAGATGACGGTGGCGGGCCAATCGAGTCCCGGGGTCGTAGGGACGATCCAATAGTCGTCGGACATGTCGGCGGCTGGCCAGCTTTGGCCCGTGGTCGTGGGGACGACCCTATAGTCGTCGGACATGTCGGAGGCTAGCCAACATTGGCCCGTGGTCGTGGGGACGACCCAATAGTCGTTGGAAATGTCAGCGGCTGGCCAACTTTGACCCAGTGTCGTGGGGACGACTCTATAGTCGTCGGACATGTCGGCGGCTGGCCAATCTAGTCCCGGGGTCGTGGGGACGACCCTATAGTCTTCCGACATGTCGGCGGCTGGCCAACTTTGGCCCGTGGTCGTGGGGACGATCCAATAGTCGTCGGACATGTCGGCGGCTGGCCAGCTTTGGCCCGGGGTCGTAGGGACGACCCTATAGTCGTCGGACTTGTCGGCGATTGGCCAACATTGGCCCGGGGTCGTGGGGACGACATTATAGTCGTCGGACATGTCGGTGGCTGGCCAACCTAGTCCCGAGGTCGTGGGGACGACCCTATAGTCGTCGGACTTGACGGTGGCGGGCCAATCTAGTCCCGGGGTCGTGGGGACGACCCTACAGTCGTCGGACATTTCGGCGTCTTGCCAACTTTGGCCCGGGGTCGTGTGGACGTCCCTATAGTCGTCGGACATGTCGGCGGGTGGCCAACCTAGTCCCGAGGTCGTGGGGACGACCCTATAGTCGTCGGACATGTCGGCGGCTTGCCAACTTTGGCCCGGGGTCGTGGGGACGATCCAATAGTCGTCGGACATGTCGGCGGCTGGTCAACTTTGGCCCGTGGTCGTGGGGACGACCCTATAGTCGTTGGACATGTCAGCGGCGGGCCAACTTTGGCCCGGTGTCGTGGGGACGACCCAATAGTCGTCGGACATGTCGGCGGCTGGCCAACTTTGGCCCGTGGTCGTGGGGACGATCCGATAGTCGTTGGACATGACGGTGGCGGGCCAATCTAGTCCCGGGGTCGTGGGGACGACTCTATAGTCGTCGGACATGACGGGGCGGACCAATCTAGTCCCGGGGTCGTGGGGACGACCCTATAGTCGTCGGACATGTCGGCGGCTGGCCAACTTTGGCCCGTGGTCGTGGGGACGATCCAAAAGTCGTCGGACATGTCGGGGGCTGGCCAACTTTGGCCCGTGGTCGTGGGGACGACCCTATAGTCGTCGGAAATGACGGTGGCGGGCCAATCTAGTCCCGTGGTCGTGGGGACGACCCTACAGTCGTCGGATATGTCGGCGGCTGGCCAACTTTGGCCCGTGGTCGTGGGGACGACCCTATAGTCGTCGGAAATGACGGTGGCGGGCCAATCTAGTCCCGTGGTCGTGGGGACGACCCTACAGTCGTCGGACAAGTCGGCGGCGAGCCAATCTAGTCCCGCGGTCGTGCGGACGACCCTATAGGCGTCGGACAAGTCAGCGGCTGGCCAACTTTGGCCCGGGGTCGTGGGGACGACCCTATAGTCGTCGGATATGTCGGCGGCTGGCCAACTTTGGTCCGTGGTCGTGGGGACGACCCTATAGTCGTCGGACATGACGGTGGCGGGCCAGTCTAGTCCCGGGTCATGGGGACGACCCTATAGTCGTCGAACAAGTCGGCGGCTGGCCAACATTGGCCCGGTGTCGTGGGGACGACCCAATAGTCGTCGGACATGTCGGCGGCTGGCCAACTTTGGCCCGGTGTCGTGGGGCGACTCTATAGTCGTCGGATATGTCGGCGGCTGGCCAACCTAGACCCGGGGTCGTGGGGACGACCCTATAGTCGTCGGACATGTCGGCGGCTTGCCAACTTTGGCCCGGGGTCGTGGGGACGATCCAATAGTCGTCGGACATGTCGGCGGCTGGTCAACTTTGGCCCGTGGTCGTGGGGACGATCCGATAGTCGTTGGACATGTCGGCGGCTGGCCAACTTTGGCCCGTGGTCGTGGGGACGATCCAAAAGTCGTCGGACATGTCGGCGGCTGGCCAACTTTGGCCCGTGGTCGTGGGGACGACCCTATAATCGTCGGAAATGACGGTGGCGGGCCAATCTAGTCCCGTGGTCGTGGGGACGACCCTACAGTCGTCGGATATGTCGGCGGCTGGCCAACTTTGGCCCGTGGTCGTGGGGACGACCCTATAGTCGTCGGAAATGACGGTGGCGGGCCAATCTAGTCCCGTGGTCGTGGGGACGACCCTACAGTCGTCGGACAAGTCGGCGGCGAGCCAATCTAGTCCCGCGGTCGTGCGGACGACCCTATAGGCGTCGGACAAGTCAGCGGCTGGCCAACTTTGGCCCGGGGTCGTGGGGACGACCCTATAGTCGTCGGATATGTCGGCGGCTGGCCAACTTTGGTCCGTGGTCGTGGGGACGACCCTATAGTCGTCGGACATGACGGTGGCGGGCCAGTCTAGTCCCGGGTCATGGGGACGACCCTATAGTCGTCGAACAAGTCGGCGGCTGGCCAACTTTGGCCCGGTGTCGTGGGGACGACCCAATAGTCGTCGGACATGTCGGCGGCTGGCCAACTTTGGCCCGGTGTCGTGGGGCGACTCTATAGTCGTCGGACATGTCGGCGGCTGGCCAACCTAGACCCGGGGTCGTGGGGACGACCCTATAGTCGTCGGACATGTCGGCGGCTTGCCAACTTTGGCCCGGGGTCGTGGGGACGATCCAATAGTCGTCGGACATGTCGGCGGCTGGTCAACTTTGGCCCGTGGTCGTGGGGACGATCCGATAGTCGTTGGACATGACGGTGGCGGACCAATCTAGTCCCGGGGTCGTGGGGACGACCCTATAGTCGTCGGACATGTCGGCGGCTGGCCAACTTTGGCCCGTGGTCGTGGGGACGACCCTGTAGTAGTCGGACATGTCGCCGGCTGTCCAACTTTGGCCCGGCGTCGTGGGGACGACTCTATAGTCGTCGGACATGTCGGCGGCTGGCCAACCTAGACCTGGGGTCGTGGGGACGACCCTATTGTCGTCGGACATGACGGTGGCGGGCCAATCTAGTCCCGGGGTCGTGGGGACGACCCGATAGTCGTCGGACAAGTCGGCGGCGGGCCAAGCTTGTCCCGGGGTCGTGGGGACGACCCTATAGTCGTCGGACATGTCGGCGGCTGGCCAACTTTGGCCCGGGGTCGTGGGGGCGACCCTATAGTCGTCGGACTTGACGGTGGCGGGCCAATCTAGTCCCGACGTCCTGGGGACGACCCTATAGTCGTCGGACTTGACGCTGGCGGGCCAATCTAGTCCCGGGGTCGTGGGGTCGACCCTACAGTCGTCGGACATTTCGGCGGCTTGCCAACTTTGGCCCGGGGTCGTGGGGACGACCCTATAGTCGTCGGACATGTTGGCGGCTTGTCAGCCTAGTCCCGGGGTCGTGGGTACGACCCTACAGTCGTCGGACATTTCGGCGGCTTGCCAACTTTGGCCCGGGGTCGTGGGGACGACCCTATAGTCGTCGGACATGACGGTGGCGGGCCAATCTAGTCCCGGGGTCGTGGGGACGACCCTATAGTCGTCGGACAAGTCGGCGGCGGGCCAAGCTTGTCCCGGGGTCGTGGGGACGACCCTATAATCGTCGGACATGACGGTGGCGGGCCAATCTAGTCCCGGGGTCGTGGGGACGACCCTATAATCGTTGGACATGACGGTGGCGGGCCAATATAGTCCCGGGGTCGTAGGGACGACCCTATAGTCGTCGGACATGTTGGCGATTGGCCAACATTGGCCCGGGGTCGTCGGGACGACCCTATAGTCGTCGGACATGTCGGCGGCTGGCCAACCTAGTCCCGGGGTCGTGGGGACGACCCTATAGTCGTCGGAAATGTCGGCGGCTGGCCAACTTTGGCCCGTGGTCGTAAAGACGACCCTATAGTCGTCGGACAAGACGATGGCGGGCCAATCTAGTCCCGGGGTCGTGGGGACGACCCTATAGTCGTCGGACATGTCGGCGGCTGGCCAACCTAGACCCGGGGTCGTGGGGACGACCCTATAGTCGTCGGACAAGTCGGCGGCTGCCCAAATTTGGTCCGTGGTCGTGGGGACGACCCTATAATCATCGGAAATGTCGACGGCTGGCCAACATTGGCCCGTGGTCGTAAAGACAACCCTATAGTCGTCGGACATTTCGGCGGCTTGCCAACTTTGGCCCGTGGTCGTGGGGACGATCCAAAAGTCGTCGGACATGTCGGCGGCTGGCCAACTTTGGCCCGTGGTCGTGGGGACGACCCTATAATCGTCGGAAATGACGGTGGCGGGCCAATCTAGTCCCGTGGTCGTGGGGACGACCCTACAGTCGTCGGATATGTCGGCGGCTGGCCAACTTTGGCCCGTGGTCGTGGGGACGACCCTATAGTCGTCGGAAATGACGGTGGCGGGCCAATCTAGTCCCGTGGTCGTGGGGACGACCCTACAGTCGTCGGACAAGTCGGCGGCGAGCCAATCTAGTCCCGCGGTCGTGCGGACGACCCTATAGGCGTCGGACAAGTCAGCGGCTGGCCAACTTTGGCCCGGGGTCGTGGGGACGACCCTATAGTCGTCGGATATGTCGGCGGCTGGCCAACTTTGGTCCGTGGTCGTGGGGACGACCCTATAGTCGTCGGACATGACGGTGGCGGGCCAGTCTAGTCCCGGGTCATGGGGACGACCCTATAGTCGTCGAACAAGTCGGCGGCTGGCCAACTTTGGCCCGGTGTCGTGGGGACGACCCAATAGTCGTCGGACATGTCGGCGGCTGGCCAACTTTGGCCCGGTGTCGTGGGGCGACTCTATAGTCGTCGGACATGTCGGCGGCTGGCCAACCTAGACCCGGGGTCGTGGGGACGACCCTATAGTCGTCGGACATGTCGGCGGCTTGCCAACTTTGGCCCGGGGTCGTGGGGACGATCCAATAGTCGTCGGACATGTCGGCGGCTGGTCAACTTTGGCCCGTGGTCGTGGGGACGATCCGATAGTCGTTGGACATGACGGTGGCGGACCAATCTAGTCCCGGGGTCGTGGGGACGACCCTATAGTCGTCGGACATGTCGGCGGCTGGCCAACTTTGGCCCGTGGTCGTGGGGACGACCCTGTAGTAGTCGGACATGTCGCCGGCTGTCCAACTTTGGCCCGGCGTCGTGGGGACGACTCTATAGTCGTCGGACATGTCGGCGGCTGGCCAACCTAGACCTGGGGTCGTGGGGACGACCCTATTGTCGTCGGACATGACGGTGGCGGGCCAATCTAGTCCCGGGGTCGTGGGGACGACCCGATAGTCGTCGGACAAGTCGGCGGCGGGCCAAGCTTGTCCCGGGGTCGTGGGGACGACCCTATAGTCGTCGGACATGTCGGCGGCTGGCCAACTTTGGCCCGGGGTCGTGGGGGCGACCCTATAGTCGTCGGACTTGACGGTGGCGGGCCAATCTAGTCCCGACGTCCTGGGGACGACCCTATAGTCGTCGGACTTGACGCTGGCGGGCCAATCTAGTCCCGGGGTCGTGGGGTCGACCCTACAGTCGTCGGACATTTCGGCGGCTTGCCAACTTTGGCCCGGGGTCGTGGGGACGACCCTATAGTCGTCGGACATGTTGGCGGCTTGTCAGCCTAGTCCCGGGGTCGTGGGTACGACCCTACAGTCGTCGGACATTTCGGCGGCTTGCCAACTTTGGCCCGGGGTCGTGGGGACGACCCTATAGTCGTCGGACATGACGGTGGCGGGCCAATCTAGTCCCGGGGTCGTGGGGACGACCCTATAGTCGTCGGACAAGTCGGCGGCGGGCCAAGCTTGTCCCGGGGTCGTGGGGACGACCCTATAATCGTCGGACATGACGGTGGCGGGCCAATCTAGTCCCGGGGTCGTGGGGACGACCCTATAATCGTTGGACATGACGGTGGCGGGCCAATATAGTCCCGGGGTCGTAGGGACGACCCTATAGTCGTCGGACATGTTGGCGATTGGCCAACATTGGCCCGGGGTCGTCGGGACGACCCTATAGTCGTCGGACATGTCGGCGGCTGGCCAACCTAGTCCCGGGGTCGTGGGGACGACCCTATAGTCGTCGGAAATGTCGGCGGCTGGCCAACTTTGGCCCGTGGTCGTAAAGACGACCCTATAGTCGTCGGACAAGACGATGGCGGGCCAATCTAGTCCCGGGGTCGTGGGGACGACCCTATAGTCGTCGGACATGTCGGCGGCTGGCCAACCTAGACCCGGGGTCGTGGGGACGACCCTATAGTCGTCGGACAAGTCGGCGGCTGCCCAAATTTGGTCCGTGGTCGTGGGGACGACCCTATAATCATCGGAAATGTCGACGGCTGGCCAACATTGGCCCGTGGTCGTAAAGACAACCCTATAGTCGTCGGAGATGACGGTGGCGGGCCA
The DNA here is from genome assembly GCA_963932275.1 of Andrena praecox. Taxonomy (NCBI): domain Eukaryota; kingdom Metazoa; phylum Arthropoda; class Insecta; order Hymenoptera; family Andrenidae; genus Andrena; species Andrena praecox. The sequence goes on along the minus strand of CAWVQO010000333.1, from coordinate 310,308 downwards.
ATCGAGTCCCGGGGTCGTAGGGACGATCCAATAGTCGTCGGACATGTCGGCGGCTGGCCAGCTTTGGCCCGTGGTCGTGAGGACGACCCTATAGTCGTCGGACATGTCGGCGGCTAGCCAACATTGGCCCGTGGTCGTGGGGACGACCCTATAGTCTTCCGACATGTCGGCGGCTGGCCAACTTTGGCCCGTGGTCGTGGGGACGATCCAATAGTCGTCGGACATGTCGGCGGCTGGCCAGCTTTGGCCCGGGGTCGTAGGGACGACCCTATAGTCGTCGGCCATGTCGGCGATTGGCCAACATTGGCCCGGGGTCGTGGGGACGACATTATAGTCGTCGGACATGTCGGTGGCTGGCCAACCTAGTCCCGAGGTCGTGGGGACGACCCTATAGTCGTCGGACTTGACGGTGGCGGGCCAATCTAGTCCCGGGGTCGTGGGGACGACCCTACAGTCGTCGGACATTTCGGCGTCTTGCCAACTTTGGCCCGGGGTCGTGTGGACGTCCCTATAGTCGTCGGACATGTCGGCGGGTGGCCAACCTAGTCCCGAGGTCGTGGGGACGACCCTATAGTCGTCGGACATGTCGGCGGCTTGCCAACTTTGGCCCGGGGTCGTGGGGACGATCCAATAGTCGTCGGACATGTCGGCGGCTGGTCAACTTTGGCCCGTGGCCGTGGGGACGACATTATAGTCGTCGGACATGTCGGTGGCTGGCCAACCTAGTCCCGAGGTCGTGGGGACGACCCTATAGTCGTCGGACTTGACGGTGGAGGGCCAATCTAGTCCCGGGGTCGTGGGGACGACCCTACAGTCGTCGGACATTTCGGCGTCTTGCCAACCTTGGCCCGGGGTCGTGTGGACGTCCCTATAGTCGTCGGACATGTCGGCGGGTGGCCAACCTAGTCCCGAGGTCGTGGGGACGACCCTATAGTCGTCGGACATGTCGGCGGCTTGCCAACTTTGGCCCGGGGTCGTGGGGACGACCCTATAGTCGTTGGACATGTCAGCGGCGGGCCAACTTTGGCCCGTTGTCGTGGGGACGACCCAATAGTCGTCGGACATGTCGGCGGCTGGCCAACTTTGGCCCGTGGTCGTGGGGACGATCCGATAGTCGTTGGACATGACGGTGGCGGGCCAATCTAGTCCCGGGGTCGTGGGGACGACTCTATAGTCGTCGGACATGACGGGGCGGACCAATCTAGTCCCGGGGTCGTGGGGACGACCCTATAGTCGTGGGACATGTCGGCGGCTGGCCAACTTTGGCCCGTGGTCGTGGGGACGATCCAAAAGTCGTCGGACATGTCGGCGGCTGGCCAACTTTGGCCCGTGGTCGTGGGGACGACCCTATAGTCGTCGGAAATGACGGTGGCGGGCCAATCTAGTCCCGTGGTCGTGGGGACGACCCTACAGTCGTCGGATATGTCGGCGGCTGGTCAACTTTGGCCCGTGGTCGTGGGGACGACCCTATAGTCGTTGGACATGTCAGCGGCGGGCCAACTTTGGCCCGGTGTCGTGGGGACGACCCAATAGTCGTCGGACATGTCGGCGGCTGGCCAACTTTGGCCCGTGGTCGTGGGGACGATCCGATAGTCGTTGGACATGACGGTGGCGGGCCAATCTAGTCCCGGGGTCGTGGGGACGACTCTATAGTCGTCGGACATGACGGGGCGGACCAATCTAGTCCCGGGGTCGTGGGGACGACCCTATAGTCGTCGGACATGTCGGCGGCTGGCCAACTTTGGCCCGTGGTCGTGGGGACGATCCAAAAGTCGTCGGACATGTCGGCGGCTGGCCAACTTTGGCGCGTGGTCGTGGGAACGATCCGATTGTCGTCGGACATGTCGGCGGCTGGCCAACTTTGGCCCGTGGTCGTGGGGACGACCCTATAGTCTTCGGACATGACGGTAGCGGGTCAATCTAGACCCGAGGTCGTGGGGACGACCCTATAGTAGTCGGACATGTCGGCGGCTGTCCAACTTTGGCCCGGTGTCGTGGGGACGACTCTATAGTCGTCGGACTTGTCGGCGGCTGGCCAACCTAGACCTGGGGTCGTGGGGACGACCCTATAGTCGTCGGACATGACGGTGGCGGGCCAATCTAGTCCCGGGGTCGTGGGGACGACCCTATAGTCGTCGGACATGTCGGCGGCTGGCCAACTTTGGCCCGTGGTCGTGGGGACGATCCAATAGTCGTCGGACAAGGCGGCGGCTGGCCAACTTTGGCCCGGGGTCGTGGGGACGACCCTATAGTCGTCGGATATGTCGGCGGCTGGCCAACTTTGGCCCGTGGTCGTGGGGACGACCCTATAGTCGTCGGACATGACGGTGGCGGGCCAGTCTAGTCCCGGGTCATGGGGACGACCCTATAGTCGTCGAACAAGTCGGCGGCTGGCCAACTTTGACCCGTGGTCGTGGGGACGACCCTATAGTCGTTGGACATGTCAGCGGCTGGCCAACTTTGGCCCGGTGTCGTGGGGACGACCCAATAGTCGTCGGACATGTCGGCGGCTGGCCAACTTTGACCCGTGGTCGTGGGGACGACCCTATTGTCGTCGGAAATGTCGGTGGCGGGCCAATCTATTCACGGGGTCGTGGGGACGACCCTATAGTCGTCGGACAAGTCGGCAGCTTGCCAACTTTGGCCCGTGGTCGTGGGGACGATCCAATAGTCGTCGGACATGACGGTGGCGGGCCAGTCTAGTCCCGGGTCATGGGGACGACCCTATAGTCGTCGAACAAGTCGGCGGCTGGCCAACTTTGGCCCGTGGTCGTGGGGACGACCCTATAGTCGTCGGAAATGTCGGCAGCTGGCCAACTTTGGCCCGTGGTCGTGGGGACGACCCTATAGTCGTCGGACATGACGGTGGCGGGCCAGTCTAGTCCCGGGTCATGGGGACGACCCTATAGTCGTCGAACAAGTCGGCGGCTGGCCAACTTTGGCCCGTGGTCGTGGGGACGACCCTATAGTCGTCGGAAATGTCGGCGGCTGGCCAACTTTGGCCCGTGGTCGTGGGGACGACCCTATAGTCGTCGGACATGACGGTGGCGGGCCAGTCTAGTCCCGGGTCATGGGGACGACCCTATAGTCGTCGAACAAGTCGGCGGCTGGCCAACTTTGGCCCGGTGTCGTGGGGACGACCCAATAGTCGTCGGACATGTCGGCGGCTGGCCAACTTTGGCCCGGTGTCGTGGGGCGACTCTATAGTCGTCGGACATGTCGGCGGCTTGTCAGCCTAGTCCCGGGGTCGTGGGTACGACCCTACAGTCGTCGGACATTTCGGCGGCTTGCCAACTTTGGCCCGGGGTCGTGGGGACGACCCTATAGTCGTCGGACATGACGGTGGCGGGCCAATCTAGTCCCGGGGTCGTGGGGACGACCCTATAGTCGTCGGACAAGTCGGCGGCGGGCCAAGCTTGTCCCGGGGTCGTGGGGACGACCCTATAATCGTCGGACATGACGGTGGCGGGCCAATCTAGTCCCGGGGTCGTGGGGACGACCCTATAATCGTTGGACATGACGGTGGCGGGCCAATATAGTCCCGGGGTCGTAGGGACGACCCTATAGTCGTCGGACATGTTGGCGATTGGCCAACATTGGCCCGGGGTCGTCGGGACGACCCTATAGTCGTCGGACATGTCGGCGGCTGGCCAACCTAGTCCCGGGGTCGTGAGGACGACCCTATAGTCGTCGGACATGTCGGCGGCTGGCCAACTTTGGCCCGTGGTCGTGGGGACGATCCGATAGTCGTTGGACATGACGGTGGCGGGCCAATCTAGTCCCGGGGTCGTGGGGACGACTCTATAGTCGTCGGACATGACGGGGCGGACCAATCTAGTCCCGGGGTCGTGGGGACGACCCTATAGTCGTCGGACATGTCGGCGGCTGGCCAACTTTGGCCCGTGGTCGTGGGGACGATCCAAAAGTCGTCGGACATGTCGGCGGCTGGCCAACTTTGGCCCGTGGTCGTGGGGACGACCCTATAGTCGTTGGACATGTCAGCGGCGGGCCAACTTTGGCCCGTTGTCGTGGGGACGACCCAATAGTCGTCGGACATGTCGGCGGCTGGCCAACTTTGGCCCGTGGTCGTGGGGACGATCCGATAGTCGTTGGACATGACGGTGGCGGGCCAATCTAGTCCCGGGGTCGTGGGGACGACTCTATAGTCGTCGGACATGACGGGGCGGACCAATCTAGTCCCGGGGTCGTGGGGACGACCCTATAGTCGTCGGACATGTCGGCGGCTGGCCAACTTTGGCCCGTGGTCGTGGGGACGATCCAAAAGTCGTCGGACATGTCGGCGGCTGGCCAACTTTGGCCCGTGGTCGTGGGGACGACCCTATAGTCGTCGGAAATGACGGTGGCGGGCCAATCTAGTCCCGTGGTCGTGGGGACGACCCTACAGTCGTCGGATATGTCGGCGGCTGGTCAACTTTGGCCCGTGGTCGTGGGGACGACCCTATAGTCGTTGGACATGTCAGCGGCGGGCCAACTTTGGCCCGGTGTCGTGGGGACGACCCAATAGTCGTCGGACATGTCGGCGGCTGGCCAACTTTGGCCCGTGGTCGTGGGGACGATCCGATAGTCGTTGGACATGACGGTGGCGGGCCAATCTAGTCCCGGGGTCGTGGGGACGACTCTATAGTCGTCGGACATGACGGGGCGGACCAATCTAGTCCCGGGGTCGTGGGGACGACCCTATAGTCGTCGGACATGTCGGCGGCTGGCCAACTTTGGCCCGTGGTCGTGGGGACGATCCAATAGTCGTCGGACATGTCGGCGGCTGGCCAACTTTGGCGCGTGGTCGTGGGGACGATCCGATTGTCGTCGGACATGTCGGCGGCTGGCCAACCTAGACCCGGGGTCGTGGGGACGACCCTATAGTCGTCGGATATGTCGGTGGCGGGCCAATCTAGTCCGGGGGTCGTGGGGACGACCCTACAGTCGTCGGACATTTCGGCGGCTTGCCAACTTTGGCCCGGGGTCGTGGGGACGATCCAATAGTCGTCGGACATGTCGGCGGCTGGTCAACTTTGGCCCGTGGTCGTGGGGACGACCCTATAGTCGTCGGACATGTCGGCGGCTGGCCAACTTTGGACCGGTGTAGTGGGGACGACTCTATAGTCGTCGGAAATGTCGGCGGCTGGCCAACCTGGACCCGGGGTCGTGGGGACGACCCTATTGTCGTCGGACATGACGGTGGCGGGCCAATCTAGTCTCGGGGTCGTGGGGACGACCCTACAGTCGTCGGACATTTCGGCGGCTTGCCAACTTTGGCCCGGGGTCGTGGGAGCGATCCAATAGTCGTCGGACATGTCGGTGGCTGGTCAACTTTGGCCCGTGGTCGTGGGTACGACCCTACAGTCGTCGGACATTTCGGCGGCTTGCCAACTTTGGCCCGGGGTCGTGGGGACGACCCTATAGTCGTCGGACTTGACGGTGGCGGGCCAATCTAGTACCGAGGTCCTGGGGACGACCCTATAGTCGTCGGACGTGACGGTGGCGGGCCAATCTAGTCCCGGGGTCGTGGGGACGACCCTATAGTCGTCGGACATGTCGGCGGCTGGCCGACCTAGTCCCGAGGTCGTGGGGACGACCGTATAGTCGTCGGATATGTTTGCGGCTTGTCAACCTAGTCCCGGGGTCGTGGGGACGACCCTATAGTCGTTGGACATGACGGTGGCGGGCCAATCTAGTCCCGGGGTCGTGGGGACGACCCTATAGTCGTCGGACAAGACGGCGGCTGGACATCTTTGGCCCGCGGTCGTGGGGACGACCCTATAGTCGTCGGACATTTCGGCGGCTTGCCAACTTTGGCCCGGGGTCGTGGGGACGATCCAATAGTCATCGGACATGTCGTCGGCTGGTCAACTTTGGCCCGTGGTCGTGGGGACGACCCTATAGTCGTCGGACATGTCGGCGACTTGCCAACTTTGGCCCGTGGTCGTGGGGACGACCCTATAGTCGTCGGAAATGTCGGCAGCTGGCCAACTTTGGCCCGTGGTCGTGGGGACGACCCTATAGTCGTCGGACATGACGGTGGCGGGCCAGTCTAGTCCCGGGTCATGGGGACGACCCTATAGTCGTCGAACAAGTCGGCGGCTGGCCAACTTTGGCCCGTGGTCGTGGGGACGACCCTATAGTCGTCGGAAATGTCGGCGGCTGGCCAACTTTGGCCCGTGGTCGTGGGGACGACCCTATAGTCGTCGGACATGACGGTGGCGGGCCAGTCTAGTCCCGGGTCATGGGGACGACCCTATAGTCGTCGAACAAGTCGGCGGCTGGCCAACTTTGGCCCGGTGTCGTGGGGACGACCCAATAGTCGTCGGACATGTCGGCGGCTGGCCAACTTTGGCCCGGTGTCGTGGGGCGACTCTATAGTCGTCGGACATGTCGGCGGCTGGCCAACCTAGACCCGGGGTCGTGGGGACGACCCTATAGTCGTCGGACATGTCGGCGGCTTGCCAACTTTGGCCCGGGGTCGTGAGGACGATCCAATAGTCGTCGGACATGTCGGCGGCTGGTCAACTTTGGCCCGTGGTCGTGGGGACGATCCGATAGTCGTTGGACATGACGGTGGCGGACCAATCTAGTCCCGGGGTCGTGGGGACGACCCTATAGTCGTCGGACATGTCGGCGGCTGGCCAACTTTGGCCCGTGGTCGTGGGGACGACCCTGTAGTAGTCGGACATGTCGCCGGCTGTCCAACTTTGGCCCGGTGTCGTGGGGACGACTCTATAGTCGTCGGACATGTCGGCGGCTGGCCAACCTAGACCTGGGGTCGTGGGGACGACCCTATTGTCGTCGGACATGACGGTGGCGGGCCAATCTAGTCCCGGGGTCGTGGGGACGACCCTATAGTCGTCGGACAAGTCGGCGGCGGGCCAAGCTTGTCCCGGGGTCGTGGGGACGACCCTATAGTCGTCGGACATGTCGGCGGCTGGCCAACTTTGGCCCGGGGTCGTGGGGGCGACCCTATAGTCGTCGGACTTGACGGTGGCGGGCCAATCTAGTCCCGACGTCCTGAGGACGACCCTATAGTCGTCGGACTTGACGGTGGCGGGCCAATCTAGTCCCGGGGTCGTGGGGTCGACCCTACAGTCGTCGGACATTTCGGCGGCTTGCCAACTTTGGCCCGGGGTCGTGGGGACGACCCTATAGTCGTCGGACATGTTGGCGGCTTGTCAGCCTAGTCCCGGGGTCGTGGGTACGACCCTACAGTCGTCGGACATTTCGGCGGCTTGCCAACTTTGGCCCGGGGTCGTGGGGACGACCCTATAGTCGTCGGACATGACGGTGGCGGGCCAATCTAGTCCCGGGGTCGTGGGGACGACCCTATAGTCGTCGGACATTTAGGCGGCTGGCCAACTTTGGCCCGGGGTCGTGGGGACGACCCTATAGTCGTCGGACATGTTGGCGGCTTGTCAGCCTAGTCCCGGGGTCGTGGGTACGGCCCTATAGTCGTCGGACATGTCGGCGGCTGGCCAACTTTGGCCCGGGGTCGTGGGGACGACCCTATAGTCGTCGGACATGACGGTGGCGGGCCAATCTAGTCCCGGGGTCGTGGGGACGACCCTACAGTCGTCGGACATTTCGGCGGCTTGCCAACTTTGGCCCGGGGTCGTGGGGACGACCCTATAGTCGTCGGACATGTTGGGGGCTTGTCAGCCTAGTCCCGGGGTCGTGGGTACGACCCTACAGTCGTCGGATATTTCGGTGGCTTGCCAACTTTGGCCCGGGGTCGTGGGGACGACCCTATAGTCGTCGGACATGACGGTGGCGGGCCAATCTAGTCCCGGGGTCGTGGGGACGACCCTATAGTCGTCGGACATTTCGGCGGCTGGCCAACTTTGGCCCGGGGTCGTGGGGACGACCCTATAGTCGTCGGACATATTGGCGGCTTGTCAGCCTAGTCCCGGGGTCGTGGGTACGGCCCTCTAGTCGTCGGACAAGTCGGCGGCGGGCCAACCTTGTCCCGGGGTCGTGGGGACGACCCTATAGTCGTCGGACATGTCGGCGGCTGGCCAACTTTGGCCCGGTGTCGTGGGGACGACTCTATAGTCGTCGGAAATGTCGGCGGCTGGCCAACTTTGGCCCGGGGTCGTGGGGACGACCCTATAGTCGTCGGACATGACGGTGGCGGGCCAATCTAGTCCCGGGGTCGTGGGGACGACCCTATAGTCGTCGGACATGTCGGCGGCTGGCCAACTTTGGCCCGTGGTCGTGGGGACGATCCAATAGTCGTCGGACATGTCGGCGGCTGCCCAACTTTGGCGCGTGGTCGTGGGGACGATCCGATTGTCGTCGGACATGTCGGCGGCTGGCCAACTTTGGCCCGGGGTCGTGGGGACGACCCTATAGTCGTCGGACATGACGGTGGCGGGCCAATCTAGTCCCGGGGTCGTGGGGACGACCCTATAGTCGTCGGACATGTCGGCGGCTGGCCAACTTTGGCCCGTGGTCGTGGGGACGATCCAATAGTCGTCGGACATGTCGGCGGCTGCCCAACTTTGGCGCGTGGTCGTGGGGACGATCCGATTGTCGTCGGACATGTCGGCGGCTGGCCAACCTAGACCCGGGGTCGTGGGAACGACCCTATTGTCGTCGGACAAGGCGGTGGCGGGCCAATCTAGTCCCGGGGTCGTGGGGACGACCCTATAGTCGTCGGACTTGTCGGTGGCGGGCCAATCTAGTCCGGGGGTCGTGGGGACGACCCTACAGTCGTCGGACATTTCGGCGGCTTGCCAACTTTGGCCCGGGGTCGTGGGGACGATCCAATAGTCGTCGGACATGTCGGCGGCTGGTCAACTTTGGCCCGTGGTCGTGGGGACGACCCTATAGTCGTTGGACATGTCAGCGGCTGGCCAACTTTGGCCCGGTGTCGTGGGACGACCCAATAGTCGTCGGACATGTCGGCGGCTGGCCAACTTTGGCCCGTGGTCGTGGGGACGATCCGATAGTCGTTGGACATGACGGTGGCGGGCCAATCTAGTCCCGGGGTCGTGGGGACGACCCTATAGTCGTCGGACTTGTCGGTGGCGGGCCAATCTAGTCCGGGGGTCGTGGGGACGACCCTACAGTCGTCGGACATTTCGGCGGCTTGCCAACTTTGGCCCGGGGTCGTGGGGACGATCCAATAGTCGTCGGACATGTTGGCGGCTGGACAACTTTGGCCCGTGGTCGTGGGGACGATCCAATAGTCGTCGGACATGTCGGCGGCTGGCCAACTTTGGCCCGGGGTCGTGGGGACGACCCTATAATCGTCGAACATGTTGGCGGCTTGTCAGCCTAGTCCCGGGGTCGTGGGTACGGCCCTATAGACGTCGGACATGTCGGCGGCTGGCCAACTTTGGCCCGGGGTCGTGGGGACGACCCTATAGTCGTCGGACATGACGGTGGCGGGCCAATCTAGTCCCGGGGTCGTGGGGACGACCCTATAGTCGTCGGACATGTCGGCGGCTGGCCAACTTTGGCCCGTGGTCGTGGGGACGATCCAATAGTCGTCGGACATGTCGGCGGCTGGCCAACTTTGGCGCGTGGTCGTGGGGACGATCCGATTGTCGTCGGACATGTCGGCGGCTGGCCAACCTAGACCCGGGGTCGTGGGGACGACCCTATAGTCGTCGGATATGTCGGTGGCGGGCCAATCTAGTCCGGGGGTCGTGGGGACGACCCTACAGTCGTCGGACATTTCGGCGGCTTGCCAACTTTGGCCCGGGGTCGTGGGGACGATCCAATAGTCGTCGGACATGTCGGCGGCTGGTCAACTTTGGCCCGTGGTCGTGGGGACGACCCTATAGTCGTCGGACATGTCGGCGGCTGGCCAACTTTGGACCGGTGTAGTGGGGACGACTCTATAGTCGTCGGAAATGTCGGCGGCTGGCCAACCTGGACCCGGGGTCGTGGGGACGACCCTATTGTCGTCGGACATGACGGTGGCGGGCCAATCTAGTCTCGGGGTCGTGGGGACGACCCTACAGTCGTCGGACATTTCGGCGGCTTGCCAACTTTGGCCCGGGGTCGTGGGAGCGATCCAATAGTCGTCGGACATGTCGGTGGCTGGTCAACTTTGGCCCGTGGTCGTGGGTACGACCCTACAGTCGTCGGACATTTCGGCGGCTTGCCAACTTTGGCCCGGGGTCGTGGGGACGACCCTATAGTCGTCGGACTTGACGGTGGCGGGCCAATCTAGTACCGAGGTCCTGGGGACGACCCTATAGTCGTCGGACGTGACGGTGGCGGGCCAATCTAGTCCCGGGGTCGTGGGGACGACCCTATAGTCGTCGGACATGTCGGCGGCTGGCCGACCTAGTCCCGAGGTCGTGGGGACGACCGTATAGTCGTCGGATATGTTTGCGGCTTGTCAACCTAGTCCCGGGGTCGTGGGGACGACCCTATAGTCGTTGGACATGACGGTGGCGGGCCAATCTAGTCCCGGGGTCGTGGGGACGACCCTATAGTCGTCGGACAAGACGGCGGCTGGACATCTTTGGCCCGCGGTCGTGGGGACGACCCTATAGTCGTCGGACATTTCGGCGGCTTGCCAACTTTGGCCCGGGGTCGTGGGGACGATCCAATAGTCATCGGACATGTCGTCGGCTGGTCAACTTTGGCCCGTGGTCGTGGGGACGACCCTATAGTCGTCGGACATGTCGGCGAATTGCCAACTTTGGCCCGGGGTCGTGGGGACGATCCAATAGTCGTCGGACATGTCGGCGGCTGGGCAAAATTGGCCCGAGGTCGTGGGGGCGACCCTATAGTCGTCGGACATGTCGGCGGCTGGCCAAAATTGGCCCGAGGTCGTGGGGGCGACTCTATAGTCGTCGGACATGTCGGCGGCTGGCCAACCTAGACCCGGGGTCGTGGGGACGACCCTACAGTCGTCGGACAAGTCGGCGGCGAGCCAATCTAGTCCCGCGGTCGTGGGGACGACCCTATAGTCGTCGGACAAGTCAGCGGCTAGCCAACATTGGCCCGTGGTCGTGGGGACGACCATATAGTCGTCGGACATGACGGTGGCGGGCCACTCTAGTCCCGGTTCGTGGGGACGACCCTATAGTCGACGGACATGTCGGCGGCGAGCCCACCTATTCGGGGGTCGTGGGGACGACCCTATAGTCGTCGGACAAGTCGGCGGCCGGCCAACCTAGTCCGGGGGTCGTGGGGACGACCCTATAGGCGTCGGACATGACGGTGGCGGGCCAGTCTAGTCCCGGGTCGTGGGGACGACCCTATAGTCGTCGGACATGTCGGCGGCTGGCCAACATTGGCCCGTGGTCGTGGGGAGGACCCTATAGTCGTCGGACTTGACGGTGGCGGGCCAATCTAGTCCCGGGGTCGTGGGGACGACCCAATAGTCGTTGGACATTACGGCGGCTGGCCAACTTTGGCCCATGGTCGTGGGGACGACCCTATAGTCGTTGGACATGACGTTGGCTGGCTAATCTAGTCCCGGGGTCGTGGGGACGACCCTACAGTCGTCGGACATTTCGGCGCCTTGCCAACTTTGGCCCGGGGTCGTGGGGACGACCCTATAGGCGTCGGACATGACGGTGGCGGGCCAGTCTAGTCCCGGGTCGTGGGGACGACCCTATAGTCGTCGGACATGTCGGCGATTGGCCAACATTGGCCCGGGGTCGTGGGGACGACCCTACAGTCGCCGGACATTTCGGCGGCTTGCCAACTTTGGCCCGGGGTCGTGGGGACGACACTATAGTCGTCGGACATGACGGTGGCGGACCAATCTAGTCCCGGGGTCGTGGGGACGACCCTACAGTCGTCGGACATTTCGGCGCCTTGCCAACTTTGGCCCGGGATCGTGGGGACGACCCTATAGTCGTCGAACATGACGGTGGCGGACCAATCTAGTCCCGGGGTCGAGGGGACGACCCTATAGTCGTCGGACATGTCGGCGGCTGGCCAACTTTGGCCCGGTGTCGTGGGGACGACTCTATAGTCGTCGGACATGTCGGCGGCGGGCCAATCTAGTACCGGGGTCGTGGGGACGACCCTATAGTCTTCGGACATGTCGGCGGCTGGCCAACTTTGGCGCGTGGTCGTGGGGACGATCCGATTGTCGTCGGACATGTCGGCGGCTGGCCAACTTTGGCCCGTAGTCGTGGGGACGATCCGATAGTCGCCGGACATGGCGGTGGCGGGCCAATCTATTCCCGGGGTCGTGGGGACGACCCTATAGTCGTCGGACATGTCGGCGGCTGGCCAACTTTGGCCCGGTGTCGTGGGGACGACTCTATAGTCGTCGGACATGTCGGCGGCGGGCCAATCTAGTACCGGGGTCGTGGGGACGACCCTATAGTCTTCGGACATGTCGGCGGCTGGCCAACTTTGGCGCGTGGTCGTGGGGACGATCCGATTGTCGTCGGACATGTCGGCGGCTGGCCAACCTAGACCCGGGGTCGTGGGGACGACCCTATAGTCGTCGGATATGTCGGTGGCGGGCCAATCTAGTCCGGGGGTCGTGGGGACGACCCTACAGTCGTCGGACATTTCGGCGGCTTGCCAACTTTGGCCCGGGGTCGTGGGGACGATCCAATAGTGGTCGGACATGTCGGCGGCTGGCCAACCTAGTCCCGAGGTCGTGGGGACGACCCTATAGTCGTCGGACTTGACGGTGGCGGGCCAATCTAGTCCCAGGGTCGTGGGGACGACCCTATAGTCTTCGGACATGTCGGCGGCTGGCCAACTTTGGCCCGTAGTCGTGGGGACGATCCGATAGTCGCCGGACATGGCGGTGGCGGGCCAATCTATTCCCGGGGTCGTGGGGACGACCCTATAGTCGTCGGACATGTCGGCGGCTGGCCAACTTTGGCCCGGTGTCGTGGGGACGACTCTATAGTCGTCGGACATGTCGGCGGCGGGCCAATCTAGTACCGGGGTCGTGGGGACGACCCTATAGTCTTCGGACATGTCGGCGGCTGGCCAACTTTGGCGCGTGGTCGTGGGGACGATCCGATTGTCGTCGGACATGTCGGCGGCTGGCCAACCTAGACCCGGGGTCGTGGGGACGACCCTATAGTCGTCGGATATGTCGGTGGCGGGCCAATCTAGTCCGGGGGTCGTGGGGACGACCCTACAGTCGTCGGACATTTCGGCGGCTTGCCAACTTTGGCCCGGGGTCGTGGGGACGATCCAATAGTCGTCGGACATGTCGGCGGCTGGTCAACTTTGGCCCGTGGTCGTGGGGACGACCCTATAGTCGTCGGACATGTCGGCGGCTGGCCAACTTTGGACCGGTGTAGTGGGGACGACTCTATAGTCGTCGGAAATGTCGGCGGCTGGCCAACCTGGACCCGGGGTCGTGGGGACGACCCTATTGTCGTCGGACATGACGGTGGCGGGCCAATCTAGTCTCGGGGTCGTGGGGACGACCCTACAGTCGTCGGACATTTCGGCGGCTTGCCAACTTTGGCCCGGGGTCGTGGGAGCGATCCAATAGTCGTCGGACATGTCGGTGGCTGGTCAACTTTGGCCCGTGGTCGTGGGTACGACCCTACAGTCGTCGGACATTTCGGCGGCTTGCCAACTTTGGCCCGGGGTCGTGGGGACGACCCTATAGTCGTCGGACTTGACGGTGGCGGGCCAATCTAGTACCGAGGTCCTGGGGACGACCCTATAGTCGTCGGACGTGACGGTGGCGGGCCAATCTAGTCCCGGGGTCGTGGGGACGACCCTATAGTCGTCGGACATGTCGGCGGCTGGCCGACCTAGTCCCGAGGTCGTGGGGACGACCGTATAGTCGTCGGATATGTTTGCGGCTTGTCAACCTAGTCCCGGGGTCGTGGGGACGACCCTATAGTCGTTGGACATGACGGTGGCGGGCCAATCTAGTCCCGGGGTCGTGGGGACGACCCTATAGTCGTCGGACAAGACGGCGGCTGGACATCTTTGGCCCGCGGTCGTGGGGACGACCCTATAGTCGTCGGACATTTCGGCGGCTTGCCAACTTTGGCCCGGGGTCGTGGGGACGATCCAATAGTCATCGGACATGTCGTCGGCTGGTCAACTTTGGCCCGTGGTCGTGGGGACGACCCTATAGTCGTCGGACATGTCGGCGACTTGCCAACTTTGGCCCGTGGTCGTGGGGACGACCCTATAGTCGTCGGAAATGTCGGCAGCTGGCCAACTTTGGCCCGTGGTCGTGGGGACGACCCTATAGTCGTCGGACATGACGGTGGCGGGCCAGTCTAGTCCCGGGTCATGGGGACGACCCTATAGTCGTCGAACAAGTCGGCGGCTGGCCAACTTTGGCCCGTGGTCGTGGGGACGACCCTATAGTCGTCGGAAATGTCGGCGGCTGGCCAACTTTGGCCCGTGGTCGTGGGGACGACCCTATAGTCGTCGGACATGACGGTGGCGGGCCAGTCTAGTCCCGGGTCATGGGGACGACCCTATAGTCGTCGAACAAGTCGGCGGCTGGCCAACTTTGGCCCGGTGTCGTGGGGACGACCCAATAGTCGTCGGACATGTCGGCGGCTGGCCAACTTTGGCCCGGTGTCGTGGGGCGACTCTATAGTCGTCGGACATGTCGGCGGCTGGCCAACCTAGACCCGGGGTCGTGGGGACGACCCTATAGTCGTCGGACATGTCGGCGGCTTGCCAACTTTGGCCCGGGGTCGTGAGGACGATCCAATAGTCGTCGGACATGTCGGCGGCTGGTCAACTTTGGCCCGTGGTCGTGGGGACGATCCGATAGTCGTTGGACATGACGGTGGCGGACCAATCTAGTCCCGGGGTCGTGGGGACGACCCTATAGTCGTCGGACATGTCGGCGGCTGGCCAACTTTGGCCCGTGGTCGTGGGGACGACCCTGTAGTAGTCGGACATGTCGCCGGCTGTCCAACTTTGGCCCGGTGTCGTGGGGACGACTCTATAGTCGTCGGACATGTCGGCGGCTGGCCAACCTAGACCTGGGGTCGTGGGGACGACCCTATTGTCGTCGGACATGACGGTGGCGGGCCAATCTAGTCCCGGGGTCGTGGGGACGACCCTATAGTCGTCGGACAAGTCGGCGGCGGGCCAAGCTTGTCCCGGGGTCGTGGGGACGACCCTATAGTCGTCGGACATGTCGGCGGCTGGCCAACTTTGGCCCGGGGTCGTGGGGGCGACCCTATAGTCGTCGGACTTGACGGTGGCGGGCCAATCTAGTCCCGACGTCCTGAGGACGACCCTATAGTCGTCGGACTTGACGGTGGCGGGCCAATCTAGTCCCGGGGTCGTGGGGTCGACCCTACAGTCGTCGGACATTTCGGCGGCTTGCCAACTTTGGCCCGGGGTCGTGGGGACGACCCTATAGTCGTCGGACATGTTGGCGGCTTGTCAGCCTAGTCCCGGGGTCGTGGGTACGACCCTACAGTCGTCGGACATTTCGGCGGCTTGCCAACTTTGGCCCGGGGTCGTGGGGACGACCCTATAGTCGTCGGACATGACGGTGGCGGGCCAATCTAGTCCCGGGGTCGTGGGGACGACCCTATAGTCGTCGGACATTTAGGCGGCTGGCCAACTTTGGCCCGGGGTCGTGGGGACGACCCTATAGTCGTCGGACATGTTGGCGGCTTGTCAGCCTAGTCCCGGGGTCGTGGGTACGGCCCTATAGTCGTCGGACATGTCGGCGGCTGGCCAACTTTGGCCCGGGGTCGTGGGGACGACCCTATAGTCGTCGGACATGACGGTGGCGGGCCAATCTAGTCCCGGGGTCGTGGGGACGACCCTACAGTCGTCGGACATTTCGGCGGCTTGCCAACTTTGGCCCGGGGTCGTGGGGACGACCCTATAGTCGTCGGACATGTTGGGGGCTTGTCAGCCTAGTCCCGGGGTCGTGGGTACGACCCTACAGTCGTCGGATATTTCGGTGGCTTGCCAACTTTGGCCCGGGGTCGTGGGGACGACCCTATAGTCGTCGGACATGACGGTGGCGGGCCAATCTAGTCCCGGGGTCGTGGGGACGACCCTATAGTCGTCGGACATTTCGGCGGCTGGCCAACTTTGGCCCGGGGTCGTGGGGACGACCCTATAGTCGTCGGACATATTGGCGGCTTGTCAGCCTAGTCCCGGGGTCGTGGGTACGGCCCTCTAGTCGTCGGACAAGTCGGCGGCGGGCCAACCTTGTCCCGGGGTCGTGGGGACGACCCTATAGTCGTCGGACATGTCGGCGGCTGGCCAACTTTGGCCCGGTGTCGTGGGGACGACTCTATAGTCGTCGGAAATGTCGGCGGCTGGCCAACTTTGGCCCGGGGTCGTGGGGACGACCCTATAGTCGTCGGACATGACGGTGGCGGGCCAATCTAGTCCCGGGGTCGTGGGGACGACCCTATAGTCGTCGGACATGTCGGCGGCTGGCCAACTTTGGCCCGTGGTCGTGGGGACGATCCAATAGTCGTCGGACATGTCGGCGGCTGCCCAACTTTGGCGCGTGGTCGTGGGGACGATCCGATTGTCGTCGGACATGTCGGCGGCTGGCCAACTTTGGCCCGGGGTCGTGGGGACGACCCTATAGTCGTCGGACATGACGGTGGCGGGCCAATCTAGTCCCGGGGTCGTGGGGACGACCCTATAGTCGTCGGACATGTCGGCGGCTGGCCAACTTTGGCCCGTGGTCGTGGGGACGATCCAATAGTCGTCGGACATGTCGGCGGCTGCCCAACTTTGGCGCGTGGTCGTGGGGACGATCCGATTGTCGTCGGACATGTCGGCGGCTGGCCAACCTAGACCCGGGGTCGTGGGAACGACCCTATTGTCGTCGGACAAGGCGGTGGCGGGCCAATCTAGTCCCGGGGTCGTGGGGACGACCCTATAGTCGTCGGACTTGTCGGTGGCGGGCCAATCTAGTCCGGGGGTCGTGGGGACGACCCTACAGTCGTCGGACATTTCGGCGGCTTGCCAACTTTGGCCCGGGGTCGTGGGGACGATCCAATAGTCGTCGGACATGTCGGCGGCTGGTCAACTTTGGCCCGTGGTCGTGGGGACGACCCTATAGTCGTTGGACATGTCAGCGGCTGGCCAACTTTGGCCCGGTGTCGTGGGACGACCCAATAGTCGTCGGACATGTCGGCGGCTGGCCAACTTTGGCCCGTGGTCGTGGGGACGATCCGATAGTCGTTGGACATGACGGTGGCGGGCCAATCTAGTCCCGGGGTCGTGGGGACGACCCTATAGTCGTCGGACTTGTCGGTGGCGGGCCAATCTAGTCCGGGGGTCGTGGGGACGACCCTACAGTCGTCGGACATTTCGGCGGCTTGCCAACTTTGGCCCGGGGTCGTGGGGACGATCCAATAGTCGTCGGACATGTTGGCGGCTGGACAACTTTGGCCCGTGGTCGTGGGGACGATCCAATAGTCGTCGGACATGTCGGCGGCTGGCCAACTTTGGCCCGGGGTCGTGGGGACGACCCTATAATCGTCGAACATGTTGGCGGCTTGTCAGCCTAGTCCCGGGGTCGTGGGTACGGCCCTATAGACGTCGGACATGTCGGCGGCTGGCCAACTTTGGCCCGGGGTCGTGGGGACGACCCTATAGTCGTCGGACATGACGGTGGCGGGCCAATCTAGTCCCGGGGTCGTGGGGACGACCCTATAGTCGTCGGACATGTCGGCGGCTGGCCAACTTTGGCCCGTGGTCGTGGGGACGATCCAATAGTCGTCGGACATGTCGGCGGCTGGCCAACTTTGGCGCGTGGTCGTGGGGACGATCCGATTGTCGTCGGACATGTCGGCGGCTGGCCAACCTAGACCCGGGGTCGTGGGGACGACCCTATAGTCGTCGGATATGTCGGTGGCGGGCCAATCTAGTCCGGGGGTCGTGGGGACGACCCTACAGTCGTCGGACATTTCGGCGGCTTGCCAACTTTGGCCCGGGGTCGTGGGGACGATCCAATAGTCGTCGGACATGTCGGCGGCTGGTCAACTTTGGCCCGTGGTCGTGGGGACGACCCTATAGTCGTCGGACATGTCGGCGGCTGGCCAACTTTGGACCGGTGTAGTGGGGACGACTCTATAGTCGTCGGAAATGTCGGCGGCTGGCCAACCTGGACCCGGGGTCGTGGGGACGACCCTATTGTCGTCGGACATGACGGTGGCGGGCCAATCTAGTCTCGGGGTCGTGGGGACGACCCTACAGTCGTCGGACATTTCGGCGGCTTGCCAACTTTGGCCCGGGGTCGTGGGAGCGATCCAATAGTCGTCGGACATGTCGGTGGCTGGTCAACTTTGGCCCGTGGTCGTGGGTACGACCCTACAGTCGTCGGACATTTCGGCGGCTTGCCAACTTTGGCCCGGGGTCGTGGGGACGACCCTATAGTCGTCGGACTTGACGGTGGCGGGCCAATCTAGTACCGAGGTCCTGGGGACGACCCTATAGTCGTCGGACGTGACGGTGGCGGGCCAATCTAGTCCCGGGGTCGTGGGGACGACCCTATAGTCGTCGGACATGTCGGCGGCTGGCCGACCTAGTCCCGAGGTCGTGGGGACGACCGTATAGTCGTCGGATATGTTTGCGGCTTGTCAACCTAGTCCCGGGGTCGTGGGGACGACCCTATAGTCGTTGGACATGACGGTGGCGGGCCAATCTAGTCCCGGGGTCGTGGGGACGACCCTATAGTCGTCGGACAAGACGGCGGCTGGACATCTTTGGCCCGCGGTCGTGGGGACGACCCTATAGTCGTCGGACATTTCGGCGGCTTGCCAACTTTGGCCCGGGGTCGTGGGGACGATCCAATAGTCATCGGACATGTCGTCGGCTGGTCAACTTTGGCCCGTGGTCGTGGGGACGACCCTATAGTCGTCGGACATGTCGGCGAATTGCCAACTTTGGCCCGGGGTCGTGGGGACGATCCAATAGTCGTCGGACATGTCGGCGGCTGGGCAAAATTGGCCCGAGGTCGTGGGGGCGACCCTATAGTCGTCGGACATGTCGGCGGCTGGCCAAAATTGGCCCGAGGTCGTGGGGGCGACTCTATAGTCGTCGGACATGTCGGCGGCTGGCCAACCTAGACCCGGGGTCGTGGGGACGACCCTACAGTCGTCGGACAAGTCGGCGGCGAGCCAATCTAGTCCCGCGGTCGTGGGGACGACCCTATAGTCGTCGGACAAGTCAGCGGCTAGCCAACATTGGCCCGTGGTCGTGGGGACGACCATATAGTCGTCGGACATGACGGTGGCGGGCCACTCTAGTCCCGGTTCGTGGGGACGACCCTATAGTCGACGGACATGTCGGCGGCGAGCCCACCTATTCGGGGGTCGTGGGGACGACCCTATAGTCGTCGGACAAGTCGGCGGCCGGCCAACCTAGTCCGGGGGTCGTGGGGACGACCCTATAGGCGTCGGACATGACGGTGGCGGGCCAGTCTAGTCCCGGGTCGTGGGGACGACCCTATAGTCGTCGGACATGTCGGCGGCTGGCCAACATTGGCCCGTGGTCGTGGGGAGGACCCTATAGTCGTCGGACTTGACGGTGGCGGGCCAATCTAGTCCCGGGGTCGTGGGGACGACCCAATAGTCGTTGGACATTACGGCGGCTGGCCAACTTTGGCCCATGGTCGTGGGGACGACCCTATAGTCGTTGGACATGACGTTGGCTGGCTAATCTAGTCCCGGGGTCGTGGGGACGACCCTACAGTCGTCGGACATTTCGGCGCCTTGCCAACTTTGGCCCGGGGTCGTGGGGACGACCCTATAGGCGTCGGACATGACGGTGGCGGGCCAGTCTAGTCCCGGGTCGTGGGGACGACCCTATAGTCGTCGGACATGTCGGCGATTGGCCAACATTGGCCCGGGGTCGTGGGGACGACCCTACAGTCGCCGGACATTTCGGCGGCTTGCCAACTTTGGCCCGGGGTCGTGGGGACGACACTATAGTCGTCGGACATGACGGTGGCGGACCAATCTAGTCCCGGGGTCGTGGGGACGACCCTACAGTCGTCGGACATTTCGGCGCCTTGCCAACTTTGGCCCGGGATCGTGGGGACGACCCTATAGTCGTCGAACATGACGGTGGCGGACCAATCTAGTCCCGGGGTCGAGGGGACGACCCTATAGTCGTCGGGCATGTCGGCGGCCGCCAACTTTGGCCCGGTGTCGTGGGGACGACTCTATAGTCGTCGGACATGTCGGCGGCGGGCCAACTTTGGCCCCTGGTCGTGGGGACGACCCAATAGTGGTCGGACATGTCGGCGGCTGGCCAACCTAGTCCCGAGGTCGTGGGGACGACCCTATAGTCGTCGGACTTGACGGTGGCGGGCCAATCTAGTCCCAGGGTCGTGGGGACGACCCTATAGTCTTCGGACATGTCGGCGGCTGGCCAACTTTGGCCCGTAGTCGTGGGGACGATCCGATAGTCGCCGGACATGGCGGTGGCGGGCCAATCTATTCCCGGGGTCGTGGGGACGACCCTATAGTCGTCGGACATGTCGGCGGCTGGCCAACTTTGGCCCGGTGTCGTGGGGACGACTCTATAGTCGTCGGACATGTCGGCGGCGGGCCAATCTAGTACCGGGGTCGTGGGGACGACCCTATAGTCTTCGGACATGTCGGCGGCTGGCCAACTTTGGCCCGTGGTCGTGGGGACGACCCAATAGTCGTCGGACATGTCGGCGGCTGGCCAACTTTGGCCCGTAGTCGTGGGGACGATCCGATAGTCACCGGACATGACGGTGGCGGGCCAATCTATTCCCGGTGTCGTGGGGACGACCCTATAGTCGTCGGACATGTCGGCGGCAGGCCAACTTTGGCCCGTGGTCTTGGGGACGACCCAATAGTTTCGGACATGGCGGCGCCTGGCCAACCTAGTCCCGAGGTCGTGGGGACGACCCTATAGTCGTCGGACATGAAGGTGGTGGGCCAATCTAGTCCCAGGGTCGTGGGAACGACCCTATAGTCTTCGGACATGTCGGCGGCTGGCCAACTTTGGCCCGTGGTCGTGGGGACGACTCTATAGTCGTCGGACATGTCGGCGGCTGGCCAACCTAGACCCGGGGTCGTGGGGACGACCCTATTGTCGTCGGACATGACGGTGGCGGGCCAATCTACTCCCGGGGTCGTGGGGACGACCCTATAGTCGTCGGACATGTCGGCGGCTGGCCATTCTAGTCCCGGGGTCGTGGGCACGACCCTATAGTCGTCGGACATGTCGGCGGCGGGCCAACTTTGGCCCGGGGTCGTGGAGACAACCCTATAGTCATCGGACATGTCGGCGATTGGCCATTATTGGCCCGGGGTCGTGGGGACGACCGTATATTCGTCGGACATGACGGTGGCGGGCCAATCTAGTCCCGGGGTCGTGGGGACGACCCTATAGTCGTCGGATATGTCGGCGGCTGGCCTACTTTGGCCCGTCGTCGTGGGGACGACTCTATAGTCGTTGGACATGTCGGCGGCTGGCCAATCTAGTCCCGGGGACGTGGGGACGACCCTATAGTCTTCGGACATGTCGGCGGCTGGCCAACTTTGGCCCGTGGTCGTGGGGACGACCCTATAGTCGTTGGACATGACGGTGGCGGGCCAATCTAGTCCCGGGGTCGTGGGGACGACCCTATAGTCGTCGTACAAAACGGCGGCTGGACATCTTTGGCCCGGGGTCGTGGGGACGACCCTATAGTCGTCGGACATGTCTGCGGCTGGCCAACTTTGGCCCGTGGTCGTGGGGACGATCCAATAGTCGTCGGACAAGTCGGCAGCCTGCCAACTTTGGCACGGAGTCGTGGGGACGACCCTACAGTCGTCGGACAAGTCGGCGGCGAGCCAATCTAGCCTCGCGGTCGTGGGGACGACCCTATAGTCGTCGGACAAGTCAGCGGCTGGCCAACATTGGCCCGTGGTACGTGGGGACGACCCTATAGTCGTCGGATTTGTCGGCGGCTGGCCAACTTTGGCCCGTGGTCGTTGGGACGACCCTATAGTCGTCGGACATTTCGGCGGCTTGCCAACTTTGGCCCGGGGTCGTGGGGACGACCCTATAGTCGACGGACATGTCGGCGGCTGGCCAAGTTTGGCCCGTGGACGTGGGGACGATCCTATACTCGTCGGACTTGACGGTGGCGTGCCAATCTAGTCCCGGGGTTGTGGGGACGACCCTATAGTCGTCGGACATTTCGGCGGCTTGCCAACTTTGGCCCGGGGTCGTGGGGACGACCCTATAGTCGTCGGACATGTCAGCGGCTGGCCGACCTAGTCCCGAGGTCGTGGGGACGACCGTATATTCGTCGGATATGTTGGCGGCTTGTCAACCTAGTCCCGGGGTCGTGGGGACGACCCTATAGTCGTTGGACATGACGGTGGCCGGCCAATCTAGTGCCGGGGTCGTAGGGACGACCCTATAGTCGTCGGACATGTTGGTGATTGGCCAACATTGGCCCGGGGTCGTCGGGACGACCCTATAGTCGTCGGACATGTTGGCGGCTTGTCTGCCTTGTCCCGGGGTCGTGGGGACGACCCTATAGTCGTCGGATTTGTCGGCGGCTGGCCAACTTTGGCCCGTGGTCGTTGGGACGACCCTATAGTCGTCGGACATTTCGGCGGCTTGCCAACTTTGGCCCGGGGTCGTGGGGACGACCCTATAGTCGACGGACATGTCGGCGGCTGGCCAACTTTGGCCCGTGGACGTGGGGACGATCCTATACTCGTCGGACTTGACGGTGGCGGGCCAATCTAGTCCCGGGGTTGTGGGGACGACCCTATAGTCGTCGGACATTTCGGCGGCTTGCCAACTTTGGCCCGGGGTCGTGGGGACGACCCTATAGTCGTCGGACATGTTGGCGGCTTGTCTGCCTTGTCCCGGGGTCGTGGGTACGACCCTATAGTCGTCGGACAAGTCGGCGGCGGGCCAACCTTGTCCCGGGGTCGTGGGGACGACCCTATAGTCGTCGGACATGACGGTGGCGGGCCAATCTAGTCCCGGGGTCGTGGGGACGACCCTACAGTCGTCGGACATGTCGGCGGCTTGTCAAATTTGCCCGGGGTCGTGGGGACGACCCTATAGTCGTCGGACTTGACGGTGGCGGGCCAATCTAGTCCCGGGGTCGTGGGGACGACCCAATAGTCGTTGGCCATTACGGCGGCTGGCCAACTTTGGCCCATGGTCGTGGGGACGACCCTATAGTCGTTGGACATGACGGTGGCGGGCCAATCTAGTCCCGGGGTCGTAGGGACGACCCTATAGTCGTCATACATGTCGGCGATTGGCCAACATTGGCCCGGGGTCGTGGGGACGACCCTACAGTCGTCGGACATTTCGGCGGCTTGCCAACTTTGGCCCGGGGTCGTGGGGACGACCCTATAGTCGTCGGACATGACGGTGGCGGACCAATCTAGTCCCGGGGTCGTGGGGACGACCCTACAGTCGTCGGACATTTCGGCGGCATGCCACCTTTGGCCCGGGGTCGTGGGGACGACCCTATAGTCGTCGGACATGTTGGCGGCTTGTCAACCTAGTCCCGGGGTTGTGGGGACGACCCTATAGTCGTTGGACATGACGGTGGCGGGCCAATCTAGTCCCGGGGTCGTAGGAACGACCCTATAGTCGTCGGACATGTCGGCGGCTGGCCAACTTTGGCCCGGGGTCGTGGGGACGACCCTATAGTCGTCGGACATGTCGGCGGCTGGCCAACCTAGTCCCGAGGTCGTGGGGACGACCCTATAGTCGTCGGACTTCACGGTGGCGGGCCAATCTAGTCCCGGGGTCGTGGGGACGACCCTACAGTCGTCGGACATTTCGGCGGCATGCCACCTTTGGCCCGGGGTCGTGGGGACGACCCTATAGTCGTCGGACATGTTGGCGGCTTGTCAACCTAGTCCCGGGGTTGTGGGGACGACCGTATAGTCGTTGGACATGACGGTGGCGGGCCAATCTAGTCCCGGGGTCGTAGGAACGACCCTATAGTCGTCGGACATGTCGGCGGCTTGCCAACTTTGGCCCGGGGTCGTGGGGACGACCCTATAGTCGTCGGACACGTCGGCGGCTGGCCAACCTAGTCCCGAGGTCGTGGGGATGACCCTATACTCGTCGGACAAGTCGGCGGCGAACCCACCTAGTCGGGGGGTCGTGGGGACGACCCTATAGACGTCGGACAAGTCAGCGGCTGGCCAACATTGGCCCGTGGTCGTGGGGACGACCATATAGTCGTCGGACATGACGGTGGCGGGCCAGTCTATTCCCGGGTCGTGGGGACGACCCTATAGTCGTCGGACATGTCGGCGGCTGGCCAACCTAGTCCCGAGGTCGTGGGGACGACCCTATAGTCGTCGGACAAGTCGGCGGCGGGCCAACCTAGTCCCGGGGTCGTGGGGATGACCCTATACTCGTCGGACAAGTCGGCGGCGAACCCACCTAGTCGGGGGGTCGTGGGGACGACCCTATAGTCGTCGGACAAGTCAGCGGCTGGCCAACATTGGCCCGTGGTCGTGGGGACGACCATATAGTCGTCGGACATGACGGTGGCGGGCCACTCTGGTCCCGGGTCGTGGGGACGACCCTATAGTCGTCGGACATGTCGGCGGCTGGCCAACTTTGGCCCGGGGTCGTGGGGACGACCCTATAGTCGTCGGATATGTCGGCGGCAGGCTAACTTTGGCCCGTGGTCGTGGGGACGACCCTATAGTCGTCGGACAAGTCGGCGGCGGGCCAACCTAGTCCCGGGGTCGTGGGGACGACCCTATATTCGTCGGACAAGCCGGCGGCTGGCCAACTTTGGCCCGGGGTCGTGGGGACGACCCTATAGTCGTCGGACATGACGGTGGCGGGCCAATCTAGTCCCGGGGTCGTAGGAACGACCCTATAGTCGTCGGACATGTCGGCGGCTGGCCAACATTGGCCCGTGGTCGTGGGGACGACCATATAGTCGTCGGACATGACGGTGGCGGGCCACTCTAGTCCCGGGTCGTGGGGACGACCCTATAGTCGTCGGACATGTCGGCGGCTGGCCAACTTTGGCCCGGGGTCGTGGGGACGACCCTATAGTCGTCGGATATGTCGGCGGCAGGCTAACTTTGGCCCGTGGTCGTGGGGACGACCCTATAGTCGTCGGACAAGTCGGCGGCGGGCCAACCTAGTCCCGGGGTCGTGGGGACGACCCTATATTCGTCGGACAAGCCGGCGGCTGGCCAACTTTGGCCCGTGGTCGTGGGGACGACCCTATAGTCGTCGGACAAGTCGGCGGCTGTCCAACTTTGGTCCGGGGTCGTGGGGACGACCCTATGGTCGTCGGACTTGACGGTGGCGGGCCAATCTAGTCCCGAGGTCCTGGGGACGACCCTATAGTCGTCGGACTTGACGGTGGCGGGCCAATCTAGTCCCGGGGTCGTGGGGACGACCCTACAGTCGTCGGACATTTCGGCGGCTTGCCAACACTGGCCCGTGGTCGTGGGGAAGAGCCTATAGTCGTCGGACAAGTCAGCGGCTGGCCATCATTGGCCCGTGGTCGTGGGGACGACCCTACAGTCGTCGGATATGTCGGCGGCTGGCCAACTTTGGACCGTGGTCGTGGGGACGAACCTATAGTCGTCGGAAATGACGGTGGCGGGCCAATCTAGTCCCGGGGTCATGGGGACGACCCTACAGTCGTCGGACAAGTCGGTGGCGGGCCACTCTAGTCCCGGGTCGTGGGGACGACCCTATAGTCGTCGGACATGTCGGCGGCTGGCCAACTTTGGCCCGGGGTCGTGGGGACGACCCTATAGTCGTCGGAAATGACGGTGGCGGGCCAATCTATTCCCGGGGTCGTGGAGACGACCGTATAGTCGTCGGGCATATCAGCGGCTGGCCAACTTTGGCCCGTGGTCGTGGGGACGACCCTACAGTCGTCGGACAAGTCGGCGGCGAGCCAATCTAGTCCCGCGGTCGTGGGGACGACCCTATAGTCGTCGGACAAGTCAGCGGCTGGCCAACATTGGCCCGTGGTCGTGGGGACGACCATAAAGTCGTCGGACATGACGGTCTCGGGCCACTCTAGTCCCGGGTCGTGGGGACGACCCTATAGTCGTCGGACATGTCGGCGGCTGGCCAACTTTGGCCCGTGGTCGTGGGGACGACCCTATAGTCGTCGGAAATGTCGGTGGCTGTCCAACTTTGGCCCAGGGGTCGTGGGGACGACCCTATAGTCGTCGGACAAGTTAGCGGCTGGCCAACATTGGCCCGTGGTCGTGGGGACGACACTATAGTCGTCGGATATGTCGGCGGCTGGCCAACTTTGGCCCGTGGTCGTGGGGACGACCCTATAGTCGTCGGACAAGTCAGCGGCTGGCCAACACTGGCCCGTGGTCGTGGGGAAGAGCCTATAGTCATCGGACAAGTCAGCGGCTGGCCAACATTGGCCCGTGGTCGTGGGGACGACCCTACAGTCGTCGGATATGTCGGCGGCTGGCCAACTTTGGACCGTGGTCGTGGGGACGAACCTATAGTCGTCGGAAATGACGGTGGCGGGCCAATCTAGTCCCGGGGTCATGGGGACGACCCTACAGTCGTCGGACAAGTCAGCGGCGAGCCAATCTAGTCCCGCGGTCGTGGGGACGACCCTATAGTCGTCGGACAAGTCAGCGGCTGGCCAACATTGGCCCGTGGTCGTGGGGACGAACATAAAGTCGTCGGACATGACGGTGGCGGGCCACTCTAGTCCCGGGTCGTGGGGACGACCCTATAGTCGTCGGACATGTCGGCGGCTGGCCAACTTTGGCCCGGGGTCGTGGGGACGACCCTATAGTGGTCGGATATGTCGGCGGCTGGCCAGCTTTGGCCCGTGGTCGTGGGGACGACCCTATAGTCGTCGGAAATGACGGTGGCGGGCCAATCTATTCCCGGGGTCGTGGGGACGACCCTATAGTCGTCGGACATATCAGCGGCTGGCCAACTTTGGCCCGGGGTCGTGGGGACGACCCTACAGTCGTCGGATATGTCGGGGGCTGGCCAACTTTGCCCCGTGGTCGTGGGGACGACCCTATAGTCGTCGGAAATGACGGTGGCGGGCCAATCTAGTCCCGGGGTCGTGGAGACGACCCTACAGTCGTCGGACATTTCGGCGGCTTGCCAACTTTGGCCCGGGGTCGTGGGACGACCCTATAGTCGTCGGACTTGACGGTAGCGGGCCAATCTAGTCCCGAGGTCGTGGGGACGACCCTATAGTCGTCGGACTTGACGGTGGCGGGCCAACCTAGTCCCGGGGTCGTGGGGACGACCCTACAGTCGTCGGACATTTCGGCGGCTTGCCAACTTTGGCCCGGTGTCGTGGGGACGACTCTATAGTCGTCGGAAATGTCGGCGGCTGGCCAACTTTGGCCCGTGGTTGTGGGGACGACCCTATAGTCGTTGGACATGACGGTGGCGGGCCAATCTAGTCCCGGGGTCGTGGGTAAGACCCTATAGTCGTCGGACAAGACGGCGGCTGGAAATCTTTGGCCCGGGGTCGTGGGGACGACCCTATAGTCGTCGGACAAGTCGGCGGCGAGCCAATCTAGCCCCGCGGTCGTGGGGACGACCCTATAGTCGTCGGACAAGTCAGCGGCTGGCCAACATTGGCCCGTGGTACGTGGGGACGACCCTATAGTCGTCGGATATGTCGGCGGCTGGCCAACTTTGGCCCGTGGTCGTGGGGACGACCCTATAGTCGTCGGACATGTCGGCGCCTGGCCAACTTTGGCCCGTGGTCGTGGGGACGACCCTATAGTCGTCGGAAATGACGGTGGCGGGCCAATCTAGTCCCGGGGCATGGGGACGACCCTACAGTCGTCGGACAAGTCGGCGGCGAGCCAATCTAATCCCGCGGTCTTGGGGACGACCCTATAGTCGTCGGACAAGTCAGCGGCTGGCCAACATTGGCCCGTGGTCGTGGGGACGACCATATAGTCGTCGGACATGACGGTGGCGGGCCACTCTAGTCCCGGGTCGTGGGGACGACCCTATAGTCGTCGGACATGTCGGCGGCTGGCCAACTTTGGCCCGGGGTCGTGGGGACGACCCTATAGTCGTCGGACATGTCGGCGGCGGGCCAACCTAGTCCCGGGGTCGTGGGGATGACCCTATAGTCGTCGGACATGACGGTGGCGGGCCAGTCTTGTCCCGGGTCGTGGGGACGACCCTATAGTCGTCGGACATGTCGCCGGCTGGCCAACTTTGGCCCGTGGTCGTGGGGACGACCCTATAGTCGTCGAACATAACGGTGGCGGGCCAATCTAGTCCCGGGGTCGTGGGGACGACCCTATAGTCGTCGGACAAGTCGGCGGCGGGCCTACCTAGTCCCGGGGTCGTGGGGACGACCCTATAGTCGTCGGACTTGTCGGTGGCGGGCCAATCTAGTCCGGGGGTCGTGGGGACGACCCTATAGTCGTCGGACATGTCGGCGGCTGGCCAACTTTGGCCCGGGGTCGTGGGGACGACCCTATACTCGTCGGACTTGACGGTGGCGGGCCAATCTAGTCCCGGGGTTGTGGGGACGACCCTACAGTCGTCGGACATTTCGGCGGCTTGCCAACTTTGGCCCGGGGTCGTGGGGACGACCCTATAGTCGTCGGACTTGACGTTGGCGGGCCAATCTAGTCCCGAGGTCGTGGGGACGACCCTACAGTCGTCGGACATTTCGGCGGTTTGCCAACTTTGGCCCGGGGTCGTGGGGACGACCCTATAGTCGTCGGACATGTCGGCGGCTGGCCAAAATTGGCCCGAGGTCGTGGGGACGACCCTATAGTCGTCGGACATGTCGGCGGCTGGCCAACCTAGTCCCGAGGTCGTCGGACTTGACGGTGGCGGGCCAATCTAGTCCCGGGGTCGTGGGGACGACCCTACAGTCGTCGGACATTTCGGCGGCTTGCCAACTTTGGCCCGGGGTCGTGTGGACGACCCTATAGTCGTCGGACATGACGGTGGCGGACCAATCTAGTCCCGGGGTCGTGGGGACGACCCTATAGTCGTCGGATATGTCGGCGGCTGGCCAACTTTGGCCCGTGGTCGTGGGGACGATCCAATAGTCGTCGGACATGTCGGCGGCTGGCCAGCTTTGGCCCGTGGTCGTGGGGACGACCCTATAGTCGTCGGACATGTCGGCGGCTAGCCAACATTGGCCCGTGGTCGTGGGGACGACCCAATAGTCGTTGGAAATGTCAGCGGCTGGCCAACTTTGACCCGGTGTCGTGGGGACGACTCTATAGTCGTCGGACATGTCGGCGGCTGGCCAATCTAGTCCCGGGGTCGTGGGGACGACCCTATAGTCTTCGGACATGTCGGCGGCTGGCCAACTTTGGCCCGTGGTCGTGGGGACGATCCAATAGTCGTCGGACATGTCGGCGGCTGGCCAGCTTTGGCCGGGGTCGTTGGGACGACCCTATAGTCGTCGGACATGTCGGCGATTGGCCAACATTGGCCCGGGGTCGTGGGGACGACATTATAGTCGTCGGACATGTCGGCGGCTGTCCAACCTAGTCCCGAGGTCGTGGGGACGACCCTATAGTCGTCGGACATGTCGGCGGCTGGCCAACCTAGTCCCGAGGTCGTCGGATTTGACGGTGGCGGGCCAATCTAGTCCCGGGGTCGTGGGGACGACCCTACAGTCGTCGGACATTTCGGCGTCTTGCCAACTTTGGCCCGGGGTCGTGGGGACGACCCTATAGTCGTCGGACATGTCGGCGGCTGGCCAAAATTGGCCCGAGGTCGTGGGGACGACCCTATAGTCGTCGGACATGTCGGCGGCTGGCCAACCTAGTCCCGAGGTCGTGGGGACGACCCTATAGTCGTCGGACATGTCGGCGGCTGGCCAACTTTGGCCCGTGGTCGTGGGGACGACCCTATAGTCGTCGGAAATGTCGGTGGCTGTCCAACTTTGGCCCAGGGGTCGTGGGGACGACCCTATAGTCGTCGGACAAGTTAGCGGCTGGCCAACATTGGCCCGTGGTCGTGGGGACGACACTATAGTCGTCGGATATGTCGGCGGCTGGCCAACTTTGGCCCGTGGTCGTGGGGACGACCCTATAGTCGTCGGACATGACGGTCTCGGGCCACTCTAGTCCCGGGTCGTGGGGACGACCCTATAGTCGTCGGACATGTCGGCGGCTGGCCAACTTTGGCCCGTGGTCGTGGGGACGACCCTATAGTCGTCGGAAATGTCGGTGGCTGTCCAACTTTGGCCCAGGGGTCGTGGGGACGACCCTATAGTCGTCGGACAAGTTAGCGGCTGGCCAACATTGGCCCGTGGTCGTGGGGACGACACTATAGTCGTCGGATATGTCGGCGGCTGGCCAACTTTGGCCCGTGGTCGTGGGGACGACCCTATAGTCGTCGGACAAGTCAGCGGCTGGCCAACACTGGCCCGTGGTCGTGGGGAAGAGCCTATAGTCATCGGACAAGTCAGCGGCTGGCCACTCTAGTCCCGGGTCGTGGGGACGACCCTATAGTCGTCGGACATGTCGGCGGCTGGCCAACTTTGGCCCGGGGTCGTGGGGACGACCCTATAGTGGTCGGATATGTCGGCGGCTGGCCAGCTTTGGCCCGTGGTCGTGGGGACGACCCTATAGTCGTCGGAAATGACGGTGGCGGGCCAATCTATTCCCGGGGTCGTGGGGACGACCCTATAGTCGTCGGACATATCAGCGGCTGGCCAACTTTGGCCCGGGGTCGTGGGGACGACCCTACAGTCGTCGGATATGTCGGGGGCTGGCCAACTTTGCCCCGTGGTCGTGGGGACGACCCTATAGTCGTCGGAAATGACGGTGGCGGGCCAATCTAGTCCCGGGGTCGTGGAGACGACCCTACAGTCGTCGGACATTTCGGCGGCTTGCCAACTTTGGCCCGGGGTCGTGGGACGACCCTATAGTCGTCGGACTTGACGGTAGCGGGCCAATCTAGTCCCGAGGTCGTGGGGACGACCCTATAGTCGTCGGACTTGACGGTGGCGGGCCAACCTAGTCCCGGGGTCGTGGGGACGACCCTACAGTCGTCGGACATTTCGGCGGCTTGCCAACTTTGGCCCGGTGTCGTGGGGACGACTCTATAGTCGTCGGAAATGTCGGCGGCTGGCCAACTTTGGCCCGTGGTTGTGGGGACGACCCTATAGTCGTTGGACATGACGGTGGCGGGCCAATCTAGTCCCGGGGTCGTGGGTAAGACCCTATAGTCGTCGGACAAGACGGCGGCTGGACATCTTTGGCCCGGGGTCGTGGGGACGACCCTATAGTCGTCGGACAAGTCGGCGGCGAGCCAATCTAGCCCCGCGGTCGTGGGGACGACCCTATAGTCGTCGGACAAGTCAGCGGCTGGCCAACATTGGCCCGTGGTACGTGGGGACGACCCTATAGTCGTCGGATATGTCGGCGGCTGGCCAACTTTGGCCCGTGGTCGTGGGGACGACCCTATAGTCGTCGGACATGTCGGCGCCTGGCCAACTTTGGCCCGTGGTCGTGGGGACGACCCTATAGTCGTCGGAAATGACGGTGGCGGGCCAATCTAGTCCCGGGGCATGGGGACGACCCTACAGTCGTCGGACAAGTCGGCGGCGAGCCAATCTAATCCCGCGGTCTTGGGGACGACCCTATAGTCGTCGGACAAGTCAGCGGCTGGCCAACATTGGCCCGTGGTCGTGGGGACGACCATATAGTCGTCGGACATGACGGTGGCGGGCCACTCTAGTCCCGGGTCGTGGGGACGACCCTATAGTCGTCGGACATGTCGGCGGCTGGCCAACTTTGGCCCGGGGTCGTGGGGACGACCCTATAGTCGTCGGACATGTCGGCGGCGGGCCAACCTAGTCCCGGGGTCGTGGGGATGACCCTATAGTCGTCGGACATGACGGTGGCGGGCCAGTCTTGTCCCGGGTCGTGGGGACGACCCTATAGTCGTCGGACATGTCGCCGGCTGGCCAACTTTGGCCCGTGGTCGTGGGGACGACCCTATAGTCGTCGAACATAACGGTGGCGGGCCAATCTAGTCCCGGGGTCGTGGGGACGACCCTATAGTCGTCGGACAAGTCGGCGGCGGGCCTACCTAGTCCCGGGGTCGTGGGGACGACCCTATAGTCGTCGGACTTGTCGGTGGCGGGCCAATCTAGTCCGGGGGTCGTGGGGACGACCCTATAGTCGTCGGACATGTCGGCGGCTGGCCAACTTTGGCCCGGGGTCGTGGGGACGACCCTATACTCGTCGGACTTGACGGTGGCGGGCCAATCTAGTCCCGGGGTTGTGGGGACGACCCTACAGTCGTCGGACATTTCGGCGGCTTGCCAACTTTGGCCCGGGGTCGTGGGGACGACCCTATAGTCGTCGGACTTGACGTTGGCGGGCCAATCTAGTCCCGAGGTCGTGGGGACGACCCTACAGTCGTCGGACATTTCGGCGGTTTGCCAACTTTGGCCCGGGGTCGTGGGGACGACCCTATAGTCGTCGGACATGTCGGCGGCTGGCCAAAATTGGCCCGAGGTCGTGGGGACGACCCTATAGTCGTCGGACATGTCGGCGGCTGGCCAACCTAGTCCCGAGGTCGTCGGACTTGACGGTGGCGGGCCAATCTAGTCCCGGGGTCGTGGGGACGACCCTACAGTCGTCGGACATTTCGGCGGCTTGCCAACTTTGGCCCGGGGTCGTGTGGACGACCCTATAGTCGTCGGACATGACGGTGGCGGACCAATCTAGTCCCGGGGTCGTGGGGACGACCCTATAGTCGTCGGATATGTCGGCGGCTGGCCAACTTTGGCCCGTGGTCGTGGGGACGATCCAATAGTCGTCGGACATGTCGGCGGCTGGCCAGCTTTGGCCCGTGGTCGTGGGGACGACCCTATAGTCGTCGGACATGTCGGCGGCTAGCCAACATTGGCCCGTGGTCGTGGGGACGACCCAATAGTCGTTGGAAATGTCAGCGGCTGGCCAACTTTGACCCGGTGTCGTGGGAACGACTCTATAGTCGTCGGACATGTCGGCGGCTGGCCAATCTAGTCCCGGGGTCGTGGGGACGACCCTATAGTCTTCGGACATGTCGGCGGCTGGCCAACTTTGGCCCGTGGTCGTGGGGACGATCCAATAGTCGTCGGACATGTCGGCGGCTGGCCAGCTTTGGCCGGGGTCGTTGGGACGACCCTATAGTCGTCGGACATGTCGGCGATTGGCCAACATTGGCCCGGGGTCGTGGGGACGACATTATAGTCGTCGGACATGTCGGCGGCTGTCCAACCTAGTCCCGAGGTCGTGGGGACGACCCTATAGTCGTCGGACATGTCGGCGGCTGGCCAACCTAGTCCCGAGGTCGTCGGACTTGACGGTGGCGGGCCAATCTAGTCCCGGGGTCGTGGGGACGACCCTACAGTCGTCGGACATTTCGGCGTCTTGCCAACTTTGGCCCGGGGTCGTGGGGACGACCCTATAGTCGTCGGACATGTCGGCGGCTGGCCAAAATTGGCCCGAGGTCGTGGGGACGACCCTATAGTCGTCGGACATGTCGGCGGCTGGCCAACCTAGTCCCGAGGTCGTGGGGACGACCCTATAGTCGTCGGACATGTCGGCGGCTTGCCAACTTTGGCCCGGGGTCGTGGGGACGATCCAATAGTCGACGGACATGTCGGCGGCTAGGCAACATTGGCCCGTGGTCGTGGGGACGACTCAATAGTCGTTGGAAATGTCAGCGGCTGGCCAACTTTGACTCGGGGTCGTGGGGACGACCCTATAGTCGTCGGACTTGACGGTGGCGGGCCAATCTAGTCCCGGGGTCGTGGGTAAGACCCTACAGTCGTCGGACATTTCGGCGGCTTGCCAACTTTGGCCCGGGGTCGTGGCGACGATCCAATAGTCGTCGGACATGTCGGCGGCTGGTCAACTTTGGCCCGTGGTCGTGGGGACGACCCTATAGTCGTTGGACATGTCAGCGGCTGGCAAACTTTGGCCCGGTGTCGTGGGGACGACCCAATAGTCGTCGGACATGTCGGCGGCTGGCCAACTTTGGCCCGTGGTCGTGGGGACGATCCGATAGTCGTTGGACATGACGGTGGCGGGCCAATCTAGTCCCGGGGTCGTGGGGACGACCCTATAGTCGTCGGACATGACGGTGGCGGACCAATCTAGTCCCGGGGTCGTGGGGACGACCCTATAGTCGTCGGAAATGTCGGCGGCTGGCCAACTTTGGCCCGTGGTCGTGGGGACGATCCAAAAGTCGTCGGACATGTCGGCGGCTGGCCAACTTTGGCGCGTGGTCGTGGGAACGATCCGATTGTCGTCGGACATGTCGGCGGCTGGCCAACTTTGGCCCGTGGTCGTGGGGACGACCCTATAGTCTTCGGACATGACGGTAGCGGGCCAATCTAGACCCGAGGTCGTGGGGACGACCCTATAGTAGTCGGACATGTCGGCGGCTGTCCAACTTTGGCCCGGTGTCGTGGGGACGACTCTATAGTCGTCGGACATGTCGGCGGCTGGCCAACCTAGACCTGGGGTCGTGGGGACGACCCTGTTGTCGTCGGACATGACGGTGGCGGGCCAATCTAGTCCCGGGGTCGTGGGGACGACCCTATAGTCGTCGGACAAGTCGGCGGCGGGCCAAGCTTGTCCCGGGGTCGTGGGGACGACCCTATAATCGTCGGACATGACGGTGGCGGGCCAATCTAGTCCCGGGGTCGTGGGGACGACCCTATAATCGTTGGACATGACGGTGGCGGGCCAATATAGTCCCGGGGTCGTAGGGACGACCCTATAGTCGTCGGACATGTTGGCGATTGGCCAACATTGGCCCGGGGTCGTCGGGACGACCCTATAGTCGTCGGACATGTCGGCGGCTGGCCAACCTAGTCCCGGGGTCGTGGGGACGACCCTATAGTCGTCGGAAATGTCGGCGGCTGGCCAACTTTGGCCCGTGGTCGTAAAGACGACCCTATAGTCGTCGGACAAGACGATGGCGGGCCAATCTAGTCCCGGGGTCGTGGGGACGACCCTATAGTCGTCGGACATGTCGGCGGCTGGCCAACCTAGACCCGGGGTCGTGGGGACGACCCTATAGTCATCGGACAAGTCGGCGGCTGGCCAACTTTGGCCCGTGGTCGTGGGAACGACCCTATAGTCGTCGGACAAGTCGGCGGCTGCCCAAATTTGGTCCGTGGTCGTGGGGACGACCCTATAATCATCGGAAATGTCGACGGCTGGCCAACATTGGCCCGTGGTCGTAAAGACAACCCTATAGTCGTCGGAGATGACGGTGGCGGGCCAATCGAGTCCCGGGGTCGTAGGGACGATCCAATAGTCGTCGGACATGTCGGCGGCTGGCCAGCTTTGGCCCGTGGTCGTGGGGACGACCCTATAGTCGTCGGACATGTCGGAGGCTAGCCAACATTGGCCCGTGGTCGTGGGGACGACCCAATAGTCGTTGGAAATGTCAGCGGCTGGCCAACTTTGACCCGGTGTCGTGGGGACGACTCTATAGTCGTCGGACATGTCGGCGGCTGGCCAATCTAGTCCCGGGGTCGTGGGGACGACCCTATAGTCTTCCGACATGTCGGCGGCTGGCCAACTTTGGCCCGTGGTCGTGGGGACGATCCAATAGTCGTCGGACATGTCGGCGGCTGGCCAGCTTTGGCCCGGGGTCGTAGGGACGACCCTATAGTCGTCGGACTTGTCGGCGATTGGCCAACATTGGCCCGGGGTCGTGGGGACGACATTATAGTCGTCGGACATGTCGGTGGCTGGCCAACCTAGTCCCGAGGTCGTGGGGACGACCCTATAGTCGTCGGACTTGACGGTGGCGGGCCAATCTAGTCCCGGGGTCGTGGGGACGACCCTACAGTCGTCGGACATTTCGGCGTCTTGCCAACTTTGGCCCGGGGTCGTGTGGACGTCCCTATAGTCGTCGGACATGTCGGCGGGTGGCCAACCTAGTCCCGAGGTCGTGGGGACGACCCTATAGTCGTCGGACATGTCGGCGGCTTGCCAACTTTGGCCCGGGGTCGTGGGGACGATCCAATAGTCGTCGGACATGTCGGCGGCTGGTCAACTTTGGCCCGTGGTCGTGGGGACGACCCTATAGTCGTTGGACATGTCAGCGGCGGGCCAACTTTGGCCCGGTGTCGTGGGGACGACCCAATAGTCGTCGGACATGTCGGCGGCTGGCCAACTTTGGCCCGTGGTCGTGGGGACGATCCGATAGTCGTTGGACATGACGGTGGCGGGCCAATCTAGTCCCGGGGTCGTGGGGACGACTCTATAGTCGTCGGACATGACGGGGCGGACCAATCTAGTCCCGGGGTCGTGGGGACGACCCTATAGTCGTCGGACATGTCGGCGGCTGGCCAACTTTGGCCCGTGGTCGTGGGGACGATCCAAAAGTCGTCGGACATGTCGGCGGCTGGCCAACTTTGGCCCGTGGTCGTGGGGACGACCCTATAGTCGTCGGAAATGACGGTGGCGGGCCAATCTAGTCCCGTGGTCGTGGGGACGACCCTACAGTCGTCGGATATGTCGGCGGCTGGCCAACTTTGGCCCGTGGTCGTGGGGACGACCCTATAGTCGTCGGAAATGACGGTGGCGGGCCAATCTAGTCCCGTGGTCGTGGGGACGACCCTACAGTCGTCGGACAAGTCGGCGGCGAGCCAATCTAGTCCCGCGGTCGTGCGGACGACCCTATAGGCGTCGGACAAGTCAGCGGCTGGCCAACTTTGGCCCGGGGTCGTGGGGACGACCCTATAGTCGTCGGATATGTCGGCGGCTGGCCAACTTTGGTCCGTGGTCGTGGGGACGACCCTATAGTCGTCGGACATGACGGTGGCGGGCCAGTCTAGTCCCGGGTCATGGGGACGACCCTATAGTCGTCGAACAAGTCGGCGGCTGGCCAACTTTGGCCCGGTGTCGTGGGGACGACCCAATAGTCGTCGGACATGTCGGCGGCTGGCCAACTTTGGCCCGGTGTCGTGGGGCGACTCTATAGTCGTCGGACATGTCGGCGGCTGGCCAACCTAGACCCGGGGTCGTGGGGACGACCCAATAGTCGTCGGACATGTCGGCGGCTTGCCAACTTTGGCCCGGGGTCGTGGGGACGATCCAATAGTCGTCGGACATGTCGGCGGCTGGTCAACTTTGGCCCGTGGTCGTGGGGACGATCCGATAGTCGTTGGACATGTCGGCGGCTGGCCAACTTTGGCCCGTGGTCGTGGGGACGATCCAAAAGTCGTCGGACATGTCGGCGGCTGGCCAACTTTGGCCCGTGGTCGTGGGGACGACCCTATAGTCGTCGGAAATGACGGTGGCGGGCCAATCTAGTCCCGTGGTCGTGGGGACGACCCTACAGTCGTCGGATATGTCGGCGGCTGGCCAACTTTGGCCCGTGGTCGTGGGGACGACCCTATAGTCGTCGGAAATGACGGTGGCGGGCCAATCTAGTCCCGTGGTCGTGGGGACGACCCTACAGTCGTCGGACAAGTCGGCGGCGAGCCAATCTAGTCCCGCGGTCGTGCGGACGACCCTATAGGCGTCGGACAAGTCAGCGGCTGGCCAACTTTGGCCCGGGTTCGTGGGGACGACCCTATAGTCGTCGGATATGTCGGCGGCTGGCCAACTTTGGTCCGTGGTCGTGGGGACGACCCTATAGTCGTCGGACATGACGGTGGCGGGCCAGTCTAGTCCCGGGTCATGGGGACGACCCTATAGTCGTCGAACAAGTCGGCGGCTGGCCAACTTTGGCCCGGTGTCGTGGGGACGACCCAACAGTCGTCGGACATGTCGGCGGCTGGCCAACTTTGGCCCGGTGTCGTGGGGCGACTCTATAGTCGTCGGACATGTCGGCGGCTGGCCAACCTAGACCCGGGGTCGTGGGGACGACCCTATAGTCGTCGGACATGTCGGCGGCTTGCCAACTTTGGCCCGGGGTCGTGGGGACGATCCAATAGTCGTCGGACATGTCGGCGGCTGGTCAACTTTGGCCCGTGGTCGTGGGGACGATCCGATAGTCGTTGGACATGACGGTGGCGGACCAATCTAGTCCCGGGGTCGTGGGGACGACCCTATAGTCGTCGGACATGTCGGCGGCTGGCCAACTTTGGCCCGTGGTCGTGGGGACGACCCTGTAGTAGTCGGACATGTCGCCGGCTGTCCAACTTTGGCCCGGCGTCGTGGGGACGACTCTATAGTCGTCGGACATGTCGGCGGCTGGCCAACCTAGACCTGGGGTCGTGGGGACGACCCTATTGTCGTCGGACATGACGGTGGCGGGCCAATCTAGTCCCGGGGTCGTGGGGACGACCCGATAGTCGTCGGACAAGTCGGCGGCGGGCCAAGCTTGTCCCGGGGTCGTGGGGACGACCCTATAGTCGTCGGACATGTCGGCGGCTGGCCAACTTTGGCCCGGGGTCGTGGGGGCGACCCTATAGTCGTCGGACTTGACGGTGGCGGGCCAATCTAGTCCCGACGTCCTGGGGACGACCCTATAGTCGTCGGACTTGACGCTGGCGGGCCAATCTAGTCCCGGGGTCGTGGGGTCGACCCTACAGTCGTCGGACATTTCGGCGGCTTGCCAACTTTGGCCCGGGGTCGTGGGGACGACCCTATAGTCGTCGGACATGTTGGCGGCTTGTCAGCCTAGTCCCGGGGTCGTGGGTACGACCCTACAGTCGTCGGACATTTCGGCGGCTTGCCAACTTTGGCCCGGGGTCGTGGGGACGACCCTATAGTCGTCGGACATGACGGTGGCGGGCCAATCTAGTCCCGGGGTCGTGGGGACGACCCTATAGTCGTCGGACAAGTCGGCGGCGGGCCAAGCTTGTCCCGGGGTCGTGGGGACGACCCTATAATCGTCGGACATGACGGTGGCGGGCCAATCTAGTCCCGGGGTCGTGGGGACGACCCTATAATCGTTGGACATGACGGTGGCGGGCCAATATAGTCCCGGGGTCGTAGGGACGACCCTATAGTCGTCGGACATGTTGGCGATTGGCCAACATTGGCCCGGGGTCGTCGGGACGACCCTATAGTCGTCGGACATGTCGGCGGCTGGCCAACCTAGTCCCGGGGTCGTGGGGACGACCCTATAGTCGTCGGAAATGTCGGCGGCTGGCCAACTTTGGCCCGTGGTCGTAAAGACGACCCTATAGTCGTCGGACAAGACGATGGCGGGCCAATCTAGTCCCGGGGTCGTGGGGACGACCCTATAGTCGTCGGACATGTCGGCGGCTGGCCAACCTAGACCCGGGGTCGTGGGGACGACCCTATAGTCCTCGGACAAGTCGGCGGCTGGCCAACTTTGGCCCGTGGTCGTGGGAACGACCCTATAGTCGTCGGACAAGTCGGCGGCTGCCCAAATTTGGTCCGTGGTCGTGGGGACGACCCTATAATCATCGGAAATGTCGACGGCTGGCCAACATTGGCCCGTGGTCGTAAAGACAACCCTATAGTCGTCGGAGATGACGGTGGCGGGCCAATCGAGTCCCGGGGTCGTAGGGACGATCCAATAGTCGTCGGACATGTCGGCGGCTGGCCAGCTTTGGCCCGTGGTCGTGAGGACGACCCTATAGTCGTCGGACATGTCGGCGGCTAGCCAACATTGGCCCGTGGTCGTGGGGACGACCCAATAGTCGTTGGAAATGTCAGCGGCTGGCCAACTTTGACCCGGTGTCGTGGGGACGACTCTATAGTCGTCGGACATGTCGGCGGCTGGCCAATCTAGTCCCGGGGTCGTGGGGACGACCCTATAGTCTTCCGACATGTCGGCGGCTGGCCAACTTTGGCCCGTGGTCGTGGGGACGATCCAATAGTCGTCGGACATGTCGGCGGCTGGCCAGCTTTGGCCCGGGGTCGTAGGGACGACCCTATAGTCGTCGGACATGTCGGCGATTGGCCAACATTGGCCCGGGGTCGTGGGGACGACATTATAGTCGTCGGACATGTCGGTGGCTGGCCAACCTAGTCCCGAGGTCGTGGGGACGACCCTATAGTCGTCGGACTTGACGGTGGCGGGCCAATCTAGTCCCGGGGTCGTGGGGACGACCCTACAGTCGTCGGACATTTCGGCGTCTTGCCAACTTTGGCCCGGGGTCGTGTGGACGTCCCTATAGTCGTCGGACATGTCGGCGGGTGGCCAACCTAGTCCCGAGGTCGTGGGGACGACCCTATAGTCGTCGGACATGTCGGCGGCTTGCCAACTTTGGCCCGGGGTCGTGGGGACGATCCAATAGTCGTCGGACATGTCGGCGGCTGGTCAACTTTGGCCCGTGGTCGTGGGGACGACCCTATAGTCGTTGGACATGTCAGCGGCGGGCCAACTTTGGCCCGTTGTCGTGGGGACGACCCAATAGTCGTCGGACATGTCGGCGGCTGGCCAACTTTGGCCCGTGGTCGTGGGGACGATCCGATAGTCGTTGGACATGACGGTGGCGGGCCAATCTAGTCCCGGGGTCGTGGGGACGACTCTATAGTCGTCGGACATGACGGGGCGGACCAATCTAGTCCCGGGGTCGTGGGGACGACCCTATAGTCGTCGGACATGTCGGCGGCTGGCCAACTTTGGCCCGTGGTCGTGGGGACGATCCAAAAGTCGTCGGACATGTCGGCGGCTGGCCAACTTTGGCCCGTGGTCGTGGGGACGACCCTATAGTCGTCGGAAATGACGGTGGCGGGCCAATCTAGTCCCGTGGTCGTGGGGACGACCCTACAGTCGTCGGATATGTCGGCGGCTGGTCAACTTTGGCCCGTGGTCGTGGGGACGACCCTATAGTCGTTGGACATGTCAGCGGCGGGCCAACTTTGGCCCGGTGTCGTGGGGACGACCCAATAGTCGTCGGACATGTCGGCGGCTGGCCAACTTTGGCCCGTGGTCGTGGGGACGATCCGATAGTCGTTGGACATGACGGTGGCGGGCCAATCTAGTCCCGGGGTCGTGGGGACGACTCTATAGTCGTCGGACATGACGGGGCGGACCAATCTAGTCCCGGGGTCGTGGGGACGACCCTATAGTCGTCGGACATGTCGGCGGCTGGCCAACTTTGGCCCGTGGTCGTGGGGACGATCCAAAAGTCGTCGGACATGTCGGCGGCTGGCCAACTTTGGCGCGTGGTCGTGGGAACGATCCGATTGTCGTCGGACATGTCGGCGGCTGGCCAACTTTGGCCCGTGGTCGTGGGGACGACCCTATAGTCTTCGGACATGACGGTAGCGGGTCAATCTAGACCCGAGGTCGTGGGGACGACCCTATAGTAGTCGGACATGTCGGCGGCTGTCCAACTTTGGCCCGGTGTCGTGGGGACGACTCTATAGTCGTCGGACTTGTCGGCGGCTGGCCAACCTAGACCTGGGGTCGTGGGGACGACCCTATAGTCGTCGGACATGACGGTGGCGGGCCAATCTAGTCCCGGGGTCGTGGGGACGACCCTATAGTCGTCGGACATGTCGGCGGCTGGCCAACTTTGGCCCGTGGTCGTGGGGACGATCCAATAGTCGTCGGACAAGGCGGCGGCTGGCCAACTTTGGCCCGGGGTCGTGGGGACGACCCTATAGTCGTCGGATATGTCGGCGGCTGGCCAACTTTGGCCCGTGGTCGTGGGGACGACCCTATAGTCGTCGGACATGACGGTGGCGGGCCAGTCTAGTCCCGGGTCATGGGGACGACCCTATAGTCGTCGAACAAGTCGGCGGCTGGCCAACTTTGACCCGTGGTCGTGGGGACGACCCTATAGTCGTTGGACATGTCAGCGGCTGGCCAACTTTGGCCCGGTGTCGTGGGGACGACCCAATAGTCGTCGGACATGTCGGCGGCTGGCCAACTTTGACCCGTGGTCGTGGGGACGACCCTATTGTCGTCGGACATGTCGGCGGCTGGCCAACCTAGACCCGGGGTCGTGGGGACGACCCTATAGTCCTCGGACAAGTCGGCGGCTGGCCAACTTTGGCCCGTGGTCGTGGGAACGACCCTATAGTCGTCGGACAAGTCGGCGGCTGCCCAAATTTGGTCCGTGGTCGTGGGGACGACCCTATAATCATCGGAAATGTCGACGGCTGGCCAACATTGGCCCGTGGTCGTAAAGACAACCCTATAGTCGTCGGAGATGACGGTGGCGGGCCAATCGAGTCCCGGGGTCGTAGGGACGATCCAATAGTCGTCGGACATGTCGGCGGCTGGCCAGCTTTGGCCCGTGGTCGTGAGGACGACCCTATAGTCGTCGGACATGTCGGCGGCTAGCCAACATTGGCCCGTGGTCGTGGGGACGACCCAATAGTCGTTGGAAATGTCAGCGGCTGGCCAACTTTGACCCGGTGTCGTGGGGACGACTCTATAGTCGTCGGACATGTCGGCGGCTGGCCAATCTAGTCCCGGGGTCGTGGGGACGACCCTATAGTCTTCCGACATGTCGGCGGCTGGCCAACTTTGGCCCGTGGTCGTGGGGACGAT
Organism: Andrena praecox; assembly: GCA_963932275.1. Taxonomy (NCBI): domain Eukaryota; kingdom Metazoa; phylum Arthropoda; class Insecta; order Hymenoptera; family Andrenidae; genus Andrena; species Andrena praecox. The sequence goes on along the minus strand of CAWVQO010000333.1, from coordinate 267,990 downwards.
CCAATAGTCGTCGGACATGTCGGCGGCTGGCCAGCTTTGGCCCGGGGTCGTAGGGACGACCCTATAGTCGTCGGACATGTCGGCGATTGGCCAACATTGGCCCGGGGTCGTGGGGACGACATTATAGTCGTCGGACATGTCGGTGGCTGGCCAACCTAGTCCCGAGGTCGTGGGGACGACCCTATAGTCGTCGGACTTGACGGTGGCGGGCCAATCTAGTCCCGGGGTCGTGGGGACGACCCTACAGTCGTCGGACATTTCGGCGTCTTGCCAATTTTGGCCCGGGGTCGTGTGGACGTCCCTATAGTCGTCGGACATGTCGGCGGGTGGCCAACCTAGTCCCGAGGTCGTGGGGACGACCCTATAGTCGTCGGACATGTCGGCGGCTTGCCAACTTTGGCCCGGGGTCGTGGGGACGATCCAATAGTCGTCGGACATGTCGGCGGCTGGTCAACTTTGGCCCGTGGTCGTGGGGACGACCCTATAGTCGTTGGACATGTCAGCGGCGGGCCAACTTTGGCCCGTTGTCGTGGGGACGACCCAATAGTCGTCGGACATGTCGGCGGCTGGCCAACTTTGGCCCGTGGTCGTGGGGACGATCCGATAGTCGTTGGACATGACGGTGGCGGGCCAATCTAGTCCCGGGGTCGTGGGGACGACTCTATAGTCGTCGGACATGACGGGGCGGACCAATCTAGTCCCGGGGTCGTGGGGACGACCCTATAGTCGTCGGACATGTCGGCGGCTGGCCAACTTTGGCCCGTGGTCGTGGGGACGATCCAAAAGTCGTCGGACATGTCGGCGGCTGGCCAACTTTGGCCCGTGGTCGTGGGGACGACCCTATAGTCGTCGGAAATGACGGTGGCGGGCCAATCTAGTCCCGTGGTCGTGGGGACGACCCTACAGTCGTCGGATATGTCGGCGGCTGGTCAACTTTGGCCCGTGGTCGTGGGGACGACCCTATAGTCGTTGGACATGTCAGCGGCGGGCCAACTTTGGCCCGGTGTCGTGGGGACGACCCAATAGTCGTCGGACATGTCGGCGGCTGGCCAACTTTGGCCCGTGGTCGTGGGGACGATCCGATAGTCGTTGGACATGACGGTGGAGGGCCAATCTAGTCCCGGGGTCGTGGGGACGACTCTATAGTCGTCGGACATGACGGGGCGGACCAATCTAGTCCCGGGGTCGTGGGGACGACCCCATAGTCGTCGGACATGTCGGCGGCTGGCCAACTTTGGCCCGTGGTCGTGGGGACGATCCAAAAGTCGTCGGACATGTCGGCGGCTGGCCAACTTTGGCGCGTGGTCGTGGGAACGATCCGATTGTCGTCGGACATGTCGGCGGCTGGCCAACTTTGGCCCGTGGTCGTGGGGACGACCCTATAGTCTTCGGACATGACGGTAGCGGGTCAATCTAGACCCGAGGTCGTGGGGACGACCCTATAGTAGTCGGACATGTCGGCGGCTGTCCAACTTTGGCCCGGTGTCGTGGGGACGACTCTATAGTCGTCGGACTTGTCGGCGGCTGGCCAACCTAGACCTGGGGTCGTGGGGACGACCCTATAGTCGTCGGACATGACGGTGGCGGGCCAATCTAGTCCCGGGGTCGTGGGGACGACCCTATAGTCGTCGGACATGTCGGCGGCTGGCCAACTTTGGCCCGTGGTCGTGGGGACGATCCAATAGTCGTCGGACAAGGCGGCGGCTGGCCAACTTTGGCCCGGGGTCGTGGGGACGACCCTATAGTCGTCGGATATGTCGGCGGCTGGCCAACTTTGGCCCGTGGTCGTGGGGACGACCCTATAGTCGTCGGACATGACGGTGGCGGGCCAGTCTAGTCCCGGGTCATGGGGACGACCCTATAGTCGTCGAACAAGTCGGCGGCTGGCCAACTTTGACCCGTGGTCGTGGGGACGACCCTATAGTCGTTGGACATGTCAGCGGCTGGCCAACTTTGGCCCGGTGTCGTGGGGACGACCCAATAGTCGTCGGACATGTCGGCGGCTGGCCAACTTTGACCCGTGGTCGTGGGGACGACCCTATTGTCGTCGGAAATGACGGTGGCGGGCCAATCTATTCACGGGGTCGTGGGGACGACCCTATAGTCGTCGGACAAGTCGGCAGCTTGCCAACTTTGGCCCGTGGTCGTGGGGACGATCCAATAGTCGTCGGACATGACGGTGGCGGGCCAGTCTAGTCCCGGGTCATGGGGACGACCCTATAGTCGTCGAACAAGTCGGCGGCTGGCCAACTTTGGCCCGTGGTCGTGGGGACGACCCTATAGTCGTCGGAAATGTCGGCAGCTGGCCAACGTTGGCCCGTGGTCGTGGGGACGACCCTATAGTCGTCGGACATGACGGTGGCGGGCCAGTCTAGTCCCGGGTCATGGGGACGACCCTATAGTCGTCGAACAAGTCGGCGGCTGGCCAACTTTGGCCCGTGGTCGTGGGGACGACCCTATAGTCGTCGGAAATGTCGGCGGCTGGCCAACTTTGGCCCGTGGTCGTGGGGACGACCCTATAGTCGTCGGACATGACGGTGGCGGGCCAGTCTAGTCCCGGGTCATGGGGACGACCCTATAGTCGTCGAACAAGTCGGCGGCTGGCCAACTTTGGCCCGGTGTCGTGGGGACGACCCAATAGTCGTCGGACATGTCGGCGGCTGGCCAACTTTGGCCCGGTGTCGTGGGGCGACTCTATAGTCGTCGGACATGTCGGCGGCTGGCCAACCTAGACCCGGGGTCGTGGGGACGACCCTATAGTCGTCGGACATGTCGGCGGCTTGCCAACTTTGGCCCGGGGTCGTGAGGACGATCCAATAGTCGTCGGACATGTCGGCGGCTGGTCAACTTTGGCCCGTGGTCGTGGGGACGATCCGATAGTCGTTGGACATGACGGTGGCGGACCAATCTAGTCCCGGGGTCGTGGGGACGACCCTATAGTCGTCGGACATGTCGGCGGCTGGCCAACTTTGGCCCGTGGTCGTGGGGACGACCCTGTAGTAGTCGGACATGTCGCCGGCTGTCCAACTTTGGCCCGGTGTCGTGGGGACGACTCTATAGTCGTCGGACATGTCGGCGGCTGGCCAACCTAGACCTGGGGTCGTGGGGACGACCCTATTGTCGTCGGACATGACGGTGGCGGGCCAATCTAGTCCCGGGGTCGTGGGGACGACCCTATAGTCGTCGGACAAGTCGGCGGCGGGCCAAGCTTGTCCCGGGGTCGTGGGGACGACCCTATAGTCGTCGGACATGTCGGCGGCTGGCCAACTTTGGCCCGGGGTCGTGGGGGCGACCCTATAGTCGTCGGACTTGACGGTGGCGGGCCAATCTAGTCCCGACGTCCTGAGGACGACCCTATAGTCGTCGGACTTGACGGTGGCGGGCCAATCTAGTCCCGGGGTCGTGGGGTCGACCCTACAGTCGTCGGACATTTCGGCGGCTTGCCAACTTTGGCCCGGGGTCGTGGGGACGACCCTATAGTCGTCGGACATGTTGGCGGCTTGTCAGCCTAGTCCCGGGGTCGTGGGTACGACCCTACAGTCGTCGGACATTTCGGCGGCTTGCCAACTTTGGCCCGGGGTCGTGGGGACGACCCTATAGTCGTCGGACATGACGGTGGCGGGCCAATCTAGTCCCGGGGTCGTGGGGACGACCCTATAGTCGTCGGACATTTAGGCGGCTGGCCAACTTTGGCCCGGGGTCGTGGGGACGACCCTATAGTCGTCGGACATGTTGGCGGCTTGTCAGCCTAGTCCCGGGGTCGTGGGTACGGCCCTATAGTCGTCGGACATGTCGGCGGCTGGCCAACTTTGGCCCGGGGTCGTGGGGACGACCCTACAGTCGTCGGACATTTCGGCGGCTTGCCAACTTTGGCCCGGGTTCGTGGGGACGATCCAATAGTCGTCGGACATGTTGGCGGCTGGCCAACTTTGGCCCGTGGTCGTGGGGACGATCCAATAGTCGTCGGACATGTCGGCGGCTGGCCAACTTTGGCCCGGGGTCGTGGGGACGACCCTATAATCGTCGGACATGTTGGCGGCTTGTCAGCCTAGTCCCGGGGTCGTGGGTACGGCCCTATAGACGTCGGACATGTCGGCGGCTGGCCAACTTTGGCCCGGGGTCGTGGGGACGACCCTATAGTCGTCGGACATGACGGTGGCGGGCCAATCTAGTCCCGGGGTCGTGGGGACGACCCTATAGTCGTCGGACATGTCGGCGGCTGGCCAACTTTGGCCCGTGGTCGTGGGGACGATCCAATAGTCGTCGGACATGTCGGCGGCTGGCCAACTTTGGCGCGTGGTCGTGGGGACGATCCGATTGTCGTCGGACATGTCGGCGACTGGCCAACCTAGACCCGGGGTCGTGGGGACGACCCTATAGTCGTCGGATATGTCGGTGGCGGGCCAATCTAGTCCGGGGGTCGTGGGGACGACCCTACAGTCGTCGGACATTTCGGCGGCTTGCCAACTTTGGCCCGGGGTCGTGGGGACGATCCAATAGTCGTCGGACATGTCGGCGGCTGGTCAACTTTGGCCCGTGGTCGTGGGGACGACCCTATAGTCGTCGGACATGTCGGCGGCTGGCCAACTTTGGACCGGTGTAGTGGGGACGACTCTATAGTCGTCGGAAATGTCGGCGGCTGGCCAACCTGGACCCGGGGTCGTGGGGACGACCCTATTGTCGTCGGACATGACGGTGGCGGGCCAATCTAGTCTCGGGGTCGTGGGGACGACCCTACAGTCGTCGGACATTTCGGCGGCTTGCCAACTTTGGCCCGGGGTCGTGGGAGCGATCCAATAGTCGTCGGACATGTCGGTGGCTGGTCAACTTTGGCCCGTGGTCGTGGGTACGACCCTACAGTCGTCGGACATTTCGGCGGCTTGCCAACTTTGGCCCGGGGTCGTGGGGACGACCCTATAGTCGTCGGACTTGACGGTGGCGGGCCAATCTAGTACCGAGGTCCTGGGGACGACCCTATAGTCGTCGGACGTGACGGTGGCGGGCCAATCTAGTCCCGGGGTCGTGGGGACGACCCTATAGTCGTCGGACATGTCGGCGGCTGGCCGACCTAGTCCCGAGGTCGTGGGGACGACCGTATAGTCGTCGGATATGTTTGCGGCTTGTCAACCTAGTCCCGGGGTCGTGGGGACGACCCTATAGTCGTTGGACATGACGGTGGCGGGCCAATCTAGTCCCGGGGTCGTGGGGACGACCCTATAGTCGTCGGACATGTCGGCGGCTGGCCTACTTTGGCCCGTCGTCGTGGGGACGACTCTATAGTCGTTGGACATGTCGGCGGCTGGCCAATCTAGTCCCGGGGACGTGGGGACGACCCTATAGTCTTCGGACATGTCGGCGGCTGGCCAACTTTGGCCCGTGGTCGTGGGGACGACCCTATAGTCGTTGGACATGACGGTGGCGGGCCAATCTAGTCCCGGGGTCGTGGGGACGACCCTATAGTCGTCGTACAAAACGGCGGCTGGACATCTTTGGCCCGGGGTCGTGGGGACGACCCTATAGTGGTCGGACATGTCGGCGGCTGGCCAACTTTGGCCCGTGGTCGTGGGGACGATCCAATAGTCGTCGGACATGTCGGCGGCTGGCCAACTTTGGCCCGTGGTCGTGGGGACGACCCAATAGTCGTCGGACATGTCGGCGGCTGGCCAACTTTGGCCCGTGGTCGTGGGGACGACTCTATAGTCGTCGGACATGCCGGCGGCTGGCCAACCTAGACCCGGGGTCGTGGGGACGACCCTATTGTCGTCGGACATGACGGTGGCGGGCCAATCTACTCCCGGGGTCGTGGGGACGACCCTATAGTCGTCGGACATGTCGGCGGCGGACCAATCTAGTCCCGGGGTCGTGGGGACGACCCTATAGTCGTCGGACATGTCGGCGGCTGGCCAACTTTGGCCCGTGGTCGTGGGGACGATCCAAAAGTCGTCGGACATGTCGGCGGCTGGCCAACTTTGGCCCGTGGTCGTGGGGACGACCCTATAGTCGTCGGAAATGACGGTGGCGGGCCAATCTAGTCCCGTGGTTGTGGGGACGACCCTACAGTCGTCGGATATGTCGGCGGCTGGTCAACTTTGGCCCGTGGTCGTGGGGACGACCCTATAGTCGTTGGACATGTCAGCGGCGGGCCAACTTTGGCCCGGTGTCGTGGGGACGACCCAATAGTCGTCGGACATGTCGGCGGCTGGCCAACTTTGGCCCGTGGTCGTGGGGACGATCCGATAGTCGTTGGACATGACGGTGGCGGGCCAATCTAGTCCCGGGGTCGTGGGGACGACTCTATAGTCGTCGGACATGACGGGGCGGACCAATCTAGTCCCGGGGTCGTGGGGACGACCCTATAGTCGTCGGACATGTCGGCGGCTGGCCAACTTTGGCCCGTGGTCGTGGGGACGATCCAAAAGTCGTCGGACATGTCGGCGGCTGGCCAACTTTGGCGCGTGGTCGTGGGAACGATCCGATTGTCGTCGGACATGTCGGCGGCTGGCCAACTTTGGCCCGTGGTCGTGGGGACGACCCTATAGTCTTCGGACATGACGGTAGCGGGTCAATCTAGACCCGAGGTCGTGGGGACGACCCTATAGTAGTCGGACATGTCGGCGGCTGTCCAACTTTGGCCCGGTGTCGTGGGGACGACTCTATAGTCGTCGGACTTGTCGGCGGCTGGCCAACCTAGACCTGGGGTCGTGGGGACGACCCTATAGTCGTCGGACATGACGGTGGCGGGCCAATCTAGTCCCGGGGTCGTGGGGACGACCCTATAGTCGTCGGACATGTCGGCGGCTGGCCAACTTTGGCCCGTGGTCGTGGGGACGATCCAATAGTCGTCGGACAAGGCGGCGGCTGGCCAACTTTGGCCCGGGGTCGTGGGGACGACCCTATAGTCGTCGGATATGTCGGCGGCTGGCCAACTTTGGCCCGTGGTCGTGGGGACGACCCTATACTCGTCGGACATGACGGTGGCGGGCCAGTCTAGTCCCGGGTCATGGGGACGACCCTATAGTCGTCGAACAAGTCGGCGGCTGGCCAACTTTGACCCGTGGTCGTGGGGACGACCCTATAGTCGTTGGACATGTCAGCGGCTGGCCAACTTTGGCCCGGTGTCGTGGGGACGACCCAATAGTCGTCGGACATGTCGGCGGCTGGCCAACTTTGACCCGTGGTCGTGGGGACGACCCTATTGTCGTCGGAAATGACGGTGGCGGGCCAATCTATTCACGGGGTCGTGGGGACGACCCTATAGTCGTCGGACAAGTCGGCAGCTTGCCAACTTTGGCCCGTGGTCGTGGGGACGATCCAATAGTCGTCGGACAAGGCGGCGGCTGGCCAACTTTGGCCCGGGGTCGTGGGGACGACCCTATAGTCGTCGGATATGTCGGCGGCTGGCCAACTTTGGCCCGTGGTCGTGGGGACGACCCTATAGTCGTCGGACATGACGGTGGCGGGCCAGTCTAGTCCCGGGTCATGGGGACGACCCTATAGTCGTCGAACAAGTCGGCGGCTGGCCAACTTTGGCCCGTGGTCGTGGGGACGACCCTATAGTCGTCGGAAATGTCGGCGGCTGGCCAACTTTGGCCCGTGGTCGTGGGGACGACCCTATAGTCGTCGGACATGACGGTGGCGGGCCAGTCTAGTCCCGGGTCATGGGGACGACCCTATAGTCGTCGAACAAGTCGGCGGCTGGCCAACTTTGGCCCGGTGTCGTGGGGACGACCCAATAGTCGTCGGACATGTCGGCGGCTGGCCAACTTTGGCCCGGTGTCGTGGGGCGACTCTATAGTCGTCGGACATGTCGGCGGCTGGCCAACCTAGACCCGGGGTCGTGGGGACGACCCTATAGTCGTCGGACATGTCGGCGGCTTGCCAACTTTGGCCCGGGGTCGTGAGGACGATCCAATAGTCGTCGGACATGTCGGCGGCTGGTCAACTTTGGCCCGTGGTCGTGGGGACGACCCTATAGTCGTTGGACATGTCAGCGGCTGGCCAACTTTGGCCCGGTGTCGTGGGACGACCCAATAGTCGTCGGACATGTCGGCGGCTGGCCAACTTTGGCCCGTGGTCGTGGGGACGATCCGATAGTCGTTGGACATGACGGTGGCGGGCCAATCTAGTCCCGGGGTCGTGGGGACGACCCTATAGTCGTCGGACTTGTCGGTGGCGGGCCAATCTAGTCCGGGGGTCGTGGGGACGACCCTACAGTCGTCGGACATTTCGGCGGCTTGCCAACTTTGGCCCGGGGTCGTGGGGACGATCCAATAGTCGTCGGACATGTTGGCGGCTGGCCAACTTTGGCCCGTGGTCGTGGGGACGATCCAATAGTCGTCGGACATGTCGGCGGCTGGCCAACTTTGGCCCGGGGTCGTGGGGACGACCCTATAATCGTCGGACATGTTGGCGGCTTGTCAGCCTAGTCCCGGGGTCGTGGGTACGGCCCTATAGACGTCGGACATGTCGGCGGCTGGCCAACTTTGGCCCGGGGTCGTGGGGACGACCCTATAGTCGTCGGACATGACGGTGGCGGGCCAATCTAGTCCCGGGGTCGTGGGGACGACCCTATAGTCGTCGGACATGTCGGCGGCTGGCCAACTTTGGCCCGTGGTCGTGGGGACGATCCAATAGTCGTCGGACATGTCGGCGGCGGGCCAACTTTGGCGCGTGGTCGTGGGGACGATCCGATTGTCGTCGGACATGTCGGCGGCTGGCCAACCTAGACCCGGGGTCGTGGGGACGACCCTGTAGTCGTCGGATATGTCGGTGGCGGGCCAATCTAGTCCGGGGGTCGTGGGGACGACCCTACAGTCGTCGGACATTTCGGCGGCTTGCCAACTTTGGCCCGGGGTCGTGGGGACGATCCAATAGTCGTCGGACATGTCGGCGGCTGGTCAACTTTGGCCCGTGGTCGTGGGGACGACCCTATAGTCGTCGGACATGTCGGCGGCTGGCCAACTTTGGACCGGTGTAGTGGGGACGACTCTATAGTCGTCGGAAATGTCGGCGGCTGGCCAACCTGGACCCGGGGTCGTGGGGACGACCCTATTGTCGTCGGACATGACGGTGGCGGGCCAATCTAGTCTCGGGGTCGTGGGGACGACCCTACAGTCGTCGGACATTTCGGCGGCTTGCCAACTTTGGCCCGGGGTCGTGGGGGCGATCCAATAGTCGTCGACATGTCGGTGGCTGGTCAACTTTGGCCCGTGGTCGTGGGTACGACCCTACAGTCGTCGGACATTTCGGCGGCTTGCCAACTTTGGCCCGGGGTCGTGGGGACGACCCTATAGTCGTCGGACTTGACGGTGGCGGGCCAATCTAGTACCGAGGTCCTGGGGACGACCCTATAGTCGTCGGACGTGACGGTGGCGGGCCAATCTAGTCCCGGGGTCGTGGGGACGACCCTATAGTCGTCGGACATGTCGGCGGCTGGCCGACCTAGTCCCGAGGTCGTGGGGACGACCGTATAGTCGTCGGATATGTTTGCGGCTTGTCAACCTAGTCCCGGGGTCGTGGGGACGACCCTATAGTCGTTGGACATGACGGTGGCGGGCCAATCTAGTCCCGGGGTCGTGGGACGACCCTATAGTCGTCGGACCAGACGGCGGCTGGACATCTTTGGCCCGCGGTCGTGGGGACGACCCTATAGTCGTCGGACATTTCGGCGGCTTGCCAACTTTGGCCCGGGGTCGTGGGGACGATCCAATAGTCATCGGACATGTCGTCGGCTGGTCAACTTTGGCCCGTGGTCGTGGGGACGACCCTATAGTCGTCGGACATGTCGGCGACTTGCCAACTTTGGCCCGGGGTCGTGGGGACGATCCAATAGTCGTCGGACATGTCGGCGGCTGGGCAAAATTGGCCCGAGGTCGTGGGGGCCACCCTATAGTCGTCGGACATGTCGGCGGCTGGCCAAAATTGGCCCGAGGTCGTGGGGGCGACTCTATAGTCGTCGGACATGTCGGCGGCTGGCCAACCTAGACCCGGGGTCGTGGGGTCGACCCTACAGTCGTCGGACAAGTCGGCGGCGAGCCAATCTAGTCCCGCGGTCGTGGGGACGACCCTATAGTCGTCGGACAAGTCAGCGGCTAGCCAACATTGGCCCGTGGTCGTGGGGACGACCATATAGTCGTCGGACATGACGGTGGCGGGCCACTCTAGTCCCGGTTCGTGGGGACGACCCTATAGTCGACGGACATGTCGGCGGCGAGCCCACCTATTCGGGGGTCGTGGGGACGACCCTATAGTCGTCGGACAAGTCGGCGGCCGGCCAACCTAGTCCGGGGGTCGTGGGGACGACCCTATAGGCGTCGGACATGACGGTGGCGGGCCAGTCTAGTCCCGGGTCGTGGGGACGACCCTATAGTCGTCGGACATATCGGCGGCTGGCCAACATTGGCCCGTGGTCGTGGGGAGGACCCTATAGTCGTCGGACTTGACGGTGGCGGGCCAATCTAGTCCCGGGGTCGTGGGGACGACCCAATAGTCGTTGGACATTACGGCGGCTGGCCAACTTTGGCCCATGGTCGTGGGGACGACCCTATAGTCGTTGGACATGACGTTGGCTGGCTAATCTAGTCCCGGGGTCGTGGGGACGACCCTACAGTCGTCGGACATTTCGGCGCCTTGCCAACTTTGGCCCGGGGTCGTGGGGACGACCCTATAGGCGTCGGACATGACGGTGGCGGGCCAGTCTAGTCCCGGGTCGTGGGGACGACCCTATAGTCGTCGGACATGTCGGCGATTGGCCAACATTGGCCCGGGGTCGTGGGGACGACCCTACAGTCGCCGGACATTTCGGCGGCTTGCCAACTTTGGCCCGGGGTCGTGGGGACGACACTATAGTCGTCGGACATGACGGTGGCGGACCAATCTAGTCCCGGGGTCGTGGGGACGACCCTACAGTCGTCGGACATTTCGGCGCCTTGCCAACTTTGGCCCGGGATCGTGGGGACGACCCTATAGTCGTCGAACATGACGGTGGCGGACCAATCTAGTCCCGGGGTCGAGGGGACGACCCTATAGTCGTCGGGCATGTCGGCGGCCGCCAACTTTGGCCCGGTGTCGTGGGGACGACTCTATAGTCGTCGGACATGTCGGCGGCGGGCCAACTTTGGCCCCTGGTCGTGGGGACGACCCAATAGTGGTCGGACATGTCGGCGGCTGGCCAACCTAGTCCCGAGGTCGTGGGGACGACCCTATAGTCGTCGGACTTGACGGTGGCGGGCCAATCTAGTCCCAGGGTCGTGGGGACGACCCTATAGTCTTCGGACATGTCGGCGGCTGGCCAACTTTGGCCCGTAGTCGTGGGGACGATCCGATAGTCGCCGGACATGGCGGTGGCGGGCCAATCTATTCCCGGGGTCGTGGGGACGACCCTATAGTCGTCGGACATGTCGGCGGCTGGCCAACTTTGGCCCGGTGTCGTGGGGACGACTCTATAGTCGTCGGACATGTCGGCGGCGGGCCAATCTAGTACCGGGGTCGTGGGGACGACCCTATAGTCTTCGGACATGTCGGCGGCTGGCCAACTTTGGCCCGTGGTCGTGGGGACGACCCAATAGTCGTCGGACATGTCGGCGGCTGGCCAACTTTGGCCCGTAGTCGTGGGGACGATCCGATAGTCACCGGACATGACGGTGGCGGGCCAATCTATTCCCGGTGTCGTGGGGACGACCATATAGTTGTCGGACATGTCGGCGGCAGGCCAACTTTGGCCCGTGGTCGTGGGGACGACCCAATAGTTTCGGACATGGCGGCGCCTGGCCAACCTAGTCCCGAGGTCGTGGGGACGACCCTATAGTCGTCGACGGACATGAAGGTGGTGGGCCAATCTAGTCCCAGGGTCGTGGGAACGACCCTATAGTCTTCGGACATGTCGGCGGCTGGCCAACTTTGGCCCGTGGTCGTGGGGACGACTCTATAGTCGTCGGACATGTCGGCGGCTGGCCAACCTAGACCCGGGGTCGTGGGGACGACCCTATTGTCGTCGGACATGACGGTGGCGGGCCAATCTACTCCCGGGGTCGTGGGGACGACCCTATAGTCGTCGGACATGTCGGCGGCTGGCCATTCTAGTCCCGGGGTCGTGGGCACGACCCTATAGTCGTCGGACATGTCGGCGGCGGGCCAACTTTGGCCCGGGGTCGTGGAGACAACCCTATAGTCATCGGACATGTCGGCGATTGGCCATTATTGGCCCGGGGTCGTGGGGACGACCGTATATTCGTCGGACATGACGGTGGCGGGCCAATCTAGTCCCGGGGTCGTGGGGACGACCCTATAGTCGTCGGATATGTCGGCGGCTGGCCTACTTTGGCCCGTCGTCGTGGGGACGACTCTATAGTCGTTGGACATGTCGGCGGCTGGCCAATCTAGTCCCGGGGACGTGGGGACGACCCTATAGTCTTCGGACATGTCGGCGGCTGGCCAACTTTGGCCCGTGGTCGTGGGGACGACCCTATAGTCGTTGGACATGACGGTGGCGGGCCAATCTAGTCCCGGGGTCGTGGGGACGACCCTATAGTCGTCGTACAAAACGGCGGCTGGACATCTTTGGCCCGGGGTCGTGGGGACGACCCTATAGTCGTCGGACATGTCGGCGGCTGGCCAACATAGGCCCGTGGTCGTGGGGACGACCCAGTAGCCGTCGGACATGTCGGCGGCTGGCCAACTTTGGCCCGTAGTCGTGGGGACGATCCGATAATCGCCGGACATGACGGTGGCGGGCCAATCTATTCCCGGGGTCGTGGGGACGACCCTATAGTCGTCGGACATGTCGGCGGCTGGACAACTTTGGCCCGTCGTCGTGGGGACGACTCTATAGTCGTTGGACATGTCGGCGGCTGGCCAATCTAGTCCCGGGGACGTGGGGACGACCCTATAGTCTTCGGACATGTCGGCGGCTGGCCAACTTTGGCCTGTGGTCGTGGGGACGACCCTCTAGTCGTCGGACATGTCGGCGGCTGGCCAACATTGGCCCGTGGTCGTGGGGACGACCCAATAGTCGTTGGACATGTCAGCGGCTGGCCAACTTTGCCCCGGTGTCGTGGTGACGACTCTATAGTCGTCGGACATGTCGGCGGCTGGCCAATCTAGTCCCGGGGTCGTGGGGACGACCCTATAGTCTTTGGACATGTCGGCGGCTGGCCAACATAGGCCCGTGGTCGTGCGGACGACCCAGTAGCCGTCGGACATGTCGGCGGCTGGCCAACTTTGGCCCGTAGTCGTGGGGACGATCCGATAATCGCCGGACATGACGGTGGCGGGCCAATCTATTCCCGGGGTCGTGGGGACGACCCTATAGTCGTCGGACATGTCGGCGGCTGGACAACTTTGGCCCGGTGTCGTGGGGGCGACTCTGTAGTCGTCGGACATGTCGGCGGCTGGCCAACTTTGGCCCGGTGTCGTGGGGACGACTCTATAGTCGTCGGACATGTCGGCGGCTGGCCAACTGTGGCCCCTGGTCGTGGGGACGACCCGATAGTCGTCGGACATGTCGGCGGCTTGCCAACTTTGGCCCGTAGTCGTGGGGACGATCCGATAGTCACCGGACATGACGGTGGCGGGCCAATCTATTCCCGGTGTCGTGGGGACGACCCTATAGTCGTCGGACATGTCGGCGGCAGGCCAAATTTGGCCCGTGGTCGTGGGGACGACCCAATAGTTTCGGACATGGCGGCGCCTGGCCAACCTAGTCCCGAGGTCGTGGGGACGACCCTATAGTCGTCGGACATGAAGGTGGCGGGCCAATCTAGTCCCAGGGTCGTGGGAACGACCCTATAGTCTTCGGACATGTCGGCGGCTGGCCAACTTTGGCCCGTGGTCGTGGGGACGACTCTATAGTCGTCGGACATGTCGGCGGCTGGCCAACCTAGACCCGGGGTCGTGGGGACGACCCTATTGTCGTCGGACATATACGGTGGCGGGCCAATCTACTCCCGGGGTCGTGGGGACGACCCTATAGTCGTCGGACATGTCGGCGGCTGGCCATTCTAGTCCCGGGGTCGTGAGGACGACCCTATAGTCGTCGGACATGTGGGCGGCGGGCCAACTTTGGCCCGGGGTCGTGGAGACAACCCTATAGTCATCGGACATGTCGGCGATTGGCCATTATTGGCCCGGGGTCGTGGGGACGACCGTATATTCGTCGGACATGACGGTGGCGGGCCAATCTAGTCCCGGGGTCGTGGGGACGACCCTATAGTCGTCGGATATGTCGGCGGCTGGCCTACTTTGGCCCGTCGTCGTGGGGACGACTCTATAGTCGTTGGACATGTCGGCGGCTGGCCAATCTAGTCCCGGGGACGTGGGGACGACCCTATAGTCTTCGGACATGTCGGCGGCTGGCCAACTTTGGCCCGTGGTCGTGGGGACGACCCTATAGTCGTTGGACATGACGGTGGCGGGCCAATCTAGTCCCGGGGTCGTGGGGACGACCCTATAGTCGTCGGAACAAACGGCGGCTGGACATCTTTGGCCCGGGGTCGTCGGGACGACCCTATAGTCGTCGGACATGTCGGTGGCTGGCCAACTTTCGCCCGGCGTCGTGGGGACGACTCTATAGTCGTCGGACATGTCGGCGGCTGGCCAACTTTGGCCCGTGGTCGTGGGGACGACCCAATAGTCGTCGGGCATGTCGGCGGCTGGCCAATCTAGTCCCGGGGACGTGGGGACGACCCAATAGTCGTCGGACATGTCGGCGGCTGGCCAACTTTGGCCCGTGGTCGTGGGGACGACCCAATAGTCGTCGGACATGTCGGCGGCTGGCCAACTTTGGCCCGTGGTCGTGGGGACGATCCGATAGTCGTTGGACATGACGGTGGCGGGCCAATCTAGTCCCGGGGTCGTCGGGACGACCCTATAGTCGTCGGACATGTCGGCGGCTGGCCAACTTTGGCCCGGTGTCGTGGGGACGACTCTATAGTCGTCGGGCATGTCGGCGGCTGGCCAACTTTGGCCCGTGGTCGTGGGGACGATCCGATAGTGGTCGGACATGTCGGCGGATGGCCTACTTTGGCCCTGTGTCTTGGGGACGACTCTATAGTCGTCGGACATGTCGGCGGCTGGCCAACCTAGACCCGGAGTCGTGGGGACGACCCTATAGTCCACGGACAAGTCGGCGGCTGGCCAACTTTGGCCGGTGGTCGTGGGAACGACCCTATAGTCGTCGGACATGTCGGCGGCTGGCCAACTTTGGCCCGTAGTCGTGGGGACGATCCGATAGTCGCCGGACATGACGGTGGCGGGCCAATCTATTCCCGGGGTCGTGGGGACGACCCAATAGTCCTCGGACATGTCGGCTGCAGGCCAACTTTGGCCCGTGGTCGTGGGGACGACCCAATAGTCGTTCGACATGTCGGCGGCTGGCCAACTTTGGCCCGTGGCTGTGGGGACGACCCTATAGTCGTTGGACATAACGGTGGCGGGCCAATCTAGTCCCGTGGTCGCGGGGACGACCCTACAGTCGTCGGACATTTCGGCGGCAGGCCAACTTTGGCCCGTGGTCGTGGGGACGACCCTATAGTCGTCGGACATGACGGTAGCGGGCCAATCTAGTCCCGAGGTCGTGGGGCGACCCTATAGTCGTCGAACATGTCAACGGCGGGCCAGCGTAGGCTCGGGGTCGTGCGCAGGACTATATAGTCGTCGGACATGACGGCCACGGGCTAACATAGGATCAGGGTCATGGGGACGACCCTATAGTCGTCGATCATGTCGACGGCTGGCCAACGTAGTCCCGGGGTCGTGGGGACGACCCTATTGTCGTCGGACATGGCGGTGGCGGGCCAATCTAGTCCCGTGGTCGCGGGGACGACCCTACAGTCGTCGGACATGTTGGCGGCAGGTCAACCTAGTCCCGGGGTCGTGGGGACGACCCTATTGTCGTCGGATATGGCGGTGGCGGGCCAATCTAGTCCCGTGGTCGCGGGGACGACCCTAAAGGCGTCGGACATTTCGGCGGCAGGCCAACTTTGGCCCGAGGTCGTGGGGACGACCCTATAGTCGTCGGACATGACGGTGTCGGGCCAATCTAGTCCCGGGATTGTGGGGATATGTCGGCGACTTGCGAAATGTGCCCGGGGTCGTGGGGACGACCCTATAGTGGGCGGACAAGTCGGCGGCTGGCCAACCTAGTCCGGGGGTCGTGGGGACGACTCTATAGTCGTCGGACAAGTCGGCGGCGGGCCAACCTAGTCCCGTGGTCGCGGGGACGACCCTACAGTCGTCGGACATTTCGGCGGCAGGCCAACTTTGGCCCGTGGTCGTGGGGACGACCCTATAGTCGTCGGACATGACGGTAGCGGGCCAATCTAGTCCCGAGGTCGTGGGGACGACCCTATAGTCGTCGAACATGTCAACGGCGGGCCAGCGTAGGCTCGGGGTCGTGTGCAGGACTATATAGTCGTCGGACATGACGGCCACGGGCTAACATAGGATCAGGGTCATGGGGACGACCCTATAGTCGTCGAACATGTCGACGGCAGGCCAACGTAGGCTCGGGGTCGTGTGGACGACCCTATAGTCGTCGGACATGTCGGTGGCGGGCTAACTTAGGATCAGGGTCGTGGGAGCGATCCAATAGTCGTCGGACATGTCGGTGGCTGGTCAACTTTGGCCCGTGGTCGTGGGTACGACCCTACAGTCGTCGGACATTTCGGCGGCTTGCCAACTTTGGCCCGGGGTCGTGGGGACGACCCTATAGTCGTCGGACTTGACGGTGGCGGGCCAATCTAGTACCGAGGTCCTGGGGACGACCCTATAGTCGTCGGACGTGACGGTGGCGGGCCAATCTAGTCCCGGGGTCGTGGGGACGACCCTATAGTCGTCGGACATGTCGGCGGCTGGCCGACCTAGTCCCGAGGTCGTGGGGACGACCGAATAGTCGTCGGATATGTTTGCGGCTTGTCAACCTAGTCCCGGGGTCGTGGGGACGACCCTATAGTCGTTGGACATGACGGTGGCGGGCCAATCTAGTCCCGGGGTCGTGGGGACGACCCTATAGTCGTCGGACAAGACGGCGGCTGGACATCTTTGGCCCGCGGTCGTGGGGACGACCCTATAGTCGTCGGACATTTCGGCGGCTTGCCAACTTTGGCCCGGGGTCGTGGGGACGATCCAATAGTCATCGGACATGTCGTCGGCTGGTCAACTTTGGCCCGTGGTCGTGGGGACGACCCTATAGTCGTCGGACATGTCGGCGACTTGCCAACTTTGGCCCGGGGTCGTGGGGACGATCCAATAGTCGTCGGACATGTCGGCGGCTGGGCAAAATTGGCCCGAGGTCGTGGGGGCGACCCTATAGTCGTCGGACATGTCGGCGGCTGGCCAAAATTGGCCCGAGGTCGTGGGGGCGACTCTATAGTCGTCGGACATGTCGGCGGCTGGCCAACCTAGACCCGGGGTCGTGGGGACGACCCTACAGTCGTCGGACAAGTCGGCGGCGAGCCAATCTAGTCCCGCGGTCGTGGGGACGACCCTATAGTCGTCGGACAAGTCAGCGGCTAGCCAACATTGGCCCGTGGTCGTGGGGACGACCATATAGTCGTCGGACATGACGGTGGCGGGCCACTCTAGTCCCGGTTCGTGGGGACGACCCTATAGTCGACGGACATGTCGGCGGCGAGCCCACCTATTCGGGGGTCGTGGGGACGACCCTATAGTCGTCGGACAAGTCGGCGGCCGGCCAACCTAGTCCGGGGGTCGTGGGGACGACCCTATAGGCGTCGGACATGACGGTGGCGGGCCAGTCTAGTCCCGGGTCGTGGGGACGACCCTATAGTCGTCGGACATGTCGGCGGCTGGCCAACATTGGCCCGTGGTCGTGGGGAGGACCCTATAGTCGTCGGACTTGACGGTGGCGGGCCAATCTAGTCCCGGGGTCGTGGGGACGACCCAATAGTCGTTGGACATTACGGCGGCTGGCCAACTTTGGCCCATGGTCGTGGGGACGACCCTATAGTCGTTGGACATGACGTTGGCTGGCTAATCTAGTCCCGGGGTCGTGGGGACGACCCTACAGTCGTCGGACATTTCGGCGCCTTGCCAACTTTGGCCCGGGGTCGTGGGGACGACCCTATAGGCGTCGGACATGACGGTGGCGGGCCAGTCTAGTCCCGGGTCGTGGGGACGACCCTATAGTCGTCGGACATGTCGGCGATTGGCCAACATTGGCCCGGGGTCGTGGGGACGACCCTACAGTCGCCGGACATTTCGGCGGCTTGCCAACTTTGGCCCGGGGTCGTGGGGACGACACTATAGTCGTCGGACATGACGGTGGCGGACCAATCTAGTCCCGGGGTCGTGGGGACGACCCTACAGTCGTCGGACATTTCGGCGCCTTGCCAACTTTGGCCCGGGATCGTGGGGACGACCCTATAGTCGTCGAACATGACGGTGGCGGACCAATCTAGTCCCGGGGTCGAGGGGACGACCCTATAGTCGTCGGGCATGTCGGCGGCCGCCAACTTTGGCCCGGTGTCGTGGGGACGACTCTATAGTCGTCGGACATGTCGGCGGCGGGCCAACTTTGGCCCCTGGTCGTGGGGACGACCCAATAGTGGTCGGACATGTCGGCGGCTGGCCAACATAGTCCCGAGGTCGTGGGGACGACCCTATAGTCGTCGGACTTGACGGTGGCGGGCCAATCTAGTCCCAGGGTCGTGGGGACGACCCTATAGTCTTCGGACATGTCGGCGGCTGGCCAACTTTGGCCCGTAGTCGTGGGGACGATCCGATAGTCGCCGGACATGGCGGTGGCGGGCCAATCTATTCCCGGGGTCGTGGGGACGACCCTATAGTCGTCGGACATGTCGGCGGCTGGCCAACTTTGGCCCGGTGTCGTGGGGACGACTCTATAGTCGTCGGACATGTCGGCGGCGGGCCAATCTAGTACCGGGGTCGTGGGGACGACCCTATAGTCTTCGGACATGTCGGCGGCTGGCCAACTTTGGCCCGTGGTCGTGGGGACGACCCAATAGTCGTCGGACATGTCGGCGGCTGGCCAACTTTGGCCCGTAGTCGTGGGGACGATCCGATAGTCACCGGACATGACGGTGGCGGGCCAATCTATTCCCGGTGTCGTGGGGACGACCCTATAGTCGTCGGACATGTCGGCGGCAGGCCAACTTTGGCCCGTGGTCGTGGGGACGACCCAATAGTTTCGGACATGGCGGCGCCTGGCCAACCTAGTCCCGAGGTCGTGGGGACGACCCTATAGTCGTCGGACATGAAGGTGGTGGGCCAATCTAGTCCCAGGGTCGTGGGAACGACCCTATAGTCTTCGGACATGTCGGCGGCTGGCCAACTTTGGCCCGTGGTCGTGGGGACGACTCTATAGTCGTCGGACATGTCGGCGGCTGGCCAACCTAGACCCGGGGTCGTGGGGACGACCCTATTGTCGTCGGACATGACGGTGGCGGGCCAATCTACTCCCGGGGTCGTGGGGACGACCCTATAGTCGTCGGACATGTCGGCGGCTGGCCATTCTAGTCCCGGGGTCGTGGGCACGACCCTATAGTCGTCGGACATGTCGGCGGCGGGCCAACTTTGGCCCGGGGTCGTGGAGACAACCCTATAGTCATCGGACATGTCGGCGATTGGCCATTATTGGCCCGGGGTCGTGGGGACGACCGTATATTCGTCGGACATGACGGTGGCGGGCCAATCTAGTCCCGGGGTCGTGGGGACGACCCTATAGTCGTCGGATATGTCGGCGGCTGGCCTACTTTGGCCCGTCGTCGTGGGGACGACTCTATAGTCGTTGGACATGTCGGCGGCTGGCCAATCTAGTCCCGGGGACGTGGGGACGACCCTATAGTCTTCGGACATGTCGGCGGCTGGCCAACTTTGGCCCGTGGTCGTGGGGACGACCCTATAGTCGTTGGACATGACGGTGGCGGGCCAATCTAGTCCCGGGGTCGTGGGGACGACCCTATAGTCGTCGTACAAAACGGCGGCTGGACATCTTTGGCCCGGGGTCGTGGGGACGACCCTATAGTCGTCGGACATGACGGTGGCGGGCCAATCTAGTCCCGGGGTCGTGGGGACGACCCTATAGTCGTCGGACATGTCGGCGGCTGGCCAACTTTGGCCCGTGGTCGTGGGGACGATCCAATAGTCGTCGGACATGTCGGCGGCTGGCCAACTTTGGCGCGTGGTCGTGGGGACGATCCGATTGTCGTCGGACATGTCGGCGGCTGGCCAACCTAGACCCGGGGTCGTGGGGACGACCCTATAGTCGTCGGATATGTCGGTGGCGGGCCAATCTAGTCCGGGGGTCGTGGGGACGACCCTACAGTCGTCGGACATTTCGGCGGCTTGCCAACTTTGGCCCGGGGTCGTGGGGACGATCCAATAGTCGTCGGACATGTCGGCGGCTGGTCAACTTTGGCCCGTGGTCGTGGGGACGACCCTATAGTCGTCGGACATGTCGGCGGCTGGCCAACTTTGGACCGGTGTAGTGGGGACGACTCTATAGTCGTCGGAAATGTCGGCGGCTGGCCAACCTGGACCCGGGGTCGTGGGGACGACCCTATTGTCGTCGGACATGACGGTGGCGGGCCAATCTAGTCTCGGGGTCGTGGGGACGACCCTACAGTCGTCGGACATTTCGGCGGCTTGCCAACTTTGGCCCGGGGTCGTGGGGGCGATCCAATAGTCGTCGACATGTCGGTGGCTGGTCAACTTTGGCCCGTGGTCGTGGGTACGACCCTACAGTCGTCGGACATTTCGGCGGCTTGCCAACTTTGGCCCGGGGTCGTGGGGACGACCCTATAGTCGTCGGACTTGACGGTGGCGGGCCAATCTAGTACCGAGGTCCTGGGGACGACCCTATAGTCGTCGGACGTGACGGTGGCGGGCCAATCTAGTCCCGGGGTCGTGGGGACGACCCTATAGTCGTCGGACATGTCGGCGGCTGGCCGACCTAGTCCCGAGGTCGTGGGGACGACCGTATAGTCGTCGGATATGTTTGCGGCTTGTCAACCTAGTCCCGGGGTCGTGGGGACGACCCTATAGTCGTTGGACATGACGGTGGCGGGCCAATCTAGTCCCGGGGTCGTGGGGACGACCCTATAGTCGTCGGACCAGACGGCGGCTGGACATCTTTGGCCCGCGGTCGTGGGGACGACCCTATAGTCGTCGGACATTTCGGCGGCTTGCCAACTTTGGCCCGGGGTCGTGGGGACGATCCAATAGTCATCGGACATGTCGTCGGCTGGTCAACTTTGGCCCGTGGTCGTGGGGACGACCCTATAGTCGTCGGACATGTCGGCGACTTGCCAACTTTGGCCCGGGGTCGTGGGGACGATCCAATAGTCGTCGGACATGTCGGCGGCTGGGCAAAATTGGCCCGAGGTCGTGGGGGCGACCCTATAGTCGTCGGACATGTCGGCGGCTGGCCAAAATTGGCCCGAGGTCGTGGGGGCGACTCTATAGTCGTCGGACATGTCGGCGGCTGGCCAACCTAGACCCGGGGTCGTGGGGACGACCCTACAGTCGTCGGACAAGTCGGCGGCGAGCCAATCTAGTCCCGCGGTCGTGGGGACGACCCTATAGTCGTCGGACAAGTCAGCGGCTAGCCAACATTGGCCCGTGGTCGTGGGGACGACCATATAGTCGTCGGACATGACTGTGGCGGGCCACTCTAGTCCCGGTTCGTGGGGACGACCCTATAGTCGACGGACATGTCGGCGGCGAGCCCACCTATTCGGGGGTCGTGGGGACGACCCTATAGTCGTCGGACAAGTCGGCGGCCGGCCAACCTAGTCCGGGGGTCGTGGGGACGACCCTATAGGCGTCGGACATGACGGTGGCGGGCCAGTCTAGTCCCGGGTCGTGGGGACGACCCTATAGTCGTCGGACATGTCGGCGGCTGGCCAACATTGGCCCGTGGTCGTGGGGAGGACCCTATAGTCGTCGGACTTGACGGTGGCGGGCCAATCTAGTCCCGGGGTCGTGGGGACGACCCAATAGTCGTTGGACATTACGGCGGCTGGCCAACTTTGGCCCATGGTCGTGGGGACGACCCTATAGTCGTTGGACATGACGTTGGCTGGCTAATCTAGTCCCGGGGTCGTGGGGACGACCCTACAGTCGTCGGACATTTCGGCGCCTTGCCAACTTTGGCCCGGGGTCGTGGGGACGACCCTATAGGCGTCGGACATGACGGTGGCGGGCCAGTCTAGTCCCGGGTCGTGGGGACGACCCTATAGTCGTCGGACATGTCGGCGATTGGCCAACATTGGCCCGGGGTCGTGGGGACGACCCTACAGTCGCCGGACATTTCGGCGGCTTGCCAACTTTGGCCCGGGGTCGTGGGGACGACACTATAGTCGTCGGACATGACGGTGGCGGACCAATCTAGTCCCGGGGTCGTGGGGACGACCCTACAGTCGTCGGACATTTCGGCGCCTTGCCAACTTTGGCCCGGGATCGTGGGGACGACCCTATAGTCGTCGAACATGACGGTGGCGGACCAATCTAGTCCCGGGGTCGAGGGGACGACCCTATAGTCGTCGGGCATGTCGGCGGCCGCCAACTTTGGCCCGGTGTCGTGGGGACGACTCTATAGTCGTCGGACATGTCGGCGGCGGGCCAACTTTGGCCCCTGGTCGTGGGGACGACCCAATAGTGGTCGGACATGTCGGCGGCTGGCCAACCTAGTCCCGAGGTCGTGGGGACGACCCTATAGTCGTCGGACTTGACGGTGGCGGGCCAATCTAGTCCCAGGGTCGTGGGGACGACCCTATAGTCTTCGGACATGTCGGCGGCTGGCCAACTTTGGCCCGTAGTCGTGGGGACGATCCGATAGTCGCCGGACATGGCGGTGGCGGGCCAATCTATTCCCGGGGTCGTGGGGACGACCCTATAGTCGTCGGACATGTCGGCGGCTGGCCAATTTTGGCCCGGGGACGTGGGGACGACTCTATAGTCGTCGGACATGTCGGCGGCGGGCCAATCTAGTACCGGGGTCGTGGGGACGACCCTATAGTCTTCGGACATGTCGGCGGCTGGCCAACTTTGGCCCGTGGTCGTGGGGACGACCCAATAGTCGTCGGACATGTCGGCGGCTGGCCAACTTTGGCCCGTAGTCGTGGGGACGATCCGATAGTCACCGGACATGACGGTGGCGGGCCAATCTATTCCCGGTGTCGTGGGGACGACCATATAGTCGTCGGACATGTCGGCGGCAGGCCAACTTTGGCCCGTGGTCGTGGGGACGACCCAATAGTTTCGGACATGGCGGCGCCTGGCCAACCTAGTCCCGAGGTCGTGGGGACGACCCTATAGTCGTCGGACATGAAGGTGGTGGGCCAATCTAGTCCCAGGGTCGTGGGAACGACCCTATAGTCTTCGGACATGTCGGCGGCTGGCCAACTTTGGCCCGTGGTCGTGGGGACGACTCTATAGTCGTCGGACATGTCGGCGGCTGGCCAACCTAGACCCGGGGTCGTGGGGACGACCCTATTGTCGTCGGACATGACGGTGGCGGGCCAATCTACTCCCGGGGTCGTGGGGACGACCCTATAGTCGTCGGACATGTCGGCGGCTGGCCATTCTAGTCCCGGGGTCGTGGGCACGACCCTATAGTCGTCGGACATGTCGGCGGCGGGCCAACTTTGGCCCGGGGTCGTGGAGACAACCCTATAGTCATCGGACATGTCGGCGATTGGCCATTATTGGCCCGGGGTCGTGGGGACGACCGTATATTCGTCGGACATGACGGTGGCGGGCCAATCTAGTCCCGGGGTCGTGGGGACGACCCTATAGTCGTCGGATATGTCGGCGGCTGGCCTACTTTGGCCCGTCGTCGTGGGGACGACTCTATAGTCGTTGGACATGTCGGCGGCTGGCCAATCTAGTCCCGGGGACGTGGGGACGACCCTATAGTCTTCGGACATGTCGGCGGCTGGCCAACTTTGGCCCGTGGTCGTGGGGACGACCCTATAGTCGTTGGACATGACGGTGGCGGGCCAATCTAGTCCCGGGGTCGTGGGGACGACCCTATAGTCGTCGTACAAAACGGCGGCTGGACATCTTTGGCCCGGGGTCGTGGGGACGACCCTATAGTCGTCGGACATGTCGGCGGCTGGCCAACTTTGGCCCGTGGTCGTGGGGACGATCCAATAGTCGTCGGACATGTCGGCGGCTGGCCAACTTTGGCCCGTGGTCGTGGGGACGACCCAATAGTCGTCGGACATGTCGGCGGCTGGCCAACTTTGGCCCGTGGTCGTGGGGACGACTCTATAGTCGTCGGACATGTCGGCGGCTGGCCAACCTAGACCCGGGGTCGTGGGGACGACCCTATTGTCGTCGGACATGACGGTGGCGGGCCAATCTACTCCCGGGGTCGTGGGGACGACCCTATAGTCGTCGGACATGTCGGCGGCTGGCCAACATAGGCCCGTGGTCGTGGGGACGACCCAGTAGCCGTCGGACATGTCGGCGGCTGGCCAACTTTGGCCCGTAGTCGTGGGGACGATCCGATAATCGCCGGACATGACGGTGGCGGGCCAATCTATTCCCGGGGTCGTGGGGACGACCCTATAGTCGTCGGACATGTCGGCGGCTGGACAACTTTGGCCCGTCGTCGTGGGGACGACTCTATAGTCGTTGGACATGTCGGCGGCTGGCCAATCTAGTCCCGGGGACGTGGGGACGACCCTATAGTCTTCGGACATGTCGGCGGCTGGCCAACTTTGGCCTGTGGTCGTGGGGACGACCCTCTAGTCGTCGGACATGTCGGCGGCTGGCCAACATTGGCCCGTGGTCGTGGGGACGACCCAATAGTCGTTGGACATGTCAGCGGCTGGCCAACTTTGCCCCGGTGTCGTGGTGACGACTCTATAGTCGTCGGACATGTCGGCGGCTGGCCAATCTAGTCCCGGGGTCGTGGGGACGACCCTATAGTCTTTGGACATGTCGGCGGCTGGCCAACATAGGCCCGTGGTCGTGGGGACGACCCAGTAGCCTTCGGACATGTCGGCGGCTGGCCAACTTTGGCCCGTAGTCGTGGGGACGATCCGATAATCGCCGGACATGACGGTGGCGGGCCAATCTATTCCCGGGGTCGTGGGGACGACCCTATAGTCGTCGGACATGTCGGCGGCTGGACAACTTTGGCCCGGTGTCGTGGGGGCGACTCTGTAGTCGTCGGACATGTCGGCGGCTGGCCAACTTTGGCCCGGTGTCGTGGGGACGACTCTATAGTCGTCGGACATGTCGGCGGCTGGCCAACTGTGGCCCCTGGTCGTGGGGACGACCCGATAGTCGTCGGACATGTCGGCGGCTTGCCAACTTTGGCCCGTAGTCGTGGGGACGATCCGATAGTCACCGGACATGACGGTGGCGGGCCAATCTATTCCCGGTGTCGTGGGGACGACCCTATAGTCGTCGGACATGTCGGCGGCAGGCCAAATTTGGCCCGTGGTCGTGGGGACGACCCAATAGTTTCGGACATGGCGGCGCCTGGCCAACCTAGTCCCGAGGTCGTGGGGACGACCCTATAGTCGTCGGACATGAAGGTGGCGGGCCAATCTAGTCCCAGGGTCGTGGGAACGACCCTATAGTCTTCGGACATGTCGGCGGCTGGCCAACTTTGGCCCGTGGTCGTGGGGACGACTCTATAGTCGTCGGACATGTCGGCGGCTGGCCAACCTAGACCCGGGGTCGTGGGGACGACCCTATTGTCGTCGGACATATACGGTGGCGGGCCAATCTACTCCCGGGGTCGTGGGGACGACCCTATAGTCGTCGGACATGTCGGCGGCTGGCCATTCTAGTCCCGGGGTCGTGAGGACGACCCTATAGTCGTCGGACATGTGGGCGGCGGGCCAACTTTGGCCCGGGGTCGTGGAGACAACCCTATAGTCATCGGACATGTCGGCGATTGGCCATTATTGGCCCGGGGTCGTGGGGACGACCGTATATTCGTCGGACATGACGGTGGCGGGCCAATCTAGTCCCGGGGTCGTGGGGACGACACTATAGTCGTCGGATATGTCGGCGGCTGGCCTACTTTGGCCCGTCGTCGTGGGGACGACTCTATAGTCGTTGGACATGTCGGCGGCTGGCCAATCTAGTCCCGGGGACGTGGGGACGACCCTATAGTCTTCGGACATGTCGGCGGCTGGCCAACTTTGGCCCGTGGTCGTGGGGACGACCCTATAGTCGTTGGACATGACGGTGGCGGGCCAATCTAGTCCCGGGGTCGTGGGGACGACCCTATAGTCGTCGGAACAAACGGCGGCTGGACATCTTTGGCCCGGGGTCGTCGGGACGACCCTATAGTCGTCGGACATGTCGGTGGCTGGCCAACTTTCGCCCGGCGTCGTGGGGACGACTCAATAGTCGTCGGACATGTCGGCGGCTGGCCAACTTTGGCCCGTGGTCGTGGGGACGACCCAATAGTCGTCGGGCATGTCGGCGGCTGGCCAATCTAGTCCCGGGGACGTGGGGACGACCCAATAGTCGTCGGACATGTCGGCGGCTGGCCAACTTTGGCCCGTGGTCGTGGGGACGACCCAATAGTCGTCGGACATGTCGGCGGCTGGCCAACTTTGGCCCGTGGTCGTGGGGACGATCCGATAGTCGTTGGACATGACGGTGGCGGGCCAATCCAGTCCCGGGGTCGTCGGGACGACCCTATAGTCGTCGGACATGTCGGCGGCTGGCCAACTTTGGCCCGGTGTCGTGGGGACGACTCTATAGTCGTCGGGCATGTCGGCGGCTGGCCAACTTTGGCCCGTGGTCGTGGGGACGATCCGATAGTGGTCGGACATGTCGGCGGATGGCCTACTTTGGCCCTGTGTCTTGGGGACGACTCTATAGTCGTCGGACATGTCGGCGGCTGGCCAACCTAGACCCGGAGTCGTGGGGACGACCCTATAGTCCACGGACAAGTCGGCGGCTGGCCAACTTTGGCCGGTGGTCGTGGGAACGACCCTATAGTCGTCGGACATGTCGGCGGCTGGCCAACTTTGGCCCGTAGTCGTGGGGACGATCCGATAGTCGCCGGACATGACGGTGGCGGGCCAATCTATTCCCGGGGTCGTGGGGACGACCCAATAGTCCTCGGACATGTCGGCTGCAGGCCAACTTTGGCCCGTGGTCGTGGGGACGACCCAATAGTCGTTCGACATGTCGGCGGCTGGCCAACTTTGGCCCGTGGCTGTGGGGACGACCCTATAGTCGTTGGACATAACGGTGGCGGGCCAATCTAGTCCCGTGGTCGCGGGGACGACCCTACAGTCGTCGGACATTTCGGCGGCAGGCCAACTTTGGCCCGTGGTCGTGGGGACGACCCTATAGTCGTCGGACATGACGGTAGCGGGCCAATCTAGTCCCGAGGTCGTGGGGCGACCCTATAGTCGTCGAACATGTCAACGGCGGGCCAGCGTAGGCTCGGGGTCGTGCGCAGGACTATATAGTCGTCGGACATGACGGCCACGGGCTAACATAGGATCAGGGTCATGGGGACGACCCTATAGTCGTCGATCATGTCGACGGCTGGCCAACGTAGTCCCGGGGTCGTGGGGACGACCCTATTGTCGTCGGACATGGCGGTGGCGGGCCAATCTAGTCCCGTGGTCGCGGGGACGACCCTACAGTCGTCGGACATGTTGGCGGCAGGTCAACCTAGTCCCGGGGTCGTGGGGACGACCCTATTGTCGTCGGATATGGCGGTGGCGGGCCAATCTAGTCCCGTGGTCGCGGGGACGACCCTAAAGGCGTCGGACATTTCGGCGGCAGGCCAACTTTGGCCCGAGGTCGTGGGGACGACCCTATAGTCGTCGGACATGACGGTGTCGGGCCAATCTAGTCCCGGGATTGTGGGGATATGTCGGCGACTTGCGAAATGTGCCCGGGGTCGTGGGGACGACCCTATAGTGGGCGGACAAGTCGGCGGCTGGCCAACCTAGTCCGGGGGTCGTGGGGACGACTCTATAGTCGTCGGACAAGTCGGCGGCGGGCCAACCTAGTCCCGTGGTCGCGGGGACGACCCTACAGTCGTCGGACATTTCGGCGGCAGGCCAACTTTGGCCCGTGGTCGTGGGGACGACCCTATAGTCGTCGGACATGACGGTAGCGGGCCAATCTAGTCCCGAGGTCGTGGGGACGACCCTATAGTCGTCGAACATGTCAACGGCGGGCCAGCGTAGGCTCGGGGTCGTGTGCAGGACTATATAGTCGTCGGACATGACGGCCACGGGCTAACATAGGATCAGGGTCATGGGGACGACCCTATAGTCGTCGAACATGTCGACGGCAGGCCAACGTAGGCTCGGGGTCGTGTGGACGACCCTATAGTCGTCGGACATGTCGGTAGCGGGCTAACTTAGGATCAGGGTCGTGGGGACGACCGTATAGTCGTCGGACATTTCGGCGGCTGGCCAACATTGGCCCGGTGTCGTGGGGACGACTCTATAGTCGTCGGACATGACGGTGGCGGGCCAATCTAGTCCCGGGGTCATGGGAACGACCCTATAGTCGTCGGACATTTCGGCGGCTGGCCAACTTTGGCCCGTGGTCGTGGGGACGACCCAATAGTCGTCGGACATGTCGGCGGCTGGCCAACTTTGGCCCGTGGTCGTGGGGACGATCCGATAGTAGTTGGACATGACGGTGGCGGGCCAATCTAGTCCGGGGTCGTCGGGACGACCCTATAGTCGTCGGACATGTCGGCGGCTGGCCAACTTTGGCCCGGTGTCGTGGGGACGACTCTATAGTCGTCGGGCATGTTGGCGGCAGGTCAACCTAGTCCCGGGGTCGTGGGGACGACCCTCTAGTCGTCGGACATGACGGTGCCGAGCCAATCTAGTCCCGGGATCGTGGGGACGACCCTATAGTCGTCGGACATTTCGGCGGCTGGCCAACTTTGGCCCGTGGTCGTGGGGACGACCCAATAGTCGTCGGACATGTCGGCGGCTGGCCAACTTTGGCCCGTGGTCGTGGGGACGATCCGATAGTCGTTGGACATGACGGTGGCGGGCCAATCTAGTCCGGGGTCGTCGGGACGACCCTATAGTCGTCGGACATGTCGGCGGCTGGCCAACTTTGGCCCGGTGTCGTGGGGACGACTCTATAGTCGTCGGGCATGTCGGCGGCTGGCCAACTTTGGCCCGTGGTCGTGGGGACGATCCGATAGTGGTCGGACATGTCGGCGGATGGCCTACTTTGGCCCTGTGTCTTGGGGACGACTCTATAGTCGTCGGACATGTCGGCGGCTGGCCAACCTAGACCCGGGGTCGTGGGGACGACCCTATAGTCCACGGACAAGTCGGCGGCTGGCCAACTTTGGCCGGTGGTCGTGGGAACGACCCTATAGTCGTCGGACAAGTCGGCGGCTGGCCAACCTAGTCCCGGGGTCGTGGGGACGACCCTATAGTCCTCGGACAAGTCGGCGGCTGGCCAACTTTGGCCCGTGGTCGTGGGGACGACCCTATAGTCGTCGGACATGTTGACGGCAGGTCAGCCTAGTCCCGGGGTCATGGGGACGACCCTATAGTCGTCGGACAAGACGGCGGCTGGATATCCTTGGCTCGCGGTCGTGGGGACGACCCTATAGTCGTCGGACATTTCGGCGGCATGCCAACTTTGGCCCGGGGTCGTGGGGACGATCCTATAGTCGTCGGACATGTCGGCGGCTGGCTAACTTTGGCCCGTGGTCGTGGGGACGACCCAATAGTCGTTGGACATATCGGCGGCTGGCCAACTTTGGCCCATGGTCGTGGGGAGGACCCTATAGTCGTCGGACATTTCGGCGGCATGCCATCTTTGGCCCGGGGTCGTGGGGACGACCCTATAGTCGTCGGACATGTTGGCGGCTTGTCAACCTAGTCCCGGGGTCGTGGGGACGACCCAATAGTCGTTGGACATATCGGCGGCTGGCCAACTTTGGCCTATGGTCGTGGGGATGACCCTATAGTCGTTGGACAGGACGGTGGCGGGCCAATCTAGTCCCGGGGTCGTAGGGACGACCCTATAGTCGTCGGACAAGACGGCGGCTGGACATCCTTGGCTCGCGGTCGTGGGGACGACCCTATAGTCGTCGGACATTTCGGCGGCTTGTCAACCTAGTCCCGGGGTCGTGGGGACGACCCAATAGTCTTCGGGCAAGTCGGCGGCTGGCCAACTTTGGCCCGGGGTCGTGGGGACGACCCTATAGTCGTCGGACATGTTGGCGGCTTGTCAACCTTGTCCCGGGGTCGTGGGGACGACCCTATAGTCGTTGGACATGACGGTGGTGGGCCAATCTAGTCCCGGGGTCGTGGGGACGACCCTATAGTCGTCGTACAAGTCGGCGGCGGGCCAAGCTTGTCCCGTGGTCGTGGGTACGATCCGATAGTTGTCGGACATGACGTTGGCGGGCCAATCTAGTCCCGGGGTCGTGGGGACGACCCTATAGTCGTCGGACATTTCGGCGGCTTGCCAACTTTGGCCGTCGTCGGACGTGTTGGCGGCTTGTCAACCTAGTCCCGGGGTTTTGGGGACGACCCTATAGTCGTTGGACATGACGGTGGCGGGCCAATCTAGTCCCGGGGTCGTAGGAACGACCCTATAGTCGTCGGACATGTCGGCGGCTTGCCACCTTTGGCCCAGGGTCGTGGGGACGACCCTATAGTCGTCGGACATGTCGGCGGCTGGCCAACCTAGTCCCGAGGTCGTGGGGACGACCGTATAGTCGTCGGACATGTCGGCGGCTGGCCAACCTAGCCCCGGGGTCGTGGGGGCGACCCTACAGTCGTCGGACATTTCGGCGGCTTGCCAACTTTGGCCCGGGGTCGTCGGGACGATCCTATAGTCGTCGGACATGTCGGCGGCTGGCTAACTTTGGCCCGTGGTCGTGGGGACGACCCAATAGTCGTTGGACATATCGGCGGCTGGCCAACTTTGGCCCATGGTCGTGGGGAGGACCCTATAGTCGTCGGACATTTCGGCGGCATGCCATCTTTGGCCCGGGGTCGTGGGGACGACCCTATAGTCGTCGGACATGTTGGCGGCTTGTCAACCTAGTCCCGGGGTCGTGGGGACGACCCTATAGTCTTTGGACATGACGATGGCGGGCCAATCTAGTCCCGGGGTCGTGGGGACGACCCTATAGTCGTCGGAGATGTCGGCGATTGGCCAACATTGGCCCGGGGTCGTGGGGACGACCCTATAGTCGTCGGACATTTCGGCGGCTTGCCAACTTTGGCCCGGGGTCGTGGGGACGACCCCTAGTCGTCGGACATGACCGCGGCTGGACATCTTTGGCCCGCGGTCGTGGGGACGACCCTATAGTCGTCGGACTTGTCGCTGGCGGGCCAATGTAGTCCCGGGGTCGTGGGGACGACCCTTCGGTCGTCGGACATTTCGGCGGCTTGCCAACTTTGGCCCGGGGTCGTGGGGACGACCCTATAGTCGTCGGACATGTCGGCGGCTGGCTAACTTTGGCCCGTGGTCGTGGGGACGACCCAATAGTCGTTGGACATGTCGGCGGCTGGCCAACTTTGGCCCGTGGTCGTGGAGACGATCCTATAGTCGTCGGACTTGGCGGTGCCGGGCCAATCTAGTCCCGGGGTTGTGGGGACGACCCTATAGTCGTCGGATATGTCGGCGGCTTGCCAAATTTGCCCGGGGTCGTGGGGACGACCCTATAGTCGTCGGACTTGACGGTGGCGGGCCAATCTAGTCCCGGGGTCGTGGGGACGACCCAATAGTCATTGGACATATCGGCGGCTGGCCAACTTTGGCCCATGGTCGTGGGGATGACCCTATAGTCGTTGGACATGACGGTGGCGGGCCAATCTAGTCCCGGGGTCGTAGGGACGACCCTATAGTCGTCGGACAAGACGGCGGCTGGATATCCTTGGCTCGCGGTCTTGGGGACGACCCTATAGTCGTCGGACATTTCGGCGGCATGCCAACTTTGGCCCGGGGTCGTGGGGACGACCCTATAGTCGTCGGACTTCACGGTGGCGGGTCAATCTAGTCCCGCGGTCGTGGGGACGACCCTACAGTCGTCGGACATTTCGGCGGCTTGCCAACTTTGGCCCGGGGTCGTGGGGACGACCCTATAGTCGTCGGACATGTCGGCGGCTTGCCAACTTTGGCCCAGGGTCGTGGGGACGACCCTATAGTCGTCGGACATGTCGGCGGCTGGCCAACTTTGGCCCATGGTCGTGGGGATGACCCTATAGTCGTTGGACATGACGGTGGCGGGCCAATCTAGTCCCGTGGTCGTAGGGACGACCCTATAGTCGTCGGACAAGACGGCGGCTGGATATCCTTGGCTCGCGGTCTTGGGGACGACCCTATAGTCGTCGGACATTTCGGCGGCATGCCAACTTTGGCCCGGGGTCGTGGGGACGACCCTATAGTCGTTGGACATGACGGTGGCGGGCCAATCTAGTCCCGGGGTCGTAGGGACGACCCTATAGTCGTCGGACATGTCGGCGATTGGCCAACATTGGCCCGGGGTCGTGGGGACGACCCTATAGTCGTCGGACATGTCGGCGGCTGGCCAACCTAGTCCCGAGGTCGTGGGGACGACCCTATAATCGTCGGACTTCACGGTGGCGGGCCAATCTAGTCCCGGGGTCGTGGGGACGACCCTACAGTCGTCGGACATTTCGGCGGCTTGCCAACTTTGGCCCGGGGTCGTGGGGACGACCCTATAGTCGCCGGACTTCACGGTGGCGGGTCAATCTAGTCCCGCGGTCGTGGGGACGACCCTACAGTCGTCGGACATTTCGGCGGCTTGCCAACTTTGGCCCGGGGTCGTGGGGACGACCCTATAGTCGTCGGACATGACGGTGGCGGACCAATCTAGTCCCGGGGTCGTAGGGACGACCCTATAGTCGTCGGACATGTTGGCGATTGGCCATCTTTGGCCCGTGGTCGTGAAGACGACCCTATAGTCGTCGGACATGACGGTGGCGGGCCAATCTAGTCCCGGGGTCGTGGGGACGACCATATAGTCATCGGACATGTCGGCGGCTGGTCAACTTTGGCCCGTGGTCGTGGGGCGACCCAATAGTCGTTGGACATGTCGGCGGCTGGCCAACTTTGGCCCGTGGTCGTGGGGACGATCCGATAATCGTCGGACGTGACGGTGGCTAGCCAATCTAGTCCCGGGATCGTGGGGACGACCCTATAGTCGTCGGACATGTCGGCGTTTGGCCATCTTTGGCCCGTGGTCGTGAAGACGACCCTATAGTCGTCGGACATGTCGGCGTTTGGCCATCTTTGGCCCGTGGTCGTGAAGACGACCCTATAGTCGTCGGACATGACGGTGGCGGGCCAATCTAGTCCCGGGGTCGTGGGGACGACCATATAGTCATCGGACATGTCGGCGGCTGGTCAACTTTGGCCCGTGGTCGTGAGGCGACCCAATAGTCGTTGGACATGTCGGCGGCTGGCCAACTTTGGCCCGTGGTCGTGGGGACGATCCGATAATCGTCGGACGTGACGGTGGCTAGCCAATCTAGTCCCAGGGTCGTGGGGATGACCAAATAGTCGGCGGCTGGCCAACTTTGGCCCGTGGTCGTAGGGACGATCCGATAGTCGTTGGACATGAAGGTGCCGGGCCAATCAAGTCCCGGGGTCGTAGGTGCGACCCAATAGTCGTCGGACATGTCGGCGGCTGGCCAACTTTGGCCCGTGGTCGTGGGGACGATCCGATAGTCGTCGGACGTGACGGTGGCTAGCCAATCTAGTCCCGGGATCGTGGGGACGACCCTATAGTCGTCGGAGATGTCGGCGGCTGGCCTACTTTGGCCCTGTGTCTTGGGGACGACCCTATAGTCGTCGGACAAATCGGCGGCTGGCCAACTTTGGCCCGGGGTCGTGGGGACGACGCTATTGTCGTCGGACAAGTCGGCGGTGAGCCAACCTAGTCCAGGGGTCGTGGGGACGACCCTATATTCGTCGGACATATCGGCGGCTTGCCAACTTTGGCCCGGGGTCGTGGGGACGACCCTATAGTCGTCGGAAATGTCGGCGATTGGCCATTATAGGCCCGGGGTCGTGGGGACGACCGTATATTCGTCGGACATGACGGTGGCGGGCCAATCTAGTCCCGGGGTCGTGGGGACGACCCTATAGTCGTCGGACAACACGGCGGCTGGACATCTTTGGCCCGCGGTCGTGGGGACGACTCTATAGTCGTCGGACAACACGGCGGCTGGTCATCTTTGGCCCGCGGTCGTGGGGACGACCCTATAGTCGTCGGACATGACGTTGGCGGGCCAATCTAGTCCCAGGGTCGTTGGGACGACCCTATAGTCGTCGGAAATGTCGGCGGCTGGCCTACTTTGGCCCTGTGTCTTGGGGACGACCCTATAGTCGTCGGACAAATCGGCGGCTGGCCAACTTTGGCCCGGGGTCGTGGGGACGACGCTATTGTCGTCGGACAAGTCGGCGGTGAGCCAACCTAGACCAGGGGTCGTGGGGACGACCCTATAGTCGTCGGACATGTCGGCGTTTGGCCATCTTTGGCCCGTGGTCGTGAAGACGACCCTATAGTCGTCGGACATGACGGTGGCGGGCCAATCTAGTCCCGGGGTCGTGGGGACGACCATATAGTCATCGGACATGTCGGCGGCTGGCCAACTTTGGCCCGTGGTCGTGGGGCGAACCAATAGTCGTTGGACATGTCGGCGGCTGGCCAACGTTGGGCCGTGGTCGTGGGGACTATCCGATAGTCGTCGGACGTGACGGTGGCTAGCCAATCTAGTCCCAGGGTCGTGGGGATGACCAAATAGTCGTCGGACATGTTGGCGGCTGCCCAACCTAGTCCCAACGTCGTGGGAACGACCCTATAATCGTCGGACATAACGGTGGCGGGCCAATTTAGTCCCGTGGTCGTGGGGACGCCCCAATAGTCGTTGGACATGTCGGCGGCTGGCCAACTTTGGCCCGTGGTCGTGGTGGACGACCCTATAGTCGTCGGACATGTCGGCGGCTGGCCAACTTTGGCCCGTAGTCGTGGGGACGATCCGATAGTCGCCGGACATGACGGTGGCGGGCCAATCTATTCCCGGGGTCGTGGGGACGACCCTATAGTCGTCGGACATGTCGGCGGCTGGTCAACTTTGGCCCGGTGTCGTGGGGACGACTCTATAGTCGTCAGACATGTCGGCGGCTGGCCAACTTTGGCCCGTGGTCGTGGGGACGACCCAATAGTCGTCGGACATTTCGGCGGCTGGCCAACATTGGCCCGTGGTCGTGGGGACGACCCAATAGTCGTCGGACATTTCGGCGGCTGGCCAACTTTGACCCGTGGTCGTGGGGACGACCCTATAGTCGTCGAACATGTCAACGGCGGGCCAGCGTAGGCTCGGGGTCGTGTGCACGACTATATAGTCGTCGGACATGACGGCCACGGGCTAACTTAGGATCAGGGTCGTGGGGACGACACTATAGTCGTCGCAAATGTCGGCGGCGAGCCAACCTAGTCCCGGGGTCGTGGGGGCGACCCTATAGTGGTCGGACTAGACGGCGGCTGGCCACCTTTGGCCCGTGGTCGTGGGGACGCCCCAATAGTCGTTGGACATGTCGGCGGCTGGCCAACTTTTGCCCGTGGTCGTGGTGGACGACCCTATAGTCGTCGGACATGTCGGCGGCTGGCCAACTTTGGCCCGTGGTCGTGGGGACGATCCGATAGTCGTCGGACATGTCGGCGGCTGGCCAACCTAGACCCGGGGTCGTGGGTACGACCCTATTGTCGTCGGACATGGCGGTGGCGGGCCAATCTAGTCCCGTGGTCGTGGGGACGACCCTATAGTCATCGGACATGACGGTAGCGGGCCAATCTAGACCCGAGGTCGTGGGGACGACCCTATAGTAGTCGGACATGTCGGCGGCTGGCCAACCTAGACCCGGGGTCGTGGGGACGACCCTATTGTCGTCGGACATGACGGTGGCGGGCCAATCTAGTCCCAGGGTCGTGGGGACGACCCTATAGTCGTCGGACAAGTCGGCGGCGGGCCAACCTAGTCCCGGGGTCATGGGGACGACCCTATAGTCGTCGGATATGTCGGCGGCTGTCCAACTTTGGTCCGTGGTCGTGGGGACGACCCTATAGTCGTCAGAAATAACGGTGGCGGGGCAATCAACTCCCGGGGTCGTGGGGTCGACCCTATAGTCGTCGGACATGATGGTGGCGGGCCAATCTAGTCCCGAGGTCATGGGGACGACCCTATAGTCGTCGGATATGTCGGCGGCTGACCAAAGTTGCCGGGGGTGGTGGGGACGACCCTATAGTGGTCGGACAAGTCGGCGGCTGGCCAACCTAGTCCGGGGGTCGTGGGGACGACCCTATAGTCGTCGGACAAGTCGGCGGCGGGCCAACCTAGTCCCGGGGTCATAGGGAAGACCCTATAGTCGTCGGATATGTCGGCGGCTGTCCAACTTTGGTCCGTGGTCGTGGGGACGACCCTATAGTCGTCAGAAATAACGGTGGCGGGGCAATCAACTCCCGGGGTCGTGGGGTCGACCCTATAGTCGTCGGACATGATGGTGGCGGGCCAATCTAGTCCCGAGGTCATGGGGACGACCCTATAGTCGTCGGATATGTCGGCGGCTGGCCAACTTTGGTCCGTTGTCGTGGGGACGACCCTATAGTCGTCGGAAATAACCATGGCGGGGCAATCTATTCCCGGGGTCGTGGGCACGACCCTGTAGTCGTCGGACATGACGGTGGCGGGCCAATCTAGTCCCGGGGTCATGGGAACGACCCTATAGTCGTCGGATATTTCGGCGGCCGGCCAACTTTGGCCCGTGGTCGTGGGGACGACCCTATAGTCGTCGGAATTAACGATGGCGGGGCAATCTATTCCCGGGGTCGTGGGGACGACCCTGTAGTCGTCGGACATGACCGTGGCGGGCCAATCTAGTCCCGGGGTCATGGGAACGACCCTATAGTCGTCGGATATTTCGGCGGCCGGCCAACTTTGGCTCGTGGTCGTGGGGACGACCCTATAGTCGTCGGACATGTTGGCGGCAGGTCAACCTAGTCCCGGGGTCGTGGGGACGACCCTATTGTCGTCGGACATGGCGGTGGCGGGCCAATCTAGTCCCGTGGTCGCGGGGACGACCCTACAGTCGTCGGACATTTCGGCGGCAGGCCAACTTTGGCCCGTGGTCGTGGGGACGACCCTATAGTCGTCGGACATGACGGTAGCGGGCCAATCTAGTCCCGAGGTCGTGGGGACGACCCTATAGTCGTCGGACATTTCGGCGGCTGGCCAACTTTGGCCCGTGGTCGTGGGGACGACCCTATAGTCGTCGGACATGTCGGCGGCAGGCCAACTTTGGCCCGTGGTCGTAGGTACGACCCTATAGTCATCGGACATGTCGGCGATTGGCTATTATTGGCCCGGGGTCGTGGGGACGACCGTATGTTCGTCGGACATGACGGTGGCGGGCCAATCTAGTCCCGGGGTCGTGGGGACGACCCTATAGTCGTCGGACAACACGGCGGCTGGACATCTTTGGCCCGCGGTCGTGGGGACGACCCTATAGTCGTCGGACATGACGGTGGCGGGCCAATCTAGTCCCAGGGTCGTTGGGACGACCCTATAGTCGTCGGACATGTCGGCGGCTGGCCAACTTTGGCCCGTGGTCGTGGGGACGACTCTATAGTCGTCGGACATGTCGGCGGCTGGCCAACCTAGACCCGGGGTCGTGGGGACGACCCTATTGTCGTCGGACATGACGGTGGCGGGCCAATCTAGTCCCGGGGTCGTGGGGACGACCCTATAGTCGTCGGACATGTCGGCGGCTGGCCAACTTTGGCCCGTGGTCTTGGGGACGACTGTATAGTCGTCGGACATGTCGGCGGCTGGCCATTCTAGTCCCGGGGTCGTGGGGACGACCCTATAGTCGTCGGACATGTCGGCGGCGGGCCAACTTTGGCCCGGGGTCGTGGAGACGACCCTATAGTCATCGGACATATCGGCGATTGGCCATTATTGGCCCGGGGTCGTGGGGACGACCGTATATTCGTCGGACATGACGGTGGCGGGCCAATCTAGTCCCGGGGTCGTGGGGACGACCCTATAGTCGTCGGACATATCAGCGGCTGGCCAACTTTTGCCCGGGGTCGTGGGGACGACCCTATAGTCGTCGGACATGTCGGCGGCTTGCCAACTTTGGCCCGGGGTCGTGGGGACGACCCTATAGTCGTCGGACATGTCGGCGGCTGGCCAACTTTGGCCCGGTGTCGTGGGGACGACTCTACAGTCGTCGGACATGTCGGCGGCGGTCCAATCTAGTACCGGGGTCGTGAGGACGACACTATAGTCGTCGGACATGTCGGCGGCTGGCCAACTTTGGCCCATGGTCGTGGGGACGACCCAATAGTCGTTGGACATGTCGGCGGCTGGCCAGCTTTGGCCCGTGGTTGTGGGGACGACCCTATAGTCGTTGGACATGACGGTGGCGGGCCAATCTAGTCCCGGGGTCGTGGGGACGACCCTATAGTCGTCGGACATGTCGGCGGCTGGCCAACTTTGGCCCGTAGTCGTGGGGACGATCCGATAGTCGCCGGACATGACGGTGGCGGGCCAATCTATTCCCGGGGTCGTGGGGACGACCCTATAGTCGTCGGACATGTCGGCGGCTGGCCAACTTTGGCCCGTGGTCGTGGGGACGACCCAATAGTCGTTGGACATGTCGGCGGCTGTCCAACTTTGGCCTGTGGTTGTGGGGACTACCCTATAGTCGTTGGACATGACGGTGGCGGGCCAATCTAGTCCCGGGGTCGTGGGGACGACCCTATAGTCGTCGGACATGTCGGCGGCGGGCCAACTTTGTCCCGGGGTCGTGGAGACGACCCTATAGTCATCGGACATGTCGGCGATTGGCCATTATTGGCCCGGGGTCGTGGGGACGACCGTATATTCGTCGGACATGACGGTGGCGGGCCATTCTAGTCCCGGGATTGTGGGGACATGTCGGCGACTTGCCAAATGTGCCCGGGGTCGTGGGGACGACCCTATAGTGGTCGGACAAGTCGGCGGCTGGCCAACCTAGTCCGGGGGTCGTGGGGACGACTCTATAGTCGTCGGACATGTCGGCGGCGGGCCAACCTAGTCCCGGGGTTGTGGGAACGACCCTATAGTCATCGGATATTTCGGCGGCTGGCCTACTTTGGCCCGTCGTCGTGGGGACGACCCAATTGTCGTCGGACTAGACGGTGGCGGGCCAATCTAGTCCCGTGGTCGTGGGCACGACCCTATAGTCGTCGGACAAGTCGGCGGCGGGCCAACCTAGTCCGGGGTCATGGGGACGACCCTATAGTCGTCGGATATGTCGTCGGCTGTCCAACTTTGGTCCGTGGTCGTGGGGACGACTGTTTAGTCGTCGGACATTTCGGCGGCTGGCCAACCTAGACCCGGGGTCGTGGGGACGACCCTATTGTCGTCGGACATGTTGGCGGCTGGTCAACCTAGTCCCGGGGTCGTGGGGACGACCCTATAGTCGTCGGACAAGTCGGCGGAGGGCCAACCTAGTCCCGCGGTATGGGGACGACCCTATAGTCGTCGGACAAGTCGGCAGCTTGCAAACTTTGGTCCGGGGTCGTGGGGACGACCCTATAGTCGTCGGACATGATGGTGGCGGGCCAATCTAGTCCCAGGGTCGTGGGGACGACCCTATAGTCATCGGACATGTCGGCGGCTGGCCAACTTTGGCCCGTGGTCGTGGGGACGACCCAATAGTCGTCGGACATGTCGGCGGCTGGCCAACTTTGGCCCGAAGTCGTGGGGACGATCCGATATTCGCCGGACATGACGGTGGCGGGCCAATCTATTCCCGGGGTCGTGGGGACGACCCTATAGTCGACGGACTTGTCGGCGGCTGGCCAACTTTGGCCCGGTGTCGTGGGGACGACTCTATAGTCGTCGGACATGTCAGTGGCGGGCCAATCTAGTCCCGGGGTCATGGGAACGACCCTATAGTCGTCGGATATTTCAGCGGCCGGCCAACTTTGGCCCGTGGTCGTGGGGACGACCCTATAGTCGTCGGACATGTCGGCGGCTGGCCAACTTTGGCCTGTGGTCGTGGGGACGACCCTATAGTCGTCGGACATGTCGGCGGCTGGCCAACTTTGGCCCGTGGTCGTGG
Source organism: Andrena praecox (assembly GCA_963932275.1). NCBI lineage: Eukaryota > Metazoa > Arthropoda > Insecta > Hymenoptera > Andrenidae > Andrena > Andrena praecox. The sequence continues at coordinate 227,874 of CAWVQO010000333.1, read as the reverse complement.
GGACGAACCAATAGTCGTCGGACATGTCGGCGGCTGGCCAACTTTGGCCCGTGGTCGTGGGGACGATCCAATAGTCGTCGGAAATGTCGGCGGCTGGCCAACCTGGACCCGGGGTCGTGGGGACGACCCTATTGTCATCGGATATGACGGTGGCGGGCCAATCTAGTCTCGGGGTCGTGGGGACGACCCTATAGTCGTCGGACATGTCGGCGGCTGGTCAACTTTGGCCCGGGGTCGTGGGGACGACCCTATAGTCGTCGGACATTTCGGCGGCTTGCCAACTTTGGCCCGGGGTCGTGGGGACGACCCTATAGTCGTCGGACATGTTGGCGATTGGCCAACATTGGCCCGGGGTCGTGGGGACGACCCTATAGTCGTCGGACATGTTGGCGATTGGCCAACATTGGCCCGGGGTCGTCGGGACGACCCTATAGTCGTCGGACATGTTGGCGATTGGCCAACATTGGCCCGGGGTCGTCGGGACGACCCTATAGTCGTCGGACATGTCTGCGGCTGGCCATCCTAGTCCCGGGGTCGTGGGGACGACCCTATAGTCGTCGGACATTTCTGCGGCTTGCCAACTTTGGCCCGGGTTCGTGGGGACGACCCTATAGTCGTCGGACATGTCGGCGGCTGGCCAACTTTGGCCCGTGGTTGTGGGGACGACCCTATTGTCGTTGGACATGACGGTGGCGGGCCAATCTAGTCCCGGGGTCCTGGGGACGACCCTATAGTCGTCGGACATGTCGGCGGCTGGCCAACTTTGGACCGGTGTCGTGGGGACGACTCTATAGTCGTCAGAAATGTCGGCGGCTGGCCAACCTGGACCCGGGGTCGTGGGGACGACCCTATTGTCGTCGGACATGACGGTGGCGGGCCAATCTAGTCTCGGGGTCGTGGAGACGACCCTATAGTCGTCGGACATGTCGGCGGCTGACCAACTTAGGCCCAGGGTCGTGGGGGCGACCCTGTAGTCGTCGGACATGTTGGCGGCTTGTCAGCCTAGTCCCGGGGTCGTGGGTACCACCCTACAGTCGTCGGACATTTCGGCGGCTTGCCAACTTTGGCCCGGGTTCGTGGGGACGACCCTATAGTCGTCGGACTTGACGGTGGCGGGCCAATCTAGTCCCGAAGTCCTGGGGACGACCCTATAGTCGTCGGACTTGACGGTGGCGGGCCAATCTAGTCCCGAGGTCCTGGGGACGACCCTATAGTCGTCGGACTTGACGGTGGCGGGCCAATCTAGTCCCGGGGTCGTGGGGACGACCCTACAGTCGTCGGACATTTCGGCGGCTTGCCAACTTTGGCCCGGGGTCGTGGGGACGACCCTATAGTCGTCGGACTTGACGGTGGCGGGCCAATCTAGTCCCGAGGTCGTGGGGACGACCCTATAGTCGTCGGACTTGACGGTGGCCGGCCAATCTATTCCCGGGGTCGTGGGGACGACCCTACAGTCGTCGGACATTTCGGCGGCTTGCCAACTTTGGCCCGGGGTCGTGGGGACGATCCAATAGTCGTCGGACATGTCGGCGGCTGGTCAACTTTGGCCCGTGGTCGTGGGGACGACCCTATAGTCGTTAGACATGTCAGCGGCTGGCCAACTTTGGCCCGGTGTCGTGGGGACGACCCAATAGTCGTCGGACATGTCGGCGGCTGGCCAACTTTGGCCCGTGGTCGTGGGGACGATCCGATAGTCGTTGGACATGACGGTAGCGGGCCAATCTAGTCCGGGGGTCGTGGGGACGACCCTACAGTCGTCGGACATTTCGGCGGCTTGCCAACTTTGGCCCGGGGTCGTGGGGACGACCCTATAGTCGTCGGACTTGACGGTGGTGGGCCAATCTGGTCCCGGGGTTGTGGGGACGACCCTACAGTCGTCGGACATTTCGGCGGCTTGCCAACTTTGGCCCGGGGTCGTGGGGACGACCCTATAGTCGTCGGAATTGACGGTGGCGGGCCAATCTAGTCCCGAGGTCGTGGGGACGGCCCTATAGTCGTCGGACTTGACGGTGGCCGGCCAATCTATTCCCGGGGTCGTGGGGACGACCCTACAGTCGTCGGACATTTCGGCGGCTTGCCAACTTTGGCCCGGGGTCGTGGGGACGACCCTATAGTCGTCGGACATGTCGGCGGCTGGCCAAAATTGGCCCGAGGTCGTGGGGGCGACCCTATAGTCGTCGGACATGTCGGCGGCTGGCCAACTTTGGCCCGTGGTCGTGGGGACGATCCAAAAGTCGTCGGACATGTCGGCGGCTGGCCAACTTTGGCGCGTGGTCGTGGGGACGATCCGATTGTCGTCGGACATGTCGGCTGCTGGCCAACTTTGGCCTGGTGTCGTGGGGACGACCCAATAGTCGTCGGACATGTCGGCGGCTGGCCAACTTTGGCCCGGTGTCGTGGGGACGACTCTATATTCGTCGGACATGTCGGCGGCTGGCCAACCTAGACCCGGGGTCGTGGGGACGACCCTATAGTCGTCGGACATGTCGGCGGGTGGTCAACTTTGGCCCGTGGTCGTGGGGACGACCCTATAGTCGTCGGACAAGACGGCGGCTGGACATCTTTGGCCCGGGGTCGTGGGGACGACCCTATAGTCATCGGACATATTGGCGGCTTGTCAGCCTAGTCCCGGGGTCGTGTGTACGACCCTATAGTCGTCGGACAAGTCGGCGGCTGGCCAATCTAGACCCGGGGTCGTGGGGACGACCCTATAACAATTATTTGTGAGAGTCCACCTCCTTAATAATAAGTACTTATTACTAGGGGCTATTTACTTTCCGCCTGCATCCCGGCCTACCCTTTATGAGAAACACGCGGACTGTATCACTGAGTTATATCTTAAATATAGCAACGACATATTTTTGCTGTACGGGGATTATAATCTCCCGCATGCTATCTGGTACAGAGACTCAGGCCAGTCTTGCTTTAGGAAGCCAGGAATGTCGATGAATGAATCGATGGCGGTTGACCTTCTCCTTGGATGCGTTGGCTACTGTAACTTAATCCAAGTGAACACGGTGTTTAATGTCTGCGACGGTATGCTCGATCTTATTTTTGTTAGCGATTCGAAGGTTACTGTTGATCGGGTCCTCGACGCTTTAATTGCGCCCGATGCCTACCATCCGACCCTTTATTTGAAGTTTAACGAACTTGACGTAGTAGTGGACACCGTGGTGGAGAACTTCACCTATCGGGACTTCAAGCGTGGCGATTATACCTGTGTATTGGAGTATTTCAACTCGGTGGATTGGGATATGGTGACCGGTAATACCGACCCATGTGTTGCCCTGGAGCGTTTGTACGGCCACATTAACCAAGCAATTAACGCCTTCATTCCGATCCGGACGGTTCATCGCTCCACGTTTCCGCAGTGGTTTTCCCCACGATTGAGGTCCCTGATTCGTGAGAAGAAGAAAGCGCATATAGTCTTTAAGCGGTCATGTGCATACAGCGACTACATGATCTTTTCCCACCTCAGATCACAGTGCAAGAAAGCCTTACTTCGGGATCACCGTATTCATATTGAGGGTGTCGAGAATGCTATCTCTAGCAATGTCTCGAACTTTTGGAAATTCGTAAACACTAAGCGTGGCGGTCATAGTATTCCTGGCAAGGTGCATCTCGATCAAGCCTCTGCCACGACTCACTCGTCAGCTGCCGATCTCTTTGCGGACTTTTTCGGATCTGTTTACACCCGTCCGTCCGGAGTGTTACCTGTGTTGAATCCTGGTTTGTCCCCCGGTGCTGGTGTAAACATACACTCGCTATCCGTCTCTATAGGTGATATTTATTCCAAGCTAGATTCACTCGATTCGGCCAAAGGCCCGGGTTTCGACGGTATCCCCCCTTTGTTTTTGAAGGAATGCCGCTTTATTCTCTCCAGGCCTCTCTGGCATATCTTTAATTCCTCCCTAAAGAGTGGAATTTTTCCCCCCGCCTGGAAGACTAGTCTAGTAACCCCAGTATTTAAGGCAGGTGACCGCTCGAACGTGAAAAACTTCAGGCCGATTTGTAAACTATCTGTCCTGCCCAAACTCTTCGAGGAAATTGTAACAGAGACCGTAACGCCTTTTCTCACAAATGTCATCTGTAATGAGCAGCATGGATTCGTTCCCGAACGATCGACGGCGACTAATCTGGCGGTATACCACTGCTATGTCTCAGCGGCCCTCGATGCCGGTCTCCAGGTTGATACTGTATACACAGACTTCCGGAAGGCCTTTGATACGGTTGACCATGATATTTTACTTCAGAAATTATCTTCGATTGGTATTAGCGAGGCGTTCCTATCATGGGTTGGTAGCTATTTGGATGACCGGGTGCAAGTAGTTAAAGCGTTTGACCAACAATCAGCTCCTGTTAAAGTGAGCTCTGGCGTCCCTCAAGGATCGCACCTTGGTCCCCTTCTGTTCCTCATTTTTATCAATGACCTGAAGGATGTATTCCAGGACTGTAAATTTCTTATGTATGCCGATGATTTGAAGATATTTCGTACCATTCGCAGTGCACTCGACTCTAGTAAGATGCAGGATGACCTCGTTAGATTCGAGCAGTGGTGTACCGTCAATAAGATGCGGCTAAATACAGCTAAATGTGTGGTGTTGAGAACCCATAGAGCAAGGAGTGTCATTGTATCGCCATATAGTCTATGCGGTACCCCATTGAATGATGTGGACGAAGTCTGTGACCTTGGAGTTACGTTCACGACTAGGCTAGACTTTCGTAACCATTACCGGAATATCACTTGCAAAGCGATGAAAACCTTAGGATTTATAGCCCGTTTCGCAAAGCACTTCAGGCAATTGAAATCACTGAAGTTGTTGTATGTAGCACTGGTCAGACCCCAGTTAGAATATGCCTCGATAATTTGGAACCCAAAGCATAAGATATATGTCAGTTTAATCGAAAGGGTCCAGCATAAGTTCCTCCGGATGGCTATGAGAGCAATAGGTAGTCCTATGCTGTACAATGACCATGACTATGGTCCTGCCATGCTCAAAACAAGGCTCATCACTCTCAGTAACCGTCGTGTATGTACTGACCTATTGTTTCTGTATAGAATCATTCATGGACAGATAAACTGTAATGATCTCGTGGCATCAATACACTTTCAGGCCCCTGAACGTTTATTGCGTCTGAGACCCCTTTTTAAGCCGAAAGTTCCAGATTATTTTCATTATACAGCCGATCCCATAAACCGCGCAATGGAGGAGGTCAATCAGCGCTTTGCGGACATTGATTTATTCACTGCATCACTTGATTCGTTTCGGAATCAGCTGCTTAATCGACTTTCCGCTTAACCTGTCAACTGCGTTGCGGCGTTTAGTGTTTATCGCGGCGTGTAGAATGTTTATTTCATTGTACTTATTCTGTAATACTATGTACTCTAAAGGGTTTTTTGCCCGTTAATAATAATAATAATAATAATAATAATAATAATCGTTGGACATGACGGTGGCGGGCCAATCTAGTCCCGGGGTCGTAGGGACGACCCTATAGCCGTCGGACATGTTGGCGATTGGCCAACATTGGCCCGGGGTCGTCGGGACGACCCTATAGTCGTCGGACATGTCGGCGGCTGGCCAACCTAGTCCCGGGGTCGTGGGGACGACCCTATAGTCGTCGGACATTTCGGCGGCTTGCCAACTTTGGCCCGGGTTCGTGGGGACGACCCTATAGTCGTCGGACATGTCGGCGGCTGGCCAACTTTGGACCGGTGTCGTGGGGACGACCCTATAGTCTTCGGACATGACGGTAGCGGGCCAATCTAGTCCCGAGGTCGTGGGGACGACCCTATAGTCGTCGGACATGTCGGCGGCTGGCCAACTTTGGCCCGTGGTCGTGGGGACGATCCAATAGTCGTCGGACATGTCGGCGGGTGGCCAACCTAGTCCCGAGGTCGTGGGGACGACCCTATAGTCGTCGGACATGTCGGCGGTTTGCCAACTTTGGCCCGGGGTCGTGGGGACGATCCAATAGTCGACGGACATGTCGGCGGCTAGCCAACCTAGTCCCGAGGTCGTGGGGACGACCCTATAGTCGTCGGACTTGACGGTGGCGGGCCAATCTAGTCCCGGGGTCGTGGGGACGACCCTACAGTCGTCGGACATTTCGGCGTCTTGCCAACTTTGGCCCGGGGTCGTGTGGACGACCCTATAGTCGTCGGACATGTCGGCGGGTGGCCAACCTAGTCCCGAGGTCGTGGGGACGACCCTATAGTCGTCGGACATGTCGGCGGCTTGCCAACTTTGGCCCGGGGTCATGGGGACGATCCAATAGTCGACGGACATGTCGGCGGCTGGCCAACTTTGGCGCGTGGTCGTGGGGACGATCCGATTGTCGTCGGACATGTCGGCGGCTGGCCAATCTAGTCCCGGGGTCGTGGGGACGACCCTATAGTCGTCGGACAAGACGACGGCTGGACATCTTTGGCCCGGGGTCGTGGGGACGACCCTATAGTCGTCGGACATGTCGGCGGCTTGCCAACTTTCGCCCGGGGTCGTGGGGACGATCCAATAGTCGTCGGACATGTCGGCGGCTGGTCAACTTTGGCCCGTGGTCGTGGGGACGACCCTATGGTCGTTGGACATGTCGGCGGCTGGCCAATCTAGTCCCGGGGTCGTCGGGACGACCCTATAGTCGTCGGACAAGACGGCGGCTGGACATCTTTGGCCCGGGGTCGTGGGGACGACCCTACAGTCGTCGGACATGTCGGCGGCTGGCCAACTTTGGCCCGGTGTCGTGGGGACGACTCTATAGTCGTCGGACATGACGGTGGCGGGCCAGTCTAGTCCCGGGTCGTGGGGACGACCCTACAGTCGTCGGACATTTCGGCGGCTTGCCAACTTTGGCCCGGGGTCGTGGGGACGACCCTATAGTCGTCGGACATGACGGTGGCGGGCCAGTCTAGTCCCGGGTCGTGTGGACGACCCTATAGTCGTCAGACATGTCGGCGGCTGGCCAACTTTGGCCCGTGGTCGTGGGGACGATCCAATAATCGTCGGATATGTCGGCGGCTGGCCAACTTTGGCCCGTGGTTGTGGGGACGACCCTATAGTCGTTGGACATGACGGTGGCGGGCCAATCTAGTCCCGGGGTCGTCGGGACGACCCTATAGTCGTCGGACAAGACGGCGGCTGGACATCTTTGGCCCAGGGTCGTGGGGACGACCCTACAGTCGTCGGACATGTCGGCGGCTGGCCAACTTTGGCCCGGTGTCGTGGGGACGACTCTATAGTCGTCGGAAATGTCGGCGGCTGGCCAACCTGGACCCGGGGTCGTGGGGACGACCCTATAGTCGTCGGACATGTCGGCGGCTGGCCAACTTTGGCCCGGTGTCGTGGGGACGACTCTATAGTCGTCGGAAATGTCGGCGGCTGACCAACCTGGACCCGGGGTCGTGGGGACGACCCTATTGTCGTCGGACATGACGGTGGCGGGCCAATCTAGTCTCGCGGTCGTGGGGACGACCCTATAATCGTCGGACATGACGGTGGCGGGCCAATCTAGTCCCGGGGTCGTGCGGACGACCCTATAGTCGTCGGACAAGACGGCGGCTGGACATCTTTGGCCCGGGGTCGTGGGGACGACCCTATAGTCGTCGGACAAGACGGTGGCGGACCAATCTAGTCCCGGGGTCGTGGGGACGACCCTATAGTCGTCGGACATGACGGTGGCGGGCTAATCTAGTCCCGGGGTCGAGGGGACGACCATATAGGCGTCGGACAAGACGGCGGCTGGACATCTTTGGCCCGGGGTCGTGGGGACGACCCTATAGTCGTCGGACATGTCGGCGGCTGGCCAACTTTGGCCCTTGGTCGTGGGGACAACCCAATAGTGGTCGGACATGTCGGCGGCTGGCCAACCTAGTCCCGAGGTCGTGGGGACGACCCTATAGTCGTCGGACTTGACGGTGGCGGGCCAATCTAGTCCCGGGGTCGTGGGGACGACCCTATAGTCGTCGGACTTGACGGTGGCGGGCCAATCTAGTCCCGGGGTCGTGGGGACGACCCTACAGTCGTCGGACATTTCGGCGGCTTGCCAACTTTGGCCCGGTGTCGTGGGGACGACTCTATAGTCGTCGGAAATGTCGGCGGCTGGCCAACTTTGGCCCGTGGTTGTGGGGACGACCCTATAGTCGATGGACATGACGGTGGCGGGCCAATCTAGTCCCGGGGTCGTGGGTAAGACCCTATAGTCGTCGGACAAGACGGCGGCTGGACATCGTTGGCCCGGGGTCGTGGGGACGACCCTATAGTCGTCGGACATGTTGGCGGGTTGTCAGCCTAGTCCCGGGGTCGTGGGTACGACCCTATAGTCGTCGGACAAGTCGGCGGCGGGCCAACCTTGTCCCGGGGTCGTGGGGACGACCCTATAGTCGTCGGACTAGACGGCGGCTGGACATCGTTGGCCCGGGGTCGTGGGGACGACCCTATAGTCGTCGGACATGTTGGCGGGTTGTCAGTCTAGTCCCGGGGTCGTGGGTACGACCCTATAGTCGTCGGACAAGTCGGCGGCGGGCCAACCTTGTCCCGGGGTCGTGGGGACGACCCTATAGTCGTCGGACATGTCGGCGGCTGGCCAACTTTGGCCCGGTGTCGTGGGGACGACTCTATAGTCGTCGGAAATGTCGGCGGCTGACCAACCTGGACCCGGGGTCGTGGGGACGACCCTATTGTCGTCGGACATGACGGTGGCGGGCCAATCTAGTCTCGCGGTCGTGGGGACGACCCTATAATCGTCGGACATGACGGTGGCGGGCCAATCTAGTCCCGGGGTCGTGCGGACGACCCTATAGTCGTCGGACATGTCGGCGGCTGGCCAACTTTGGCCCGGTGTCGTGGGGACGACCCTATAGTCGTCGGACTTGACGGTGGCGGGCCAATCTAGTCCCGAGGTCCTGGGGACGACCCTATAGTCGTCGGACTTGACGGTGGCGGGCCAATCTAGTCCCGGGGTCGTGGGGACGACCCTATAGTCGTCGGACATGTTGGCGGCTTGTCAGCCTAGTCCCGGGGTCGTGGGTACGACCCTACAGTCGTCGGACATTTCGGCGGCTTGCCAACTTTGGCCCGGGGTCGTGGCGACGACCCTATAGTCGTCGGACATGACGGTGGCGGGCCAATCTAGTCCCGGGGTCGTGGGGACGACCCTATAGTCGTCGGACAAGACGGCGGCTGGACATCTTTGGCCCGGGGTCGTGGGGACGACCCCACAGTCGTCGGACATTTCGGCGGCTTGCCAACTTTGGCCCGGGGTCGTGGGGACGACCCTATAGTCGTCGGACATGTCGGCGGCTGGCCAACTTTGGCCCGTGGTTGTGGGGACGACCCTATAGTCGTTGGACATGACGGTGGCGGGCCAATCTAGTCCCGGGGTCGTGGGTAAGACCCTATAGTCGTCGGACATGACGGTGGCGGACCAATCTAGTCCCGGGGTCGTGGGGACGACCCTATAGTCGTCGGACATGTCGGCGGCTGGCCAACTTTGGCCCGTGGTCGTGGGGACGATCCAATAGTCGACGGACATGTCGGCGGCTGGCCAACTTTGGCCCGTGGTTGTGGGGACGACCCTATAGTCGTTGGACATGACGGTGGCGGGCCAATCTAGTCCCGGGGTCGTGGGTACGACCCTACAGTCGTCGGACATTTCGGCGGCTTGCCAACTTTGGCCCGGGGTCGTGGGGACGACCCTATAGTCGTCGGACATGACGGTGGCGGGCCAGTCTAGTCCCGGGTCGTGGGGACGACCCTATAGTCGTCGGACATGTCGGCGGCTGGCCAACTTTGGCCCGTGGTCGTGGGGACGATCCAATAATCGTCGGACATGTCGGCGGCTGGCCAACTTTGGCCCGTGGTTGTGGGGACGACCCTATAGTCGTTGGACATGACGGTGGCGGGCCAATCTAGTCCCGGGGTCGTGGGGACGACCCTATAGTCGTCGGACAAGACGACGGCTGGACATCTTTGGCCCGGGGTCGTGGGGACGACCCTACAGTCGTCGGACATTTCGGCGGCTTGCCAACTTTGGCCCGGGGTCGTGGGGACGACCCTATAGTCGTCGGACATGTCGGCGGCTGGCCAACTTTGGCCCGTGGTTGTGGGGACGACCCTATAGTCGTTGGACATGACGGTGGCGGGCCAATCTAGTCCCGGGGTCGTGGGTAAGACCCTATAGTCGTCGGACAAGACGGCGGCTAGACATCTTTGGCCCGGGGTCGTGGGAACGACCCTATATTCGTCGGACATGTTGGCGGCTTGTCAGCCTAGTCCCGGGGTCGTGGGTACGACCCTATAGTCGTCGGACAAGTCGGCGGCGGGTCAACCTTGTCCCGGGGTCGTGGGGACGACCCTATAGTCGTCGGACATGTCGGCGGCTGGCCAACTTTGGCCCGGTGTCGTGGGGACGACTCTATAGTCGTCGGAAATGTCGGCGGCTGGCCAACCTGGACCCGGGGTCGTGGTGACGACCCTATTGTCGTCGGACATGACGGTGGCGGGCCAATCTAGTCTCGCGGTCGTGGGGACGACCCTATAATCGTCGGGCATGACGGTGGCGGGCCAATCTAGTCCCGGGGTCGTGCGGACGACCCTATAGTCGTCGGACATGTCGGCGGCTGGCCAACCTGGACCCGGGGTCGTGGGGACGACCCTATTGTCGTCGGACATGACGGTGGCGGGCCAATATAGTCTCGGGGTCGTGGGGACGACCCTATAGTCGTCGGACATGTCGGCGGCTGGCCAACTTTGGCCCGGGGTCGTGGGGACGTCCCTATAGTCGTCGGACAAGACGGTGGCGGACCAATCTAGTCCCGGGGTCGTGGGGACGACCGTATAGTCGTCGGACATGACGGTGGCGGGCTAATCTAGTCCCGGGGTCGAGGGGACGACCCTATAGGCGTCGGACAAGACGGCGGCTGGACATCTTTGGCCCGGGGTCGTGGGGACGACCCTATAGTCGTCGGACATGTCGGCGGCTGGCCAACTTTGGCCCGGGGTCGTGGGGACGACTCTATAGTCGTCGGAAATGTCGGCGGCTGGCCAACCTGGACTCGGGATCGTGGGGACGACCCTATAGTCGTCGGACAAGACGGCGGCTGGACATCTTTGGCCCGGGGTCGTGGGGACGACCCTATAGTCGTCGGACATGTCGGCGGCTGGCCAACTTTGGCCCGTGGTCGTGGGGACGATCCAATAATCGTCGGATATGTCGGCGGCTGGCCAACTTTGGCCCGTGGTTGTGGGGACGACCCTATAGTCGTTGGACATGACGGTGGCGGGCCAATCTAGTCCCGGGGTCGTCGGGACGACCCTATAGTCGTCGGACAAGACGGCGGCTGTACATCTTTGGCCCGGGGTCGTGGGGACGACCCTACAGTCGTCGGACATGTCGGCGGCTGGCCAACTTTGGCCCGGTGTCGTGGGGACGACTCTATAGTCGTCGGAAATGTCGGCGGCTGGCCAACCTGGACCCGGGGTCGTGGGGACGACCCTATTGTCGTCGGACATGACGGTGGCGGGCCAATATAGTCTCGGGGTCGTGGGGACGACCCTATAGTCGTCGGACATGTCGGCGGCTGGCCAACTTTGGCCCGGGGTCGTGGGGACGATCCAATTGTCGACGGACATGTCGGCGGCTGGCCAACTTTGGCCCGTGGTTGTGGGGACGACCCTATAGTCGTTGGACATGACGGTGGCGGGCCAATCTAGTCCCGGGGTCGTGGGGACGACCCTATAGTCGTCGGACATATCAGCGGCTGGCCAACTTTGGCCCGGGGTCGTGGGGACGACCCTACAGTCGTCGGATATGTCGGCGGCTGGACAACTTTGGCCCGTGGTCGTGGGGACGACCCTATAGTCGTCGGAAATGACGGTGGCGGGCCAATCTAGTCCCGGGGTCGTGGGGACGACCCTATAGTCGTCGCACAAGTCGCCGGCGAGCCAACCTAGTCCCGGGGTCGTGGGGACGACCCTATAGTCGTCGGACATGTCGGCGGCTGGCCAAATATGACCCGGGGACGTGGGGACGAGCCTATATTCTTCGGACAAGTCGGCGGCTGGCCAACTTTGGCCCGTGGTCGTGTGGACGACCCTATAGTCGTCGGATATGTCGGCGGCTGGCCAACTTTGGCCCGTGGTCGTGGGGACGACCCTATAGTCGTCGGAAATGACGGTGGCGGGCCAATCTAGCCCCGGGGTCGTGGGGACGACCCTATAGTCGTCGGACAAGTCGCCGGCGAGTCAACCTAGTCCCGGGGTCGTGGGGACGACCCTATAGTCGTCGGACATGTCGGCGGCTGGCCAACTTTGGCCCGTGGTCGTGGGGACGATCCAATAGTCGTCGGACATGTCGGCGGCTGGCCAACTTTGGCCCGTGGTCGTGGGGACGATCCGATAGTCGTTGACATGACGGTGGCGGGCCAATCTATTCCCGGGGTCGTGGGGACGACCCTATAGTCGTCGGACATGTCGGCGGTTGGCCAACTTTGGCCCGGTGCCGTGGGGACGACTCTATAGTCGTCGGACATATCGGCGGCGGGCCAATCTAGTACCGGGGTCGTGGGGACGACACTATAGTCGTCGGACATGTCGGCGGCTGGCCAACTTTGGCCCGTGGTCGTGGGGACGACCCAATAGTCGTTGGACATGTCGGCGGCTGGCCAACTTTGGCCTGTGGTTGTCGGGACGACCCTATAGTCGTTGGACATGACGGTGGCGGGCCAATCTAGTCCCGGGGTCGTGGGGACGACCCTATAGTCGTCGGACAAGACGGCGGCTGGACATCTTTCGCCCGGGGTCGTGGGGACGACCCTATAGTCGTCGGACATGTCGGCGGCTGGCCACCTTTGGCCCGTGGTCGTGGGGACGACCCTATAGTCGCCGGACATGTCGGCGGCTGGCCAATCTAGTCCCGGGGACGTGGGGACGACCCAATAGTTTCGGACATGGCGGCGCCTGGCCAACCTAGTCCTGAGGTCGTGGGGACGACCCTATAGTCGTCGGACATGACGGTGGCGGGCCAATCTAGTCCCAGGGTCGTGGGGACGACCCTATAGTCGTCGGACATGTCGGCGACTGGCCAACTTTGGCCCGTGGTCGTGGGGACGAACCAATAGTCGTCGGACATGTCGGCGGCTGGCCAACCCAGACCCGGGGTCGTGGGGACGACCCTATTGTCGCCGGACATGACGGTGGCGGGCAAATCTATTCCCGGGGTCGTCGGGACGACCCTATAGTCGTCGGACATGTCGGTGGCTGGCAAACCTAGTCCCGAGGTCGTGCGGACGACCCTATAGTCGTCGGGCATGTCGGCGGCTGGCCAACTTTGGCCCGTGGTCGTGGGGATGACCCAATAGTCGTCGGACATGTCGGCGGCTGGCCAACTTTGGCCCGTGGTCGTGGGGACGATCCGATAGTCGTTGGACATGACGGTGGCGGGCCAATCTAGTCCCGGGGTTGTCGGGACGACCCTATAGTCGTCGGACATGTCGGCAGCTGGCCAACTTTGGCCCGGTGTCTTGGGGACTACTCTATAGTCGTCGGACATGTCGGCGGCGGGCCAACTTTGGCCCGTGGTTGTGGGGACGACCCTATAGTCGTTGGACATGACGGTGGCGGGCCAATCTAGTCCCGGGGTCGTGGGGACGACCCTATAGTCGTCGGACAAGACGGCGGCTGGACATCTTTTGCCCGGGGTCGTGGGGACGACCCTATAGTCGTCGGACATGTCGGCGGCTGGACATCTTTGGCCCGCGGTCGTGGGGACGACCCTATAGTCGTCGGACAAGTCGGCGGCTGGCCAGCTTTGGCCCGTGGCCGTGGGGACGACCCTATAGTCGTCGGACTTGACGGTGGCGGGCCAATCTAGTCCCGGGGTCGTGGGAACGGCCCTATAGTCGTCGGACAACTCGGCGGCTGGCCAACTTTGGCCCAGGGTCGTGGGGACGACCCTATAGTCGTCGGACATGTTGGCGGGTTGTCAGTCTAGTCCCGGGGTCGTGGGTACGACCCTATAGTCGTCGGACAAGTCGGCGGCGGGCCAACCTTGTCCCGGGGTCGTGGGGACGACCCTATAGTCGTCGGACATGTCGGCGGCTGGCCAACTTTGGCCCGGTGTCGTGGGGACGACTCTATAGTCGTCGGAAATGTCGGCGGCTGACCAACCTGGACCCGGGGTCGTGGGGACGACCCTATTGTCGTCGGACATGACGGTGGCGGGCCAATCTAGTCTCGCGGTCGTGGGGACGACCCTATAATCGTCGGACATGACGGTGGCGGGCCAATCTAGTCCCGGGGTCGTGCGGACGACCCTATAGTCGTCGGACATGTCGGCGGCTGGCCAACTTTGGCCCGGTGTCGTGGGGACGACCCTATAGTCGTCGGACTTGACGGTGGCGGGCCAATCTAGTCCCGAGGTCCTGGGGACGACCCTATAGTCGTCGGACTTGACGGTGGCGGGCCAATCTAGTCCCGGGGTCGTGGGGACGACCCTATAGTCGTCGGACATGTTGGCGGCTTGTCAGCCTAGTCCCGGGGTCGTGGGTACGACCCTACAGTCGTCGGACATTTCGGCGGCTTGCCAACTTTGGCCCGGGGTCGTGGCGACGACCCTATAGTCGTCGGACATGACGGTGGCGGGCCAATCTAGTCCCGGGGTCGTGGGGACGACCCTATAGTCGTCGGACAAGACGGCGGCTGGACATCTTTGGCCCGGGGTCGTGGGGACGACCCCACAGTCGTCGGACATTTCGGCGGCTTGCCAACTTTGGCCCGGGGTCGTGGGGACGACCCTATAGTCGTCGGACATGTCGGCGGCTGGCCAACTTTGGCCCGTGGTTGTGGGGACGACCCTATAGTCGTTGGACATGACGGTGGCGGGCCAATCTAGTCCCGGGGTCGTGGGTAAGACCCTATAGTCGTCGGACATGACGGTGGCGGACCAATCTAGTCCCGGGGTCGTGGGGACGACCCTATAGTCGTCGGACATGTCGGCGGCTGGCCAACTTTGGCCCGTGGTCGTGGGGACGATCCAATAGTCGACGGACATGTCGGCGGCTGGCCAACTTTGGCCCGTGGTTGTGGGGACGACCCTATAGTCGTTGGACATGACGGTGGCGGGCCAATCTAGTCCCGGGGTCGTGGGTACGACCCTACAGTCGTCGGACATTTCGGCGGCTTGCCAACTTTGGCCCGGGGTCGTGGGGACGACCCTATAGTCGTCGGACATGACGGTGGCGGGCCAGTCTAGTCCCGGGTCGTGGGGACGACCCTATAGTCGTCGGACATGTCGGCGGCTGGCCAACTTTGGCCCGTGGTCGTGGGGACGATCCAATAATCGTCGGACATGTCGGCGGCTGGCCAACTTTGGCCCGTGGTTGTGGGGACGACCCTATAGTCGTTGGACATGACGGTGGCGGGCCAATCTAGTCCCGGGGTCGTGGGGACGACCCTATAGTCGTCGGACAAGACGACGGCTGGACATCTTTGGCCCGGGGTCGTGGGGACGACCCTACAGTCGTCGGACATTTCGGCGGCTTGCCAACTTTGGCCCGGGGTCGTGGGGACGACCCTATAGTCGTCGGACATGTCGGCGGCTGGCCAACTTTGGCCCGTGGTTGTGGGGACGACCCTATAGTCGTTGGACATGACGGTGGCGGGCCAATCTAGTCCCGGGGTCGTGGGTAAGACCCTATAGTCGTCGGACAAGACGGCGGCTAGACATCTTTGGCCCGGGGTCGTGGGAACGACCCTATATTCGTCGGACATGTTGGCGGCTTGTCAGCCTAGTCCCGGGGTCGTGGGTACGACCCTATAGTCGTCGGACAAGTCGGCGGCTGGCCAACCTGGACCCGGGGTCGTGGGGACGACCCTATTGTCGTCGGACATGACGGTGGCGGGCCAATATAGTCTCGGGGTCGTGGGGACGACCCTATAGTCGTCGGACATGTCGGCGGCTGGCCAACTTTGGCCCGGGGTCGTGGGGACGTCCCTATAGTCGTCGGACAAGACGGTGGCGGACCAATCTAGTCCCGGGGTCGTGGGGACGACCCTATAGTCGTCGGACATGACGGTGGCGGGCTAATCTAGTCCCGGGGTCGAGGGGACGACCCTATAGGCGTCGGACAAGACGGCGGCTGGACATCTTTGGCCCGGGGTCGTGGGGACGACTCTATAGTCGTCGGAAATGTCGGCGGCTGGCCAACCTTGTCCCGGGGTCGTGGGGACGACCCTATAGTCGTCGGACATGTCGGCGGCTGGCCAACTTTGGCCCGGTGTCGTGGGGACGACTCTATAGTCGTCGGAAATGTCGGCGGCTGGCCAACCTGGACCCGGGGTCGTGGTGACGACCCTATTGTCGTCGGACATGACGGTGGCGGGCCAATCTAGTCTCGCGGTCGTGGGGACGACCCTATAATCGTCGGGCATGACGGTGGCGGGCCAATCTAGTCCCGGGGTCGTGCGGACGACCCTATAGTCGTCGGACATGTCGGCGGCTGGCCAACCTGGACCCGGGGTCGTGGGGACGACCCTATTGTCGTCGGACATGACGGTGGCGGGCCAATATAGTCTCGGGGTCGTGGGGACGACCCTATAGTCGTCGGACATGTCGGCGGCTGGCCAACTTTGGCCCGGGGTCGTGGGGACGTCCCTATAGTCGTCGGACAAGACGGTGGCGGACCAATCTAGTCCCGGGGTCGTGGGGACGACCCTATAGTCGTCGGACATGACGGTGGCGGGCCAATCTAGTCTCGCGGTCGTGGGGACGACCCTATAATCGTCGGGCATGACGGTGGCGGGCCAATCTAGTCCCGGGGTCGTGCGGACGACCCTATAGTCGTCGGACATGTCGGCGGCTGGCCAACCTGGACCCGGGGTCGTGGGGACGACCCTATTGTCGTCGGACATGACGGTGGCGGGCCAATATAGTCTCGGGGTCGAGGGGACGACCCTATAGGCGTCGGACAAGACGGCGGCTGGACATCTTTGGCCCGGGGTCGTGGGGACGACCCTATAGTCGTCGGACATGTCGGCGGCTGGCCAACTTTGGCCCGGGGTCGTGGGGACGACTCTATAGTCGTCGGAAATGTCGGCGGCTGGCCAACCTGGACTCGGGATCGTGGGGACGACCCTATAGTCGTCGGACAAGACGGCGGCTGGACATCTTTGGCCCGGGGTCGTGGGGACGACCCTATAGTCGTCGGACATGTCGGCGGCTGGCCAACTTTGGCCCGTGGTCGTGGGGACGATCCAATAATCGTCGGATATGTCGGCGGCTGGCCAACTTTGGCCCGTGGTTGTGGGGACGACCCTATAGTCGTTGGACATGACGGTGGCGGGCCAATCTAGTCCCGGGGTCGTCGGGACGACCCTATAGTCGTCGGACAAGACGGCGGCTGTACATCTTTGGCCCGGGGTCGTGGGGACGACCCTACAGTCGTCGGACATGTCGGCGGCTGGCCAACTTTGGCCCGGTGTCGTGGGGACGACTCTATAGTCGTCGGAAATGTCGGCGGCTGGCCAACCTGGACCCGGGGTCGTGGGGACGACCCTATTGTCGTCGGACATGACGGTGGCGGGCCAATATAGTCTCGGGGTCGTGGGGACGACCCTATAGTCGTCGGACATGTCGGCGGCTGGCCAACTTTGGCCCGGGGTCGTGGGGACGATCCAATAGTCGACGGACATGTCGGCGGCTGGCCAACTTTGGCCCGTGGTTGTGGGGACGACCCTATAGTCGTTGGACATGACGGTGGCGGGCCAATCTAGTCCCGGGGTCGTGGGGACGACCCTATAGTCGTCGGACATATCAGCGGCTGGCCAACTTTGGCCCGGGGTCGTGGGGACGACCCTACAGTCGTCGGATATGTCGGCGGCTGGACAACTTTGGCCCGTGGTCGTGGGGACGACCCTATAGTCGTCGGAAATGACGGTGGCGGGCCAATCTAGTCCCGGGGTCGTGGGGACGACCCTATAGTCGTCGCACAAGTCGCCGGCGAGCCAACCTAGTCCCGGGGTCGTGGGGACGACCCTATAGTCGTCGGACATGTCGGCGGCTGGCCAAATATGACCCGGGGACGTGGGGACGAGCCTATATTCTTCGGACAAGTCGGCGGCTGGCCAACTTTGGCCCGTGGTCGTGTGGACGACCCTATAGTCGTCGGATATGTCGGCGGCTGGCCAACTTTGGCCCGTGGTCGTGGGGACGACCCTATAGTCGTCGGAAATGACGGTGGCGGGCCAATCTAGTCCCGGGGTCGTGGGGACGACCCTATAGTCGTCGGACAAGTCGCCGGCGAGTCAACCTAGTCCCGGGGTCGTGGGGACGACCCTATAGTCGTCGGACATGTCGGCGGCTGGCCAACTTTGGCCCGTGGTCGTGGGGACGATCCAATAGTCGTCGGACATGTCGGCGGCTGGCCAACTTTGGCCCGTGGTCGTGGGGACGATCCGATAGTCGTTGACATGACGGTGGCGGGCCAATCTATTCCCGGGGTCGTGGGGACGACCCTATAGTCGTCGGACATGTCGGCGGTTGGCCAACTTTGGCCCGGTGCCGTGGGGACGACTCTATAGTCGTCGGACATATCGGCGGCGGGCCAATCTAGTACCGGGGTCGTGGGGACGACACTATAGTCGTCGGACATGTCGGCGGCTGGCCAACTTTGGCCCGTGGTCGTGGGGACGACCCAATAGTCGTTGGACATGTCGGCGGCTGGCCAACTTTGGCCTGTGGTTGTCGGGACGACCCTATAGTCGTTGGACATGACGGTGGCGGGCCAATCTAGTCCCGGGGTCGTGGGGACGACCCTATAGTCGTCGGACAAGACGGCGGCTGGACATCTTTCGCCCGGGGTCGTGGGGACGACCCTATAGTCGTCGGACATGTCGGCGGCTGGCCACCTTTGGCCCGTGGTCGTGGGGACGACCCTATAGTCGCCGGACATGTCGGCGGCTGGCCAATCTAGTCCCGGGGACGTGGGGACGACCCAATAGTTTCGGACATGGCGGCGCCTGGCCAACCTAGTCCTGAGGTCGTGGGGACGACCCTATAGTCGTCGGACATGACGGTGGCGGGCCAATCTAGTCCCAGGGTCGTGGGGACGACCCTATAGTCGTCGGACATGTCGGCGACTGGCCAACTTTGGCCCGTGGTCGTGGGGACGAACCAATAGTCGTCGGACATGTCGGCGGCTGGCCAACCCAGACCCGGGGTCGTGGGGACGACCCTATTGTCGCCGGACATGACGGTGGCGGGCAAATCTATTCCCGGGGTCGTCGGGACGACCCTATAGTCGTCGGACATGTCGGCGGCTGGCAAACCTAGTCCCGAGGTCGTGCGGACGACCCTATAGTCGTCGGGCATGTCGGCGGCTGGCCAACTTTGGCCCGTGGTCGTGGGGATGACCCAATAGTCGTCGGACATGTCGGCGGCTGGCCAACTTTGGCCCGTGGTCGTGGGGACGATCCGATAGTCGTTGGACATGACGGTGGCGGGCCAATCTAGTCCCGGGGTTGTCGGGACGACCCTATAGTCGTCGGACATGTCGGCAGCTGGCCAACTTTGGCCCGGTGTCTTGGGGACTACTCTATAGTCGTCGGACATGTCGGCGGCGGGCCAACTTTGGCCCGTGGTTGTGGGGACGACCCTATAGTCGTTGGACATGACGGTGGCGGGCCAATCTAGTCCCGGGGTCGTGGGGACGACCCTATAGTCGTCGGACAAGACGGCGGCTGGACATCTTTTGCCCGGGGTCGTGGGGACGACCCTATAGTCGTCGGACATGTCGGCGGCTGGACATCTTTGGCCCGCGGTCGTGGGGACGACCCTATAGTCGTCGGACAAGTCGGCGGCTGGCCAGCTTTGGCCCGTGGCCGTGGGGACGACCCTATAGTCGTCGGACTTGACGGTGGCGGGCCAATCTAGTCCCGGGGTCGTGGGAACGGCCCTATAGTCGTCGGACAACTCGGCGGCTGGCCAACTTTGGCCCAGGGTCGTGGGGACGACCCTATAGTCGTCGGACAAGTCGGCGCCTGGCCAACTTTGGCCCGTGGTTGTGGGGACGACCCTATAGTCGTCGACGAGTCGGCGTCGAGCCAACCTAGTCCCGGGGTCGTGGGGACGACCCTATAGTCGTCGGACATGTCGGCGGCGGGCCAACCTAGTCCCGGGGTCATGGGGACGACCCTATAGTCGTCGGATATGTCGGCGGCTGTCCAACTTGGGTCCGTGGTCGTGGGGACGACCCTATAGTCGTCAGAAATAACGGTGGCGGGGCAACATAGTCCCGGGGACGTGGGGCCGGCCCTATAGTCGTCGGACATGTCGGCGGCTGGCCAACTTTGGCCCGTGGTCGTCGGGACGACCCTATAGTCGTCGGACAAGTCCGCGGCGAGCCAACCTTGGCCCCTGGTCGTGGGGGCGAGCCTATAGTCGTCGGAAATGTCGGCGGCTTGCTATCTTTGGCCCGTGTTCGTGGGGACGACCGTATAGTCGTCGGACATTTCGGCGGCTGGCCAACCTGGACCTGGGGTCGTGGGGACGGCCCTATAGTCGTCGGACATGACGGTGGCGGGCCAATCTAGTCCCGGGGTTGTGGGGACATGTCGGCGGCTTGACAAATGTGCCCGGGGTCGTGGGGACGACCCTATAGTCGTCGGACATGACGGTGTCGGGCCAATCTAGTCCCGGGAATGTGGGGATATGTCGGCGACTTGCGAAATGTGCCCACGGTCGTGGGGACGACCCTATAGTGGTCGGACAAGTCGGCGGCTGGCCAACCTGGACCCGGGGTCGTGGGGACGACCCTTTAGTCGTCGGACAAGTCGGCGGCGGGCCAACCTAGTCCCGGGGTCATGGAGACGACCCTATAGTCGTCGGATATGTCGGCAGCGGTCCAACTTGGGTCCGTGGTCGTGGTGACGACTCTATAGTCGTCGGACATGTCGGCGGCTGGCCAATCTAGTCCCGGGGTCGTGGGGACGACCCTATAGTCTTCGGACATGTCGGCGGCTGGCCAACTTTGGCCCGTAGTCGTGGGGACGATCCGATAGTCGCCGGACATGACGGTGGCGAGCCAATCTATTCCCGGGGTCGTGGGGACGACCCTATAGTCCTCGGACATGTCGGCGGCTGGCCAACTTTGGCCCGGTGTCGTGGGGACGACTCTATAGTCGTCGGACATGTCGGCGGCGGGCCAATCTACTACCTGGGTCGTGGGGACGACACTATAGTCGTCGGACATGTCGGCGGCTGGCCAACTGTGGCCCGTGGTCGTGGAGACGACCCAATAGTCGTTGGACATGTCGGCGGCTGGCCAACTTTGGCCCGTGGCTGTGGGGACGACCCTATAGTCGTTGGACATGACGGTGGCGGGCCAATCTAGTCCCGGGGTCGTGGGGACGACCCTATAGTCGTCGGACAAGACGGCGGCTGGACATCTTTGGCCCGGGGTCGTGGGGACGACCCTATAGTCGTCGGACATGTCGGCGGCTGGCCAACTTTGGCCCGTGGTCGTGGGGACGACCCAATAGTCGTTGGACATGTCAGCGGCTGGCCAACTTTGCCCCGGTGTCGTGGTGACGACTCTATAGTCGTCGGACATGTCGGCGGCTGGCCAATCTAGTCCCGGGGTCGTGGGGACGACCCAATAGTCGTCGGACATGTCGGCGGCTGGCCAACTTTGGCCCGTAGTCGTGGGGACGATCCGATAGTCGCCGGACATGACGGTGGCGGGCCAATCTATTCCCGGGGTCGTGGGGACGACCCTATAGTCGTCGGACATGTCGGCGGCTGGCCAACTTTGGCCCGGTGTCGTGGGGACGACTCTATAGTCGTCGGACATGTCGGCGGCGGGCCAATCTAGTACCAAGGTCGTGGGGCGACCCTGTAGTCTTCGGACATGTCGGCGGCTGGCCAACTTTGGCCCGTGGTCGTGGGGACGACCCAATAGTCGTCGGACATGTCGGCGGCTGGCCAACTTTGGCCCGTAGTCGTGGGGACGATCCGATAGTCGCCGGACATGACGGTGGCGGGCCAATCTATTCCCGGGGTCGTGGGGACGACCCTATAGTCGTCGGACATGTCGGCGGCTGGCCAACTTTGGCCCGGTGTCGTGGGGACGACTCTATAGTCGTCGGACATGTCGGCGGCGGGCCAATCTAGTACCGGGGTCGTGGGGACGACACTATAGTCGTCGGACATGTCGGCGGCTGGCCAACTTTGGCCCGTGGTCGTGGGGACGACCCAATAGTCGTTGGACATGTCGGCGGCTGGCCAACTTTGGCCTATGGTTGTCGGGACGACCCTATAGTCGTTGGACATGACGGTGGCGGGCCAATCTAGTCCCGGGGTCGTGGGGACGACCCTATAGTCGTCGGACAAGACGGCGGCTGGACATCTTTCGCCCGGGGTCGTGGGGACGACCCTATAGTCGTCGGACATGTCGGCGGCTGGCCAACTTTGGCCCGTGGTCGTGGGGACGACCCTATAGTCGTCGGACATGTCGGCGGCTGGCCAATCTAGTCCCGGGGACGTGGGGACGACCCAATAGTTTCGGACATGGCGGCGCCTGGCCAACCTAGTCCTGAGGTCGTGGGGACGACCCTATAGTCTTCGGACATGACGGTGGCGGGCCAATCTAGTCCCAGGGTCGTGGGGACGACCCTATAGTCGTCGGACATGTCGGCGACTGGCCAACTTTGGCCCGTGGTCGTGGGGACGAACCAATAGTCGTCGGACATGTCGGCGGCTGGCCAACCCAGACCCGGGGTCGTGGGGACGACCCTATAGTCGTCGGACTTGACGGTGGCGGGCCAATCTAGTCCCGGCGTCGTGGGGACGACCCTATAGTCATCAGACATGTCGGTGGCGAGCCAACCTAGTCCCGGGGTCGTGGGGACGACCCAATAATCGTCGGACAAGCCGGCGGCTGGCCAACTTTGGCCCGTGGTCGTGGGGACGACCCTATAGTCGTCGGACAAGTCGGCGGCTGTCCAACTTTGGCCCGGGGTCGTGGGGACGACCCTATAGTCGTCGGACTTGACGGTGGCGGGCCAATCTAGTCCCGGGGTCGTGGGGACGACCCTATAGTCGTCGGACAAGTTGGCGGCGAGCCCACCTAGTCGGGGGGTCGTGGGGACGACCCTATAGTCGTCGGACAAGTCGGCGGCCGGCCAACCTAGTCCGGGGGTCGTGGGGACAACCCTATAGTCGTCGGACATGACGGTGGCGGGCCAGTCTAGTCCCGGGTCGTGGAGACGACCCTATAGTCGTCGGACATGTCGGCGGCTGGCCAACTTTGGCCCGTGGTCGTGGGGACGACCCTATAGTCGTCGGAAATGTCGGTGGCTGTCCAACTTTGGCCCTGGGGTCGTGGGGACGACCCTATAGTCGTCGGACAAGTCGGCGGCCGGCCAACCTAGTCCCGGGGTCGTGGGGACGACCCTATAGTCGTCGGACATGACGGTGGCGGGCCAGTCTAGTCCCGGGTCGTGGGGACGACCCTATAGTCGTCGGACATGTCGGCGGCTGGCCAACTTTGGCCCGTGGTCGTGGGGACGATCCGATAGTCGTCGGACGTGACGGTGGATAGCCAATCTAGTCCCGGGATCGTGGGGACGACCCTATAGTCGTCGGACATGTCGGCGTTTGGCCATTATTGGCCCGGGGTCGTGGGGACGACCGTATATTCGTCGGACATGACGGTGGCGGACCAATCTAGTCCCGGGGTCGTGGGGACGACCCTATAGTCGTCGGACATGTCGGCGGCTGGCCAACTTTGGCCCGTGGTCGTGGGGACGACCCAATAGTCGTCGGACATGTCGGCGGCTGGCCAACATTGGCCCGTGGTCGTGGGGTCGACCCTATAGTCGTCGGACATGACGGTGGCGGACCAATCTAGTCCCGGGGTCGTGGGGACGACCCTATAGTCGTCGGACATGTCGGCGATTGGCCATTATTGGCCCGGGGTCGTGGGGACGACCGTATATTCGTCGGACATGACGGTGGCGGGCCAATCTAGTCCCGGGGTCGTGGGGACGACCCTATAGTCGTCGGACATGTCGGCGGCTGGCCAACTTTGGCCCGTGGTCGTGGGGACGACCCAATAGTCGTCGGACATGTCGGCGGCGGGCCAACTTTGGCCCGGGGTCGTGGAGACGACCCTATAGTCATCGGACATGTCGGCGATTGGCCATTATTGGCCCGGGGTCGTGGGGACGACCGTATATTCGTCGGACATGACGGTGGCGGGCTAATCTAGTCCCGGGGTCGTGGGGACGACCCTATAGTCGTCGGACATGACGATGGCGGGCCAATCTAGTCCCGGGGTTGTGGGGACATGTCGGCGGCTTGACAAATGTGCCCGGGGACGTGGGGACGAACCTATAGTCGTCGGACATGAAGGTGTCGGGCCAATCTAGTCCCGGGATTGTGGGGACATGTCGGCGACTTGCCAAATGTGCCCGGGGTCGTGGGGACGACCCTATAGTGGTCGGACAAGTCGGCGGCTGGCCAACCTAGTCCCGGGGTCGTGGGGACGACTCTATAGTCGTCGGACTTGACGGTGGCGGGCCAATCTAGTCCCGGGGCCGTGGGGACGACCCTACAGTCGTCGGACATTTCGGCGGCTTGCCAACTTTGGCCCGGGGTCGTGGGGACGACTCTATAATCGACGGACATGTCGGCGCGTGGCCAACCTAGTCCCGCGGTCTTGGGGGCGACCCTATAGTCGTCGGACATGTCGGCGGCTGGCCAACTTTGGCCCGTGGTCGCGGGGACGACCCAATAGTCGTTGGACATGTCGGCGGCTGACCAACTTTGGCCCGGGGTTGTGGGGACTACCCTATAGTCGTTGGACATGACGGTGGCGGGCCAATCTAGTCCCGGGGTCGTGGGGACGACCCTATAGTCGTCGGACAAAACGGCGGCTGGACATCTTTGGCCCGGGGTCGTGGGGACGACCCTATAGTCGTCGGACATGTCGGCGGCTGGCCAACTTTGGCCCGTGGTCGTGGGGACGATCCAATAGTCGTCGGACATGTCGGCGGCTGGCCAACTTTGGCCCGTGGTCGTGGGGACGACCCAATAGTCGTCGGACATGTCGGCGGCTGGCCAACTTTGGCCCGTGGTCGTGGGGACGATCCGATAGTCGTTGGACATGAGGGTGGCGGGCCAATCTAGTCCCGGGGTCGTCGGGACGACCCTATAGTCGTCGGACATGTCGGTGGCTGGCCAACTTTCGCCCGGTGTCGTGGGGACGACTCTATAGTCGTCGGACATGTCGGCGGCTGGCCAACTTTGGCCCGTGGTCGTGGGGACGACCCTATAATCGTCGGACAAGACGGCGGCGGGCCAATCCAGTCCCGGGGTCGTAGGGACGATCCAATAGTCGTCGGACATGTCGGCGGCTGGACATCTGTGGCCCGGGGTCGTGGGGACGACCCTATAGTCGTCGGACATGTCGGCGGCTGGCCAACTTTGGCCCGTGGTCGTGGGGACGATCCAATAGTCGTCGGACATGTCGGCGGCTGGCCAACTTTGGCCCGTGGTCGTGGGGACGACCCAATAGTCGTCGGACATGTCGGCGGCTGGCCAACTTTGGCCCGTGGTCGTGGGGACGATCCGATAGTCGTTGGACATGACGGTGGCGGGCCAATCTAGTCCCGAGGTCGTCGGGACGACCCTATAGTCGTCGGACATGTCGGCGGCTGGACATCTGTGGCCCGGGGTCGTGGGGACGACCCTATGGTTGTCGGACATGTCGGCGGCTGGCCAACTGTGGCCCCTGGTCGTGGGGACGACCCAATAGTGGTCGGGCATGTCGGCGGCTGGCCAAGCTTGTCCCGGGGTCGTGGGGACGACCCTATAATCGTCGGACAAGACGGCGGCGGGCCAATCCAGTCCCGGGGTCGTAGGGACGACCCTATAGTCGACGGACATGTCGGCGATTGGCCAACATTGGCCCGGGGTCGTGGGGACGACCCTATAGTCGTCGGACATGTCGGCGGTTGGCCAACTTTGGCCTGTGGTCGTGGGGACGACCCTATAGTCGTCGGACATGTCGGCGGCTGGCCAACATTGGCCCGTGGTCGTGGGGACGACCCAATAGTCGTTGGACATGTCAGCGGCTGGCCAACTTTGCCCCGGTGTCGTGGTGACGACTCTATAGTCGTCGGACATGTCGGCGGCTGGCCAATCTAGTCCCGGGGTCGTGGGGACTACCCTATAGTCTTCGGACATGTCGGCGGCTGGCCAACATAGGCCCGTGGTCGTGGGGACGACCCAATAGCCGTCGGACATGTCGGCGGCTGGCCAACTTTGGCCCGTAGTCGTGGGGACGATCCGATAGTCGCCGGACATGGCGGTGGCGGGCCAATCTATTCCCGGGGTCGTGGGGACGACCCTATAGTCGTCGGACATGTCGGCGGCAGGCCAACTTTGGCCCGTGGTCGTGGGGACGACCCAATAGTTTCGGACATGGCGGCACCTGGCCAACCAAGTCCCGAGGTCGTGGGGACGACCCTATAGTCGTCGGACATGAAGGTGGCGGGCCAATCTAGTCCCAGGGTCGTGGGAACGACCCTATAGTCTTCGGACATGTCGGCGGCTGGCCAACTTTGGCCCGTGGTCGTGGGGACGACTCTATAGTCGTCGGACATGTCGGCGGCTGGCCAACCTAGACCCGGGGTCGTGGGGACGACCCTATTGTCGTCGGACATGACGGTGGCGGGCCAATCTACTCCCGGGGTCGTGGGGACGACCCTATAGTCGTCGGACATGTCGGCGGCTGGCCATTCTAGTCCCGGGGTCGTGGGTACGACCCTATAGTCGTCGGACATGTCGGCGGCGGGCCAACTTTGGCCCGGGGTCGTGGGGACGACTCTATAGTCGTCGGACTTGACGGTGGCGGGCCAATCTAGTCCCGGGGCCGTGGGGACGACCCTAGAGTCGTCGGACATGACGGTGGCGGGCCAATCTAGTCCCGGGGTCGTGGGGACGACCCTATAGTCGTCGGATATGTCGGCGGCTGGCCTACTTTGGCCCGTCGTCGTGGGGACGACTCTATAGTCGTTGGACATGTCGGCGGCTGGCCAATCTAGTCCCGGGGACGTGGGGACGACCCTATAGTCTTCGGACATGTCGGCGGCTGGCCAACTTTGGCCCGTGGTCGTGGGGACGACCCTATAGTCGTTGGACATGACGGTGGCGGGCCAATCTAGTCCCGGGGTCGTGGGGACGACCGTATATTCGTCGGACATGACGGTGGCGGGCCAATCTAGTCCCGGGGTCGTGGGGACGACCCTATAGTCGTCGGATATGTCGGCGGCTGGCCTACTTTGGCCCGTCGTCGTGGGGACGACTCTATTGTCGTTGGACATGTCGGCGGCTGGCCAATCTAGTCCCGGGGACGTGGGGACGACCCTATAGTCTTCGGACATGTCGGCGGCTGGCCAACTTTGGCCCGTAGTCGTGGGGACGATCCGATAGTCGCCGGACATGGCGGTGGCGGGCCAATCTATTCCCGGGGTCGTGGGGACGACCCTATAGTCGTCGGACATGTCGGCGGCTGGCCAACTTTGGCCCGGTGTCGTGGGGACGACTCTATAGTCGTCGGACATGTCGGCGGCGGGCCAATCTAGTACCGGGGTCGTGGGGACGACCCTATAGTCTTCGGACATGTCGGCGGCTGGCCAACTATGGCCCGTGGTCGTGGGGACGACCCAATAGTCGTCGGACATGTCGGCGGCTGGCCAACATTGGCCCGTAGTCGTGGGGACGATCCGATAGTCACCGGACATGACGGTGGCGGGCCAATCTATTCCCGGTGTCGTGGGGACGACCCTATAGTCGTCGGATATGTCGGCTGCTGGCCTACTTTGGCCCGTCGTCGTGGGGACGACTCTATAGTCGTTGGACATGTCGGCGGCTGGCCAATCTAGTCCCGGGGACGTGGGGACGACCCTATAGTCTTCGGACATGTCGGCGGCTGGCCAACTTTGGCCCGTGGTCGTGGGGACGACCCTATAGTCGTTGGACATGACGGTGGCGGGCCAATCTAGTCCCGGGGTCGTGGGGACGACCCTATAGTCGTCGGACAAAACGGCGGCTGGACATCTTTGGCCCGGGGTCGTGGGGACGACCCTATAGTCGTCGGACATGTCGGCGGCTGGCCAACTTTGGCCCGTGGTCGTGGGGACGATCCAATAGTCGTCGGACATGTCGGCGGCTGGCCAACTTTGGCCCGTGGTCGTGGGGACGACCCAATAGTCGTCGGACATGTCGGCGGCTGGCCAACTTTGGCCCGTGGTCGTGGGGACGATCCGATAGTCGTTGGACATGACGGTGGCGGGCCAATCTAGTCCCGAGGTCGTCGGGACGACCCTATAGTCGTCGGACATGTCGGCGGCTGGACATCTTTGGCCCGGGGTCGTGGGGACGACCCTATAGTCGTTGGACATGACGGTGGCGGGCCAATCTAGTCCCGGGGTCGTGGGGACGACCCAATAGTCGTTGGACATGTCGGCGGCTGACCAACTTTGGCCCGTGGTTGTGGGGACGACCCTATAGTCGTCGGACATGTCGGCGGCTGGCCAACTTTGGCCCGTGGTCGTGGGGACGATCCGATAGTCGTTGGACATGACGGTGGCGGGCCAATCTAGTCCCGAGGTCGTCGGGACGACCCTATAGTCGTCGGACATGTCGGCGGCTGGACATCTTTGGCCCGGGGTCGTGGGGACGACCCTATAGTCGTCGGACATGTCGGCGGCTGGCCAACTTTGGCCCGTGGTCGCGGGGACGACTCTATAGTCGTTGGACATGTCGGCGGCTGGCCAATCTAGTCCCGGGGACGTGGGGACGACCCTATAGTCTTCGGACATGTCGGCGGCTGGCCAACTTTGGCCCGTGGTCGTGGGGACGACCCTATAGTCGTTGGACATGACGGTGGCGGGCCAATCTAGTCCCGGGGTCGTGGGGACGACCCTATAGTCGTCGGACAAAACGGCGGCTGGACATCTTTGGCCCGGGGTCGTGGGGACGACCCTATAGTCGTCGGACATGTCGGCGGCTGGCCAACTTTGGCCCGTGGTCGTGGGGACGATCCAATAGTCGTCGGACATGTCGGCGGCTGGCCAACTTTGGCCCGTGGTCGTGGGGACGACCCAATAGTCGTCGGACATGTCGGCGGCTGGCCAACTTTGGCCCGTGGTCGTGGGGACGACCCAATAGTCGTCGGACATGTCGGCGGCTGGCCAACTTTGGCCCGTAGTCGTGGGGACGACCCTATAATCGTCGGACATGTCGGCGGGTGGCCAACCTAGTCCCGCGGTCTTGGGGGCGACCCTATAGTCGTCGGACATGTCGGCGGCTGGCCAACTTTGGCCCGTGGTCGCGGGGACGACCCAATAGTCGTTGGACATGTCGGCGGCTGACCAACTTTGGCCCGTGGTTGTGGGGACGACCCTATAGTCTTCGGACATGTCGGCGGCTGGCCAACTTTGGCCCGTGGTCGTGGGGACGACCCTATAGTCGTTGGACATGACGGTGGCGGGCCAATCTAGTCCCGGGGTCGTGGGGACGACCCTATAGTCGTCGGACAAAACGGCGGCTGGACATCTTTGGCCCGGGGTCGTGGGGACGACCCTATAGTCGTCGGACATGTCGGCGGCTGGCCAACTTTGGCCCGTGGTCGTGGGGACGATCCAATAGTCGTCGGACATGTCGGCGGCTGGCCAACTTTGGCCCGTGGTCGTGGGGACGATCCGATAGTCGTTGGACATGACGGTGGCGGGCCAATCTAGTCCCGAGGTCGTCGGGACGACCCTATAGTCGTCGGACATGTCGGCGGCTTGCCAACTTTGGCCCGGGGTCGTGGGGACGACCCTATAATCGTCGGACATGTCGGCGGGTGGCCAACCTAGTCCCGCGGTCTTGGGGGCGACCCTATAGTCGTCGGACATGTCGGCGGCTGGCTACTTTGGCCCGTGGTCGCGGGGACGACCCAATAGTCGTTGGACATGTCGGCGGCAGACCAACTTTGGCCCGTGGTCGTGGGGACGACCCAATAGCCGTCGGACATGTCGGCGGCTGGCCAACTTTGGCCCGTAGTCGTGGGGACGATCCGATAGTCGCCGGACATGGCGGTGGCGGGCCAATCTATTCCCGGGGTCGTGGGGACGACCCTATAGTCGTCGGACATGTCGGCGGCTGGCCATTCTAGTCCCGGGGTCGTGGGTACGACCCTATAGTCGTCGGACATGTCGGCGGCGGGCCAACTTTGGCCCGGGGTCGTGGGGACGACCCAATAGTTTCGGACATGGCGGCACCTGGCCAACCAAGTCCCGAGGTCGTGGGGACGACCCTATAGTCGTCGGACATGAAGGTGGCGGGCCAATCTAGTCCCAGGGTCGTGGGAACGACCCTATAGTCTTCGGACATGTCGGCGGCTGGCCAACTTTGGCCCGTGGTCGTGGGGACGACTCTATAGTCGTCGGACATGTCGGCGGCTGGCCAACCTAGACCCGGGGTCGTGGGGACGACCCTATTGTCGTCGGACATGACGGTGGCGGGCCAATCTACTCCCGGGGTCGTGGGGACGACCCTATAGTCGTCGGACATGTCGGCGGCTGGCCATTCTAGTCCCGGGGTCGTGGGTACGACCCTATAGTCGTCGGACATGTCGGCGGCGGGCCAACTTTGGCCCGGGGTCGTGGGGACGACTCTATAGTCGTCGGACTTGACGGTGGCGGGCCAATCTAGTCCCGGGGCCGTGGGGACGACCCTAGAGTCGTCGGACATGACGGTGGCGGGCCAATCTAGTCCCGGGGTCGTGGGGACGACCCTATAGTCGTCGGATATGTCGGCGGCTGGCCTACTTTGGCCCGTCGTCGTGGGGACGACTCTATAGTCGTTGGACATGTCGGCGGCTGGCCAATCTAGTCCCGGGGACGTGGGGACGACCCTATAGTCTTCGGACATGTCGGCGGCTGGCCAACTTTGGCCCGTGGTCGTGGGGACGACCCTATAGTCGTTGGACATGACGGTGGCGGGCCAATCTAGTCCCGGGGTCGTGGGGACGACCGTATATTCGTCGGACATGACGGTGGCGGGCCAATCTAGTCCCGGGGTCGTGGGGACGACCCTATAGTCGTCGGATATGTCGGCGGCTGGCCTACTTTGGCCCGTCGTCGTGGGGACGACTCTATAGTCGTTGGACATGTCGGCGGCTGGCCAATCTAGTCCCGGGGACGTGGGGACGACCCTATAGTCTTCGGACATGTCGGCGGCTGGCCAACTTTGGCCCGTAGTCGTGGGGACGATCCGATAGTCGCCGGACATGGCGGTGGCGGGCCAATCTATTCCCGGGGTCGTGGGGACGACCCTATAGTCGTCGGACATGTCGGCGGCTGGCCAACTTTGGCCCGGTGTCGTGGGGACGACTCTATAGTCGTCGGACATGTCGGCGGCGGGCCAATCTAGTACCGGGGTCGTGGGGACGACCCTATAGTCTTCGGACATGTCGGCGGCTGGCCAACTATGGCCCGTGGTCGTGGGGACGACCCAATAGTCGTCGGACATGTCGGCGGCTGGCCAACATTGGCCCGTAGTCGTGGGGACGATCCGATAGTCACCGGACATGACGGTGGCGGGCCAATCTATTCCCGGTGTCGTGGGGACGACCCTATAGTCGTCGGATATGTCGGCTGCTGGCCTACTTTGGCCCGTCGTCGTGGGGACGACTCTATAGTCGTTGGAAATGTCGGCGGCTGGCCAATCTAGTCCCGGGGACGTGGGGACGACCCTATAGTCTTCGGACATGTCGGCGGCTGGCCAACTTTGGCCCGTGGTCGTGGGGACGACCCTATAGTCGTTGGACATGACGGTGGCGGGCCAATCTAGTCCCGGGGTCGTGGGGACGACCCTATAGTCGTCGGACAAAACGGCGGCTGGACATCTTTGGCCCGGGGTCGTGGGGACGACCCTATAGTCGTCGGACATGTCGGCGGCTGGCCAACTTTGGCCCGTGGTCGTGGGGACGATCCAATAGTCGTCGGACATGTCGGCGGCTGGCCAACTTTGGCCCGTGGTCGTGGGGACGACCCAATAGTCGTCGGACATGTCGGCGGCTGGCCAACTTTGGCCCGTGGTCGTGGGGACGATCCGATAGTCGTTGGACATGACGGTGGCGGGCCAATCTAGTCCCGAGGTCGTCGGGACGACCCTATAGTCGTCGGACATGTCGGCGGCTGGACATCTTTGGCCCGGGGTCGTGGGGACGACCCTATAGTCGTTGGACATGACGGTGGCGGGCCAATCTAGTCCCGGGGTCGTGGGGACGACCCAATAGTCGTTGGACATGTCGGCGGCTGACCAACTTTGGCCCGTGGTTGTGGGGACGACCCTATAGTCGTCGGACATGTCGGCGGCTGGCCAACTTTGGCCCGTGGTCGTGGGGACGATCCGATAGTCGTTGGACATGACGGTGGCGGGCCAATCTAGTCCCGAGGTCGTCGGGACGACCCTATAGTCGTCGGACATGTCGGCGGCTGGACATCTTTGGCCCGGGGTCGTGGGGACGACCCTATAGTCGTCGGACATGTCGGCGGCTGGCCAACTTTGGCCCGTGGTCGCGGGGACGACTCTATAGTCGTTGGACATGTCGGCGGCTGGCCAATCTAGTCCCGGGGACGTGGGGACGACCCTATAGTCTTCGGACATGTCGGCGGCTGGCCAACTTTGGCCCGTGGTCGTGGGGACGACCCTATAGTCGTTGGACATGACGGTGGCGGGTCAATCTAGTCCCGGGGTCGTGGGGACGACCCTATAGTCGTCGGACAAAACGGCGGCTGGACATCTTTGGCCCGGGGTCGTGGGGACGACCCTATAGTCGTCGGACATGTCGGCGGCTGGCCAACTTTGGCCCGTGGTCGTGGGGACGATCCAATAGTCGTCGGACATGTCGGCGGCTGGCCAACTTTGGCAGGTGGTCGTGGGGACGACCCAATAGTCGTCGGACATGTCGGCGGCTGGCCAACTTTGGCCCGTGGTCGTGGGGACGACCCAATAGTCGTCGGACATGTCGGCGGCTGGCCAACTTTGGCCCGTAGTCGTGGGGACGACCCTATAATCGTCGGACATGTCGGCGGGTGGCCAACCTAGTCCCGCGGTCTTGGGGGCGACCCTATAGTCGTCGGACATGTCGGCGGCTGGCCAACTTTGGCCCGTGGTCGCGGGGACGACCCAATAGTCGTTGGACATGTCGGCGGCTGACCAACTTTGGCCCGTGGTTGTGGGGACGACCCTATAGTCGTCGGACATGTCGGCGGCTGGCCAACTTTGGCCCGTGGTCGTGGGGACGACCCAATAGTCGTTGGACATGTCAGCAGCTGGCCAACTTTGCCCCGGTGTCGTGGTGACGACTCTATAGTCGTCGGACATGTCGGCGGCTGGCCAATCTAGTCCCGGGGTCGTGGGGACGACCCTATAGTCTTCGGACATGTCGGCGGCTGGCCAACATAGGCCCGTGGTCGTGGGGACGACCCAATAGCCGTCGGACATGTCGGCGGCTGGCCAACTTTGGCCCGTAGTCGTGGGGCCGATCCGATAGTCGCCGGACATGACGGTGGCGGGCCAATCTATTCCCGGGGTCGTGGGGACGACCCTATAGTCGTCGGACATGTCGGCGGCTGGACAACTTTGGCCCGGTGTCGTGGGGACGACTCTATAGTCGTCGGACATGTCGGCGGCGGGTCAACCTAGTCCCGCGGTCTTGGGGGCGACCCTATAGTCTTCGGACATGTCGGCGGCTGGCCAACTTTGGCCCGGGGTCGTGGGGACGACCCTATAGTCGTCGGACAAGTCGGCAGCGGGCCAAGCTTGTCCCGGGGTCGTGGGGACGACCCTATAGTCGTCGGACTTGACAGTGGCGGGCCAATCTAGTCCCAGGGTCGTGGGGACGACCCTATAGTCTTCGGACATGTCGGCGGCTGGCCAACCTAGACCCGGAGTCGTGGGGACGACTCTATAGTCGTCGGACATGTCGGTGGCGGGTCAATCTAGTCCCGGGGTCATGGGAACGACCCTATAGTCGTCGGATATTTCGGCGGCCGGCCAACTTTGGCCCGTGGTCGTGGGGACGACTCTATAGTCGTCGGACATGTCGGCGGCTGGCCAACCTAGACCCGGGGTCGTGGGAACGACCCTATTGTCGTCGGACATGACGGTGGCGGGCCAATCTACTCCCGGGGTCGTGGGGACGACCCTATAGTCGTCGGACATGTCGGCGGCTGGCCATTCTAGTCCCGGGGTCGTGGGGACGACCCTATAGTCGTCGGACATGTCGGCGGCGGCCAACTTTGGCCCGGGGTCGTGGAGACGACCCTATAGTCATCGGACATGTCGGCGATTGGCCATTATTGCCCCGGGGTCGTGGGGACGACCGTATATTCGTCGGACATGACGGTGGCGGGCCAATCTAGTCCCGGGGTCGTGGGGACGACCCTATAGTCGTCGGACATATCAGCGGCAGGCCAACTTTTGCCCGGGGTCGTGGGGACGACCCTATAGTCGTCGGATATCTCGGCGGCTGGGCTACTTTGGCCCGTCGTCGTGGGGACGACGCTATAGTCGTCGGACTAGACGGTGGCGGGCCAATCTAGTCCCGTGGTCGTGGGGACGGCCCTATTGTCGTCGGACATGACGGTGGCGGGCCAATCTAGTCCCGGGGTCGTGGGGACGACCCTATAGTCGTCGGACATGTCGGCGGCTGGCCAACTTTGTCCCGTGGTCTTGGGGACGACCGTATAGTCGTCGGACATGTCGGCGGCTGGCCATTCTAGTCCCGGGGTCGTTGGGACGACCCTATAGTCGTCGGACATGTCGGCGGCGGGCCAACTTTGGCCCGGGGTCGTGGAGACGACCCTATAGTCATCGGACATGTCGGCGATTGGCCATTATTGGCCCGGGGTCGTGGGGACGACCGTATATTCGTCGGACATGACGGTGGCGGGCCAATCTAGTCCCGGGGTCGTGGGGACGACCCTATAGTCGTCGGACATGTCGGCGGCTGGCCAACATTGGCCCGCGGTCGTGGGGACGACCCAATAGTCGTTGGACATGTCAGCAGCTGGCCAACTTTGCCCCGGTGTCGTGGTGACGACTCTATAGTCGTCGGACATGTCGGCGGCTGGCCAATCTAGTCCCGGGGTCGTGGGGACGACCCTATAGTCTTCGGACATGTCGGCGGCTGGCCAACATAGGCCCGTGGTCGTGGGGACGACCCAATAGCCGTCGGACATGTCGGCGGCTGGCCAACTTTGGCCCGTAGTCGTGGGGCCGATCCGATAGTCGCCGGACATGACGGTGGCGGGCCAATCTATTCCCGGGGTCGTGGGGACGACCCTATAGTCGTCGGACATGTCGGCGGCTGGCCAACTTTGGCCCGGGGTCGTGGGGACGACCCTATAGTCGTCGGATATGTTGGCGGCTTGTCAGCCTAGTCCCGGGGTCGTGGGTACGACCCTATAGTCGTCGGACAAGTCGGCGGCGGGCCAACCTTGTCCCGGGGTCGTAGGGACGACCCTATAGTCGTCGGACATGTCGGCGGCTGGCCAACTTTGGCCCGTGGTCGTGGGGACGATCCAAAAGTCGTCGGACATGTCGGCGGCTGGCCAACTTTGGCCCGTTGTCGTGGGGACGATCCGATAGTCGTCGGACATGTCGGCGGCTGGCCAACCTAGACCCGGGGTCGTGGGGACGACCCTATTGTCGTCGGACATGGCGGTGGCGGGCCAATCTAGTCCCGTGGTCGTGGGGACGACCCTATAGTCTTCGGACATGTCGGCGATTGGCCAACATTAGCCCGGGGTCGTGGGGACGACCCTATAGTCGTCGGACTTGACGGTGGCGGGCCAATCTAGTCCCGGGGTCGTGGGGGCGACCCTATAGTGGTCGGACAAGACGGCGGCTGGCCACCTTTGGCCCATGGTCGTGGGGACGCCCCAATAGTCGTTGGACATGTCGGCGGCTGGCCAACCTTGGCCCGTGGTCGTGGTGGACGACCCTATAGTCGTCGGACATGTCGGCGGCTGGCCAACATTGGCCCGTGGTCGTGGGGGCGACCCTATAGTCGTCGGACAAGACGGCGGCGGGCCAATCCAGTCCCGGGGTCGTAGGGACGACCCTATAGTCGACGGACATGTCGGCGATTGGCCAACATTGGCCCGGGGTCGTGGGGACGACCCTATTGTCGTCGGACATGTCGGCGGCTTGCCAACCTAGTCCCGAGGTCGTCGGACTTGACGGTGGCGGGCCAATCTAGTCCCGGGGTCGTGGGGACGACCGTATATTCGTCGGACATGACGGTGGCGGGCCAATCTAGTCCCGGGGTCGTGGGGACGACCCTATAGTCGTCGGACAACACGGCGGCTGGACATCTTTGGCCCGCGGTCGTGGGGACGACTCTATAGTCGTCGGACAACACGGCGGCTGGACATCTTTGGCCCGCGGTCGTGGGGACGACCCTATAGTCGTCGGACATGACGTTGGCGGGCCAATCTAGTCCCAGGGTCGTTGGGACGACCCTATAGTCGTCGGACATGTCGGCGGCTGGCCAACTTTGGCCCGTGGTCGTGGGGACGACTTTATAGTCGTCGGACATGTCGGCGGCTGGCCAACCTAGACCCGGGGTCGTGGGGACGACCCTATTGTCGTCGGACATGGCGGTGGCGGGCCAATCTAGTCCCGGGGTCGTGGGGACGACCCTATAGTCGTCGGACATTTCGGCGGCATGCCAACTTTGGCCCCGGCTTCGTGGGGACGACCCTATAGTCGTCGGACATGTTGGCGGCTTGTCAACCTAGTCCCGGGGTCGTGGGGACGACCCTATAGTCGTTGGACAGGGCGGTGGCGGGCCAATCTAGTGCCGGGGTCGTGGGGACGACCCTATAGTCGTCGGACAAGTCGGCGGCTGGCCAACTTTGGCCCGTGGTCGTGGGGACGACCCAATAGTCGTGGGACATGTCGGCGGCTGGCCAACTTTGGCCCGGTGTCGTGGGAACGACTCTATAGTCGTCGGACATGTCGGCGGCTGGCCAACATTGGCCCGTGGTCGTGGGGACGACTCTATAGTCGTCGGACATGTCGGCGGCTGGCCAACCTAGACCCGGGGTCGTGGGGACGACCCTATTGTCGTCGGTCATGACGGTGGCGGGCCAATCTAGTCCCGGGGTCGTAGGGACGACCCTATAGTCGTCGGACATGTCGGCGATTGGCCAACATTGGCCCGGGGTCGTGGGGACGACCCTATAGTCTTCGGACATGTCGGCGGCTGGCCAACTTTGGCCCGTGGTGGTGGGGACGACCCAATAG
Organism: Andrena praecox; assembly: GCA_963932275.1. NCBI lineage: Eukaryota > Metazoa > Arthropoda > Insecta > Hymenoptera > Andrenidae > Andrena > Andrena praecox. Next base: position 190,509 of record CAWVQO010000333.1, on the reverse strand, counting down.
TCGAAGGACATGTCGGCGTTTGGCCATCTTTGGCCCGGGGTCGTGGGGACGACTGTTTAGCCGTCGGACATGTCGGCGGCTGGCCAACCTAGACCCGGGGTCGTGGGGACGACCCTATAGTCGTTGGACATGACGGTGGCGGGCCAATCTAGTCCCGGGGTCGTAGGGACGACCCTATAGTCGTCGGACATGTCGGCGATTGGCCAACATTGGCCCGGGGTCGTGGGGACGACCCTATAGTCTTCGGACATGTCGGCGGCTGGCCAACTTTGGCCCGTGGTGGTGGGGACGACCCAATAGTCGTAGGACATGTCGGCGGCTGGCCAACTTTGGCCCGTTGTCGTGGGGACGATCCGATAGTCGTCGGACATGTCGGCGGCTGGCCAACCTAGACCCGGGGTCGTGGGGACGACCCTATAATCGTCGGAAATGACGGTGGCGGGCCAATCTAGTTCCGGGGTCGTGGGGACGACCCTATAGTCGTCGGACAAGACGGCGGCGGGCCAATCCAGTCCCGGGGTCGTAGGGACGACCCTATAGTCGCCGGACAAGTCGGCGGCGGGCCAAGCTTGTCCCGGGGTCGTGGGGACGACCCTATAATCGTCGGACATGACGGTGGCGGGCCAATCTAGTCTCGGGGTCGTGGGGACGACCCTATAGTCGTCGGACATGTCGGCGGCTGGCCAACCTAGAACCGGGGTCGTGGGGACGACCCTATAGTCGTTGGACATGACGGTGGCGGACCAACCTAGACCCGGGGTCGTGGGGACGACCCTATTGTCGTCGGACATGGCGGTGGCGGGCCAATCTAGTCCCGTGGTCGTGGGGACGATCCTATAGTCGACGGACATGTCGGCGGCTGGCCAACTTTGGCCCGTGGTCGTGGGGACGACCCAATAGTCGTCGGACATGTCGGCGGCTGGCCAACCTAGACCCGGGGTCGTGGGGACGACCCTATTGTCGTCGGACATGACGGTGGCGGGCCAATCTAGTCCCGGGGTCGTGGGGACGACCCTATAGTAGTCGAACAAGTCGGCGGCGGGCCAAGCTTGTCCCGGGGTCGTGGGGACGACCCTATAATCGTCGGAAATGACGGTGGCGGGCCAATCTAGTCCCGGGGTCGTGGGGACGACCCTATAGTCGTCGGACAAGACGGCGGCGGGCCAATCCAGTCCCGGGGTCGTAGGGACGACCCTATAGTCGCCGGACAAGTCGGCGGCGGGCCAAGCTTGTCCCGGGGTCGTGGGGACGACCCTATAATCGTCGGACATGACGGTGGCGGGCCAATCTAGTCTCGGGGTCGTGGGGACGACCCTATAGTCGTCGGACATGTCGGCGACTGGCCAACTTTGGCCCGGGGTCGTGGGGACGACCCTATAGTCGTCGGATATGTTGGCGGCTTGTCAGCCTAGTCCCGGTGTCGTGGGTACGACCCTATAGTCGTCGGACAAGTCGGCGGCGGGCCAACCTTGTCCCGGGGTCGTAGGGACGACCCTATAGTCGTCGGACATGTCGGCGGCTGGCCAACTTTGGCCCGTGGTGGTGGGGACGATCCAAAAGTCGTCGGACATGTCGGCGGCTGGCCAACTTTGGCCCGTTGTCGTGGGGACGATCCGATAGTCGTCGGACATGTCGGCGGCTGGCCAACCTAGACCCGGGGTCGTGGGGACGACCCTATTGTCGTCGGACATGGCGGTGGCGGGCCAATCTAGTCCCGTGGTCGTGGGGACGACCCTATAGTCTTCGGACATGTCGGCGATTGGCCAACATTAGCCCGGGGTCGTGGGGACGACCCTATAATCGTCGGACATGACGGTGGCGGGCCAATCTAGTCTCGGGGTCGTGGGGACGACCCTATAGTCGTCGGACATGTCGGCGGCTGGCCAACCTAGACCCGGGGTCGTGGGGACGACCCTATAGTCGTTGGACATGACGGTGGCGGACCAACCTAGACCCGGGGTCGTGGGGACGACCCTATTGTCGTCGGACATGGCGGTGGCGGGCCAATCTAGTCCCGTGGTCGTGGGGACGATCCTATAGTCGACGGACATGTCGGCGGCTGGCCAACTTTGGCCCGTGGTCGTGGGGACGACCCAATAGTCGTCGGACATGTCGGCGGCTGGCCAACCTAGACCCGGGGTCGTGGGGACGACCCTATTGTCGTCGGACATGACGGTGGCGGGCCAATCTAGTCCCGGGGTCGTGGGGACGACCCTATAGTAGTCGAACAAGTCGGCGGCGGGCCAAGCTTGTCCCGGGGTCGTGGGGACGACCCTATAATCGTCGGAAATGACGGTGGCGGGCCAATCTAGTCCCGGGGTCGTGGGGACGACCCTATAGTCGTCGGACAAGACGGCGGCGGGCCAATCCAGTCCCGGGGTCGTAGGGACGACCCTATAGTCGCCGGACAAGTCGGCGGCGGGCCAAGCTTGTCCCGGGGTCGTGGGGACGACCCTATAATCGTCGGACATGACGGTGGCGGGCCAATCTAGTCTCGGGGTCGTGGGGACGACCCTATAGTCGTCGGACATGTCGGCGGCTGGCCAACTTTGGCCCGGGGTCGTGGGGACGACCCTATAGTCGTCGGATATGTTGGCGGCTTGTCAGCCTAGTCCCGGGGTCGTGGGTACGACCCTATAGTCGTCGGACAAGTCGGCGGCGGGCCAACCTTGTCCCGGGGTCGTAGGGACGACCCTATAGTCGTCGGACATGTCGGCGGCTGGCCAACTTTGGCCCGTGGTCGTGGGGACGATCCAAAAGTCGTCGGACATGTCGGCGGCTGGCCAACTTTGGCCCGTTGTCGTGGGGACGATCCGATAGTCGTCGGACATGTCGGCGGCTGCCCAACCTAGACCCGGGGTCGTGGGGACGACCCTATTGTCGTCGGACATGGCGGTGGCGGGCCAATCTAGTCCCGTGGTCGTGGGGACGACCCTATAGTCTTCGGACATGTCGGCGATTGGCCAACATTAGCCCGTGGTCGTGGTGGACGACCCTATAGTCGTCGGACATGTCGGCGGCTGGCCAACATTGGCCTGTGGTCGTGGGGGCGACCCTATAGTCGTCGGACAAGACGGCGGCGGGCCAATCCAGTCCCGGGGTCGTAGGGGTGACCCTATAGTCGACGGACATGTCGGCGATTGGCCAACATTGGCCCGGGGTCGTGGGGACGACCCTATTGTCGTCGGACATGTCGGCGGCTTGCCAACCTAGTCCCGAGGTCGTCGGACTTGACGGTGGCGGGCCAATCTAGTCCCGGGGTCGTGGGGACGACCGTATATTCGTCGGACATGACGGTGGCGGGCCAATCTAGTCCCGGGGTCGTGGGGACGACCCTATAGTCATCGGACAACACGGCGGCTGGACATCTTTGGCCCGCGGTCGTGGGGACGACCCTATAGTCGTCGGACATGACGTTGGCGGGCCAATCTAGTCCCAGGGTCGTTGGGACGACCCTATAGTCGTCGGACATGTCGGCGGCTGGCCAACCTAGTCCCAACGTCCTGGGAACGACCCTTTAGTGGTCGGACAAGTCGGCGGCTGGCCAACTTTAGCCCGTGGTCGTGGGGACGACCCTATAGCCGTCGGATTTGACGGTGGCGGGCCAATCTAGTCCCGGGGTCGTGGGGACGACCCTATAGTCGTCGGACAAGACGGTGGCGGGCCAATCTAGTCGCGGGGTCATGGGGCCGACCCTATAGTCGTCGGACATGTCGGCGGCTGTCCAACTTTGGCCCATGGTCGTGGGGACGACCCTATAGTCGTCGGATATGTCGGCGGCTGGCCAACTTTGGCCCGTGGTCGTGGGGTCGACCCTATAATCGTCGGACATAACGGTGGCGGGCCAATCTAGTCCCGGGTTCGTGGGGACGATCCTGCAGTCGTCGGACATTTCGGCGGCTTGCCAACTTTGGCCCGTGGTCGTGGAGACGACCCTATAGTCGTCGGAAATGTTGGCGGCTGGTCAACCTAGTCCGGGGGTCGTGGGGACGACCCTATAGTCGTCGGACAAGTCGGCGGCGAGCCAACCTATTCCCGGGGTCGTGGGGAGGACCGTATAGTCGACGGACATGTCGGCGGCGGGCCAATCTAGTCCCAGGGTCGTGGGGACGACTCTATAGTCGTCGGATATTTCGGTGGCTGGCCAACCTAGTCCCGGGGTCGTGGGGAGGACCGTATAGTCGTCGGACAATTCGGCAGATGGCCAACTTTGGCCCGGGGTCGTGGGGACGACCCTATAGTCGTCGGACATGTCGGCGGCTGGCCAACTTTGGCCCGGTGTCGTGGGGACGACTCTATAGTCGTCGGACATGTCAGCGGCTGGCCAACTTTGGCCCGTGGTCGCGGGGACGACCCAATAGTCGACGGACATGTCGGCGGCTGGCCAACTTTGGCCCGTGGTCGTGGGGACGACCCAATAGTCGTCGGACATGTCGGCGGCTGGCCAACCTAGACCCGGGGTCGTGGGGACGACCCTATTGTCGTCGGACATGACGGTGGCGGGCCAATCTAGTCCCGGGGTCGTGGGGACGACCCTATAGTAGTCGAACAAGTCGGCGGCGGGCCAAGCTTGTCCCGGGGTCGTGGGGACGACCCTATAATCGTCGGAAATGACGGTGGCGGGCCAATCTAGTCCCGGGGTCGTGGGGACGACCCTATAGTCGTCGGACAAGACGGCGGCGGGCCAATCCAGTCCCGGGGTCGTAGGGACGACCCTATAGTCGCCGGACAAGTCGGCGGCGGGCCAAGCTTGTCCCGGGGTCGTGGGGACGACCCTATAATCGTCGGACATGACGGTGGCGGGCCAATCTAGTCTCGGGGTCGTGGGGACGACCCTATAGTCGTCGGACATGTCGGCGGCTGGCCAACTTTGGCCCGATGTCGTGGGGACGACTCTACAGGGTGTCCCAAAAATGCTGCGGTTCCTTAAAGGGGGTGATTCAGGGGGTGATTGCAAACAACTTTTTCCTTTGCGAAAATGTCCTCCGAGGTTTCGTTAACGAGATATTAATAAAAAGCACCGACCAATCAGAGCGCGAGCCTGCCGCTGGAGGTCCCGCGCTAGCGTGGCCGCGCGCCGGGCCGCGCTGCGACTACGAACAAGCAAGGCGGCATGCATCGAAGGAAATTGCGTAGAATGGCAAATGAAAAAGACGTAACAAAAAAATCGAACCTTTTGCCATGGTTTGTTTGCCATTTAAAGTGAATAACGAATAAAGGATAAATGGATGAAAATCACGTGTAACGTAAAAAGACGAATACACATTTTTTTAGAAGATTCGAAAATAATAATTATTTGAAGTGGGAGGATAAGGAATACGTAAAATTCCTTGTCATAATAACATATCCACGAAAAGGTAATGTAAGAGGAAATTAACGAAAAGTGATCGTAGTTCGTTATTGTGATAAAAATCCGTAACTCAATAACGGCCAGCACTGTTGCTGATAACGAATAAGTCTGTTTAAAAAGCCCGCATAAATATTTTCGTACGAGAATTTTGAGAATTATCGCCGGAAATAAGCCATAGCTTGCGTTAAATTTAAAAATGAATGATCACCATTAAAGTAACTAAAACTCACCCTTGTAGAAAATTCACCTGCAACTTGAAAACTTGTGTCACTGGGTCACTGAACCGATCCTGGTCATCGATGGACGAGCCCAGTGCACAGCTGATCCCAGGTATACGACACTACCCAAAGTTAAGGGTCGCAATGTCAGGTGCGTCCAGGTCAACGTACCGAATATTCACTTCACTGCACGGCTACTAACACTGATCACTTAATTTACTTTTCATGGAACGTTGTTCCTACGTTATAAAAATTGGTGGAAATGAATTTTTACTTCGCGTTCGGAGCCGTGGGTAATCCCCGCGCAAATTCTCACGCTGTAGCACTTGCGTCCTCGTTGTTCGGGGGGTACACCCAGAACATCGCGTAATACTCTTGAGCAGAGAACATTTGTCTGCGACGCGATTGCTGACTGCTGACTGACAAGATTTTTTCCAAGCGACTTCTTCTACCCCCAAATAGTTTCTCTCGTTCCATTATGAGTTGACCCCCACCAAGCTAAGAGGCTTCAGGTAAAAAGAAGCCAGCACATTTTCGGAACACACGTGTTTTGCAGAAGTGCAACGAAAACTTTCACAAAAGCCCGCGCTCCGTCCTTCTACTGCCAATGTACCCATTGCTTCGAGATAGAAAGCAGACACCACGTGTATCGGTTCGAAAGGGTCCGAAGAGAAGAGAAACAGAAAGTCTTCGAGTTGCTATAAAGAAAAAAATCCTGCTTCCTGTTTCCCTTTTCCGAAACCCTGAGTTCACGTCTGCTACGAGGCGGAACCAAGTAAGTCATAAATTATCCGAAACTGTAGGAAACCGTTCTCTACCGCCGACTTGCGGGACAATACGGTCATAAACCGCGACCCTGGCGAAATGCTCTGGCTGATCAGCCTGATTAATTTTGGAGAACTAGAAATTACAGAGTATTATCCAGCATCCATACGTCCCGCGGAGAGACACAGGAAAAGAAGGGATAGTCCGCTGACTGCGCGTAGTCCCGCCTGCTTCGTCCTACCCTCAAATTAAAGACGGATCCCTTATCTCTCGAGTGTTAACACGCGCTCGAATTTCAAAACAAAAGAACGCGTCGACGTATTCCTTGCGAGAGAAGGTGGGCTTGAAGTCCGATTGGCCCTAATTTTACCAATCTGCCCTGCATCCTTCCCAAACGGCCACTGTCCTGAAGAGGCCCTCTTCACAGCAATATCTCCTCCCCAAGGCCCACCTTCTCTCGCACGGAATACGTCGACGCATGCTTTTGTTTTGATATTCGAGCGCGTGTTTAGATACGAGAGATAAGTAGGCCCAAATGGTTAGTTCAGGACCAATCGAACTTCAAGCCCGCCTTCTCTCGCACGGAATACGTCAACGCGTATTGTCCCTGAATTGGGGGACAATCCGGGACATGTATTATCCTGATGCCAGAAGACATCGAAATGTCCTTTACCGTTTCACGTCGAGGTCGCGATTGTAAAAATCAGAAAAAGTACTACCACATTCGCTGATATGTTTTCTGTAAATTAAGCTTATTTCTAGAGTAATGCAGCTGATATTAACGTCGCAGTAACCTGTTAAAGGCAATGGTGCGCCCCGTCTCAGGTAAAGCAACCGCGCGCGATTACAGTCAGCTGACCGTACCGCTACCACCCCACATTTCTTCAGTGAGGTAAAAAAACAGATCGACAAAATTGCAGGAGAATTTTACTAACCCACTCTTGGCCAATGACTGTAATCGCGCGCGGTTGCTTTACCTCGACGTGAAACGGTAAAGGACATTTCGATGTCTTCTGGCATCAGGATAATACATGTCCAGGATTGTCCCCCAATTCAGGGACAATACGCGTTGACGTATTCCGTGCGAGAGAAGGCGGGCTTGAAGTTCGATTGGTCCTGAACTAACCATTTGGGCCTACTTATCTCTCGTGTCTAAACACGCGCTCGAATATCAAAACAAAAGCATGCGTCGACGTATTCCGTGCGAGAGAAGGTGGGCCTTGGGGAGGAGATATTGCTGTGAAGAGGGCCCCTTCAGGACAGTGGCCGTTTGGGAAGGATGCAGGGCAGATTGGTAAAATTAGGGCCAATCGGACTTCAAGCCCACCTTCTCTCGCAAGGAATACGTCGACGCGTGCTTTTGTTTTGAAATTCGAGCGCGTGTTAACACTCGAGAGATAAGGGATCCGTCTTTAATTTGAGGGTAGGACGAAGCAGGCGGGACTACGCGCAGTCAGCGGACTATCCCTTCTTTTCCTGTGTCTCTCCGCGGGACGTATGGATGCAGGATAATACTCTGTAATTTCTAGTTCTCCAAAATTAATCAGGCTGATCAGCCAGAGCATTTCGCCAGGGTCGCGGTTTATGACCATATTGTCCCGCAAGTCGGCGGTAGAGAACGGTTTCCTACAGTTTCGGATAATTTATGACTTAATTGGTTCCGCCTCGTAGCAGACGTGAACTCAGGGTGTCAGAAAGGGGAAACAGGAATGGTATGCATTTTCTTCTTTATAGCAACTCGAAGACTTTCTGCGTCTCTTCCCTTCGGACCCTTTCGAACCGATACACGTGGTGTCTGTTTTCTACCTCGAAGCAATGGGTACATTGGCAGTAGAAGGACGGAGCGCGGGCTTTTGTGAAAGTTTTCGTTGCACTTCTGCAAAACACGTGTGTTCCGAAAATGTGCTGGCTTCTTTTTACCTGAAGCCTCTTGGCTTGGTGGGGGTCAACTCATAATGGAACGAGAGAAACTATTTGGGGGTAGAAGAAGTCGCTTGGAAAAAATCTTGTCAGTCAGCAGTCAGCAATCGCGTCGCAGACAAATGTTCTCTGCTCAAGAGTATTACGCGATGTTCTGGGTGTACCCCCCGAACAACGAGGACGCAAGTGCTACAGCGTGAGAATTTGCGCGGGGATTACCCACGGCTCCGAACGCGAAGTAAAAATTCATTTCCACCAATTTTTATAACGTAGGAACAACGTTCCATGAAAAGTAAATTAAGTGATCAGTGTTAGTAGCCGTGCAGTGAAGTGAATATTCGGTACGTTGACCTGGACGCACCTGACATTGCGACCCTTAACTTTGGGTAGTGTCGTATACCTGGGATCAGCTGTGCACTGGGCTCGTCCATCGATGACCAGGATCGGTTCAGTGACCCAGTGACACAAGTTTTCAAGTTGCAGGTGAATTTTCTACAAGGGTGAGTTTTAGTTACTTTAATGGTGATCATTCATTTTTAAATTTAACGCAAGCTATGGCTTATTTCCGGCGATAATTCTCAACATTCTCGTACGAAAATATTTATTCGGCCTTTTTAAACAGACTTATTCGTTATCAGCAACAGTGCTGGCCGTTATTGAGTTACGGATTTTTATCACAATAACGAACTACGATCACTTTTCGTTAATTTCCTGTTACATTACCTTTTCGTGGATATGTTATTAACACAAGAAATTTTACGTATTCCTTATCCTCCCACTTCAAATAATTATTATTTTCGAATCTTCTAAAAAAAATGTGTATTCGTCTTTTTACGTTACACGTGATTTTCATCCATTTATCCTTTATTCATTATTCACTTTAAATGGCAAACAAACCATGGCAAAAGGTTCGATTTTTTGTTACGTCTTTTTCATTTGCCATTCTACGCAATTTCCTTCGATGCATGCCGCCTTGCTTGTTCGTAGTCGCAGCGCGGCCCGGCGCGCGGCCACGCTAGCGCGGGACCTCCAGCGGAAGGCTCGCGCTCTGATTGGTCGGTGCTTCTTATTAATATCTCGTTAACGAAACCTCGGAGGGCATTTTCGCCAAGGAAAAAGTTGTTTGCAATAACCCCTCCAATCACCCCCTTTAAGGAACCGCAGCATTTTTGGGACACCCTGTATAGTCGTCGGACATGTCGGCGGCTGGCCAACCTAGACCCGGGGTCGTGGGGACGACCCTATTGTCCTCGGACATGACGGTGGCGGGCCAATCTAGTCCCGGGGTCATGGGGACGACCCTATAGTCGTCGGACAAGTCGGCGGCGGGCCAAGCTAGTCCCGTGGTCGTGGCGACGACCCAATAGTCGTTGGACATGTCAGCGGCTGGCCAACTTTGGCCCGGTGTCGTCGGGACGACTCTATAGTCGTCGGACATGTCGGCGGCTGGCCAACATTGGCCCGTGGTCGTGGGGACGATCCGATAGTCGCCGGACATGACGGTGGCGGGCCAATCTATTCCCGGTGTCGTGGGGACGACCCTATAGTCGTCGGACATGTCGGTGGCTGGCCAACTTTCGCCCGGGGTCGTGGGGACGACACTATAGTCGTCGGACATGTCGGCGGCTGCCCAACATTGGCCCGTGGTCGTGGAGACGACCCAATAATCGTTGGACATGTCAGCGGCTGGCCAACTTTGCCCCGGTGTCGTGGTGACGACTCTATAGTCGTCGGACATGTCGGCGGCGGGCCAATCTAGTACCGGGGTCGTGGGGACGACCCTATAGTCTTCGGACATGTCGGCGGCTGGCCAACTTTGGCCCGTGGTCGTGGGGACGACCCTATAGTCGTCGGACATGTCGGCGGCTGGCCAACTTTGGCCCGTAGTCGTGGGGACGATCCGATAGTCGTTGGACATGACGGTGGCGGGCCAATCTAGTCCCGGGGTCGTCGGGACGACCCTATAGTCGTCGGACATTTCGGTGGCTGGCCAACTTTCGCCCGGGGTCGTGGGGACGACACTATAGTCGCCGGACATGACGGTGGCGGGCCAATCTATTCCCGGTGTCGTGGGGACGACCCTATAGTCGTCGGACATGTCGGCGGCTGGCCAACTTTGGCCCGTGGTCGTGGGGACGACCCAATAGTCGTCGGACATGTCGGCGGCTGGCCAACTTTGGCCCGTGGTCGTGGGGACGACCCTATAGTCGTCGGACATGTCGGCGGCTGGCCAACTTTGGCCCGTAGTCGTGGGGACGATCCGATAGTCGTTGGACATGACGGTGGCGGGCCAATCTAGTCCCGGGGTCGTCGGGACGACCCAATAGTCGTCGGACATGTCGGCGGCTGGCCAACTTTGGCCCGTGGTCGTGGGGACGATCCGATAGTCGTTGGACATGACGGTGGCGGGCCAATCTAGTCCCGGGGTCGTCGGGACGACCCTATAGTCGTCGGACATGTCGGTGGCTGGCCAACTTTCGCCCGGGGTCGTGGGGACGACACTATAGTCGTCGGACATGTCGGCGGCTGCCCAACATTGGCCCGTGGTCGTGGGGACGACCCAATAGTCGTCGGACATGTCGGCGGCTGGCCAACTTTGGCCCGTAGTCGTGGGGACGATCCGATAGTCGCCGGACATGACGGTGGCTGGCCAACTTTGGCCCGTAGTCGTGGGGACGATCCGATAGTCACCGGACATGTCGGCGGCTGGCCAACCTAGACCCGGGGTCGTGGGGACGACCCTATAGTCGTTGGACATGACGGTGGCGGACCAACCTAGACCCGGGGTCGTGGGGACGACCCTATTGTCGTCGGACATGGCGGTGGCGGGCCAATCTAGTCCCGTGGTCGTGGGGACGATCCTATAGTCGACGGACATGTCGGCGGCTGGCCAACTTTGGCCCGTGGTCGTGGGGACGACCCAATAGTCGTCGGACATGTCGGCGGCTGGCCAACTTTGGCCCGTGGTCGTGGGGACGATCCGATAGTCGTTGGACATGACGGTGGCGGGCCAATCTATTCCCGGGGTCGTGGGGACGACCCTATAGTCGTCGGACATGTCGGCGGCTGGCCAACTTTGGCCCGTAGTCGTGGGGACGATCCGATAGTCACCGGACATGTCGGCGGCTGGCCAACCTAGACCCGGGGTCGTGGGGACGACCCTATAGTCGTTGGACATGACGGTGGCGGACCAACCTAGACCCGGGGTCGTGGGGACGACCCTATTGTCGTCGGACATGGCGGTGGCGGGCCAATCTAGTCCCGTGGTCGTGGGGACGATCCTATAGTCGACGGACATGTCGGCGGCTGGCCAACTTTGGCCCGTGGTCGTGGGGACGACCCAATAGTCGTCGGACATGTCGGCGGCTGGCCAACCTAGACCCGGGGTCGTGGGGACGACCCTATTGTCGTCGGACATGACGGTGGCGGGCCAATCTAGTCCCGGGGTCGTGGGGACGACCCTATAGTAGTCGAACAAGTCGGCGGCGGGCCAAGCTTGTCCCGGGGTCGTGGGGACGACCCTATAATCGTCGGAAATGACGGTGGCGGGCCAATCTAGTCCCGGGGTCGTGGGGACGACCCTATAGTCGTCGGACAAGACGGCGGCGGGCCAATCCAGTCCCGGGGTCGTAGGGACGACCCTATAGTCGCCGGACAAGTCGGCGGCGGGCCAAGCTTGTCCCGGGGTCGTGGGGACGACCCTATAATCGTCGGACATGACGGTGGCGGGCCAATCTAGTCTCGGGGTCGTGGGGACGACCCTATAGTCGTCGGACATGTCGGCAGCTGGCCAACTTTGGCCCGGGGTCGTGGGGACGACCCTATAGTCGTCGGATATGTTGGCGGCTTGTCAGCCTAGTCCCGGGGTCGTGGGTACGACCCTATAGTCGTCGGACAAGTCGGCGGCGGGCCAACCTTGTCCCGGGGTCGTAGGGACGACCCTATAGTCGTCGGACATGTCGGCGGCTGGCCAACTTTGGCCCGTGGTCGTGGGGACGATCCAAAAGTCGTCGGACATGTCGGCGGCTGGCCAACTTTGGCCCGTTGTCGTGGGGACGATCCGATAGTCGTCGGACAAGACGGCGGCGGGCCAATCCAGTCCCGGGGTCGTAGGGACGACCCTATAGTCGACGGACATGTCGGCGATTGGCCAACATTGGCCCGGGGTCGTGGGGACGACCCTATTGTCGTCGGACATGTCGGCGGCTTGCCAACCTAGTCCCGAGGTCGTCGGACTTGACGGTGGCGGGCCAATCTAGTCCCGGGGTCGTGGGGACGACCGTATATTCGTCGGACATGACGGTGGCGGGCCAATCTAGTCCCGGGGTCGTGGGGACGACCCTATAGTCATCGGACAACACGGCGGCTGGACATCTTTGGCCCGCGGTCGTGGGGACGACCCTATAGTCGTCGGACATGACGTTGGCGGGCCAATCTAGTCCCAGGGTCGTTGGGACGACCCTATAGTCGTCGGACATGTCGGCGGCTGGCCAACCTAGTCCCAACGTCCTGGGAACGACCCTTTAGTGGTCGGACAAGTCGGCGGCTGGCCAACTTTAGCCCGTGGTCGTGGGGACGACCCTATAGCCGTCGGATTTGACGGTGGCGGGCCAATCTAGTCCCGGGGTCGTGGGGACGACCCTATAGTCGTCGGACAAGACGGTGGCGGGCCAATCTAGTCGCGGGGTCATGGGGCCGACCCTATAGTCGTCGGACATGTCGGCGGCTGTCCAACTTTGGCCCATGGTCGTGGGGACGACCCTATAGTCGTCGGATATGTCGGCGGCTGGCTAACTTTGGCCCGTGGTCGTGGGGTCGACCCTATAATCGTCGGACATAACGGTGGCGGGCCAATCTAGTCCCGGGTTCGTGGGGACGATCCTGCAGTCGTCGGACATTTCGGCGGCTTGCCAACTTTGGCCCGTGGTCGTGGAGACGACCCTATAGTCGTCGGAAATGTTGGCGGCTGGTCAACCTAGTCCGGGGGTCGTGGGGACGACCCTATAGTCGTCGGACAAGTCGGCGGCGAGCCAACCTATTCCCGGGGTCGTGGGGAGGACCGTATAGTCGACGGACATGTCGGCGGCGGGCCAATCTAGTCCCAGGGTCGTGGGGACGACTCTATAGTCGTCGGATATTTCGGTGGCTGGCCAACCTAGTCCCGGGGTCGTGGGGAGGACCGTATAGTCGTCGGACAATTCGGCAGATGGCCAACTTTGGCCCGGGGTCGTGGGGACGACCCTATAGTCGTCGGACATGTCGGCGGCTGGCCAACTTTGGCCCGGTGTCGTGGGGACGACTCTATAGTCGTCGGACATGTCGGCGGCTGGCCAACTTTGGCCCGTGGTCGCGGGGACGACCCAATAGTCGACGGACATGTCGGCGGCTGGCCAACTTTGGCCCGTGGTCGTGGGGACGACCCAATAGTCGTCGGACATGTCGGCGGCTGGCCAACCTAGACCCGGGGTCGTGGGGACGACCCTATTGTCGTCGGACATGACGGTGGCGGGCCAATCTAGTCCCGGGGTCGTGGGGACGACCCTATAGTAGTCGAACAAGTCGGCGGCGGGCCAAGCTTGTCCCGGGGTCGTGGGGACGACCCTATAATCGTCGGAAATGACGGTGGCGGGCCAATCTAGTCCCGGGGTCGTGGGGACGACCCTATAGTCGTCGGACAAGACGGCGGCGGGCCAATCCAGTCCCGGGGTCGTAGGGACGACCCTATAGTCGCCGGACAAGTCGGCGGCGGGCCAAGCTTGTCCCGGGGTCGTGGGGACGACCCTATAATCGTCGGACATGACGGTGGCGGGCCAATCTAGTCTCGGGGTCGTGGGGACGACCCTATAGTCGTCGGACATGTCGGCGGCTGGCCAACTTTGGCCCGATGTCGTGGGGACGACTCTACAGGGTGTCCCAAAAATGCTGCGGTTCCTTAAAGGGGGTGATTCAGGGGGTGATTGCAAACAACTTTTTCCTTTGCGAAAATGTCCTCCGAGGTTTCGTTAACGAGATATTAATAAAAAGCACCGACCAATCAGAGCGCGAGCCTGCCGCTGGAGGTCCCGCGCTAGCGTGGCCGCGCGCCGGGCCGCGCTGCGACTACGAACAAGCAAGGCGGCATGCATCGAAGGAAATTGCGTAGAATGGCAAATGAAAAAGACGTAACAAAAAAATCGAACCTTTTGCCATGGTTTGTTTGCCATTTAAAGTGAATAACGAATAAAGGATAAATGGATGAAAATCACGTGTAACGTAAAAAGACGAATACACATTTTTTTAGAAGATTCGAAAATAATAATTATTTGAAGTGGGAGGATAAGGAATACGTAAAATTCCTTGTCATAATAACATATCCACGAAAAGGTAATGTAAGAGGAAATTAACGAAAAGTGATCGTAGTTCGTTATTGTGATAAAAATCCGTAACTCAATAACGGCCAGCACTGTTGCTGATAACGAATAAGTCTGTTTAAAAAGCCCGCATAAATATTTTCGTACGAGAATTTTGAGAATTATCGCCGGAAATAAGCCATAGCTTGCGTTAAATTTAAAAATGAATGATCACCATTAAAGTAACTAAAACTCACCCTTGTAGAAAATTCACCTGCAACTTGAAAACTTGTGTCACTGGGTCACTGAACCGATCCTGGTCATCGATGGACGAGCCCAGTGCACAGCTGATCCCAGGTATACGACACTACCCAAAGTTAAGGGTCGCAATGTCAGGTGCGTCCAGGTCAACGTACCGAATATTCACTTCACTGCACGGCTACTAACACTGATCACTTAATTTACTTTTCATGGAACGTTGTTCCTACGTTATAAAAATTGGTGGAAATGAATTTTTACTTCGCGTTCGGAGCCGTGGGTAATCCCCGCGCAAATTCTCACGCTGTAGCACTTGCGTCCTCGTTGTTCGGGGGGTACACCCAGAACATCGCGTAATACTCTTGAGCAGAGAACATTTGTCTGCGACGCGATTGCTGACTGCTGACTGACAAGATTTTTTCCAAGCGACTTCTTCTACCCCCAAATAGTTTCTCTCGTTCCATTATGAGTTGACCCCCACCAAGCTAAGAGGCTTCAGGTAAAAAGAAGCCAGCACATTTTCGGAACACACGTGTTTTGCAGAAGTGCAACGAAAACTTTCACAAAAGCCCGCGCTCCGTCCTTCTACTGCCAATGTACCCATTGCTTCGAGATAGAAAGCAGACACCACGTGTATCGGTTCGAAAGGGTCCGAAGAGAAGAGAAACAGAAAGTCTTCGAGTTGCTATAAAGAAAAAAATCCTGCTTCCTGTTTCCCTTTTCCGAAACCCTGAGTTCACGTCTGCTACGAGGCGGAACCAAGTAAGTCATAAATTATCCGAAACTGTAGGAAACCGTTCTCTACCGCCGACTTGCGGGACAATACGGTCATAAACCGCGACCCTGGCGAAATGCTCTGGCTGATCAGCCTGATTAATTTTGGAGAACTAGAAATTACAGAGTATTATCCAGCATCCATACGTCCCGCGGAGAGACACAGGAAAAGAAGGGATAGTCCGCTGACTGCGCGTAGTCCCGCCTGCTTCGTCCTACCCTCAAATTAAAGACGGATCCCTTATCTCTCGAGTGTTAACACGCGCTCGAATTTCAAAACAAAAGAACGCGTCGACGTATTCCTTGCGAGAGAAGGTGGGCTTGAAGTCCGATTGGCCCTAATTTTACCAATCTGCCCTGCATCCTTCCCAAACGGCCACTGTCCTGAAGAGGCCCTCTTCACAGCAATATCTCCTCCCCAAGGCCCACCTTCTCTCGCACGGAATACGTCGACGCATGCTTTTGTTTTGATATTCGAGCGCGTGTTTAGATACGAGAGATAAGTAGGCCCAAATGGTTAGTTCAGGACCAATCGAACTTCAAGCCCGCCTTCTCTCGCACGGAATACGTCAACGCGTATTGTCCCTGAATTGGGGGACAATCCGGGACATGTATTATCCTGATGCCAGAAGACATCGAAATGTCCTTTACCGTTTCACGTCGAGGTCGCGATTGTAAAAATCAGAAAAAGTACTACCACATTCGCTGATATGTTTTCTGTAAATTAAGCTTATTTCTAGAGTAATGCAGCTGATATTAACGTCGCAGTAACCTGTTAAAGGCAATGGTGCGCCCCGTCTCAGGTAAAGCAACCGCGCGCGATTACAGTCAGCTGACCGTACCGCTACCACCCCACATTTCTTCAGTGAGGTAAAAAAACAGATCGACAAAATTGCAGGAGAATTTTGCTAACCCACTCTTGGCCAATGACTGTAATCGCGCGCGGTTGCTTTACCTCGACGTGAAACGGTAAAGGACATTTCGATGTCTTCTGGCATCAGGATAATACATGTCCCGGATTGTCCCCCAATTCAGGGACAATACGCGTTGACGTATTCCGTGCGAGAGAAGGCGGGCTTGAAGTTCGATTGGTCCTGAACTAACCATTTGGGCCTACTTATCTCTCGTGTCTAAACACGCGCTCGAATATCAAAACAAAAGCATGCGTCGACGTATTCCGTGCGAGAGAAGGTGGGCCTTGGGGAGGAGATATTGCTGTGAAGAGGGCCCCTTCAGGACAGTGGCCGTTTGGGAAGGATGCAGGGCAGATTGGTAAAATTAGGGCCAATCGGACTTCAAGCCCACCTTCTCTCGCAAGGAATACGTCGACGCGTGCTTTTGTTTTGAAATTCGAGCGCGTGTTAACACTCGAGAGATAAGGGATCCGTCTTTAATTTGAGGGTAGGACGAAGCAGGCGGGACTACGCGCAGTCAGCGGACTATCCCTTCTTTTCCTGTGTCTCTCCGCGGGACGTATGGATGCAGGATAAAACTCTGTAATTTCTAGTTCTCCAAAATTAATCAGGCTGATCAGCCAGAGCATTTCGCCAGGGTCGCGGTTTATGACCATATTGTCCCGCAAGTCGGCGGTAGAGAACGGTTTCCTACAGTTTCGGATAATTTATGACTTAATTGGTTCCGCCTCGTAGCAGACGTGAACTCAGGGTGTCAGAAAGGGGAAACAGGAATGGTATGCATTTTCTTCTTTATAGCAACTCGAAGACTTTCTGCGTCTCTTCCCTTCGGACCCTTTCGAACCGATACACGTGGTGTCTGTTTTCTACCTCGAAGCAATGGGTACATTGGCAGTAGAAGGACGGAGCGCGGGCTTTTGTGAAAGTTTTCGTTGCACTTCTGCAAAACACGTGTGTTCCGAAAATGTGCTGGCTTCTTTTTACCTGAAGCCTCTTGGCTTGGTGGGGGTCAACTCATAATGGAACGAGAGAAACTATTTGGGGGTAGAAGAAGTCGCTTGGAAAAAATCTTGTCAGTCAGCAGTCAGCAATCGCGTCGCAGACAAATGTTCTCTGCTCAAGAGTATTACGCGATGTTCTGGGTGTACCCCCCGAACAACGAGGACGCAAGTGCTACAGCGTGAGAATTTGCGCGGGGATTACCCACGGCTCCGAACGCGAAGTAAAAATTCATTTCCACCAATTTTTATAACGTAGGAACAACGTTCCATGAAAAGTAAATTAAGTGATCAGTGTTAGTAGCCGTGCAGTGAAGTGAATATTCGGTACGTTGACCTGGACGCACCTGACATTGCGACCCTTAACTTTGGGTAGTGTCGTATACCTGGGATCAGCTGTGCACTGGGCTCGTCCATCGATGACCAGGATCGGTTCAGTGACCCAGTGACACAAGTTTTCAAGTTGCAGGTGAATTTTCTACAAGGGTGAGTTTTAGTTACTTTAATGGTGATCATTCATTTTTAAATTTATCGCAAGCTATGGCTTATTTCCGGCGATAATTCTCAACATTCTCGTACGAAAATATTTATTCGGCCTTTTTAAACAGACTTATTCGTTATCAGCAACAGTGCTGGCCGTTATTGAGTTACGGATTTTTATCACAATAACGAACTACGATCACTTTTCGTTAATTTCCTGTTACATTACCTTTTCGTGGATATGTTATTAACACAAGAAATTTTACGTATTCCTTATCCTCCCACTTCAAATAATTATTATTTTCGAATCTTCTAAAAAAAATGTGTATTCGTCTTTTTACGTTACACGTGATTTTCATCCATTTATCCTTTATTCATTATTCACTTTAAATGGCAAACAAACCATGGCAAAAGGTTCGATTTTTTGTTACGTCTTTTTCATTTGCCATTCTACGCAATTTCCTTCGATGCATGCCGCCTTGCTTGTTCGTAGTCGCAGCGCGGCCCGGCGCGCGGCCACGCTAGCGCGGGACCTCCAGCGGAAGGCTCGCGCTCTGATTGGTCGGTGCTTTTTATTAATATCTCGTTAACGAAACCTCGGAGGGCATTTTCGCCAAGGAAAAAGTTGTTTGCAATAACCCCTCCAATCACCCCCTTTAAGGAACCGCAGCATTTTTGGGACACCCTGTATAGTCGTCGGACATGTCGGCGGCTGGCCAACCTAGACCCGGGGTCGTGGGGACGACCCTATTGTCGTCGGACATGACGGTGGCGGGCCAATCTAGTCCCGGGGTCATGGGGACGACCCTATAGTCGTCGGACAAGTCGGCGGCGGGCCAAGCTAGTCCCGTGGTCGTGGCGACGACCCAATAGTCGTTGGACATGTCAGCGGCTGGCCAACTTTGGCCCGGTGTCGTCGGGACGACTCTATAGTCGTCGGACATGTCGGCGGCTGGCCAACATTGGCCCGTGGTCGTGGGGACGATCCGATAGTCGCCGGACATGACGGTGGCGGGCCAATCTATTCCCGGTGTCGTGGGGACGACCCTATAGTCGTCGGACATGTCGGTGGCTGGCCAACTTTCGCCCGGGGTCGTGGGGACGACACTATAGTCGTCGGACATGTCGGCGGCTGCCCAACATTGGCCCGTGGTCGTGGAGACGACCCAATAATCGTTGGACATGTCAGCGGCTGGCCAACTTTGCCCCGGTGTCGTGGTGACGACTCTATAGTCGTCGGACATGTCGGCGGCGGGCCAATCTAGTACCGGGGTCGTGGGGACGACCCTATAGTCTTCGGACATGTCGGCGGCTGGCCAACTTTGGCCCGTGGTCGTGGGGACGACCCTATAGTCGTCGGACATGTCGGCGGCTGGCCAACTTTGGCCCGTAGTCGTGGGGACGATCCGATAGTCGTTGGACATGACGGTGGCGGGCCAATCTAGTCCCGGGGTCGTCGGGACGACCCTATAGTCGTCGGACATTTCGGTGGCTGGCCAACTTTCGCCCGGGGTCGTGGGGACGACACTATAGTCGCCGGACATGACGGTGGCGGGCCAATCTATTCCCGGTGTCGTGGGGACGACCCTATAGTCGTCGGACATGTCGGCGGCTGGCCAACTTTGGCCCGTGGTCGTGGGGACGACCCAATAGTCGTCGGACATGTCGGCGGCTGGCCAACTTTGGCCCGTGGTCGTGGGGACGACCCTATAGTCGTCGGACATGTCGGCGGCTGGCCAACTTTGGCCCGTAGTCGTGGGGACGATCCGATAGTCGTTGGACATGACGGTGGCGGGCCAATCTAGTCCCGGGGTCGTCGGGACGACCCAATAGTCGTCGGACATGTCGGCGGCTGGCCAACTTTGGCCCGTGGTCGTGGGGACGATCCGATAGTCGTTGGACATGACGGTGGCGGGCCAATCTAGTCCCGGGGTCGTCGGGACGACCCTATAGTCGTCGGACATGTCGGTGGCTGGCCAACTTTCGCCCGGGGTCGTGGGGACGACACTATAGTCGTCGGACATGTCGGCGGCTGCCCAACATTGGCCCGTGGTCGTGGGGACGACCCAATAGTCGTCGGACATGTCGGCGGCTGGCCAACTTTGGCCCGTAGTCGTGGGGACGATCCGATAGTCGCCGGACATGACGGTGGCGGGCCAATCTATTCCCGGGGTCGTGGGGACGACCCTATAGTCGTCGGACATGTCGGCGGCTGGCCAACTTTGGCCCGTAGTCGTGGGGACGATCCGATATTCACCGGACATGACGGTGGCGGGCCAATCTATTCCCGGAGTCGTGGGGACGACCCTATAGTCGTCGGACATGTCGGTGGCTGGCCAACTTTGGCCCGGTGTCGTGGGGACGACTCTATAGTCGTCGGACATGTCGGCGGCGGGCCAATCTAGTACCGGGGTCGTGGGGACGACCCTATAGTCTTCGGACATGTCGGCGGCTGGTCAACTTTGGCCCGTGGTCGTGGGGACGACCCAATAGTCGTCGGACATGTCGGCGGCTGGCCAACTTTGGCCCGTGGTCGTGGGGACGACCCTATAGTCGTCGGACATGTCGGCGGCTGGCCAACTTTGGCCCGTAGTCGTGGGGACGATCCGATAGTCGTTGGACATGACGGTGGCGGGCCAATCTAGTCCCGGGGTCGTCGGGACGACCCAATAGTCGTCGGACATGTCGGCGGCTGGCCAACTTTGGCCCGTGGTCGTGGGGACGATCCGATAGTCGTTGGACATGACGGTGGCGGGCCAATCTAGTCCCGGGGTCGTCGGGACGACCCTATAGTCGTCGGACATGTCGGTGGCTGGCCAACTTTCGCCCGGGGTCGTGGGGACGACACTATACTCGTCGGACATGTCGGCGGCTGCCCAACATTGGCCCGTGGTCGTGGGGACGACCCAATAGTCGTCGGACATGTCGGCGGCTGGCCAACTTTGGCCCGTAGTCGTGGGGACGATCCGATAGTCGCCGGACATGACGGTGGCGGGCCAATCTATTCCCGGGGTCGTGGGGACGACCCTATAGTCGTCGGACATGTCGGCGGCTGGCCAACTTTGGCCCGTAGTCGTGGGGACGATCCGATAGTCACCGGACATGACGGTGGCGGGCCAATCTATTCCCGGAGTCGTGGGGACGACCCTATAGTCGTCGGACATGTCGGTGGCTGGCCAACTTTGGCCCGGTGTCGTGGGGACGACTCTATAGTCGTCGGACATGTCGGCGGCGGGCCAATCTAGTACCGGGGTCGTGGGGACGACCCTATAGTCTTCGGACATGTCGGCGGCTGGTCAACTTTGGCCCGTGGTCGTGGGGACGACCCAATAGTCGTCGGACATGTCGGCGGCTGGCCAACTTTGGCCCGTAGTCGTGGGGACGATCCGATAGTCGCCGGACATGACGGTGGCGGGCCAATCTATTCCCGGTGTCGTGGGGACGACCCTATAGTCGTCGGACATGTCGGCGGCTGGCCAACTTTGGCCCGTGGTCGTGGGGACGACCCAATAGTCGTCGGACATGTCGGCGGCTGGCCAACTTTGGCCCGTGGTCGTGGGGACGATCCGATAGTCGTTGGACATGACGGTGGCGGGCCAGTCTAGTCCCGGGGTCGTCGGGACGACCCTATAGTCGTCGGACATGTCGGTGGCTGGCCAACTTTCGCCCCGGGTCGTGGGGACGACACTATAGTCGTCGGACATGTCGGCGGCTGCCCAACATTGGCCCGTGGTCGTGGGGACGACCCTATAGTCGTCGGACATGTCGGTGGCTGGCCAACTTTGGCCCGGTGTCGTGGGGACGACTCTATAGTCGTCGGACATGACGGTGGCGGGCCAATCTATTCCCGGGGTCGTGGGGACGACCCTATAGTCGTCGGACATGTCGGCGGCTGGCCAACTTTGGCCCGTAGTCGTGGGGACGATCCGATAGTCACCGGACATGTCGGTGGCGGGCCAATCTAGTCCCGGGGTCGTCGGAACGACCCTATAGTCGTCGGACATGTCGGTGGCTGGCCAACTTTCGCCCGGGGTCGTGGGGACGACACTATAGTCGTCGGACATGTCGGCGGCTGCCCAACATTGGCCCGTGGTCGTGGGGACGACCCAATAATCGTTGGACATGTCAGCGGCTGGCCAACTTTGCCCCGGTGTCGTGGTGACGACTCTATAGTCGTCGGACATGTCGGCGGCGGGCCAATCTAGTACCGGGGTCGTGGGGACGACCCTATAGTCTTCGGACATGTCGGCGGCTGGCCAACTTTGGCCCGTGGTCGTGGGGACGACCCTATAGTCGTCGGACATGTCGGCGGCTGGCCAACTTTGGCCCGTAGTCGTGGGGACGATCCGATAGTCGTTGGACATGACGGTGGCGGGCCAATCTAGTCCCGGGGTCGTCGGGACGACCCTATAGTCGTCGGACATTTCGGTGGCTGGCCAACTTTCGCCCGGGGTCGTGGGGACGACACTATAGTCGCCGGACATGACGGTGGCGGGCCAATCTATTCCCGGTGTCGTGGGGACGACCCTATAGTCGTCGGACATGTCGGCGGCTGGCC
Organism: Andrena praecox; assembly: GCA_963932275.1. Classification (NCBI taxonomy): domain Eukaryota; kingdom Metazoa; phylum Arthropoda; class Insecta; order Hymenoptera; family Andrenidae; genus Andrena; species Andrena praecox. The sequence continues at coordinate 167,945 of CAWVQO010000333.1, read as the reverse complement.
AACTTTGGCCCGTGGTCGTGGGGACGACCCAATAGTCGTCGGACATGTCGGCGGCTGGCCAACTTTGGCCCGTGGTCGTGGGGACGACCCTATAGTAGTCGGACATGTCGGCGGCTGGCCAACTTTGGCCCGTAGTCGTGGGGACGATCCGATAGTCGTTGGACATGACGGTGGCGGGCCAATCTAGTCCCGGGGTCGTCGGGACGACCCAATAGTCGTCGGACATGTCGGCGGCTGGCCAACTTTGGCCCGTGGTCGTGGGGACGATCCGATAGTCGTTGGACATGACGGTGGCGGGCCAATCTAGTCCCGGGGTCGTCGGGACGACCCTATAGTCGTCGGACATGTCGGTGGCTGGCCAACTTTCGCCCGGGGTCGTGGGGACGACACTATAGTCGTCGGACATGTCGGCGGCTGCCCAACATTGGCCCGTGGTCGTGGGGACGACCCAATAGTCGTCGGACATGTCGGCGGCTGGCCAACTTTGGCCCGTAGTCGTGGGGACGATCCGATAGTCGCCGGACATGACGGTGGCGGGCCAATCTATTCCCGGGGTCGTGGGGACGACCCTATAGTCGTCGGACATGTCGGCGGCTGGCCAACTTTGGCCCGTAGTCGTGGGGACGATCCGATAGTCACCGGACATGACGGTGGCGGGCCAATCTATTCCCGGAGTCGTGGGGACGACCCTATAGTCGTCGGACATGTCGGTGGCTGGCCAACTTTGGCCCGGTGTCGTGGGGACGACTCTATAGTCGTCGGACATGTCGGCGGCGGGCCAATCTAGTACCGGGGTCGTGGGGACGACCCTATAGTCTTCGGACATGTCGGCGGCTGGTCAACTTTGGCCCGTGGTCGTGGGGACGACCCAATAGTCGTCGGACATGTCGGCGGCTGGCCAACTTTGGCCCGTGGTCGTGGGGACGACCCTATAGTCGTCGGACATGTCGGCGGCTGGCCAACTTTGGCCCGTAGTCGTGGGGACGATCCGATAGTCGTTGGACATGACGGTGGCGGGCCAATCTAGTCCCGGGGTCGTCGGGACGACCCAATAGTCGTCGGACATGTCGGCGGCTGGCCAACTTTGGCCCGTGGTCGTGGGGACGATCCGATAGTCGTTGGACATGACGGTGGCGGGCCAATCTAGTCCCGGGGTCGTCGGGACGACCCTATAGTCGTCGGACATGTCGGTGGCTGGCCAACTTTCGCCCGGGGTCGTGGGGACGACACTATAGTCGTCGGACATGTCGGCGGCTGCCCAACATTGGCCCGTGGTCGTGGGGACGACCCAATAGTCGTCGGACATGTCGGCGGCTGGCCAACTTTGGCCCGTAGTCGTGGGGACGATCCGATAGTCGCCGGACATGACGGTGGCGGGCCAATCTATTCCCGGGGTCGTGGGGACGACCCTATAGTCGTCGGACATGTCGGCGGCTGGCCAACTTTGGCCCGTAGTCGTGGGGACGATCCGATAGTCACCGGACATGACGGTGGCGGGCCAATCTATTCCCGGAGTCGTGGGGACGACCCTATAGTCGTCGGACATGTCGGTGGCTGGCCAACTTTGGCCCGGTGTCGTGGGGACGACTCTATAGTCGTCGGACATGTCGGCGGCGGGCCAATCTAGTACCGGGGTCGTGGGGACGACCCTATAGTCTTCGGACATGTCGGCGGCTGGTCAACTTTGGCCCGTGGTCGTGGGGACGACCCAATAGTCGTCGGACATGTCGGCGGCTGGCCAACTTTGGCCCGTAGTCGTGGGGACGATCCGATAGTCGCCGGACATGACGGTGGCGGGCCAATCTATTCCCGGTGTCGTGGGGACGACCCTATAGTCGTCGGACATGTCGGCGGCTGGCCAACTTTGGCCCGTGGTCGTGGGGACGACCCAATAGTCGTCGGACATGTCGGCGGCTGGCCAACTTTGGCCCGTGGTCGTGGGGACGATCCGATAGTCGTTGGACATGACGGTGGCGGGCCAGTCTAGTCCCGGGGTCGTCGGGACGACCCTATAGTCGTCGGACATGTCGGTGGCTGGCCAACTTTCGCCCGGGGTCGTGGGGACGACACTATAGTCGTCGGACATGTCGGCGGCTGCCCAACATTGGCCCGTGGTCGTGGGGACGACCCAATAGTCGTCGGACATGTCGGCGGCTGGCCAACTTTGGCCCGTAGTCGTGGGGACGATCCGATAGTCGCCGGACATGACGGTGGCGGTCCAATCCATTCCCGGTGTCGTAGGGACGACCCTATAGTCGTCGGACATGTCGGCGGCTGGCCAACTTTGGCCCGTGGTCGTGGGGACGACCCAATAGTCGTCGGACATGTCGGCGGCTGGCCAACTTTGGCCCGTGGTCGTGGGGACGATCCGATAGTCGCCGGACATGACGGTGGCGGGCCAATCTATTCCCCGTGTCGTGGGGACGACCCTATAGTCGTCGGACATGTCGGCGGCTGGCCAACTTTGGCCCGTGGTCGTGGGGACGACCCAATAGTCGTCGGACATGTCGGCGGCTGGCCAACTTTGGCCCGTAGTCGTGGGGACGATCCGATAGTCGCCGGACATGACGGTGGCGGGCCAATCTATTCCCGGGGTCGTGGGGACGACCCTATAGTCGTCGGACATGTCGGCGGCTGGCCAACTTTGGCCCGGTGTCGTGGGGACGACTCTATAGTCGTCGGACATGTCGGCGGCGGGCCAATCTAGTACCGGGGTCGTGGGGACGACACAATAGTCGTCGGACATGTCGGCGGCTGGCCAACTTTGGCCCGTGGTCGTGGGGACGACCCAATAGTCGTTGGACATGTCGGCGGCTGGCCAACTTTGGCCTGTGGTTGTGGGGACGACCCTATAGTCGTTGGACATGACGGTGGCGGGCCAATCTAGTCCCGGGGTCGTGGGGACGACCCTATAGTGGTCGGACAAGTCGGCGGCTGGCCAACCTAGTCCGGGGGTCGTGGGGACGACCCTATAGTCGTCGGACAAGTCGGCGGCGGGCCAACCTAGTCCCGGGGTCATGGGGAAGACCCTATAGTCGTCGGATATGTCGGCGGCTGTCCAACTTTGGTCCGTGGTCGTGGGGACGACCATATAGTCGTCAGAAATAACGGTGGCGGGGCAATCAACTCCCGGGGTTGTGGGGTCGACCCTATAGTCGTCGGACATGATGGTGGCCGGCCAATCTAGTCCCGAGGTCATGGGGACGACCCTATAGTCGTCGGATATGTCGGCGGCTGGCCAACTTTGGTCCGTTGTCGTGGGGACGACTCTATAGTCGTCGGAAATAACCATGGCGGGGCAATCTATTCCCGGGGTCGTGGGCACGACCCTGTAGTCGTCGGACATGACGGTGGCGGGCCAATCTAGTCCCGGGGTCATGGGAACGACCCTATAGTCGTCGGATATGTCGGTGGCTGGCCAACTTTGGCCCGGTGTCGTGGGGACGACTCTATAGTCGTCGGACATGTCGGCGGCGGGCCAATCTAGTACCGGGGTCGTGGGGACGACACTACAGTCGTCGGACATGTCGGCGGCTGGCCAACTTTGGCCCGTAGTCGTGGGGACGATCCGATAGTCGCCGGACATGACGGTGGCGGGCCAATCTATTCCCGGTGTCGTGGGGACGACCCTATAGTCGTCGGACATGTCGGCGGCTGGCCAACTTTGGCCCGTGGTCGTGGGGACGACCCAATAGTCGTCGGACATGTCGGCGGCTGGCCAACTTTGGCCCGTGGTCGTGGGGACGATCCGATAGTCGTTGGACATGACGGTGGCGGGCCAATCTAGTCCCGGGGTCGTCGGGACGACCCTATAGTCGTCGGACATGTCGGTGGCTGGCCAACTTTCGCCCGGGGTCGTGGGGACGACACTATAGTCGTCGGACATGTCGGAGGCTGCCCAACATTGGCCCGTGGTCGTGGAGACGACCCAATAGTCGTTGGACATGTCAGCGGCTGGCCAACTTTGCCCCGGTGTCGTGGTGACGACTCTATAGTCGTCGGACATGTCGGCGGCGGGCCAATCTAGTACCGGGGTCGTGGGGACGACCCAATAGTCGTCGGACATGTCGGCGGCTGGCCAACTTTGGCCCGTAGTCGTGGGGACGATCCGATAGTCGCCGGACATGACGGTGGCGGGCCAATCTATTCCCGGGGTCGTGGGGACGACCCTATAGTCGTCGGACATGTCGGCGGCTGGCCAACTTTGGCCCGTAGTCGTGGGGACGATCCGATAGTCGCCGGACATGACGGTGGCGGGCCAATCTATTCCCGGGGTCGTGGGGACGACCCTATAGTCGTCGGACATGTCGGCGGCTGGCCAACTTTGGCCCGTGGTCGTGGGGACGATCCGATATTCGATGGATATGACGGTGCCGGGCCAATCAAGTCCCGGGGTCGTAGGTACGACCCTATAGTCATCGGACATGTCGGCGATTGGCCATTATTGGCCCGGGGTCGTGGGGACGACCGTATATTCGTCGGACATGACGGTGGCGGGCCAATCTAGTCCCGGGGTCGTGGGGACGACCCTATAGTCTTCGGACATGTCGGCGGCTGGCCAACTTTGGCCCGTGGTCGTGGGGACGACCCAATAGTCGTCGGACATGTCGGCGGCTGGCCAACTTTGGTCTGTGGTTGTGGGGACGACCCTATAGTCGTTGGACATGTCGGCGGCTGGCCAACTGTGGCCCGTGGTCGTGGGGACGACTGTATAGTCGTCGGACATGTCGGCGGCTGGCCATTCTAGTCCCGGGGTCGTGGGGACGACCCTATTGTCGTCGGACATGACGGTGGCGGGCCAATCTAGTCCCGGGGTCGTGGGGACGACCCTATAGTCGTCGGACATGTCGGCGGCTGGCCATTCTAATCCCGGGGTCGTGGGGACGACCCTATTGTCGTCGGACATGACGGTGGCGGGCCAATCTAGTCCCGGGGTCGTGGGGACGACCCTATAGTCGTCGGACATGTCGGCGGCTGGCCAACTTTGGCCCGTGGTCGTGGGGACGATCCGATAGTCACCGGACATGACGGTGGCGGGCCAATCTATTCCCGGAGTCGTGGGGACGACCCTATAGTCGTCGGACATGTCGGTGGCTGGCCAACTTTGGCCCGGTGTCGTGGGGACGACTCTATAGTCGTCGGACATGTCGGCGGCGGGCCAATCTAGTACCGGGGTCGTGGGGACGACCCAATAGTCGTCGGACATGTCGGCGGCTGGCCAACTTTGGCCCGTAGTCGTGGGGACGATCCGATAGTCGCCGGACATGACGGTGGCGGGCCAATCTATTCCCGGGGTCGTGGGGACGACCCAATAGTCGTCGGACATGTCGGCGGCTGGCCAACTTTGGTCTGTGGTTGTGGGGACGACCCTATAGTCGTTGGACATGTCGGCGGCTGGCCAACTTTGGCCCGTGGTCGTGGGGACGACTGTATAGTCGTCGGACATGTCGGCGGCTGGCCATTCTAGTCCCGGGGTCGTGGGGACGACCCTATTGTCGTCGGACATGACGGTGGCGGGCCAATCTAGTCCCGGGGTCGTAGGGACGACCCTATAGTCGCCGGACATGACGGTGGCGGGCCAATCTATTCCCGGTGTCGTGGGGACGACCCTATAGTCGTCGGACATGTCGGCGGCTGGCCAACTTTGGCCCGTGGTCGTGGGGACGACCCAATAGTCGTTGGACATGTCGGCGGCTGGCCAGCTTTGGCCCGTGGTTGTGGGGACGACCCTATAGTCGTTGGACATGACGGTGGCGGGCCAATCTAGTCCCGGGGTCGTGGGGACGACCCTATAGTCGTCGGACAAGACGGCGGCTGGACATCTTTCGCCCGGGGTCGTGGGGACGACCCTATAGTCGTCGGACATGTCGGCGGCTGGCCAACTTTGGCCCGTGGTCGTGGGGACGACCCTATAGTCGTCGGACATGTCGGCGGCTGGCCAACATTGACCCGTGGTCGTGGGGACGACCCAATAGTCGTTGGACATGTCAGCGGCTGGCCAACTTTGGCCCGGTGTCGTGGGGACGACTCTATAGTCGTCGGACATGTCGGCGGCTGGCCAACTTTGGCCCCTGGTCGTGGGGACGACCCAATAGTGGTCGGACATGTCGGCGGCTGGCCAACCTAGTCCCGAGGTCGTGGGGACGACCCTATAGTCGTCGGACTTGACGGTGGTGGGCCAATCTATTCCCGGGGTCGTGGGGACGACCCTATAGTCGTCGGACATGTCGGCGGCTGGCCAACTTTGGCCCGTAGTCGTGGGGACGATCCGATAGTCGCCGGACATGACGGTGGCGGGCCAATCTATTCCCGGGGTCGTGGGGACGACCCTATAGTCTTCGGACATGTCGGCGGCTGGCCAACTTTGGCCCGTGGTCGTGGGGACGACCCAATAGTCGTCGGACATGTCGGCGGCTGGCCAACTTTGGTCTGTGGTTGTGGGGACGACCCTATAGTCGTTGGACATGTCGGCGGCTGGCCAACTTTGGCCCGTGGTCGTGGGGACGACTGTATAGTCGTCGGACATGTCGGCGGCTGGCCATTCTAGTCCCGGGGTCGTGGGGACGACCCTATTGTCGTCGGACATGACGGTGGCGGGCCAATCTAGTCCCGGGGTCGTGGGGACGACCCTATAGTCGCCGGACATGACGGTGGCGGGCCAATCTATTCCCGGTGTCGTGGGGACGACCCTATAGTCGTCGGACATGTCGGCGGCTGGCCAACTTTGGCCCGTGGTCGTGGGGACGACCCAATAGTCGTTGGACATGTCGGCGGCTGGCCAGCTTTGGCCCGTGGTTGTGGGGACGACCCTATAGTCGTTGGACATGACGGTGGCGGGCCAATCTAGTAGCGGGGTCGTGGGGACGACCCTATAGTCGTCGGACATGTCGGCGGCTGGCCATTCTAGTCCCGGGGTCGTGGGGACGACCCTATTGTCGTCGGACATGACGGTGGCGGGCCAATCTAGTCCCGGGGTCGTGGGGACGACCCTACAGTCGTCGGACATTTCGGCGGCTTGCCAGCTTTGGCCCGGGGTCGTGGGGACGACCCTATAGTCGTCGGACAAGTCGGCAGCGGGCCAAACTTGTCCCGGGGTCGTGGGGACGACCCTATAATCGTCGGACATGACGGTGGCGGGCCAATCTAGTCCCGGGGTCGTGGGGACGACCCAATAGTGGTCAGACATGTCGGCGGCTGGCCAACCTAGTCCCGAGGTCGTGGGGACGACCCTATAGTCGTCGGACTGGACGGTGGCGGGCCAATCTAGTCCCAGGGTCGTGGGGACGACCCTATAGTCTTCGGACATGTCGGCGGCTGGCCAACTTTGGCCCGTAGTCGTGGGGACGATCCGATAGTCGCCGGACATGACGGTGGCGGGCCAATCTATTCCCGGGGTCGTGGGGACGACCCTATAGTCGTCGGACATGTCGGCGGCTGGCCAACTTTGGCCCGTGGTCGTGGGGACGACACTATAGTCGTCGGACATGTCGGCGGCTGGCCAACTTTGGCCTGTGGTTGTGGGGACGACCCTATAGTCGTTGGACATGACGGTGGCGGGCCAATCTAGTCCCGGTGTCGTGGGGGCGACTCTATAGTCGTCGGACATGTCGGCGGCTGGCCAACTTTGGCCCGGTGTCGTGGGGACGACTCTATAGTCGTCGGACATGTCGGCGGCTGGCCAACATTGACCCGTGGTCGTGGGGACGACCCAATAGTCGTTGGACATGTCGGCGGCGGGCCAATCTAGTACCGGGGTCGTGGGGACGACACTATAGTCGTCGGACATGTCGGCGGCTGGCCAACTTTGGCCCATGGTCGTGGGGACGACCCAATAGTCGTCGGACATGTCGGCGGCTGGCCAACTTTGGCCCGTAGTCGTGGGGACGATCCGATAGTCGCCGGACATGACGGTGGCGGGCCAATCTATTCCCGGGGTCGTGGGGACGACCCTATAGTCGTCGGACATGTCGGCGGCTGGCCAACTTTGGCCCGTGGTCGTGGGGACGACACTATAGTCGTCGGACATGTCGGCGGCTGGCCAACTTTGGCCTGTGGTTGTGGGGACGACCCTATAGTCGTTGGACATGACGGTGGCGGGCCAATCTAGTCCCGGTGTCGTGGGGGCGACTCTATAGTCGTCGGACATGTCGGCGGCTGGCCAACTTTGGCCCGGTGTCGTGGGGACGACTCTATAGTCGTCGGACATGTCGGCGGCTGGCCAACATTGACCCGTGGTCGTGGGGACGACCCAATAGTCGTTGGACATGTCAGCGGCTGGCCAACTTTGGCCCGGTGTCGTGGGGACGACTCTATAGTCGTTGGACATGTGGGCGGCTGGCCAATCTAGTCCCGGGGACGTGGGGACGACCCTATAGTCTTCGGACATGTCGGCGGCTGGCCAACTTTGGCCCGGGGTCGTGGGGACGACTCTATAGTCGTTGGACATGTCGGCGGCTGGCCAATCTAGTCCCGGGGACGTGGGGACGACCCTATAGTCGTCGGATATGTCGGCGGCCGCCAACTTTGGCCCGGTGCCGTGGGGACGACTCTATAGTCGTCGGACATGTCGGCGGCTGGCCAACTTTGGCCCCTGGTCGTGGGGACGACCCAATAGTGGTCGGACATGTCGGCGGCTGGCCAACCTAGTCCCGAGGTCGTGGGGACGACCCTATAGTCGTCGGACTTGACGGTGGCGGGCCAATCTAGTCCCAGGGTCGTGGGGACGACCCTATAGTCTTCGGACATGTCGGCGGCTGGCCAACTTTGGCCCGTAGTCGTGGGGACGATCCGATAGTCGCCGGACATGGCGGTGGCGGGCCAATCTATTCCCGGGGTCGTGGGGACGACCCTATAGTCGTCGGACATTTCGGCGGCTGGCCAACTTTGGCCCGGTGTCGTGGGGACGACTCTATAGTCGTCGGACATGTCGGCGGCGGGCCAATCTAGTACCGGGGTCGTGGGGACGACCTTATAGTCTTCGGACATGTCGGCGGCTGGCCAACTTTGGCCCGTGGTCGTGGGGACGACCCAATAGTCGTCGGACATGTCGGCGGCTGGCCAACTTTGGCCCGTAGTCGTGGGGACGATCCGATAGTCGCCGGACATGACGGTGGCGGGCCAATCTATTCCCGGTGTCGTGGGGACGACCCTATAGTCGTCGGACATGTCGGCGGCAGGCCAACTTTGGCCCGTGGTCGTGGGGACGACCCAATAGTTTCGCACATGGCGGCGCCTGGCCAACCTAGTCCCGAGGTCGTGGGGACGACCCTATAGTCGTCGGACATGACGGTGGCGGGCCAATCTAGTCCCAGGGTCGTGGGAACGACCCTATAGTCTTCGGACATGTCGGCGGCTGGCCAACTTTGGCCCGTGGTCGTGGGGACGACTCTATAGTCGTCGGACATGTCGGCGGCTGGCCAACCTAGACCCGGGGTCGTGGGGACGACCCTATAGTCGTCGGACATGAAGGTGGCGGGCCAATCTAGTCCGAGGGTCGTGGGAACGACCCTATAGCCTTCGGACATGTCGGCGGCTCGCCAACTTTGGCCCGTGGTCGTGGGGACGACTCTACAGTCGTCGGACATGTCGGCGGCTGGCCAACCTAGACCCGGGGTCGTGGGGACGACCCTATTGTCGTCGGACATGACGGTGGCGGGCCAATCTACTCCCGGGGTCGTGGGGACGACCCTATAGTCGTCGGACATGTCGGCGGCTGGCCATTCTAGTCCCGGGGTCGTGGGGACGACCCTATAGTCGTCGGACATGTCGGCGGCTGGCCAACATTGACCCGTGGTCGTGGGGACGACCCAATTGTTGTTGGACATGTCAGCGGCTGGCCAACTTTGGCCCGGTGTCGTGGGGACGACTCTATAGTCGTTGGACATGTGGGCGGCTGGCCAATCTAGTCCCGGGGACGTGGGGACGACCCTATAGTCTTCGGACATGTCGGCGGCTGGCCAACTTTGGCCCGGGGTCGTGGGGACGACTCTATAGTCGTTGGACATGTCGGCGGCTGGCCAATCTAGTCCCGGGGACGTGGGGACGACCCTATAGTCGTCGGATATGTCGGCGGCCGCCAACTTTGGCCCGGTGCCGTGGGGACGACTCTATAGTCGTCGGACATGTCGGCGGCTGGCCAACTTTGGCCCCTGGTCGTGGGGACGACCCAATAGTGGTCGGACATGTCGGCGGCTGGCCAACCTAGTCCCGAGGTCGTGGGGACGACCCTATAGTCGTCGGACTTGACGGTGGCGGGCCAATCTAGTCCCAGGGTCGTGGGGACGACCCTATAGTCTTCGGACATGTCGGCGGCTGGCCAACTTTGGCCCGTAGTCGTGGGGACGATCCGATAGTCGCCGGACATGGCGGTGGCGGGCCAATCTATTCCCGGGGTCGTGGGGACGACCCTATAGTCGTCGGACATTTCGGCGGCTGGCCAACTTTGGCCCGGTGTCGTGGGGACGACTCTATAGTCGTCGGACATGTCGGCGGCGGGCCAATCTAGTACCGGGGTCGTGGGGACGACCCTATAGTCTTCGGACATGTCGGCGGCTGGCCAACTTTGGCCCGTGGTCGTGGGGACGACCCAATAGTCGTCGGACATGTCGGCGGCTGGCCAACTTTGGCCCGTAGTCGTGGGGACGATCCGATAGTCGCCGGACATGACGGTGGCGGGCCAATCTATTCCCGGTGTCGTGGGGACGACCCAATAGTTTCGCACATGGCGGCGCCTGGCCAACCTAGTCCCGAGGTCGTGCGGACGACCCTATAGTCTTCGGACATGTCGGCGGCTGGCCAACTTTGGCCCGTGGTCGTGGGGACGACTCTATAGTCGTCGGACATGTCGGCGGCTGGCCAACCTAGACCCGGGGTCGTGGGGACGACCCTATAGTCGTCGGACATGAAGGTGGCGGGCCAATCTAGTCCGAGGGTCGTGGGAACGACCCTATAGCCTTCGGACATGTCGGCGGCTGGCCAACTTTGGCCCGTGGTCGTGGGGACGACTCTACAGTCGTCGGACATGTCGGCGGCTGGCCAACCTAGACCCGGGGTCGTGGGGACGACCCTATTGTCGTCGGACATGACGGTGGCGGGCCAATCTACTCCCGGGGTCGTGGGGACGACCCTATAGTCGTCGGACATGTCGGCGGCTGGCCATTCTAGTCCCGGGGTCGTGGGGACGACCCTATAGTCGTCGGACATGTCGGCGGCGGGCCAACTTTGGCCCGGGGTCGTGGAGACAACCCTACAGTCATCGGACATGTTGGCGATTGGCCATTATTGGCCCGGGGTCGTGGGGACGACCGTATATTCGTCGGACATGACGGTGGCGGGCCAATCTAGTCCCGGGGTCGTGGGGACGACCCTATAGTCGTCGGATATGTCGGCGGCTGGCCTACTTTGGCCCGTCGTCGTGGGGACGACTCTATAGTCGTTGGACATGTCGGCGGCTGGCCAATCTAGTCCCGGGGACGTGGGGACGACCCTATAGTCTTCGGACATGTCGGCGGCTGGCCAACTTTGGCCCGTGGTCGTGGGGACGACCCAATAGTCGTCGGACATGTCGGCGGCTGGCCAACTTTGGCCCGTAGTCGTGGGGACGATCCGATAGTCGCCGGACATGACGGTGGCGGGCCAATCTATTCCCGGGGTCGTGGGGACGACCCTATAGTCGTCGGACATGTCGGCGGCTGGCCAACTTTGGCCCGTGGTCGTGGGGACGACCCAATAGTCGTCGGACATGTCGGCGGCTGGCCAACTTTGGCCCGTGGTCGTGGGGACGATCCGATAGTCGTTGGACATGACGGTGGCGGGCCAATCTAGTCCCGGAGTCGTCGGGACGACCCTATAGTCGTCGGACATGTCGGTGGCTGGCCAACTTTCGCCCGGGGTCGTGGGGACGACACTATAGTCGTCGGACATGTCGGCGGCTGCCCAACATTGGCCCGTGGTCGTGGGGAGGACCCAATAGTCGTCGGACATGTCGGCGGCTGGCCAACTTTGGCCCGTAGTCGTGGGGACGATCCGATAGTCGCCGGACATGACGGTGGCGGGCCAATCTATTCCCGGGGTCGTGGGGACGACCCTATAGTCGTCGGACATGTCGGCGGCTGGCCAACTTTGGCCCGTGGTCGTGGGGACGACCCAATAGTCGTCGGACATGTCGGCGGCTGGCCAACTTTGGCCCGTGGTCGTGGGGACGACCCAATAGTCGTTGGACATGTCAGCGGCTGGCCAACTTTGCCCCGGTGTCGTGGTGACGACTCTATAGTCGTTGGACATGTCGGCGGCGGGCCAATCTAGTACCGGGGTCGTGGGGACGAATCTATAGTCTTCGGACATGTCGGCGGCTGGCCAACTTTGGCCCGTGGTCGTGGGGACGACCCAATAGTCGTCGGACATGTCGGCGGCTGGCCAACTTTGGCCCGTAGTCGTGGGGACGATCCGATAGTCGCCGGACATGACGGTGGCGGGCCAATCTATTCCCGGTGTCGTGGCGGACGATCCTATAGTCGTCGGACATGTCGGCGGCTGGCCAACTTTGGCCCGTGGTCGTGGGGACGACCCAATAGTCGTCGGACATGTCGGCGGCTGGCCAACTTTGGCCCGTGGTCGTGGGGACGACCCTATAGTCGTCGGACATGTCGGCGGCTGGCCAACGTTGGCCCGTAGTCGTGGGGACGATCCGATAGTCGCCGGACATGACGGTGGCGGGCCAATCTATTCCCGGGGTCGTGGGGACGACCCTATAGTCGTCGGACATGTCGGCGGCTGGCCACCTTTGGCCCGGTGTCGTGGGGACGACTCTATAGTGGTCGGACATGTCGGCGGCGGGCCAATCTAGTACCGGGGTCGTGGGGACGATACTATAGTCGTCGGACATGTCGGCGGCTGGCCAACTTTGGCCCGTGGTCGTGGGGACGACCCAATAGTCGTTGGACATGTCGGCGGCTGGCCAACTTTGGCCTGTGGTTGTGGGGACGACCCTATAGTCGTTGGACATGACGGTGGCGGGCCAATCTAGTCCCGGGGTCGTGGGGACGACCCTATAGTGGTCGGACAAGTCGGCGGCTGGCCAACTTTGGCCCGTGGTCGTGGGGACGACCCTATAGTCGTCGGACATGTCGGCGGCTGGCCAACTTTGGCCCGTAGTCGTGGGGACGATCCGATAGTCGCCGGACATGACGGTGGCGGGCCAATCTATTCCCGGGGTCGTGGGGACGACCCTATAGTCGTCGGACATGTCGGCGGCTGGCCAACTTCGGCCCGTGGTCGTGGGGACGATCCGATATTCGATGGATATGACGGTGCCGGGCCAATCAAGTCCCGGGGTCGTAGGTACGACCCTATAGTCATCGGACATGTCGGCGATTGGCCATTATTGGCCCGGGGTCGTGGGGACGACCGTATATTCGTCGGACATGACGGTGGCGGGCCAATCTAGTCCCGGGGTCGTGGGGACGACCCTATAGTCTTCGGACATGTCGGCGGCTGGCCAACTTTGGCCCGTGGTCGTGGGGACGACCCAATAGTCGTCGGACATGTTGGCGGCTGGCCAACTTTGGCCCGTAGTCGTGGGGACGATCCGATAGTCGCCGGACATGACGGTGGCGGGCCAATCTATTCCCGGTGTCGTGGGGACGACCCTATAGTCGTCGGACATGTCGGCGGCTGGCCAACTTTGGCCCGTGGTCGTGGGGACGATCCGATAGTCACCGGTCATGACGGTGGCGGGCCAATCTATTCCCGGAGTCGTGGGGACGACCCTATAGTCGTCGGACATGTCGGTGGCTGGCCAACTTTGGCCCGGTGTCGTGGGGACGACTCTATAGTCGTCGGACATGTCGGCGGCGGGCCAATCTAGTACCGGGGTCGTGGGGACGACCCTATAGTCTTCGGACATGTCGGCGGCTGGCCAACTTTGGCCCGTGGTCGTGGGGACGACCCAATAGTCGTCGGACATGTTGGCGGCTGGCCAACTTTGGCCCGTAGTCGTGGGGACGATCCGATAGTCGCCGGACATGACGGTGGCGGGCCAATCTATTCCCGGTGTCGTGGGGACGACCCTATAGTCGTCGGACATGTCGGCGGCTGGCCAACTTTGGCCCGTGGTCGTGGGGACGACCCAATAGTCGTCGGACATGTCGGCGGCTGGCCAACTTTGGCCCGTGGTCGTGGGGACGATCCGATAGTCGTTGGACATGACGGTGGCGGGCCAATCTAGTCCCGGGGTCGTCGGGACGACCCTATAGTCGTCGGACATGTCGGTGGCTGGCCAACTTTCGCCCGGGGTCGTGGGGACGACACTATAGTCGTCGGACATGTCGGCGGCTGCCCAACATTGGCCCGTGGTCGTGGAGACGACCCAATAGTCGTTGGACATATCAGCGGCTGGCCAACTTTGCCCCGGTGTCGTGGTGACGACTCTATAGTCGTCGGACATGTCGGCGGCGGGCCAATCTAGTACCGGGGTCGTGGGGACGACCCTATAGTCTTCGGACATGTCGGCGGCTGGCCAACTTTGGCCCGTGGTCGTGGGGACGACCCAATAGTCGTCGGACATGTCGGCGGCTGGCCAACTTTGGCCCGTAGTCGTGGGGACGATCCGATAGTCGCCGGACATGACGGTGGCGGGCCAATCTATTCCCGGTGTCGTGGGGACGACCCTATAGTCGTCGGACATGTCGGCGGCTGGCCAACTTTGGCCCGTGGTCGTGGGGACGACCCAATAGTCGTCGGACATGTCGGCGGCTGGCCAACTTTGGCCCGTGGTCGTGGGGACGACCCTATAGTCGTCGGACATGTCGGCGGCTGGCCAACTTTGGCCCGTAGTCGTGGGGACGTTCCGATAGTCGCCGGACATGACGGTGGCGGGCCAATCTATTCCCGGGGTCGTGGGGACGACCCTATAGTCGTCGGACATGTCGGCGGCTGGCCAACTTTGGCCCGTAGTCGTGGGGACGATCCGATAGTCACCGGACATGACGGTGGCGGGCCAATCTATTCCCGGAGTCGTGGGGACGACCCTGTAGTCGTCGGACATGTCGGTGGCTGGCCAACTTTGGCCCGGTGTCGTGGGGACGACTCTATAGTCGTCGGACATGTCGGCGGCGGGCCAATCTAGTACCGGGGTCGTGGGGACGACACTACAGTCGTCGGACATGTCGGCGGCTGGCCAACTTTGGCCCGTGGTCGTGGGGACGACCCAATAGTCGTTGGACATGTCGGCGGCTGGCCAACTTTGGCCTGTGGTTGTGGAAACGACCCTATAGTCGTTGGACATGACGATGGCGGGCCAATCTAGTCCCGGGGTCGTGGGGACGACCCTATAGTCGTCGGACATGTCGGCGGCTGGCCAACTTTGGCCCGTGGTCGTGGGGACGACCCTATATTCGTCGGACATGTCGGCGGCTGGCCAACTTTGGCCCGTAGTCGTGGGGACGATCCGATAGTCGTTGGACATGACGGTGGCGGGCCAATCTAGTCCCGAGGTTGTCGGGACGACCCTATAGTCGTCGGACATGTCGGCGGCTGGCCAACTTTGGCCCGGTGTCGTGGGGACGACTCTATAGTCGTCGGACATGTCGGCGGCTGGCCAACTTTGGCCCGTGGTCGTGGGGACGATCCAATAGTCGTCGGACATGTCGGCGACTGGCCAATCTAGTCCCGAGGTCGTCGGGACGACCCTATAGTCGTCGGGCATGTCGGCGGCTGCCCAACTTTGGCCCGTGGTCGTGGGGACGACCCAATAGTCGTCGGACATGTCGGCGGCTGGCCAACTTTGGCCCGTGGTCGTGGGGACGATCCGATAGTCGTTGGACATGACGGTGGCGGGCCAATCTAGTCCCGGGGTCGTCGGGACGACCCTATAGTCGTCGGACATGTCGGCGGCTGGCCAACTTTGGCCCGTGGTCGTGGGGACGACCCAATAGTCGTCGGACATGTCGGCGGCTGGCCAACTTTGGCCCGTAGTCGTGGGGACGATCCGATAGTCGCCGGACATGACGGTGGCGGGCCAATCTATTCCCGGGGTCGTGGGGACGACCCTATAGTCGTCGGACATGTCGGCGGCTGGCCAACTTTGGCCCGTAGTCGTGGGGACGATCCGATAGTCACCGGACATGACGGTGGCGGGCCAATCTATTCCCGGAGTCGTGGGGACGACCCTATAGTCGTCGGACATGTCGGTGGCTGGCCAACTTTGGCCCGGTGTCGTGGGGACGACTCTATAGTCGTCGGACATGTCGGCGGCGGGCCAATCTAGTACCGGGGTCGTGGGGACGAATCTATAGTCTTCGGACATGTCGGCGGCTGGCCAACTTTGGCCCGTGGTCGTGGGGACGATCCAATAGTCGTCGGACATGTCGGCGACTGGCCAATCTAGTCCCGAGGTCGTCGGGACGACCCTATAGTCGTCGGGCATGTCGGCGGCTGCCCAACTTTGGCCCGTGGTCGTGGGGACGACCCAATAGTCGTCGGACATGTCGGCGGCTGGCCAACTTTGGCCCGTGGTCGTGGGGACGATCCGATAGTCGTTGGACATGACGGTGGCGGGCCAATCTAGTCCCGGGGTCGTCGGGACGACCCTATAGTCGTCGGACATGTCGGCGGCTGGCCAACTTTGGCCCCGCGTCGTGGGGACGACTCTATAGTCGTCGGACATGTCGGCGGCTGGCCAACCTAGTCCCGAGGTCGTGGGGACGACCCTATAGTCGTCGGACTTGACGGTGGCGGGCCAACCTAGTCCCGGGGTCGTGGGGACGACCCTACAGTCGTCGGACATTTCGGCGGCTTGCCAACTTTGGCCCGGGGTCGTGGGGACGACCCTATAGTCGTCGGACATGTCGGCGGCTGGCCAATCTAGTCCCGAGGTCGTGGGGACGACCCTATAGTCGTCGGACTTGACGGTGGCGGGCCAATCTAGTCCCGGGGTCGTGGGGACGACCCTACAGTCGTCGGACATTTCGGCGGCTTGCCAGCTTTGGCCCGAGGTCGTGGGGACGACCCTATAGTCGTCGGACAAGTCGGCAGCGGGCCAAGCTTGTCCCGGGGTCGTGGGGACGACCCTATAATCGTCGGACATGACGGTGGCGGGCCAATCTAGTCCCGGGGTCGTGGGGACGACCCAATAGTCGTCAGACATGTCGGCGGCTGGCCAACCTAGTCCCGAGGTCGTAGGGACGACCCTATAGTCGTCGGACTTGATGGTGGCGGGCCAATCTAGTCCCAGGGTCGTGGGGACGACCCTATAGTCTTCGGACATGTCGGCGGCTGGCCAACTTTGGCCCGTAGTCGTGGGGACGATCCGATAGTCGCCGGACATGACGGTGGCGGGCCAATCTATTCCCGGGGTCGTGGGGACGACCCTATAGTCGTCGGACATGTCGGCGGCTGGCCAACTTTGGCCCCTGGTCGTGGGGACGACCCAATAGTGGTCGGACATGTCGGCGGCTGGCCAACCTAGTCCCGAGGTCGTGGGGACGACCCTATAGTCGTCGGACTTGACGGTGGTGGGCCAATCTAGTCCCGGGGTCCTGGGGACGACCCTACAGTCGTCGGACATTTCGGCGGCTTGCCAACTTGGGCCCGGGGTCGTGGGGACGACTCTATAGTCGTCGGACTTGACGGTGGCGGGCCAATCTAGTCCCGGGGCCGTGGGGACGACCCTACAGTCGTCGGACATTTCGGCGGCTTGCCAACTTTGGCCCGGGGTCGTGGGGACGATCCTATAATCGTCGGACATGTCGGCGGGTGGCCAACCTAGTCCCGAGGTCTTGGGGGCGACCCTATAGTCGTCGGACATGTCGGCGGCTGGCCAACTTTGGCCGTGGTCGCGAGGACGACCCAATAGTCGTTGGACATGTCGGCGGCTGGCCAACTTTGGCCCGTGGTTGTGGGGACGACCCTATAGTCGTTGGACATGACGGTGGCGGGCCAATCTAGTCCCGGGGTGGTGGGGACGCTATAGTCGTCGGACAAGACGGCGGCTGGACATCTTTGGCCCGGGGTCGTGGGGACGACCCTATAGTCGTCGGACATGTCGGCGGCTGGCCAACTTTGGCCCGTGGTCGTGGGGACGATCCAATAGTCGTCGGACATGTCGGTGGCTGGCCAACTTTGGCCCGGTGTCGTGGGGACGACTCTATAGTCGTCGGACATGTCGGCGGCTGGCCAACCTAGACCCGGGGTCGTAGGGACGACCCTATTGTCGTCGGACATGACGGTGGCGGGCCAATCTAGTCCCGTGGTCGTGGGGACGACCCAATAGTCGTCGGACATGTCGGCGGCTGGCCAACTTTGGCCCGTAGTCGTGGGGACGATCCGATAGTCGCCGGACATGACGGTGGCGGTCCAATCTATTCCCGGGGTCGTGGGGACGACCCTATAGTCGTCGGACATGTCGGCGGCTGGCCAACTTTGGCCCGTAGTCGTGGGGACGATCCGATAGTCACCGGACATGACGGTGGCGAGCCAATCTATTCCCGGAGTCGTGGGGACGACCCTATAGTCGTCGGACATGTCGGTGGCTGGCCAACTTTGGCCCGGTGTCGTGGGGACGACTCTATAGTCGTCGGACATGTCGGCGGCGGGCCAATCTAGTACCGGGGTCGTGGGGACGAATCTATAGTCTTCGGACATGTCGGCGGCTGGCCAACTTTGGCCCGTGGTCGTGGGGACGACCCAATAGTCGTCGGACATGTCGGCGGCTGGCCAACTTTGGCCCGTAGTCGTGGGGACGATCCGATAGTCGCCGGACATGACGGTGGCGGGCCAATCTATTCCCGGTGTCGTGGCGGACGATCCTATAGTCGTCGGACATGTCGGCGGCTGGCCAACTTTGGCCCGTGGTCGTGGGGACGACCCAATAGTCGTCGGACATGTCGGCGGCTGGCCAACTTTGGCCCGTGGTCGTGGGGACGACCCTATAGTCGTCGGACATGTCGGCGGCTGGCCAACGTTGGCCCGTAGTCGTGGGGACGATCCGATAGTCGCCGGACATGACGGTGGCGGGCCAATCTATTCCCGGGGTCGTGGGGACGACCCTATAGTCGTCGGACATGTCGGCGGCTGGCCACCTTTGGCCCGGTGTCGTGGGGACGACTCTATAGTGGTCGGACATGTCGGCGGCGGGCCAATCTAGTACCGGGGTCGTGGGGACGATACTATAGTCGTCGGACATGTCGGCGGCTGGCCAACTTTGGCCCGTGGTCGTGGGGACGACCCAATAGTCGTTGGACATGTCGGCGGCTGGCCAACTTTGGCCTGTGGTTGTGGGGACGACCCTATAGTGGTCGGACAAGTCGGCGGCTGGCCAACTTTGGCCCGTGGTCGTGGGGACGACCCTATAGTCGTCGGACATGTCGGCGGCTGGCCAACTTTGGCCCGTAGTCGTGGGGACGATCCGATAGTCGCCGGACATGACGGTGGCGGGCCAATCTATTCCCGGGGTCGTGGGGACGACCCTATAGTCGTCGGACATGTCGGCGGCTGGCCAACTTCGGCCCGTGGTCGTGGGGACGATCCGATATTCGATGGATATGACGGTGCCGGGCCAATCAAGTCCCGGGGTCGTAGGTACGACCCTATAGTCATCGGACATGTCGGCGATTGGCCATTATTGGCCCGGGGTCGTGGGGACGACCGTATATTCGTCGGACATGACGGTGGCGGGCCAATCTAGTCCCGGGGTCGTGGGGACGACCCTATAGTCTTCGGACATGTCGGCGGCTGGCCAACTTTGGCCCGTGGTCGTGGGGACGACCCAATAGTCGTCGGACATGTCGGCGGCTGGCCAACTTTGGTCTGTGGTTGTGGGGACGACCCTATAGTCGTTGGACATGTCGGCGGCTGGCCAACTTTGGCCCGTGGTCGTGGGGACGACTGTATAGTCATCGGACATGTCGGCGGCTGGCCATTCTAGTCCCGGGGTCGTGGGGACGACCCTATTGTCGTCGGACATGACGGTTTGCGGGCCAATCTAGACCCGGGGTCGTGGGGACGACCCTATGGTCGTCGGACATGTCGGCGGCTGGCCATTCTAATCCCGGGGTCGTGGGGACGACCCTATTGTCGTCGGACATGACGGTGGCGGGCCAATCTAGTCCCGGGGTCGTGGGGACGACCCTATAGTCGTCGGACATGTCGGCGGCTGGCCAACTTTGGCCCGTGGTCGTGGGGACGATCCGATAGTCACCGGACATGACGGTGGCGGGCCAATCTATTCCCGGAGTCGTGGGGACGACCCTATAGTCGTCGGACATGTCGGTGGCTGGCCAACTTTGGCCCGGTGTCGTGGGGACGACTCTATAGTCGTCGGACATGTCGGCGGCGGGCCAATCTAGTACCGGGGTCGTGGGGACGACCCTATATTCTTCGGACATGTCGGCGGCTGGCCAACTTTGGCCCGTGGTCGTGGGGACGACCCAATAGTCGTCGGACATGTTGGCGGCTGGCCAACTTTGGCCCGTAGTCGTGGGGACGATCCGATAGTCGCCGGACATGACGGTGGCGGGCCAATCTATTCCCGGTGTCGTGGGGACGACCCTATAGTCGTCGGACATGTCGGCGGCTGGCCAACTTTGGCCCGTGGTCGTGGGGACGACCCAATAGTCGTCGGACATGTCGGCGGCTGGCCAACTTTGGCCCGTGGTCGTGGGGACGATCCGATAGTCGTTGGACATGACGGTGGCGGGCCAATCTAGTCCCGGGGTCGTCGGGACGACCCTATAGTCGTCGGACATGTCGGTGGCTGGCCAACTTTCGCCCGGGGTCGTGGGGACGACACTATAGTCGTCGGACATGTCGGCGGCTGCCCAACATTGGCCCGTGGTCGTGGAGACGACCCAATAGTCGTTGGACATGTCAGCGGCTGGCCAACTTTGCCCCGGTGCGTGGTGACGACTCTATAGTCGTCGGACATGTCGGCGGCGGGCCAATCTAGTACCGGGGTCGTGGGGACGACCCTATAGTCTTCGGACATGTCGGCGGCTGGCCAACTTTGGCCCGTGGTCGTGGGGACGACCCAATAGTCGTCGGACATGTCGGCGGCTGGCCAACTTTGGCCCGTAGTCGTGGGGACGATCCGATAGTCGCCGGACATGACGGTGGCGGGCCAATCTATTCCCGGTGTCGTGGGGACGACCCTATAGTCGTCGGACATGTCGGCGGCTGGCCAACTTTGGCCCGTGGTCGTGGGGACGACCCAATAGTCGTCGGACATGTCGGCGGCTGGCCAACTTTGGCCCGTGGTCGTGGGGACGACCCTATAGTCGTCGGACATGTCGGCGGCTGGCCAACTTTGGCCCGTAGTCGTGGGGACGTTCCGATAGTCGCCGGACATGACGGTGGCGGGCCAATCTATTCCCGGGGTCGTGGGGACGACCCTATAGTCGTCGGACATGTCGGCGGCTGGCCAACTTTGGCCCGTAGTCGTGGGGACGATCCGATAGTCACCGGACATGACGGTGGCGGGCCAATCTATTCCCGGAGTCGTGGGGACGACCCTGTAGTCGTCGGACATGTCGGTGGCTGGCCAACTTTGGCCCGGTGTCGTGGGGACGACTCTATAGTCGTCGGACATGTCGGCGGCGGGCCAATCTAGTACCGGGGTCGTGGGGACGACACTACAGTCGTCGGACATGTCGGCGGCTGGCCAACTTTGGCCCGTGGTCGTGGGGACGACCCAATAGTCGTTGGACATGTCGGCGGCTGGCCAACTTTGGCCTGTGGTTGTGGAAACGACCCTATAGTCGTTGGACATGACGATGGCGGGCCAATCTAGTCCCGGGGTCGTGGGGACGACCCTATAGTCGTCGGACATGTCGGCGGCTGGCCAACTTTGGCCCGTGGTCGTGGGGACGACCCTATATTCGTCGGACATGTCGGCGGCTGGCCAACTTTGGCCCGTAGTCGTGGGGACGATCCGATAGTCGTTGGACATGACGGTGGTGGGCCAATCTAGTCCCGAGGTTGTCGGGACGACCCTATAGTCGTCGGACATGTCGGCGGCTGGCCAACTTTGGCCCGGTGTCGTGGGGACGACTCTATAGTCGTCGGACATGTCGGCGGCTGGCCAACTTTGGCCCGTGGTCGTGGGGACGATCCAATAGTCGTCGGACATGTCGGCGACTGGCCAATCTAGTCCCGAGGTCGTCGGGACGACCCTATAGTCGTCGGGCATGTCGGCGGCTGCCCAACTTTGGCCCGTGGTCGTGGGGACGACCCAATAGTCGTCGGACATGTCGGCGGCTGGCCAACTTTGGCCCGTGGTCGTGGGGACGATCCGATAGTCGTTGGACATGACGGTGGCGGGCCAATCTAGTCCCGGGGTCGTCGGGACGACCCTATAGTCGTCGGACATGTCGGCGGCTGGCCAACTTTGGCCCCGTGTCGTGGGGACGACTCTATAGTCGTCGGACATGTCGGCGGCTGGCCAACCTAGTCCCGAGGTCGTGGGGACGACCCTATAGTCGTCGGACTTGACGGTGGCGGGCCAATCTAGTCCCGGGGTCGTGGGGACGACCCTACAGTCGTCGGACATTTCGGCGGCTTGCCAACTTTGGCCCGGGGTCGTGGGGACGACCCTATAGTCGTCGGACATGTCGGCGGCTGGCCAATCTAGTCCCGAGGTCGTGGGGACGACCCTATAGTCGTCGGACTTGACGGTGGCGGGCCAATCTAGTCCCGGGGTCGTGGGGACGACCCTACAGTCGTCGGACATTTCGGCGGCTTGCCAGCTTTGGCCCGAGGTCGTGGGGACGACCCTATAGTCGTCGGACAAGTCGGCAGCGGGCCAAGCTTGTCCCGGGGTCGTGGGGACGACCCTATAATCGTCGGACATGACGGTGGCGGGCCAATCTAGTCCCGGGGTCGTGGGGACGACCCAATAGTCGTCAGACATGTCGGCGGCTGGCCAACCTAGTCCCGAGGTCGTAGGGACGACCCTATAGTCGTCGGACTTGATGGTGGCGGGCCAATCTAGTCCCAGGGTCGTGGGGACGACCCTATAGTCTTCGGACATGTCGGCGGCTGGCCAACTTTGGCCCGTAGTCGTGGGGACGATCCGATAGTCGCCGGACATGACGGTGGCGGGCCAATCTATTCCCGGGGTCGTGGGGACGACCCAATAGTCGTTGGACATGTCGGCGGCTGGCCAACTTTGGCCCGGTGTCGTGGGGACGACTCTATAGTCGTCGGTCATGTCGGCGGCGGGCCAATCTAGTACCGGGGTCGTGGGGACGACCCTATAGTCTTCGGACATGTCGGCGGCTGGCCAACTTTGGCCCGTGGTCGTGGGGACGACCCAATAGTCGTCGGACATGTTGGCGGCTGGCCAACTTTGGCCCGTAGTCGTGGGGACGATCCGATAGTCGCCGGACATGACGGTGGCGGGCCAATCTATTCCCGGTGTCGTGGGGACGACCCTATAGTCGTCGGACATGTCGGCGGCTGGCCAACTTTGGCCCGTGGTCGTGGGGACGACCCAATAGTCGTCGGACATGTCGGCGGCTGGCCAACTTTGGCCCGTGGTCGTGGGGACGATCCGATAGTCGTTGGACATGACGGTGGCGGGCCAATCTAGTCCCGGGGTCGTCGGGACGACCCTATAGTCGTCGGACATGTCGGTGGCTGGCCAACTTTCGCCCGGGGTCGTGGGGACGACACTATAGTCGTCGGACATGTCGGCGGCTGCCCAACATTGGCCCGTGGTCGTGGAGACGACCCAATAGTCGTTGGACATGTCAGCGGCTGGCCAACTTTGCCCCGGTGTCGTGGTGACGACTCTATAGTCGTCGGACATGTCGGCGGCGGGCCAATCTAGTACCGGGGTCGTGGGGACGACCCTATAGTCTTCGGACATGTCGGCGGCTGGCCAACTTTGGCCCGTGGTCGTGGGGACGACCCAATAGTCGTCGGACATGTCGGCGGCTGGCCAACTTTGGCCCGTAGTCGTGGGGACGATCCGATAGTCGCCGGACATGACGGTGGCGGGCCAATCTATTCCCGGTGTCGTGGGGACGACTCTATAGTCGTCGGACATGTCGGCGGCTGGCCAACCTAGACCCGGGGTCGTAGGGACGACCCTATTGTCGTCGGACATGACGGTGGCGGGCCAATCTAGTCCCGGGGTCGTGGGGACGATCCGATAGTCGTTGGACATGACGGTGGCGGGCCAATCTAGTCCCGGGGTCGTCGGGACGACCCTATAGTCGTCGGACATGTCGGCGGCTGGCCAATCTAGTCGCGGGGTCGTGGGGACGACCCTATAGTCTTCGGACATGTCGGCGGCTGGCCAACTTTAGCCCGTGGTCGTGGGGACGACCCAATAGTCGTCGGACATGTCGGCGGCTGGCCAACTTTGGCCCGTAGTCGTGGGGACGATCCGATAGTCGCCGGACATGACGGTGGCGGGCCAATCTATTCCCGGGGTCGTGGGGACGACCCTATAGTCGTCGGACATGTCGGCGGCTGGCCAACTTTGGCCCGTAGTCGTGGGGACGATCCGATAGTCACCGGACATGACGGTGGCGGGCCAATCTATTCCCGGAGTCGTGGGGACGACCCTATAGTCGTCGGACATGTCGGTGGCTGGCCAACTTTGGCCCGGTGTCGTGGGGACGACTCTATAGTCGTCGGACATGTCGGCGGCGGGCCAATCTAGTACCGGGGTCGTGGGGACGACACTACAGTCGTCGGACATGTCGGCGGCTGGCCAACTTTGGCCCGTGGTCGTGGGGACGACCCAATAGTCGTTGGACATGTCGGCGGCTGGCCAACTTTGGCCTGTGGTTGTGGAAACGACCCTATAGTCGTTGGACATGACGATGGCGGGCCAATCTAGTCCCGGGGTCGTGGGGACGACCCTATAGTCGTCGGACATGTCGGCGGCTGGCCAACTTTGGCCCGTGGTCGTGGGGACGACCCTATAGTCGTCGGACATGTCGGCGGCTGGCCAACTTTGGCCCGTAGTCGTGGGGACGATCCGATAGTCGCCGGACATGACGGTGGCGGGCCAATCTATTCCCGGGGTCGTGGGGACGACCCTATAGTCGTCGGACATGTCGGTGGCTGGCCAACTTTGGCCCGGTGTCGTGGGGACGACTCTATAGTCGTCGGACATGTCGGCGGCGGGCCAATCTAGTACCGGGGTCGTGGGGACGACACTACAGTCGTCGGACATGTCGGCGGCTGGCCAACTTTGGTCTGTGGTTGTGGGGACGACCCTATAGTCGTTGGACATGTCGGCGGCTGGCCAACTTTGGCCCGTGGTCGTGGGGACGACTGTATAGTCATCGGACATGTCGGCGGCTGGCCATTCTAGTCCCGGGGTCGTGGGGATGACCCTATTGTCGTCGGACATGACGGTTTGCGGGCCAATCTAGACCCGGGGTCGTGGGGACGACCCTATGGTCGTCGGACATGTCGGCGGCTGGCCATTCTAATCCCGGGGTCGTGGGGACGACCCTATTGTCGTCGGACATGACGGTGGCGGGCCAATCTAGTCCCGGGGTCGTGGGGACGACCCTATAGTCGTCGGACATGTCGGCGGCTGGCCAACTTTGGCCCGTGGTCGTGGGGACGATCCGATAGTCACCGGACATGACGGTGGCGGGCCAATCTATTCCCGGAGTCGTGGGGACGACCCTATAGTCGTCGGACATGTCGGTGGCTGGCCAACTTTGGCCCGGTGTCGTGGGGACGACTCTATAGTCGTCGGACATGTCGGCGGCTGGCCATTCTAATCCCGGGGTCGTGGGGACGACCCTATTGTCGTCGGACATGACGGTGGCGGGCCAATCTAGTCCCGGGGTCGTGGGGACGACCCTATAGTCGTCGGACATGTCGGCGGCTGGCCAACTTTGGCCCGTGGTCGTGGGGACGATCCGATAGTCACCGGACATGACGGTGGCGGGCCAATCTATTCCCGGAGTCGTGGGGACGACCCTATAGTCGTCGGACATGTCGGTGGCTGGCCAACTTTGGCCCGGTGTCGTGGGGACGACTCTATAGTCGTCGGACATGTCGGCGGCGGGCCAATCTAGTACCGGGGTCGTGGGGACGACCCTATAGTCTTCGGACATGTCGGCGGCTGGCCAACTTTGGCCCGTGGTCGTGGGGACGACCCAATAGTCGTCGGACATGTTGGCGGCTGGCCAACTTTGGCCCGTAGTCGTGGGGACGATCCGATAGTCGCCGGACATGACGGTGGCGGGCCAATCTATTCCCGGTGTCGTGGGGACGACCCTATAGTCGTCGGACATGTCGGCGGCTGGCCAACTTTGGCCCGTGGTCGTGGGGACGACCCAATAGTCGTCGGACATGTCGGCGGCTGGCCAACTTTGGCCCGTGGTCGTGGGGACGATCCGATAGTCGTTGGACATGACGGTGGCGGGCCAATCTAGTCCCGGGGTCGTCGGGACGACCCTATAGTCGTCGGACATGTCGGTGGCTGGCCAACTTTCGCCCGGGGTCGTGGGGACGACACTATAGTCGTCGGACATGTCGGCGGCTGCCCAACATTGGCCCGTGGTCGTGGAGACGACCCAATAGTCGTTGGACATGTCAGCGGCTGGCCAACTTTGCCCCGGTGTCGTGGTGACGACTCTATAGTCGTCGGACATGTCGGCGGCGGGCCAATCTAGTACCGGGGTCGTGGGGACGACCCTATAGTCTTCGGACATGTCGGCGGCTGGCCAACTTTGGCCCGTGGTCGTGGGGACGACCCAATAGTCGTCGGACATGTCGGCGGCTGGCCAACTTTGGCCCGTAGTCGTGGGGACGATCCGATAGTCGCCGGACATGACGGTGGCGGGCCAATCTATTCCCGGTGTCGTGGGGACGACCCTATAGTCGTCGGACATGTCGGCGGCTGGCCAACTTTGGCCCGTGGTCGTGGGGACGACCCAATAGTCGTCGGACATGTCGGCGGCTGGCCAACTTTGGCCCGTGGTCGTGGGGACGACCCTATAGTCGTCGGACATGTCGGCGGCTGGCCAACTTTGGCCCGTAGTCGTGGGGACGTTCCGATAGTCGCCGGACATGACGGTGGCGGGCCAATCTATTCCCGGGGTCGTGGGGACGACCCTATAGTCGTCGGACATGTCGGCGGCTGGCCAACTTTGGCCCGTAGTCGTGGGGACGATCCGATAGTCACCGGACATGACGGTGGCGGGCCAATCTATTCCCGGAGTCGTGGGGACGACCCTGTAGTCGTCGGACATGTCGGTGGCTGGCCAACTTTGGCCCGGTGTCGTGGGGACGACTCTATAGTCGTCGGACATGTCGGCGGCGGGCCAATCTAGTACCGGGGTCGTGGGGACGACACTACAGTCGTCGGACATGTCGGCGGCTGGCCAACTTTGGCCCGTGGTCGTGGGGACGACCCAATAGTCGTTGGACATGTCGGCGGCTGGCCAACTTTGGCCTGTGGTTGTGGAAACGACCCTATAGTCGTTGGACATGACGATGGCGGGCCAATCTAGTCCCGGGGTCGTGGGGACGACCCTATAGTCGTCGGACATGTCGGCGGCTGGCCAACTTTGGCCCGTGGTCGTGGGGACGACCCTATATTCGTCGGACATGTCGGCGGCTGGCCAACTTTGGCCCGTAGTCGTGGGGACGATCCGATAGTCGTTGGACATGACGGTGGCGGGCCAATCTAGTCCCGAGGTTGTCGGGACGACCCTATAGTCGTCGGACATGTCGGCGGCTGGCCAACTTTGGCCCGGTGTCGTGGGGACGACTCTATAGTCGTCGGACATGTCGGCGGCTGGCCAACTTTGGCCCGTGGTCGTGGGGACGATCCAATAGTCGTCGGACATGTCGGCGACTGGCCAATCTAGTCCCGAGGTCGTCGGGACGACCCTATAGTCGTCGGGCATGTCGGCGGCTGCCCAACTTTGGCCCGTGGTCGTGGGGACGACCCAATAGTCGTCGGACATGTCGGCGGCTGGCCAACTTTGGCCCGTGGTCGTGGGGACGATCCGATAGTCGTTGGACATGACGGTGGCGGGCCAATCTAGTCCCGGGGTCGTCGGGACGACCCTATAGTCGTCGGACATGTCGGCGGCTGGCCAACTTTGGCCCCGTGTCGTGGGGACGACTCTATAGTCGTCGGACATGTCGGCGGCTGGCCAACCTAGTCCCGAGGTCGTGGGGACGACCCTATAGTCGTCGGACTTGACGGTGGCGGGCCAATCTAGTCCCGGGGTCGTGGGGACGACCCTACAGTCGTCGGACATTTCGGCGGCTTGCCAACTTTGGCCCGGGGTCGTGGGGACGACCCTATAGTCGTCGGACATGTCGGCGGCTGGCCAATCTAGTCCCGAGGTCGTGGGGACGACCCTATAGTCGTCGGACTTGACGGTGGCGGGCCAATCTAGTCCCGGGGTCGTGGGGACGACCCTACAGTCGTCGGACATTTCGGCGGCTTGCCAGCTTTGGCCCGAGGTCGTGGGGACGACCCTATAGTCGTCGGACAAGTCGGCAGCGGGCCAAGCTTGTCCCGGGGTCGTGGGGACGACCCTATAATCGTCGGACATGACGGTGGCGGGCCAATCTAGTCCCGGGGTCGTGGGGACGACCCAATAGTCGTCAGACATGTCGGCGGCTGGCCAACCTAGTCCCGAGGTCGTAGGGACGACCCTATAGTCGTCGGACTTGATGGTGGCGGGCCAATCTAGTCCCAGGGTCGTGGGGACGACCCTATAGTCTTCGGACATGTCGGCGGCTGGCCAACTTTGGCCCGTAGTCGTGGGGACGATCCGATAGTCGCCGGACATGACGGTGGCGGGCCAATCTATTCCCGGGGTCGTGGGGACGACCCTATAGTCGTCGGACATGTCGGCGGCTGGCCAACTTTGGCCCCTGGTCGTGGGGACGACCCAATAGTGGTCGGACATGTCGGCGGCTGGCCAACCTAGTCCCGAGGTCGTGGGGACGACCCTATAGTCGTCGGACTTGACGGTGGTGGGCCAATCTAGTCCCGGGGTCCTGGGGACGACCCTACAGTCGTCGGACATTTCGGCGGCTTGCCAACTTGGGCCCGGGGTCGTGGGGACGACTCTATAGTCGTCGGACTTGACGGTGGCGGGCCAATCTAGTCCCGGGGCCGTGGGGACGACCCTACAGTCGTCGGACATTTCGGCGGCTTGCCAACTTTGGCCCGGGGTCGTGGGGACGATCCTATAATCGTCGGACATGTCGGCGGGTGGCCAACCTAGTCCCGAGGTCTTGGGGGCGACCCTATAGTCGTCGGACATGTCGGCGGCTGGCCAACTTTGGCCGTGGTCGCGAGGACGACCCAATAGTCGTTGGACATGTCGGCGGCTGGCCAACTTTGGCCCGTGGTTGTGGGGACGACCCTATAGTCGTTGGACATGACGGTGGCGGGCCAATCTAGTCCCGGGGTGGTGGGGACGCTATAGTCGTCGGACAAGACGGCGGCTGGACATCTTTGGCCCGGGGTCGTGGGGACGACCCTATAGTCGTCGGACATGTCGGCGGCTGGCCAACTTTGGCCCGTGGTCGTGGGGACGATCCAATAGTCGTCGGACATGTCGGTGGCTGGCCAACTTTGGCCCGGTGTCGTGGGGACGACTCTATAGTCGTCGGACATGTCGGCGGCTGGCCAACCTAGACCCGGGGTCGTAGGGACGACCCTATTGTCGTCGGACATGACGGTGGCGGGCCAATCTAGTCCCGGGGTCGTGGGGACGATCCGATAGTCGTTGGACATGACGGTGGCGGGCCAATCTAGTCCCGGGGTCGTCGGGACGACCCTATAGTCGTCGGACATGTCGGCGGCTGGCCAATCTAGTCGCGGGGTCGTGGGGACGACCCTATAGTCTTCGGACATGTCGGCGGCTGGCCAACTTTGGCCCGTGGTCGTGGGGACGACCCAATAGTCGTCGGACATGTCGGCGGCTGGCCAACTTTGGCCCGTAGTCGTGGGGACGATCCGATAGTCGCCGGACATGACGGTGGCGGGCCAATCTATTCCCGGGGTCGTGGGGACGACCCTATAGTCGTCGGACATGTCGGCGGCTGGCCAACTTTGGCCCGTAGTCGTGGGGACGATCCGATAGTCACCGGACATGACGGTGGCGGGCCAATCTATTCCCGGAGTCGTGGGGACGACCCTATAGTCGTCGGACATGTCGGTGGCTGGCCAACTTTGGCCCGGTGTCGTGGGGACGACTCTATAGTCGTCGGACATGTCGGCGGCGGGCCAATCTAGTACCGGGGTCGTGGGGACGACACTACAGTCGTCGGACATGTCGGCGGCTGGCCAACTTTGGCCCGTGGTCGTGGGGACGACCCAATAGTCGTTGGACATGTCGGCAGCTGGCCAACTTTGGCCTGTGGTTGTGGAAACGACCCTATAGTCGTTGGACATGACGATGGCGGGCCAATCTAGTCCCGGGGTCGTGGGGACGACCCTATAGTCGTCGGACATGTCGGCGGCTGGCCAACTTTGGCCCGTGGTCGTGGGGACGACCCTATAGTCGTTGGACATGTCGGCGGCTGGCCAACTTTGGCCCGTGGTCGTGGGGACGACTGTATAGTCATCGGACATGTCGGCGGCTGGCCATTCTAGTCCCGGGGTCGTGGGGACGACCCTATTGTCGTCGGACATGACGGTTTGCGGGCCAATCTAGACCCGGGGTCGTGGGGACGACCCTATGGTCGTCGGACATGTCGGCGGCTGGCCATTCTAGTCCCGGGGTCGTGGGGACGACCCTATTGTCGTCGGACATGACGGTTTGCGGGCCAATCTAGACCCGGGGTCGTGGGGACGACCCTATGGTCGTCGGACATGTCGGCGGCTGGCCATTCTAATCCCGGGGTCGTGGGGACGACCCTATTGTCGTCGGACATGACGGTGGCGGGCCAATCTAGTCCCGGGGTCGTGGGGACGACCCTATAGTCGTCGGACATGTCGGCGGCTGGCCAACTTTGGCCCGTGGTCGTGGGGACGATCCGATAGTCACCGGACATGACGGTGGCGGGCCAATCTATTCCCGGAGTCGTGGGGACGACCCTATAGTCGTCGGACATGTCGGTGGCTGGCCAACTTTGGCCCGGTGTCGTGGGGACGACTCTATAGTCGTCGGACATGTCGGCGGCGGGCCAATCTAGTACCGGGGTCGTGGGGACGACACTACAGTCGTCGGACATGTCGGCGGCTGGCCAACTTTGGTCTGTGGTTGTGGGGACGACCCTATAGTCGTTGGACATGTCGGCGGCTGGCCAACTTTGGCCCGTGGTCGTGGGGACGACTGTATAGTCATCGGACATGTCGGCGGCTGGCCATTCTAGTCCCGGGGTCGTGGGGACGACCCTATTGTCGTCGGACATGACGGTTTGCGGGCCAATCTAGACCCGGGGTCGTGGGGACGACCCTATGGTCGTCGGACATGTCGGCGGCTGGCCATTCTAATCCCGGGGTCGTGGGGACGACCCTATTGTCGTCGGACATGACGGTGGCGGGCCAATCTAGTCCCGGGGTCGTGGGGACGACCCTATAGTCGTCGGACATGTCGGCGGCTGGCCAACTTTGGCCCGTGGTCGTGGGGACGATCCGATAGTCACCGGACATGACGGTGGCGGGCCAATCTATTCCCGGAGTCGTGGGGACGACCCTATAGTCGTCGGACATGTCGGTGGCTGGCCAACTTTGGCCCGGTGTCGTGGGGACGACTCTATAGTCGTCGGACATGTCGGCGGCGGGCCAATCTAGTACCGGGGTCGTGGGGACGACCCTATAGTCTTCGGACATGTCGGCGGCTGGCCAACTTTGGCCCGTGGTCGTGGGGACGACCCAATAGTCGTCGGACATGTTGGCGGCTGGCCAACTTTGGCCCGTAGTCGTGGGGACGATCCGATAGTCGCCGGACATGACGGTGGCGGGCCAATCTATTCCCGGTTTCGTGGGGACGACCCTATAGTCGTCGGACATGTCGGCGGCTGGCCAACTTTGGCCCGTGGTCGTGGGGACGACCCAATAGTCGTCGGACATGTCGGCGGCTGGCCAACTTTGGCCCGTGGTCGTGGGGACGATCCGATAGTCGTTGGACATGACGGTGGCGGGCCAATCTAGTCCCGGGGTCGACGGGACGACCCTATAGTCGTCGGACATGTCGGTGGCTGGCCAACTTTCGCCCGGGGTCGTGGGGACGACACTATAGTCGTCGGACATGTCGGCGGCTGCCCAACATTGGCCCGTGGTCGTGGAGACGACCCAATAGTCGTTGGACATGTCAGCGGCTGGCCAACTTTGCCCCGGTGTCGTGGTGACGACTCTATAGTCGTCGGACATGTCGGCGGCGGGCCAATCTAGTACCGGGGTCGTGGGGACGACCCTATAGTCTTCGGACATGTCGGCGGCTGGCCAACTTTGGCCCGTGGTCGTGGGGACGACCCAATAGTCGTCGGACATGTCGGCGGCTGGCCAACTTTGGCCCGTAGTCGTGGGGACGATCCGATAGTCGCCGGACATGACGGTGGCGGGCCAATCTATTCCCGGTGTCGTGGGGACGACCCTATAGTCGTCGGACATGTCGGCGGCTGGCCAACTTTGGCCCGTGGTCGTGGGGACGACCCAATAGTCGTCGGACATGTCGGCGGCTGGCCAACTTTGGCCCGTGGTCGTGGGGACGACCCTATAGTCGTCGGACATGTCGGCGGCTGGCCAACTTTGGCCCGTAGTCGTGGGGACGTTCCGATAGTCGCCGGACATGACGGTGGCGGGCCAATCTATTCCCGGAGTCGTGGGGACGACCCTGTAGTCGTCGGACATGTCGGTGGCTGGCCAACTTTGGCCCGGTGTCGTGGGGACGACTCTATAGTCGTCGGACATGTCGGCGGCGGGCCAATCTAGTACCGGGGTCGTGGGGACGACACTACAGTCGTCGGACATGTCGGCGGCTGGCCAACTTTGGCCCGTGGTCGTGGGGACGACCCAATAGTCGTTGGACATGTCGGCGGCTGGCCAACTTTGGCCTGTGGTTGTGGAAACGACCCTATAGTCGTTGGACATGACGATGGCGGGCCAATCTAGTCCCGGGGTCGTGGGGACGACCCTATAGTCGTCGGACATGTCGGCGGCTGGCCAACTTTGGCCCGTGGTCGTGGGGACGATCCAATAGTCGTCGGACATGTCGGTGGCTGGCCAACTTTGGCCCGGTGTCGTGGGGACGACTCTATAGTCGTCGGACATGTCGGCGGCTGGCCAACCTAGACCCGGGGTCGTAGGGACGACCCTATTGTCGTCGGACATGACGGTGGCGGGCCAATCTAGTCCCGGGGTCGTGGGGACGACCCTATAGTCGTCGGACAACACGGCGGCTGGACATCTTTGGCCCGCGGTCGTGGGGACGACCCTATAGTCGTCGGACATGACGGTGGCGGGCCAATCTAGTCCCAGGGTCGTTGGGACGACCCTATAGTCGTCGGACATGTCGGCGGCTGGCCAACTTTGGCCCGTGGTCGTGGGGACGACTCTATAGTCGTCGGACATGTCGGCGGCTGGCCAACCTAGACCCGGGGTCGTGGGGACGACCCTATTTTCGTCGGACATGACGGTGGCGGGCCAATCTAGTCCCGGGGTCGTGGGGACGACCCTATAGTCGTCGGACATGTCGGCGGCTGGCCAACTTTGGCCCGTAGTCGTGGGGACGATCCGATAGTCGCCGGACATGACGGTGGCGGGCCAATCTATTCCCGGTGTCGTGGGGACGACCCTATAGTCGTCGGACATGTCGGCGGCTGGCCAACTTTGGCCCGTGGTCGTGGGGACGACCCAATAGTCGTCGGACATGTCGGCGGCTGGCCAACTTTGGCCCGTGGTCGTGGGGACGACCCTATAGTCGTCGGACATGTCGGCGGCTGGCCAACTTTGGCCCGTAGTCGTGGGGACGTTCCGATAGTCGCCGGACATGACGGTGGCGGGCCAATCTATTCCCGGAGTCGTGGGGACGACCCTGTAGTCGTCGGACATGTCGGTGGCTGGCCAACTTTGGCCCGGTGTCGTGGGGACGACTCTATAGTCGTCGGACATGTCGGCGGCGGGCCAATCTAGTACCGGGGTCGTGGGGACGACACTACAGTCGTCGGACATGTCGGCGGCTGGCCAACTTTGGCCCGTGGTCGTGGGGACGACCCAATAGTCGTTGGACATGTCGGCGGCTGGCCAACTTTGGCCTGTGGTTGTGGAAACGACCCTATAGTCGTTGGACATGACGATGGCGGGCCAATCTAGTCCCGGGGTCGTGGGGACGACCCTATAGTCGTCGGACATGTCGGCGGCTGGCCAACTTTGGCCCGTGGTCGTGGGGACGACCCTATATTCGTCGGACATGTCGGCGGCTGGCCAACTTTGGCCCGTAGTCGTGGGGACGATCCGATAGTCGTTGGACATGACGGTGGCGGGCCAATCTAGTCCCGAGGTTGTCGGGACGACCCTATAGTCGTCGGACATGTCGGCGGCTGGCCAACTTTGGCCCGGTGTCGTGGGGACGACTCTATAGTCGTCGGACATGTCGGCGGCTGGCCAACTTTGGCCCGTGGTCGTGGGGACGATCCAATAGTCGTCGGACATGTCGGCGACTGGCCAATCTAGTCCCGAGGTCGTCGGGACGACCCTATAGTCGTCGGGCATGTCGGCGGCTGCCCAACTTTGGCCCGTGGTCGTGGGGACGACCCAATAGTCGTCGGACATGTCGGCGGCTGGCCATCTTTGGCCCGTGGTCGTGGGGACGATCCGATAGTCGTTGGACATGACGGTGGCGGGCCAATCTAGTCCCGGGGTCGTCGGGACGACCCTATAGTCGTCGGACATGTCGGCGGCTGGCCAACTTTGGCCCCGTGTCGTGGGGACGACTCTATAGTCGTCGGACATGTCGGCGGCTGGCCAACCTAGTCCCGAGGTCGTGGGGACGACCCTATAGTCGTCGGACTTGACGGTGGCGGGCCAATCTAGTCCCGGGGTCGTGGGGACGACCCTACAGTCGTCGGACATTTCGGCGGCTTGCCAACTTTGGCCCGGGGTCGTGGGGACGACCCTATAGTCGTCGGACATGTCGGCGGCTGTCCAATCTAGTCCCGAGGTCGTGGGGACGACCCTATAGTCGTCGGACTTGACGGTGGCGGGCCAATCTAGTCCCGGGGTCGTGGGGACGACCCTACAGTCGTCGGACATTTCGGCGGCTTGCCAGCTTTGGCCCGAGGTCGTGGGGACGACCCTATAGTCGTCGGACAAGTCGGCAGCGGGCCAAGCTTGTCCCGGGGTCGTGGGGACGACCCTATAATCGTCGGACATGACGGTGGCGGGCCAATCTAGTCCCGGGGTCGTGGGGACGACCCAATAGTGGTCAGACATGTCGGCGGCTGGCCAACCTAGTCCCGAGGTCGTGGGGACGACCCTATAGTCGTCGGACTTGATGGTGGCGGGCCAATCTAGTCCCAGGGTCGTGGGGACGACCCTATAGTCTTCGGACATGTCGGCGGCTGGCCAACTTTGGCCCGTAGTCGTGGGGACGATCCGATGGTCGCCGGACATGACGGTGGCGGGCCAATCTATTCCCGGGGTCGTGGGGACGACCCTATAGTCGTCGGACATGTCGGCGGCTGGCCAACTTTGGCCCCTGGTCGTGGGGACGACCCAATAGTGGTCGGACATGTCGGCGGCTGGCCAACCTAGTCCCGAGGTCGTGGGGACGACCCTATAGTCGTCGGACTTGACGGTGGTGGGCCAATCTAGTCCCGGGGTCCTGGGGACGACCCTACAGTCGTCGGACATTTCGGCGGCTTGCCAACTTGGGCCCGGGGTCGTGGGGACGACTCTATAGTCGTCGGACTTGACGGTGGCGGGCCAATCTAGTCCCGGGGCCGTGGGGACGACCCTACAGTCGTCGGACATTTCGGCGGCTTGCCAACTTTGGCCCGGGGTCGTGGGGACGATCCTATAATCGTCGGACATGTCGGCGGGTGGCCAACCTAGTCCCGAGGTCTTGGGGGCGACCCTATAGTCGTCGGACATGTCGGCGGCTGGCCAACTTTGGCCGTGGTCGCGAGGACGACCCAATAGTCGTTGGACATGTCGGCGGCTGGCCAACTTTGGCCCGTGGTTGTGGGGACGACCCTATAGTCGTTGGACATGACGGTGGCGGGCCAATCTAGTCCCGGGGTGGTGGGGACGCTATAGTCGTCGGACAAGACGGCGGCTGGACATCTTTGGCCCGGGGTCGTGGGGACGACCCTATAGTCGTCGGACATGTCGGCGGCTGGCCATTCTAATCCCGGGGTCGTGGGGACGACCCTATTGTCGTCGGACATGACGGTGGCGGGCCAATCTAGTCCCGGGGTCGTGGGGACGACCCTATTGTCGTCGGACATGACGGTTTGCGGGCCAATCTAGACCCGGGGTCGTGGGGACGACCCTATGGTCGTCGGACATGTCGGCGGCTGGCCATTCTAGTCCCGGGGTCGTGGGGACGACCCTATTGTCGTCGGACATGACGGTTTGCGGGCCAATCTAGACCCGGGGTCGTGGGGACGACCCTATGGTCGTCGGACATGTCGGCGGCTGGCCATTCTAATCCCGGGGTCGTGGGGACGACCCTATTGTCGTCGGACATGACGGTGGCGGGCCAATCTAGTCCCGGGGTCGTGGGGACGACCCTATAGTCGTCGGACATGTCGGCGGCTGGCCAACTTTGGCCCGTGGTCGTGGGGACGATCCGATAGTCACCGGACATGACGGTGGCGGGCCAATCTATTCCCGGAGTCGTGGGGACGACCCTATAGTCGTCGGACATGTCGGTGGCTGGCCAACTTTGGCCCGGTGTCGTGGGGACGACTCTATAGTCGTCGGACATGTCGGCGGCGGGCCAATCTAGTACCGGGGTCGTGGGGACGACACTACAGTCGTCGGACATGTCGGCGGCTGGCCAACTTTGGTCTGTGGTTGTGGGGACGACCCTATAGTCGTTGGACATGTCGGCGGCTGGCCAACTTTGGCCCGTGGTCGTGGGGACGACTGTATAGTCATCGGACATGTCGGCGGCTGGCCATTCTAGTCCCGGGGTCGTGGGGACGACCCTATTGTCGTCGGACA
Organism: Andrena praecox; assembly: GCA_963932275.1. Taxonomy (NCBI): domain Eukaryota; kingdom Metazoa; phylum Arthropoda; class Insecta; order Hymenoptera; family Andrenidae; genus Andrena; species Andrena praecox. The sequence goes on along the minus strand of CAWVQO010000333.1, from coordinate 130,828 downwards.
TGACGGTTTGCGGGCCAATCTAGACCCGGGGTCGTGGGGACGACCCTATGGTCGTCGGACATGTCGGCGGCTGGCCATTCTAATCCCGGGGTCGTGGGGACGACCCTATTGTCGTCGGACATGACGGTGGCGGGCCAATCTAGTCCCGGGGTCGTGGGGACGACCCTATAGTCGTCGGACATGTCGGCGGCTGGCCAACTTTGGCCCGTGGTCGTGGGGACGATCCGATAGTCACCGGACATGACGGTGGCGGGCCAATCTATTCCCGGAGTCGTGGGGACGACCCTATAGTCGTCGGACATGTCGGTGGCTGGCCAACTTTGGCCCGGTGTCGTGGGGACGACTCTATAGTCGTCGGACATGTCGGCGGCGGGCCAATCTAGTACCGGGGTCGTGGGGACGACCCTATAGTCTGCGGACATGTCGGCGGCTGGCCAACTTTGGCCCGTGGTCGTGGGGACGACCCAATAGTCGTCGGACATGTTGGCGGCTGGCCAACTTTGGCCCGTAGTCGTGGGGACGATCCGATAGTCGCCGGACATGACGGTGGCGGGCCAATCTATTCCCGGTTTCGTGGGGACGACCCTATAGTCGTCGGACATGTCGGCGGCTGGCCAACTTTGGCCCGTGGTCGTGGGGACGACCCAATAGTCGTCGGACATGTCGGCGGCTGGCCAACTTTGGCCCGTGGTCGTGGGGACGATCCGATAGTCGTTGGACATGACGGTGGCGGGCCAATCTAGTCCCGGGGTCGACGGGACGACCCTATAGTCGTCGGACATGTCGGTGGCTGGCCAACTTTCGCCCGGGGTCGTGGGGACGACACTATAGTCGTCGGACATGTCGGCGGCTGCCCAACATTGGCCCGTGGTCGTGGAGACGACCCAATAGTCGTTGGACATGTCAGCGGCTGGCCAACTTTGCCCCGGTGTCGTGGTGACGACTCTATAGTCGTCGGACATGTCGGCGGCGGGCCAATCTAGTACCGGGGTCGTGGGGACGACCCTATAGTCTTCGGACATGTCGGCGGCTGGCCAACTTTGGCCCGTGGTCGTGGGGACGACCCAATAGTCGTCGGACATGTCGGCGGCTGGCCAACTTTGGCCCGTAGTCGTGGGGACGATCCGATAGTCGCCGGACATGACGGTGGCGGGCCAATCTATTCCCGGTGTCGTGGGGACGACCCTATAGTCGTCGGACATGTCGGCGGCTGGCCAACTTTGGCCCGTGGTCGTGGGGACGACCCAATAGTCGTCGGACATGTCGGCGGCTGGCCAACTTTGGCCCGTGGTCGTGGGGACGACCCTATAGTCGTCGGACATGTCGGCGGCTGGCCAACTTTGGCCCGTAGTCGTGGGGACGTTCCGATAGTCGCCGGACATGACGGTGGCGGGCCAATCTATTCCCGGAGTCGTGGGGACGACCCTGTAGTCGTCGGACATGTCGGTGGCTGGCCAACTTTGGCCCGGTGTCGTGGGGACGACTCTATAGTCGTCGGACATGTCGGCGGCGGGCCAATCTAGTACCGGGGTCGTGGGGACGACACTACAGTCGTCGGACATGTCGGCGGCTGGCCAACTTTGGCCCGTGGTCGTGGGGACGACCCAATAGTCGTTGGACATGTCGGCGGCTGGCCAACTTTGGCCTGTGGTTGTGGAAACGACCCTATAGTCGTTGGACATGACGATGGCGGGCCAATCTAGTCCCGGGGTCGTGGGGACGACCCTATAGTCGTCGGACATGTCGGCGGCTGGCCAACTTTGGCCCGTGGTCGTGGGGACGATCCAATAGTCGTCGGACATGTCGGTGGCTGGCCAACTTTGGCCCGGTGTCGTGGGGACGACTCTATAGTCGTCGGACATGTCGGCGGCTGGCCAACCTAGACCCGGGGTCGTAGGGACGACCCTATTGTCGTCGGACATGACGGTGGCGGGCCAATCTAGTCCCGGGGTCGTGGGGACGACCCTATAGTCGTCGGACAACACGGCGGCTGGACATCTTTGGCCCGCGGTCGTGGGGACGACCCTATAGTCGTCGGACATGACGGTGGCGGGCCAATCTAGTCCCAGGGTCGTTGGGACGACCCTATAGTCGTCGGACATGTCGGCGGCTGGCCAACTTTGGCCCGTGGTCGTGGGGACGACTCTATAGTCGTCGGACATGTCGGCGGCTGGCCAACCTAGACCCGGGGTCGTGGGGACGACCCTATTTTCGTCGGACATGACGGTGGCGGGCCAATCTAGTCCCGGGGTCGTGGGGACGACCCTATAGTCGTCGGACATGTCGGCGGCTGGCCAACTTTGGCCCGTAGTCGTGGGGACGATCCGATAGTCGCCGGACATGACGGTGGCGGGCCAATCTATTCCCGGTGTCGTGGGGACGACCCTATAGTCGTCGGACATGTCGGCGGCTGGCCAACTTTGGCCCGTGGTCGTGGGGACGACCCAATAGTCGTCGGACATGTCGGCGGCTGGCCAACTTTGGCCCGTGGTCGTGGGGACGACCCTATAGTCGTCGGACATGTCGGCGGCTGGCCAACTTTGGCCCGTAGTCGTGGGGACGTTCCGATAGTCGCCGGACATGACGGTGGCGGGCCAATCTATTCCCGGAGTCGTGGGGACGACCCTGTAGTCGTCGGACATGTCGGTGGCTGGCCAACTTTGGCCCGGTGTCGTGGGGACGACTCTATAGTCGTCGGACATGTCGGCGGCGGGCCAATCTAGTACCGGGGTCGTGGGGACGACACTACAGTCGTCGGACATGTCGGCGGCTGGCCAACTTTGGCCCGTGGTCGTGGGGACGACCCAATAGTCGTTGGACATGTCGGCGGCTGGCCAACTTTGGCCTGTGGTTGTGGAAACGACCCTATAGTCGTTGGACATGACGATGGCGGGCCAATCTAGTCCCGGGGTCGTGGGGACGACCCTATAGTCGTCGGACATGTCGGCGGCTGGCCAACTTTGGCCCGTGGTCGTGGGGACGACCCTATATTCGTCGGACATGTCGGCGGCTGGCCAACTTTGGCCCGTAGTCGTGGGGACGATCCGATAGTCGTTGGACATGACGGTGGCGGGCCAATCTAGTCCCGAGGTTGTCGGGACGACCCTATAGTCGTCGGACATGTCGGCGGCTGGCCAACTTTGGCCCGGTGTCGTGGGGACGACTCTATAGTCGTCGGACATGTCGGCGGCTGGCCAACTTTGGCCCGTGGTCGTGGGGACGATCCAATAGTCGTCGGACATGTCGGCGACTGGCCAATCTAGTCCCGAGGTCGTCGGGACGACCCTATAGTCGTCGGGCATGTCGGCGGCTGCCCAACTTTGGCCCGTGGTCGTGGGGACGACCCAATAGTCGTCGGACATGTCGGCGGCTGGCCATCTTTGGCCCGTGGTCGTGGGGACGATCCGATAGTCGTTGGACATGACGGTGGCGGGCCAATCTAGTCCCGGGGTCGTCGGGACGACCCTATAGTCGTCGGACATGTCGGCGGCTGGCCAACTTTGGCCCCGTGTCGTGGGGACGACTCTATAGTCGTCGGACATGTCGGCGGCTGGCCAACCTAGTCCCGAGGTCGTGGGGACGACCCTATAGTCGTCGGACTTGACGGTGGCGGGCCAATCTAGTCCCGGGGTCGTGGGGACGACCCTACAGTCGTCGGACATTTCGGCGGCTTGCCAACTTTGGCCCGGGGTCGTGGGGACGACCCTATAGTCGTCGGACATGTCGGCGGCTGTCCAATCTAGTCCCGAGGTCGTGGGGACGACCCTATAGTCGTCGGACTTGACGGTGGCGGGCCAATCTAGTCCCGGGGTCGTGGGGACGACCCTACAGTCGTCGGACATTTCGGCGGCTTGCCAGCTTTGGCCCGAGGTCGTGGGGACGACCCTATAGTCGTCGGACAAGTCGGCAGCGGGCCAAGCTTGTCCCGGGGTCGTGGGGACGACCCTATAATCGTCGGACATGACGGTGGCGGGCCAATCTAGTCCCGGGGTCGTGGGGACGACCCAATAGTGGTCAGACATGTCGGCGGCTGGCCAACCTAGTCCCGAGGTCGTGGGGACGACCCTATAGTCGTCGGACTTGATGGTGGCGGGCCAATCTAGTCCCAGGGTCGTGGGGACGACCCTATAGTCTTCGGACATGTCGGCGGCTGGCCAACTTTGGCCCGTAGTCGTGGGGACGATCCGATGGTCGCCGGACATGACGGTGGCGGGCCAATCTATTCCCGGGGTCGTGGGGACGACCCTATAGTCGTCGGACATGTCGGCGGCTGGCCAACTTTGGCCCCTGGTCGTGGGGACGACCCAATAGTGGTCGGACATGTCGGCGGCTGGCCAACCTAGTCCCGAGGTCGTGGGGACGACCCTATAGTCGTCGGACTTGACGGTGGTGGGCCAATCTAGTCCCGGGGTCCTGGGGACGACCCTACAGTCGTCGGACATTTCGGCGGCTTGCCAACTTGGGCCCGGGGTCGTGGGGACGACTCTATAGTCGTCGGACTTGACGGTGGCGGGCCAATCTAGTCCCGGGGCCGTGGGGACGACCCTACAGTCGTCGGACATTTCGGCGGCTTGCCAACTTTGGCCCGGGGTCGTGGGGACGATCCTATAATCGTCGGACATGTCGGCGGGTGGCCAACCTAGTCCCGAGGTCTTGGGGGCGACCCTATAGTCGTCGGACATGTCGGCGGCTGGCCAACTTTGGCCGTGGTCGCGAGGACGACCCAATAGTCGTTGGACATGTCGGCGGCTGGCCAACTTTGGCCCGTGGTTGTGGGGACGACCCTATAGTCGTTGGACATGACGGTGGCGGGCCAATCTAGTCCCGGGGTGGTGGGGACGCTATAGTCGTCGGACAAGACGGCGGCTGGACATCTTTGGCCCGGGGTCGTGGGGACGACCCTATAGTCGTCGGACATGTCGGCGGCTGGCCAACTTTGGCCCGTGGTCGTGGGGACGATCCAATAGTCGTCGGACATGTCGGTGGCTGGCCAACTTTGGCCCGGTGTCGTGGGGACGACTCTATAGTCGTCGGACATGTCGGCGGCTGGCCAACCTAGACCCGGGGTCGTAGGGACGACCCTATTGTCGTCGGACATGACGGTGGCGGGCCAATCTAGTCCCGGGGTCGTGGGGACGATCCGATAGTCGTTGGACATGACGGTGGCGGGCCAATCTAGTCCCGGGGTCGTCGGGACGACCCTATAGTCGTCGGACATGTCGGCGGCTGGCCAATCTAGTCGCGGGGTCGTGGGGACGACCCTATAGTCTTCGGACATGTCGGCGGCTGGCCAACTTTGGCCCGTGGTCGTGGGGACGACCCAATAGTCGTCGGACATGTCGGCGGCTGGCCAACTTTGGCCCGTAGTCGTGGGGACGATCCGATATTCGCCGGACATGACGGTGGCGGGCCAATCTATTCCCGGGGTCGTGGGGACGACCCTATAGTCGTCGGACATGTCGGCGGCTGGCCAACTTTGGCCCGGTGTCGTGGGGACGACTCTATAGTCGTCGGACATGTCGGTGGCGGGCCAATCTAGACCCGGGGTCATGGGAACGACCCTATAGTCGTCGGATATTTCGGCGGCCGGCCAACTTTGGCCCGTGGTCGTGGGGACGACCCTATAATCGTCGGACATGTCGGCGGCTGGCCAACTTTGGCCTGTGGTCGTGGGGACGACCCTATAGCCGTCGGACATGTCGGCGGCTGGCCAACTTTGGCCCGTGGTCGTGGGGACGAACCAATAGTCATCGGACATGTCGGCGGCTGGCCAACTTTGGCCCGTGGTCGTGGGGACGATCCGATAGTCGATGGATATGACGGTGCCGGGCCAATCAAGTCCCGGGGTCGTAGGTACGACCCTATAGTCATCGGACATGTCGGCGATTGGCCATTATTGGCCCGGGGTCGTGGGGACGACCGTATATTGGTCGGACATGACGGTGGCGGGCCAATCTAGTCCCGGGGTCGTGGGGACGACCCTATAGTCGTCGGACAACACGGCGGCTGGACATCTTTGGCCCGCGGTCGTGGGGACGACCCTATAGTCGTCGGACATGACGGTGGCGGGCCAATCTAGTCCCAGGGTCGTTGGGACGACCCTATAGTCGTCGGACATGTCGGCGGCTGGCCAACTTTGGCCCGTGGTCGTGGGGACGACTCTATAGTCGTCGGACATGTCGGCGGCTGGCCAACCTAGACCCGGGGTCGTGGGGACGACCCTATTGTCGTCGGACATGACGGTGGCGGGCCAATCTAGTCCCGGGGTCGTGGGGACGACCCTATAGTCGTCGGACATGTCGGCGGCTGGCCAACTTTGGCCCGTGGTCTTGGGGACGACTGTATAGTCGTCGGACATGTCGGCGGCTGGCCATTCTAGTCCCGGGGTCGTGGGGACGACCCTATAGTCGTCGGACATGTCGGCGGCGGGCCAACTTTGGCCCGGGGTCGTGGAGACGACCCTATAGTCATCGGACATGTCGGCGATTGGCCATTATTGGCCCGGGGTCGTGGGGACGACCGTATATTCGTCGGACATGACGGTGGCGGGCCAATCTAGTCCCGGGGTCGTGGGGACGACCCTATAGTCGTCGGACAAGACGGCGGCTGGACATCTTTGGCCCGGGGTCGTGGGGACGACCCTATAGTCGTCGGACATGTCGGCGGCTGGCCAACTTTGGCCCGTGGTCGTGGGGACGATCCAATAGTCGTCGGACATGTCGGCGGCTGGCCAACTTTGGCCCGTGGTCGTGGGGACGACCCAATAGTCGTCGGACATGTCGGCGGCTGGCCAAGTTTGGCCCGTGGTCGTGGGGACGATCCGATAGTCGTTGGACATGACGGTGGCGGGCCAATCCAGTCCCGAGGTCGTGGGGACGACCCTATAGTCGTCGGACTTGACGGTGGTGGGCCAATCTAGTCCCGGGGTCCTGGGGACAACCCTACAGTCGTCGGACATGTCGGCGGCTGGCCAACTTTGGCCCGTAGTCGTGGGGACGATCCGATAGTCGCCGGACATGACGGTGGCGGGCCAATCTATTCCCGGTGTCGTGGGGACGACCCTATAGTCGTCGGACATGTCGGCGGCTGGCCAACTTTGGCCCGTGGTCGTGGGGACGACCCAATAGTCGTTGGACATGTCGGTGGCTGGCCAGCTTTGGCCCGTGGTTGTGGGGACGACCCTATAGTCGTTGGACATGACGGTGGCGGGCCAATCTAGTCCCGGGGTCGTGGGGACGACCCTATAGTCGTCGGACATGTCGGCGGCTGGCCAACTTTGGCCCGTAGTCGTGGGGACGATCCGATAGTCGCCGGACATGACGGTGGCGGGCCAATCTATTCCCGGGGTCGTGGGGACGACCCTATAGTCGTCGGACATGTCGGCGGCTGGCCAAATTTGGCCCGTGGTCGTGGGGACGACCCTATAGTCGTCGGACATGTCGGCGGCTGGCCAACATTGACCCGTGGTCGTGGGGACGACCCAATAGTCGTTGGACATGTCAGCGGCTGGCCAACTTTGGCCCGGTGTCGTGGGGACGACTCTATAGTCGTCGGACATGTCGGCGGCTGGCCAACTTTGGCCCCTGGTCGTGGGGACGACCCAATAGTGGTCGGACATGTCGGCGGCTGGCCAACCTAGTCCCGAGGTCGTGGGGACGACCCTATAGTCGTCGGACTTGACGGTGGTGGGCCAATCTAGTCCCGGGGTCCTGGGGACAACCCTACAGTCGTCGGACATTTCGGCGGCTTGCCAACTTTGGCCCGGGGTCGTGGGGACGACTCTATAGTCGTCGGACTTGACGGTGGCGGGCCAATCTAGTCCCGGGGCCGTGGGGACGACCCTACAGTCGTCGGACATTTCGGCGGCTTGCCAACATTGGCCCGGGGTCGTGGGGACGACCCTATAATCGTCGGACATGTCGGCGGGTGGCCAACCTAGTCCCGCGGTCTTGGGGGCGACCCTATAGTCGTCGGACATGTCGGCGGCTGGCCAACTTTGGCCCGTGATCGCGGGGACGACCCAATAGTCGTTGGACATGTCGGCGGCTGGCCAACTTTGGCCCGTGGTTGTGGGGACGACCCTATAGTCGTTGGACATGACGGTGGCGGGCCAATCTAGTCCCGGGGTCGTGGGGACGACCCTATAGTCGTCGGACAAGACGGCGGCTGGACATCTTTGGCCCGGGGTCGTGGGGACGACCCTATAGTCGTCGGACATGTCGGCGGCTGGCCAACTTTGGCCCGTGGTCGTGGGGACGATCCAATAGCCGTCGGACATGTCGGCGGCTGGCCAACTTTGGCCCGTGGTCGTGGGGACGACCCAATAGTCGTCGGACATGTCGGCGGCTGGCCAAGTTTGGCCCGTGGTCGTGGGGACGATCCGATAGTCGTTGGACATGACGGTGGCGGGCCAATCTAGTCCCGGGGTCGTCGGGACGACCCTATAGTCGTCGGACATGTCGGTGGCTGGCCAACTTTCGCCCGGTGTCGTGGGGGCGACTCTATAGTCGTCGGACATGTCGGCGGCTGGCCAACTTTGGCCCGGTGTCGTGGGGACGACTCTATAGTCGTCGGACATGTCGGCGGCTGGCCAACCTAGTCCCGAGGTCGTGGGGACGACCCTATAGTAGTCGGACTTGACGGTGGCGGGCCAATCTAGTCCCGGGGTCGTGGGGACGACCCTACAGTCGTCGGACATTTCGGCGGCTTGCCAGCTTTGGCCCGGGGTCGTGGGGACGACCCTATAGTCGTCGGACAAGTCGGCAGCGGGCCAAACTTGTCCCGGGGTCGTGGGGACGACCCTATAATCGTCGGACATGACGGTGGCGGGCCAATCTAGTCCCGGGGTCGTGGGGACGACCCAATAGTGGTCAGACATGTCGGCGGCTGGCCAACCTAGTCCCGAGGTCGTGGGGACGACCCTATAGTCGTCGGACTTGACGGTGGCGGGCCAATCTAGTCCCAGGGTCGTGGGGACGACCCTATAGTCTTCGGACATGTCGGCGGCTGGCCAACTTTGGCCCGTAGTCGTGGGGACGATCCGATAGTCGCCGGACATGACGGTGGCGGGCCAATCTATTCCCGGGGTCGTGGGGACGACCCTATAGTCGTCGGACGTGTCGGCGGCTGGCCAACTTTGGCCCGGTGTCGTGGGGACGACTCTATAGTCGTCGGACATGTCGGCGGCGGGCCAATCTATTCCCGGGGTCGTGGGGACGACCCTATAATCGTCGGACATGTCGGCGGCTGGCCAACTTTGGCCCGTGGTCGTGGGGACGACACTATAGTCGTCGGACATGTCGGCGGCTGGCCAACTTTGGCCTGTGGTTGTGGGGACGACCCTATAGTCGTTGGACATGACGGTGGCGGGCCAATCTAGTCCCGGTGTCGTGGGGGCGACTCTATAGTCGTCGGACATGTCGGCGGCTGGCCAACTTTGGCCCGGTGTCGTGGGGACGACTCTATAGTCGTCGGACATGTCGGCGGCTGGCCAACATTGACCCGTGGTCGTGGGGACGACCCAATAGTCGTTGGACATGTCAGCGGCTGGCCAACTTTGGCCCGGTGTCGTGGGGACGACTCTATAGTCGTTGGACATGTGGGCGGCTGGCCAATCTAGTCCCGGGGACGTGGGGACGACCCTATAGTCTTCGGACATGTCGGCGGCTGGCCAAATTTGGCCCGGGGTCGTGGGGACGACTCTATAGTCGTTGGACATGTCGGCGGCTGGCCAATCTAGTCCCGGGGACGTGGGGACGACCCTATAGTCGTCGGACATGTCGGCGGCCGCCAACTTTGGCCCGGTGTCGTGGGGACGACTCTATAGTCGTCGGACATGTCGGCGGCTGGCCAACTTTGGCCCCTGGTCGTGGGGACGATCCGATAGTCGCCGGACATGACGGTGGCGGGCCAATCTATTCCCGGTGTCGTGGGGACGATCCTATAGTCGTCGGACATGTCGGCGGCTGGCCAACTTTGGCCCGTGGTCGTGGGGACGACCCAATAGTCGTCGGACATGTCGGCGGCTGGCCAACTTTGGCCCGTGGTCGTGGGGCGACCCTATAGTCGTCGGACATGTCGGCGGCTGGCCAACTTTGGCCCGTAGTCGTGGGGACGATCCGATAGTCGCCGGACATGACGGTGGCGGGCCAATCTATTCCCGGGGTCGTGGGGACGACCCTATAGTCGTCGGACATGTCGGCGGCTGGCCAACTTTGGCCCGTAGTCGTGGGGACGATCCGATAGTCACCGGACATGACGGTGGCGGGCCAATCTATTCCCGGAGTCGTGGAGACGACCCAATAGTCGTTGGACATGTCAGCGGCTGGCCAACTTTGCCCCGGTGTCGTGGTGACGACTCTATAGTCGGCGGACATGTCGGCGGCGGGCCAATCTAGTACCGGGGTCGTGGGGACGACCCTATAGTCTTCGGACATGTCGGCGGCTGGCCAACTTTGGCCCGTGGTCGTGGGGACGACCCAATAGTCGTCGGACATGTCGGCGGCTGGCCAACTTTGGCCCGTAGTCGTGGGGACGATCCGATAGTCGCCGGACATGACGGTGGCGGGCCAATCTATTCCCGGTGTCGTGGGGACGACCCTATAGTCGTCGGACATGTCGGCGGCTGGCCAACTTTGGCCCGTGGTCGTGGGGACGACCCAATAGTCGTCGGACATGTCGGCGGCTGGCCAACTTTGGCCCGTGGTCGTGGGGACGACCCTATAGTCGTCGGACATGTCGGCGGCTGGCCAACTTTGGCCCGTAGTCGTGGGGACGATCCGATAGTCGCCGGACATGACGGTGGCGGGCCAATCTATTCCCGGGGTCGTGGGGACGACCCTATAGTCGTCGGACATGTCGGCGGCTGGCCAACTTTGGCCCGTAGTCGTGGGGACGATCCGATAGTCACCGGACATGACGGTGGCGGGCCAATCTATTCCCGGAGTCGTGGGGACGACCCTATAGTCGTCGGACATGTCGGTGGCTGGCCAACTTTGGCCCGGTGTCGTGGGGACGACTCTATAGTCGTCGGACATGTCGGCGGCGGGCCAATCTAGTACCGGGGTCGTGGGGACGACACTACAGTCGTCGGACATGTCGGCGGCTGGCCAACTTTGGCCCGTGGTCGTGGGGACGACCCAATAGTCGTTGGACATGTCGGCGGCTGGCCAACTTTGGCCTGTGGTTGTGGAAACGACCCTATAGTCGTTGGACATGACGATGGCGGGCCAATCTAGTCCCGGGGTCGTGGGGACGACCCTATAGTCGTCGGACATGTCGGCGGCTGGCCAACTTTGGCCCGTGGTCGTGGGGACGACCCTATAGTCGTCGGACATGTCGGCGGCTGGCCAACTTTGGCCCGTAGTCGTGGGGACGATCCGATAGTCGCCGGACATGACGGTGGCGGGCCAATCTATTCCCGGGGTCGTGGGGACGACCCTATAGTCGTCGGACATGTCGGCGGCTGGCCAACTTCGGCCCGTGGTCGTGGGGACGATCCGATATTCGATGGATATGACGGTGCCGGGCCAATCAAGTCCCGGGGTCGTAGGTACGACCCTATAGTCATCGGACATGTCGGCGATTGGCCATTATTGGCCCGGGGTCGTGGGGACGACCGTATATTCGTCGGACATGACGGTGGCGGGCCAATCTAGTCCCGGGGTCGTGGGGACGACCCTATAGTCTTCGGACATGTCGGCGGCTGGCCAACTTTGGCCCGTGGTCGTGGGGACGACCCAATAGTCGTCGGACATGTCGGCGGCTGGCCAACTTTGGTCTGTGGTTGTGGGGACGACCCTATAGTCGTTGGACATGTCGGCGGCTGGCCAACTTTGGCCCGTGGTCGTGGGGACGACTGTATAGTCATCGGACATGTCGGCGGCTGGCCATTCTAGTCCCGGGGTCGTGGGGACGACCCTATTGTCGTCGGACATGACGGTTTGCGGGCCAATCTAGACCCGGGGTCGTGGGGACGACCCTATGGTCGTCGGACATGTCGGCGGCTGGCCATTCTAATCCCGGGGTCGTGGGGACGACCCTATTGTCGTCGGACATGACGGTGGCGGGCCAATCTAGTCCCGGGGTCGTGGGGACGACCCTATAGTCGTCGGACATGTCGGCGGCTGGCCAACTTTGGCCCGTGGTCGTGGGGACGATCCGATAGTCACCGGACATGACGGTGGCGGGCCAATCTATTCCCGGAGTCGTGGGGACGACCCTATAGTCGTCGGACATGTCGGTGGCTGGCCAACTTTGGCCCGGTGTCGTGGGGACGACTCTATAGTCGTCGGACATGTCGGCGGCGGGCCAATCTAGTACCGGGGTCGTGGGGACGACCCTATAGTCTTCGGACATGTCGGCGGCTGGCCAACTTTGGCCCGTAGTCGTGGGGACGATCCGATAGTCACCGGACATGACGGTGGCGGGCCAATCTATTCCCGGAGTCGTGGGGACGACCCTGTAGTCGTCGGACATGTCGGTGGCTGGCCAACTTTGGCCCGGTGTCGTGGGGACGACTCTATAGTCGTCGGACATGTCGGCGGCGGGCCAATCTAGTACCGGGGTCGTGGGGACGACACTACAGTCGTCGGACATGTCGGCGGCTGGCCAACTTTGGCCCGTGGTCGTGGGGACGACCCTATAGTCGTCGGACATGTCGGCGGCTGGCCAATCTAGTCCCGAGGTCGTGGGGACGACCCTATAGTCGTCGGACTTGACGGTGGCGGGCCAATCTAGTCCCGGGGTCGTGGGGACGACCCTACAGTCGTCGGACATTTCGGCGGCTTGCCAGCTTTGGCCCGAGGTCGTGGGGACGACCCTATAGTCGTCGGACAAGTCGGCAGCGGGCCAAGCTTGTCCCGGGGTCGTGGGGACGACCCTATAATCGTCGGACATGACGGTGGCGGGCCAATCTAGTCCCGGGGTCGTGGGGACGACCCAATAGTCGTCAGACATGTCGGCGGCTGGCCAACCTAGTCCCGAGGTCGTAGGGACGACCCTATAGTCGTCGGACTTGATGGTGGCGGGCCAATCTAGTCCCAGGGTCGTGGGGACGACCCTATAGTCTTCGGACATGTCGGCGGCTGGCCAACTTTGGCCCGTAGTCGTGGGGACGATCCGATAGTCGCCGGACATGACGGTGGCGGGCCAATCTATTCCCGGGGTCGTGGGGACGACCCTATAGTCGTCGGACATGTCGGCGGCTGGCCAACTTTGGCCCCTGGTCGTGGGGACGACCCAATAGTGGTCGGACATGTCGGCGGCTGGCCAACCTAGTCCCGAGGTCGTGGGGACGACCCTATAGTCGTCGGACTTGACGGTGGTGGGCCAATCTAGTCCCGGGGTCCTGGGGACGACCCTACAGTCGTCGGACATTTCGGCGGCTTGCCAACTTGGGCCCGGGGTCGTGGGGACGACTCTATAGTCGTCGGACTTGACGGTGGCGGGCCAATCTAGTCCCGGGGCCGTGGGGACGACCCTACAGTCGTCGGACATTTCGGCGGCTTGCCAACTTTGGCCCGGGGTCGTGGGGACGATCCTATAATCGTCGGACATGTCGGCGGGTGGCCAACCTAGTCCCGAGGTCTTGGGGGCGACCCTATAGTCGTCGGACATGTCGGCGGCTGGCCAACTTTGGCCGTGGTCGCGAGGACGACCCAATAGTCGTTGGACATGTCGGCGGCTGGCCAACTTTGGCCCGTGGTTGTGGGGACGACCCTATAGTCGTTGGACATGACGGTGGCGGGCCAATCTAGTCCCGGGGTGGTGGGGACGCTATAGTCGTCGGACAAGACGGCGGCTGGACATCTTTGGCCCGGGGTCGTGGGGACGACCCTATAGTCGTCGGACATGTCGGCGGCTGGCCAACTTTGGCCCGTGGTCGTGGGGACGATCCAATAGTCGTCGGACATGTCGGTGGCTGGCCAACTTTGGCCCGGTGTCGTGGGGACGACTCTATAGTCGTCGGACATGTCGGCGGCTGGCCAACCTAGACCCGGGGTCGTAGGGACGACCCTATTGTCGTCGGACATGACGGTGGCGGGCCAATCTAGTCCCGGGGTCGTGGGGACGATCCGATAGTCGTTGGACATGACGGTGGCGGGCCAATCTAGTCCCGGGGTCGTCGGGACGACCCTATAGTCGTCGGACATGTCGGCGGCTGGCCAATCTAGTCGCGGGGTCGTGGGGACGACCCTATAGTCTTCGGACATGTCGGCGGCTGGCCAACTTTGGCCCGTGGTCGTGGGGACGACCCAATAGTCGTCGGACATGTCGGCGGCTGGCCAACTTTGGCCCGTAGTCGTGGGGACGATCCGATAGTCGCCGGACATGACGGTGGCGGGCCAATCTATTCCCGGGGTCGTGGGGACGACCCTATAGTCGTCGGACATGTCGGCGGCTGGCCAACTTTGGCCCGTAGTCGTGGGGACGATCCGATAGTCACCGGACATGACGGTGGCGGGCCAATCTATTCCCGGAGTCGTGGGGACGACCCTATAGTCGTCGGACATGTCGGTGGCTGGCCAACTTTGGCCCGGTGTCGTGGGGACGACTCTATAGTCGTCGGACATGTCGGCGGCGGGCCAATCTAGTACCGGGGTCGTGGGGACGACACTACAGTCGTCGGACATGTCGGCGGCTGGCCAACTTTGGCCCGTGGTCGTGGGGACGACCCAATAGTCGTTGGACATGTCGGCAGCTGGCCAACTTTGGCCTGTGGTTGTGGAAACGACCCTATAGTCGTTGGACATGACGATGGCGGGCCAATCTAGTCCCGGGGTCGTGGGGACGACCCTATAGTCGTCGGACATGTCGGCGGCTGGCCAACTTTGGCCCGTGGTCGTGGGGACGACCCTATAGTCGTTGGACATGTCGGCGGCTGGCCAACTTTGGCCCGTGGTCGTGGGGACGACTGTATAGTCATCGGACATGTCGGCGGCTGGCCATTCTAGTCCCGGGGTCGTGGGGACGACCCTATTGTCGTCGGACATGACGGTTTGCGGGCCAATCTAGACCCGGGGTCGTGGGGACGACCCTATGGTCGTCGGACATGTCGGCGGCTGGCCATTCTAGTCCCGGGGTCGTGGGGACGACCCTATTGTCGTCGGACATGACGGTTTGCGGGCCAATCTAGACCCGGGGTCGTGGGGACGACCCTATGGTCGTCGGACATGTCGGCGGCTGGCCATTCTAATCCCGGGGTCGTGGGGACGACCCTATTGT
Organism: Andrena praecox; assembly: GCA_963932275.1. Lineage (NCBI taxonomy): Eukaryota > Metazoa > Arthropoda > Insecta > Hymenoptera > Andrenidae > Andrena > Andrena praecox. The sequence goes on along the minus strand of CAWVQO010000333.1, from coordinate 115,603 downwards.
CGTCGGACATGACGGTGGCGGGCCAATCTAGTCCCGGGGTCGTGGGGACGACCCTATAGTCGTCGGACATGTCGGCGGCTGGCCAACTTTGGCCCGTGGTCGTGGGGACGATCCGATAGTCACCGGACATGACGGTGGCGGGCCAATCTATTCCCGGAGTCGTGGGGACGACCCTATAGTCGTCGGACATGTCGGTGGCTGGCCAACTTTGGCCCGGTGTCGTGGGGACGACTCTATAGTCGTCGGACATGTCGGCGGCGGGCCAATCTAGTACCGGGGTCGTGGGGACGACACTACAGTCGTCGGACATGTCGGCGGCTGGCCAACTTTGGTCTGTGGTTGTGGGGACGACCCTATAGTCGTTGGACATGTCGGCGGCTGGCCAACTTTGGCCCGTGGTCGTGGGGACGACTGTATAGTCATCGGACATGTCGGCGGCTGGCCATTCTAGTCCCGGGGTCGTGGGGACGACCCTATTGTCGTCGGACATGACGGTTTGCGGGCCAATCTAGACCCGGGGTCGTGGGGACGACCCTATGGTCGTCGGACATGTCGGCGGCTGGCCATTCTAATCCCGGGGTCGTGGGGACGACCCTATTGTCGTCGGACATGACGGTGGCGGGCCAATCTAGTCCCGGGGTCGTGGGGACGACCCTATAGTCGTCGGACATGTCGGCGGCTGGCCAACTTTGGCCCGTGGTCGTGGGGACGATCCGATAGTCACCGGACATGACGGTGGCGGGCCAATCTATTCCCGGAGTCGTGGGGACGACCCTATAGTCGTCGGACATGTCGGTGGCTGGCCAACTTTGGCCCGGTGTCGTGGGGACGACTCTATAGTCGTCGGACATGTCGGCGGCGGGCCAATCTAGTACCGGGGTCGTGGGGACGACCCTATAGTCTTCGGACATGTCGGCGGCTGGCCAACTTTGGCCCGTGGTCGTGGGGACGACCCAATAGTCGTCGGACATGTTGGCGGCTGGCCAACTTTGGCCCGTTGTCGTGGGGACGATCCGATAGTCGCCGGACATGACGGTGGCGGGCCAATCTATTCCCGGTTTCGTGGGGACGACCCTATAGTCGTCGGACATGTCGGCGGCTGGCCAACTTTGGCCCGTGGTCGTGGGGACGACCCAATAGTCGTCGGACATGTCGGCGGCTGGCCAACTTTGGCCCGTGGTCGTGGGGCGACCCTATAGTCGTCGGACATGTCGGCGGCTGGCCAACTTTGGCCCGTAGTCGTGGGGACGATCCGATAGTCGCCGGACATGACGGTGGCGGGCCAATCTATTCCCGGGGTCGTGGGGACGACCCTATAGTCGTCGGACATGTCGGCGGCTGGCCAACTTTGGCCCGTAGTCGTGGGGACGATCCGATAGTCACCGGACATGACGGTGGCGGGCCAATCTATTCCCGGAGTCGTGGAGACGACCCAATAGTCGTTGGACATGTCAGCGGCTGGCCAACTTTGCCCCGGTGTCGTGGTGACGACTCTATAGTCGGCGGACATGTCGGCGGCGGGCCAATCTAGTACCGGGGTCGTGGGGACGACCCTATAGTCTTCGGACATGTCGGCGGCTGGCCAACTTTGGCCCGTGGTCGTGGGGACGACCCAATAGTCGTCGGACATGTCGGCGGCTGGCCAACTTTGGCCCGTAGTCGTGGGGACGATCCGATAGTCGCCGGACATGACGGTGGCGGGCCAATCTATTCCCGGTGTCGTGGGGACGACCCTATAGTCGTCGGACATGTCGGCGGCTGGCCAACTTTGGCCCGTGGTCGTGGGGACGACCCAATAGTCGTCGGACATGTCGGCGGCTGGCCAACTTTGGCCCGTGGTCGTGGGGACGACCCTATAGTCGTCGGACATGTCGGCGGCTGGCCAACTTTGGCCCGTAGTCGTGGGGACGATCCGATAGTCGCCGGACATGACGGTGGCGGGCCAATCTATTCCCGGGGTCGTGGGGACGACCCTATAGTCGTCGGACATGTCGGCGGCTGGCCAACTTTGGCCCGTAGTCGTGGGGACGATCCGATAGTCACCGGACATGACGGTGGCGGGCCAATCTATTCCCGGAGTCGTGGGGACGACCCTATAGTCGTCGGACATGTCGGTGGCTGGCCAACTTTGGCCCGGTGTCGTGGGGACGACTCTATAGTCGTCGGACATGTCGGCGGCGGGCCAATCTAGTACCGGGGTCGTGGGGACGACACTACAGTCGTCGGACATGTCGGCGGCTGGCCAACTTTGGCCCGTGGTCGTGGGGACGACCCAATAGTCGTTGGACATGTCGGCGGCTGGCCAACTTTGGCCTGTGGTTGTGGAAACGACCCTATAGTCGTTGGACATGACGATGGCGGGCCAATCTAGTCCCGGGGTCGTGGGGACGACCCTATAGTCGTCGGACATGTCGGCGGCTGGCCAACTTTGGCCCGTGGTCGTGGGGACGACCCTATAGTCGTCGGACATGTCGGCGGCTGGCCAACTTTGGCCCGTAGTCGTGGGGACGATCCGATAGTCGCCGGACATGACGGTGGCGGGCCAATCTATTCCCGGGGTCGTGGGGACGACCCTATAGTCGTCGGACATGTCGGCGGCTGGCCAACTTCGGCCCGTGGTCGTGGGGACGATCCGATATTCGATGGATATGACGGTGCCGGGCCAATCAAGTCCCGGGGTCGTAGGTACGACCCTATAGTCATCGGACATGTCGGCGATTGGCCATTATTGGCCCGGGGTCGTGGGGACGACCGTATATTCGTCGGACATGACGGTGGCGGGCCAATCTAGTCCCGGGGTCGTGGGGACGACCCTATAGTCTTCGGACATGTCGGCGGCTGGCCAACTTTGGCCCGTGGTCGTGGGGACGACCCAATAGTCGTCGGACATGTCGGCGGCTGGCCAACTTTGGTCTGTGGTTGTGGGGACGACCCTATAGTCGTTGGACATGTCGGCGGCTGGCCAACTTTGGCCCGTGGTCGTGGGGACGACTGTATAGTCATCGGACATGTCGGCGGCTGGCCATTCTAGTCCCGGGGTCGTGGGGACGACCCTATTGTCGTCGGACATGACGGTTTGCGGGCCAATCTAGACCCGGGGTCGTGGGGACGACCCTATGGTCGTCGGACATGTCGGCGGCTGGCCATTCTAATCCCGGGGTCGTGGGGACGACCCTATTGTCGTCGGACATGACGGTGGCGGGCCAATCTAGTCCCGGGGTCGTGGGGACGACCCTATAGTCGTCGGACATGTCGGCGGCTGGCCAACTTTGGCCCGTGGTCGTGGGGACGATCCGATAGTCACCGGACATGACGGTGGCGGGCCAATCTATTCCCGGAGTCGTGGGGACGACCCTATAGTCGTCGGACATGTCGGTGGCTGGCCAACTTTGGCCCGGTGTCGTGGGGACGACTCTATAGTCGTCGGACATGTCGGCGGCGGGCCAATCTAGTACCGGGGTCGTGGGGACGACCCTATAGTCTTCGGACATGTCGGCGGCTGGCCAACTTTGGCCCGTAGTCGTGGGGACGATCCGATAGTCACCGGACATGACGGTGGCGGGCCAATCTATTCCCGGAGTCGTGGGGACGACCCTGTAGTCGTCGGACATGTCGGTGGCTGGCCAACTTTGGCCCGGTGTCGTGGGGACGACTCTATAGTCGTCGGACATGTCGGCGGCGGGCCAATCTAGTACCGGGGTCGTGGGGACGACACTACAGTCGTCGGACATGTCGGCGGCTGGCCAACTTTGGCCCGTGGTCGTGGGGACGACCCTATAGTCGTCGGACATGTCGGCGGCTGGCCAATCTAGTCCCGAGGTCGTGGGGACGACCCTATAGTCGTCGGACTTGACGGTGGCGGGCCAATCTAGTCCCGGGGTCGTGGGGACGACCCTACAGTCGTCGGACATTTCGGCGGCTTGCCAGCTTTGGCCCGAGGTCGTGGGGACGACCCTATAGTCGTCGGACAAGTCGGCAGCGGGCCAAGCTTGTCCCGGGGTCGTGGGGACGACCCTATAATCGTCGGACATGACGGTGGCGGGCCAATCTAGTCCCGGGGTCGTGGGGACGACCCAATAGTCGTCAGACATGTCGGCGGCTGGCCAACCTAGTCCCGAGGTCGTAGGGACGACCCTATAGTCGTCGGACTTGATGGTGGCGGGCCAATCTAGTCCCAGGGTCGTGGGGACGACCCTATAGTCTTCGGACATGTCGGCGGCTGGCCAACTTTGGCCCGTAGTCGTGGGGACGATCCGATAGTCGCCGGACATGACGGTGGCGGGCCAATCTATTCCCGGGGTCGTGGGGACGACCCTATAGTCGTCGGACATGTCGGCGGCTGGCCAACTTTGGCCCCTGGTCGTGGGGACGACCCAATAGTGGTCGGACATGTCGGCGGCTGGCCAACCTAGTCCCGAGGTCGTGGGGACGACCCTATAGTCGTCGGACTTGACGGTGGTGGGCCAATCTAGTCCCGGGGTCCTGGGGACGACCCTACAGTCGTCGGACATTTCGGCGGCTTGCCAACTTGGGCCCGGGGTCGTGGGGACGACTCTATAGTCGTCGGACTTGACGGTGGCGGGCCAATCTAGTCCCGGGGCCGTGGGGACGACCCTACAGTCGTCGGACATTTCGGCGGCTTGCCAACTTTGGCCCGGGGTCGTGGGGACGATCCTATAATCGTCGGACATGTCGGCGGGTGGCCAACCTAGTCCCGAGGTCTTGGGGGCGACCCTATAGTCGTCGGACATGTCGGCGGCTGGCCAACTTTGGCCGTGGTCGCGAGGACGACCCAATAGTCGTTGGACATGTCGGCGGCTGGCCAACTTTGGCCCGTGGTTGTGGGGACGACCCTATAGTCGTTGGACATGACGGTGGCGGGCCAATCTAGTCCCGGGGTGGTGGGGACGCTATAGTCGTCGGACAAGACGGCGGCTGGACATCTTTGGCCCGGGGTCGTGGGGACGACCCTATAGTCGTCGGACATGTCGGCGGCTGGCCAACTTTGGCCCGTGGTCGTGGGGACGATCCAGTAGTCGTCGGACATGTCGGTGGCTGGCCAACTTTGGCCCGGTGTCGTGGGGACGACTCTATAGTCGTCGGACATGTCGGCGGCTGGCCAACCTAGACCCGGGGTCGTAGGGACGACCCTATTGTCGTCGGACATGACGGTGGCGGGCCAATCTAGTCCCGGGGTCGTGGGGACGATCCGATAGTCGTTGGACATGACGGTGGCGGGCCAATCTAGTCCCGGGGTCGTCGGGACGACCCTATAGTCGTCGGACATGTCGGCGGCTGGCCAATCTAGTCGCGGGGTCGTGGGGACGACCCTATAGTCTTCGGACATGTCGGCGGCTGGCCAACTTTGGCCCGTGGTCGTGGGGACGACCCAATAGTCGTCGGACATGTCGGCGGCTGGCCAACTTTGGCCCGTAGTCGTGGGGACGATCCGATAGTCGCCGGACATGACGGTGGCGGGCCAATCTATTCCCGGGGTCGTGGGGACGACCCTATAGTCGTCGGACATGTCGGCGGCTGGCCAACTTTGGCCCGTAGTCGTGGGGACGATCCGATAGTCACCGGACATGACGGTGGCGGGCCAATCTATTCCCGGAGTCGTGGGGACGACCCTATAGTCGTCGGACATGTCGGTGGCTGGCCAACTTTGGCCCGGTGTCGTGGGGACGACTCTATAGTCGTCGGACATGTCGGCGGCGGGCCAATCTAGTACCGGGGTCGTGGGGACGACACTACAGTCGTCGGACATGTCGGCGGCTGGCCAACTTTGGCCCGTGGTCGTGGGGACGACCCAATAGTCGTTGGACATGTCGGCAGCTGGCCAACTTTGGCCTGTGGTTGTGGAAACGACCCTATAGTCGTTGGACATGACGATGGCGGGCCAATCTAGTCCCGGGGTCGTGGGGACGACCCTATAGTCGTCGGACATGTCGGCGGCTGGCCAACTTTGGCCCGTGGTCGTGGGGACGACCCTATAGTCGTTGGACATGTCGGCGGCTGGCCAACTTTGGCCCGTGGTCGTGGGGACGACTGTATAGTCATCGGACATGTCGGCGGCTGGCCATTCTAGTCCCGGGGTCGTGGGGACGACCCTATTGTCGTCGGACATGACGGTTTGCGGGCCAATCTAGACCCGGGGTCGTGGGGACGACCCTATGGTCGTCGGACATGTCGGCGGCTGGCCATTCTAGTCCCGGGGTCGTGGGGACGACCCTATTGTCGTCGGACATGACGGTTTGCGGGCCAATCTAGACCCGGGGTCGTGGGGACGACCCTATGGTCGTCGGACATGTCGGCGGCTGGCCATTCTAATCCCGGGGTCGTGGGGACGACCCTATTGTCGTCGGACATGACGGTGGCGGGCCAATCTAGTCCCGGGGTCGTGGGGACGACCCTATAGTCGTCGGACATGTCGGCGGCTGGCCAACTTTGGCCCGTGGTCGTGGGGACGATCCGATAGTCACCGGACATGACGGTGGCGGGCCAATCTATTCCCGGAGTCGTGGGGACGACCCTATAGTCGTCGGACATGTCGGTGGCTGGCCAACTTTGGCCCGGTGTCGTGGGGACGACTCTATAGTCGTCGGACATGTCGGCGGCGGGCCAATCTAGTACCGGGGTCGTGGGGACGACACTACAGTCGTCGGACATGTCGGCGGCTGGCCAACTTTGGTCTGTGGTTGTGGGGACGACCCTATAGTCGTTGGACATGTCGGCGGCTGGCCAACTTTGGCCCGTGGTCGTGGGGACGACTGTATAGTCATCGGACATGTCGGCGGCTGGCCATTCTAGTCCCGGGGTCGTGGGGACGACCCTATTGTCGTCGGACATGACGGTTTGCGGGCCAATCTAGACCCGGGGTCGTGGGGACGACCCTATGGTCGTCGGACATGTCGGCGGCTGGCCATTCTAATCCCGGGGTCGTGGGGACGACCCTATTGTCGTCGGACATGACGGTGGCGGGCCAATCTAGTCCCGGGGTCGTGGGGACGACCCTATAGTCGTCGGACATGTCGGCGGCTGGCCAACTTTGGCCCGTGGTCGTGGGGACGATCCGATAGTCACCGGACATGACGGTGGCGGGCCAATCTATTCCCGGAGTCGTGGGGACGACCCTATAGTCGTCGGACATGTCGGTGGCTGGCCAACTTTGGCCCGGTGTCGTGGGGACGACTCTATAGTCGTCGGACATGTCGGCGGCGGGCCAATCTAGTACCGGGGTCGTGGGGACGACCCTATAGTCTTCGGACATGTCGGCGGCTGGCCAACTTTGGCCCGTGGTCGTGGGGACGACCCAATAGTCGTCGGACATGTTGGCGGCTGGCCAACTTTGGCCCGTTGTCGTGGGGACGATCCGATAGTCGCCGGACATGACGGTGGCGGGCCAATCTATTCCCGGTTTCGTGGGGACGACCCTATAGTCGTCGGACATGTCGGCGGCTGGCCAACTTTGGCCCGTGGTCGTGGGGACGACCCAATAGTCGTCGGACATGTCGGCGGCTGGCCAACTTTGGCCCGTGGTCGTGGGGACGATCCGATAGTCGTTGGACATGACGGTGGCGGGCCAATCTAGTCCCGGGGTCGACGGGACGACCCTATAGTCGTCGGACATGTCGGTGGCTGGCCAACTTTCGCCCGGGGTCGTGGGGACGACACTATAGTCGTCGGACATGTCGGCGGCTGCCCAACATTGGCCCGTGGTCGTGGAGACGACCCAATAGTCGTTGGACATGTCAGCGGCTGGCCAACTTTGCCCCGGTGTCGTGGTGACGACTCTATAGTCGTCGGACATGTCGGCGGCGGGCCAATCTAGTACCGGGGTCGTGGGGACGACCCTATAGTCTTCGGACATGTCGGCGGCTGGCCAACTTTGGCCCGTGGTCGTGGGGACGACCCAATAGTCGTCGGACATGTCGGCGGCTGGCCAACTTTGGCCCGTAGTCGTGGGGACGATCCGATAGTCGCCGGACATGACGGTGGCGGGCCAATCTATTCCCGGTGTCGTGGGGACGACCCTATAGTCGTCGGACATGTCGGCGGCTGGCCAACTTTGGCCCGTGGTCGTGGGGACGACCCAATAGTCGTCGGACATGTCGGCGGCTGGCCAACTTTGGCCCGTGGTCGTGGGGACGACCCTATAGTCGTCGGACATGTCGGCGGCTGGCCAACTTTGGCCCGTAGTCGTGGGGACGTTCCGATAGTCGCCGGACATGACGGTGGCGGGCCAATCTATTCCCGGAGTCGTGGGGACGACCCTGTAGTCGTCGGACATGTCGGTGGCTGGCCAACTTTGGCCCGGTGTCGTGGGGACGACTCTATAGTCGTCGGACATGTCGGCGGCGGGCCAATCTAGTACCGGGGTCGTGGGGACGACACTACAGTCGTCGGACATGTCGGCGGCTGGCCAACTTTGGCCCGTGGTCGTGGGGACGACCCAATAGTCGTTGGACATGTCGGCGGCTGGCCAACTTTGGCCTGTGGTTGTGGAAACGACCCTATAGTCGTTGGACATGACGATGGCGGGCCAATCTAGTCCCGGGGTCGTGGGGACGACCCTATAGTCGTCGGACATGTCGGCGGCTGGCCAACTTTGGCCCGTGGTCGTGGGGACGATCCAATAGTCGTCGGACATGTCGGTGGCTGGCCAACTTTGGCCCGGTGTCGTGGGGACGACTCTATAGTCGTCGGACATGTCGGCGGCTGGCCAACCTAGACCCGGGGTCGTAGGGACGACCCTATTGTCGTCGGACATGACGGTGGCGGGCCAATCTAGTCCCGGGGTCGTGGGGACGACCCTATAGTCGTCGGACAACACGGCGGCTGGACATCTTTGGCCCGCGGTCGTGGGGACGACCCTATAGTCGTCGGACATGACGGTGGCGGGCCAATCTAGTCCCAGGGTCGTTGGGACGACCCTATAGTCGTCGGACATGTCGGCGGCTGGCCAACTTTGGCCCGTGGTCGTGGGGACGACTCTATAGTCGTCGGACATGTCGGCGGCTGGCCAACCTAGACCCGGGGTCGTGGGGACGACCCTATTGTCGTCGGACATGACGGTGGCGGGCCAATCTAGTCCCGGGGTCGTGGGGACGACCCTATAGTCGTCGGACATGTCGGCGGCTGGCCAACTTTGGCCCGTAGTCGTGGGGACGATCCGATAGTCGCCGGACATGACGGTGGCGGGCCAATCTATTCCCGGTGTCGTGGGGACGACCCTATAGTCGTCGGACATGTCGGCGGCTGGCCAACTTTGGCCCGTGGTCGTGGGGACGACCCAATAGTCGTCGGACATGTCGGCGGCTGGCCAACTTTGGCCCGTGGTCGTGGGGACGACCCTATAGTCGTCGGACATGTCGGCGGCTGGCCAACTTTGGCCCGTAGTCGTGGGGACGTTCCGATAGTCGCCGGACATGACGGTGGCGGGCCAATCTATTCCCGGAGTCGTGGGGACGACCCTGTAGTCGTCGGACATGTCGGTGGCTGGCCAACTTTGGCCCGGTGTCGTGGGGACGACTCTATAGTCGTCGGACATGTCGGCGGCGGGCCAATCTAGTACCGGGGTCGTGGGGACGACACTACAGTCGTCGGACATGTCGGCGGCTGGCCAACTTTGGCCCGTGGTCGTGGGGACGACCCAATAGTCGTTGGACATGTCGGCGGCTGGCCAACTTTGGCCTGTGGTTGTGGAAACGACCCTATAGTCGTTGGACATGACGATGGCGGGCCAATCTAGTCCCGGGGTCGTGGGGACGACCCTATAGTCGTCGGACATGTCGGCGGCTGGCCAACTTTGGCCCGTGGTCGTGGGGACGACCCTATATTCGTCGGACATGTCGGCGGCTGGCCAACTTTGGCCCGTAGTCGTGGGGACGATCCGATAGTCGTTGGACATGACGGTGGCGGGCCAATCTAGTCCCGAGGTTGTCGGGACGACCCTATAGTCGTCGGACATGTCGGCGGCTGGCCAACTTTGGCCCGGTGTCGTGGGGACGACTCTATAGTCGTCGGACATGTCGGCGGCTGGCCAACTTTGGCCCGTGGTCGTGGGGACGATCCAATAGTCGTCGGACATGTCGGCGACTGGCCAATCTAGTCCCGAGGTCGTCGGGACGACCCTATAGTCGTCGGGCATGTCGGCGGCTGCCCAACTTTGGCCCGTGGTCGTGGGGACGACCCAATAGTCGTCGGACATGTCGGCGGCTGGCCATCTTTGGCCCGTGGTCGTGGGGACGATCCGATAGTCGTTGGACATGACGGTGGCGGGCCAATCTAGTCCCGGGGTCGTCGGGACGACCCTATAGTCGTCGGACATGTCGGCGGCTGGCCAACTTTGGCCCCGTGTCGTGGGGACGACTCTATAGTCGTCGGACATGTCGGCGGCTGGCCAACCTAGTCCCGAGGTCGTGGGGACGACCCAATAGTCGTCGGACTTGACGGTGGCGGGCCAATCTAGTCCCGGGGTCGTGGGGACGACCCTACAGTCGTCGGACATTTCGGCGGCTTGCCAACTTTGGCCCGGGGTCGTGGGGACGACCCTATAGTCGTCGGACATGTCGGCGGCTGTCCAATCTAGTCCCGAGGTCGTGGGGACGACCCTATAGTCGTCGGACTTGACGGTGGCGGGCCAATCTAGTCCCGGGGTCGTGGGGACGACCCTACAGTCGTCGGACATTTCGGCGGCTTGCCAGCTTTGGCCCGAGGTCGTGGGGACGACCCTATAGTCGTCGGACAAGTCGGCAGCGGGCCAAGCTTGTCCCGGGGTCGTGGGGACGACCCTATAATCGTCGGACATGACGGTGGCGGGCCAATCTAGTCCCGGGGTCGTGGGGACGACCCAATAGTGGTCAGACATGTCGGCGGCTGGCCAACCTAGTCCCGAGGTCGTGGGGACGACCCTATAGTCGTCGGACTTGATGGTGGCGGGCCAATCTAGTCCCAGGGTCGTGGGGACGACCCTATAGTCTTCGGACATGTCGGCGGCTGGCCAACTTTGGCCCGTAGTCGTGGGGACGATCCGATGGTCGCCGGACATGACGGTGGCGGGCCAATCTATTCCCGGGGTCGTGGGGACGACCCTATAGTCGTCGGACATGTCGGCGGCTGGCCAACTTTGGCCCCTGGTCGTGGGGACGACCCAATAGTGGTCGGACATGTCGGCGGCTGGCCAACCTAGTCCCGAGGTCGTGGGGACGACCCTATAGTCGTCGGACTTGACGGTGGTGGGCCAATCTAGTCCCGGGGTCCTGGGGACGACCCTACAGTCGTCGGACATTTCGGCGGCTTGCCAACTTGGGCCCGGGGTCGTGGGGACGACTCTATAGTCGTCGGACTTGACGGTGGCGGGCCAATCTAGTCCCGGGGCCGTGGGGACGACCCTACAGTCGTCGGACATTTCGGCGGCTTGCCAACTTTGGCCCGGGGTCGTGGGGACGATCCTATAATCGTCGGACATGTCGGCGGGTGGCCAACCTAGTCCCGAGGTCTTGGGGGCGACCCTATAGTCGTCGGACATGTCGGCGGCTGGCCAACTTTGGCCGTGGTCGCGAGGACGACCCAATAGTCGTTGGACATGTCGGCGGCTGGCCAACTTTGGCCCGTGGTTGTGGGGACGACCCTATAGTCGTTGGACATGACGGTGGCGGGCCAATCTAGTCCCGGGGTGGTGGGGACGCTATAGTCGTCGGACAAGACGGCGGCTGGACATCTTTGGCCCGGGGTCGTGGGGACGACCCTATAGTCGTCGGACATGTCGGCGGCTGGCCAACTTTGGCCCGTGGTCGTGGGGACGATCCAATAGTCGTCGGACATGTCGGTGGCTGGCCAACTTTGGCCCGGTGTCGTGGGGACGACTCTATAGTCGTCGGACATGTCGGCGGCTGGCCAACCTAGACCCGGGGTCGTAGGGACGACCCTATTGTCGTCGGACATGACGGTGGCGGGCCAATCTAGTCCCGGGGTCGTGGGGACGATCCGATAGTCGTTGGACATGACGGTGGCGGGCCAATCTAGTCCCGGGGTCGTCGGGACGACCCTATAGTCGTCGGACATGTCGGCGGCTGGCCAATCTAGTCGCGGGGTCGTGGGGACGACCCTATAGTCTTCGGACATGTCGGCGGCTGGCCAACTTTGGCCCGTGGTCGTGGGGACGACCCAATAGTCGTCGGACATGTCGGCGGCTGGCCAACTTTGGCCCGTAGTCGTGGGGACGATCCGATATTCGCCGGACATGACGGTGGCGGGCCAATCTATTCCCGGGGTCGTGGGGACGACCCTATAGTCGTCGGACATGTCGGCGGCTGGCCAACTTTGGCCCGGTGTCGTGGGGACGACTCTATAGTCGTCGGACATGTCGGTGGCGGGCCAATCTAGACCCGGGGTCATGGGAACGACCCTATAGTCGTCGGATATTTCGGCGGCCGGCCAACTTTGGCCCGTGGTCGTGGGGACGACCCTATAATCGTCGGACATGTCGGCGGCTGGCCAACTTTGGCCTGTGGTCGTGGGGACGACCCTATAGCCGTCGGACATGTCGGCGGCTGGCCAACTTTGGCCCGTGGTCGTGGGGACGAACCAATAGTCATCGGACATGTCGGCGGCTGGCCAACTTTGGCCCGTGGTCGTGGGGACGATCCGATAGTCGATGGATATGACGGTGCCGGGCCAATCAAGTCCCGGGGTCGTAGGTACGACCCTATAGTCATCGGACATGTCGGCGATTGGCCATTATTGGCCCGGGGTCGTGGGGACGACCGTATATTGGTCGGACATGACGGTGGCGGGCCAATCTAGTCCCGGGGTCGTGGGGACGACCCTATAGTCGTCGGACAACACGGCGGCTGGACATCTTTGGCCCGCGGTCGTGGGGACGACCCTATAGTCGTCGGACATGACGGTGGCGGGCCAATCTAGTCCCAGGGTCGTTGGGACGACCCTATAGTCGTCGGACATGTCGGCGGCTGGCCAACTTTGGCCCGTGGTCGTGGGGACGACTCTATAGTCGTCGGACATGTCGGCGGCTGGCCAACCTAGACCCGGGGTCGTGGGGACGACCCTATTGTCGTCGGACATGACGGTGGCGGGCCAATCTAGTCCCGGGGTCGTGGGGACGACCCTATAGTCGTCGGACATGTCGGCGGCTGGCCAACTTTGGCCCGTGGTCTTGGGGACGACTGTATAGTCGTCGGACATGTCGGCGGCTGGCCATTCTAGTCCCGGGGTCGTGGGGACGACCCTATAGTCGTCGGACATGTCGGCGGCGGGCCAACTTTGGCCCGGGGTCGTGGAGACGACCCTATAGTCATCGGACATGTCGGCGATTGGCCATTATTGGCCCGGGGTCGTGGGGACGACCGTATATTCGTCGGACATGACGGTGGCGGGCCAATCTAGTCCCGGGGTCGTGGGGACGACCCTATAGTCGTCGGACAAGACGGCGGCTGGACATCTTTGGCCCGGGGTCGTGGGGACGACCCTATAGTCGTCGGACATGTCGGCGGCTGGCCAAATTTGGCCCGTGGTCGTGGGGACGACCCTATAGTCGTCGGACATGTCGGCGGCTGGCCAACATTGACCCGTGGTCGTGGGGACGACCCAATAGTCGTTGGACATGTCAGCGGCTGGCCAACTTTGGCCCGGTGTCGTGGGGACGACTCTATAGTCGTCGGACATGTCGGCGGCTGGCCAACTTTGGCCCCTGGTCGTGGGGACGACCCAATAGTGGTCGGACATGTCGGCGGCTGGCCAACCTAGTCCCGAGGTCGTGGGGACGACCCTATAGTCGTCGGACTTGACGGTGGTGGGCCAATCTAGTCCCGGGGTCCTGGGGACAACCCTACAGTCGTCGGACATTTCGGCGGCTTGCCAACTTTGGCCCGGGGTCGTGGGGACGACTCTATAGTCGTCGGACTTGACGGTGGCGGGCCAATCTAGTCCCGGGGCCGTGGGGACGACCCTACAGTCGTCGGACATTTCGGCGGCTTGCCAACATTGGCCCGGGGTCGTGGGGACGACCCTATAATCGTCGGACATGTCGGCGGGTGGCCAACCTAGTCCCGCGGTCTTGGGGGCGACCCTATAGTCGTCGGACATGTCGGCGGCTGGCCAACTTTGGCCCGTGATCGCGGGGACGACCCAATAGTCGTTGGACATGTCGGCGGCTGGCCAACTTTGGCCCGTGGTTGTGGGGACGACCCTATAGTCGTTGGACATGACGGTGGCGGGCCAATCTAGTCCCGGGGTCGTGGGGACGACCCTATAGTCGTCGGACAAGACGGCGGCTGGACATCTTTGGCCCGGGGTCGTGGGGACGACCCTATAGTCGTCGGACATGTCGGCGGCTGGCCAACTTTGGCCCGTGGTCGTGGGGACGATCCAATAGCCGTCGGACATGTCGGCGGCTGGCCAACTTTGGCCCGTGGTCGTGGGGACGACCCAATAGTCGTCGGACATGTCGGCGGCTGGCCAAGTTTGGCCCGTGGTCGTGGGGACGATCCGATAGTCGTTGGACATGACGGTGGCGGGCCAATCTAGTCCCGGGGTCGTCGGGACGACCCTATAGTCGTCGGACATGTCGGTGGCTGGCCAACTTTCGCCCGGTGTCGTGGGGGCGACTCTATAGTCGTCGGACATGTCGGCGGCTGGCCAACTTTGGCCCGGTGTCGTGGGGACGACTCTATAGTCGTCGGACATGTCGGCGGCTGGCCAACCTAGTCCCGAGGTCGTGGGGACGACCCTATAGTAGTCGGACTTGACGGTGGCGGGCCAATCTAGTCCCGGGGTCGTGGGGACGACCCTACAGTCGTCGGACATTTCGGCGGCTTGCCAGCTTTGGCCCGGGGTCGTGGGGACGACCCTATAGTCGTCGGACAAGTCGGCAGCGGGCCAAACTTGTCCCGGGGTCGTGGGGACGACCCTATAATCGTCGGACATGACGGTGGCGGGCCAATCTAGTCCCGGGGTCGTGGGGACGACCCAATAGTGGTCAGACATGTCGGCGGCTGGCCAACCTAGTCCCGAGGTCGTGGGGACGACCCTATAGTCGTCGGACTTGACGGTGGCGGGCCAATCTAGTCCCAGGGTCGTGGGGACGACCCTATAGTCTTCGGACATGACGGCGGCTGGCCAACTTTGGCCCGTAGTCGTGGGGACGATCCGATAGTCGCCGGACATGACGGTGGCGGGCCAATCTATTCCCGGGGTCGTGGGGACGACCCTATAGTCGTCGGACGTGTCGGCGGCTGGCCAACTTTGGCCCGGTGTCGTGGGGACGACTCTATAGTCGTCGGACATGTCGGCGGCGGGCCAATCTATTCCCGGGGTCGTGGGGACGACCCTATAATCGTCGGACATGTCGGCGGCTGGCCAACTTTGGCCCGTGGTCGTGGGGACGACCCAATAGTCGTTGGACATGTCAGCGGCTGGCCAACTTTGGCCCGGTGTCGTGGGGACGACTCTATAGTCGTTGGACATGTGGGCGGCTGGCCAATCTAGTCCCGGGGACGTGGGGACGACCCTATAGTCTTCGGACATGTCGGCGGCTGGCCAAATTTGGCCCGGGGTCGTGGGGACGACTCTATAGTCGTTGGACATGTCGGCGGCTGGCCAATCTAGTCCCGGGGACGTGGGGACGACCCTATAGTCGTCGGACATGTCGGCGGCCGCCAACTTTGGCCCGGTGTCGTGGGGACGACTCTATAGTCGTCGGACATGTCGGCGGCTGGCCAACTTTGGCCCCTGGTCGTGGGGACGATCCGATAGTCGCCGGACATGACGGTGGCGGGCCAATCTATTCCCGGTGTCGTGGGGACGATCCTATAGTCGTCGGACATGTCGGCGGCTGGCCAACTTTGGCCCGTGGTCGTGGGGACGACCCAATAGTCGTCGGACATGTCGGCGGCTGGCCAACTTTGGCCCGTGGTCGTGGGGCGACCCTATAGTCGTCGGACATGTCGGCGGCTGGCCAACTTTGGCCCGTAGTCGTGGGGACGATCCGATAGTCGCCGGACATGACGGTGGCGGGCCAATCTATTCCCGGGGTCGTGGGGACGACCCTATAGTCGTCGGACATGTCGGCGGCTGGCCAACTTTGGCCCGTAGTCGTGGGGACGATCCGATAGTCACCGGACATGACGGTGGCGGGCCAATCTATTCCCGGAGTCGTGGAGACGACCCAATAGTCGTTGGACATGTCAGCGGCTGGCCAACTTTGCCCCGGTGTCGTGGTGACGACTCTATAGTCGGCGGACATGTCGGCGGCGGGCCAATCTAGTACCGGGGTCGTGGGGACGACCCTATAGTCTTCGGACATGTCGGCGGCTGGCCAACTTTGGCCCGTGGTCGTGGGGACGACCCAATAGTCGTCGGACATGTCGGCGGCTGGCCAACTTTGGCCCGTAGTCGTGGGGACGATCCGATAGTCGCCGGACATGACGGTGGCGGGCCAATCTATTCCCGGTGTCGTGGGGACGACCCTATAGTCGTCGGACATGTCGGCGGCTGGCCAACTTTGGCCCGTGGTCGTGGGGACGACCCAATAGTCGTCGGACATGTCGGCGGCTGGCCAACTTTGGCCCGTGGTCGTGGGGACGACCCTATAGTCGTCGGACATGTCGGCGGCTGGCCAACTTTGGCCCGTAGTCGTGGGGACGATCCGATAGTCGCCGGACATGACGGTGGCGGGCCAATCTATTCCCGGGGTCGTGGGGACGACCCTATAGTCGTCGGACATGTCGGCGGCTGGCCAACTTTGGCCCGTAGTCGTGGGGACGATCCGATAGTCACCGGACATGACGGTGGCGGGCCAATCTATTCCCGGAGTCGTGGGGACGACCCTATAGTCGTCGGACATGTCGGTGGCTGGCCAACTTTGGCCCGGTGTCGTGGGGACGACTCTATAGTCGTCGGACATGTCGGCGGCGGGCCAATCTAGTACCGGGGTCGTGGGGACGACACTACAGTCGTCGGACATGTCGGCGGCTGGCCAACTTTGGCCCGTGGTCGTGGGGACGACCCAATAGTCGTTGGACATGTCGGCGGCTGGCCAACTTTGGCCTGTGGTTGTGGAAACGACCCTATAGTCGTTGGACATGACGATGGCGGGCCAATCTAGTCCCGGGGTCGTGGGGACGACCCTATAGTCGTCGGACATGTCGGCGGCTGGCCAACTTTGGCCCGTGGTCGTGGGGACGACCCTATAGTCGTCGGACATGTCGGCGGCTGGCCAACTTTGGCCCGTAGTCGTGGGGACGATCCGATAGTCGCCGGACATGACGGTGGCGGGCCAATCTATTCCCGGGGTCGTGGGGACGACCCTATAGTCGTCGGACATGTCGGCGGCTGGCCAACTTCGGCCCGTGGTCGTGGGGACGATCCGATATTCGATGGATATGACGGTGCCGGGCCAATCAAGTCCCGGGGTCGTAGGTACGACCCTATAGTCATCGGACATGTCGGCGATTGGCCATTATTGGCCCGGGGTCGTGGGGACGACCGTATATTCGTCGGACATGACGGTGGCGGGCCAATCTAGTCCCGGGGTCGTGGGGACGACCCTATAGTCTTCGGACATGTCGGCGGCTGGCCAACTTTGGCCCGTGGTCGTGGGGACGACCCAATAGTCGTCGGACATGTCGGCGGCTGGCCAACTTTGGTCTGTGGTTGTGGGGACGACCCTATAGTCGTTGGACATGTCGGCGGCTGGCCAACTTTGGCCCGTGGTCGTGGGGACGACTGTATAGTCATCGGACATGTCGGCGGCTGGCCATTCTAGTCCCGGGGTCGTGGGGACGACCCTATTGTCGTCGGACATGACGGTTTGCGGGCCAATCTAGACCCGGGGTCGTGGGGACGACCCTATGGTCGTCGGACATGTCGGCGGCTGGCCATTCTAATCCCGGGGTCGTGGGGACGACCCTATTGTCGTCGGACATGACGGTGGCGGGCCAATCTAGTCCCGGGGTCGTGGGGACGACCCTATAGTCGTCGGACATGTCGGCGGCTGGCCAACTTTGGCCCGTGGTCGTGGGGACGATCCGATAGTCACCGGACATGACGGTGGCGGGCCAATCTATTCCCGGAGTCGTGGGGACGACCCTATAGTCGTCGGACATGTCGGTGGCTGGCCAACTTTGGCCCGGTGTCGTGGGGACGACTCTATAGTCGTCGGACATGTCGGCGGCGGGCCAATCTAGTACCGGGGTCGTGGGGACGACCCTATAGTCTTCGGACATGTCGGCGGCTGGCCAACTTTGGCCCGTAGTCGTGGGGACGATCCGATAGTCACCGGACATGACGGTGGCGGGCCAATCTATTCCCGGAGTCGTGGGGACGACCCTGTAGTCGTCGGACATGTCGGTGGCTGGCCAACTTTGGCCCGGTGTCGTGGGGACGACTCTATAGTCGTCGGACATGTCGGCGGCGGGCCAATCTAGTACCGGGGTCGTGGGGACGACACTACAGTCGTCGGACATGTCGGCGGCTGGCCAACTTTGGCCCGTGGTCGTGGGGACGACCCAATAGTCGTTGGACATGTCGGCGGCTGGCCAACTTTGGCCTGTGGTTGTGGAAACGACCCTATAGTCGTTGGACATGACGATGGCGGGCCAATCTAGTCCCGGGGTCGTGGGGACGACCCTATAGTCGTCGGACATGTCGGCGGCTGGCCAACTTTGGCCCGTGGTCGTGGGGACGACCCAATAGTCGTCGGACATGTCGGCGGCTGGCCAACTTTGGCCCGTGGTCGTGGGGACGACCCTATAGTCGTCGGACATGTCGGCGGCTGGCCAACTTTGGCCCGTAGTCGTGGGGACGATCCGATAGTCACCGGACATGACGGTGGCGGGCCAATCTATTCCCGGAGTCGTGGGGACGACCCTGTAGTCGTCGGACATGTCGGTGGCTGGCCAACTTTGGCCCGGTGTCGTGGGGACGACTCTATAGTCGTCGGACATGTCGGCGGCGGGCCAATCTAGTACCGGGGTCGTGGGGACGACACTACAGTCGTCGGACATTTCGGCGGCTTGCCAACTTTGGCCCGGGGTCGTGGGGACGACCCTATAGTCGTCGGACATGTCGGCGGCTGGCCAATCTAGTCCCGAGGTCGTGGGGACGACCCTATAGTCGTCGGACTTGACGGTGGCGGGCCAATCTAGTCCCGGGGTCGTGGGGACGACCCTACAGTCGTCGGACATTTCGGCGGCTTGCCAGCTTTGGCCCGAGGTCGTGGGGACGACCCTATAGTCGTCGGACAAGTCGGCAGCGGGCCAAGCTTGTCCCGGGGTCGTGGGGACGACCCTATAATCGTCGGACATGACGGTGGCGGGCCAATCTAGTCCCGGGGTCGTGGGGACGACCCAATAGTGGTCAGACATGTCGGCGGCTGGCCAACCTAGTCCCGAGGTCGTGGGGACGACCCTATAGTCGTCGGACTTGATGGTGGCGGGCCAATCTAGTCCCAGGGTCGTGGGGACGACCCTATAGTCTTCGGACATGTCGGCGGCTGGCCAACTTTGGCCCGTAGTCGTGGGGACGATCCGATGGTCGCCGGACATGACGGTGGCGGGCCAATCTATTCCCGGGGTCGTGGGGACGACCCTATAGTCGTCGGACATGTCGGCGGCTGGCCAACTTTGGCCCCTGGTCGTGGGGACGACCCAATAGTGGTCGGACATGTCGGCGGCTGGCCAACCTAGTCCCGAGGTCGTGGGGACGACCCTATAGTCGTCGGACTTGACGGTGGTGGGCCAATCTAGTCCCGGGGTCCTGGGGACGACCCTACAGTCGTCGGACATTTCGGCGGCTTGCCAACTTGGGCCCGGGGTCGTGGGGACGACTCTATAGTCGTCGGACTTGACGGTGGCGGGCCAATCTAGTCCCGGGGCCGTGGGGACGACCCTACAGTCGTCGGACTTGACGGTGGCGGGCCAATCTAGTCCCGGGGCCGTGGGGACGACCCTACAGTCGTCGGACATTTCGGCGGCTTGCCAACTTTGGCCCGGGGTCGTGGGGACGATCCTATAATCGTCGGACATGTCGGCGGGTGGCCAACCTAGTCCCGAGGTCTTGGGGGCGACCCAATAGTCGTTGGACATGTCGGCGGCTGGCCAACTTTGGCCCGTGGTTGTGGGGACGACCCTATAGTCGTTGGACATGACGGTGGCGGGCCAATCTAGTCCCGGGGTGGTGGGGACGCTATAGTCGTCGGACAAGACGGCGGCTGGACATCTTTGGCCCGGGGTCGTGGGGACGACCCTATAGTCGTCGGACATGTCGGCGGCTGGCCAACTTTGGCCCGTGGTCGTGGGGACGATCCAATAGTCGTCGGACATGTCGGTGGCTGGCCAACTTTGGCCCGGTGTCGTGGGGACGACTCTATAGTCGTCGGACATGTCGGCGGCTGGCCAACCTAGACCCGGGGTCGTAGGGACGACCCTATTGTCGTCGGACATGACGGTGGCGGGCCAATCTAGTCCCGGGGTCGTGGGGACGATCCGATAGTCGTTGGACATGACGGTGGCGGGCCAATCTAGTCCCGGGGTCGTCGGGACGACCCTATAGTCGTCGGACATGTCGGCGGCTGGCCAATCTAGTCGCGGGGTCGTGGGGACGACCCTATAGTCTTCGGACATGTCGGCGGCTGGCCAACTTTGGCCCGTGGTCGTGGGGACGACCCAATAGTCGTCGGACATGTCGGCGGCTGGCCAACTTTGGCCCGTAGTCGTGGGGACGATCCGATATTCGCCGGACATGACGGTGGCGGGCCAATCTATTCCCGGGGTCGTGGGGACGACCCTATAGTCGTCGGACATGTCGGCGGCTGGCCAACTTTGGCCCGGTGTCGTGGGGACGACTCTATAGTCGTCGGACATGTCGGTGGCGGGCCAATCTAGACCCGGGGTCATGGGAACGACCCTATAGTCGTCGGATATTTCGGCGGCCGGCCAACTTTGGCCCGTGGTCGTGGGGACGACCCTATAATCGTCGGACATGTCGGCGGCTGGCCAACTTTGGCCTGTGGTCGTGGGGACGACCCTATAGCCGTCGGACATGTCGGCGGCTGGCCAACTTTGGCCCGTGGTCGTGGGGACGAACCAATAGTCATCGGACATGTCGGCGGCTGGCCAACTTTGGCCCGTGGTCGTGGGGACGATCCGATAGTCGATGGATATGACGGTGCCGGGCCAATCAAGTCCCGGGGTCGTAGGTACGACCCTATAGTCATCGGACATGTCGGCGATTGGCCATTATTGGCCCGGGGTCGTGGGGACGACCGTATATTGGTCGGACATGACGGTGGCGGGCCAATCTAGTCCCGGGGTCGTGGGGACGACCCTATAGTCGTCGGACAACACGGCGGCTGGACATCTTTGGCCCGCGGTCGTGGGGACGACCCTATAGTCGTCGGACATGACGGTGGCGGGCCAATCTAGTCCTAGGGTCGTTGGGACGACCCTATAGTCGTCGGACATGTCGGCGGCTGGCCAACTTTGGCCCGTGGTCGTGGGGACGACTCTATAGTCGTCGGACATGTCGGCGGCTGGCCAACCTAGACCCGGGGTCGTGGGGACGACCCTATTGTCGTCGGACATGACGGTGGCGGGCCAATCTAGTCCCGGGGTCGTGGGGACGACCCTATAGTCGTCGGACATGTCGGCGGCTGGCCAACTTTGGCCCGTGGTCTTGGGGACGACTGTATAGTCGTCGGACATGTCGGCGGCTGGCCATTCTAGTCCCGGGGTCGTGGGGACGACCCTATAGTCGTCGGACATGTCGGCGGCGGGCCAACTTTGGCCCGGGGTCGTGGAGACGACCCTATAGTCATCGGACATGTCGGCGATTGGCCATTATTGGCCCGGGGTCGTGGGGACGACCGTATATTCGTCGGACATGACGGTGGCGGGCCAATCTAGTCCCGGGGTCGTGGGGACGACCCTATAGTCGTCGGACAAGACGGCGGCTGGACATCTTTGGCCCGGGGTCGTGGGGACGACCCTATAGTCGTCGGACATGTCGGCAGCTGGCCAACTTTGGCCCGTGGTCGTGGGGACGATCCAATAGTCGTCGGACATGTCGGCGGCTGGCCAACTTTGGCCCGTGGTCGTGGGGACGACCCAATAGTCGTCGGACATGTCGGCGGCTGGCCAAGTTTGGCCCGTGGTCGTGGGGACGATCCGATAGTCGTTGGACATGACGGTGGCGGGCCAATCCAGTCCCGAGGTCGTGGGGACGACCCTATAGTCGTCGGACTTGACGGTGGTGGGCCAATCTAGTCCCGGGGTCCTGGGGACAACCCTACAGTCGTCGGACATGTCGGCGGCTGGCCAACTTTGGCCCGTAGTCGTGGGGACGATCCGATAGTCGCCGGACATGACGGTGGCGGGCCAATCTATTCCCGGTGTCGTGGGGACGACCCTATAGTCGTCGGACATGTCGGCGGCTGGCCAACTTTGGCCCGTGGTCGTGGGGACGACCCAATAGTCGTTGGACATGTCGGCGGCTGGCCAGCTTTGGCCCGTGGTTGTGGGGACGACCCTATAGTCGTTGGACATGACGGTGGCGGGCCAATCTAGTCCCGGGGTCGTGGGGACGACCCTATAGTCGTCGGACATGTCGGCGGCTGGCCAACTTTGGCCCGTAGTCGTGGGGACGATCCGATAGTCGCCGGACATGACGGTGGCGGGCCAATCTATTCCCGGGGTCGTGGGGACGACCCTATAGTCGTCGGACATGTCGGCGGCTGGCCAAATTTGGCCCGTGGTCGTGGGGACGACCCTATAGTCGTCGGACATGTCGGCGGCTGGCCAACATTGACCCGTGGTCGTGGGGACGACCCAATAGTCGTTGGACATGTCAGCGGCTGGCCAACTTTGGCCCGGTGTCGTGGGGACGACTCTATAGTCGTCGGACATGTCGGCGGCTGGCCAACTTTGGCCCCTGGTCGTGGGGACGACCCAATAGTGGTCGGACATGTCGGCGGCTGGCCAACCTAGTCCCGAGGTCGTGGGGACGACCCTATAGTCGTCGGACTTGACGGTGGTGGGCCAATCTAGTCCCGGGGTCCTGGGGACAACCCTACAGTCGTCGGACATTTCGGCGGCTTGCCAACTTTGGCCTGGGGTCGTGGGGACGACTCTATAGTTGTCGGACTTGACGGTGGCGGGCCAATCTAGTCCCGGGGCCGTGGGGACGACCCTACAGTCGTCGGACATTTCGGCGGCTTGCCAACATTGGCCCGGGGTCGTGGGGACGACCCTATAATCGTCGGACATGTCGGCGGGTGGCCAACCTAGTCCCGCGGTCTTGGGGGCGACCCTATAGTCGTCGGACATGTCGGCGGCTGGCCAACTTTGGCCCGTGATCGCGGGGACGACCCAATAGTCGTTGGACATGTCGGCGGCTGGCCAACTTTGGCCCGTGGTTGTGGGGACGACCCTATAGTCGTTGGACATGACGGTGGCGGGCCAATCTAGTCCCGGGGTCGTGGGGACGACCCTATAGTCGTCGGACAAGACGGCGGCTGGACATCTTTGGCCCGGGGTCGTGGGGACGACCCTATAGTCGTCGGACATGTCGGCGGCTGGCCAACTTTGGCCCGTGGTCGTGGGGACGATCCAATAGCCGTCGGACATGTCGGCGGCTGGCCAACTTTGGCCCGTGGTCGTGGGGACGACCCAATAGTCGTCGGACATGTCGGCGGCTGGCCAAGTTTGGCCCGTGGTCGTGGGGACGATCCGATAGTCGTTGGACATGACGGTGGCGGGCCAATCTAGTCCCGGGGTCGTCGGGACGACCCTATAGTCGTCGGACATGTCGGTGGCTGGCCAACTTTCGCCCGGTGTCGTGGGGGCGACTCTATAGTCGTCGGACATGTCGGCGGCTGGCCAACTTTGGCCCGGTGTCGTGGGGACGACTCTATAGTCGTCGGACATGTCGGCGGCTGGCCAACCTAGTCCCGAGGTCGTGGGGACGACCCTATAGTAGTCGGACTTGACGGTGGCGGGCCAATCTAGTCCCGGGGTCGTGGGGACGACCCTACAGTCGTCGGACATTTCGGCGGCTTGCCAGCTTTGGCCCGGGGTCGTGGGGACGACCCTATAGTCGTCGGACAAGTCGGCAGCGGGCCAAACTTGTCCCGGGGTCGTGGGGACGACCCTATAATCGTCGGACATGACGGTGGCGGGCCAATCTAGTCCCGGGGTCGTGGGGACGACCCAATAGTGGTCAGACATGTCGGCGGCTGGCCAACCTAGTCCCGAGGTCGTGGGGACGACCCTATAGTCGTCGGACTTGACGGTGGCGGGCCAATCTAGTCCCAGGGTCGTGGGGACGACCCTATAGTCTTCGGACATGTCGGCGGCTGGCCAACTTTGGCCCGTAGTCGTGGGGACGATCCGATAGTCGCCGGACATGACGGTGGCGGGCCAATCTATTCCCGGGGTCGTGGGGACGACCCTATAGTCGTCGGACGTGTCGGCGGCTGGCCAACTTTGGCCCGGTGTCGTGGGGACGACTCTATAGTCGTCGGACATGTCGGCGGCGGGCCAATCTATTCCCGGGGTCGTGGGGACGACCCTATAATCGTCGGACATGTCGGCGGCTGGCCAACTTTGGCCCGTGGTCGTGGGGACGACACTATAGTCGTCGGACATGTCGGCGGCTGGCCAACTTTGGCCTGTGGTTGTGGGGACGACCCTATAGTCGTTGGACATGACGGTGGCGGGCCAATCTAGTCCCGGTGTCGTGGGGGCGACTCTATAGTCGTCGGACATGTCGGCGGCTGGCCAACTTTGGCCCGGTGTCGTGGGGACGACTCTATAGTCGTCGGACATGTCGGCGGCTGGCCAACATTGACCCGTGGTCGTGGGGACGACCCAATAGTCGTTGGACATGTCAGCGGCTGGCCAACTTTGGCCCGGTGTCGTGGGGACGACTCTATAGTCGTTGGACATGTGGGCGGCTGGCCAATCTAGTCCCGGGGACGTGGGGACGACCCTATAGTCTTCGGACATGTCGGCGGCTGGCCAAATTTGGCCCGGGGTCGTGGGGACGACTCTATAGTCGTTGGACATGTCGGCGGCTGGCCAATCTAGTCCCGGGGACGTGGGGACGACCCTATAGTCGTCGGACATGTCGGCGGCCGCCAACTTTGGCCCGGTGTCGTGGGGACGACTCTATAGTCGTCGGACATGTCGGCGGCTGGCCAACTTTGGCCCCTGGTCGTGGGGACGATCCGATAGTCGCCGGACATGACGGTGGCGGGCCAATCTATTCCCGGTGTCGTGGGGACGATCCTATAGTCGTCGGACATGTCGGCGGCTGGCCAACTTTGGCCCGTGGTCGTGGGGACGACCCAATAGTCGTCGGACATGTCGGCGGCTGGCAAACTTTGGCCCGTGGTCGTGGGGCGACCCTATAGTCGTCGGACATGTCGGCGGCTGGCCAACTTTGGCCCGTAGTCGTGGGGACGATCCGATAGTCGCCGGACATGACGGTGGCGGGCCAATCTATTCCCGGGGTCGTGGGGACGACCCTATAGTCGTCGGACATGTCGGCGGCTGGCCAACTTTGGCCCGTAGTCGTGGGGACGATCCGATAGTCACCGGACATGACGGTGGCGGGCCAATCTATTCCCGGAGTCGTGGAGACGACCCAATAGTCGTTGGACATGTCAGCGGCTGGCCAACTTTGCCCCGGTGTCGTGGTGACGACTCTGTAGTCGTCGGACATGTCGGCGGCGGGCCAATCTAGTACCGGGGTCGTGGGGACGACCCTATAGTCTTCGGACATGTCGGCGGCTGGCCAACTTTGGCCCGTGGTCGTGGGGACGACCCAATAGTCGTCGGACATGTCGGCGGCTGGCCAACTTTGGCCCGTAGTCGTGGGGACGATCCGATAGTCGCCGGACATGACGGTGGCGGGCCAATCTATTCCCGGTGTCGTGGGGACGACCCTATAGTCGTCGGACATGTCGGCGGCTGGCCAACTTTGGCCCGTGGTCGTGGGGACGACCCAATAGTCGTCGGACATGTCGGCGGCTGGCCAACTTTGGCCCGTGGTCGTGGGGACGACCCTATAGTCGTCGGACATGTCGGCGGCTGGCCAACTTTGGCCCGTAGTCGTGGGGACGATCCGATAGTCGCCGGACATGACGGTGGCGGGCCAATCTGTTCCCGGGGTCGTGGGGACGACCCTATAGTCGTCGGACATGTCGGCGGCTGGCCAACTTTGGCCCGTAGTCGTGGGGACGATCCGATAGTCACCGGACATGACGGTGGCGGGCCAATCTATTCCCGGAGTCGTGGGGACGACCCTATAGTCGTCGGACATGTCGGTGGCTGGCCAACTTTGGCCCGGTGTCGTGGGGACGACTCTATAGTCGTCGGACATGTCGGCGGCGGGCCAATCTAGTACCGGGGTCGTGGGGACGACACTACAGTCGTCGGACATGTCGGCGGCTGGCCAACTTTGGCCCGTGGTCGTGGGGACGACCCAATAGTCGTTGGACATGTCGGCGGCTGGCCAACTTTGGCCTGTGGTTGTGGAAACGACCCTATAGTCGTTGGACATGACGATGGCGGGCCAATCTAGTCCCGGGGTCGTGGGGACGACCCTATAGTCGTCGGACATGTCGGCGGCTGGCCAACTTTGGCCCGTGGTCGTGGGGACGACCCTATAGTCGTCGGACATGTCGGCGGCTGGCCAACTTTGGCCCGTAGTCGTGGGGACGATCCGATAGTCGCCGGACATGACGGTGGCGGGCCAATCTATTCCCGGGGTCGTGGGGACGACCCTATAGTCGTCGGACATGTCGGCGGCTGGCCAACTTCGGCCCGTGGTCGTGGGGACGATCCGATATTCGATGGATATGACGGTGCCGGGCCAATCAAGTCCCGGGGTCGTAGGTACGACCCTATAGTCATCGGACATGTCGGCGATTGGCCATTATTGGCCCGGGGTCGTGGGGACGACCGTATATTCGTCGGACATGACGGTGGCGGGCCAATCTAGTCCCGGGGTCGTGGGGACGACCCTATAGTCTTCGGACATGTCGGCGGCTGGCCAACTTTGGCCCGTGGTCGTGGGGACGACCCAATAGTCGTCGGACATGTCGGCGGCTGGCCAACTTTGGTCTGTGGTTGTGGGGACGACCCTATAGTCGTTGGACATGTCGGCGGCTGGCCAACTTTGGCCCGTGGTCGTGGGGACGACTGTATAGTCATCGGACATGTCGGCGGCTGGCCATTCTAGTCCCGGGGTCGTGGGGACGACCCTATTGTCGTCGGACATGACGGTTTGCGGGCCAATCTAGACCCGGGGTCGTGGGGACGACCCTATGGTCGTCGGACATGTCGGCGGCTGGCCATTCTAATCCCGGGGTCGTGGGGACGACCCTATTGTCGTCGGACATGACGGTGGCGGGCCAATCTAGTCCCGGGGTCGTGGGGACGACCCTATAGTCGTCGGACATGTCGGCGGCTGGCCAACTTTGGCCCGTGGTCGTGGGGACGATCCGATAGTCACCGGACATGACGGTGGCGGGCCAATCTATTCCCGGAGTCGTGGGGACGACCCTATAGTCGTCGGACATGTCGGTGGCTGGCCAACTTTGGCCCGGTGTCGTGGGGACGACACTATAGTCGTCGGACATGTCGGCGGCGGGCCAATCTAGTACCGGGGTCGTGGGGACGACCCTATAGTCTTCGGACATGTCGGCGGCTGGCCAACTTTGGCCCGTAGTCGTGGGGACGATCCGATAGTCACCGGACATGACGGTGGCGGGCCAATCTATTCCCGGAGTCGTGGGGACGACCCTGTAGTCGTCGGACATGTCGGTGGCTGGCCAACTTTGGCCCGGTGTCGTGGGGACGACTCTATAGTCGTCGGACATGTCGGCGGCGGGCCAATCTAGTACCGGGGTCGTGGGGACGACACTACAGTCGTCGGACATGTCGGCGGCTGGCCAACTTTGGCCCGTGGTCGTGGGGACGACCCAATAGTCGTTGGACATGTCGGCGGCTGGCCAACTTTGGCCTGTGGTTGTGGAAACGACCCTATAGTCGTTGGACATGACGATGGCGGGCCAATCTAGTCCCGGGGTCGTGGGGACGACCCTATAGTCGTCGGACATGTCGGCGGCTGGCCAACTTTGGCCCGTGGTCGTGGGGACGACCCAATAGTCGTCGGACATGTCGGCGGCTGGCCAACATTGGCCCGTGGTCGTGGGGACGACCCTATAGTCGTCGGACATGTCGGCGGCTGGCCAACTTTGGCCCGTAGTCGTGGGGACGATCCGATAGTCACCGGACATGACGGTGGCGGGCCAATCTATTCCCGGAGTCGTGGGGACGACCCTGTAGTCGTCGGACATGTCGGTGGCTGGCCAACTTTGGCCCGGTGTCGTGGGGACGACTCTATAGTCGTCGGACATGTCGGCGGCGGGCCAATCTAGTACCGGGGTCGTGGGGACGACACTACAGTCGTCGGACATGTCGGCGGCTGGCCAACTTTGGCCCGTGGTCGTGGGGACGACCCAATAGTCGTCGGACATGTCGGCGGCTGGCCAACTTTGGCCCGTAGTCGTGGGGACGATCCGATAGTCGCCGGACATGACGGTGGCGGGCCAATCTATTCCCGGTGTCGTGGGGACGACCCTATAGTCGTCGGACATGTCGGCGGCTGGCCAACTTTGGCCCGTGGTCGTGGGGACGACCCAATAGTCGTCGGACATGTCGGCGGCTGGCCAACTTTGGCCCGTGGTCGTGGGGACGACCCTATAGTCGTCGGACATGTCGGCGGCTGGCCAACTTTGGCCCGTAGTCGTGGGGACGTTCCGATAGTCGCCGGACATGACGGTGGCGGGCCAATCTATTCCCGGGGTCGTGGGGACGACCCTATAGTCGTCGGACATGTCGGCGGCTGGCCAACTTTGGCCCGTAGTCGTGGGGACGATCCGATAGTCACCGGACATGACGGTGGCGGGCCAATCTATTCCCGGAGTCGTGGGGACGACCCTGTAGTCGTCGGACATGTCGGTGGCTGGCCAACTTTGGCCCGGTGTCGTGGGGACGACTCTATAGTCGTCGGACATGTCGGCGGCGGGCCAATCTAGTACCGGGGTCGTGGGGACGACACTACAGTCGTCGGACATGTCGGCGGCTGGCCAACTTTGGCCCGTGGTCGTGGGGACGACCCAATAGTCGTTGGACATGTCGGCGGCTGGCCAACTTTGGCCTGTGGTTGTGGAAACGACCCTATAGTCGTTGGACATGACGATGGCGGGCCAATCTAGTCCCGGGGTCGTGGGGACGACCCTATAGTCGTCGGACATGTCGGCGGCTGGCCAACTTTGGCCCGTGGTCGTGGGGACGACCCTATATTCGTCGGACATGTCGGCGGCTGGCCAACTTTGGCCCGTAGTCGTGGGGACGATCCGATAGTCGTTGGACATGACGGTGGCGGGCCAATCTAGTCCCGAGGTTGTCGGGACGACCCTATAGTCGTCGGACATGTCGGCGGCTGGCCAACTTTGGCCCGGTGTCGTGGGGACGATCCGATAGTCGCCGGACATGACGGTGGCGGGCCAATCTATTCCCGGGGTCGTGGGGACGACCCTATAGTCGTCGGACATGTCGGCGGCTGGCCAACTTTGGCCCGTGGTCGTGGGGACGACCCAATAGTCGTTGGACATGTCGGCGGCTGGCCAACTTTGGCCTGTGGTTGTGGGGACGACCCTATAGTCGTTGGACATGACGGTGGCGGGCCAATCTAGTCCCGGGGTCGTGGGGACGACCCTATAGTCGTCGGACAAGACGGCGGCTGGACATCTTTGGCCCGGGGTCCTGGGGACGACCCTATAGTCGTCGGACATGTCGGCGGCTGGCCAACTTTGGCCCGTGGTCGTGGGGACGACCCTATAGTCGTCGGATATGTCGGCGGCTGGCCAACATTGACCCGTGGTCGTGGGGACGACCCAATAGTCGTTGGACATGTCAGCGGCTGGCCAACTTTGGCCCGGTGTCGTGGGGACGACTCTATAGTCGTCGGACATGTCGGCGGCTGGCCAACTTTGGCCCCTGGTCGTGGGGACGACCCAATAGTGGTCGGACATGTCGGCGGCTGGCCAACCTAGTCCCGAGGTCGTGGGGACGACCCTATAGTCGTCGGACTTGACGGTGGTGGGCCAATCTAGTCCCGGGGTCCTGGGGACAACCCTACAGTCGTCGGACATTTCGGCGGCTTGCCAACTTTGGCCCGGGGTCGTGGGGACGACTCTATAGTCGTCGGACTTGACGGTGGCGGGCCAATCTAGTCCCGGGGCCGTGGGGACGACCCTACAGTCGTCGGACATTTCGGCGGCTTGCCAACATTGGCCCGGGGTCGTGGGGACGACCCTATAATCGTCGGACATGTCGGCGGGTGGCCAACCTAGTCCCGCGGTCTTGGGGGCGACCCTATAGTCGTCGGACATGTCGGCGGCTGGCCAACTTTGGCCCGTGGTCGCGGGGACGACCCAATAGTCGTTGGACATGTCGGCGGCTGGCCAACTTTGGCCCGTGGTTGTGGGGACGACCCTATAGTCGTTGGACATGACGGTGGCGGGCCAATCTAGTCCCGGGGTCGTGGGGACGACCCTATAGTCGTCGGACAAGACGGCGGCTGGACATCTTTGGCCCGGGGTCGTGGGGACGACCCTATAGTCGTCGGACATGTCGGCGGCTGGCCAACTTTGGCCCGTGGTCGTGGGGACGATCCAATAGTCGTCGGACATGTCGGCGGCTGGCCAACTTTGGCCCGTGGTCGTGGGGACGACCCAATAGTCGTCGGACATGTCGGCGGCTGGCCAAGTTTGGCCCGTGGTCGTGGGGACGATCCGATAGTCGTTGGACATGACGGTGGCGGGCCAATCTAGTCCCGGGGTCGTCGGGACGACCCTATAGTCGTCGGACATGTCGGTGGCTGGCCAACTTTCGCCCGGTGTCGTGGGGGCGACTCTATAGTCGTCGGACATGTCGGCGGCTGGCCAACTTTGGCCCGGTGTCGTGGGGACGACTCTATAGTCGTCGGACATGTCGGCGGCTGGCCAACCTAGTCCCGAGGTCGTGGGGACGACCCTATAGTAGTCGGACTTGACGGTGGCGGGCCAATCTAGTCCCGGGGTCGTGGGGACGACCCTACAGTCGTCGGACATTTCGGCGGCTTGCCAGCTTTGGCCCGGGGTCGTGGGGACGACCCTATAGTCGTCGGACAAGTCGGCAGCGGGCCAAACTTGTCCCGGGGTCGTGGGGACGACCCTATAATCGTCGGACATGACGGTGGCGGGCCAATCTAGTCCCGGGGTCGTGGGGACGACCCAATAGTGGTCAGACATGTCGGCGGCTGGCCAACCTAGTCCCGAGGTCGTGGGGACGACCCTATAGTCGTCGGACTTGATGGTGGCGGGCCAATCTAGTCCCAGGGTCGTGGGGACGACCCTATAGTCTTCGGACATGTCGGCGGCTGGCCAACTTTGGCCCGTAGTCGTGGGGACGATCCGATAGTCGCCGGACATGACGGTGGCGGGCCAATCTATTCCCGGGGTCGTGGGGACGACCCTATAGTCGTCGGACATGTCGGCGGCTGGCCAACTTTGGCCCCTGGTCGTGGGGACGACCCAATAGTGGTCGGACATGTCGGCGGCTGGCCAACCTAGTCCCGAGGTCGTGGGGACGACCCTATAGTCGTCGGACTTGACGGTGGTGGGCCAATCTAGTCCCGGGGTCCTGGGGACGACCCTACAGTCGTCGGACATTTCGGCGGCTTGCCAACTTGGGCCCGGGGTCGTGGGGACGACTCTATAGTCGTCGGACTTGACGGTGGCGGGCCAATCTAGTCCCGGGGCCGTGGGGACGACCCTATAGTCGTCGGACATGTCGACGGCTGGACAACTTTGGCCCGGTGTCGTGGGGGCGACTCTATAGTCGTCGGACATGTCGGCGGCGGGCCAATCTAGTACCGGGGTCGTGGGGACGACCCTATAGTCTTCGCACATGTCGGCGGCTGGCCAACTTTGGCCCGTGGTCGTGGGGACGACCCAATAGTCGTCGGACATGTCGGCGGCTGGCCAACTTTGGCCCGTAGTCGTGGGGACGATCCGATAGTCGTCGGACATGTCGGCGGCTGGCCAACTTTGGCCCGTGGTCGTGGAGACGATCCGATAGTCGTTGGACATGACGGTGGCGGGCCAATCTAGTCCCGGGGTCGTCGGGACGACCCTATAGTCGTCGGACATGTCGGTGGCTGGCCAACTTTCGCCCGGTGTCGTGGGAACGACTCTATAGTCGTCGGACATATCGGCGGCTGGCCAACTTTGGCCCGTGGTCGTGGGGACGATCCGATAGTCGTTGGACATGACGGTGGCGGGCCAATCTAGTCCCGAGGTCGTCGGGACGACCCTATAGTCGTCGGACATGTCGGCGGCTGGCCAACTTTGGCCCGGTGTCGTGGGGACGACTCTATAGTCGTCGGACATGTCGGCGGCGGGCCAATCTAGTACCGGGGTCGTGGGGACGACCCTATAGTCTTCGGACATGTCGGCGGCTGGCCAACTTTGGCCCGTGGTCGTGGGGACGACCCAATAGTCGTCGGACATGTCGGCGGCTGGCCAACTTTGGCCCGTAGTCGTGGGGACGATCCGATAGTCGTCGGACATGTCGGCGGCTGGCCAACTTTGGCCCGTGGTCGTGGAGACGATCCGATAGTCGTTGGACATGACGGTGGCGGGCCAATCTAGTCCCGGGGTCGTCGGGACGACCCTATATTCGTCGGACATGTCGGTGGCTGGCCAACTTTCGCCCGGTGTCGTGGGAACGACTCTATAGTCGTCGGACATATCGGCGGCTGGCCAACTTTGGCCCGTGGTCGTGGGGACGATCCGATAGTCGTTGGACATGACGGTGGCGGGCCAATCTAGTCCCGAGGTCGTCGGGACGACCCTATAGTCGTCGGACATGTCGGCGGCTGGCCAACTTTGGCCCGGTGTCGTGGGGACGACTCTATAGTCGTCGGACATGTCGGCGGCTGGCCAACTTTGGCCCGTGGTCGTGGGGACGATCCAATAGTCGTCGGACATGTCGGCGACTGGCCAATCTAGTCCCGAGGTCGTCGGGACGACCCTATAGTCGTCGGGCATGTCGGCGGCTGCCCAACTTTGGCCCGTGGTCGTGGGGACGACCCAATAGTCGTCGGACATGTCGGCGGCTGGCCAACCTAGTCCCGAGGTCGTGGGGACGACCCTATAGTCGTCGGACTTGACGGTGGCGGGCCAATCTAGTCCCAGGGTCGTGGGGACGACCCTATAGTCGTCGGACAAGACGGCGGCTGGACATCTTTGGCCCGGGGTCGTGGGGACGACCCTATAGTCGTCGGACATGTCGGCGGCTGGCCAACTTTGGCCCGTGGTCGTGGGGACGATCCAATAGTCGTCGGACATGTCGGCGGCTGGCCAACTTTGGCCCGTGGTCGTGGGGACGACCCAATAGTCGTCGGACATGTCGGCGGCTGGCCAAGTTTGGCCCGTGGTCGTGGGGACGATCCGATAGTCGTTGGACATGACGGTGGCGGGCCAATCTAGTCCCGGGGTCGTCGGGACGACCCTATAGTCGTCGGACATGTCGGTGGCTGGCCAACTTTCGCCCGGTGTCGTGGGGGCGACTCTATAGTCGTCGGACATGTCGGCGGCTGGCCAACTTTGGCCCGGTGTCGTGGGGACGACTCTATAGTCGTCGGACATGTCGGCGGCTGGCCAACCTAGTCCCGAGGTCGTGGGGACGACCCTATAGTAGTCGGACTTGACGGTGGCGGGCCAATCTAGTCCCGGGGTCGTGGGGACGACCCTACAGTCGTCGGACATTTCGGCGGCTTGCCAGCTTTGGCCCGGGGTCGTGGGGACGACCCTATAGTCGTCGGACAAGTCGGCAGCGGGCCAAACTTGTCCCGGGGTCGTGGGGACGACCCTATAATCGTCGGACATGACGGTGGCGGGCCAATCTAGTCCCGGGGTCGTGGGGACGACCCAATAGTGGTCAGACATGTCGGCGGCTGGCCAACCTAGTCCCGAGGTCGTGGGGACGACCCTATAGTCGTCGGACTTGATGGTGGCGGGCCAATCTAGTCCCAGGGTCGTGGGGACGACCCTATAGTCTTCGGACATGTCGGCGGCTGGCCAACTTTGGCCCGTAGTCGTGGGGACGATCCGATAGTCGCCGGACATGACGGTGGCGGGCCAATCTATTCCCGGGGTCGTGGGGACGACCCTATAGTCGTCGGACATGTCGGCGGCTGGCCAACTTTGGCCCCTGGTCGTGGGGACGACCCAATAGTGGTCGGACATGTCGGCGGCTGGCCAACCTAGTCCCGAGGTCGTGGGGACGACCCTATAGTCGTCGGACTTGACGGTGGTGGGCCAATCTAGTCCCGGGGTCCTGGGGACGACCCTACAGTCGTCGGACATTTCGGCGGCTTGCCAACTTGGGCCCGGGGTCGTGGGGACGACTCTATAGTCGTCGGACTTGACGGTGGCGGGCCAATCTAGTCCCGGGGCCGTGGGGACGACCCTATAGTCGTCGGACATGTCGACGGCTGGACAACTTTGGCCCGGTGTCGTGGGGGCGACTCTATAGTCGTCGGACATGTCGGCGGCGGGCCAATCTAGTACCGGGGTCGTGGGGACGACCCTATAGTCTTCGCACATGTCGGCGGCTGGCCAACTTTGGCCCGTGGTCGTGGGGACGACCCAATAGTCGTCGGACATGTCGGCGGCTGGCCAACTTTGGCCCGTAGTCGTGGGGACGATCCGATAGTCGTCGGACATGTCGGCGGCTGGCCAACTTTGGCCCGTGGTCGTGGAGACGATCCGATAGTCGTTGGACATGACGGTGGCGGGCCAATCTAGTCCCGGGGTCGTCGGGACGACCCTATAGTCGTCGGACATGTCGGTGGCTGGCCAACTTTCGCCCGGTGTCGTGGGAACGACTCTATAGTCGTCGGACATATCGGCGGCTGGCCAACTTTGGCCCGTGGTCGTGGGGACGATCCGATAGTCGTTGGACATGACGGTGGCGGGCCAATCTAGTCCCGAGGTCGTCGGGACGACCCTATAGTCGTCGGACATGTCGGCGGCTGGCCAACTT
The DNA here is from genome assembly GCA_963932275.1 of Andrena praecox. Taxonomy (NCBI): domain Eukaryota; kingdom Metazoa; phylum Arthropoda; class Insecta; order Hymenoptera; family Andrenidae; genus Andrena; species Andrena praecox. The sequence goes on along the minus strand of CAWVQO010000333.1, from coordinate 80,423 downwards.
TGGCCCGGTGTCGTGGGGACGACTCTATAGTCGTCGGACATGTCGGCGGCGGGCCAATCTAGTACCGGGGTCGTGGGGACGACCCTATAGTCTTCGGACATGTCGGCGGCTGGCCAACTTTGGCCCGTGGTCGTGGGGACGACCCAATAGTCGTCGGACATGTCGGCGGCTGGCCAACTTTGGCCCGTAGTCGTGGGGACGATCCGATAGTCGTCGGACATGTCGGCGGCTGGCCAACTTTGGCCCGTGGTCGTGGAGACGATCCGATAGTCGTTGGACATGACGGTGGCGGGCCAATCTAGTCCCGGGGTCGTCGGGACGACCCTATATTCGTCGGACATGTCGGTGGCTGGCCAACTTTCGCCCGGTGTCGTGGGAACGACTCTATAGTCGTCGGACATATCGGCGGCTGGCCAACTTTGGCCCGTGGTCGTGGGGACGATCCGATAGTCGTTGGACATGACGGTGGCGGGCCAATCTAGTCCCGAGGTCGTCGGGACGACCCTATAGTCGTCGGACATGTCGGCGGCTGGCCAACTTTGGCCCGGTGTCGTGGGGACGACTCTATAGTCGTCGGACATGTCGGCGGCTGGCCAACTTTGGCCCGTGGTCGTGGGGACGATCCAATAGTCGTCGGACATGTCGGCGACTGGCCAATCTAGTCCCGAGGTCGTCGGGACGACCCTATATTCGTCGGGCATGTCGGCGGCTGCCCAACTTTGGCCCGTGGTCGTGGGGACGACCCAATAGTCGTCGGACATGTCGGCGGCTGGCCAACCTAGTCCCGAGGTCGTGGGGACGACCCTATAGTCGTCGGACTTGACGGTGGCGGGCCAATCTAGTCCCAGGGTCGTGGGGACGACCCTATAGTCTTCGGACATGTCGGCGGCTGGCCAACTTTGGCCCGTAGTCGTGGGGACGATCCGATAGTCGCCGGACATGGCGGTGGCGGGCCAATCTATTCCCGGGGTCGTGGGGACGACCCTATAGTCGTCGGGCATTTCGGCGACTGGCCAACTTTGGCCCGGTGTCGTGGGGACGACTCTATAGTCGTCGGACATGTCGGCGGCGGGCCAATCTAGTACCGGGGTCGTGGGGACGACCCTATAGTCTTCGGACATGTCGGCGGCTGGCCAACTTTGGCCCGTGGTCGTGGGGACGACCCAATAGTCGTCGGACATGTCAGCGGCTGGCCAACTTTGGCCCGGTGTCGTGGGGACGACTCTATAGTCGTTGGACATGTGGGCGGCTGGCCAATCTAGTCCCGGGGACGTGGGGACGACCCTATAGTCTTCGGACATGTCGGCGGCTGGCCAACTTTGGCCCGGTGTTGTGGGGACGACTCTATAGTCGTCGGACATGTCGGCGGCTGGCCAACATTGACCCGTGGTCGTGGGGACGACCCAATAGTCGTTGGACATGTCAGCGGCTGGCCAACTTTGGCCCGGTGTCGTGGGGACGACTCTATAGTCGTTGGACATGTCGGCGGCTGGCCAATCTAGTCCCGGGGACGTGGGGACGACCCTATAGTCTTCGGACATGTCGGCGGCTGGCCAACTTTGGCCCGGGGTCGTGGGGACGACTCTATAGTCGTTGGACATGTCGGCGGCTGGCCAATCTAGTCCCGGGGACGTGGGGACGACCCTATAGTCGTCGGACATGTCGGCGGCTGGCCAACATTGACCCGTGGTCGTGGGGACGACCCAATAGTGGTCGGACATGTCGGCGGCTGGCCAACCTAGTCCCGAGGTCGTGGGGACGACCCTATAGTCGTCGGACTTGACGGTGGCGGGCCAATCTAGTCCCAGGGTCGTGGGGACGACCCTATAGTCGTTGGACGTGTCAGCGGCTGGCCAACTTTGGCCCGGTGTCGTGGGGACGACTCTATAGTCGTTGGACATGTGGGCGGCTGGCCAATCTAGTCCCGGGGACGTGGGGACGACCCTATAGTCTTCGGACATGTAGGCGGCTGGCCAACTTTGGCCCGGGGTCGTGGGGACGACTCTATAGTCGTCGGACATGTCGGCGGCTGGCCAGCTTTGGCCCCTGGTCGTGGGGACGACCCAATAGTGGTCGGACATGTCGGCGGCTGGCCAACCTAGTCCCGAGGTCGTGGGGACGACCCTATAGTCGTCGGACTTGACGGTGGCGGGCCAATCTAGTCCCAGGGTCGTGGGGACGACCCTATAGTCGTCGGACATGTCGGCGGCTGGCCAACTTTGGCCCGTGGTCGTGGGGACGATCCAATAGTCGTCGGACATGTCGGTGGCTGGCCAACTTTGGCCCGGTGTCGTGGGGACGACTCTATAGTCGTCGGACATGTCGGCGGCTGGCCAACCTAGACCCGGGGTCGTAGGGACGACCCTATTGTCGTCGGACATGACGGTGGCGGGCCAATCTAGTCCCGGGGTCGTGGGGACGATCCGATAGTCGTTGGACATGACGGTGGCGGGCCAATCTAGTCCCGGGGTCGTCGGGACGACCCTATAGTCGTCGGACATGTCGGCGGCTGGCCAATCTAGTCGCGGGGTCGTGGGGACGACCCAATAGTCGTCGGACATGTCGGCGGCTGGCCAACTTTGGCCCGTAGTCGTGGGGACGATCCGATATTCGCCGGACATGACGGTGGCGGGCCAATCTATTCCCGGGGTCGTGGGGACGACCCTATAGTCGTCGGACATGTCGGCGGCTGGCCAACTTTGGCCTGTGGTCGTGGGGACGACCCTATAGCCGTCGGACATGTCGGCGGCTGGCCAACATTGGCCCGTGGTCGTGGGGACGAACCAATAGTCATCGGACATGTCGGCGGCTGGCCAACTTTGGCCCGTGGTCGTGGGGACGATCCGATAGTCGATGGATATGACGGTGCCGGGCCAATCAAGTCCCGGGGTCGTAGGTACGACCCTATAGTCATCGGACATGTCGGCGATTGGCCATTATTGGCCCGGGGTCGTGGGGACGACCGTATATTCGTCGGACATGACGGTGGCGGGCCAATCTAGTCCCGGGGTCGTGGGGACGACCCTATAGTCGTCGGACAACACGGCGGCTGGACATCTTTGGCCCGCGGTCGTGGGGACGACCCTATAGTCGTCGGACATGACGGTGGCGGGCCAATCTAGTCCCAGGGTCGTTGGGACGACCCTATAGTCGTTGGACATGTCGGCGGCTGGCCAACTTTGGCCCGTGGTCGTGGGGACGACCCTATAGTCGTCGGAAATAACCATGGCGGGGCAATCTATTCCCGGGGTCGTGGGCACGACCCTGTAGTCGTCGGACATGACGGTGGCGGGCCAATCTAGTCCCGGGGTCATGGGAACGACCCTATAGTCGTCGGATATTTCGGCGGCCGGCCAACTTTGCCCCGGTGTCGTGGGGACGACTGTATAGTCATCGGACATGTCGGCGGCTGGCCATTCTAGTCCCGGGGTCGTGGGGACGACCCTATTGTCGTCGGACATGACGGTTTGCGGGCCAATCTAGACCCGGGGTCGTGGGGACGACCCTATGGTCGTCGGACATGTCGGCGGCTGGCCATTCTAATCCCGGGGTCGTGGGGACGACCCTATTGTCGTCGGACATGACGGTGGCGGGCCAATCTAGTCCCGGGGTCGTGGGGACGACCCTATAGTCGTCGGACATGTCGGCGGCTGGCCAACTTTGGCCCGTGGTCGTGGGGACGATCCGATAGTCACCGGACATGACGGTGGCGGGCCAATCTATTCCCGGAGTCGTGGGGACGACCCTATAGTCGTCGGACATGTCGGTGGCTGGCCAACTTTGGCCCGGTGTCGTGGGGACGACTCTATAGTCGTCGGACATGTCGGCGGCGGGCCAATCTAGTACCGGGGTCGTGGGGACGACCCTATAGTCTTCGGACATATCGGCGGCTGGCCAACTTTGGCCCGTGGTCGTGGGGACGACCCAATAGTCGTCGGACATGTTGGCGGCTGGCCAACTTTGGCCCGTAGTCGTGGTGACGATCCGATAGTCGCCGGACATGACGGTGGCGGGCCAATCTAGTCCCGGGGTCGTGGGGACGACCCTATAGTCGTCGGACAAGACGGCGGCTGGACATCTTTCGCCCGGGGTCGTGGGGACGACCCTATAGTCGTCGGACATGTCGGCGGCTGGCCAACGTTGGCCCGTGGTCGTGGGGACGACCCTATAGTCGTCGGACATGTCGGCGGCTGGCCAACATTGACCCGTGGTCGTGGGGACGACCCAATAGTCGTTGGACATGTCAGCGGCTGGCCAACTTTGGCCCGGTGTCGTGGGGACGACTCTAGAGTCGTCGGACATGTCGGCGGCTGGCCAACTTTGGCCCCTGGTCGTGGGGACGACCCAATAGTGGTCGGACATGTCGGCGGCTGGCCAACCTAGTCCCGAGGTCGTGGGGACGACCCTATAGTCGTCGGACTTGACGGTGGCGGGCCAATCTAGTCCCAGGGTCGTGGGGACGACCCTATAGTCTTCGGACATGTCGGCGGCTGGCCAACTTTGGCCCGTAGTCGTGGGGACGATCCGATAGTCGCCGGACATGGCGGTGCCGGGCCAATCTATTCCCGGGGTCGTGGGGACGACCCTATAGTCGTCGGGCATTTCGGCGGCTGGCCAACTTTGGCCCGGTGTCGTGGGGACGACTCTATAGTCGTCGGACATGTCGGCGGCGGGCCAATCTAGTACCGGGGTCGTGGGGACGACCGTATAGTCTTCGGACATGTCGGCGGCTGGCCAACTTTGGCCCGTGGTCGTGGGGACGACCCAATAGTCGTCGGACATGTCAGCGGCTGGCCAACTTTGGCCCGGTGTCGTGGGGACGACTCTATAGTCGTTGGACATGTGGGCGGCTGGCCAATCTAGTCCCGGGGACGTGGGGACGACCCTATAGTCTTCGGACATGTCGGCGGCTGGCCAACTTTGGCCCGGTGTCGTGGGGACGACTCTATAGTCGTCGGACATGTCGGCGGCTGGCCAACATTGACCCGTGGTCGTGGGGACGACCCAATAGTCGTTGGACATGTCAGCGGCTGGCCAACTTTGGCCCGGTGTCGTGGGGACGACTCTATAGTCGTTGGACATGTGGGCGGCTGGCCAATCTAGTCCCGGGGACGTGGGGACGACCCTATAGTCTTCGGACATGTAGGCGGCTGGCCAACTTTGGCCCGGGGTCGTGGGGACGACTCTATAGTCGTTGGACATGTCGGCGGCTGGCCAATCTAGTCCCGGGGACGTGGGGACGACCCTATAGTCTTCGGACATGTCGGCGGCTGGCCAACTTTGGCCCGGGGTCGTGGGGACGACTCTATAGTCGTTGGACATGTCGGCGGCTGGCCAATCTAGTCCCGGGGACGTGGGGACGACCCTATAGTCGTCGGACATGTCGGCGGCTGGCCAACATTGACCCGTGGTCGTGGGGACGACCCAATAGTCGTTGGACATGTCAGCGGCTGGCCAACTTTGGCCCGGTGTCGTGGGGACGACTCTATAGTCGTTGGACATGTGGGCGGCTGGCCAATCTAGTCCCGGGGACGTGGGGACGACCCTATAGTCTTCGGACATGTAGGCGGCTGGCCAACTTTGGCCCGGGGTCGTGGGGACGACTCTATAGTCGTCGGACATGTCGGCGGCTGGCCAGCTTTGGCCCCTGGTCGTGGGGACGACCCAATAGTGGTCGGACATGTCGGCGGCTGGCCAACCTAGTCCCGAGGTCGTGGGGACGACCCTATAGTCGTCGGACTTGACGGTGGCGGGCCAATCTAGTCCCAGGGTCGTGGGGACGACCCTATAGTCGTCGGACATGTCGGCGGCTGGCCAACTTTGGCCCGTGGTCGTGGGGACGATCCAATAGTCGTCGGACATGTCGGTGGCTGGCCAACTTTGGCCCGGTGTCGTGGGGACGACTCTATAGTCGTCGGACATGTCGGCGGCTGGCCAACCTAGACCCGGGGTCGTAGGGACGACCCTATTGTCGTCGGACATGACGGTGGCGGGCCAATCTAGTCCCGGGGTCGTGGGGACGATCCGATAGTCGTTGGACATGACGGTGGCGGGCCAATCTAGTCCCGGGGTCGTCGGGACGACCCTATAGTCGTCGGACATGTCGGCGGCTGGCCAATATAGTCGCGGGGTCGTGGGGACGACCCAATAGTCGTCGGACATGTCGGCGGCTGGCCAACTTTGGCCCGTAGTCGTGGGGACGATCCGATATTCGCCGGACATGACGGTGGCGGGCCAAACTATTCCCGGGGTCGTGGGGACGACCCTATAGTCGTCGGACACGTCGGCGGCTGGCCAACTTTGGCCTGTGGTCGTGGGGACGACCCTATAGCCGTCGGACATGTCGGCGGCTGGCCAACATTGGCCCGTGGTCGTGGGGACGAACCAATAGTCATCGGACATGTCGGCGGCTGGCCAACTTTGGCCCGTGGTCGTGGGGACGATCCGATAGTCGATGGATATGACGGTGCCGGGCCAATCAAGTCCCGGGGTCGTAGGTACGACCCTATAGTCATCGGACATGTCGGCGATTGGCCATTATTGGCCCGGGGTCGTGGGGACGACCGTATATTCGTCGGACATGACGGTGGCGGGCCAATCTAGTCCCGGGGTCGTGGGGACGACCCTATAGTCGTCGGACAACACGGCGGCTGGACATCTTTGGCCCGCGGTCGTGGGGACGACCCTATAGTCGTCGGACATGACGGTGGCGGGCCAATCTAGTCCCAGGGTCGTTGGGACGACCCTATAGTCGTCGGACATGTCGGCGGCTGGCCAACTTTGGCCCGTGGTCGTGGGGACGACTCTATAGTCGTCGGACATGTCGGCGGCTGGCCAACCTAGACCCGGGGTCGTGGGGACGACCCTATTGTCGTCGGACATGACGGTGGCGGGCCAATCTAGTCCCGGGGTGGTGGGGACGACCCTATAGTCGTCGGACATGTCGGCGGCTGGCCAACTTTGGCCCGTGGTCTTGGGGACGACTGTATAGTCGTCGGACATGTCGGCGGCTGGCCATTCTAGTCCCGGGGTCGTGGGGACGACCCTATAGTCGTCGGACATGTCGGCGGCGGGCCAACTTTGGCCCGGGATCGTGGAGACGACCCTATAGTCATCGGACATGTCGGCGATTGGCCATTATTGGCCCGGGGTCGTGGGGACGACCGTATATTCGTCGGACATGACGGTGGCGGGCCAATCTAGTCCCGGGGTCGTGGGGACGACCCTATAGTCGTCGGACATATCAGCGGCTGGCCAACTTTTGCCCGGGGTCGTGGGGACGACCCTATAGTCGTCGGACATGTCGGCGGCTTGCCAACTTTGGCCCGGGGTCGTGGGGACGACCCTATAGTCGTCGGACATGTCGGCGGCTGGCCAACTTTGGCCCGGTGTCGTGGAGACGACTCTATAGTCGTCGGACATGTCGGCGGCGGCCCAATCTAGTTCCGGGGTCGTGAGGACGACCCTATAGTCGTCGGACATGTCGGCGGCTGGCCAACTTTGGCCCATGGTCGTGGGGACGACCCAATAGTCGTTGGACATGTCGGCGGCTGGCCAGCTTTGGCCCGTGGTTGTGGGGACGACCCTATAGTCGTTGGACATGACGGTGGCGGGCCAATCTAGTCCCGGGGTCGTGGGGACGACCCTATAGTCGTCGGACATGTCGGCGGCTTGCCAACTTTGGCCCGGGGTCGTGGGGACGACCCTATAGTCGTCGGACATGTCGGCGGCTGGCCAACTTTGGCCCGTGGTCGTGGGGACGATCCAATAGTCGTCGGACATGTCGGTGGCTGGCCAACTTTGGCCCGAGGTCGTGGGGACGACCCTATAGTAGTCGGACATGTCGGCGGCTGTCCAACTTGGGCCCGGTGTCGTGGGGACGACTCTATAGTCGTCGGACATGTCGGCGGCTGGCCAACCTAGACCCGGGGTCGTGGGGACGACCCTATTGTCGTCGGACATGACGGTGGCGGGCCAATCTAGTCCCGGGGTCGTGGGGACGACCCTATAGTCGTCGGACATGTCGGCGGCTGGCCAACTTTGGCCCGTGGTCTTGGGGACGACTGTATAGTCGTCGGACATGTCGGCGGCTGGCCATTCTAGTCCCGGGGTCGTGGGGACGACCCTATAGTCGTCGGACATGTCGGCGGCGGGCCAACTTTGGCCCGGGGTCGTGGAGACGACCCTATAGTCATCGGACATGTCGGCGATTGGCCATTATTGGCCCGGGGTCGTGGGGACGACCGTATATTCGTCGGACATGACGGTGGCGGGCCAATCTAGTCCCGGGGTCGTGGGGACGACCCTATAGTCGTCGGACATATCAGCGGCTGGCCAACTTTTGCCCGGGCTCGTGGGGACGACCCTATAGTCGTCGGACATGTCGGCGGCTTGCCAACTTTGGCCCGGGGTCGTGGGGACGACCCTATAGTCGTCGGACATGTCGGCGGCTGGCCAACTTTGGCCCGGTGTCGTGGGGACGACTCTATAGTCGTCGGACATGTCGGCGGCGGCCCAATCTAGTACCGGGGTCGTGAGGACGACACTATAGTCGTCGGACATGTCGGCGGCTGGCCAAGTTTGGCCCATGGTCGTGGGGACGACCCAATAGTCGTTGGACATGTCGGCGGCTGGCCAGCTTTGGCCCGTGGTTGTGGGGACGACCCTATAGTCGTTGGACATGACGGTGGCGGGCCAATCTAGTCCCGGGGTCGTGGGGACGACCCTATAGTCGTCGGACATGTCGGCGGCTTGCCAACTTTGGCCCGGGGTCGTGGGGACGACCCTATAGTCGTCGGACATGTCGGCGGCTGGCCAACTTTGGCCCGTGGTCGTGGGGACGATCCAATAGTCGTCGGACATGTCGGTGGCTGGCCAACTTTGGCCCGAGGTCGTGGGGACGACCCTATAGTAGTCGGACATGTCGGCGGCTGTCCAACTTTGGCCCGGTGTCGTGGGGACGACTCTATAGTCGTCGGACATGTCGGCGGCTGGCCAACCTAGACCCGGGGTCGTGGGGACGACCCTATTGTCGATGGATATGACGGTGCCGGGCCAACCTAGTCCCGAGGTCTTGAGGGCGACCCTATAGTCGTCGGACATGTCGGCGGCTGGCCAACTTTGGCCGTGGTCGCGAGGACGACCCAATAGTCGTTGGACATGTCGGCGGCTGGCCAACTTTGGCCCGTGGTTGTGGGGACGACCCTATAGTCGTTGGACATGACGGTGGCGGGCCAATCTAGTCCCGGGGTGGTGGGGACGACCCTATAGTCGTCGGACAAGACGGCGGCTGGACATCTTTGGCCCGGGGTCGTGGGGACGACCCTATAGTCGTTGGACATGTCGGCGGCTGACCAGCTTTGGCCCGTGGTTGTGGGGACGACCCTATAGTCGTTGGACATGACGGTGGCGGGCCAATCTAGTCCCGGGGTCGTGGGGACGACCCTATAGTCGTCGGACATGTCGGCGGGTTGCCAACTTTGGCCCGGGGTCGTGGGGACGACCCTATAGTCGTCGGACATGTCGGCGGCTGGCCAACTTTGGCCCGTGGTCGTGGGGACGATCCAATAGTCGTCGGACATGTCGGTGGCGGGCCAACTTTGGCCCGGGGTCGTGGAGACGACCCTATAGTCATCGGACATGTCGGCGATTGGCCATTATTGGTCCGGGGTCGTGGGGACGACCGTATATTCGTCGGACATGACGGTGGCGGGCCAATCTAGTCCCGGGGTCGTGGGGACGACCCTATAGTCGTCGGACATATCAGCGGCTGGCCAACTTTTGCCCGGGGTCGTGGGGACGACCCTATAGTCGTCGGACATGTCGGCGGCTTGCCAACTTTGGCCCGAGGTCGTGGGGACGACCCTATAGTAGTCGGACATGTCGGCGGCTGTCCAACTTTGGCCCGGTGTCGTGGGGACGACTCTATAGTCGTCGGACATGTCGGCGGCTGGCCAACCTAGACCCGGGGTCGTGGGGACGACCCTATTGTCGTCGGACATGACGGTGGCGGGCCAATCTAGTCCCGGGGTCGTGGGGACGACCCTATAGTCGTCGGACAAGACGGCGGCGGGCCAATCCAGTCCCGGGGTCGTAGGGACGACCCTATAGTCGTCGGACATGTCGGCGGTTGGCCAACTTTGGCCTGTGGTCGTGGGGACGACTCTATAGTCGTCGGACATGTCGGCGGCTGGCCAACCTAGACCCGGGGTCGTGGGGACGACCCTATTGTCGTCGGACATGACGGTGGCGGGCCAATCTAGTCCCGGGGTCGTGGGGACGACCCTATAGTCGTCGGACATGTCGGCGGCTAGCCAACTTTGGCCCGTGGTCTTGGGGACGACTGTATAGTCGTCGGACATGTCGGCGGCTGGCCATTCTAGTCCCGGGGTCGTGGGGACGACCCTATAGTCGTCGGACATGTCGGCGGCGGGCCAACTTTGGCCCGGGGTCGTGGAGGCGACCCTATAGTCATCGGACATGTCGGCGATTGGCCATTATTGGCCCGGGGTCGTGGGGACGACCGTATATTCGTCGGACATGACGGTGGCGGGCCAATCTAGTCCCGGGGTCGTGGGGACGACCCTATAGTCGTCGGACATATCAGCGGCTGGCCAACTTTTGCCCGGGGTCGTGGGGACGACCCTATAGTCGTCGGACATGTCGGCGGCTGGCCAATCTAGTCGCGGGGTCGTGGGGACGACCCAATAGTCGTCGGACATGTCGGCGGCGGCCAACTTTGGCCCGTAGTCGTGGGGACGATCCGATATTCGCCGGACATGACGGTGGCGGGCCAATCTATTCCCGGGGTCGTGGGGACGACCCTATAGTCGTCGGACATGTCGGCGGCTGGCCAACTTTGGCCCGGTGTCGTGGGGACGACCCTATAGTCGTCGGACATGTCGGCGGCTGGCCAACTTTGGCCTGTGGTCGTGGGGACGACCCTATAGCCGTCGGACATGTCGGCGGCTGGCCAACATTGGCCCGTGGTCGTGGGGACGAACCAATAGTCATCGGACATGTCGGCGGCTGGCCAACTTTGGCCCGTGGTCGTGGGGACGATCCGATAGTCGATGGATATGACAGTGCCGGGCCAATCAAGTCCCGGGGTCGTAGGTACGACCCTATAGTCATCGGACATGTCGGCGATTGGCCATTATTGGCCCGGGGTCGTAGGGACGACCGTATATTCGTCGGACATGACGGTGGCGGGCCAATCTAGTCCCGGGGTCGTGGGGACGACCCTATAGTCGTCGGACAACACGGCGGCTGGACATCTTTGGCCCGCGGTCGTGGGGACGACCCTATAGTCGTCGGACATGACGGTGGCGGGCCAATATAGTCCCAGGGTCGTTGGGACGACCCTATAGTCGTCGGACATGTCGGCGGCTGGCCAACTTTGGCCCGTGGTCGTGGGGACGACTCTATAGTCGTCGGACATGTCGGCGGCTGGCCAACCTAGACCCGGGGTCGTGGGGACGACCCTATTGTCGTCGGACATGACGGTGGCGGGCCAATCTAGTCCCGGGGTCGTGGGGACGACCCTATAGTCGTCGGACATGTCGGCGGCTGGCCAACTTTGGCCCGTGGTCTTGGGGACGACTGTATAGTCGTCGGACATGTCGGCGGCTGGCCATTCTAGTCCCGGGGTCGTGGGGACGACCCTATAGTCGTCGGACATGTCGGCGGCGGGCCAACTTTGGCCCGGGGTCGTGGAGACGACCCTATAGTCATCGGACATGTCGGCGATTGGCCATTATTGGCCCGGGGTCGTGGGGACGACCGTATATTCGTCGGACATGACGGTGGCGGGCCAATCTAGTCCCGGGGTCGTGGGGACGACCCTATAGTCGTCGGACATATCAGCGGCTGGCCAACTTTTGCCCGGGGTCGTGGGGACGACCCTATAGTCGTCGGACATGTCGGCGGCTTGCCAACTTTGGCCCGGGGTCGTGGGGACGACCCTATAGTCGTCGGACATGTCGGCGGCTGGCCAACTTTGGCCCGGTGTCGTGGGGACGACTCTATAGTCGTCGGACATGTCGGCGGCGGCCCAATCTAGTTCCGGGGTCGTGAGGACGACACTATAGTCGTCGGACATGTCGGCGGCTGTCCAACTTTGGCCCATGGTCGTGGGGACGACCCAATAGTCGTTGGACATGTCGGCGGCTGGCCAGCTTTGGCCCGTGGTTGTGGGGACGACCCTATAGTCGTTGGACATGACGGTGGCGGGCCAATCTAGTCCCGGGGTCGTGGGGACGACCCTATAGTCGTCGGACATGTCGGCGGCTTGCCAACTTTGGCCCGGGGTCGTGGGGACGACCCTATAGTCTTCGGACATGTCGGCGGCTGGCCAACTTTGGCCCGTGGTCGTGGGGACGACTCTATAGTCGTCGGACATGTCGGCGGCTGGCCAACCTAGACCCGGGGTCGTGGGGACGACCCTATTGTCGTCGGACATGTCGGCGGCTGGCCAACCTAGACCCGGGGTCGTGGGGACGACCCTATTGTCGTCGGACATGACGGTGGCGGGCCAATCTAGTCCCGGGGTCGTGGGGACGACCCTATAGTCGTCGGACATGTCGGTGGCGGGCCAATCTAGACCCGGGGTCATGGGAACCACCCTATAGTCGTCGGATATTTCGGCGGCCGGCCAACTTTGGCCCGTGATCGTGGGGACGACCCTATAGTCGTCGGACATTTCGGCGGCTTGCCAACTTTGGCCCGGGGTCGTGGGGACGACCCTATAGTCGTCGGACATGTCGGCGGCTGGCCAACCTAGTCCCGAGGTCGTGGGGACGACCCTATAGTCGTCGGACTTGACGGTGGCGGGCCAATCTAGTCCCGGGGTCGTGGGGACGACCCTACAGTCGTCGGACATTTCGGCGGCTTGCCAGCTTTGGCCCGGGGTCGTGGGGACGACCCTATTGTCGTCGGACATGACGGTGGCGGGCCAATCTAGTCCCGGGGTCGTGGGGACGATCCGATAGTCGTTGGACATGACGGTGGCGGGCCAATCTAGTCCCGGGGTCGTCGGGACGACCCTATAGTCGTCGGACATGTCGGCGGCTGGCCAATCTAGTCCCGGGGTCGTGGGGACGACCCTATAGTCTTCGGACATGTCGGCGGCTGGCCAACTTTGGCCCGTGGTCGTGGGGACGACCCAATAGTCGTCGGACATGTCGGCGGCTGGCCAACTTTGGCCCGTAGTCGTGGGGACGATTCGATATTCGCCGGACATGACGGTGGCGGGCCAATCTATTCCCGGGGTCGTGGGGACGACCCTATAGTCTTCGGACATGTCGGCGCCCTGGCCAACTTTGGCCCGTGGTCGTGGGGACGACCCAATAGTCGTCGGACATGTCGGCGGCTGCCCAACTTTGGCCCGTGGTCGTGGGGACGACCCAATAGTCGTCGGACATGTCGGCGGCTGGCCAACTTTGGCCCGTGGTCGTGGGGACGATCCGATAGTCGTTGGACATGACGGTGGCGGGCCAATCTAGTCCCGGGGTCGTGGGGACGACCCTACAGTCGTCGGACATGTCGGCGGCGGGCCAACTTTGGCCCGGGGTCGTGGAGACGACCCTATAGTCGTCGGACATGTCGGCGGCTGGCCAACTTTGGCCCGGTGTCGTGGGGACGACTCTATAGTCGTCGGACATGTCGGCGGCGGCCCAATCTAGTTCCGGGGTCGTGAGGACGACACTATAGTCGTCGGACATGTCGGCGGCTGGCCAACTTTGGCCCATGGTCGTGGGGACGACCCAATAGTCGTTGGACAAGTCGGCGGCTGGCCAGCTTTGGCCCGTGGTTGTGGGGACGACCCTATAGTCGTTGGACATGACGGTGGCGGGCCAATCTAGTCCCGGGGTCGTCGGGACGACCCTATAGTCGTCGGACATGTCGGCGGCTGGCCAATCTAGTCGCGGGGTCGTGGGGACGACCCAATAGTCGTCGGACATGTCGGCGGTTGGCCAACTTTGGCCTGTGGTCGTGGGGACGACTCTATAGTCGTCGGACATGTCGGCGGCTGGCCAACCTAGACCCGTGGTCGTGGGGACGACCCTATTGTCGTCGGACATGACGGTGGCGGGCCAATCTAGTCCCGGGGTCGTGGGGACGACCCTATAGTCGTTGGACATGTCGGCGGCTGGCCAGCTTTGGCCCGTGGTTGTGGGGACGACCCTATAGTCGTCGGACATGACGGTGGCCGGCCAATCTAGTCCCGGGGTCGTGGGGACGACCCTATAGTCGTCGGACATGTCGGCGGCTGGCCAACTTTGGCCCGTGGTCTTGGGGACGACTGTATAGTCGTCGGACATGTCGGCGGCTGGCCAACTTTGGCCCGTGGTCGTGGGGACGACCCAATAGTCGTCGGACATGTCGGCGGCTGGCCAACTTTGGCCCGTAGTCGTGGGGACGATCCGATAGTCGCCGGACATGACGGTGGCGGGCCAATCTATCCCCGGGGTCGTCGGGACGACCCTATAGTCGTCGGACATGTCGGCGGCTGGACAACTTTGGCCCGGTGTCGTGGGGGCGACTCTATAGTCGTCGGACATGTCGGCGGCGGGCCAATCTAGTACCGGGGTCGTGGGGACGACCCTATAGTCTTCGGACATGTCGGCGCCCTGGCCAACTTTGGCCCGTGGTCGTGGGGACGACCCAATAGTCGTCGGACATGTCGGCGGCTGCCCAACTTTGGCCCGTGGTCGTGGGGACGACCCAATAGTCGTCGGACATGTCGGCGGCTGGCCAACTTTGGCCCGTGGTCGTGGGGACGATCCGATAGTCGTTGGACATGACGGTGGCGGGCCGATCTAGTCCCGGGGTCGTGGGGACGACCCTACAGTCGTCGGACATGTCGGCGGCTGGCCAACCTAGACCCGGGGTCGTGGGGACGACCCTATTGTCGTCGGACATGACGGTGGCGGGCCAATCTAGTCCCGGGGTCGTGGGGACGACCCTATAGTCGTCGGACATGTCGGCGGCTGGCCAATCTAGTCGCGGGGTCGTGGGGACGACCCAATAGTCGTCGGACATGTCGGCGGCTGGCCAACTTTGGCCCGTAGTCGTGGGGGCGATCCGATATTCGCCGGACATGACGGTGGCGGGCCAATCTATTCCCGGGGTCGTGGGGACGACCCTATAGTCGTCGGACATGTCGGCGGCTGGCCAACTTTGGCCCGGTGTCGTGGGGACGACCCTATAGTCGTCGGACATGTCGGCGACTGGCCAACTTTGGCCTGTGGTCGTGGGGACGACCCTATAGCCGTCGGACATGTCGGCGGCTGGCCAACATTGGCCCGTGGTCGTGGGGACGAACCAATAGTCATCGGACATGTCGGCGGCTGGCCAACTTTGGCCCGTGGTCGTGGGGACGATCCGATAGTCGATGGATATGACGGTGCCGGGCCAATCAAGTCCCGGGGTCGTAGGTACGACCCTATAGTCATCGGACATGTCGGCGATTGGCCATTATTGGCCCGGGGTCGTGGGGACGACCGTATGTTCGTCGGACATGACGGTGGCGGGCCAATCTAGTCCCGGGGTCGTGGGGACGACCCTATAGTCGTCGGACAACACGGCGGCTGGACATCTTTGGCCCGCGGTCGTGGGGACGACCCTATAGTCGTCGGACATGACGGTGGCGGGCCAATCTAGTCCCAGGGTCGTTGGGACGATCCTATAGTCGTCGGACATGTCGGCGGCTGGCCAACTTTGGCCCGTGGTCGTGGGGACGACTCTATAGTCGTCGGACATGTCGGCGGCTGGCCAACCAAGACCCGGGGTCGTGGGGACGACCCTATTGTCGTCGGACATGACGGTGGCGGGCCAATCTAGTCCCGGGGTCGTGGGGACGACCCTATAGTCGTCGGACATGTCGGCGGCTGGCCAACTTTGGCCCGTGGTCTTGGGGACGACTGTATAGTCGTCGGACATGTCGGCGGCTGGCCATTCTAGTCCCGGGGTCGTGGGGACGACCCTATAGTCGTCGGACATGTCGGCGGCGGGCCAACTTTGGCCCGGGGTCGTGGAGACGACCCTATAGTCATCGGACATGTCGGCGATTGGCCATTATTGGCCCGGGGTCGTGGGGACGACTCTATAGTCGTCGGACATGTCGGCGGCTGGCCAACCTAGACCCGGGGTCGTGGGGACGACCCTATTGTCGTCGGACATGACGGTGGCGGGCCAATCTAGTCCCGGGGTCGTGGGGACGACCCTATAGTCGTCGGACATGTCGGCGGCTGGCCAACTTTGGCCCGTGGTCTTGGGGACGACTGTATAGTCGTCGGACATGTCGGCGGCTGGCCATTCTAGTCCCGGGGTCGTGGGGACGACCCTATAGTCGTCGGACATGTCGGCGGCGGGCCAACTTTGGCCCGGGGTCGATGAGACGACCCTATAGTCATCGGACATGTCGGCGATTGGCCATTATTGGCCCGGGGTCGTGGGGACGACCGTATATTCGTCGGACATGACGGTGGCGGGCCAATCTAGTCCCGGGGTCGTGGGGACGACCCTATAGTCGTCGGACATATCAGCGGCTGGCCAACTTTTGCCCGGGGTCGTGGGGACGACCCTATAGTCGTCGGACATGTCGGCGGCTTGCCAACTTTGGCCCGGGGTCGTGGGGACGACCCTATAGTCGTCGGACATGTCGGCGGCTGGCCAACTTTGGCCCGGTGTCGTGGGGACGACTCTATAGTCGTCGGACATGTCGGCGGCGGCCCAATCTAGTACCGGGGTCGTGGGGACGACCCTATAGTCTTCGGACATGTCGGCGGCTGGCCAACTTTGGCCCGTGGTCGTGGGGACGACCCAATAGTCGTCGGACATGTCGGCGGCTGGCCAACTTTGGCCCGTAGTCGTGGGGACGATCCGATAGTCGCCGGACATGACGGTGGCGGGCCAATCTATCCCCGGGGTCGTGGGGACGACCCTATAGTCGTCGGACATGTCGGCGGCTGGACAACTTTGGCCCGGTGTCGTGGGGGCGACTCTATAGTCGTCGGACATGCCGGCGGCGGGCCAATCTAGTACCGGGGTCGTGGGGACGACCCTATAGTCTTCGGACATGTCGGCGGCTGGCCAACTTTGGCCCGTGGTCGTGGGGACGACCCAATAGTCGTCGGACATGTCGGCGGCTGCCCAACTTTGGCCCGTGGTCGTGGGGACGACCCAATAGTCGTCGGACATGTCGGCGGCTGGCCAACTTTGGCCCGTGGTCGTGGGGACGATCCGATAGTCGTTGGACATGACGGTGGCGGGCCAATCTAGTCCCGGGGTCGTCGGGACGACCCTATAGTCGTCGGACATGTCGGCGGCTGGCCAACTGTGGCCCCTGGTCGTGGGGACGACCCAATAGTGGTCGGACATGTCGGCGGCTGGCCAACCTAGTCCCGAGGTCGTGGGGACGACCCTATAGTCGTCGGACTTGACGGTGGCGGGCCAATCTAGTCCCGGGGTCGTGGGGACGACCCTACAGTCGTCGGACATTTCGGCGGCTTGCCAACTTTGGCCCGGGGTCGTGGGGACGACCCTATAGTCGTCGGACATGTCGGCGGCTGGCCAACCTAGTCCCGAGGTCGTGGGGACGACCCTATAGTCGTCGGACTTGACGGTGGCGGGCCAATCTAGTCCCGGGGTCGTGGGGACGACCCTACAGTCGTCGGACATTTCGGCGGCTTGCCAGCATTGGCCCGGGGTCGTGGGGACGACCCTATTGTCGTCGGACATGACGGTGGCGGGCCAATCTAGTCCCGGGGTCGTGGGGACGACCCTATAGTCGTCGGACATATCAGCGGCTGGCCAACTTTTGCCCGGGGTCGTGGGGACGACCCTATAGTCGTCGGACATGTCGGCGGCTTGCCAACTTTGGCCCGGGGTCGTGGGGACGACCCTATAGTCGTCGGACATGTCGGCGGCTGGCCAACTTTGGCCCGGTGTCGTGGGGACGACTCTATAGTCGTCGGACATGTCGGCGGCGGCCCAATCTAGTACCGGGGTCGTGGGGACGACCCTATAGTCTTCGGACATGTCGGCGGCTGGCCAACTTTGGCCCGTGGTCGTGGGGACGACCCAATAGTCGTCGGACATGTCGGCGGCTGGCCAACTTTGGCCCGTAGTCGTGGGGACGATCCGATAGTCGCCGGACATGACGGTGGCGGGCCAATCTATCCCCGGGGTCGTGGGGACGACCCTATAGTCGTCGGACATGTCGGCGGCTGGACAACTTTGGCCCGGTGTCGTGGGGGCGACTCTATAGTCGTCGGACATGCCGGCGGCGGGCCAATCTAGTACCGGGGTCGTGGGGACGACCCTATAGTCTTCGGACATGTCGGCGGCTGGCCAACTTTGGCCCGTGGTCGTGGGGACGACCCAATAGTCGTCGGACATGTCGGCGGCTGCCCAACTTTGGCCCGTGGTCGTGGGGACGACCCAATAGTCGTCGGACATGTCGGCGGCTGGCCAACTTTGGCCCGTGGTCGTGGGGACGATCCGATAGTCGTTGGACATGACGGTGGCGGGCCAATCTAGTCCCGGGGTCGTCGGGACGACCCTATAGTCGTCGGACATGTCGGCGGCTGGCCAACTGTGGCCCCTGGTCGTGGGGACGACCCAATAGTGGTCGGACATGTCGGCGGCTGGCCAACCTAGTCCCGAGGTCGTGGGGACGACCCTATAGTCGTCGGACTTGACGGTGGCGGGCCAATCTAGTCCCGGGGTCGTGGGGACGACCCTACAGTCGTCGGACATTTCGGCGGCTTGCCAACTTTGGCCCGGGGTCGTGGGGACGACCCTATAGTCGTCGGACATGTCGGCGGCTGGCCAACCTAGTCCCGAGGTCGTGGGGACGACCCTATAGTCGTCGGACTTGACGGTGGCGGGCCAATCTAGTCCCGGGGTCGTGGGGACGACCCTACAGTCGTCGGACATTTCGGCGGCTTGCCAGCATTGGCCCGGGGTCGTGGGGACGACCCTATTGTCGTCGGACATGACGGTGGCGGGCCAATCTAGTCCCGGGGTCGTGGGGACGACCCTATTGTCGTCGGACATGTCGGCGGCTGGCCAACTTTGGCCCGTGGTCTTGGGGACGACTGTATAGTCGTCGGACATGTCGGCGGCTGGCCATTCTAGTCCCGGGGTCGTGGGGACGACCCTATAGTCGTCGGACATGTCGGCGGCGGGCCAACTTTGGCCCGGGGTCGATGAGACGACCCTATAGTCATCGGACATGTCGGCGATTGGCCATTATTGGCCCGGGGTCGTGGGGACGACCGTATATTCGTCGGACATGACGGTGGCGGGCCAATCTAGTCCCGGGGTCGTGGGGACGACCCTATAGTCGTCGGACATATCAGCGGCTGGCCAACTTTTGCCCGGGGTCGTGGGGACGACCCTATAGTCGTCGGACATGTCGGCGGCTTGCCAACTTTGGCCCGGGGTCGTGGGGACGACCCTATAGTCGTCGGACATGTCGGCGGCTGGCCAACTTTGGCCCGGTGTCGTGGGGACGACTCTATAGTCGTCGGACATGTCGGCGGCGGCCCAATCTAGTACCGGGGTCGTGAGGACGACACTATAGTCGTCGGACATGTCGGCGGCTGGCCAACTTTGGCCCATGGTCGTGGGGACGACCCAATAGTCGTTGGACATGTCGGCGGCTGGCCAGCTTTGGCCCGTGGTTGTGGGGACGACCCTATAGTCGTTGGACATGACGGTGGCGGGCCAATCTAGTCCCGGGGTCGTGGGGACGACCCTATAGTAGTCGGACATGTCGGCGGCTGTCCAACTTTGGCCCGGTGTCGTGGGGACGACTCTATAGTCGTCGGACATGTCGGCGGCTGGCCAACCTAGACCCGGGGTCGTGGGGACGACCCTATTGTCGATGGATATGACGGTGCCGGGCCAACCTAGTCCCGAGGTCTTGGGGGCGACCCTATAGTCGTCGGACATGTCGGCGGCTGGCCAACTTTGGCCGTGGTCGCGAGGACGACCCAATAGTCGTTGGACATGTCGGCGGCTGGCCAACTTTGGCCCGTGGTTGTGGGGACGACCCTATAGTCGTCGGACATGTCGGCGGCTGGCCAACTTTGGCCCGGTGTCGTGGGGACGACTCTATAGTCGTCGGACATGTCGGCGGCGGGCCAATCTAGTACCGGGGTCGTGGGGACGACCCTATAGTCTTCGGACATGTCGGCGGCTGGCCAACTTTGGCCCGTGGTCGTGGGGACGACCCAATAGTCGTCGGACATGTCGGCGGCTGCCCAACTTTGGCCCGTGGTCGTGGGGACGACCCAATAGTCGTCGGACATGTCGGCGGCTGGCCAACTTTGGCCCGTGGTCGTGGGGACGATCCGATAGTCGTTGGACATGACGGTGGCGGGCCAATCTAGTCCCGGAGTCGTCGGGACGACCCTATAGTCGTCGGACATGTCGGCGGCTGGCCAACTGTGGCCCCTGGTCGTGGGGACGACCCAGTAGTGGTCGGACATGTCGGCGGCTGGCCAACCTAGTCCCGAGGTCGTGGGGACGACCCTATAGTCGTCGGACTTGACGGTGGGGGGCCAATCTAGTCCCGGGGTCGTGGGGACGACCCTACAGTCGTCGGACATTTCGGCGGCTTGCCAGCTTTGGCCCGGGGTCGTGGGGACGACCCTATTGTCGTCGGACATGACGGTGGCGGGCCAATCTAGTCCCGGGGTCGTGGGGACGATCCGATAGTCGTTGGACATGACGGTGGCGGGCCAATCTAGTCCCGGGGTCGTCGGGACGACCCTAAAGTCGTCGGACATGTCGGCGGCTGGCCAATCTAGTCCCGGGGTCGTGGGGACGACCCTATAGTCTTCGGACATGTCGGCGGCTGGCCAACTTTGGCCCGTGGTCGTGGGGACGACCCAATAGTCGTCGGACATGTCGGCGGCTGGCCAACTTTGGCCCGTAGTCGTGGGGACGATCCGATATTCGCCGGACATGACGGTGGCGGGCCAATCTATTCCCGGGGTCGTGGGGACGACCCTATAGTCGTCGGACATGTCGGCGGCTGGCCAACTTTGGCCCGGTGTCGTGGGGACGACTCTATAGTCGTCGGACATGTCGGTGGCGGGCCAATCTAGACCCGGGGTCATGGGAACGACCCTATAGTCGTCGGATATTTCGGCGGCCGGCCAACTTTGGCCCGTGGTCGTGGGGACGACCCTATAGTCGTCGGACATGTCGGCGGCTGGCCAACTTTGGCCTGTGGTCGTGGGGGCGACCCTATAGCCGTCGGACATGTCGGCGGCTGGCCAACTTTGGCCCGTGGTCGTGGGGACGAACCAATAGTCATCGGACATGTCGGCGGCTGGCCAACTTTGGCCCGTGGTCGTGGGGACGATCCGGTAGTCGATGGATATGACGGTGCCGGGCCAATCAAGTCCCGGGGTCGTAGGTACGACCCTATAGTCATCGGACATGTCGGCGATTGGCCATTATTGGCCCGGGGTCGTGGGGACGACCGTATATTCGTCGGACATGACGGTGGCGGGCCAATCTAGTCCCGGGGTCGTGGGGACGACCCTATAGTCGTCGGACAAGACGGCGGCTGGACATCCTTGGCTCGCGGTCGTGGGGACGACCCTATAGTCGTCGGACATTTCGGCGGCTTGTCAACCTAGTCCCGGGGACGTGGGGACGACCCTATAGTCATTGGACATGGCGGTGGCGGGCCATTCTAGTCCCGGGGTCGTGGGGACGACCCTATAGTCGTCGGACATGTCGGCGGCGGGCCAACTTTGGCCCGGGGTCGTGGAGACGACCCTATAGTCATCGGACATGTCGGCGATTGGCCATTATTGGCCCGGGGTCGTGGGGACGACCCTATAGTCGTCGGACATGTCGGCGGCTGGCCATTCTAGTCCCGGGGTCGTGGGGACGACCCTATAGTCGTCGGACAGATCGGCGGCGGCCAACTTTGGCCCGGGGTCGTGGAGACGACCCTATAGTCATCGGACATGTCGGCGATTGGCCATTATTGGCCCGGGGTCGTGGGGACGACCGTATATTCGTCGGACATGACGGTGGCGGGCCAATCTAGTCCCGGGGTCGTGCGTACGACCCTATAGTCGTCGGACATATCAGCGGCTGGCCAACTTTTGCCCGGGGTCGTGGGGACGACCCTATAGTCGTCGGATATGTCGGCGGATGGGCTACTTTGGCCCGTCGTCGTGGGGACGACGCTATAGTCGTCGGACTAGACGGTGGCGGGCCAATCTAGTCCCGTGGTCGTGGGGACGACCCTATAGTCGTCGGACAAGTCGGCGGCGGGGCAACCTAGTCCCGGGGTCATGGGGACGACCCTATAGTCGTCGGACATGTCGGCGGCTGGCCAATCTAGTCCCGGGGTCGTGGGGACGACCCTATAGTCTTCGGACATGTCGGCGGCTGGCCAACTTTGGCCCGTGGTCGTGGGGACGACCCAATAGTCGTCGGACATGTCGGCGGCTGGCCAACTTTGGCCTGTGGTCGTGGGGACGACCCTATAGTCGTCGGACATGTCGGCAGCTGGCCAACTTTGGCCCGTGGTCGTGGGGACGAACCAATAGTCATCGGACATGTCGGCGGCTGGCCAATCTAGTCCCGGGGTCGTGGGGACGACCCTATAGTCTTCGGACATGTCGGCGGCTGGCCAACTTTGGCCCGTAGTCGTGGGGACGATCCGATATTCGCCGGACATGACGGTGGCGGGCCAATCTATTCCCGGGGTCGTGGGGACGACCCTATAGTCGACGGACATGTCGGCGGCTGGCCAACTTTGGCCCGTAGTCGTGGGGACGATCCGATATTCGCCGGACATGGCGGTGGCGGGCCAATCTATTCCCGGGGTCGTGGGGACGACCCTATAGTCGTCGGACATTTCGGCGGCTTGTCAACCTAGTCCCGGGGACGTGGGGACGGCCCTATAGTCATTGGACATGACGGTGGCGGGCCAATCTATTCCCGGGGTCGTGGGGACGACCCTATAGTCGTCGGACATGTCGGCGGCTGGCCAACTTTGGCCCGTGGTTGTGGGGACGACCCTATAGTCGTTGGACATGACGGTGGCGGGCCAATCTAGTCCCGGGGTCGTGGGGACGACCCTATAGTCGTCGGACAAGACGGCGGCTGGACATCTTTGGCCCGGGGTCGTGGGGACGACCCTATAGTCGTCGGACATGTCGGCGGCTGGCCAACTTTGGCCCGTGGTCGTGGGGACGATCCAATAGTCGTCGGACATGTCGGCGGCTGGCCAACTTTGGCCCGTGGTCGTGGGGACGATCCGATAGTCGTTGGACATGACGGTGGCGGGCCAATCTAGTCCCGTGGTCGTGGGGACGACCCTATAGTCGTCGGACAAGTCGGCGGCGGGCCAACCTAGTCCCGGGGTCATGGGGACGACCCTATAGTCGTCGGACATGTCGGCGGCTGGCCAATCTAGTCCCGGGGTCGTGGGGACGACCCTATAGTCTTCGGACAACACGGCGGCTGGACATCTTTGGCCCGCGGTCGTGGGGACGACCCTATAGTCGTCGGACATGTCGGCGGCTGGCCAACTTTGGCCCGTGGTCGTGGGGACGATCCAATAGTCGTTGGACATGACGGTGGCGGGCCAATCTAATCCCGAGGTCGTCGGGACGACCCTATAGTCGTCGGACATGTCGGCGGCTGGACATCTTTGGCCCGGGGTCGTGGGGACGACCCTATAGTTGTCGGACATGTCGGCGGCTGGCCAACTGTGGCCCCTGGTCGTGGGGACGACCCAATAGTGGTCGGGCATGTCGGCGGCTGGCCAAGCTTGTCCCGGGGTCGTGGGGACGACCCTATAATCGTCGGACAAGACGGCGGCGGGCCAATCCAGTCCCGGGGTCGTAGGGACGACCCTATAGTCGACGGACATGTCGGCGATTGGCCAACATTGGCCCGGGGTCGTGGGGACGACCCTATAGTCGTCGGACATGTCGGCGGTTGGCCAACTTTGGCCTGTGGTCGTGGGGACGACCCTATAGTCGTCGGACATGTCGGCGGCTGGCCAAGTTTGGCCCGTGGTCGTGGGGACGATCCGATAGTCGTTGGACATGACGGTGGCGGGCCAATCTAGTCCCGGGGTCGTCGGGACGACCCTATAGTCGTCGGACATGTCGGTGGCTGGCCAACTTTCGCCCGGTGTCGTGGGGAGGACTCTATAGTCGTCGGACATGTCGGCGGCTGGACATCTTTGGCCCGGGGTCGTGGGGACGACCCTATAGTTGTCGGACATGTCGGCGGCTGGCCAACATTGGCCCGTGGTCGTGGGGACGACCCAATAGTCGTTGGACATGTCAGCGGCTGGCCAACTTTGCCCCGGTGTCGTGGAGACGACTCTATAGTCGTCGGACATGTCGGCGGCTGGCCAATCTAGTCCCGGGGTCGTGGGGACGACCCTATAGTCTTCGGACATGTCGGCGGCTGGCCAACAGAGGCCCGTGGTCGTGGGGACGACCCAATAGCCGTCGGACATGTCGGCGGCTGGCCAACTTTGGCCCGTAGTCGTGGGGACGATCCGATAGTCGCCGGACATGACGGTGGCGGGCCAATCTATTCCCGGGGTCGTGGGGACGACCCTATAGTCGTCGGACATGTCGGCGGCTGGATAACTTTGGCCCGGTGTCGTGGGGGCGACTCTATAGTCGTCGGACATGTCGGCGGCTGGCCAACTTTGGCCCGGTGTCGTGGGGACGACTCTATAGTCGTCGGACATGTCGGCGGCTGGCCAACTGTGGCCCCTGGTCGTGGGGACGACCCAATAGTGGTCGGACATGTCGGCGGCTGGCCAACCTAGTCCCGAGGTCGTGGGGACGACCCTATAGTCGTCGGACTTGACGGTGGCGGGCCAATCTAGTCCCGGGGTCTTGGGGACGACCCTACAGTCGTCGGACATTTCGGCGGCTTGCCAGCTTTGGCCCGGGGTCGTGGGGACGACCCTATAGTCGTCGGACAAGTCGGCAGCGGGCCAAACTTGTCCCGGGGTCGTGGGGACGACCCTATAATCGTCGGACATGACGGTGGCGGGCCAATCCAGTCCCGGGGTCGTGGGGACGACCCAATAGTGGTCAGACATGTCGGCGGCTGGCCAACCTAGTCCCGAGGTCGTGGGGACGACCCTATAGTCGTCGGACTTGACGGTGGCGGGCCAATCTAGTCCCAGGGTCGTGGGGACGACCCTATAGTCTTCGGACATGTCGGCGGCTGGCCAACTTTGGCCCGTAGTCGTGGGGACGATCCGATAGTCGCCGGACATGACGGTGGCGGGCCAATCTATTCCCGGGGTCGTGGGGACGACCCTATAGTCGTCGGACGTGTCGGCGGCTGGCCAACTTTGGCCCGTAGTCGTGGGGACGATCCGATAGTCGCCGGACATGACGGTGGCGGGCCAATCTATTCCCGGGGTCGTGGGGACGACCCTATAATCGTCGGACATGTCGGCGGCTGGCCAACTTTGGCCCGTGGTCGTGGGGACGACACTATAGTCGTCGGACTTGACGGTGGCGGGCCAATCTAGTCCCGGGGTCGTGGGGACGACCCTACAGTCGTCGGACATTTCGGCGGCTTGCCAGCTTTGGCTCGGGGTCGTGGGGACGACCCTATAGTCGTCGGACAAGTCGGCAGCGGGCCAAGCTTGTCCCGGGGTCGTGGGGGCGACCCTATAGTCGTCGGACATGTCGGCGGCTGGCCAACTTTGGCCCGGTGTCGTGGGGACGACTCTATAGTCGTCGGACATGTCGGCGGCGGCCCAATCTAGTACCAGGGTCGTGAGGACGACACTATAGTCGTCGGACATGTCGGCGGCTGGCCAACTGTGGCCCATGGTCGTGGGGACGACCCAATAGTCGTTGGACATGTCGGCGGCTGGCCAGCTTTGGCCCGTGGTTGTGGGGACGACCCTATAGTCGTTGGACATGACGGTGGCGGGCCAATCTAGTCCCGGGGTCGTGGGGACGACCCTATAGTCGTCGGACATGTCGGCGGCTGGCCAACTTTGGCCCCTGGTCGTGGGGACGACCC
Source organism: Andrena praecox (assembly GCA_963932275.1). Lineage (NCBI taxonomy): Eukaryota > Metazoa > Arthropoda > Insecta > Hymenoptera > Andrenidae > Andrena > Andrena praecox. The sequence goes on along the minus strand of CAWVQO010000333.1, from coordinate 54,359 downwards.
AATAGTGGTCGGACATGTCGGCGGCTGGCCAACCTAGTCCCGAGGTCGTGGGGACGACCCTATAGTCGTCGGACTTGACGGTGGTGGGCCAATCTAGTCCCGGGGTCCTGGGGACGATCCTACAGTCGTCGGACATTTCGGCGGCTTGCCAACTTGGGCCCGGGGTCGTGGGGACGACTCTATAGTCGTCGGACTTGACGGTGGCGGGCCAATCTAGTCCCGGGGCCGTGGGGACGACCCTACAGTCGTCGAACATTTCGGCGGCTTGCCAACTTTGGCCCGGGGTCGTGGGGACGACCCTATAATCGTCGGACATGTCGGCGGGTGGCCAACCTAGTCCCGAGGTCTTGGGGGCGACCCTATAGTCGTCGGACATGTCGGCGGCTGGCCAACTTTGGCCCGTGGTCGCGGGGACGACCCAATAGTCGTTGGACATGTCCGCGGCTGGCCAACATTGGCCCGTGGTTGTGGGGACGACCCTATAGTCGTTGGACATGACGGTGGCGGGCCAATCTAGTCCCGGGGTCGTGGGGACGACCCTATAGTCGTCGGACAAGACGGCGGCTGGACATCTTTGGCCCGGGGTCGTGGGGACGACCCTATAGTCGTCGGACATGTCGGCGGCTGGCCAACTTTGGCCCGTGGTCGTGGGGACGATCCAATAGTCGTCGGACATGTCGGTGGCTGGCCAACTTTGGCCCGAGGTCGTAGGGACGACCCTATAGTAGTCGGACATGTCGGCGGCTGTCCAACTTTGGCCCGGTGTCGTGGGGACGACTCTATAGTCGTCGGACATGTCGGCGGCTGGCCAACCTAGACCCGGGGTCGTGGGGACGACCCTATTGTCGTCGGACATGACGGTGGCGGGCCAATCTAGTCCCGGGGTCGTGGGGACGACCCTATAGTCGTCGGACAAGACGGCGGCGGGCCAATCCAGTCCCGGGGTCGTAGGGACGACCCTATAGTCGTCGGACATTTCGGCGGTTGGCCAACTTTGGCCTGTGGTCGTGGGGACGACCCTATAGTCGTCGGACATGTCGGCGGCTGGCCAACATTGGCCCGTGGTCGTGGGGACGACCCAAGAGTCGTTGGACATGTCAGCGGCTGGCCAACTTTGCCCCGGTGTCGTGGTGACGACTCTATAGTCGTCGGACATGTCGGCGGCTGGCCAACTTTGGCCCGTGGTCGTGGGGACGACCCAATAGTCGTCGGACATGTCGGCGGCTGGCCAACTTTGGCCCGTAGTCGTGGGGACGATCCGATAGTCGCCGGACATGACGGTGGCGGGCCAATCTATTCCCGGGGTCGTGGGGACGACCCTATAGTCGTCGGACATGTCGGCGGCTGGACAACTTTGGCCCGGTGTCGTGGGGGCGACTGTATAGTCGTCGGACATGTCGGCGGCGGGCCAATCTAGTACCGGGGTCGTGGGGACGACCCTATAGTCTTCGGACATGTCGGCGGCTGGCCAACTTTGGCCCGTGGTCGTGGGGACGACCCAATAGTCGTCGGACATGTCGGCGGCTGGCCAACTTTGGCCCGTAGTCGTGGGGACGATCCGATAGTCGTCGGACATTTCGGCGGCTGGCCAACTTTGGCCCGTGGTCGTGGAGACGATCCGATAGTCGTTGGACATGACGGTGGCGGGCCAATCTAGTCCCGGGGTCGTGTGGACGACCCTACAGTCGTCGGACATTTCGGCGGCTTGCCAGCTTTGCCCCGTGGTCGTGGGGACGACCCTATAGTCGTCGGACATGTCGGCGGCTTGCCAACTTTGGCCCGGGGTCGTGGGGACGACCCTACAGTCGTCGGACATTTCGGCGGCTTGCCAGCTTTGGCCCGGGGTCGTGGGGACGACCCTATTGTCGTCGGACATGACGGTGGCGGGCCAATCTAGTCCCGGGGTCGTGGGGACGATCCGATAGTCGTTGGACATGACGGTGGCGGGCCAATCTAGTCCCGGGGTCGTCGGGACGACCCTATAGTCGTCGGACATGTCGGCGGCTGGCCAATCTAGTCCCGGGGTCGTGGGGACGACCCTATAGTCTTCGGACATGTCGGCGGCTGGCCAACTTTGGCCCGTGGTCGTGGGGACGACCCAATAGTCGTCGGACATGTCGGCGGCTGGCCAACTTTGGCCCGTAGTCGTGGGGACGATCCGATATTCGCCGGACATGACGGTGGCGGGCCAATCTATTCCCGGGGTCGTGGGGACGACCCTATAGTCGTCGGACATGTCGGCGGCTGGCCAACTTTGGCCCGGTGTCGTGGGGACGACCGTATATTCGTCGGACATGACGGTGGCGGGCCAATCTAGTCCCGGGGTCGTGGGGACGACCCTATAGTCGTCGGACATGTCGGCGGCTGGCCAACTTTGGCCCGGTGTCGTGGGGACGACTCTATAGTCGTCGGACATGTCGGTGGCGGGCCAATCTAGACCCGGGGTCATGGGAACGACCCTATAGTCGTCGGATATTTCGGCGGCCGGCCAACTTTGCCCCGTGGTCGTGGGGACGACCCTATAGTCGTCGGACATGTCGGCGGCTTGCCAACTTTGGCCCGGGGTCGTGGGGGCGACCCTATAGTCGTCGGACATGTCGGCGGCTGGCCAACTTTGGCCCGGTGTCGTGGGGACGACTCTATAGTCGTCGGACATGTCGGCGGCGGCCCAATCTAGTACCGGGGTCGTGAGGACGACACTATAGTCGTCGGACATGTCGGCGGCTGGCCAACTTTGGCCCATGGTCGTGGGGACGACCCAATAGTCGTTGGACATGTCGGCGGCTGGCCAGCTTTGGCCCGTGGTTGTGGGGACGACCCTATAGTCGTTGGACATGACGGTGGCGGGCCAATCTAGTCCCGGGGTCGTGGGGACGACCCTATAGTCGTCGGACATGTCGGCGGCTGGCCAACTTTGGCCCCTGGTCGTGGGGACGACCCAATAGTGGTCGGACATGTCGGCGGCTGGCCAACCTAGTCCCGAGGTCGTGGGGACGACCCTATAGTCGTCGGACTTGACGGTGGTGGGCCAATCTAGTCCCGGGGTCCTGGGGACGATCCTACAGTCGTCGGACATTTCGGCGGCTTGCCAACTTGGGCCCGGGGTCGTGGGGACGACTCTATAGTCGTCGGACTTGACGGTGGCGGGCCAATCTAGTCCCGGGGCCGTGGGGACGACCCTACAGTCGTCGAACATTTCGGCGGCTTGCCAACTTTGGCCCGGGGTCGTGGGGACGACCCTATAATCGTCGGACATGTCGGCGGGTGGCCAACCTAGTCCCGAGGTCTTGGGGGCGACCCTATAGTCGTCGGACATGTCGGCGGCTGGCCAACTTTGGCCCGTGGTCGCGGGGACGACCCAATAGTCGTTGGACATGTCCGCGGCTGGCCAACATTGGCCCGTGGTTGTGGGGACGACCCTATAGTCGTTGGACATGACGGTGGCGGGCCAATCTAGTCCCGGGGTCGTGGGGACGACCCTATAGTCGTCGGACAAGACGGCGGCTGGACATCTTTGGCCCGGGGTCGTGGGGACGACCCTATAGTCGTCGGACATGTCGGCGGCTGGCCAACTTTGGCCCGTGGTCGTGGGGACGATCCAATAGTCGTCGGACATGTCGGTGGCTGGCCAACTTTGGCCCGAGGTCGTAGGGACGACCCTATAGTAGTCGGACATGTCGGCGGCTGTCCAACTTTGGCCCGGTGTCGTGGGGACGACTCTATAGTCGTCGGACATGTCGGCGGCTGGCCAACCTAGACCCGGGGTCGTGGGGACGACCCTATTGTCGTCGGACATGACGGTGGCGAGCCAATCTAGTCCCGGGGTCGTGGGGACGACCCTATAGTCGTCGGACAAGACGGCGGCGGGCCAATCCAGTCCCGGGGTCGTAGGGACGACCCTATAGTCGTCGGACATTTCGGCGGTTGGCCAACTTTGGCCTGTGGTCGTGGGGACGACCCTATAGTCGTCGGACATGTCGGCGGCTGGCCAACATTGGCCCGTGGTCGTGGGGACGACCCAAGAGTCGTTGGACATGTCAGCGGCTGGCCAACTTTGCCCCGGTGTCGTGGTGACGACTCTATAGTCGTCGGACATGTCGGCGGCTGGCCAACTTTGGCCCGTGGTCGTGGGGACGACCCAATAGTCGTCGGACATGTCGGCGGCTGGCCAACTTTGGCCCGTAGTCGTGGGGACGATCCGATAGTCGCCGGACATGACGGTGGCGGGCCAATCTATTCCCGGGGTCGTGGGGACGACCCTATAGTCGTCGGACATGTCGGCGGCTGGACAACTTTGGCCCGGTGTCGTGGGGGCGACTGTATAGTCGTCGGACATGTCGGCGGCGGGCCAATCTAGTACCGGGGTCGTGGGGACGACCCTATAGTCTTCGGACATGTCGGCGGCTGGCCAACTTTGGCCCGTGGTCGTGGGGACGACCCAATAGTCGTCGGACATGTCGGCGGCTGGCCAACTTTGGCCCGTAGTCGTGGGGACGATCCGATAGTCGTCGGACATTTCGGCGGCTGGCCAACTTTGGCCCGTGGTCGTGGAGACGATCCGATAGTCGTTGGACATGACGGTGGCGGGCCAATCTAGTCCCGGGGTCGTGGGGACGACCCTACAGTCGTCGGACATTTCGGCGGCTTGCCAGCTTTGGCCCGGGGTCGTGGGGACGACCCTATTGTCGTCGGACATGACGGTGGCGGGCCAATCTAGTCCCGGGGTCGTGGGGACGACCCTATAGTCTTCGGACATGTCGGCGGCTGGCCAACTTTGGCCCGTGGTCGTGGGGACGACCCAATAGTCGTCGGACATGTCGGCGGCTGGCCAACTTTGGCCCGTAGTCGTGGGGACGATCCGATAGTCGCCGGACATGACGGTGGCGGGCCAATCTATTCCCGGGGTCGTGGGGACGACCCTATAGTCGTCGGACATGTCGGCGGCTGGACAACTTTGGCCCGGTGTCGTGGGGGCGACTGTATAGTCGTCGGACATGTCGGCGGCGGGCCAATCTAGTACCGGGGTCGTGGGGACGACCCTATAGTCTTCGGACATGTCGGCGGCTGGCCAACTTTGGCCCGTGGTCGTGGGGACGACCCAATAGTCGTCGGACATGTCGGCGGCTGGCCAACTTTGGCCCGTAGTCGTGGGGACGATCCGATAGTCGTCGGACATTTCGGCGGCTGGCCAACTTTGGCCCGTGGTCGTGGAGACGATCCGATAGTCGTTGGACATGACGGTGGCGGGCCAATCTAGTCCCGGGGTCGTGTGGACGACCCTACAGTCGTCGGACATTTCGGCGGCTTGCCAGCTTTGCCCCGTGGTCGTGGGGACGACCCTATAGTCGTCGGACATGTCGGCGGCTTGCCAACTTTGGCCCGGGGTCGTGGGGACGACCCTACAGTCGTCGGACATTTCGGCGGCTTGCCAGCTTTGGCCCGGGGTCGTGGGGACGACCCTATTGTCGTCGGACATGACGGTGGCGGGCCAATCTAGTCCCGGGGTCGTGGGGACGATCCGATAGTCGTTGGACATGACGGTGGCGGGCCAATCTAGTCCCGGGGTCGTCGGGACGACCCTATAGTCGTCGGACATGTCGGCGGCTGGCCAATCTAGTCCCGGGGTCGTGGGGACGACCCTATAGTCTTCGGACATGTCGGCGGCTGGCCAACTTTGGCCCGTGGTCGTGGGGACGACCCAATAGTCGTCGGACATGTCGGCGGCTGGCCAACTTTGGCCCGTAGTCGTGGGGACGATCCGATATTCGCCGGACATGACGGTGGCGGGCCAATCTATTCCCGGGGTCGTGGGGACGACCCTATAGTCGTCGGACATGTCGGCGGCTGGCCAACTTTGGCCCGGTGTCGTGGGGACGACCGTATATTCGTCGGACATGACGGTGGCGGGCCAATCTAGTCCCGGGGTCGTGGGGACGACCCTATAGTCGTCGGACATGTCGGCGGCTGGCCAACTTTGGCCCGGTGTCGTGGGGACGACTCTATAGTCGTCGGACATGTCGGTGGCGGGCCAATCTAGACCCGGGGTCATGGGAACGACCCTATAGTCGTCGGATATTTCGGCGGCCGGCCAACTTTGCCCCGTGGTCGTGGGGACGACCCTATAGTCGTCGGACATGTCGGCGGCTTGCCAACTTTGGCCCGGGGTCGTGGGGGCGACCCTATAGTCGTCGGACATGTCGGCGGCTGGCCAACTTTGGCCCGGTGTCGTGGGGACGACTCTATAGTCGTCGGACATGTCGGCGGCGGCCCAATCTAGTACCGGGGTCGTGAGGACGACACTATAGTCGTCGGACATGTCGGCGGCTGGCCAACTTTGGCCCATGGTCGTGGGGACGACCCAATAGTCGTTGGACATGTCGGCGGCTGGCCAGCTTTGGCCCGTGGTTGTGGGGACGACCCTATAGTCGTTGGACATGACGGTGGCGGGCCAATCTAGTCCCGGGGTCGTGGGGACGACCCTATAGTCGTCGGACATGTCGGCGGCTGGCCAACTTTGGCCCCTGGTCGTGGGGACGACCCAATAGTGGTCGGACATGTCGGCGGCTGGCCAACCTAGTCCCGAGGTCGTGGGGACGACCCTATAGTCGTCGGACTTGACGGTGGTGGGCCAATCTAGTCCCGGGGTCCTGGGGACGATCCTACAGTCGTCGGACATTTCGGCGGCTTGCCAACTTGGGCCCGGGGTCGTGGGGACGACTCTATAGTCGTCGGACTTGACGGTGGCGGGCCAATCTAGTCCCGGGGCCGTGGGGACGACCCTACAGTCGTCGAACATTTCGGCGGCTTGCCAACTTTGGCCCGGGGTCGTGGGGACGACCCTATAATCGTCGGACATGTCGGCGGGTGGCCAACCTAGTCCCGAGGTCTTGGGGGCGACCCTATAGTCGTCGGACATGTCGGCGGCTGGCCAACTTTGGCCCGTGGTCGCGGGGACGACCCAATAGTCGTTGGACATGTCCGCGGCTGGCCAACATTGGCCCGTGGTTGTGGGGACGACCCTATAGTCGTTGGACATGACGGTGGCGGGCCAATCTAGTCCCGGGGTCGTGGGGACGACCCTATAGTCGTCGGACAAGACGGCGGCTGGACATCTTTGGCCCGGGGTCGTGGGGACGACCCTATAGTCGTCGGACATGTCGGCGGCTGGCCAACTTTGGCCCGTGGTCGTGGGGACGATCCAATAGTCGTCGGACATGTCGGTGGCTGGCCAACTTTGGCCCGAGGTCGTAGGGACGACCCTATAGTAGTCGGACATGTCGGCGGCTGTCCAACTTTGGCCCGGTGTCGTGGGGACGACTCTATAGTCGTCGGACATGTCGGCGGCTGGCCAACCTAGACCCGGGGTCGTGGGGACGACCCTATTGTCGTCGGACATGACGGTGGCGAGCCAATCTAGTCCCGGGGTCGTGGGGACGACCCTATAGTCGTCGGACAAGACGGCGGCGGGCCAATCCAGTCCCGGGGTCGTAGGGACGACCCTATAGTCGTCGGACATTTCGGCGGTTGGCCAACTTTGGCCTGTGGTCGTGGGGACGACCCTATAGTCGTCGGACATGTCGGCGGCTGGCCAACATTGGCCCGTGGTCGTGGGGACGACCCAAGAGTCGTTGGACATGTCAGCGGCTGGCCAACTTTGCCCCGGTGTCGTGGTGACGACTCTATAGTCGTCGGACATGTCGGCGGCTGGCCAACTTTGGCCCGTGGTCGTGGGGACGACCCAATAGTCGTCGGACATGTCGGCGGCTGGCCAACTTTGGCCCGTAGTCGTGGGGACGATCCGATAGTCGCCGGACATGACGGTGGCGGGCCAATCTATTCCCGGGGTCGTGGGGACGACCCTATAGTCGTCGGACATGTCGGCGGCTGGACAACTTTGGCCCGGTGTCGTGGGGGCGACTGTATAGTCGTCGGACATGTCGGCGGCGGGCCAATCTAGTACCGGGGTCGTGGGGACGACCCTATAGTCTTCGGACATGTCGGCGGCTGGCCAACTTTGGCCCGTGGTCGTGGGGACGACCCAATAGTCGTCGGACATGTCGGCGGCTGGCCAACTTTGGCCCGTAGTCGTGGGGACGATCCGATAGTCGTCGGACATTTCGGCGGCTGGCCAACTTTGGCCCGTGGTCGTGGAGACGATCCGATAGTCGTTGGACATGACGGTGGCGGGCCAATCTAGTCCCGGGGTCGTGGGGACGACCCTACAGTCGTCGGACATTTCGGCGGCTTGCCAGCTTTGGCCCGGGGTCGTGGGGACGACCCTATTGTCGTCGGACATGACGGTGGCGGGCCAATCTAGTCCCGGGGTCGTGGGGACGATCCGATAGTCGTTGGACATGACGGTGGCGGGCCAATCTAGTCCCGGGGTCGTCGGGACGACCCTATAGTCGTCGGACATGTCGGCGGCTGGCCAATCTAGTCCCGGGGTCGTGGGGACGACCCTATAGTCTTCGGACATGTCGGCGGCTGGCCAACTTTGGCCCGTGGTCGTGGGGACGACCCAATAGTCGTCGGACATGTCGGCGGCTGGCCAACTTTGGCCCGTAGTCGTGGGGACGATCCGATATTCGCCGGACATGACGGTGGCGGGCCAATCTATTCCCGGGGTCGTGGGGACGACCCTATAGTCGTCGGACATGTCGGCGGCTGGCCAACTTTGGCCCGGTGTCGTGGGGACGACTCTATAGTCGTCGGACATGTCGGTGGCGGGCCAATCTAGACCCGGGGTCATGGGAACGACCCTATAGTCGTCGGATATTTCGGCGGCCGGCCAACTTTGGCCCGTGGTCGTGGGGACGACCCTATAGTCGTCGGACATGTCGGCGGCTGGCCAACTTTGGCCCGTGGTCGTGGGGACGAACCAATAGTCATCGGACATGTCGGCGGCTGGCCAACTTTGGCCCGTGGTCGTGGGGACGATCCGATAGTCGATGGATATGACGGTGCCGGGCCAATCAAGTCCCGGGGTCGTAGGTACGACCCTATAGTCATCGGACATGTCGGCGATTGGCCATTATTGGCCCGGGGTCGTGGGGACGACCGTATATTCGTCGGACATGACGGTGGCGGGCCAATCTAGTCCCGGGGTCGTGGGGACGACCCTATAGTCGTCGGACATGTCGGCGGCTGGCCAACTTTGGCCCGGTGTCGTGGGGACGACTCTATAGTCGTCGGACATGTCGGTGGCGGGCCAATCTAGACCCGGGGTCATGGGAACGACCCTATAGTCGTCGGATATTTCGGCGGCCGGCCAACTTTGCCCCGTGGTCGTGGGGACGACCCTATAGTCGTCGGACATGTCGGCGGCTTGCCAACTTTGGCCCGGGGTCGTGGGGGCGACCCTATAGTCGTCGGACATGTCGGCGGCTGGCCAACTTTGGCCCGGTGTCGTGGGGACGACTCTATAGTCGTCGGACATGTCGGCGGCGGCCCAATCTAGTACCGGGGTCGTGAGGACGACACTATAGTCGTCGGACATGTCGGCGGCTGGCCAACTTTGGCCCATGGTCGTGGGGACGACCCAATAGTCGTTGGACATGTCGGCGGCTGGCCAGCTTTGGCCCGTGGTCGTGGGGACGATCCAATAGTCGTCGGACATGTCGGCGGCTGGCCAACTTTGGCCCGGTGTCGTGGGGACGACTCTATAGTCGTCGGACATGTCGGTGGCGGGCCAATCTAGACCCGGGGTCATGGGAACGACCCTATAGTCGTCGGATATTTCGGCGGCCGGCCAACTTTGCCCCGTGGTCGTGGGGACGACCCTATAGTCGTCGGACATGTCGGCGGCTTGCCAACTTTGGCCCGGGGTCGTGGGGGCGACCCTATAGTCGTCGGACATGTCGGCGGCTGGCCAACTTTGGCCCGGTGTCGTGGGGACGACTCTATAGTCGTCGGACATGTGGGCGGCTTGCCAACTTTGGCCCGGGGTCGTGGGGACGACCCTATAGTCGTCGGACATGTCGGCGGCTGGCCAACTTTGGCCCGTGGTCGTGGGGACGATCCAATAGTCGTCGGACATGTCGGTGGCTGGCCAACTTTGGCCCGAGGTCGTGGGGACGATCCGATAGTCGCCGGACATGGCGGTGGCGGGCCAATCTATTCCCGGGGTCGTGGGGACGACCCTATAGTCGTCGGAAATTTCGGCGGCTGGCCAACTTTGGCCCTGTGTCGTGGGGACGACTCTATAGTCGTCGGACATGTCGGCGGCGGGCCAATCTAGTACCGGGGTCGTGGGGACGACCCTATAGTCTTCGGACATGTCGGCGGCTGGCCAACTTTGGCCCGTGGTCGTGGGGACGACCCAATAGTCGTCGGACATGTCGGTGGCTGGCCAACATTGGCCCGTGGTCGTGGGGACGACTCTATAGTCGTCGGACATGTCGGCGGCTGGCCAACCTAGACCCGGGGTCGTGGGGACGACCCTATAGTCGTCGGACATGAAGGTGGCGGGCCAATCTAGTCCGAGGGTCGTGGGAACGACCCTATAGTCTTCGGACATGTCGGCGGCTGGCCAACTTTGGCCCGTAGTCGTGGGGACGATCCGATAGTCGCCGGACATGGCGGTGGCGGGCCAATCTATTCCCGGGGTCGTGGGGACGACCCTATAGTCGTCGGACATTTCGGCGGCTGGCCAACTTTGGCCCTGTGTCGTGGGGACGACTCTATAGTCGTCGGACATGTCGGCGGCGGGCCAATCTAGTACCGGGGTCGTGGGGACGACCCTATAGTCTTCGGACATGTCGGCGGCTGGCCAACTTTGGCCCGTGGTCGTGGGGACGACCCAATAGTCGTCGGACATGTCGGTGGCGTTCCAATCTAGTCCCGGTGTCGTGGGGGCGACTCTATAGTCGTCGGACATGTCGGCGGCTGGCCAACTTTGGCCCGGGGACGTGGGGACGACCCTATAGTCTTCGGACATGTCGGCGGCTGGCCAACTTTGGCCCGGGGTCGTGGGGACGACTCTATAGTCGTTGGACATGTCGGCGGCTGGCCAATCTAGTCCCGGGGACGTGGGGACGACCCTATAGTCGTCGGACATGTCGGCGGCCGCCAACTTTGGCCCGGTGTCGTGGGAACGACTCTATAGTCGTCGGACATGTCGGCGGCTGGCCAACTTTGGCCCCTGGTCGTGGGGACGACCCAATAGTGGTCGGACATGTCGGCGGCTGGCCAACCTAGTCCCGAGGTCGTGGGGACGACCCTATAGTCGTCGGACTTGACGGTGGCGGGCCAATCTAGTCCCAGGGTCGTGGGGACGACCCTATAGTCTTCGGACATGTCGGCGGCTGGCCAACTTTGGCCCGTAGTCGTGGGGACGATCCGATAGTCGCCGGACATGGCGGTGGCGGGCCAATCTATTCCCGGGGTCGTGGGGACGACCCTATAGTCGTCGGACATTTCGGCGGCTGGCCAACTTTGGCCCTGTGTCGTGGGGACGACTCTATAGTCGTCGGACATGTCGGCGGCGGGCCAATCTAGTACCGGGGTCGTGGGGACGACCCTATAGTCTTCGGACATGTCGGCGGCTGGCCAACTTTGGCCCGTGGTCGTGGGGACGACCCAATAGTCGTCGGACATGTCGGTGGCTGGCCAACATTGGCCCGTGGTCGTGGGGACGACTCTATAGTCGTCGGACATGTCGGCGGCTGGCCAACCTAGACCCGGGGTCGTGGGGACGACCCTATAGTCGTCGGACATGAAGGTGGCGGGCCAATCTAGTCCGAGGGTCGTGGGAACGACCCTATAGCCTTCGGACATGTCGGCGGCTGGCCAACCTAGACCCGGGGTCGTGGGGACGACCCTATTGTCGTCGGACATAACGGTGGCGGGCCAATCTACTCCCGGGGTCGTGGGGACGACCCTATAGTCGTCGGACATGTCGGCGGCTGGCCATTCTAGTCCCGGGGTCGTGGGGACGACCCTATAGTCGTCGGACATGGCGGCGGCGGGCCAACTTTGGCCCGGGGTCGTGGAGACAACCCTATAGTCATCGGACATGTGGGCGGCTGGCCAACCTAGACCCGGGGTCGTGGGGACGACCCTATTGTCGTCGGACATGACGGTGGCGGGCCAATCTACTCCCGGGGTCGTGGAGACGACCCTATAGTCGTCGGACATGTCGGCGGCTGGCCATTCTAGTCCCGGGGTCGTGGGGACGACCCTATAGTCGTCGGACATGGCGGCGCCTGGCCAACCTAGTCCCGAGGTCGTGGGGACGACCCTATAGTCGTCGGACAAGACGGTGGCGGGCCAATCTAGTCCCAGGGTCGTGGGAACGACCCTATAGTCTTCGGACATGTCGGCGGCTGGCCAACTTTGGCCCGTGGTCGTGGGGACGACTCTATAGTCGTCGGACATGTCGGCGGCTGGACAACCTAGACCCGGGGTCGTGGGGACGACCCTATAGTCGTCGGACATGACGGTGGCGGGCCAATCTAGTCCCAGGGTCGTGGGAACGACCCTATAGTCTTCGGACATGTCGGCGGCTGGCCAACTTTGGCCCGTGGTCGTGGGGACGACTCTATAGTCGTCGGACATGTCGGCGGCTGGCCAACCTAGACCCGGGGTCGTGGGGACGACCCTATTGTCGTCGGACATGACGGTGGCGGGCCAATCTACTCCCGGGGTCGTGGGGACGACCCTATAGTCGTCGGACATGTCGGCGGCTGGCCATTCTAGTCCCGGGGTCGTGGGGACGACCCTATAGTCGTCGGACATGTCGGCGGCGGGCCAACTTTGGCCCGGGGTCGTGGAGACAACCCTATAGTCATCGGACATGTCGGCGATTGGCCATTATTGGCCCGGGGTCGTGGGGACGACCGTATATTCGTCGGACATGACGGTGGCGGGCCAATCTAGTCCCGGGGTCGTGGGGACGACCCTATAGTCGTCGGACGTGTCGGCGGCTGGCCAACTTTGGCCCGTAGTCGTGGGGACGATCCGATAGTCGCCGGACATGACGGTGGCGGGCCAATCTATTCCCGGGGTCGTGGGGACGACCCTATAATCGTCGGACATGTCGGCGGCTGGCCAACTTTGGCCCGTGGTCGTGGGGACGACACTATAGTCGTCGGACTTGACGGTGGCGGGCCAATCTAGTCCCGGGGTCGTGGGGACGACCCTACAGTCGTCGGACATTTCGGCGGCTTGCCAGCTTTGGCCCGGGGTCGTGGGGACGACCCTATAGTCGTCGGACAAGTCGGCAGCGGGCCAAGCTTGTCCCGGGGTCGTGGGGGCGACCCTATAGTCGTCGGACATGTCGGCGGCTGGCCAACTTTGGCCCGGTGTCGTGGGGACGACTCTATAGTCGTCGGACATGTCGGCGGCGGCCCAATCTAGTACCAGGGTCGTGAGGACGACACTATAGTCGTCGGACATGTCGGCGGCTGGCCAACTTTGGCCCATGGTCGTGGGGACGACCCAATAGTCGTTGGACATGTCGGCGGCTGGCCAGCTTTGGCCCGTGGTTGTGGGGACGACCCTATAGTCGTTGGACATGACGGTGGCGGGCCAATCTAGTCCCGGGGTCGTGGGGACGACCCTATAGTCGTCGGACATGTCGGCGGCTGGCCAACTTTGGCCCCTGGTCGTGGGGACGACCCAATAGTGGTCGGACATGTCGGCGGCTGGCCAACCTAGTCCCGAGGTCGTGGGGACGACCCTATAGTCGTCGGACTTGACGGTGGTGGGCCAATCTAGTCCCGGGGTCCTGGGGACGATCCTACAGTCGTCGGACATTTCGGCGGCTTGCCAACTTGGGCCCGGGGTCGTGGGGACGACTCTATAGTCGTCGGACTTGACGGTGGCGGGCCAATCTAGTCCCGGGGCCGTGGGGACGACCCTACAGTCGTCGAACATTTCGGCGGCTTGCCAACTTTGGCCCGGGGTCGTGGGGACGACCCTATAATCGTCGGACATGTCGGCGGCTGGCCAACTTTGGCCCGTGGTCGCGGGGACGACCCAATAGTCGTTGGACATGTCCGCGGCTGGCCAACATTGGCCCGTGGTTGTGGGGACGACCCTATAGTCGTTGGACATGACGGTGGCGGGCCAATCTAGTCCCGGGGTCGTGGGGACGACCCTATAGTCGTCGGACAAGACGGCGGCTGGACATCTTTGGCCCGGGGTCGTGGGGACGACCCTATAGTCGTCGGACATGTCGGCGGCTGGCCAACTTTGGCCCGTGGTCGTGGGGACGATCCAATAGTCGTCGGACATGTCGGTGGCTGGCCAACTTTGGCCCGAGGTCGTAGGGACGACCCTATAGTAGTCGGACATGTCGGCGGCTGTCCAACTTTGGCCCGGTGTCGTGGGGACGACTCTATAGTCGTCGGACATGACGGTGGCGGGCCAATCTAGTCCCGGTGTCGTGGGGGCGACTCTATAGTCGTCGGACATGTCGGCGGCTGGCCAACTTTGGCCCGGGGACGTGGGGACGACCCTATAGTCTTCGGACATGTCGGCGGCTGGCCAACTTTGGCCCGGGGTCGTGGGGACGACTCTATAGTCGTTGGACATGTCGGCGGCTGGCCAATCTAGTCCCGGGGACGTGGGGACGACCCTATAGTCGTCGGACATGTCGGCGGCCGCCAACTTTGGCCCGGTGTCGTGGGAACGACTCTATAGTCGTCGGACATGTCGGCGGCTGGCCAACTTTGGCCCCTGGTCGTGGGGACGACCCAATAGTGGTCGGACATGTCGGCGGCTGGCCAACCTAGTCCCGAGGTCGTGGGGACGACCCTATAGTCGTCGGACTTGACGGTGGCGGGCCAATCTAGTCCCTGGGTCGTGGGGACGACCCTATAGTCTTCGGACATGTCGGCGGCTGGCCAACTTTGGCCCGTAGTCGTGGGGACGATCCGATAGTCGCCGGACATGGCGGTGGCGGGCCAATCTATTCCCGGGGTCGTGGGGACGACCCTATAGTCGTCGGACATTTCGGCGGCTGGCCAACTTTGGCCCTGTGTCGTGGGGACGACTCTATAGTCGTCGGACATGTCGGCGGCGGGCCAATCTAGTACCGGGGTCGTGGGGACGACCCTATAGTCTTCGGACATGTCGGCGGCTGGCCAACTTTGGCCCGTGGTCGTGGGGACGACCCAATAGTCGTCGGACATGTCGGTGGCTGGCCAACATTGGCCCGTGGTCGTGGGGACGACTCTATAGTCGTCGGACATGTCGGCGGCTGGCCAACCTAGACCCGGGGTCGTGGGGACGACCCTATAGTCGTCGGACATGAAGGTGGCGGGCCAATCTAGTCCGAGGGTCGTGGGAACGACCCTATAGCCTTCGGACATGTCGGCGGCTGGCCAACCTAGACCCGGGGTCGTGGGGACGACCCTATTGTCGTCGGACATAACGGTGGCGGGCCAATCTACTCCCGGGGTCGTGGGGACGACCCTATAGTCGTCGGACATGTCGGCGGCTGGCCATTCTAGTCCCGGGGTCGTGGGGACGACCCTATAGTCGTCGGACATGGCGGCGGCGGGCCAACTTTGGCCCGGGGTCGTGGAGACAACCCTATAGTCATCGGACATGTGGGCGGCTGGCCAACCTAGACCCGGGGTCGTGGGGACGACCCTATTGTCGTCGGACATGACGGTGGCGGGCCAATCTACTCCCGGGGTCGTGGAGACGACCCTATAGTCGTCGGACATGTCGGCGGCTGGCCATTCTAGTCCCGGGGTCGTGGGGACGACCCTATAGTCGTCGGACATGGCGGCGCCTGGCCAACCTAGTCCCGAGGTCGTGGGGACGACCCTATAGTCGTCGGACAAGACGGTGGCGGGCCAATCTAGTCCCAGGGTCGTGGGAACGACCCTATAGTCTTCGGACATGTCGGCGGCTGGCCAACTTTGGCCCGTGGTCGTGGGGACGACTCTATAGTCGTCGGACATGTCGGCGGCTGGACAACCTAGACCCGGGGTCGTGGGGACGACCCTATAGTCGTCGGACATGACGGTGGCGGGCCAATCTAGTCCCAGGGTCGTGGGAACGACCCTATAGTCTTCGGACATGTCGGCGGCTGGCCAACTTTGGCCCGTGGTCGTGGGGACGACTCTATAGTCGTCGGACATGTCGGCGGCTGGCCAACCTAGACCCGGGGTCGTGGGGACGACCCTATTGTCGTCGGACATGACGGTGGCGGGCCAATCTACTCCCGGGGTCGTGGGGACGACCCTATAGTCGTCGGACATGTCGGCGGCTGGCCATTCTAGTCCCGGGGTCGTGGGGACGACCCTATAGTCGTCGGACATGTCGGCGGCGGGCCAACTTTGGCCCGGGGTCGTGGAGACAACCCTATAGTCATCGGACATGTCGGCGATTGGCCATTATTGGCCCGGGGTCGTGGGGACGACCGTATATTCGTCGGACATGACGGTGGCGGGCCAATCTAGTCCCGGGGTCGTGGGGACGACCCTATAGTCTTCGGACATGTCGGCGGCTGGCCAACTTTGGCCCGTAGTCGTGGGGACGATCCGATAGTCGCCGGACATGACGGTGGCGGGCCAATCTATTCCCGGGGTCGTGGGGACGACCCTATAGTCGTCGGACGTGTCGGCGGCTGGCCAACTTTGGCCCGTAGTCGTGGGGACGATCCGATAGTCGCCGGACATGACGGTGGCGGGCCAATCTATTCCCGGGGTCGTGGGGACGACCCTATAATCGTCGGACATGTCGGCGGCTGGCCAACTTTGGCCCGTGGTCGTGGGGACGACACTATAGTCGTCGGACTTGACGGTGGCGGGCCAATCTAGTCCCGGGGTCGTGGGGACGACCCTACAGTCGTCGGACATTTCGGCGGCTTGCCAGCTTTGGCCCGGGGTCGTGGGGACGACCCTATAGTCGTCGGACAAGTCGGCAGCGGGCCAAGCTTGTCCCGGGGTCGTGGGGGCGACCCTATAGTCGTCGGACATGTCGGCGGCTGGCCAACTTTGGCCCGGTGTCGTGGGGACGACTCTATAGTCGTCGGACATGTCGGCGGCGGCCCAATCTAGTACCAGGGTCGTGAGGACGACACTATAGTCGTCGGACATGTCGGCGGCTGGCCAACTTTGGCCCATGGTCGTGGGGACGACCCAATAGTCGTTGGACATGTCGGCGGCTGGCCAGCTTTGGCCCGTGGTTGTGGGGACGACCCTATAGTCGTTGGACATGACGGTGGCGGGCCAATCTAGTCCCGGGGTCGTGGGGACGACCCTATAGTCGTCGGACATGTCGGCGGCTGGCCAACTTTGGCCCCTGGTCGTGGGGACGACCCAATAGTGGTCGGACATGTCGGCGGCTGGCCAACCTAGTCCCGAGGTCGTGGGGACGACCCTATAGTCGTCCGACTTGACGGTGGTGGGCCAATCTAGTCCCGGGGTCCTGGGGACGATCCTACAGTCGTCGGACATTTCGGCGGCTTGCCAACTTGGGCCCGGGGTCGTGGGGACGACTCTATAGTCGTCGGACTTGACGGTGGCGGGCCAATCTAGTCCCGGGGCCGTGGGGACGACCCTACAGTCGTCGAACATTTCGGCGGCTTGCCAACTTTGGCCCGGGGTCGTGGGGACGACCCTATAATCGTCGGACATGTCGGCGGGTGGCCAACCTAGTCCCGAGGTCTTGGGGGCGACCCTATAGTCGTCGGACATGTCGGCGGCTGGCCAACTTTGGCCCGTGGTCGCGGGGACGACCCAATAGTCGTTGGACATGTCCGCGGCTGGCCAACATTGGCCCGTGGTTGTGGGGACGACCCTATAGTCGTTGGACATGACGGTGGCGGGCCAATCTAGTCCCGGGGTCGTGGGGACGACCCTATAGTCGTCGGACAAGACGGCGGCTGGACATCTTTGGCCCGGGGTCGTGGGGACGACCCTATAGTCGTCGGACATGTCGGCGGCTGGCCAACTTTGGCCCGTGGTCGTGGGGACGATCCAATAGTCGTCGGACATGTCGGTGGCTGGCCAACTTTGGCCCGAGGTCGTAGGGACGACCCTATAGTAGTCGGACATGTCGGCGGCTGTCCAACTTTGGCCCGGTGTCGTGGGGACGACTCTATAGTCGTCGGACATGACGGTGGCGGGCCAATCTAGTCCCGGTGTCGTGGGGGCGACTCTATAGTCGTCGGACATGTCGGCGGCTGGCCAACTTTGGCCCGGGGACGTGGGGACGACCCTATAGTCTTCGGACATGTCGGCGGCTGGCCAACTTTGGCCCGGGGTCGTGGGGACGACTCTATAGTCGTTGGACATGTCGGCGGCTGGCCAATCTAGTCCCGGGGACGTGGGGACGACCCTATAGTCGTCGGACATGTCGGCGGCCGCCAACTTTGGCCCGGTGTCGTGGGAACGACTCTATAGTCGTCGGACATGTCGGCGGCTGGCCAACTTTGGCCCCTGGTCGTGGGGACGACCCAATAGTGGTCGGACATGTCGGCGGCTGGCCAACCTAGTCCCGAGGTCGTGGGGACGACCCTATAGTCGTCGGACTTGACGGTGGCGGGCCAATCTAGTCCCAGGGTCGTGGGGACGACCCTATAGTCTTCGGACATGTCGGCGGCTGGCCAACTTTGGCCCGTAGTCGTGGGGACGATCCGATAGTCGCCGGACATGGCGGTGGCGGGCCAATCTATTCCCGGGGTCGTGGGGACGACCCTATAGTCGTCGGACATTTCGGCGGCTGGCCAACTTTGGCCCTGTGTCGTGGGGACGACTCTATAGTCGTCGGACATGTCGGCGGCGGGCCAATCTAGTACCGGGGTCGTGGGGACGACCCTATAGTCTTCGGACATGTCGGCGGCTGGCCAACTTTGGCCCGTGGTCGTGGGGACGACCCAATAGTCGTCGGACATGTCGGTGGCTGGCCAACATTGGCCCGTGGTCGTGGGGACGACTCTATAGTCGTCGGACATGTCGGCGGCTGGCCAACCTAGACCCGGGGTCGTGGGGACGACCCTATAGTCGTCGGACATGAAGGTGGCGGGCCAATCTAGTCCGAGGGTCGTGGGAACGACCCTATAGCCTTCGGACATGTCGGCGGCTGGCCAACCTAGACCCGGGGTCGTGGGGACGACCCTATTGTCGTCGGACATAACGGTGGCGGGCCAATCTACTCCCGGGGTCGTGGGGACGACCCTATAGTCGTCGGACATGTCGGCGGCTGGCCATTCTAGTCCCGGGGTCGTGGGGACGACCCTATAGTCGTCGGACATGGCGGCGGCGGGCCAACTTTGGCCCGGGGTCGTGGAGACAACCCTATAGTCATCGGACATGTCGGCGGCTGGCCAACCTAGACCCGGGGTCGTGGGGACGACCCTATTGTCGTCGGACATGACGGTGGCGGGCCAATCTACTCCCGGGGTCGTGGGGACGACCCTATAGTCGTCGGACATGTCGGCGGCTGGCCTTTCTAGTCCCGGGGTCGTGGGGACGACCCTACAGTCGTCGGACATTTCGGCGGCTTGCCAGCTTTGGCCCGTGGTCGTGGGGACGATCCGATAGTCGTTGGACATGACGGTGGCGGGCCAATCTAGTCCCGGGGTCGTCGGGACGACCCTATAGTCGTCGGACATGTCGGCGGCTGGCCAACCTAGTCCCGAGGTCGTGGGGACGACCCTATAGTCGTCGGACTTGACGGTGGCTGGCCAACTTTGGCCATAGAGTCGTGGGGACGACTCTATAGTCGTCGGACATGTCAGCGGCTGGCCAACTTTGGCCCGTGGTCGTGGGGACGATCCAATAGTCGTCGGACATGTCGGCGACTGGCCAATCTAGTCCCGAGGTCGTCGGGACGACCCTATAGTCGTCGGGCATGTCGGCGGCTGCCCAACTTTGGCCCGTGGTCGTGGGGACGACCCAATAGTCGTCGGACATGTCGGCGGCTGGCCAACTTTGGCCCTGTGTCGTGGGGACGATCCGATAGTCGTTGGACATGACGGTGGCGGGCCAATCTAGTCCCGGGGTCGTCGGGACGACCCTATAGTCGTCGGACATGTCGGCGGCTGGCCAACTTTGGCCCGGTGTCGTGGGGACGACTCTATAGTCGTCGGACATGTCGGCGGCTGGCCAACATTGGCCCGTGGTCGTGGGGACGACTCTATAGTCGTCGGACATGTCGGCGGCTGGCCAACCTAGACCCGGGGTCGTGGGGACGACCCTATAGTCGTCGGACATGAAGGTGGCGGGCCAATCTAGTCCGAGGGTCGTGGGAACGACCCTATAGCCTTCGGACATGTCGGCGGCTGGCCAACCTAGACCCGGGGTCGTGGGGACGACCCTATTGTCGTCGGACATAACGGTGGCGGGCCAATCTACTCCCGGGGTCGTGGGGACGACCCTATAGTCGTCGGACATGTCGGCGGCTGGCCATTCTAGTCCCGGGGTCGTGGGGACGACCCTATAGTCGTCGGACATGGCGGCGGCGGGCCAACTTTGGCCCGGGGTCGTGGAGACAACCCTATAGTCATCGGACATGTCGGCGGCTGGCCAACCTAGACCCGGGGTCGTGGGGACGACCCTATTGTCGTCGGACATGACGGTGGCGGGCCAATCTACTCCCGGGGTCGTGGAGACGACCCTATAGTCGTCGGACATGTCGGCGGCTGGCCATTCTAGTCCCGGGGTCGTGGGGACGACCCTATAGTCGTCGGACATGGCGGCGCCTGGCCAACCTAGTCCCGAGGTCGTGGGGACGACCCTATAGTCGTCGGACATGACGGTGGCGGGCCAATCTAGTCCCAGGGTCGTGGGAACGACCCTATAGTCTTCGGACATGTCGGCGGCTGGCCAACTTTGGCCCGTGGTCGTGGGGACGACTCTATAGTCGTCGGACATGTCGGCGGCTGGACAACCTAGACCCGGGGTCGTGGGGACGACCCTATAGTCTTCGGACATGTCGGCGGCTGGCCAACTTTGGCCCGTAGTCGTGGGGACGATCCGATAGTCGCCGGACATGGCGGTGGCGGGCCAATCTATTCCCGTGGTCGTGGGGACGACCCAATAGTCGTCGGACATGTCGGCGGCTGGCCAACTTTGGCCCGTGGTCGTGGGGACGATCCGATAGTCGTTGGACATGACGGTGGCGGGCCAATCTAGTCCCGGGGTCGTCGGGACGACCCTATAGTCGTCGGACATGTCGGCGGCTGGCCAACTTTGGCCCGGTGTCGTGGGGACGACTCTATAGTCGTCGGACATGTCGGCGGCTGGCCAACTATGGCCCCTGGGCGTGGGGACGACCCAATAGTGGTCGGACATGTCGGCGGCTGGCCAACCTAGTCCCGAGGTCGTGGGGACGACCCTATAGTCGTCGGACTTGACGGTGGCGGGCCAATCTAGTCCCAGGGTCGTGGGGACGACCCTATAGTCTTCGGACATGTCGGCGGCTGGCCAACTTTGGCCCGTAGTCGTGGGGACGATCCGATAGTCGCCGGACATGGCGGTGGCGGGCCAATCTATTCCCGGGGTCGTGGGGACGACCCTATAGTCGTCGGACATTTCGGCGGCTGGCCAACTTTGGCCCTGTGTCGTGGGGACGACTCTATAGTCGTCGGACATGTCGGCGGCGGGCCAATCTAGTACCGGGGTCGTGGGGACGACCCTATAGTCTTCGGACATGTCGGCGGCTGGCCAACTTTGGCCCGTGGTCGTGGGGACGACCCAATAGTCGTCGGACATGTCGGTGGCTGGCCAACATTGGCCCGTGGTCGTGGGGACGACTCTATAGTCGTCGGACATGTCGGCGGCTGGCCAACCTAGACCCGGGGTCGTGGGGACGACCCTATAGTCGTCGGACATGAAGGTGGCGGGCCAATCTAGTCCGAGGGTCGTGGGAACGACCCTATAGCCTTCGGACATGTCGGCGGCTGGCCAACCTAGACCCGGGGTCGTGGGGACGACCCTATTGTCGTCGGACATAACGGTGGCGGGCCAATCTACTCCCGGGGTCGTGGGGACGACCCTATAGTCGTCGGACATGTCGGCGGCTGGCCATTCTAGTCCCGGGGTCGTGGGGACGACCCTATAGTCGTCGGACATGGCGGCGGCGGGCCAACTTTGGCCCGGGGTCGTGGAGACAACCCTATAGTCATCGGACATGTCGGCGGCTGGCCAACCTAGTCCCGGGGTCGTGGGGACGACCCTATTGTCGTCGGACATGACGGTGGCGGGCCAATCTACTCCCGGGGTCGTGGAGACGACCCTATAGTCGTCGGACATGTCGGCGGCTGGCCATTCTAGTCCCGGGGTCGTGGGGACGACCCTATAGTCGTCGGACATGGCGGCGCCTGGCCAACCTAGTCCCGAGGTCGTGGGGACGACCCTATAGTCGTCGGACATGACGGTGGCGGGCCAATCTAGTCCCAGGGTCGTGGGAACGACCCTATAGTCTTCGGACATGTCGGCGGCTGGCCAACTTTGGCCCGTGGTCGTGGGGACGACTCTATAGTCGTCGGACATGTCGGCGGCTGGACAACCTAGACCCGGGGTCGTGGGGACGACCCTATAGTCTTCGGACATGTCGGCGGCTGGCCAACTTTGGCCCGGTGTCGTGGGGACGACTCTATAGTCGTCGGACATGTCGGCGGCTGGCCATTCTAGTCCCGGGGTCGTGGGGACGACCCTATAGTCGTCGGACATGGCGGCGGCGGGCCAACTTTGGCCCGGGGTCGTGGAGACAACCCTATAGTCATCGGACATGTCGGCGGCTGGCCAACCTAGACCCGGGGTCGTGGGGACGACCCTATTGTCGTCGGACATGACGGTGGCGGGCCAATCTACTCCCGGGGTCGTGGAGACGACCCTATAGTCGTCGGACATGTCGGCGGCTGGCCATTCTAGTCCCGGGGTCGTGGGGACGACCCTATAGTCGTCGGACATGGCGGCGCCTGGCCAACCTAGTCCCGAGGTCGTGGGGACGACCCTATAGTCGTCGGACATGACGGTGGCGGGCCAATCTAGTCCCAGGGTCGTGGGAACGACCCTATAGTCTTCGGACATGTCGGCGGCTGGCCAACTTTGGCCCTGTGTCGTGGGGACGACTCTATAGTCGTCGGACATGTCGGCGGCGGGTCAATCTAGTACCGGGGTCGTGGGGACGACCCTATAGTCTTCGGACATGTCGGCGGCTGGCCAACTTTGGCCCGTGGTCGTGGGGACGACTCTATAGTCGTCGGACATGTCGGCGGCTGGCCAACCTAGACCCGGGGTCGTGGGGACGACCCTATTGTCGTCGGACATGACGGTGGCGGGCCAATCTACTCCCGGGGTCGTGGGGACGACCCTATAGTCGTCGGACATGTCGGCGGCTGGCCTTTCTAGTCCCGGGGTCGTGGGGACGACCCTACAGTCGTCGGACATTTCGGCGGCTTGCCAGCTTTGGCCCGTGGTCGTGGGGACGATCCGATAGTCGTTGGACATGACGGTGGCGGGCCAATCTAGTCCCGGGGTCGTCGGGACGACCCTATAGTCGTCGGACATGTCGGCGGCTGGCCAACCTAGTCCCGAGGTCGTGGGGACGACCCTATAGTCGTCGGACTTGACGGTGGCTGGCCAACTTTGGCCCGGTGTCGTGGGGACGACTCTATAGTCGTCGGACATGTCAGCGGCTGGCCAACTTTGGCCCGTGGTCGTGGGGACGATCCAATAGTCGTCGGACATGTCGGCGACTGGCCAATCTAGTCCCGAGGTCGTCGGGACGACCCTATAGTCGTCGGGCATGTCGGCGGCTGCCCAACTTTGGCCCGTGGTCGTGGGGACGACCCAATAGTCGTCGGACATGTCGGCGGCTGGCCAACTTTGGCCCGTGGTCGTGGGGACGATCCGATAGTCGTTGGACATGACGGTGGCGGGCCAATCTAGTCCCGGGGTCGTCGGGACGACCCTATAGTCGTCGGACATGTCGGCGGCTGGCCAACTTTGGCCCGGTGTCGTGGGGACGACTCTATAGTCGTCGGACATGTCGGCGGCTGGCCAACTATGGCCCCTGGGCGTGGGGACGACCCAATAGTGGTCGGACATGTCGGCGGCTGGCCAACCTAGTCCCGAGGTCGTGGGGACGACCCTATAGTCGTCGGACTTGACGGTGGCGGGCCAATCTAGTCCCGGGGTCGTGGGGACGACCCTACAGTCGTCGGACATTTCGGCGGCTTGCCAGCTTTGGCCCGGGGTCGTGGGGACGACCCTATAGTCGTCGGACAAGTCGGCAGCGGGCCAAGCTTGTCCCGGGGTCGTGGGGGCGACCCTATAGTCGTCGGACATGTCGGCGGCTGGCCAACTTTGGCCCGGTGTCGTGGGGACGACTCTATAGTCGTCGGACATGTCGGCGGCGGCCCAATCTAGTACCAGGGTCGTGAGGACGACACTATAGTCGTCGGACATGTCGGCGGCTGGCCAACTTTGGCCCATGGTCGTGGGGACGACCCAATAGTCGTTGGACATGTCGGCGGCTGGCCAGCTTTGGCCCGTGGTTGTGGGGACGACCCTATAGTCGTTGGACATGACGGTGGCGGGCCAATCTAGTCCCGGGGTCGTGGGGACGACCCTATAGTCGTCGGACATGTCGGCGGCTGGCCAACTTTGGCCCCTGGTCGTGGGGACGACCCAATAGTGGTCGGTCATGTCGGCGGCTGGCCAACCTAGTCCCGAGGTCGTGGGGACGACCCTATAGTCGTCGGACTTGACGGTGGTGGCCCAATCTAGTCCCGGGGTCCTGGGGACGATCCTACAGTCGTCGGACATTTCGGCGGCTTGCCAACTTGGGCCCGGGGTCGTGGGGACGACTCTATAGTCGTCGGACTTGACGGTGGCGGGCCAATCTAGTCCCGGGGCCGTGGGGACGACCCTACAGTCGTCGAACATTTCGGCGGCTTGCCAACTTTGGCCCGGGGTCGTGGGGACGACCCTATAATCGTCGGACATGTCGGCGGGTGGCCAACCTAGTCCCGAGGTCTTGGGGGCGACCCTATAGTCGTCGGACATGTCGGCGGCTGGCCAACTTTGGCCCGTGGTCGCGGGGACGACCCAATAGTCGTTGGACATGTCGGCGGCTGGCCAACATTGGCCCGTGGTTGTGGGGACGACCCTATAGTCGTTGGACATGACGGTGGCGGGCCAATCTAGTCCCGGGGTCGTGGGGACGACCCTATAGTCGTCGGACAAGACGGCGGCTGGACATCTTTGGCCCGGGGTCGTGGGGACGACCCTATAGTCGTCGGACATGTCGGCGGCTGGCCAACTTTGGCCCGTGGTCGTGGGGACGATCCAATAGTCGTCGGACATGTCGGTGGCTGGCCAACTTTGGCCCGAGGTCGTAGGGACGACCCTATAGTAGTCGGACATGTCGGCGGCTGTCCAACTTTGGCCCGGTGTCGTGGGGACGACTCTATAGTCGTCGGACATGTCGGCGGCTGGCCAACCTAGACCCGGGGTCGTGGGGACGACCCTATTGTCGTCGGACATGACGGTGGCGGGCCAATCTAGTCCCGGGGTCGTGGGGACGACCCTATAGTCGTCGGACAAGACGGCGGCGGGCCAATCCAGTCCCGGGGTCGTAGGGACGACCCTATAGTCGTCGGACATTTCGGCGGTTGGCCAACTTTGGCCTGTGGTCGTGGGGACGACCCTATAGTCGTCGGACATGTCGGCGGCTGGCCAACATTGGCCCGTGGTCGTGGGGACGATCCGATAGTCGTTGGACATGACGGTGGCGGGCCAATCTAGTCCCGGGGTCGTCGGGACGACCCTATAGTCGTCGGACATGTCGGCGGCTGGCCAACTTTGGCCCGGTGTCGTGGGGACGACTCTATAGTCGTCGGACATGTCGGCGGCTGGCCAACTGTGGCCCCTGGGCGTGGGGACGACCCAATAGTGGTCGGACATGTCGGCGGCTGGCCAACCTAGTCCCGAGGTCGTGGGGACGACCCTATAGTCGTCGGACTTGACGGTGGCGGGCCAATCTAGTCCCGGGGTCGTGGGGACGACCCTACAGTCGCCGGACATTTCGGCGGCTTGCCAACTTTGGCCCGGGGTCGTGGGGACGACCCTATAGTCGTCGGACATGTCGGCGGCTGGCCAACCTAGTCCCGAGGTCGTGGGGACGACCCTATAGTCGTCGGACTTGACGGTGGCGGGCCAATCTAGTCCCGGGGTCGTGGGGACGACCCTACAGTCGTCGGACATTTCGGCGGCTTGCCAGCTTTGGCCCGGGGTCGTGGGGACGACCCTATAGTCGTCGGACAAGTCGGCAGCGGGCCAAGCTTGTCCCGGGGTCGTGGGGGCGACCCTATAGTCGTCGGACATGTCGGCGGCTGGCCAACTTTGGCCCGGTGTCGTGGGGACGACTCTATAGTCGTCGGACATGTCGGCGGCGGCCCAATCTAGTACCAGGGTCGTGAGGACGACACTATAGTCGTCGGACATGTCGGCGGCTGGCCAACTTTGGCCCATGGTCGTGGGGACGACCCAATAGTCGTTGGACATGTCGGCGGCTGGCCAGCTTTGGCCCGTGGTTGTGGGGACGACCCTATAGTCGTTGGACATGACGGTGGCGGGCCAATCTAGTCCCGGGGTCGTGGGGACGACCCTATAGTCGTCGGACATGTCGGCGGCTGGCCAACTTTGGCCCGTGGTCTTGGGGACGACCGTATAGTCGTCGGACATGTCGGCGGCTGGCCATTCTAGTCCCGGGGTCGTGGGGACGACCCTATAGTCGTCGGACATGTCGGCGGCGGGCCAACTTTGGCCCGGGGTCGTGGAGACGACCCTATTGTCATCGGACATGTCGGCGATTGGCCATTATTGGCCCGGGGTCGTGGGGACGACCGTATATTCGTCGGACATGACGGTGGCGGGCCAATCTAGTCCCGGGGTCGTGGGGACGACCCTATAGTCGTCGGACATATCAGCGGCTGACCAAGTTTTGCCCGGGGTCGTGGGGACGGCCCTATAGTCGTCGGACATGTCGGCGGCTTGCCAAATTTGGCCCGGGGTCGTGGGGACAACCCTATAGTCGTCGGACATGACGGTGGCGGGCCAATCTAGTCCCAGGGTCGTGGGAACGACCCTATAGTCTTCGGACATGTCGGCGGCTGGCCAACTTTGGCCCGTGGTCGTGGGGACGACCCAATAGTCGTCGGACATGTCGGCGGCTGGCCATTCGAGTCCCGGGGTCGTGGGGACGACTCTATAGTCGTCGGACATGTCGGCGGCGGGCCAACCTAGTCCCGGGGTTGTGGGGACGACCCTATAGTCGTCGGACATGTCAGCGGCTGGCCAACCTAGTCCCGGGGTCGTGGGGACGACCCTATAGTCGTCGGACAAGTCGGCAGCGGGCCAAGCTTGTCCCGGGGTCGTGGGGGCGACCCTATAGTCGTCGGACATGTCGGCGGCTGGCCAACTTTGGCCCGGTGTCGTGGGGACGACTCTATAGTCGTCGGACATGTCGGCGGCGGCCCAATCTAGTACCAGGGTCGTGAGGACGACACTATAGTCGTCGGACATGTCGGCGGCTGGCCAACTTTGGCCCATGGTCGTGGGGACGACCCAATAGTCGTTGGACATGTCGGCGGCTGGCCAGCTTTGGCCCGTGGTTGTGGGGACGACCCTATAGTCGTTGGACATGACGGTGGCGGGCCAATCTAGTCCCGGGGTCGTGGGGACGACCCTATAGTCGTCGGACATGTCGGCGGCTGGCCAACTTTGGCCCGTGGTCTTGGGGACGACCGTATAGTCGTCGGACATGTCGGCGGCTGGCCATTCTAGTCCCGGGGTCGTGGGGACGACCCTATAGTCGTCGTACATGTCGGCGGCGGGCCAACTTTGGCCCGGGGTCGTGGAGACGACCCTATAGTCATCGGACATGTCGGCGATTGGCCATTATTGGCCCGGGGTCGTGGGGACGACCGTATATTCGTCGGACATGACGGTGGCGGGCCAATCTAGTCCCGGGGTCGTGGGGACGACCCTATAGTCGTCGGACATATCAGCGGCTGACCAAGTTTTGCCCGGGGTCGTGGGGACGACCCTATAGTCGTCGGACATGTCGGCGGCTTGCCAAATTTGGCCCGGGGTCGTGGGGACAACCCTATAGTCGTCGGACATGACGGTGGCGGGCCAATCTAGTCCCAGGGTCGTGGGAACGACCCTATAGTCTTCGGACATGTCGGCGGCTGGCCAACTTTGGCCCGTGGTCGTGGGGACGACCCAATAGTCGTCGGACATGTCGGCGGCTGGCCATTCGAGTCCCGGGGTCGTGGGGACGACTCTATAGTCGTCGGACATGTCGGCGGCGGGCCAACCTAGTCCCGGGGTTGTGGGGACGACCCTATAGTCGTCGGACATGTCAGCGGCTGGCCAACCTAGTCCCGGGGTCATGGGGACGACCCTATAGTCGTCGGACATGTCGGCGGCTGGCCAATCTAGTCCCGGGGTCGTGGGGACGACCCAATAGTCGTCGGACATGTCGGCGGCTGGCCAACTTTGGCCCGTAGTCGTGGGGACGATCCGATATTCGCCGGACATGACGGTGGCGGGCCAATCTATTCCCGGGGTCGTGGGGACGACCCTATAGTCGACGGACATGTCGGCGGCTGGCCAACTTTGGCCCGGTGTCGTGGGGACGACTCTATAGTCGTCGGACATGTCGGTGGCGGGCCAATCTAGTCCCGGGGTCATGGGAACGACCCTATAGTCGTCGCATATTTCGGCGGCCGGCCAACTTTGGCCCGTGGTCGTGGGGACGACCCTATAGTCGTCGGACATGTCGGCGGCTGGCCAACTTTGGCCTGTGGTCGTGGGGACGACCCTATAGTCGTCGGACATGTCGGCGGCTGGCCAACTTTGGCCCGTGGTCGTGGGGACGAACCAATAGTCATCGGACATGTCGGCGGCTGGCCAACTTTGGCCCGTGGTCGTGGGGACGATCCGATAGTCGATGGATATGACGGTGCCGGGCCAATCAAGTCCCGGGGTCGTAGGTACGACCCTATAGTCATCGGACATGTCGGCGATTGGCCATTATTGGCCCGGGGTCGTGGGGACGACCGTATATTCGTCGGACATGACGGTGGCGGGCCAATCTAGTCCCGGGGTCGTGGGGACGAGCCTATAGTCGTCGGACAACACGGCGGCTGGACATCTTTGGCCCGCGGTCGTGGGGACGACCCTATAGTCGTCGGACATGACGGTGGCGGGCCAATCTAGTCCCAGGGTCGTTGGGACGACCCTATAGTCGTCGGACATGTCGGCGGCTGGCCAACTTTGGCCCGTGGTCGTGGGGACGACTCTATAGTCGTCGGACATGTCGGCGGCTGGCCAACCTAGACCCGGGGTCGTGGGGACGACCCTATTGTCGTCGGACATGACGGTGGCGGGCCAATCTAGTCCCGGGGTCGTGGGGACGACCCTATAGTCTTCGGACATGTCGGCGGCTGGCCAACCTAGTCCCGAGGTCGTGGGGACGAACCTATAGTCGTCGGACTTGACGGTGGTGGGCCAATCTAGTCCCGGGGTCCTGGGGACAACCCTACAGTCGTCGGACATTTCGGCGGCTGGCCAACTTTGGCCCGTAGTCGTGGGGACGATCCGATAGTCGCCGGACATGGCGGTGGCGGGCCAATCTATTCCCGGGGTCGTGGGGACGACCCTATAGTCGTCGGACATTTCGGCGGCTGGCCAACTTTGGCCCGGTGTCGTGGGGACGACTCTATAGTCGTCGGACATGTCGGCGGCTGGCCAACCTAGTCCCGAGGTCGTGGGGACGAACCTATAGTCGTCGGACTTGACGGTGGTGGGCCAATCTAGTCCCGGGGTCCTGGGGACAACCCTACAGTCGTCGGACATTTCGGCGGCTTGCCAACTTTGGCCCGGGGTCGTGGGGACGACCCTATAATCGTCGGACATGTCGGCGGGTGGCCAACCTAGTCCCGCGGTCTTGGGGGCGACCCTATAGTCGTCGGACATGTCGGCGGCTGGCCAACTTTGGCCCGTGGTCGCGGGGACGACCCAATAGTCGTTGGACATGTCGGCGGCTGACCAACTTTGGCCCGTGGTTGTGGGGACGACCCTATAGTCGTTGGACATGACGGTGGCGGGCCAATCTAGTCCCGGGGTCGTGGGGACGACCCTATAGTCGTCGGACAAGACGGCGGCTGGACATCTTTGGCCCGGGGTCGTGGGGACGACCCTATAGTCGTCGGACATGTCGGCGGTTGGCCAACTTTGGCCTGTGGTCGTGGGGACGACCCTATAGTCGTCGGACATGTCGGCGGCTGGCCAACATTGGCCCGTGGTCGTGGGGACGACCCAATAGTCGTTGGAAATGTCAGCGGCTGGCCAACTTTGCCCCGGTGTCGTGGAGACGACTCTATAGTCGTCGGACATGTCGGCGGCTGGCCAATCTAGTCCCGGGGTCGTGGGGACGAACCTATAGTCGTCGGACTTGACGGTGGTGGGCCAATCTAGTCCCGGGGTCCTGGGGACAACCCTACAGTCGTCGGACATTTCGGCGGCTTGCCAACTTTGGCCCGGGGTCGTGGGGACGACTCTATAGTCGTCGGACTTGACGGTGGTGGGCCAATCTAGTCCCGGGGTCCTGGGGACAACCCTACAGTCGTCGGACATTTCGGCGGCTGGCCAACTTTGGCCCGTAGTCGTGGGGACGATCCGATAGTCGCCGGACATGGCGGTGGCGGGCCAATCTATTCCCGGGGTCGTGGGGACGACCCTATAGTCGTCGGACATTTCGGCGGCTGGCCAACTTTGGCCCGTGGTCGTGGGGACGACCCAATAGTCGTCGGACACGTCGGCGGCTGGCCAAGTTTGGCCCGTGGTCGTGGGGACGATCCGATAGTCGTTGGACATGACGGTGGCGGGCCAATCTAGTCCCGGGGTCGTCGGGACGACCCTATAGTCGTCGGACATGTCGGTGGCTGGCCAACTTTCGCCCGGTGTCGTGGGGAGGACTCTATAGTCGTCGGACATGTCGGCGGCTGGCCAACTTTGGCCCGTGGTCGTGGGGACGATCCGATAGTCGTTGGACATGACGGTGGCGGGCCAATCTAGTCCCGAGGTCGTCGGGACGCCCCTATAGTCGTCGGACATGTCGGCGGCTGGACATCTTTGGCCCGGGGTCGTGGGGACGACCCTATAGTTGTCGGACATGTCGGCGGCTGGCCAACTGTGGCCCCTGGTCGTGGGGACGACCCAATAGTGGTCGGGCATGTCGGCGGCTGGACAAGCTTGTCCCGGGGTCGTGGGGACGACCCTATAATCGTCGGACAAGACGGCGGCGAGCCAATCCAGTCCCGGGGTCGTAGGGACGACCCTATAGTCGACGGACATGTCGGCGATTGGCCAACATTGGCCCGGGGTCGTGGGGACGACCCTATAGTCGTCGGACATGTCGGCGGTTGGCCAACTTTGGCCTGTGGTCGTGGGGACGACCCTATAGTCGTCGGACATGTCGGCGGCTGGCCAACATTGGCCCGTGGTCGTGGGGACGACCCAATAGTCGTTGGACATGTCAGCGGCTGGCTAACTTTGCCCCGGTGTCGTGGAGACGACTCTATAGTCGTCGGACATGTTGGCGGCTGGCCAATCTAGTCCCGGGGTCGTGGGGACGACCCTATAGTCTTCGGACATGTCGGCGGCTGGCCAACATAGGCCCGTGGTCGTGGGGACGACCCAATAGCCGTCGGACATGTCGGCGGCTGGCCAACTTTGACCCGTAGTCGTGGGGACGATCCGATAGTCGCCGGACATGACGGTGGCGGGCCAATCTATTCCCGGGGTCGTGGGGACGACCCTATAGTCGTCGGACATGTCGGCGGCTGGACAACTTTGGCCCGGTGTCGTGGGGGCGACTCTATAGTCGTCGGACATGTCGGCGGCTGGCCAACTTTGGCCCGGTGTCGTGGGGACGACTCTATAGTCGTCGGACATGTCGGCGGCTGGCCAACTGTGGCCCCTGGTCGTGGGGACGACCCAATAGTGGTCGGACATGTCGGCGGCTGGCCAACCTAGTCCCGAGGTCGTGGGGACGACCCTATAGTCGTCGGACTTGACGGTGGCGGGCCAATCTAGTCCCGGGGTCGTGGGGACGACCCTACAGTCGTCGGACATTTCGGCGGCTTGCCAGCTTTGGCCCGGGGTCGTGGGGACGACCCTATAGTCGTCGGACAAGTCGGCAGCGGGCCAAATTTGTCCCGGGGTCGTGGGGACGACCCTATAATCGTCGGACATGACGGTGGCGGGCCAATCTAGTCCCGGGGTCGTGGGGACGACCCAATAGTGGTCAGACATGTCGGCGGCTGGCCAACCTAGTCCCGAGGTCGTGGGGACGACCCTATAGTCGTCGGAGTTGACGGTGGCGGGCCAATCTAGTCCCAGGGTCGTGGGGACGACCCTATAGTCTTCGGACATGTCGGCGGCTGGCCAACTTTGGCCCGTAGTCGTGGGGACGATCCGATAGTCGCCGGACATGACGGTGGCGGGCCAATCTATTCCCGGGGTCGTGGGGACGACCCTATAATCGTCGGACATGTCGGCGGCTGGCCAACTTTGGCCCGTGGTCGTGGGGACGACACTATAGTCGTCGGACATGTCGGCGGCTGGCCAACTTTGGCCTGTGGTTGTGGGGACGACCCTATAGTCGTTGGACATGACGGTGGCGGGCCAATCTAGTCCCGGTGTCGTGGGGGCGACTCTATAGTCGTCGGACATATCGGCGGCTGGCCAACTTTGGCCCGGGGACGTGGGGACGACCCTATAGTCTTCGGACATGTCGGCGGCTGGCCAACTTTGGCCCGGGGTCGTGGGGACGACTCTATAGTCGTTGGACATGTCGGCGGCTGGCCAATCTAGTCCCGGGGACGTGGGGACGACCCTATAGTCGTCGGACATGTCGGCGGCCGCCAACTTTGGCCCGGTGTCGTGGGAACGACTCTATAGTCGTCGGACATGTCGGCGGCTGGCCAACTTTGGCCCCTGGTCGTGGGGACGACCCAATAGTGGTCGGACATGTCGGCGGCTGGCCAACCTAGTCCCGAGGTCGTGGGGACGACCCTATAGTCGTCGGACTTGACGGTGGCGGGCCAATCTAGTCCCAGGGTCGTGGGGACGACCCTATAGTCTTCGGACATGTCGGCGGCTGGCCAACTTTGGCCCGTAGTCGTGGGGACGATCCGATAGTCGCCGGACATGGCGGTGGCGGGCCAATCTATTCCCGGGGTCGTGGGGACGACCCTATAGTCGTCGGACATTTCGGCGGCTGGCCAACCTAGTCCCGAGGTCGTGGGGACGACCCTATAGTCGTCGGACTTGACGGTGGCGGGCCAATCTAGTCCCGGGGTCGTGGGGACGACCCTACAGTCGTCGGACATTTCGGCGGCTGGCCAACTTTGGCCCGTGGTCTTGGGGACGACCGTATAGTCGTCGGACATGTCGGCGGCTGGCCAACTTTGGCCCGTGGTCTTGGGGACGACCCTATAGTCGTCGGACATGTCGGCGGCGGGCCAATCTAGTACCGGGGTCGTGGGGACGACCCTATAGTCGTCGGACATTTCGGCGGCTGGCCAACCTAGTCCCGAGGTCGTGGGGACGACCCTATAGTCGTCGGACATGTCGGCGGCGGGCCAATCTAGTACCGGGGTCGTGGGGACGACCCTATAGTCTTCGGACATGTCGGCGGCTGGCCAACTTTGGCCCGTGGTCGTGGGGACGACCCAATAGTCGTCGGACATGTCGGCGGCTGGCCAACATTGGCCCGTGGTCGTGGGGACGACTCTATAGTCGTCGGACATGTCGGCGGCTGGCCAACCTAGTCCCGAGGTCGTGGGGACGACCCTATAGTCGTCGGACTTGACGATGGCGGGCCAATCTAGTCCCGGGGTCGTGGGGACGACCCTACAGTCGTCGGACATTTCGGCGGCTGGCCAACTTTGGCCCGTGGTCTTGGGGACGACCGTATAGTCGTCGGACATGTCGGCGGCTGGCCAACTTTGGCCCGTGGTCTTGGGGACGACCGTATAGTCGTCGGACATGTCGGCGGCTGGCCAACTTTGGCCCGTGGTCGTGGGGACGACCCAATAGTCGTCGGACATGTCGGCGGCTGGCCAACTTTGGCCCGTAGTCGTGGGGACGATCCGATAGTCGCCGGACATGACGGTGGCGGGCCAATCTATTCCCGGGGTCGTGGGGACGACCCTATAGTCGTCGGACATGTCGGCGGCTGGCCAACTTTGGCCCGGTGTCGTGGAGACGACTCTATAGTCGTCGGACATGTCGGCGGCTGGCCAATCTAGTCCCGGGGTCGTGGGGACGAACCTATAGTCGTCGGTCTTGACGGTGGTGGGCCAATCTAGTCCCGGGGTCCTGGGGACAACCCTACAGTCGTCGGACATTTCGGCGGCTTGCCAACTTTGGCCCGGGGTCGTGGGGACGACTCTATAGTCGTCGGACTTGACGGTGGTGGGCCAATCTAGTCCCGGGGTCCTGGGGACAACCCTACAGTCGTCGGACATTTCGGCGGCTGGCCAACTTTGGCCCGTAGTCGTGGGGACGATCCGATAGTCGCCGGACATGGCGGTGGCGGGCCAATCTATTCCCGGGGTCGTGGGGACGACCCTATAGTCGTCGGACATTTCGGCGGCTGGCCAACTTTGGCCCGTGGTCGTGGGGACGACCCAATAGTCGTCGGACACGTCGGCGGCTGGCCAAGTTTGGCCCGTGGTCGTGGGGACGATCCGATAGTCGTTGGACATGACGGTGGCGGGCCAATCTAGTCCCGGGGTCGTCGGGACGACCCTATAGTCGTCGGACATGTCGGTGGCTGGCCAACTTTCGCCCGGTGTCGTGGGGAGGACTCTATAGTCGTCGGACATGTCGGCGGCTGGCCAACTTTGGCCCGTGGTCGTGGGGACGATCCGATAGTCGTTGGACATGACGGTGGCGGGCCAATCTAGTCCCGAGGTCGTCGGGACGCCCCTATAGTCGTCGGACATGTCGGCGGCTGGACATCTTTGGCCCGGGGTCGTGGGGACGACCCTATAGTTGTCGGACATGTCGGCGGCTGGCCAACTGTGGCCCCTGGTCGTGGGGACGACCCAATAGTGGTCGGGCATGTCGGCGGCTGGACAAGCTTGTCCCGGGGTCGTGGGGACGACCCTATAGTCGTCGGACATGTCGGCGGTTGGCCAAGTTTGGCCTGTGGTCGTGGGGACGACCCTATAGTCGTCGGACATGTCGGCGGCTGGCCAACTTTGGCACGTGGTCGTGGGGACGATCCGATTATCGTCGGACATGTCGGCGGCTGGCCAACCTAGTCCCGAGGTCGTGGGGACGACCCTATAGTCGTCGGACTTGACGGTGGCGGGCCAATCTAGTCCCGGGGTCGTGGGGACGACCCTACAGTCGTCGGACATTTCGGCGGCTTCCCAGCTTTGGCCCGGAGTCGTGGGGACGACCCTATAGTCGTCGGACAAGTCGGCAGCGGGCCAAGCTTGTCCCGGGGTCGTGGGGGCGACCCTATAGTCGTCGGACATGTCGGCGGCTGGCCAACTTTGGCCCGGTGTCGTGGGGACGACTCTATAGTCGTCGGACATGTCGGCGGCGGCCCAATCTAGTACCAGGGTCGTGAGGACGACACTATAGTCGTCGGACATGTCGGCGGCTGGCCAACTTTGGCCCATGGTCGTGGGGACGACCCAATAGTCGTTGGACATGTCGGCGGCTGGCCAGCTTTGGCCCGTGGTTGTGGGGACGACCCTATAGTCGTTGGACATGACGGTGGCGGGCCAATCTAGTCCCGGGGTCGTGGGGACGACCCTATAGTCGTCGGACATGTCGGCGGCTGGCCAACTTTGGCCCGTGGTCTTGGGGACGACCGTATAGTCGTCGGACATGTCGGCGGCTGGCCATTCTAGTCCCGGGGTCGTGGGGACGACCCTATAGTCGTCGGACATGTCGGCGGCGGGCCAACTTTGGCCCGGGGTCGTGGAGACGACCCTATAGTCATCGGACATGTCGGCGATTGGCCATTATTGGCCCGGGGTCGTGGGGACGACCGTATATTCGTCGGACATGACGGTGGCGGGCCAATCTAGTCCCGGGGTCGTGGGGACGACCCTATAGTCGTCGGACATATCAGCGGCTGACCAAGTTTTGCCCGGGGTCGTGGGGACGACCCTATAGTCGTCGGACATGTCGGCGGCTTGCCAAATTTGGCCCGGGGTCGTGGGGACAACCCTATAGTCGTCGGACATGACGGTGGCGGGCCAATCTAGTCCCAGGGTCGTGGGAACGACCCTATAGTCTTCGGACATGTCGGCGGCTGGCCAACTTTGGCCCGTGGTCGTGGGGACGACCCAATAGTCGTCGGACATGTCGGCGGCTGGCCATTCGAGTCCCGGGGTCGTGGGGACGACTCTATAGTCGTCGGACATGTCGGCGGCGGGCCAACCTAGTCCCGGGGTTGTGGGGACGACCCTATAGTCGTCGGACATGTCAGCGGCTGGCCAACCTAGTCCCGGGGTCATGGGGACGACCCTATAGTCGTCGGACATGTCGGCGGCTGGCCAATCTAGTCCCGGGGTCGTGGGGACGACCCAATAGTCGTCGGACATGTCGGCGGCTGGCCAACTTTGGCCCGTAGTCGTGGGGACGATCCGATATTCGCCGGACATGACGGTGGCGGGCCAATCTATTCCCGGGGTCGTGGGGACGACCCTATAGTCGACGGACATGTCGGCGGCTGGCCAACTTTGGCCCGGTGTCGTGGGGACGACTCTATAGTCGTCGGACATGTCGGTGGCGGGCCAATCTAGTCCCGGGGTCATGGGAACGACCCTATAGTCGTCGCATATTTCGGCGGCCGGCCAACTTTGGCCCGTGGTAGTGGGGACGACCCTATAGTCGTCGGACATGTCGGCGGCTGGCCAACTTTGGCCTGTGGTCGTGGGGACGACCCTATAGTCGTCGGACATGTCGGCGGCTGGCCAACTTTGGCCCGTGGTCGTGGGGACGAACCAATAGTCATCGGACATGTCGGCGGCTGGCCAACTTTGGCCCGTGGTCGTGGGGACGATCCGATAGTCGATGGATATGACGGTGCCGGGCCAATCAAGTCCCGGGGTCGTAGGTACGACCCTATAGTCATCGGACATGTCGGCGATTGGCCATTATTGGCCCGGGGTCGTGGGGACGACCGTATATTCGTCGGACATGACGGTGGCGGGCCAATCTAGTCCCGGGGTCGTGGGGACGAGCCTATAGTCGTCGGACAACACGGCGGCGGACATCTTTGGCCCGCGGTCGTGGGGACGACCCTATAGTCGTCGGACATGACGGTGGCGGGCCAATCTAGTCCCAGGGTCGTTGGGACGACCCTATAGTCGTCGGACATGTCGGCGGCTGGCCAACTTTGGCCCGTGGTCGTGGGGACGACTCTATAGTCGTCGGACATGTCGGCGGCTGGCCAACCTAGACCCGGGGTCGTGGGGACGACCCTATTGTCGTCGGACATGACGGTGGCGGGCCAATCTAGTCCCGGGGTCGTGGGGACGACCCTATAGTCTTCGGACATGTCGGCGGCTGGCCAACCTAGTACCGAGGTCGTGGGGACGAACCTATAGTCGTCGGACTTGACGGTGGTGGGCCAATCTAGTCCCGGGGTCCTGGGGACAACCCTACAGTCGTCGGACATTTCGGCGGCTGGCCAACTTTGGCCCGTAGTCGTGGGGACGATCCGATAGTCGCCGGACATGGCGGTGGCGGGCCAATCTATTCCCGGGGTCGTGGGGACGACCCTATAGTCGTCGGACATTTCGGCGGCTGGCCAACTTTGGCCCGGTGTCGTGGGGACGACTCTATGGTCGTCGGACATGTCGGCGGCTGGCCAACCTAGTCCCGAGGTCGTGGGGACGAACCTATAGTCGTCGGACTTGACGGTGGTGGGCCAATCTAGTCCCGGGGTCCTGGGGACAACCCTACAGTCGTCGGACATTTCGGCGGCTTGCCAACTTTGGCCCGGGGTCGTGGGGACGACTCTATAGTCGTCGGACTTGACGGTGGCGGGCCAATCTAGTCCCGGGGCCGTGGGGACGACCCTACAGTCGTCGGACATTTCGGCGGCTTGCCAACTTTGGCCCGGGGTCGTGGGGACGACCCTATAATCGTCGGACATGTCGGCGGGTGGCCAACCTAGTCCCGCGGTCTTGGGGGCGACCCTATAGTCGTCGGACATGTCGGCGGCTGGCCAACTTTGGCCCGTGGTCGCGGGGACGACCCAATAGTCGTTGGACATGTCGGCGGCTGACCAACTTTGGCCCGTGGTTGTGGGGACGACCCTATAGTCGTTGGACATGACGGTGGCGGGCCAATCTAGTCCCGGGGTCGTGGGGACGACCCTATAGTCGTCGGACAAGACGGCGGCTGGACATCTTTGGCCCGGGGTCGTGGGGACGACCCTATAGTCGTCGGACATGTCGGCGGTTGGCCAACTTTGGCCTGTGGTCGTGGGGACGACCCTATAGTCGTCGGACATGTCGGCGGCTGGCCAACATTGGCCCGTGGTCGTGGGGACGACCCAATAGTCGTTGGAAATGTCAGCGGCTGGCCAACTTTGCCCCGGTGTCGTGGAGACGACTCTATAGTCGTCGGACATGTCGGCGGCTGGCCAATCTAGTCCCGGGGTCGTGGGGACGAACCTATAGTCGTCGGACTTGACGGTGGTGGGCCAATCTAGTCCCGGGGTCCTGGGGACAACCCTACAGTCGTCGGACATTTCGGCGGCTTGCCAACTTTGGCCCGGGGACGTGGGGACGACCCTATAGTCTTCGGACATGTCGGCGGCTGGCCAACTTTGGCCCGGGGTCGTGGGGACGACTCTATAGTCGTTGGACATGTCGGCGGCTGGCCAATCTAGTCCCGGGGACGTGGGGACGACCCTATAGTCGTCGGACATGTCGGCGGCCGCCAACTTTGGCCCGGTGTCGTGGGAACGACTCTATAGTCGTCGGACATGTCGGCGGCTGGCCAACTTTGGCCCCTGGTCGTGGGGACGACCCAATAGTGGTCGGACATGTCGGCGGCTGGCCAACCTAGTCCCGAGGTCGTGGGGACGACCCTATAGTCGTCGGACTTGACGGTGGCGGGCCAATCTAGTCCCAGGGTCGTGGGGACGACCCTATAGTCTTCGGACATGTCGGCGGCTGGCCAACTTTGGCCCGTAGTCGTGGGGACGATCCGATAGTCGCCGGACATGGCGGTGGCGGGCCAATCTATTCCCGGGGTCGTGGGGACGACCCTATAGTCGTCGGACATTTCGGCGGCTGGCCAACCTAGTCCAGAGGTCGTGGGGACGACCCTATAGTCGTCGGACTTGACGGTGGCGGGCCAATCTAGTCCCGGGGTCGTGGGGACGACCCTACAGTCGTCGGACATTTCGGCGGCTGGCCAACTTTGGCCCGTGGTCTTGGGGACGACCGTATAGTCGTCGGACATGTCGGCGGCTGGCCAACTTTGGCCCGTGGTCTTGGGGACGACCCTATAGTCGTCGGACATGTCGGCGGCGGGCCAATCTA
Organism: Andrena praecox; assembly: GCA_963932275.1. Lineage (NCBI taxonomy): Eukaryota > Metazoa > Arthropoda > Insecta > Hymenoptera > Andrenidae > Andrena > Andrena praecox. Next base: position 14,788 of record CAWVQO010000333.1, on the reverse strand, counting down.
GTACCGGGGTCGTGGGGACGACCCTATAGTCGTCGGACATTTCGGCGGCTGGCCAACCTAGTCCCGAGGTCGTGGGGACGACCCTATAGTCGTCGGACATGTCGGCGGCGGGCCAATCTAGTACCGGGGTCGTGGGGACGACCCTATAGTCTTCGGACATGTCGGCGGCTGGCCAACTTTGGCCCGTGGTCGTGGGGACGACCCAATAGTCGTCGGACATGTCGGCGGCTGGCCAACATTGGCCCGTGGTCGTGGGGACGACTCTATAGTCGTCGGACATGTCGGCGGCTGGCCAACCTAGTCCCGAGGTCGTGGGGACGACCCTATAGTCGTCGGACTTGACGGTGGCGGGCCAATCTAGTCCCGGGGTCGTGGGGACGACCCTACAGTCGTCGGACATTTCGGCGGCTGGCCAACTTTGGCCCGTGGTCTTGGGGACGACCGTATAGTCGTCGGACATGTCGGCGGCTGGCCAACTTTGGCCCGTGGTCTTGGGGACGACCGTATAGTCGTCGGACATGTCAGCGGCTGGCCAACTTTGGCCCGTGGTCGTGGGGACGACCCAATAGTCGTCGGACATGTCGGCGGCTGGCCAACTTTGGCCCGTAGTCGTGGGGACGATCCGATAGTCGCCGGACATGACGGTGGCGGGCCAATCTATTCCCGGGGTCGTGGGGACGACCCTATAGTCGTCGGACATGTCGGCGGCTGGCCAACTTTGGCCCGGGGTCGTGGGGACGACCCTATAGTCGTCGGACATGTCGGCGGCTGGCCAACTTTGGCACGTGGTCGTGGGGACGATCCGATTATCGTCGGACATGTCGGCGGCTGGCCAACTTTGGCCCGTGGTCGTGGGGACGATCCAATAGTCGTCGGACATGTCGGCGGCTGGCCAACTTTGGCGCGTGGTCGTGGGGACGATCCGATTGTCGTCGGACATGTCGGCGGCTGGCCAACCTAGACCCGGGGTCGTGGGGACGACCCTATTGTCGTCGGACATGACGGTGGCGGGCCAATCTAGTCCCGGGGTCGTGGGGACGACCCTATAGTCGTCGGACAAGTCGGCGGCGGGCCAAGCTTGTCCCGGGGTCGTGGGGACGACCCTATTGTCGTCGGACATGACGGTGGCGGGCCAAGCTTGTCCCGGGGTCGTGGGGACGACCCTATAGTCGTCGGACATGTCGGCGATTGGCCAACATTGGCCCGGGGTCGTGGGGGCGACCCTACAGTCGTCGGACATTTCGGCGGCTTGCCAACATTGGCCCGGGGTCGTGGGGACGATCCTATAGTCGTCGGACATGTCGGCGGCTGGCTAACTTTGGCCCGTGGTCGTGGGACGACCCTATAGTCGTCGGACATGTCGGCGGCTGGCCAACTGTGGCCCGGGGTCGTGGGGACGACCCTATAGTCGTCGGACATGTCGGCGGCTGGCCAACTTTGGCCCGTGGTTGTGGGGACGACCCTATAGTCGTTGGACATGACGGTGGCGGGCCAAACTAGTCCCGGGGTCGTGGGGACGACCCTATAGTCGTCGGACATGTCGGCGGCATGCCACCTTTGGCCCGGGGTCGTGGGGACGACCCTATAGTCGTCGGACATGTTGGCGGCTTGTCAACCTAGTCCCGGGGTCGTGGGAACGACCCTATAGTCGTTGGACATGACGGTGGTGGGCCAATCTAGTCCCGGGGTCGTGGGGACGACCCTATAGTCGTCGTACAATTCGGCGGCGGGCCAAGCTTGTCCCGTGGTCGTGGGTACGATCCGATAGTCGTCGGACATGTCGGCGGCTGGCCAACTTTGGCCCGGGGTCGTGGGGACGATCCGATATTCGCCGGACATGACGGTGGCGGGCCAATCTATTCCCGGGGTCGTGGGGACGACCCTATAGTCGTGGGACATGTCGGCGGCTGGCCAACTTTGGCCCGGTGTCGTGGGGACGACCCTATAGTCGTCGGACATGTCGGCGGCTGGCCAACTTTGGCCTGTGGTCGTGGGGACGACCCTATAGCCGTCGGACATGTCGGCGGCTGGCCAACATTGGCCCGTGGTCGTGGGGACGAACCAATAGTCATCGGACATGTCGGCGGCTGGCCAACTTTGGCCCGTGGTCGTGGGGACGATCCGATAGTCGATGGATATGACGGTGCCGGGCCAATCAAGTCCCGGGGTCGTAGGTACGACCCTATAGTCATCGGACATGTCGGCGATTGGCCATTATTGGCCCGGGGTCGTGGGGACGACCGTATATTCGTCGGACATGACGGTGGCGGGCCAATCTAGTCCCGGGGTCGTGGGGACGACCCCATAGTCGTCGGACATGTCGGCGGCTGGCCAACCTAGTCCCGAGGTCGTGGGGACGACCCTATAGTCGTCGGACTTCACGGTGGCGGGCCAATCTAGTCCCGGGGTCGTGGGGACGACCCTACAGTCGTCGGACATTTCGGCGGCTTGCCAACTTTGGCCCGTGGTCGTGGGGACGACCCTATAGTCGTCGGACATTTCGGCGGCATGCCACCTTTGGCCCGGGGTCGTGGGGACGACCCTATAGTCGTCGGACATGTTGGCGGCTTGTCAACCTAGTCCCGGGGTCGTGGGAACGACCCTATAGTCGTTGGACATGACGGTGGTGGGCCAATCTAGTCCCGGGGTCGTGGGGACGACCCTATAGTCGTCGTACAATTCGGCGGCGGGCCAAGCTTGTCCCGTGGTCGTGGGTACGATCCGATAGTCGTCGGACATGTCGGCGGCTGGCCAACTTTGGCCCGGGGTCGTGGGGACGACCCTATAGTCGTCGGACATGTCGGCGGCTGGCCAACTTTGGCCCGGGGTCGTGGGGACGACCCTATAGTCGTCGGACATGTCGGCGGCTGGCCAAATTTGGCCCGTGGTTGTGGGGACGACCCTATAGTCGTTGGACATGACGGTGGCGGGCCAAACTAGTCCCGGGGTCGTGGGGACGACCCAATAGTCGTCGGACAAGACGGCGGCTGGACATCTTTGGCCCGGGGTCGTGGGGACGACCCTATAGTCGTTGGACATGACGGTGGCGGGCCAAATTAGTCCCGGGGTCGTGGGGACGACCCAATAGTCGTCGGACATGTCGGCGGCTGGCCAACCTAGTCCCGAGGTCGTGGGGACGACCCTATAGTCGTCGGACTTCACGGTGGCGGGCCAATCTAGTCCCGGGGTCGTGGGGACGACCCTACAGTCGTCGGACATTTCGGCGGCTTGCCAACTTTGGCCGTCGTCGGACGTGTTGGCGGCTTGTCAACCTAGTCCCGGGGTTGTGGGGACGACCCTATAGTCGTTGGACATGACGGTGGCGGGCCAAACTAGTCCCGGGGTCGCCGGGACGACCCTATAGTCGTCGGACATGTCGGCGGCTGGCCAATCTAGTCGCGGGGTCGTGGGGACGACCCAATAGTCGTCGGACATGTCGGCGGCTGGCCAACTTTGGCCCGTAGTCGTGGGGACGATCCGATATTCGCCGGACATGACGGTGGCGGGCCAATCTATTCCCGGGGTCGTGGGGACGACCCTATAGTCGTGGGACATGTCGGCGGCTGGCCAACTTTGGCCCGGTGTCGTGGGGACGACCCTATAGTCGTCGGACATGTCGGCGGCTGGCCAACTTTGGCCTGTGGTCGTGGGGACGACCCTATAGCCGTCGGACATGTCGGCGGCTGGCCAACATTGGCCCGTGGTCGTGGGGACGAACCAATAGTCATCGGACATGTCGGCGGCTGGCCAACTTTGGCCCGTGGTCGTGGGGACGATCCGATAGTCGATGGATATGACGGTGCCGGGCCAATCAAGTCCCGGGGTCGTAGGTACGACCCTATAGTCATCGGACATGTCGGCGATTGGCCATTATTGGCCCGGGGTCGTGGGGACGACCGTATATTCGTCGGACATGACGGTGGCGGGCCAATCTAGTCCCGGGGTCGTGGGGACGACCCTATAGTCGTCGGACAACACGGCGGCTGGACATCTTTGGCCCGCGGTCGTGGGGACGACCCTATAGTCGTCGGACAAGACGGTGGCGGGCCAATCTAGTCCCAGGGTCGTTGGGACGACCCTATAGTCGTCGGACATGTCGGCGGCTGGCCAACTTTGGCCCGTGGTCGTGGGGACGACTCTATAGTCGTCGGACATGTCGGCGGCTGGCCAACCTAGACCCGGGGTCGTGGGGACGACCCTATAGTCGTTGGACATGACGGTGGCGGGCCAAACTAGTCCCGGGGTCGTGGGGACGACCCTATAGTCGTCGGACATGTCGGCGGCATGCCACCTTTGGCCCGGGGTCGTGGGGACGACCCTATAGTCGTCGGACATGTTGGCGGCTTGTCAACCTAGTCCCGGGGTCGTGGGAACGACCCTATAGTCGTTGGACATGACGGTGGTGGGCCAATCTAGTCCCGGGGTCGTGGGGACGACCCTATAGTCGTCGTACAATTCGGCGGCGGGCCAAGCTTGTCCCGTGGTCGTGGGTACGATCCGATAGTCGTCGGACATGTCGGCGGCTGGCCAACTTTGGCCCGGGGTCGTGGGGACGATCCGATATTCGCCGGACATGACGGTGGCGGGCCAATCTATTCCCGGGGTCGTGGGGACGACCCTATAGTCGTGGGACATGTCGGCGGCTGGCCAACTTTGGCCCGGTGTCGTGGGGACGACCCTATAGTCGTCGGACATGTCGGCGGCTGGCCAACTTTGGCCTGTGGTCGTGGGGACGACCCTATAGCCGTCGGACATGTCGGCGGCTGGCCAACATTGGCCCGTGGTCGTGGGGACGAACCAATAGTCATCGGACATGTCGGCGGCTGGCCAACTTTGGCCCGTGGTCGTGGGGACGATCCGATAGTCGATGGATATGACGGTGCCGGGCCAATCAAGTCCCGGGGTCGTAGGTACGACCCTATAGTCATCGGACATGTCGGCGATTGGCCATTATTGGCCCGGGGTCGTGGGGACGACCGTATATTCGTCGGACATGACGGTGGCGGGCCAATCTAGTCCCGGGGTCGTGGGGACGACCCCATAGTCGTCGGACATGTCGGCGGCTGGCCAACCTAGTCCCGAGGTCGTGGGGACGACCCTATAGTCGTCGGACTTCACGGTGGCGGGCCAATCTAGTCCCGGGGTCGTGGGGACGACCCTACAGTCGTCGGACATTTCGGCGGCTTGCCAACTTTGGCCCGTGGTCGTGGGGACGACCCTATAGTCGTCGGACATTTCGGCGGCATGCCACCTTTGGCCCGGGGTCGTGGGGACGACCCTATAGTCGTCGGACATGTTGGCGGCTTGTCAACCTAGTCCCGGGGTCGTGGGAACGACCCTATAGTCGTTGGACATGACGGTGGTGGGCCAATCTAGTCCCGGGGTCGTGGGGACGACCCTATAGTCGTCGTACAATTCGGCGGCGGGCCAAGCTTGTCCCGTGGTCGTGGGTACGATCCGATAGTCGTCGGACATGTCGGCGGCTGGCCAACTTTGGCCCGGGGTCGTGGGGACGACCCTATAGTCGTCGGACATGTCGGCGGCTGGCCAACTTTGGCCCGGGGTCGTGGGGACGACCCTATAGTCGTCGGACATGTCGGCGGCTGGCCAACTTTGGCCCGTGGTTGTGGGGACGACCCTATAGTCGTTGGACATGACGGTGGCGGGCCAAACTAGTCCCGGGGTCGTGGGGACGACCCAATAGTCGTCGGACAAGACGGCGGCTGGACATCTTTGGCCCGGGGTCGTGGGGACGACCCTATAGTCGTTGGACATGACGGTGGCGGGCCAAATTAGTCCCGGGGTCGTGGGGACGACCCAATAGTCGTCGGACATGTCGGCGGCTGGCCAACCTAGTCCCGAGGTCGTGGGGACGACCCTATAGTCGTCGGACTTCACGGTGGCGGGCCAATCTAGTCCCGGGGTCGTGGGGACGACCCTACAGTCGTCGGACATTTCGGCGGCTTGCCAACTTTGGCCGTCGTCGGACGTGTTGGCGGCTTGTCAACCTAGTCCCGGGGTTGTGGGGACGACCCTATAGTCGTTGGACATGACGGTGGCGGGCCAAACTAGTCCCGGGGTCGCCGGGACGACCCTATAGTCGTCGGACATGTCGGCGGCTGGCCAATCTAGTCGCGGGGTCGTGGGGACGACCCAATAGTCGTCGGACATGTCGGCGGCTGGCCAACTTTGGCCCGTAGTCGTGGGGACGATCCGATATTCGCCGGACATGACGGTGGCGGGCCAATCTATTCCCGGGGTCGTGGGGACGACCCTATAGTCGTGGGACATGTCGGCGGCTGGCCAACTTTGGCCCGGTGTCGTGGGGACGACCCTATAGTCGTCGGACATGTCGGCGGCTGGCCAACTTTGGCCTGTGGTCGTGGGGACGACCCTATAGCCGTCGGACATGTCGGCGGCTGGCCAACATTGGCCCGTGGTCGTGGGGACGAACCAATAGTCATCGGACATGTCGGCGGCTGGCCAACTTTGGCCCGTGGTCGTGGGGACGATCCGATAGTCGATGGATATGACGGTGCCGGGCCAATCAAGTCCCGGGGTCGTAGGTACGACCCTATAGTCATCGGACATGTCGGCGATTGGCCATTATTGGCCCGGGGTCGTGGGGACGACCGTATATTCGTCGGACATGACGGTGGCGGGCCAATCTAGTCCCGGGGTCGTGGGGACGACCCTATAGTCGTCGGACAACACGGCGGCTGGACATCTTTGGCCCGCGGTCGTGGGGACGACCCTATAGTCGTCGGACAAGACGGTGGCGGGCCAATCTAGTCCCAGGGTCGTTGGGACGACCCTATAGTCGTCGGACATGTCGGCGGCTGGCCAACTTTGGCCCGTGGTCGTGGGGACGACTCTATAGTCGTCGGACATGTCGGCGGCTGGCCAACCTAGACCCGGGGTCGTGGGGACGACCCTATTGTCGTCGGAAATGACGGTGGCGGGCCAATCTAGTCCCGGGGTCGTGGGGACGACCCTATAGTCGTCGGACATGTCGGCGGCTGGCCAACTTTGGCCCGTGGTCTTGGGGACGACTGTATAGTCGTCGGACATGTCGGCGGCTGGCCATTCTAGTCCCGGGGTCGTGGGGACGACCCTATAGTCGTCGGACATGTCGGCGGCGGGCCAACTTTGGCCCGGGGTCGTGGAGACGACACTATAGTCATCGGACATGTCGGCGATTGGCCATTATTGGCCCGGGGTCGTGGGGACGACCGTATATTCGTCGGACATGACGGTGGCGGGCCAATCTAGTCCCGGGGTCGTGGGGACGACCCTATAGTCGTCGGACATATCAGTGGCTGGCCAACTTTTGCCCGGGGTCGTGGGGACGACCCTATAGTCGTCGGACATGTCGGCGGCTTGCCATCTTTGGCCCGGGGTCGTGCGGACGACCCTATAGTCGTCGGACATGTCGGCGGCTGGCCAACTTTGGCCCGGTGTCGTGGGGACGACTCTATAGTCGTCGGACATGTCGGCGGCGGGCCAATCTAGTACCGGGGTCGTGGGGACGACCCTATAGTCTTCGGACATGTTGGCGGCTGGTCAACTTTGGCCCGTGGTCGTGGGGACGACCCAATAGTCGTCGGACATGTCGGCGGCTGCCCAACTTTGGCCCGTGGTCGTGGGGACGACCCAATAGTCGTCGGACATGTCGGCGGCTGGCCAACTTTGGCCCGTGGTCGTGGGGACGATCCGATAGTCGTTGGACATGACGGTGGCGGGCCAATCTAGTCCCGGGGTCGTCGGGACGACCCTATAGTCGTCGGACATGTCGGCGGCTGGCCAACTGTGGCCCCTGGTCGTGGGGACGACCCAATAGTGGTCGGACATGTCGGCGGCTGGCCAACCTAGTCCCGAGGTCGTGGGGACGACCCTATAGTCGTCGGACTTAACGGTGGCGGGCCAATCTAGTCCCGGGGTCGTGGGGACGACCCTACAGTCGTCGGACATTTCGGCGGCTTGCCAGCTTTGGCCCGGGGTCGTGGGGACGACCCTATTGTCGTCGGACATGACGGTGGCGGGCCAATCTAGTCCCGGGGTCGTGGGGACGATCCGATAGTCGTTGGACATGACGGTGGCGGGCCAATCTAGTCCCGGGGTCGTCGGGACGACCCTAAAGTCGTCGGACATGTCGGCGGCTGGCCAATCTAGTCCCGGGGTCGTGGGGACGACCCTATAGTCTTCGGACATGTCGGCGGCTGGCCAACTTTGGCCCGTGGTCGTGGGGACGACCCAATAGTCGTCGGACATGTCGGCGGCTGGCCAACTTTGGCCCGTAGTCGTGGGGACGATCCGATATTCGCCGGACATGACGGTGGCGGGCCAATCTATTCCCGGGGTCGTGGGGACGACCCTATAGTCGTCGGATATTTCGGCGGCCGGCCAACTTTGGCCCGTGGTCGTGGGGACGACCCTATAGTCGTCGGACATGTCGGCGGCTGGCCAACTTTGGCCTGTGGTCGTGGGGACGACCCTATAGCCGTCGGACATGTCGGCGGCTGGCCAACTTTGGCCCGTGGTCGTGGGGGCGAACCAATAGTCATCGGACATGTCGGCGGCTGGCCAACTTTGGCCCGTGGTCGTGGGGACGATCCGATAGTCGATGGATATGACGGTGCCGGGCCAATCAAGTCCCGGGGTCGTAGGTACGACCCTATAGTCATCGGACATGTCGGCGATTGGCCATTATTGGCCCGGGGTCGTGGGGACGACCGTATATTCGTCGGACATGACGGTGGCGGGCCAATCTAGTCCCGGGGTCGTGGGGACGACCCTATAGTCATTGGACATGACGGTGGCGGGCCATTCTAGTCCCGGGGTCGTGGGGACGACCCTATAGTCGTCGGACATGTCGGCGGCGGGCCAACTTTGGCCCGGGGTCGTGGAGACGACCCTATAGTCATCGGACATGTCGGCGATTGGCCATTATTGGCCCGGGGTCGTGGGGACGACCCTATAGTCGTCGGACATGTCGGCGGCTGGCCATTCTAGTCCCGGGGTCGTGGGGACGACCCTATAGTCGTCGGACAAGTCGGCGGCGGGGCAACCTAGTCCCGGGGTCATGGGGACGACCCTATAGTCGTCGGACATGTCGGCGGCTGGCCAATCTAGTCCCGGGGTCGTGGGGACGACCCTATAGTCTTCGGACATGTCGGCGGCTGGCCAACTTTGGCCCGTGGTCGTGGGGACGACCCAATAGTCGTCGGACATGTCGGCGGCTGGCCAACTTTGGCCTGTGGTCGTGGGGACGACCCAATAGTCGTCGGACATGTCGGCGGCTGGCCAACTTTGGCCCGTGGTCGTGGGGACGATCCGATAGTCGTTGGACATGACGGTGGCGGGCCAATCTAGTCCCGGGGTCGTGGGGACGACCCTATAGTCGTCGGACATGTCGGCGGCTTGCCAACTTTGGCCCGGGGTCGTGCGGACGACCCTATAGTCGTCGGACATGTCGGCGGCTGGCCAACTTTGGCCCGGTGTCGTGGGGACGACTCTATAGTCGTCGGACATGTCGGCGGCGGGCCAATCTAGTACCGGGGTCGTGGGGACGACCCTATAGTCTTCGGACATGTCGGCGGCTGGCCAACTTTGGCCCGTGGTCGTGGGGACGACCCAATAGTCGTCGGACATGTCGGCGGCTGCCCAACTTTGGCCCGTGGTCGTGGGGACGACCCAATAGTCGTCGGACATGTCGGCGGCTGGCCAACTTTGGCCCGTGGTCGTGGGGACGATCCGATAGTCGTTGGACATGACGGTGGCGGGCCAATCTAGTCCCGGGGTCGTCGGGACGACCCTATAGTCGTCGGACATGTCGGCGGCTGGCCAACTGTGGCCCCTGGTCGTGGGGACGACCCAATAGTGGTCGGACATGTCGGCGGCTGGCCAACCTAGTCCCGAGGTCGTGGGGACGACCCTATAGTCGTCGGACTTGACGGTGGCGGGCCAATCTAGTCCCGGGGTCGTGGGGACGACCCTACAGTCGTCGGACATTTCGGCGGCTTGCCAGCTTTGGCCCGGGGTCGTGGGGACGACCCTATTGTCGTCGGACATGACGGTGGCGGGCCAATCTAGTCACGGGGTCGTGGGGACGATCCGATAGTCGTTGGACATGACGGTGGCGGGCCAATCTAGTCCCGGGGTCGTCGGGACGACCCTAAAGTCGTCGGACATGTCGGCGGCTGGCCAATCTAGTCCCGGGGTCGCGGGGACGACCCTATAGTCTTCGGACATGTCGGCGGCTGGCCAACTTTGGCCCGTGGTCGTGGGGACGACCCAATAGTCGTCGGACATGTCGGCGGCTGGCCAACTTTGGCCCGTAGTCGTGGGGACGATCCGATATTCGCCGGACATGACGGTGGCGGGCCAATCTATTCCCGGGGTCGTGGGGACGACCCTATAGTCGTCGGACATGTCGGCGGCTGGCCAACTTTGGCCCGGTGTCGTGGGGACGACTCTATAGTCGTCGGACATGTCGGTGGCGGGCCAATCTAGACCCGGGGTCATGGGAACGACCCTATAGTCGTCGGATATTTCGGCGGCCGGCCGACTTTGGCCCGTGGTCGTGGGGACGACCCTATAGTCGTCGGACATGTCGGCGGCTGGCCAACTTTGGCCTGTGGTCGTGGGGACGACCCTATAGCCGTCGGACATGTCGGCGGCTGGCCAACTTTGGCCCGTGGTCGTGGGGGCGAACCAATAGTCATCGGACATGTCGGCGGCTGGCCAACTTTGGCCCGTGGTCGTGGGGACGATCCGATAGTCGATGGATATGACGGTGCCGGGCCAATCAAGTCCCGGGGTCGTAGGTACGACCCTATAGTCATCGGACATGTCGGCGATTGGCCATTATTGGCCCGGGGTCGTGGGGACGACCGTATATTCGTCGGACATGACGGTGGCGGGCCAATCTAGTCCCGGGGTCGTGGGGACGACCCTATAGTCGTCGGACAAGACGGCGGCTGGACATCCTTGGCTCGCGGTCGTGGGGACGACCCTATAGTCGTCGGACATTTCGGCGGCTTGTCAACCTAGTCCCGGGGTCGTGGGGACGACCCTATAGTCATTGGACATGACGGTGGCGGGCCATTCTAGTCCCGGGTACGTGGGGACGACCCTATAGTCGTCGGACATGTCGGCGGCGGGCCAACTTTGGCCCGGGGTCGTGGAGACGACCCTATAGTCATCGGACATGTCGGCGATTGGCCATTATTGGCCCGGGGTCGTGGGGACGACCCTATAGTCGTCGGACATGTCGGCGGCTGGCCATTCTAGTCCCGGGGTCGTGGGGACGACCCTATAGTCGTCGGACAAGTCGGCGGCGGGGCAACCTAGTCCCGGGGTCATGGGGACGACCCTATAGTCGTCGGACATGTCGGCGGCTGGCCAATCTAGTCCCGGGGTCGCGGGGACGACCCTATAGTCTTCGGACATGTCGGCGGCTGGTCAACTTTGGCCCGTGGTCGTGGGGACGACCCAATAGTCGTCGGACATGTCGGCGGCTGCCCAACTTTGGCCCGTGGTCGTGGGGACGACCCAATAGTCGTCGGACATGTCGGCGGCTGGCCAACTTTGGCCCGTGGTCGTGGGGACGATCCGATAGTCGTTGGACATGACGGTGGCGGGCCAATCTAGTCCCGGGGTCGTCGGGACGACCCTATAGTCGTCGGACATGTCGGCGGCTGGCCAACTGTGGCCCCTGGTCGTGGGGACGACCCAATAGTGGTCGGACATGTCGGCGGCTGGCCAACCTAGTCCCGAGGTCGTGGGGACGACCCTATAGTCGTCGGACTTGACGGTGGCGGGCCAATCTAGTCCCGGGGTCGTGGGGACGACCCTACAGTCGTCGGACATTTCGGCGGCTTGCCAGCTTTGGCCCGGGGTCGTGGGGACGACCCTATTGTCGTCGGACATGACGGTGGCGGGCCAATCTAGTCACGGGGTCGTGGGGACGATCCGATAGTCGTTGGACATGACGGTGGCGGGCCAATCTAGTCCCGGGGTCGTCGGGACGACCCTAAAGTCGTCGGACATGTCGGCGGCTGGCCAATCTAGTCCCGGGGTCGCGGGGACGACCCTATAGTCTTCGGACATGTCGGCGGCTGGCCAACTTTGGCCCGTGGTCGTGGGGACGACCCAATAGTCGTCGGACATGTCGGCGGCTGGCCAACTTTGGCCCGTAGTCGTGGGGACGATCCGATATTCGCCGGACATGACGGTGGCGGGCCAATCTATTCCCGGGGTCGTGGGGACGACCCTATAGTCGTCGGACATGTCGGCGGCTGGCCAACTTTGGCCCGGTGTCGTGGGGACGACTCTATAGTCGTCGGACATGTCGGTGGCGGGCCAATCTAGACCCGGGGTCATGGGAACGACCCTATAGTCGTCGGATATTTCGGCGGCCGGCCGACTTTGGCCCGTGGTCGTGGGGACGACCCTATAGTCGTCGGACATGTCGGCGGCTGGCCAACTTTGGCCTGTGGTCGTGGGGACGACCCTATAGCCGTCGGACATGTCGGCGGCTGGCCAACTTTGGCCCGTGGTCGTGGGGGCGAACCAATAGTCATCGGACATGTCGGCGGCTGGCCAACTTTGGCCCGTGGTCGTGGGGACGATCCGATAGTCGATGGATATGACGGTGCCGGGCCAATCAAGTCCCGGGGTCGTAGGTACGACCCTATAGTCATCGGACATGTCGGCGATTGGCCATTATTGGCCCGGGGTCGTGGGGACGACCGTATATTCGTCGGACATGACGGTGGCGGGCCAATCTAGTCCCGGGGTCGTGGGGACGACCCTATAGTCGTCGGACAAGACGGCGGCTGGACATCCTTGGCTCGCGGTCGTGGGGACGACCCTATAGTCGTCGGACATTTCGGCGGCTTGTCAACCTAGTCCCGGGGTCGTGGGGACGACCCTATAGTCATTGGACATGACGGTGGCGGGCCATTCTAGTCCCGGGTACGTGGGGACGACCCTATAGTCGTCGGACATGTCGGCGGCGGGCCAACTTTGGCCCGGGGTCGTGGAGACGACCCTATAGTCATCGGACATGTCGGCGATTGGCCATTATTGGCCCGGGGTCGTGGGGACGACCCTATAGTCGTCGGACATGTCGGCGGCTGGCCATTCTAGTCCCGGGGTCGTGGGGACGACCCTATAGTCGTCGGACAAGTCGGCGGCGGGGCAACCTAGTCCCGGGGTCATGGGGACGACCCTATAGTCGTCGGACATGTCGGCGGCTGGCCAATCTAGTCCCGGGGTCGTGGGGACGACCCTATAGTCTTCGGACATGTCGGCGGCTGGCCAACTTTGGCCCGTGGTCGTGGGGACGACCCAATAGTCGTCGGACATGTCGGCGGCTGGCCAACTTTGGCCTGTGGTCGTGGGGACGACCCTATAGTCGTCGGACATGTCGGCAGCTGGCCAACTTTGGCCCGTGGTCGTGGGGACGAACCAATAGTCATCGGACATGTCGGCGGCTGGCCAATCTAGTCCCGGGGTCGTGGGGACGACCCTATAGTCTTCGGACATGTCGGCGGCTGGCCAACTTTGGCCCGTAGTCGTGGGGACGATCCGATATTCGCCGGACATGACGGTGGCGGGCCAATCTATTCCCGGGGTCGTGGGGACGACCCTATAGTCGACGGACATGTCGGCGGCTGGCCAACTTTGGCCCGTAGTCGTGGGGACGATCCGATAGTCGCCGGACATGACGGTGGCGAGCCAATCTATTCCCGGGGTCGTGGGGACGACCCTATAGTCGTCGGACATGTCGGCGGCTGGCCAACTTTGGCCCGTGGTTGTGGGGACGACCCTATAGTCGTTGGACATGACGGTGGCGGGCCAATCTAGTCCCGGGGTCGTGGGGACGACCCTATAGTCGTCGGACAAGACGGCGGCTGGACATCTTTGGCCCGGGGTCGTGGGGACGACCCTATAGTCGTCGGACATGTCGGCGGCTGGCCAACTTTGGCCCGTGGTCATGGGGACGATCCAATAGTCGTCGGACATGTCGGCGGCTGGCCAACTTTGGCCCGTGGTCGTGGGGACGATCCGATAGTCGTTGGACATGACGGTGGCGGGCCAATCTAGTCCCGTGGTCGTGGGGACGACCCTATAGTCGTCGGACAAGTCGGCGGCGGGCCAACCTAGTCCCGGGGTCATGGGGACGACCCTATAGTCGTCGGACATGTCGGCGGCTGGCCAATCTAGTCCCGGGGTCGTGGGGACGACCCTATAGTCTTCGGACAACACGGCGGCTGGACATCTTTGGCCCGCGGTCGTGGGGACGACCCTATAGTCGTTGGACATGACGGTGGCGGGCCAATCTAGTCCCGGGGTCGTGGGGACGACCCTATAGTCGTCGGACAAGACGGCGGCTGGACATCTTTCGCCCGGGGTCGTGGGGACGACCCTATAGTCGTCGGACATGTCGGCGGTTGGCCAACTTTGGCCCGTGGTCGTGGGGACGACCCTATAGTCGTCGGACATGTCGGCAACTGGCCAACTTTGGCCCCTGGTCGTGGGGACGACCCAATAGTGGTCGGACATGTCGGCGGCTGGCCAACCTAGTCCCGAGGTCGTGGGGACGACCCTATAGTCGTCGGACTTGACGGTGGTGGGCCAATCTAGTCCCGGGGTCCTGGGGACAACCCTACAGTCGTCGGACATGTCGGCGGCTGGCCAACTTTGGCCCGTGGTCGTGGGGACGATCCAATAGTCGTTGGACATGACGGTGGCGGGCCAATCTAATCCCGAGGTCGTCGGG